>CM048744.1:551563560-553963560 GCA_026315105.1 Locusta migratoria
TGTGGATTTTGGTGAAATGAGTAAGTACCCTCCACCATGCACTGAACGAAATTTTATGTAGACAGTGCCCTTCCTCTTGCTTTGAAGGTCAACTGTGCAAAATTTCATCAAGATGAGTGCGAAGATATAGATTTAAACGGAAAAATGAAAACGCACTTTCACTTTTTCTCAAATTTTCCGGTTGGTTTTCCAAAAAATGGAACGAAACCTGTTTAAGAAACTCCCCATGTAATTTTATGTACGTGTACCAAATTTCAAGTTATTTGGTTGTCTGGGTCTTGAGTTATAAGAGAACAGACAGACAACAAATGCGTCTTATAAGTATAGAGATGTGATCTTACACCCACAATGACCGTCCTCTTGGTTTGAAGGTCAAGTGTGCAAAATTTCATGAAGAGAGGGACAAATCTGTAGATTTGTATGCAATACAAACACAAAAACACTATGTATAACTAGCTGAAAACCCTGCGCTGCCCGGGTACTTATTTATTGCATTCTCCTGTGCCACTGTCTGTATCTCTTTGGCCCTTTCCCGCACATGCAGGGTCGGCACGGTGTTAAACACGGATTTGGCGTGTGTTCATAGTTCCTGCTGCCAACGCATGCCCCCCCCCCCCCCCCAAGAGAAAATGTGTACCCCAATTGTCAGTGTATAGTGTTATATGTGTGTGAAAGTGGAAAGTGTTACGAAATGTTTGCGAATCGTGTAACTGAGGCGGGACTTGGGGACCAGCCCGGTATTCACATAGGAGGATGAGGAAAACCGCCTAAAAACCACATCCAGGCTGGCCGACACTCCGATCCCCTTTCGTGAATCCGCCGGCCGGATTCGAGCCGGGGGGCGGTACGCATCCCCGTCTCGCAAAGTGATGCGTTAGACCACACGGCTAATTGAGCAGGTTGCATTCTCCTGTGCCACTCTGTACATTTAATCTGTATCCGTAGCCACTAGGTTCGTTTTCACATAGCTCAATCCCGATGATGTCATTTCTCCTGAACAATATGGTACATAATAATGTAATTTTCCACGGACGCATAGTAGAATATTTGGAAACTACAAGGTTTTTTTTTTTTTTTTTTTTTTTTTTTTTTTTTTTTTTTTTTTTTTTTTTTTTTTTTTTTGCGAAAAGATTTAGTAGTGACAACGTTGCAGATTAAAACTTTTTGCGTGAATGGGCGGTTTATTATGCCTCTCATTGGTATCTCCCGAGGAATGTGTCGTAGGTGGTTCATACCAATACAGCAATTATTACCTCACGGTCAAGAATATATGCACCAAATTATGGCCTAGCCGTCTGCGGCGCGCCAGTCACGGTCTGCACGGACACTATGGTCGGGGGTTAGAATCCCCCCTCGGGCATGGATATTTGTGCCATCCTTAGTATTAGCTAGTTCATAAGTAGTTAGTAAATTTAGGGACTGACTACCCCGTAGTTAAGTCCCATAAGCTCTACAAACATTTGAACATTTGAACAAAATTTGGTTTGAATCGTTCCAGTGGTATAGGAAGAGATGTCACATGATACAGTTTTTCGCGCATCGCATTGTTTATGATTTTATATGTCCACAACTGAGTGTTGCACTTTATCCTTACAGCTACTGCGACCTCCCTCGTTGTTTGAAAATCACGTGTTGAGCATTTCATCTAGAGTGGAACAGAACTATAGATTTCTATACAATACAAACAGCATCAACACGTTTTCAGCTTAGTATCGTTCGTTCAACATGACGAAGGCGGTTCGACGGAAATGCCCTGAAGCGATAGTAAATCCGTGAGCTCGGTGCCGTCTGCGTCCGGTGCTCGCACGGCATTTATTGGGATTTGCAGCAGCAGATTGCGGTGTCAGTGGACCGCCGGGGGTGTCGCAGACGGCCGCGCTGCCGGCGATTTGCGGTGATTGACGAGGGTGGCGGTGGGGGAGGCAGCGAGGAGGGGTGAGTGGCGGCGCAGTCAGCAGTCAGCAGTCAGCGCGGGGGCGCGGTCAGCAGGCAGCACGAGCAGCGCTGACTGCGACAGGGGAAGCCGCTGTGCCCTGCAGACTGCCGCCGTACTCCAGCGTCCAGTGGGAAACTGAGCGTATGCCGCCACTGGGACACCCTTTCCACAGTTGCCCGATAAAACAGGAACACCGCGCTAGTAGATAAGGAAATTGTAATAAAAGTGCATCTACAGTGTTTTGTTGTGGTCTTCAGTCCTCAGACTGGTTTGATGCAGCTCTCCACGCTACCCTGCCCTGTGCAAGTCTCTTCATCTGAGAATACGTACGACAGCCTACATCCTTTTGAATCTGCTTGCTGTATTCGTCTCTCGGTCTCCGTCTACGATTTTTACCCCAGACACTTCCTTCTAATACTGTCTCGGAATGTGTCCCACCAACCTCTCCCTTCTCTTACGCCAGAATCTCCCCAATTCTGTTGAGCACCTCCTCATGGGTTACGGGATCTACCCATCTAATCTTCATTATCCCCACCTCATCGCTACCTTGGAGATGCTATGTTCCATCGTTCTTGCGTCGACTATAACCCCATGTTCAGACTCACTTAAATCGTGTGAACGTGCCACTGTAGGAGCAGTAACTGATCTAACGCGTGAGCTACACACCTACTGCGTTATATAAGCGTTGCCGACCGAGTGTTTACATATCTCTGTGTTTGCATACGCATGTATAAACGAGATTCTTTGCTTCTTCAGTATAAAAAGGATGCGCGGGCATACTGGCAGAAATAAAAATTAGTACGCCCTCTTACAGTTTTTCAATTCATTTAAAACTCATTATTCAAACAGTTCATATGAATGACATAAAAGTTTTCTGGGCGTTGTACCGCGTCATGATGTAAGGCTATTACTTAAATAACCGACGTTTCGGCCAACGTTACAGTGGAGTCCTGTGAAGTTGGCACCCCTTTTTTGGAAAATGTAAATTTTTTTCAGAGTTCTAGACAGATATGCAATAGTTCTGGAGTTCTCTGTACAAAATTTAAATAGTTCTGCAAAATTTCGCCGAAAAAATACAAAATATTACCACAAAAATTAGTTTTTTCAAAATAATTTAGTGCCTATTAGTACAAACATAGTTCTGATCACAGTTCTAAATAGTTCTCAAAGAGTTCTACAGGAAATCCTAATGACATTTTTCTGTGCAGATTATACTTCATGAGATAATTGCAATAATGGGGAATCCATTTACACGCTACTGTGAAGTTGGCACCCCTTTTCTCAAAAATGTGCATTTTTTTCAGAGTTCTAGGCAGATATGCAATAGTTCTGGAGTTCTCTGTACAAAATTTAAATAGTTCTGCACAAATTCGCGAAAAAATTACAAAAAATTATAACAAATTTTAGTTTTTTCCAAATAAATATTTGCCTACAAGCGTAAACATAGTTTTGATCACAACTCTAAATAGCTCTCAAAGAGTTCTGCAGAAAATCCTAATGATATTTTTTTGCCCAGATAATAGTTCATGAGCTAATTGCGTAAATAGGGAGAAAAACTACACAAAATTGCGCCAGAGTCGTGTGAAGTTGGCACACCTTTTTTCAAGAATGTAAATTTTTTTCAGAGTTCTAGACAGATATGCAATAGTTCTAGAGTTCTCTGTACAAAATTTAAATAGTTCTGCAGAATTTCGTGAAATATCGCAATTCTGAATAGTGGGAGAGCTGTGAAGTTAGCACCCCTTTTTTCAAAAATGTAAATTTTTTTCAGAGTTCTAGGCAGATATGCAATAGTTCTGGAGTTCTCTGTACAAAATTTAAATAGTTCTGTAGAATTTCGCCGAAAAATAGTAAAAATTACCACAAACTTGGTTTTCTTTTTAGTTTTTTAAAAATAATTATTTGCCTATTAGCGCAAACATAGTTCTGATCACAGTTCTAAATAGCTGTCAAAGAGTTCTACAGGAAATCCTAATAACATTTTTCTGTGCAGTTAATACTTTATCAGATAAATGCAGTAATGTGGAATTCATTTTCACGTTACTGTAAATTGGCACCATTTTTTCGAGAAATACACATTGTTTTTTGGGGTTCTGTGTACATATACTAAAGTTGTAGAGTTCATGTGAATATATCTATGTAATTGCCCGAAAAAAATTCACTATTTTGAATATCTGATTAGCTGTCTTATTTGTGCCCCTTATTCGAGAAATATACGTTTTTCTTAGGCCTTGACAGAAATTCTATCCGCTGCACATTGAATTTGTTGTTTTTACGTCTGAGTGATTACTGCTTATCGTAAACAAGAACTATTGCACATGTCCCTAGAACTCTGGAAAAAGTTTAATTTAAAAAAAAAAAAAAAAAACAGGTGCAAATTCCACAGTTGCATGTAAATGGATACTCCATTATTGTAATTATCTCATAAAGTATAATCTGCACAGAAAAATGCTATTGGGATTTCCTGTAGAACTCTTTGACAGCTATTTAGAACTGTGATCAGAACTATGTTTGCGCTAATAGGCAAATAACTATTTTTAAAAAACTAAAAAGAAAACCAAGTTTGTGGTAATTTTTACTATTTTTCGGCGAAATTCTACAGAACTATTTAAATTTTGTACAGAGAACTCCAGAACTATTGCATATCTGCCTAGAACTCTGAAAAAAATTTACATTTTTGAAAAAAGGGGTGCTAACTTCACAGCTCTCCCACTATTGAGAATTGCGATATTTCACGAAATTCTGCAGAACTATTTAAATTTTGTACAGAGAACTCTAGAACTATTGCATATCTTTCTAGAACTCTGAAAAAAATTTACATTTTTGAAAAAAGTGGTGCCAACTTCACACGTCTCTGGCGCAATTTTGTGTCGTTTTTCTCCCTATTTACGCAATTAGCTCATGAACTATTATCTGGGCAAAAAAATATCATTAGGATTTTCTGCAGAACTCTTTGAGAGCTATTTAGAGTTGTGATCAGAACTATGTTTACGCTTGTAGGCAAATAATTATTTGGAAAAAACTAAAATTTGTTATAGTTTTTTGTAATTTTTTCGCGAATTTGTGCAGAACTATTTAAATTTTGTACAGAGAACTCCAGAACTATTGCATGTCTGCCTAGAACTCTGAAAAAAATGCACATTTTTGAGAAAAGGGGTGCCAACTTCACAGTAGCGTGTAAATGGATTCCCCATTATTGCAATTATCTCATGAAGTATAATCTGCACAGAAAAATGTCATTAGGATTTCCTGTAGAACTCTTTGAGAACTATTTAGAACTGTGATCAGAACTATGTTTGTACTAATAGGCAAAAAATTATTTTGAAAAAGCTAAATTTTGTGGTAATATTTTGTATTTTATCGGCGAAATTTTGCAGAACTATTTAGATTTTGTACAGAGAACTCCAGAACTATTGCATATCTGTCTAGAACTCTGAAAAAAATTTACATTTTCCAAAAAAGGGGTGCCAACTTCACAGGACTTTACAGTGGCCTTCATCTGGCCGAAACGTCGGTTATTTAAGTAATAGCCTTACATCATGACGCGGTACAACACCCAGAAAACTTGCATGTCATCTGACTCTGGCCGCGGAAGCCTACGTAAATAGTTCATATGAAGTACATGTAATTATTCCATTTACTAATCAATTACTCAAAGGTACTAAGATACTAGGTGTGGGTCTATGCTGAAACAACCTTATTAGTAGCAGGTGCATCCTCCACAGGCGTCGTCGTTGTTGTTTCTCTTACACATAGCGCATACTATATTGGGATATATTATTCCACATTTGCATTAACTGTTCACGTAACTCCGAAAGAGTTGTGGCTTCGTGAGTCGTACATTTCAGTTATAGTCCAATCACATCCCACATGTACTCGATTGGATTAAGGCCGGAGATTGCACTGGATAGGAAAGTTGCTGCACATCTTGTAAAGCATGTTGGCTTCCAAGCGCAACGTGTCTGCATGCATTGTCCTGTTTAAACAACTCGTCATCTTCCTGTGGCAAGAATAGCCAATGAGCCGGTCTTATAACATTGTGCCCGTACCGAGCGGTGGTCAGCGCTCCCTTAACAAAGGTAAACCTTAGTTGTAGCTAATCACACCCCAGACCGTAAGGCTTGAGGGTGAAATCACTGTGCTCTAGGAAGCACGACTGTGTCTCCGTAGCATGGTACTTGTTTGCTTCAAACGTTTGATGTCATGGTGCGCCTTATGGCTGTAATCAGTCCCTATTTAAGGGTACATACAGCAGACTGCCTAGCGGCTATGTCACTATGCTATCTGTTGGCGGACGACTTTGAAACCATTCTCGGTACATCTACTATATACACCATGGGTGGCATCTGCCGTTATCGAATCAAAATCGATGTCGTCTTTTCAAGTTTTTTTTTTCCAGCATAGTATATTTGTAGGTGATAAGGACTACGAAATGTAGTACATACAAGCTGCTACCTCTGACAGGAACATTGACACTAACTCGACTGGGCGTCTTTCCAAATTGCGATTTGATTACAGATACGGGTGCGTCGTCCATTGTTACTACAGATCTATGGCAGAGTCAGTCAGTCGTTGCTGGAGCCGGTGTCGACACTCGGAAAACATGATCAGATGTTTCTAGCGGTTCACAAATATGGAGAACAGTCAAGGGCAACAGTCTAGACATGCTCTTTATCGAGATAGGTAGGGGTAACAAGGGCACAATGTGGTCTCACGTAAATTCTGTTTAGAGAGGCATAGAAGATATGTATACCGGCCTTATGACGTCAGAACTGAAACGGCTGCTGTACGAATTATTGGCTGTGACGTACTAAGTTTTATTTCTGGCAGTACAGACACATGTCCTTCCTATACTGAAGAGGTAAAGAATCTGGTATAAACATGCGTATGCAAACACAGAGGTATAAGACAACAGGTGTCTGGTGCAGACATTTGATCAGTTGGACTGGTGCTGTAGTCGGCGCAAGAAAGGTGGGGCACATGAAATCCGAGGCAGCGATGACGTAGGGATTTTCGTGTACGACCATTTCACGAGTGCACCGAGAATATCGGGAATCGGGTAAAATATGAAATCTCTGACATCGCTGCGGCCGGAAAATGATCTTGCAAGAACGGAAACAACGGCGACTGAAGAGAGTCGTTCAACGTGACAGAAGTACAACCCTTCCGAAAATTGCTACGGCTTTCAGTGCAGCGCCATCAACAAGTGTTAGGCCTGGTGCACATTTGAGGCAGCACAGGCAGAGCAGAGGCAGAGGATAGGTGGCCTGCCGTCTGTAAACCATGCTTCCCAGAGAGACAGCCTGCCGCACACTTATCGCAACCGTGGCGGAGGGCAGGCGTTTCCTCGGTCACGCCTGTGTCCGGTTATCCGAGGTGCACAGTTTTCCTGCGCCTCGGTTCCACCTCTGTCGGGAAGTGAAATTTCAGGTCATCCGATATGCTTAGAAAAAAATTGTTTTATGTAGATGAATATAAGCTCATCCTTCTCTGTATTTAGTTTCTTTGTAACACTTTTACTTTCAAGCATACGTTTTTTTTTCTAATGTCTTGGTTACGACCTTGACGTTTCAAAAAAAAAAAAAAAAATAAATAAATAAAAAAAAATGCATGCCAATGTACGCGCGAAATGTAAGGTTTTATGAACCAAGTGAGAAACTTTTACTTTCTGCGGTAAAAAATGGAAAACAGTATTTTCGGATTTTTGTGTGTTCTGCGATAACGCAGCTTCCTCAATCGATTTTGCAGAAACTGTTCGCTAGAAAAAGAAATATTTTTCTATATCTTATAGCCAAACGCCACTGCACACTGCATGATTTTGGACAGGTTTTCTTTTCGTTATTGTACATAGTTATTGTTATAACAAAAAATACAGTTTAACGCTACGCATATTTTAAAGAGTTTGCAGTGAAAAATGTAGTCGCTGGCCAGTTTGCGTTTGGAGCGTTTTGTACCATACATTACTGCGTATGAAATGTAGCAGATATATCGAAATTGTTTTAACGGTGGAAGGAGAGACTTATCTCTTTCCATTCTCCAAAAAATACGTGAGATATGTTTGACGCGACGCGGCCGGCAGCTACGCGGCACACGCGCGGCTGTTGCCGCCTGCTGTGCCGAGTGCGGAGCTGCCTCGTGTCTCCCTTTTTCGTACGCTGCCGATACAGACTCAAGCTGGAAACGAACAACTTACTGAAATAGAAAGACGCCGAGTTTCATAAACCGAAGATGCTGATTGTGTACTTTTACGGTCTAGAGTCTCTGGTTTCAGTAAACTTTGTAGTAAGCATGACAGCACTATGGAAGCTAAAATTCCCGTTACTACTGAATAATAAGTTCGGCGAAGCCAGAAGGGACGTGCAATTTTTTTTTTTCTTTTTTTACCATCAGGGATCTTCTTCAAGTTTTTGAAACACAATGTCCATCCCTTAGTGGAGCTTCAGCTCACTGCTAAACGTCTCTCGTCAATATTTCTCTATCTGAATTCTATATTACTTTCGGAAATTCATCAATTGCAACAGTACTAGCATAGCTTCACTAATTACTAACGAATATAATGGCTGCTGATGGTAATTATTATTAGAAATGATGACAGAGACAATATAGGAATGCGTCAGGCCTTAGTGTGCGACCCATTCGACTAAACATCCTCGATATGGACTCTCGGAGCCGAATGCCCACTCGTGTACTCTTCCTGACTGTACGTCCGAAGGCTTTACGCCTCACCTGGGCTCGCCAACACCAACCTTGGGTTGTTCATTACTGGAGACATCTTACCAAGTCTGATGAGTCCCATTTATGGACGTTTAATCTATGGTCCCTGTATATCACCAGAGGTAATCGCAATGTGTATCAAGCCACACTATGACATCAGATCTGGGTTTGCAAGTCGATGACAAGGTAATCCGCCAACCTTACAGTATCTCACAGTCTCTTGAAATAGATACTTCCGTTACACTCCGAAACACTTGTGATACAACACAATGGCATGGCATTCTTGCGCCAATTAGTATCAGCGTCTGTTTCTGGTGCAGTATACATCCCTATACATGTAGCGCGTCATGTGCGCAAAATATGTTGAAATGTGCCACAAGAAATAGTGACAAAAAAATTCCCGTCGCAGTGACAAACAACATGTCCCACATTTTGGGCCACGCACAACGCAAACAGAGTGCAACACTGCACCGTCAGTCCATGCCAGGCAAACAGCGTTGGATTTATGTGGGGCCGAAGTTGGCCTGCGGGCGACCTGTTGGTTCGCAGTCCGTCCCTTCTCGTCGCAGACTCGTCCCACAACGCGACTGTGCTGTCTGATTAGATGATTAAATTAGCTTGTAAAAAGTTTTTCAGCAATCAGTCGTAAAAATATTTATTTATTGGTAGATCTAGTTGTGGTTCATGGTGTGGGTTCCTGTAGTCATGTCCTAGTTCATGAACCACGGGCAACGTATGAGTGGCCTAGTAAGTGATCCTGACAGTTGGGATACCAGTTGCTTTGGAAAAAAGGCTGGGCATCTCGGACATATTCTGAGTCGTGGCCACCTTTGTGCTGAGACGGCAAAGACTACCAAATCCACCGGTTAGTTCCTCAACCGTTAGGGGTAAAACCCAGTGGGACCCTGGGCAAGTAAGGCTAGCAACCTGCTTCCCAGGTACTTCAATATCATGCTGGCAACAATCAGAGCAAAATGCCTCGGACCTTTGGAGTTGATGGAGTCCCACCTCTAATTGACATGATGATGATGATGATGGTAGATCTAGATTTCGACCACTGTATGGTCATTATCAATTCTTAAGAAACGATTAAAATACTTAAAACATCTCGACCTCCATTTTGAAGGTCCAACATGAAGGCAGTTTCTTAAGCATTGATAATGACCACACAGTGGTCGAAATCTAGATCTGCCAATAAATAAATATTTTTTACGACTGCTGAAAAATTCCTACAAGTCAAATACAGTTGTTGAGCACCACCACGGAATAAAGCCTGATAAAAATAGATTAGTTGTTTATTCTATCGTCATTTCTGTCATCACGCGCTCCTGCGCCAGTTTACGTCCAGCCACGCCGCTGCCCGTGCCGCCTGGTTCTTTCTGGTGGTTTCGTCGACGAGGGCGGTTGTCGCCGTGATATCTTATGTATGACTATTCTGACTGCCGTTTTTTTGTTTGTATTTGGGAGCCCCTGGTTTAATGTTTTAATCGTATTTGACCCGAAGATGCGACTTTAGGTCGCGAAACTGGTCGTTTTTTTTTTTTTTTTATTTATTTATTTTTTTTTTTATTTTTTTTTTTAAAGTAAATGATGCCTCATCTTAGCTGTGGATGGCCGTCTACAAAGGTTTTTTTGTTAATTCCATAGACATTTTTGTGGAAGTTCAAAAATGTTCAAATGTTTGTTAAGCTTATGGGACTTAAGTACGGGGTCATCAGTCCCTAAACTTACAAACTACTTATGAACTACTTACGAACTAGGACGGCACAATTATCCATGCCCGTTTGTGGAAGTAGAACATGTCAAACACACACACACACACACACACACACACACACACACACACACACAAACACACACACATATATAAATATAATTAATTCTCTCTTCGGTTCAGCTAAGGACGATTTAGGATTGTGGAAGGCCGGACTCTACAGAGTAACCTGCGAATGTAGCAAACCCTACATTGATCAGACAACGCGCACAATACGTGAAAGCTGCGTGCAACATGATCGTCACACCCATTTTTTGTAGTCCAGTAAGTCGTCCACAACCGAGCACGGTATTCCACAGGACACTCTACGGATTATTCTGCCACAGCGGTCTTGGCTACGACGAGGTTCTTTTGGGAGTCATTGATTACAAAAAATGTTCAAATGTTTGTAAATCTTACGAGACTTAACTACAGGGTCATCAGTCCCTAAATTTACAAACTACTTATGAACTACTTACGAATTAGGACGGCACAAATATCCATGCCCGAGGGGGGATTCGAACCCCCGACCGTAGTGGCCGTGCAGACCGTGACTGAAGCGCCTCAGTTCCCTCGGCCACCGCGGCCGGCCATTGATTACAGAATCTGTGGAAATACGCTCGGCGCAAGATCTTATTAATAGTGATGCGATTTTCATCTGGAAAAGGCTTGGGACCCGCTGATCTCTGTAACATCTTCAGAGATAAAATATTTTATTCATAAAGATACGTCTAGCAGTAATTAAGAAAAACGTTTGATACCTGAGCTGTAGCGCGTGTTCCGATAGACAGTGGACATGTAGTTTTACCTTTGTGCATGCTCCTGCGCGCACTTAATCTTCAAAAGTAGAGGGCGTGAAATTCGATAGACAGTGCTCACGTAACGGACGCTTTAGCGCATTCGTTTGCGCGCCAATTTTCGCTATAAAGGCGTCGCCTTGGACTAGCAATCTCCGGTGGCTAGCACCCACCTGAAATGGTCGAACGATTGGCGGTCAGAATGTCGTGCCAGGAGGTCGATGTCATCCGGAAAATTTATCGAGTACTCTTTATGCGGGGGAAACTTCAAGAATCACTTCCTATACGTACTTTGCTGACGCAAGTCTCACATTAAAGAGTTACAGGTTCCTTTACAATTTCTAGCTAGAAAATCTCTAATCTACTATCTAAGTCAGTCGATAGAAAAATGTGGGGGAAAGATAGATGTCTCCCACAGTAAAACAAAATAGATTTTTTGCAGACGACAAAAGCGTCTGTATGAATATCAAGAGCTCAGATGGGAGAACAGTATTAAGCTGAGAAACAAAAGCTGAAGGGTGGAAGGAATACATAGGGGAGCTATAGAAGAGAAATTAAGTTACTGTTGTGGAAAGGGAACAGGAAGTAGATGAGACACGATATAGGGAGAAGATTTTGACAGAGCATTGAAAGATATGAGAACAAAGGAGGCCTCTGAAATAACTGCTGTTATCATTGAGAAAGCGAGGCATGACGAAAACATGCCATCTGGAGTGCAAGATGTATGATAACTTGAGTTGGAATATAATAATGGTTGCAAACTACTACCAAGAGCCAATTGCATTAGAATGGAAAGACTGGCAAAATCTAATCTTGGGAAAGATCTGTTTGTATTTAGGGGAAATGTAGGAACAAGTGAGGCAAATGTGAATGTAACAGTGGTAAAATATAGGTAACGGAAAATTAAATACAACTTATTCAGAAAACAGGTAGCGATTATGAGTCTAAAGGAAAGAAGCCAACACAGTCATTTGGAAGGGAGTAAGCCATTCCACAATGTTATTCAATTTTTACATTTAACAAGCTGTGAAAGAAAGCAAGAAGAAGGAATTCGAGTTCAGGGAAAAGAAATAAAAACTTTGCCTTTTGCCGATAACATTTCAATTCTGTCTGAGATACTGCACTGGAGTCATCGGCGTTGAAACCTGTTTGTTTTTTCAGATATGTAGACGACGCGTTTGTTGTTTGGCCTCGTAATAGTGAGAACTTGAATTATATTTTGGAACATCTAAATTCAATACACCCCAACATCCGGTTCACAATTGAAGTGGAAAAGAATGGTTGCCTTCCCTTCGTTGATGTGTTGGTCAGGAGAAAGGCAGATGGTATGTTGGGACATGCTGTTTAATAGGAAGCCAACGCATGCTGATTTGTATTTGCAAGCTGATAGTTGTCACTATCCATCTCAGAGTGAATGGGTTCTTCGAACTTCAGTGCGTAGGGCTCATGTCATTTCTGACCCAGAAAGTTTGCCCGCTGAGCTGTCCCATCTGGAGGTAACTTTCCCACAGAATGGCTATAGTGAAGGGCAGATTAAAAGAGCGTTGCGCTATCGACCACATGTGCAACGGGCTAGTGATGATTGAGTCGGCACCCAAGTCAGTGGCCTTTCTGCCATACGTTGGTAGCACTTCCAATAAGACTGGTCGCATTTTGCGCAAAAACAATGTAAAATGTGTCCTTAATTTCTCCTGGCGAATAACAACTTCGAAAAACTTACGGGTATGCTGCCGCGTACCAAAATCGATATCCCCCCTCGGGCATGGATATTTGTGCCGTCCTAGTTCGTAAGTAGTTCATAAGTAGTTTGTAAGTTTAGGGACTGATGACCCCGTAGTTAAGTCCCATAGACTATACAAACATTTTGAACCAAAATCGATGACGGCCGATGTTTCGGCAGGAGATCATCCTGCCATTTTCTAGGCGAAACTGCAGTAAGGAAGCAATGTGCAACGATATTTAAAACCTTGGTTTTCAATAAGTAAACAGGAACGACAACACACACCGAGCAAGCTAGCAAACAGCGCCGACCGACCAAACATGAAACCGGTCAGAATATCGATAATAAACATCAGTTCTCGACAGATGAGGTGAGACACGAGCTTCGAAATCCTCCATGAATAAATTGGCAATGATGGGTGGCAAAGGGCTTCCCATCGCAACTCCATCAGCCTGTTCGTAGTACTCGTCATTGAATAAAAAGTAGGTGAAAGTCAAAACATGTCGAAATAAATTCGTTAAATCAGTACCAACCTTCGTGTCAATTAGTTGTAACGAATTAGACAGAGACACGCGAGTGAACAGAGAAACCACATCAAAACTCTGTCTGAGACAAACAACTGAACGTAATGGACATTGTCCTGAACATTAACCTGAGCAAAACAAGGGTAATGGAAACTTGTCGAATTAAATCAGGTCATGTTGAGGGAATTAGGGAAACGAGACAATAAAAAGCAATAGGTGAGTTTTGTTACATCATCAATAAAATAACATCTGATGGTCAGAGAACAAATGAGAAGAAACGCTTCTCGAATATTCAATTCATTGTTCGAAAGTATTCTCCGAATGATTTTGTAGTGAAGCCATGTACAGGAGTGAAATTTAGACAACAAATAGTTCAGACAAGGAGAAGTTAGGTTTGAAATTTTGAGCTACAGACGTTAGCTGAAAGTTAGATTGGCAGATCATGTAACTACCGAACGGAATTGGGGAATAAAATTGTGGCATTTCTTGACTAAAGAAGCGGTCACTTGATAGGACCTGTTTTGAGACATCAAGGAAGTAAACGTGTTAATGAAATAAATCGCAATTTGCGGTCACTTATGGCATCACTATACTAGGTTTGTATGGAATACCAAAGCGCGGAGAATGAAAATTTGTGCCCGGCCGAGATTCGAACCCAGGATCTCCTGCTTACTAGGCAGACGCGTTGACCATTCCGTCCCCGAGGACACAGTGACCAGCCCGACTGCAGAGGACTCTTCCCTGCACGTCTCCCGCCACAACAAATTTCCATTCCCGGCCGGGCACAAATTTTCAGCCGCCCGCGGTGGCCGCGGGGACTGGGGCGCTTCAGTCACGGTCTCCACGGCCACTAGGGTCGGGGGTTCGAATCCCCCCCTCGGGCATGGATATTTGTGCCGTCAGTGTAAGGTAGTTCGTAAGTAGTTTGTAAGTTTAGGGACTGATGACCCCGTAGTTAAGTCCCATAAGCTTAACAAACATTTGAATTTGAACAAATTTTCATTCGCCACCCTTTGTTATTCCATCTGAACCTCGTACAGTGATGCCATCAGTGATCGCAAATTGCGATTTATTTTATTAAATGTATTCAAAAAATATATAATTGTAAATGTGTTAGTTCACTTCACTGCTTTCTTTTTGTTTCCATTGTGATTTTGTTTCTCTTAGTAGGTAAATCAAAAGCATCAATTCGAGTTTAAGGGTTAATTGTCTTAAGTGAAATGACAGCGAGTTAATTAGCACATTATGTATTCTGTCGCATTATTTAAGATTTTAAAGACGTTTCTCTTATCTTTTGTAGCTGACTTGACCCTCACAACCACTGCAATAGACAATTAACTCAAGCCCTCTCAGAAATAACTGCTGAAATCGGGACCTGATTTATTACGAAAGGCACTCATTTGCGACTCGGACACTCGGCCATATTTCTGCCGGGAGCGAAAGCCGAATCTGGCGCGCGCAAAGCCGTACATCGTGCACAATTTACGAGGCCTGCGCGCCACGAGTGTCCTTCATCAGGTACAGACTCGATATCGGCGAAAAATCCCCACTGCGTTGGCACGCGGCAGCGAGCCAGCGTCCGATCTGCGATGTGCGTTGAGTGCGCTCCATGCGGGCGTACGTTACCTCGCTGTCAGGCTCAGTGAGCGGCGACAAGTGCCACCGCGTCCGCACGCGGTTACCCTCTTTTCTAAACTAGCAATGTGAGTGCAGATCAGATGTGGCTTACATTCAAAGGAATAGTATCGGAAGCTGTTGAGAGATTTTACCAACAAATCAACAAAAGAAGGTCACGTAAAAAAAAAAAAAAAAAAAAAAAAAAAAAAAAAAAAAAAAAAAAAAAAAAAAAAATCACGAAAATGGCGGTTTTCCTGCTTGCCGGTTACGGTGACGGCTGGCCACTAGAGATCCGAAACGGGCTTCGAAATGTTGATTAAAACGCGCTAGCGGGCGTTATGACGTCACCGGCTCGGCCCGCTGCGCTCGTGGGCTTGCCGCCGCGGCTCGCCGCCTTGGCCGGGCCTTGGCGGTCCCCGCAGCAGCAGCAGACTCTCGAGCCGCAGTTGTCGGTTACACGGAGCCCAAGGAGGCCGGCGGGTGGGGCCGGCGGGCGCAGCGGGTACAGCGAGCCTGGCGAAACGAGCCGAGACGAGCCTGGAGAGCCAAGCCTAGCCTGTGACTCTTAACAGATGACGCGCAGAATTTTCGCGACAGATACAACTTAGACGTGATAAATACCTATGATTTTGTATTACTTACGCCTGCTTTATTGCAAACCTGAACTCATCACTTTCAAAACAACAGAATGGTCACTCTTGCAGGGATTCGTGTAGTGCATGGCAGAGGCTGATTCAGTTACAGAATGTCTTACAATCTACGTTTTTATCACGATCTTCATGAAATCTGCAACACTTGACACTCAAAATACAGGTCAAAGCCTACATAAGATTTACGTGGTGGATGGCGGAGGATAATTCACGCATATGTTTACAAAATTTATAGTATTATTTCTAACTTGATGAAATTTCGAGCACTTGACGTCAAGACTAGCGAAAGGTCACTGGCTACGTAAGATTCGTGTGGTACATGGCGGAGGGTACTTCAGTTAACAATTCTATTAAATCTAGTTTTATTACGATCTTGATGAAATTTCACACACTTGACAACTAGCGGACAACTGCATTGCAAAACTAGCGGAAGGACACTGTCTACGTAAGATTCGTGTGATTTCGTTGAGGGGAGTGGGGGTAGCTTACTCCACACTTAGTTCCGTGGCCTGTGACTTTGTTCGACAGAGCGTCTACGTCTTATCATGGAAGAGGTAGAATAGACAAAACTACAACAGTTTTCTGTACAATGTACATACTTCGTGTATTTTCCATCTGCATCATTCACTACTGCGTCAAACGTTTCCAGGGCGCCACTCTTTCTCTTCTTCAGCATATTTGCATGTACGTACACTCCATCAGGTGCGCCTCGGTTGCTCAGTGGTAGAGTGCCCGACTATAAATCCAAAGGTCGCGGATTCGATCCCCGCCAGGTCCTAGGATTTTTATCTGTCACTTTCCACTTCTTTCACCTCTGGCAGTATTGCTCGTGTGAAAAATACCGAGTAGCACCGTGGTTCGGAACCCACGTTAAACTGTAGGTCCCCCTATAACTGGCTGGGTAAGTCAGTTCGAAGGTCGGAGGAAGGCAACGGCATACCACCTCCAAACAGGACCATGCCTAGTAAAGCACTGTGGTGTTCAAACCAATCTTCGGATTGTTGACTGCTTTACCTTTTTACTTTACACTCCATCATTTAATTTTCTTTTGGCATCCTCTACGGTCTCACAACTAACAGATTCATTAGAGGCTACGTCATCGCTAGAGTCGGTCATTTTCGCTTTGCCAGTGATACGCAACAAAGCGAGATCGGGCACTCAACTGCCGTGTTACGTCGCGACTAGTACTTCCTGTTCACTTTACAATTGCCGACGGCTCACTTTACAATTGCCGACGGCAGCGCGCTGAACCAAACTTTGTTCACGGCCAGAGAGGGCCGAAGGCGTCCGACAACACTCGACAGTACACGATCGACGCACGTTGCTCCGCATTCTAGAAAAATGTTAAAATGTTTGTAGAGCTTATGGGACTTAACTACGGGGTCATCAGTCCCTAAACTCTCACACTACTTATGAACTAGCTTATACTAAAGACGGCACAAACATCCACGCCCGAGGGGGAATTCGAACCCCCGACCGCAGCGGCCGTGCAGACTGTGACTGACACGCCGCAGACCGCTCGACTACTGCGACCGGCCGCATTGTACACTCACGCTATTGTCAAAGCGCGGCTACGTAATCTGGGCGTTTGCTGAAATGTATAGGTATCGCGCAAATATACGTCGTTACAAAGTACATTTACAAGGAAAACTTGAATAATTTTCAGTTTTCATCTACTACTCAAACTAAGGCTCAGCGGGGTGAATAACAAATCTGCACCAGCGTCCATCCTGCCAGCGGGGACATCTTCCTTTTAGTTATTAACCTGTACCTCAATATTTTAATTTCTTAGATTCTAGTAGTAACAGCAAATGTATTTTTATCAGCTACCCGCAAAACCAAATTATTACATTGCAAAATAATTTTATTTTAATTTCGTACGATTTTCTGTGGAAAAATATATTTATAGAAAATGTATTATGCATTCGCTCCAGTTATCCCATAGTAACATTACAGGATTTTTTTTTTTTTTTTTTTTTTTTTTTTTTTTTTTTTTTTTTTTTATGCGTACATGATGCCGCTTTGCTTTATTGTAAAACAATACATTTATATTCTTAATATTCATTTCGATTGCTTTTCTGTTCAAGAAAGAGTTAACAGAATATACAGTTGTATTATCTATCTGTTGTGTATGTGCCAATGAGCGTACGCCATACGAAATAAATGACAGAACAAGTCAACAGTTCGCAGTGCCTTCAGCTGAAATGGCCATTATAAGTTGAACGGGTAATACCGTGACAGTACACGCTTTAGAATCCGTCGCTAAGGAGTGTGATGGAAATATTTCATTCTACGTCCCACGTGCGCAACCAAGCAGCACAGTGGCTGACTCGGAGGCAAACTGAGACTGGCGGCACAGCGCAGTCTAATGGGGCCGCGCAGACTGGCAGTAGAGGGGGCGCGACGCCGATGCGACCTGTACTGCACCTGAACAGCGCTGGGCTGCGTGTCGCTGCAGCCGAGTAGAGGCACAGAAAGGGGAGGCGGGGAGCGGGCGAGCACTCTGCCGTACGCTCTGTATCCAAAGTGGAACTATTGTTGGTTCTTCAAAATGTTACAATGTATGTAAAACTATTGGACCCTACTGCTCTAGTAATCAGTCCATAGACTTAAAAACTACTTAAACCAACGTACTCCAAGGACAACAAACACACACACACACACTCACACATGCCTGAGGGAGGACTCGAACCCTCGGCGGGAGTGACCGCCCAGTCTATAGATTATTGGCTGTTCCAACAACATTGCCTTACGACTGAAAGTGTTTGTCATAGACTAGTGATTTATTTTTCATCATTTTTCTTGTTCTCTTTTCATTTGTGCATTATACTTTTCAGTTACTGTTCACAGTTTTGTTTAGTGAAATATTGTAACATCATATGATCAACAACCAACGCAGAAAATTTTAATTTCGTAGTAGGACATTATCGACAGTGTAGTAGTGGATGCAACATTTTGTGGCTTCTTAAATAAATAAAACCAATCATTTTGTTCCTAAGGAACTAGTAAAAATCTAGATAATTTTGTCTGCATTGTGATAGTTACTGTAATTAATGCTAAAGAATTACTGAATGCATACATAATGTGGTTAGAATCTCAAATATAAATTTTAAAGCTCAAATCAACATTCCATGTCTTCGGGAGATGGTACATTTATCTTTTCTTGGTTGTCATTTTTTGTATCAGTTACTTACTGGAAGATGAGCTTATGATTCGAAACGTAGGCCATTCTTTATTATGTTTGGTTAAAACACACACACTTGTGAGATCCAACGTCTACCGTACCTCAAAGATACCGCCGATTCCGGTTCATTTGCAAATTACATTCATGTAAGTCAATGGCGTCCTATATAATTTCCTATTATACTTCTGAAAACTGCCTCTTAGTCAGTCCGATGTAAAATCAGCATCACTTGTCTTCGTAGTAGTTTGATATCTTCCAGATTTTCCCCTCACTCTAATACATTTATTTGGTGATATTTTTAACGCAGTAATGAATAAAGCAATACTTCGTCGCTAAAATGAGTATGAAATTTGACGATTGATATGACCACATAATTCCCGATGCGCAGGGTTGGAAATGGAAGCGCCAGTGCCTCGAAAACGAATTAACATTTATCGTTCTGCTCGGTTTCAAATGAAAAGTCAGAATATTGTCTACATTTCAAACACAGCAACTTTTGATCAAAAATCGACTGTACCAAAAACTCTATGAAATGTGATTTTACCAAAGCACATTCTTAATTTTCGTGTAATACTTCACTTAATTCGATGCTACACAGCAATGGTCGCTGGTCTTTTGCCGGCCGCGGTGGCCGAGGAGACTGAGGCACTCCAGTCACGGTCTGCACGGCCACTACGGTCGGGGGTTCGAATCCCCCCTCGGGCATGGATATTTGTGTCGTCCTAGTTCGTAAGTAGTTCATAAGTAGTTTGTAAGTTTAGGGACTGATGACCCCGTAGTTAAGTCCCATAGACTATACAAACATTTGAACATTTTGAACACAGCAATGAAAATAAATTTAGGCCCTTATTACATCAAACTATAATACATGTAAAATCGTCTGAGAATTGTTTTCTTAATATGGAGTGACAAATGTTTTACTTGATCTGCAAGAACTTTGTCGCGAGCTGAAAGAATTATTAAATTTATTGAATGTGTTGAGAGTATAGCATGAATGTGTGGAAATGATTTTCAGTACAATGGTATGAAGTGGTCTCGACACATTGCAGAAAGAAACTGATGAATACTTGATCTGAAGATCATGTGTGCAAAATTTCAACAGAATCGTAAGAAAACTGTTGATTTTGTCGAATTCTGTGAGTAAAGTAGCCTTCGCCATCCACCACATCGAATATTGTGTAGGCAGTGATATTCCTCTTATTTTGAACATCAAGTATGCAACATTTCATTAAGATTTGTATGAATTACAAACATATCCATTTCATTAAGATTTGTATGAATTACAAACATATGGTCGCCGAGCTCACGGAGACAGCGAGTATGGATACGACGTCAGAGTACCCGCGGAGCTCACGTCTGGTGGCTGCTGTGTGAGCCCGCGAGTACGACGGGGCGGCTGCGCCAGCGCACTTGGGCTCGCTGTACTCGCGCAATTACAGGGGGGCTGAAGGGAGGCGTTTGTAGTGTATGCCACCCGCAAGACCGGGCTCATACTCGGCCCGTTTCTGACCTCTACTGGCCACGGCCACCCTTTGGAAATGGCGAGTCGCGAGCTGTTGTTATGGTGAGCGTTGTGCGCATGGTCGGGAGGTGCTAAAGAGGAATATCGTTGCACGGGTTTGGTGGAAAGGGGAAACGAATATTCGGTTCTGTGCCATGAACTTCCTTTTCATTTCTGGTACGTATTTCTAAACATACCGTCCTGAAACTGGTTAGAGATGTGAAAGATATTCTGTACATCTACATCTATAATCCGCAAGCCACTTTACGGTGAACATTCAATCTCCCCTCACAGGTGATGGCAAACCCTGTAAATGTTTTGCTGCTTGCCTTGGAGATATACCACAGACGCCAAATGAAGCAATCAACAGAAAACACGCGTGAAGTCTATGTGAAGTGCGACATGGTAGTTAAACTTCTAGACGAGCATGTAAATAGCGCAGACATGTGGCTACAATCGTCTGAAACACTCGATATTGCAGACTGTGAATCTATAGACGGCGAAGAAACGGAAGAAAGTTGCACACATGAAGATTCTTCTAGTGATAGTGCCACGTACCATCATCAATTATCTCCGAAAGCGACACCAGCAACTACAATTACATTATCAGAAAAGGAAAAGCGGTGAAGTATTGGTTGAACGAATGTGGTAAGAAACGCCTACGTGTCAATACTGTTCAAAATAGGTATCGATTTGTCCGTTCTGAACGTGAATTGTATAGATGGAAAAAGGAAGTCGCTGGACGACGTAAGAGTCGACTGGAAATTGCGATGGACATAAATGCGCGACTTTTTGAGCACTTTACCGATGCCACTACATAGTGTCAGCGACACCCCCATGGTACACTAAACAGATTCGGTCATTCTTGCAGAAACAAAGAAAACAGCATGCCAAATTTAAACAGACACAAAATCTCGAAGACTCGCAATCTTTAACGGAAACTCTAAATTTAACGCGGACTTCGATAAGAGATGCTTACAATACTTTCCACGACGAAACACTGTCTCGTAATTTAGTAGGAAATCCAAAGAAATACTGGGCATATGTAACGGCAAAACAAAATCAATAATTTCACTACGCGATAGGAATGGTGATGCAACTAATGACAGGGCTGCTAAAGCTGAATTGTTGAACAAAGTTCTCCGAAATTCTTTCAGCAAAGAAAACGAATCAAATACTCCTGAATTCATGTCAAGAACAGTCCCAGCAGGTGCAAATTAGAGGCATATGTTCCTGTAGTAATAAAGCAACTTGAATCACTTATATTTTCGGAAACATTTTTGTTTCATTTATTGCGCAACAGCACTCTGCATACATTTATGTATACATTTAACATAAACACGATCCTTTAGATATCCCCACAAAAAGAAATCGACTGGTGTTAAATCGGACGACCTTG
The DNA here is from genome assembly GCA_026315105.1 of Locusta migratoria. NCBI lineage: Eukaryota > Metazoa > Arthropoda > Insecta > Orthoptera > Acrididae > Locusta > Locusta migratoria. The sequence goes on from CM048744.1 coordinate 551,585,356, forward strand.
CGGGTCGTGTTTATGTCACTGATCCCACATCCCCAGATGATCAAAACGGCGCATGGAGGACGCATGTCGCTCCGTCACACCGGCGATGTTACATCTCGTCCGCAGATCCTTTCGACGGCGCATTGCATTGTGCATTGAGAAACATGGACACACATTTGAACATCTCATGTAAATCAACTTCCCACCGTCATAACATCCATCACCCACCACACAGCCATGTATTATGTACAGCGTGTGGTATCTGCCACTGAAACTTTGAAGGGTTGTAGCTCTCAAACTAACAGTGATAGAAATGTATTTTAAATTGATTTGGACGCAGCTGGTTTCAAGGATTCCAATGCACGATAGAAAAAAAAACCTATTGTTCCATTTAAAAAATCATAACTTTGTGTTGTAACTCTTTGTAAAATGATACAATAAACTATGTTCATAGCTCCGCAGAAAGTGTAGCATTTCTTGTGTTGACCTACCGCATTAAAATTTCCGTCACCTATTATTTTATAAGTTACAGAGGCAAACACTCTTAGTGAAACACCCTATATATATATTCTTTTGAATTTGTACCTCACAAAGGGCTTCCAATAAATTTGCGTGCTTATGGAATATTGCCACAGTTGTGCGATTGGATTTGCGATTTCCCGTGAGAAAGTACGTAGTAGTAGTTGACAGAAAGTCATCAAGTAAAACGGAAGTGATGTCTGGCACTCCTCCTACTATTCCTTATCTAAATAAGCGTTTTTGGAGATAATCTAGGTAGATAGCTGCATAACACCAGTCTCAGGACAGAAGATCACAAAAAATCAACATGCAAGTATACCTCGGTGATGGAACTGTTCCACAGTTCTTCTTTAAAAACTTTCTTAAAAAGCTTAAACTCAATCTTATTTTAAATTATAAAATTCATTTTATGATTGATTATCAATACAGCCATGAAAGAATTCATAGGATTCACAAAAACATACTTAATCGAGCGTGTTTTTGTTTTTTATTATTATTTAATAACTATGAGAGTAGCCTCTGCGTTGAATACAATCTACGCCTAAATTAAATCTAACAAACTTTAATGTAGATGTGGAAAATATTATTAATTGCAAAAGTTAACAACCCAGTCCAACTGATCTTAACATTTAATTTGTATAAAATAAGTTTTTATTGGGTAACATAGTGGTCTTTTGGGCATGTTTTAATGATCCCTCTGATACAGGACGATTTTTTCCACCGTGTACAAACGCTAGGGACTGATCTAGGAGAAGATACAGAACAAAAAAGTCTCATATACTCGCTGTACCATGCAGTCATAGTCGCAGTACGTGCTGAAAAACGGAGATCTTTCCAGAAGGATTATGAGTCACATTCCAAAACAGATAGGGAATCTCTGGTGTATGTGTATTACAATAAAGTGAGAAAAGAACAAGGACACTAGGCGGCGAGTTCCACATGGTAACAGGTCTGTCAGTTAGACGTTGCCTTTGCGGGGAAAAGGTGGCCTGGGGATATGCTTCAAAGATCTGTTTCACAGTAATGACGGTAAAAATTACACGTATGTGTCAGTAGCAAAATGTGTTTTAAATAGGGGAATACTTTTTCCACATAGATTATGGCTATAGCCATAACAGACATGATGTACCTCCGCCAGAAAGCTAAAAGTGAATAATTATATATGCTAAAACCAATTACAACATCTACTAAACGGCAATAGTTTGCAGAACGTGTCATTAACCTGTCAAATTTTGAACAAGGGAATTAAATATGCTCCCAAATCAAACATTTCCGAAAAACTTCTAGACTTACTGAAAGTTGACCTTGGATATTTTCAGTCAGATGATGGTATCAACAAAATATCTAGTAGCACACGAACTAAAAAATGCAAATACGAACATTGTCAATGCTAGTTGTAAAAAGACACGAGTATTGACCTCATTGAGGAAAGAATTGTCCTCTCGAGATGTGGTAGCCACCAAATCAGACAAGGGCATTAGTTTAGTTTCACTTAATAAGTCTGATTACATTGATAAAGTGTATTCATTCCTCAACCCTTTTGAATTCCCTCTTACCTGGTGATCCCAAAATGAAGTATGCTACGGAAATGAAGAACCTCATTAAAAAGTGCGTCAATATTTACAAATAATGATTGCCTCACAAACATGATCCCAATAGCATCCAGATTGTATGGATTATCCAAAGTCCACAAGCAAAGGATTCCAGTAAGATCTGTTGTGTCTTCAGTTTCAGCTACCTGCCATAAATTAGCCAGAGAGCTACATTTAATAATTAAAACAAAAACTAAATTACAACCGAAATTTCGAATACCTTACTCACTTGTATTAAAGATAAAAACAAATACGGCAAAGAGGTCGTCACCTTTGTTCATTTTAAGAAGGGCTACGACTCCGTTAACTGAGAAACGCTTCACAAAATAATCCAGGAATTAGGAATAGACAACAAAGCCCGCAGACCCATTCTAGAAACCTTGACCAACAACCACTCCAAGGTCAAATTTAGAGGTGAGATCACAGAAATGTTCGAAATAAAACCTGGAGTAAGACAAGGGGATGGTCTCTCCCCGCTTCTCTTTAAATGTGTCCCTAAAAAGGTTATGAGAGAATGGCGCAAGGAACCGACCAATTTAGGTGTGCAGTGTGGTGTCGCACAAGTACAAAGTGCGCGCCACCTACTTTCGCCGCGCGCCGCCATGCATGCACGGCGCGGCGTTCTTCCGACGACAGCCACGAGCGCCCTCTGCTGGAACCCCGCTCGTGGCCACCACGGAAATATATAGCACTTCGGACTGAGAGAGGAACGAGTCGGCACTTCGGACTGAGCTAGCAAACAGTTACGACCTTCGTAATCAGATAGGCACCAGTGAAGACTTTGCTATTGTACAGGCACTAGGCAGGCCTCTAACTACTATGTATCAACATTCTGCAGTACTATGTAAAAGTTAAGTATTGTTACATTCTGTGCAATATATATCTTTCTAATTTACTCGAGTGTTTATAGTTTCTGGCTGCTCCCCTCCGTACCTGCACCAGCGTGTCGGGCTCATTCCACTCGGCCACCGACACCTACGACGAGGCTGGGACTCAAAAGCGGCGACGAAGTTGGGACACAAAAGTGGCGACGAGGAGTGATAGAACCTTGGACCATCCCGCTTGCAGCAGCCAGACAGCAGCAGTCGGAGCACGCAAAAATTGCTCCCGCCCACCCACCCTTATTATAAGATTTTTGGGGGAACATATTCTGTTACGTATTTTGTGGACTTTTTTGTTGCAGAGCGTCCTCTTTCATATTGCATTTGTGTTTTGTTATAAGTTACTTGTATACGCGGCGCCTAATCGGTCAGCATGGCCACTACCCCGAACCCGAACTTAATGGAAATTATTCAGTTACAGACGGCGCAAATTACCCAGCTTCTCCAGGCCGTGTCGCAGTTGACGACACAGGCTGCTCACCAACAACAACAGTCGTCACATCAGCAGCCCACACCTGCCGCCGCACCGCTTCCGACGTTCCGCCAGTACAACGAACGTGAGGAAGAATGGAGCGACTATTTTGCACAGTTTCAAGAACTCGTCGCGGCTCATCAAATTACAGGTCAGAGAGTGAAGAACCTTTTCTTATCGATTGTGGGCCCCCAGACTTTCGTACTATTGCAAAAACTTTTCCCTCTCGCATCTCCTCGTGATGTAGACTTTGAACAAATTGTAGATGCACTGAATGCTCATTATGAGAGAAAAGTTCTTGTAGCCGCTGCACGATACCGATTTTTCAGACTTAAAAAATTACCGCAGCAGTCACACCAAGAGTGGATTACGGAATTGAAGGGCTTAACCCGCCAATGTAAATTTACTTGCTCTTGTGGACTTTCGTATAGTGACGTAATGTTGAGGGATGCGATTACGCAGAATATTCAGGACCCCAGAATTAGAGCAGCAATTCTGAAACAGTCTGACCCCTCATTAGACAGTGTACTGCAGCTTATTGAAGCGCATGATACTTTTGACTTAGCTGATGTAGAAATGCAAAGCAATAGTGTAAATTCAGTGTGCCGTAACGGACGCTTTCCTAGCCGTAGTTCTCAGTATAGCACTAGTGATTCTTATTTTTCTACCGGCCGTGCTGAACAGTCAGTGAACAGTAGCCAGTGTAAAAGTGCGACACACAGGTCGCCCCGTCGTGTTAGAAACAGTAATTTGAATAACGGGCGCCAACGCCCATTTCAGAAAAATGTTCGTAAGTCTTGCCCCCAGTGTGTATCTCGCCACAAACGTGCACAGTGCCCAAGTCGCAACGCAACCTGTTATCAATGTGGCAAATCGGGACATGTGCAGTCTGTGTGTATGCAAATTAAAAACTCAAAGAACAGTAACGTTAGAAACAGTGCTTCGCAGAGTGCGAGAACAGTTCATTCTGTAAATGTTATAGGGGCTGTGGAATTGAACACTGCTTTCCTTGGATCTCAATTTCAAGAAAGTAGTTCTGCGCCTATGGCAAAACTATATAGTGCACCACGTCGCAAGCGCCAACGAGCGCGTAAAACAGTGCAACGGAAACGGGTTCGGAACAAGCAAAATGACTATGAACAGTGCATTCCTGTAGTGAAAATAGTGCCTTCTGCAACTTCTAATTGTAATAGTGCCCAGTACTGTGTAGCTAGTGACAGTAGAATTGGTGTAGCTACTCAAAGTAATATTAGTGCAGTAGCCTCGCGTTGCGCGAACGCCGATCCGGCGGTAGTGTCATCTAGTGACAGTGTGGTTAATCCGCTGTGTGCCGAGTATGCGCCGCTTCCTACCGCACGCAACCCGCGCAAGCGCAGAAAACAATATGTATTAGACGTTGCCCACATTCGCGCACCGGTCGTGCGCCAGAAGCACAAGCTGTTTGTTACTCTCTCTATAGAAAATAAGACTGTGCAATTTCAGCTTGATACTGGTTCCGCTGTTACATTAATAAATAGAGATACTTATGAACTTCTGGGTTCGCCAAAATTGTCGCCGTCACAGCAAGTGTTAACAGCGTATACAGGTGAAAATATTCCCCTGCTAGGAACGTGTAGCCTGCCTGCCTCTTTTCAAGGTGTTACGAAAACAGTTGCTTTTGTTGTTCTTCAGGCCAAATCGACACAGAACATTTTTGGACTAGATGCTTTTGACTTGTTTGGTTTATCAATTCAAAGAGATGTGCTTCAGATTTCGTCAGTAGTGCCTCAGGACAAAATCAATGCTTAATGTGACAAATATAGTGACCTGTTTTCGCCGGAACTAGGTTGTGCAAAAGACTTCGTGGCACATGTAACTTTAAAAGAATCTGCAGTTCCAAAATTTCGTAAAGCCTCCCAGTGCCGTCGCCGTGGCCCTCAGCCCTACGCCACGACGGCGCGGCGGTTTGGGGGGGAGGGGTGTGGTGTCGCACAAGTACAAAGTGCGCGCCACCTACTTTCGCCGCGCGCCGCCATGCATGCACGGCGCGGCGTTCTTCCGACGACAGCCACGAGCGCCCTCTGCTGGAACCCCGCTCGTGGCCACCACGGAAATATATAGCACTTCGGACTGAGAGAGGAACGAGTCGGCACTTCGGACTGAGCTAGCAAACAGTTACGACCTTCGTAATCAGATAGGCACCAGTGAAGACTTTGCTATTGTACAGGCACTAGGCAGGCCTCTAACTACTATGTATCAACATTCTGCAGTACTATGTAAAAGTTAAGTATTGTTACATTCTGTGCAATATATATCTTTCTAATTTACTCGAGTGTTTATAGTTTCTGGCTGCTCCCCTCCGTACCTGCACCAGCGTGTCGGGCTCATTCCACTCGGCCACCGACACCTACGACGAGGCTGGGACTCAAAAGCGGCGACGAAGTTGGGACACAAAATGCAGAGTGGTGTCTACCTAGGCCGCACGAATGAATGGTAGACTGCCGGCTTTTGCAGATGACATGGCACTGATTGCTGACTCTCTGGAAATGGCAACAATACAGATAAAATGCCTCAGAAAACAGGCAGCCAAAGTGGGTTTTCAAATGCCCCTGGAGAAAATAGAATTCTTCACCAACATCAAAGAAGCTAACATAGAGATGTTACTAGAGCAGGGAAGCATCAAAATGACGGAGAAATTGAAGTATCTTGGCGAATGGATTGAACCCAACCTATCAGAAAAAACATCAATACTTCATGAGAGTCAACAAGTTGGAACTAGCCTATCGACTGTCTATTAACACCTACAACAAAAAGTGCTTTTCACGGAACCTGAAACTTAAGCACTACACATCAGTCATACGACCATAAGCCCTGTATGTCATGGAATGTCTTTCCATGAACCGGATGGGTATGTTGGAGAAATTGGAGGTCAGAGAGAGGAGATTCCTCAGAAAGAGCCTAGGACGAGTAGAAAAAAAATGGAGAATTCAGAAGGCGACATAATTCGGAGCTCTATGAACATATTGAGAAGCTCTCTGATTGTGCAAAGAAAGAAGAGTACCTTTCTATAGCCATGTTGCAAGATTGCCTCCAAACAGATTGACGAACCGCCTGTTCACCTTCTGGTAAAACAATAAGGTTCGTACCGAGAAGGATATTAAAGAACTGGGAATCATTGTTCTCCAGAACAGGCAGTCTGTGAATCGTGCTCTGAAGGAAGTCCGAGGATTTCAGGAAAAGCCCCGAAGGAAAGGTACCCCCTGGACAGAAGAAAGGAAGGAGATACACCGGCAGAAGATGCGACAGTATTGAGCAATGGTCAAAGCCCAATAGTTGAACAAGCGTGGTACAAAGTAGGCCCATTCGAAACAAGAAGAAGAAGAAAAATAAAATGATGTTCCAATCCAACTCAGTGCTAAGCTAGTCTCATTTCATGTGAGTAGCCTGCTCTCTAATATTCCAGTGGGGGAGACTTCGGAAAAAAAAATCCAGTGGAGTTAGAAGATGTAAGACTGGCAACAGAAACATGCTTAAAACAAAACTATTTTCAGTCCCAATGGCTTGGCTATTGGATCCCCTCTGAGCTGAAATGATGTTAACTTTGACCAAATTTTTGGATAAAGAGCCCCTCAGTTCTAAAATTCAATTCTGGAGTAGGTATAGAGATGATGGAGATGATATACTACGCCGCGGTGGAGTAGCCGAGCGGTCTAAAGCGTCTCCCTGCGGAGCGCGCGGTTGCTCGCCGTGGAGGTTCGAGTCCTCCCTGGGGCATGGGTGTGTGTGTTTGTCCTTAGGTTAGTTTACCTACGTTTAAGTAGTTTGTAAGCTACGGACTGATGACCACGCAGTTTGGTCCGATAGATTTACAAACATTTGAACATTTTGATATACTACGTCTGAGGACATGACTGTCACCACCAGAAAGCTAAATACATTTTTCCAAAATCTCAATTCTCAGCACAATAAAATCAAGTTATGGAATTGGGAGGTGATACCATCAACTTTTTAGATCTTACCATTGACATCAGTACACAAAAGCATTTATTTAACAAATATATAAAGGCAACTAATAGAGATGCAATAATACCAGACATTTCCCGGCATCCAATAGTGCATAAACATGCAGCCTTTCACACCGTGGTGCACCGCCTACTACCTGTACCGCAAAAGGAACCTAAAACAATCAAAGTAATATCATACAGCAATAGTTACAACCCATCCATAATTGACAACATTCTTACCAAGAAAAAGAGACAAAAAGGAACAGTACTAGTTTATAGTTCCAGAAATGATCATGTCAGACTGATAAAAATGGCCCCCATGCTACATGTAGGTAAGACGTCACAGGTACTTGATGGCAAACTAAAGTGTAGGAAATATACTCCAACATTTTACACCAGAAATACTGTTGCTACATTTTTTCAACAGTTAAGGCAGAATCTCACCCTTAGAACAGACTGGTGTTTGTAAAATTACCTACAAGCTGTGTGGCAAATCAGGTAGGACTATAACAGCTACACTGCCGAGCGTGAAAGAAGCTGGAGACTAAAAACAAAGAAAGAGTCTGCCTTTGCTGTACATGCTCTGAATGAATGTCATTCTTATGACACTAAATGTGATGTTCTCCATAGGGAAAGTAAGAGCAAAGATCATACATTATTAGAAATTCTATGAGTAAGCCGCGGCGGAGTGGCCGTGCGCATTGAGGTGCTATGCTCCGGTCCGCGAGGCCGTTTCCCGGCGGGGATTCGAATCCTCCCTCGGGATTGGATGTTTGCGCTGTGTTTAGTATAAGTTAGTTCATAAGTAGTTTGTAATTTAGAGACTGATGGCCACGCAGTTAAGTCCCATAAGCAAAGAGTTGAACATTTTGTCTATCAATAAAAGACCTAATCCTGGATGACCAAACACAGTTTAATTATTCACCCTTACACACACACACACACACACACACACACACATATATATATATATATATATATATATATATATATATATATATATATATATATATATATATATATATACTTGGCAATCGCAAGGCAACACACTGTATACATTTGTGAGTGTACTTCATTCGTATCTTATTATATTTGGTTACATAATGACGTATAGATTTTTTTAAATTCAGTTGCCATATCATTATATTTATTCTGCTGTCATTATAGTATGGTGCGATTGCTAAGTGATTGTCTTTATATAGATGTAAATATATATAATATTGTTATAGTTGCTACAAATGTCGGTAGATAACTAATTACATAACATATTACAACAAGGTGGTTCCATGATTACTAATTAAACTATAACTTTTGTAGAAGGATTTCGTCGTCAGACTTCTATTTTTGTACATTAAATATTTTTCTGTCCTGGGTCAGAGTACTCCTGCACGGTATGGAAAACCATCAGAAAAGCTCAGAAAATGGCAGCTTGTTTAGTATTATCGAGATACAATGGAGAGAGTGTATCGGGTTTGACAAGCTAGTTGAGATGGGAATCAAGACGTTCTACGGTGCTGCATTAACTTTTTATATGCTTTAAATCATCAATTTCTTCTTCGAAATGAAAAAAAAAATTTTTGTTACTCTTACATACAAGGCAGAAATGAACAGCGAAATAAACTAATAGAAACGGGTGCCATTAATGGAATATTTAGGTATTCATTTCACCACATGTTGTTAGAGAATGGAACGGTCAACTAATAGTCTAAAAGTAATTTTTTGAAAAAAAAAATTGAAGAACTCGGGTGCGAATTGTAGAGCAGGATGTGGATGTGAAACTAAAAATTTGAGATTCAATAAACAAGTACATTTTTTACGCTAAACAGTCTTGAACATGTTGCCCAATATTGCATAACATCGTAGTTACCTCTGGGGACAGTAGTTCATTCATTTCACTTATGCGATTTACAATCTATCATAAATTGTCAGGTTGATAATTAATGCATTTCTTACGGAACTTCGTCTCCAGGCAACTCTTGGCGATGCAGCGTTGAAAGTCGGGGTGACTTGGGTTCTCGCTGCGAAACTTCTGACACCCCATTAGACTAATGAAAGGCTCTACTCACGGAGCTGCTTACGCTTTAAAAGTAAAAAAGAGAGATAGAGCGGGCGACTAAGAGAGAGAGAGAGAGAGAGAGAGAGAGAGAGGTGGAGATAGAGCCTTGTGCTGTTTGCTGTGTCGCCGCCTTTTTATGGCGAATCTAAAAAACATCACGGCATGCTCTTTAGTATGCTGACAGTTTGCCAATACAGCAGCTGTCAGTGAAATACAGCTCCGTTTCTGCTCCTCACTCTTGTAGCGGAAACACACTCTTCACTGACTTGGAGCTCATCTAAAGCAGGCAACTGTGCATCCCCATGCGTATCGTGAAAAATAATTACAGCTTTTCACGTCACCAAGATAATTAATGAGGTGTCGGACTATCTGTGGTTACCAGGCTATTTACACAGAGCAATGCGTGAAACCGAAAAACTCTTACAAGCGGTACGGATATCTCTTTGCACCTCTGATAATTTCACTTGGTGCTACACTGCCATACAATACCTGGGAGCTTTTCTCTGAGTAAGTTACACTAGTGTAACGCGCAGATAGAAATGTTGCTTAAATATTTATTGTACATGCTTGACATTTTTCAAGCAAAGGGGAGATCTAAATTGTTATTTGTTGAGAATAAATATGCCAAGACAGCTTTTTGAGTATCTCTACACTTTAAAAAATAGCACCTCATAAGAGACAGTGCTTGATGTCTGCTTTTTAAAGAGTAGAGATCTGAAGATGTAACTAAGTTTGTCGAAACCGCTTATCTAAAATAAAATACTTAACGAGCGGTCTTGGCATAGTTACCCTCAACAGATATTTATATTTTAACAAACCCTGAATTTGTGGTAGGTTAACTTTCGGAACTGGTAGCACCCACCACATTAGTGACATGCAGTAGTGAGCCATATTATAATTTGCCACTACGGTTTCAAACAAAACGTTTTTCGTGAAATGACAGCAGTGTATGAATGAGAGGAAATACTGATCACATGTAGACTTACCTCTAATGCCATGGCTCCAGTGGTGTAAAATATTTTCTAGAATAATTTACATTTGCAAGTGCGCTTTATCTTACCTTTGATTAAACGTGAGCCCACCATTCACAGAAGAAATGAAAAATACTAATAATCATATTTTCCTACATTATCTGTGTAAGTCAACTGCAAGTATATGATAAACTGTCAACGAAGACCTACAGTGATAATGTAGGACAACTGCAACTTCTTCAACATGTAAAACGAGGTATCAATATAAACACGGATCAAAAGGCTTCAACATCAGTGTCATTTTGCACAGGATATATGATTTGGTCCAACTTCATAGATATGATTGTTTTTATCTCGATTAATATTTTCATTAGTATTTTCATTGAAAATTAAATATTTTATCTAGATTACGTAAGTATGCGAAAATTGACGCCGATCATTTTATTTCGCTTTGAATTTTAATCTAGACTTCACCTCCGAAAACGACACCTGTGTCTTATTCCACGTTAAACTGTATATCTCTTTTCCGGTTGAGTGACAAGTAAGGACATGTTAGACACCGAAGTGGCGTCCAATCGAAAGACTTGCACCAGATCACTGAGGAACACCAATTTATTAGTACATTCGGTTTAGGACGATTGCTCCATGTTATAATTTATTTGACACTGGCTTAAAACTCGGCCTACTTACTTATTCTGTTCTTAAGCTACAGTATGTCTCCTCCCTTTTTGCTCTCCTCCACCTTCTCTTCATGGGATTCTTCTAGATAAGCTTAAGTATTGTGGTATGAGTGGGACAGTGCACAAATGGTTTAAATCATACTTAACTGGAAGAGTACAGAAAGTTGAAATAAGCAGTTCACATGATGTAGATGAGACAATTAATTCTTCTAACTGGAGATTTATCAAAAATAGGGTTCCACAAGGTTCGGTCTTGGGTCCTTTGCTGTTCTTAATATATATTAATGACTTGGCATTCTACATACACGAAGATGCTAAGCTAGTACTTTTTGCTGATGATAGCTATCACACCTGACAAGCAGGAATTAACTGATGAAATTGTAAATGATATCTTCCAGAAAGTCATTAAGTGGTTCTCTACAAATGGACTCTCATTAAACTTTGATAAAACCCAGTATATACAGTTTCATACAGTAAATGGCATGACACCATTAATAAATTTAGACTTTGAACATAAATCTGTATCTAAGGTAGAATATTCAAAATTTTTAGGTGTTTGCATTGACGAGGGACAGAATTGGAAGACACATATTGAAGATCTCCTGAAACGTCTGAGTTCAGCTACTTGTGCTATCAGAGTCATTGCAAAATTTGGTGATATAAAACTCAGTAAATTAGCTTACTACGCCTATTTCCATTCACTGATTTCATATGGGGTCATATTCTGGGGCAATTCAACATTGAGTAAAAAAGTATTCATTGCACAAAAGCGTGTAATCAGAATAATTGCTGGAGCCCACCCAAGAGCATCCTGCAGACATTTATTTAGGGATCTAGGGATACTCACTGTAGCTTCACAATATTCACTCATGAAATTTATTAACAATCCGACCCAATTCAAAAGTAACAGCAGTGTGCTACAACACTAGGAGAAAGGATGATATTCGGTATTCAAGGTTAAATCTAACTTTGGCTCAGAAATGGGTGAATTATGCTGCCACAAAAGTCTTTGGTCACTTACCAAGTAGCATCAAAAGTCTGACATATAGCCAATTAGTATTTGAAAAGAAATTAAAGGAATTTCTGAATGGCAACTCCATCGACAATGTAGATGAATTTTTAGATAAAAAAAAATCCTTAAAATATTGATTGTCAAGTATAGACAACATTTACTAAACTGACACGTTCCACATAATTACGAAATGTCGTATATATGATCTATGGAACAAGTATTAATCTGATCTAATCTAACCTTCTCCCTCTCTCCATTTCTCATTCCCCAGCCTCCCCTCTCTGTGTTCATCTCCTCCAACTCACTGCCCATCTCCACCTTCCCTTTTCTCAGCCAATTACCTTCTGGTCCCCTGTCGAACTCCTCCACCTCCTCAGTCCTTTGCCTCATACACTGTGACAAATTATATGACTGTTAACGTTCATGGATATCAGCGGCGTGTCTTAGAGGAAGGTACCCTCCGCCGAGAACCATCTGAAACCTTATATGGACAGTGATGTTTCTCTTGTTTTGAATGTTAAGTGTGCAAAATTTTATCAAGGTAGGAACAAAACTGTAGATTTTGTCGAAGTTCATAAGTAAAGGACAGTCTGCTAAGCAGCAAAGAAAATTTCACTTAGACTGTGACTTCCGTATTGCTTTCAAGATCAATTGGGCAAAGGTTCATCACGATAGGATGAACTACACAGATGGTCATAAAATAGGAATACGATGCGGCAGTTTTTCACCCATTTCAGTGTTCATCAATCGTATTTCAACTGTGTGCCGTACAATGATATGCCTGAGAATCCCGAAAGTGCAAGATATATGTTGAAAATTTTTCATCGCAATAGGGTGAACGGTTAAACAGCTCATAAAATTCGAACATTCATGTAAACAAACATTTATATATTTGACTAGCTGTAAACCTGTCTTTGCCCGGGTATTTATTTATTTGTCCTACACTCTCATAGTCCACCTCCCCTTCCATCCCCTTTTCTCTGCATCCGTCTCTTTCTCCCATCCCTCTGTTCGTTTCCACCTTTCCCTCTCTCGGCAAAGTTTTTGCAAGGTACCGTCTGGTTTAAAGGTAATGCGTGCAAAAATTCATAAATATTTGAGCAAATCTATGTATTTAGTAAAATTCCGTAAGTTAAGTACCCACCACCATGCACCGAACGAAATTTTATACAGACAGTGACATTCCCCTTGTTTTTAACGTAGAGTGCGCAAAATTTCATCAATATCGGAACAAAACTATAGATTTCTATGCAATAGAAACGCAGGGTCACATTGAAAAACGCGCTTTGTTGTTGTCAAATATTCCAGTTTTATTTCATGCAACACTTATTCTGAAAAAAAAAAGGAAGGAAGGATCTGTGAAATCAATCGAGCCATTCTCAAGTTATGGTGCGCCCAAAGTATTTAGGGATCCATTATGTTTCAAAGTACCCTCACCCATGCACCGTATTAAACTTAAGGTACACGGTGACCTTCCTCTTGTTTTGAAGGTCAAGCGTGCGAAATTGCCTGAAGATCGGATTGAAGCTGTAGTTTTCGTGAGTCTGTAGAAGAAGTATGCTCCGCCATGCACCTATCACAAAATACTTTCTTAGCTGACTTTTTCTACCTATACAGTACATTGCTGCCAAATTTCAGCTTCGTAGGAGAAGTAGTTTCGGAGATTTCGTGTTTAGTCAGTAAGTGAGTGAGTGTCCTTTCGCTTTTATATAGATAGAGATTAAGAAAACAGATTGCTTAATTCTGGATGCAAGAGAATTAAGGGAGGCTTGCAGACAAAAATAAATAGTAACATGAAAATCAGTAATGCTAACTTTATTTAATACAAGGCCATGCCTGATGCGACAGTTTTACGGCATCTACAACGAAACTGTTGTGAGCGGTAGACTTCTTTTCGTTTCATCATTTTGTGCGGGGAGGTGGGGGAGAGTCAGTTACAAAACGATTCATAAACGTACGAAATTACATGCAAACTTTGTTACAGGTCCCTAAATACTCCCATTTTTCCATAATTTACGCATAAATCTGGGTAGTCTCACGCGGTGGCCTCTCATTATTTATGATGACATACCTCCGGAGCTATGTGTCGTGCTCTTTGTGGGCGTACGGTAAACAATTCACTAAAGTTTCATTGCAATCGGATGAATGTTTAGGATCACTTTGAGGACATCCATATAAACATAACAGTATTCTCAAAAATTTACATAAGGCATAACCGTGTTTTTAAAATTTTTCTGTATTCTGTCTGCATGGACACAGGAAGATTTGTTGAGGTCTCTCTGTGAGCAGCAACATCACGAAACCTATCACTGAGCTCATGTGAGGTGACGAGGGGCCTTCGTTCCTGTACGGTATTTGGAGGGACAGTTGCAACAGGTGTGTACAAACTTGCCCACAGGAGGATCCGAAGGCTGTTTTACACCATTCCGACTTGCAGAAGGGCATGCATTGATGGCAGACACCCTTCTGACCTTGCGCCAAAAATTTCACCTTTAATTGCCATCGAAGGCATCCCATATTCTAATTAGTTAAGTAAAGTGACCTGACCTTTCATCAGATGTAATTTCGATCACTTCCTGTTGGGTGCATCACTTTGTATGTAAAGCAGTGTGTGTGCTTTAAATGCAGCACAACGTTAGAATTCTTTCAAAACGCGTTACTGGTTTGTTAGGATGGGATAAACGCCATTAAATGTCTTCTCGCCAACCAGTGGAAAAAGATCGTTTAAGATAGATTACTTTCGTCTGACGGATCATATAGAGAAACAGACATGTGTGGAGGAGTATGCAAGTTTGGGGCCCTTTCTCTTACAGGAATTAGTTTCTCAAACTACGAGTTTGAGTACTGTGGGCAGGGTAAGGCTGGGAATTTCGCTGACGGAAGGCGTGATTAGGTAGTCCTTGCAAGTGCGGTGGTCACTGTGTCCCCAGAGGTGAAGTGGTCAGCGCAACTGCCTAGAAAGCAGGAGACGCGGGTTCGATTCACGGCTGGATACACATTTTTAGCTTTGCCCATTCGCAGTTGATGTCATATATTCTGTGATTATGAAATATATAGAGACGTAGTCCCTCACAGGAGAAATCTTAGCATAAAGAAGTTAAAATCCAGTCTCAGCGTTAATGCCTTTCGATTGCCAATACAAACAAAGCGCCACACTTGCATTTCTCTAATATCAGTTTGTTTCCTATCAATAAAATTCTTCTGGGTATGACACCGCGTCGTCAGACACAGACCCTGATGAAGGCCGCCTGCAACAGTGGCCGAAACGTCGGTACAGAGTATAAAATGACGACGCGGTGTCATACCCAGAAGAATTTTATTGATAGTGACAACTGTCACGGAAGCCTACGTTTGCAGATTGTTTCCTGTTTCTAAACAGCATTTTCACCCTTCGTTGTTTCTGTGACTTCGGCCGTTCTCCTGCCGTTCTATCAGTTGTGTGTGTGTGTGTGTGTGTGTGTGTGTGTGTGTGTGTGTGTGTCGGTGTGTGTGTTTGTGTGCGTGTTATGAAACGGCGCTTAACATTACGGTTTCCACTGTAATCGTGCTGTTCGCTGACTGCACTGCCCGATAATTGGCATAATTGATTAATAGGTAGCGGAAGCTATCGTAATAGCCAAAACCGACATGCGTGTTTGTTGTCGTTGAATAATTAAGCTTTTGTGTCGTATTCCATCTTTGTCACGTTAGCGGTGCTCTGCGGGACCCTGACACCCCATTTCACATCGACATATGGCGTGAATCATAATCCAATGCAGTCTTCTAAACACAGTGAAACGTTTCGGAACAATTAACCCAAATTCGAATCTTCCGCTCTGCTTTGTAGCGATGCGTCGGAGACAGTCTGAACCACTACGGCTGTGTTGCAGAAGTACGGCATTTTATTTTTATTTTCCTCATAGAGGACACAATACCGGATGTTTAAAAAAGAGTGTGGTATTAGGGGCCGCGCGGCAGTAGCCGAGGGGTCTGGAGCGCCACGTTGCGGATCGCGCGGCCTCCCGCGTCGTTCAAATCCTCCCTCGGGCATGGATGTTTGTGTTGTCTTTAGTATAAGTTAGTCCATAAGTACTGTGTAACTTTAGGGACTGATGACCCCGCACTTAAGTCACATAATCTTTACAAAGATTTGAACATTTTTTGGTTGTATTACTATATTTGAAAACGCCGCGGGCGATTCCACATGGAGCAGTGATGGTATTATTCATCAAAGAGATAAGGGAGAAATGTTGAAGCCTAGTAGTCATTTTCATACATATCAGAAGAATGGGCATAGTGTAACTATGTTACGTACAGGGTCGAAATTGAAATATTGTAAATGCAACATAAAATCGCGTACGAAGCAGGCGATCATAAAAAAATTAATCGGTAGTAATGCAGAGGAACTGGATAGGGCCGGCCGCGGTGGCCGAGGGGACTGAGGCGCTCCAGTCACGGTCCGCACGGCCATTACGGTCGGGGGTTCGAATCCCCCCTCGGGCATGGATATTTGTGCCGTCCTTAGTTGTAAGTAGTTCATAAGTAGTTTGTAAGTTTAGGGACTGATGACCCCGTAGTTAAGTCTTTTGTGTCCCAGCCTCGTTGCCGCTTTTGTGTCTCGTTTCCGTCGTAGGTGTCGGTGGCCGATTAGGAAGTCCGACACAGGAATAAAAGTAGCACGCTTGTGCAGGTACGGAGGTGAGCAGCCAGTGGGACAGCAGAAACTAGAAACACTAGAGTAAATTAGAACGAGATATATATTGCACAGAATGTGTACAATACTTGACTTTTACATAGGTCAGTACTGCAGAATGCTAATACATAGTTGAGTTAGAGGCCTGCCTAGTGCCTGTCCGATAGCCAAGTCTTTACTGTTGTCTATCTGAGTCCGAAGTGTTAACTGGTTCCTATCTCAGTCCCAAGTGAACGATGTCGTTCAGTGGTGGCCACGAGCGGAGTTGTAGCAGAGGGCGCTCGTGGCTGTCGTCGTAAGAACGCCGCGCCGTGCGTGCATGGCGGCGCGCGGCGAAAGTAGGTGGCGCGCACTTTGGACTTGTGCGACACCACAAAGTCCCATAGACTCTACAAACATTTGAACATTTTGAACTGGATAGGACGCGCGAACTGAAGGTCACACTTCAGACACAGCATGGAATTATTATCTGGCGTTTTGTAAACATTTCCATCATAAGATATTCATCTGTTTTGTGAGCGACAGGTACACACAGTCACGTAATAGATGTATAATAATAGAGGTTCAAAATAATTTTCACTGTATCTGCTTTTCCAGGTCCTTTGTTGTCATGTCATTTCATCAGAAAAACACCAAGTTTTTATTTCTTCACCCTGAACTTTAATCCCTATTCCAAATTTTTCCTTGCTATCCTTCACCGCCTGCTCAGTGTACAAATTGAATAACATCGGAGAAAGGCTTAGTCTTAGTCTCTTCCCAACTAATGCTTTCCTTTCATGCCGTTCGAATCTAATAACTGCGGTATGGCTTTTGTACAAGTTGTAAATAACTCTCCTTTCTCTGTATTTTACCCCTGCTGACTTCAGAATTTGAAAGAGTGTATTCCAATCAACATTGTCAAAAGCTTTCTCCAAATCTACAAAAGCTAAAAATGTAGGTTTACATTCCCTTAATCAAAGATAAGTCGCAAAATGAGTATTGCCTCTCGTGTTCCTACGTTCCTCCTGAATCCAAACTGATCTTCCCCGAGGTCAGCTTCTACCAGCTTTTCCATTCTCCTGTAGATAATTCGTGTTAAAATTTTGCAACCATGACTCTAAATAATTATGTGTGAAGACATCCACGTGAGTAAGAAAATAAATCCGTTAAACTTTGTTTACAAGGTAAATCAATCAAAAGTGAAGGCCGTAAACCCCACAAAATACCTAGGAATTTCTATTACTTCAGACTTACATTGGAAAGAACGCATGTATAATGTCCTGGGAAAGGCGAACCAGAGACTGAGTTTTACAGGCAGAATCATTAAGACGCAACAGAACTGCTAAAGAGGCTGCATGCACTACGCTTGTCCGTCCTTTCTCGGAGTATTGCTGCCCAGTATGTGATTCTTATTTATCGTTGCGGCGTGGACTACTTACGAAATTCCAATCGCCAACAATCTCCTCCTAACGCGAAAATATATTGTTGATTCCCACTTACATAGGTAGAAAAGATCATCAGAATAAAATACGAGAAATCAGAGCTCGAATGGAGAGATTTAGGTGTTCTTTCTTCCCGAGCGCTAATCGAGAATGGAATGGGTGATAAAAATTATAAACTTGGTTTGATGAACCCTCTGCGTGGCACTTAACCCTTTATAGGTCTGGGGTCGATATTTTAACCACCACAACGAGCTTACATTGTTTTATCAACAGATGACAGCACTTGTTATTGTATGTGGTTCATAAAGTAAACGACAAAGCGGCGTAAGTTTTCTATGAATGGCTCATGTCGTAATTTTACTGGTAAGTCTTTACATTTTCAAAATGAAGTCGGTTTATTAAGATTTTATGTTGTAATATAGATATGGTGAGAGTAATTTGCCTCCCTAAGTACCGTGTCAGGTGCAAATCATACTGAAATGGTCGTTTTTGTTTCGTGGATGCCAGTAGTGGTAGATAACCTCATTTTTTCTAGAGTTTACGTAATATTTCGCTTCTAAACAAATACTTCTGGACAGGTTACATTATGTTATTATGTTATCTGAGTATTTACTTGACAATTTTATCAAACAGTTTCTGAAATTTAGTATTTTGCTTAAATGTTATATGCTGTTGTGAAGAAGCTGCATCTCACGTTGGTAAGGAAGGTTAACGAATTGTGAGGAGTGAGCCGTATACATCACGGGAAGCAGAAGTACTATTTTTCTGTGCAGTGACTACGTCTAATTTTGTTGGCAAGTCTGTACAATTACAAAATTAAAAAAAAAAAGTTCAAATGTTTGTAGAGCTTATGGACTTAACTACGGGGACATCAGTCCCTAAACTTACAAACTACTTATCATCTAGCTTATCGTAAGGACGGCACAAATGCCATGCCATGCCATGCCATGCCCGAGGGGGGATTCGAACCCGCGACCGTAGGGGCCGTGCAGACCGTGACTGGCGCGCCGCAGACCGATTGGCCACCACGGCCGGCTTACAAAATTAAACCGATTTTTTATGATACTATAACATAATGTAGATTCAAATCAGCTGCATCTTACTTGTACAGTAACTGCAGTTTAATAATGAAAGCATTTTTTTTTTTTTTTTTTTTTTTTTTTTTTTTTTTTTTTTTTTGTGTAGACAATGCTTTGGACCCTTCCACCAGCAGAACTAAAGAACTGAACAAATGTGATCTGTGATTTTATGTATGACTCTTTTATATGTATTTTTATAGTCATTTTGTATCGCAGTGTAACTTCGTGCAGACAATGCTTTGGCGCATCTATGTATATTTTGTATGTTCAAAAATGTTCAAATGTCTGTAAATATATCAGACCAAACTGCGTGGTCATCAGTCCGTAGCTTACCAACTACTTAAGCCTAGGTAAACTAACCTAAGGACAAACACACACACCCATGCCCCAGGGAGGACTCGAACGTCCACGGCGAGCAACCGCGCTCTCTGCAGCGAGATGCTTTAGACCGCTCGGCTTCTCCACCGCGGCTATTTTGTATGTATTTTTTATGCATGTATGCAAAATAAAAGAAAGGAAACGACAAAAGTAACTGTTCCAGAGAATGGATTGTGGTCAATATTTTGCCAAGTATAAAAATTTATACTAATTAATAATGAAAGATTTTTCAAATCTGAAATATTTTGTATTTGTTTGGGTACGATAAGTAATTTAACTAACTACATTTAAATTCTCTGTTTTAAAAATAAAGTTTTGCCCCATAAAGGGTTAAAACTAAAAGGAAGCATCGAGACCTCATAAGAAACAAACCACCTTCTCTTTGGATGTGTAATTTAGCTCAATATGAATGTCATACGGATATGTTTTCACCACATCAGGTTACTGCTAAAGGTAATGATATTTCTTGCACTTTATGTGCTTTCATAATAATACGGTATTTTCCTGAAGCAATGAAAACTATTTGCTAATATAAGTAATTATTAACCGTATAAAACTTCTTAATCATTAACAAAGATTATGTTGTTATTCAGCGTCCTCGTGTTACCTCCTAGCAAACAATATAATGGGAACGCTAGGGCCGTGCAGTTCTTCAAAGCATTTCTCGCCTGAGTATTTCAGGAATTCCTTTCTCTGCGAAATTTCTTTGATGTGAAAGGAACATCGGCTGATTATCTGAAGCTGTCCTGCGGCGGCGTATTAAGACACCACCCATCCCCCTTAAAGCTGCTTCACAATCTAAGACCGGAACTTCCTTTGTGTTCAGAAGTCCTGCTCAATGACCTGATGGAAATTCGTCTACATTTTTCCAAAGGACACATGAACCGTATTACCGTCATAGAAGATGGTAAAATCACTAATATTAAAGCACATAGAAAATTTCTAGACAGTTTTCCAAGTTTTTAACGGATACAGGTATTAGTGAACACAGAGCTGTCGTAGCGAAATTGAATATCGAAAGTCCCAAAGTTACCAAAAATAAACGCAAAGTATATTTGTTCAGGAAAGCAGATAGAAACAAAATACATTGCTTCTTGAAAGACAACTTCCACTCGTTTCTAACACTAAACGTAGGTGTAGACCAGATGTGGCTCAAATTCAAAGAAGTGGTATCGACAGCAATTGAAATTTTTATACCTAATAAATTAATAAAAGAAGGAGGCGATCCCCCTTGGTACACAAAACAGGTCAGGACATTGTTGCAAAAGCAAAAGAAAAGGCATACTAAATTTAAACGAACACGAAATCCCCAGGATTTGCGATCGTACTCAGAAGCTCGAAATTTAGCGAGGATTTCAATGCGAGATGCCTACAATATTTATCACAACGAAACTCTTTCTCGTAATTTGAGTGAAAACCCAAAGAGATTTTGGTCATATGTTAAATATACTCGGGGCAAGTCACAAACAATACCTTCACTACGTGATAGTAATGGCTATCCTGCCGATGACAGCGCTACTAAAGCAGAGTTACTAAACTTAGCTTTTAGAAACTCATTCACCAAAGAAGACGAAACCAATATTCCAGATTTCGAATTAGGAACAGATGCCGTAATGAGTAACATAGAAGTACATATCATCGGAGTAGTGCAGCAACTGAAATCACTTAACAAGAACAAGTCGTCTGGTCCGGATTGTATACCCATTAGATTTCTATCTGATTATGCTGAAGCGATATCTCCTTACTTAAGTCATATACAACCGATCTCTCATAGAAGGATCTGTACCAAAAGATTGGAAAGTTGCACAGGTCACACCTATATTCAAGAAAGGCAGTAGGAGTAACCCACTAAACTACAGGCCTATTTCATTGACGTCAATTTGCAGCAGGGTTTTGGAACATATCCTGTATTCAAATATTATGAATTATCTCGAACAGAACGCTCTATTGACCCAAGGTCAACACGGATTTAGAAAATATCGTTCATGCGAAACACAACTAGCTCTTTATTCACACGAAGTGATGGGTGCTATCGACAAAGGTTCGCAAATCGATTCCGTGTTTCTTGATTTCCAGAAAGCTTTTGACACCGTACCTCACAAACGGCTTTTAATCAAATTGCGTGGTTATGGTATATCGCCCCAAATTTGCGATTGGATAGGGGATTTCTTGTCAGAGAGGACACAGTTCGTAGTAATCGATGGTAAGGCATCGACTAAAACAGAGGTGATATCTGGCGTTCCACAGGGCAGTGTTATTGGTCCTCTGCTATTCCTTATTTACATAAACGATTTAGGGGAAAATCTTAGTAGCTCTCTTAGGTTGTTTGCAGATGACGCCGTCATTTACCGTCTAGTAAAATCATCTGAAGATCAAAACCAACTGCAGAACGATCTGAATAAGATATCAGTATGGTGTAAAAATTGGCAATTGAGCAATGAGAAATGAAGTCGTCCACATGAGTACGAAAAGAAATCCGTTAAACTTTCTTTACAAGATAAATCAATCAAATGTGAAGGCCGTAAACTCCACAAAATACCTAGGAATCACTATTACTTCAGACTTAAACTGGAAAGAACACGTAGATAATATCGTGGGAAAGGCGAACCAGAGACTGCGTTTTATTGGCAGAACCCTTAAAAGATGCAACAGAACTACTAAAGAAACTGCATACACTGCGCTTGTCAGTCAATTTTTGGAGGATTGCTGCCCAGTGTGGGATCCTTATCAGGTGGGTTTGACGGAGGACATCGAAAGAGTCCATAGAAGGGCAGCTTGTTTCGTATTGTCACGATACAGGGGAGACAGCGTTACGGAAATGATACGGGATCTGGGATGGGAATCATTACAACAACGGCGCTTATCGCTGCGGCGTGGGCTACTTGCGAAACTGCAAACGCCAACATTCTCCTCAGAATGCGAAAATAAATTGTTGACTCCCACTTACATAGGTAGAAATGATCATCAGAATAAAATAAGAGAAATCAGAGCTCGAACAGAGAGATTCAGGTGTTCTTTCTTCCCGCGCGCTATTCGAGAATGGAATGGGAGATAAATAGTATAATTGTGGTTCGATGAACCCTCTGCCAGGCACTTAAATGTGATTTGCAGAGTATCCCATGTAGATGTAGATGTAGAACACCGCAATGGTGCGCTCGGTTGCTCGCCGTGGAGGTTCGAGTCCTCCCTGGGGCATGGGTGTGTGTGTTTGTCCGTAGGTTAGTTTACCTAGGTTTAAGTAGTTTGTAAGCTACGGACTGATGACCGCGCTGGAGTAGGAGAGCGGTCTAAAGCGTCTCACTGCGGAGCGGTCGGTTGCTCGCCGTGGAGGTTCGAGTCCTCCCTGGGGCATTGTTTTGTGTGTTTGTCCGTAGGTTAGTTTACCTAGGTTTAAGTAGTTTGTAAGCTACGGACTAATGACCGCGCTGGAGTAGGCGAGCGGTCTAAAGCGTCTCACTGCGGAGCGGTCGGTTGCTCGCCGTGGAGGTTCGAGTCCTCCCTGGGGCATGGTTTTGTGTGTTTGTCCGTAGGTTAGTTTACCTAGGTTTAAGTAGTTTGTAAGCTACGGACTGATGACCGCGCTGGAGTAGGCGAGCGGTCTAAAGCGTCTCGCTGCGGAGCGGTCGGTTGCTCGCCGTGGAGGTTCGAGTCCTCCCTGGGGCATGGTTTTGTGTGTTTGTCCGTAGGTTAGTTTACCTAGGTTTAAGTAGTTTGTAAGCTACGGACTGATGACCGCGCTGGAGTAGGCGAGCGGTCTAAAGCGTCTCGCTGCGGAGCGGTCGGTTGCTCGCCGTGGAGGTTCGAGTCCTCCCTGGGGCATGGGTGTGTGTGTTTGTCCGTAGGTTAGTTTACCTAGGTTTAAGTAGTTTGTAAGCTACGGACTGATGACCACGCTGGAGTAGCCGAGCAGTCTAAAGCGTCTCGCTGCGGAGCGCTCGGTTGCTCGCCATGGAGGTTCGAGTACTCCCTGGGGCATGGGTGTGTGTGTTTGTCCGTAGGTTAGTTTACCTAGGTTTAAGTAGTTTGTAAGCTACGGACTGATGACCACGCTGGAGTAGCCGAGCGGTCTAAAGCGTCTCGCTGCGGAGCGGTCGGTTGCTCGCCGTGGAGGTTCGAGTCCTCCCTGGGGCATGGGTGTGTGTGTTTGTCCGTAGGTTAGTTTACCTAGGTTTAAGTAGTTTGTAAGCTACGGACTGATGACCGCGCTGGAGTAGGCGAGCGGTCTAAAGCGTCTCACTGCGGAGCGGTCGGTTGCTCGCCGTGGAGGTTCGAGTCCTCCCTGGGGCATGGTTTTGTGTGTTTGTCCGTAGGTTAGTTTACCTAGGTTTAAGTAGTTTGTAAGCTACGGACTGATGACCGCGCTGGAGTAGGCGAGCGGTCTAAAGCGTCTCGCTGCGGAGCGGTCGGTTGCTCGCCGTGGAGGTTCGAGTCCTCCCTGGGGCATGGGTGTGTGTGTTTGTCCGTAGGTTTGTTTACCTAGGTTTAAGTAGTTTGTAAGCTACGGACTGATGACCACGCTGGAGTAGCCGAGCGGTCTAAAGCGTCTCGCTGCGGAGCGCTCGGTTGCTCGCCGTGGAGGTTCGAGTACTCCCTGGGGCATGGTTTTGTGTGTTTGTCCGTAGGTTAGTTTACCTAGGTTTAAGTAGTTTGTAAGCTACGGACTGATGACCGCGCTGGAGTAGGCGAGCGGTCTAAAGCGTCTCGCTGCGGAGCGGTCGGTTGCTCGCCGTGGAGGTTCGAGTCCTCCCTGGGGCATGGGTGTGTGTGTTTGTCCGTAGGTTAGTTTACCTAGGTTTAAGTAGTTTGTAAGCTACGAACTGGTGACCACGCAGTTTGGTCCGATAGATTTACAAATATTTGAACATGATGTAGATGTAATGTGTTTCTGTGTATCTCTATTCCGTGTTTAAGTAGAGCGTCGTGAGCCCCTAGAGTGGTGGTGCCGCAGCGCTGCTGTTATGACGTGTGTACCGGGAGTCCCCGCCTCAGCCAGTAGCGCAGGTCTCGGCCAGCATTATTTTACTTTGTCGACCGCGGCGGCAGGCGCTCTCGACCGCGAGATCCCCTGCTAAGGCGGAGTTCGTGTCGCCGCCGCCTCTCCCGGGAATTTATTTGTTTACCGCGGCCGCCACACCGCACCGACGCGCTATTATTCTCGCTGCCCGTTAATCCCCCTGCCACTAGCACTGACCTGCTTCCCGTCTCCGGCCGAGGTAGCACCCTTTCTATTTATAAAAAAAGCCAGCGCTAGTTCCCACCGGTGTCCGGGCTTGTAGTCACTCCATTCCTATGCTGGTCCATCTCCTACTTCCCACTCTTCCACTGTCGTCTACCCCACTCCCTGTCCATTTCAGTTTTCATGCAGAATAGTATTTACGACGTCACATTTCCTGAAAAATGGGCCCCGCAATTATATGGTTTTATACGTACGTAGACTCGGATATTAGGCGACAGTATGGAAAATGCATTGTGAATAGAGATGGCAGTAACTTGTATCTATAAATAGGGATGTGTATATGTACAAAAAACTCGCCTAATTTAGGGGTGTTTCACTAAGTGTGTTTGCCTCTTTAACTTATAAAATAATAGGTGACGGGAAATTTTAATGCGGTAGGTCAGCACAAGAAGCGTTACACTTTCTGCGGAGCTATGAACATAGTTTATTGTATCATTTTCCAAAGAGTTACAGCACAAAGATATAATTTTTAAAATGGAATAATAGTTTTTTTCTATCGTGCATTGGATTCGTTGAAACCAGCTGTGTCCAAATCAATTTAAACTACATTCCCATCACTGTTAGTTTGGGAGCTACAACCCTGCAAAGTTTCAGGGACAGATACCAAAAACGCTGCGCATAAAGCAATGCGCATTCTGAATGTGGTGCGGCCGAGTTGTAACGTCGCCGGTGTCACGGAGCGAGAAGCTTCCACGATGCGCTGTTAGACTGCCGACTGTCGCCGCACACGGCCGTATACCCGGCAGTTGGAGCCACACAAACAACCGGGGCTCAATATACCACAGTTACTGACATCGGATGACGATGGCATACACGAACAACGAGTACGTTGACATGTTGCTGATGCTCAGCGAGTGCCGACACGATGCCACTGAGGCAGCCATGGCGTATGCCGTGAGATATCCTAGGCGCAGAGCCCCGGCAACCATTACGCTCTTACATGCCGAACAAGGACTTAGGGAAACAGGCAGCTTGGTAATGCGCCGCAGTAACAGACGAGGACCTGCAAGAAGTGAGGAGACGGAGGTGTTTGTTTTAGCTGCACTACACCACGATCCTCATGCCAGCTTACGAGCCGTTGCTGCAGTCGCTGGTGTCAGTCTCACGTCTGTGTGGCGTATAGTACACGGCCACAGGTTTTACCCGTACCGCCTGTCACTGACCCAGGAGCTGCATGGGAACCATTTCCGTGCAAGAGTGACATTATGTGAGTGGGGCATGCGTAATTTCACGCTGGAGTCTTTACAAAGTGTTATGTTCTCTGATGAGTCCACGTTCACAAATTATGGTGCAGTGAATCGCCATAACATGCACTACTGGGCCGCAGACAATCCTCGGTGGGTTCGACCTGTCGACCGTCAACGTAGGTGGTCTATTAATGTATGGTGTGGAATGATTGGGGATGAAATCATCGGTCCACACTACTTCCCAGATACACTGACAGGTGAGTTTGGGTGGTCTCCTTGAACTCGTGTGTCTACACACGAGAGTCCATATGTGGATGCAGCACGATGGTCACCCAGTCTATTCTGCGCGTGCTGTTATTGAAGAACTAAACAACAGGTTTGCAGGAAGATGGTTGGGGCGCCATGGTCCTCATTCATGGCCCACAAGGTCGCCCGATTTAACACCAGTAGATTTCTTTTTATGGGGATATCTAGAGGATCGTGTTTATGTCAATGAGTCCACATCCCCAGATGATCTGCATCTGCATCGAGGACGCATGTCGCTCCGTCACACCGGCGATGTTATATCTCGTCCGCAGATCCTTTCGACGGCGCATTGCATTATGCATTGAGGAACATGGACACACATTTGAACATCTCATGTAAATCAACTTCCCACCGCCATAACATCACCCACCACACAGCCATGTATTATGTACAGCGTGTGGTATTTGCCCCTGAAACTTTGAAGGGTTGTAGCTCCCTAACTAACAGTGATAGGAATATAGTTTAAATTGATTTGGACGCAGCTGGTTTCAACGATTCTAATGCACGATAGAAAAAACTATGTTCCATTAAAAATTATATCTTTGTGCTGTAACTCTTTGGAAAATGATACAATAAACTACGTTTAGAGCTCCGCAGAAAGTGTAACATTTTTTGTATTGTCCTACCGCATTAAAATTTCCCGTTACCTATTATTTTATAAGTTACCGAGGCAAACATACTTTGTGAAACACCCTATACGAGTCTACCCGGCAATGCTCCGCAATTGCTAATATGTATGTGCTCTTTCTTTGAACGTCAAATGTACAAAATGTTGTCGCAATCTTAGGAATGATAGAGATCTCCCAAAGAAAACAGCTCTCTGAGTTTTCTACAAATTTTCCTATTTTCTGGCCAACTATTCTAAACTTTAACTTCACTCAAACCTTCCTCTTCCTTTGAACGTCGAATGTGCAAAATTTTATCGCAATCAGATGAATGGTGTTGATATTTCAGTAAACTTTTCCAAATGTTTATTTCATAAGAACGTTACTCTTGCTTTGAACATCAAATATCCTAAATTTTATCGCAATCAGATTAATGATATTGATATCGCATTGGAAAAAGGCTCTTTCTGTTTCTCGCTTATTTTCAAATTTACCAGGTAACTTTCCCAAATTTTTAGTTCATAAGAACATTCAAATTCTGTAGAACGTCAAATGATCAAAATTTTATTGCAATCGGATGAACGGTTCTCAGCTTATAGTGTTGAGTAAATTTTTCAATTTTCCGGTAGATTTTCCAAAAAGTTTATTTCATGCAAACCATGTCCTGTCAAGCCGTACTCAAGTGATGCTCTTACAACCATGTGGTAATTGATCTTTACTCATAGAAAAAATCGCTTTCGGTTTTTCCTAAATTTTCCTACTTTCCGGGCAACTTTTACAAATTTTTATTTGATGCAAACCTTCCTCTTGCTTTCAATATGAAATGTACAAAATTTTATCGCAACTAGACGAACGATATTGATCGCTCACAGTAAAAAAGCTGTTTCAGTTATTCCAGATTTTCCTCTTTTCCGGAAAACTGTTCCATATTTTCTTGCCGTTTAAACCTTCCCTGTACTGACACGAATATTTCAAGACTAAAATTAGACAAATCGGTTCCGCCGTTCTCGAGTTTTAGCGAGATTAACGAACACAGGATGGTCCATTTATACGGCCAAATATCACACGAAATAAGCATCAAACAAAAAAACTACAAAGTTCAAAAGTTTTCTATCCTGAAGGGGGAAAACAGATGGCTGGGGCTGCTAGATGCCGCTGCCTTAGGTCAAAAGGTTATCAATTACATTTTTTTAAAATAGGTTCCCCCATTTTTATTACATATTCGTCTAGTACGTAAATAAATATGAATGTTTTATTTGGAACACTTTTTTCGCTTTCTGATAGATGGCGCTGAAATAGCCACAAACGTATAAGTACTTGATATCGCGTAACATTTCGCCAATGCGGACGGTATTTGCTCAAATGTTTGTAAATCTATCGGACCAAACTGCGTGGTCATCAGTCCGTAGCTTACAAACCACTTAAACCTAGGTAAACTAACCTACGGACAAACACACACACCCATGCCCCAGGAAGGACTCGAACCTCCACGGTGAGCAACCGCGCGCTCCGCAGCGAGGTGCTTTAGACGGCTCGGCTATTCCACCGCGGCCGGTATTTGCTTCGTGATACATTACCCGTGTTACAATGGACCGTT
Organism: Locusta migratoria; assembly: GCA_026315105.1. Taxonomy (NCBI): domain Eukaryota; kingdom Metazoa; phylum Arthropoda; class Insecta; order Orthoptera; family Acrididae; genus Locusta; species Locusta migratoria. The sequence continues at coordinate 551,613,982 of CM048744.1, forward strand.
TACCAATCGCTGGAAAGTCTATATGGTATTTATTTATGGCTATTGTGCTCAAAATGCCCAACGAGCCTGTGCTACGTATGTTGATCGTTATCCTGGAAGACATCATCCAAGTGTCCGGACTTTTGGCGGTTAGTTAACTCATATAAAGAGACCGGAAGTGTTCAGCCACAAGTGAAAAATAAATCATACAGAAAAAATATCCTTTTGAGGTTTGTTAATTTTAACTTCATGAATTTTACTTCGAAATTTAAATTCTGTAATGCTTAAATGTCATAATACACATACCTATGTGCCTGGCGAAAATAATAAATATTAATTTATTTAGGTCAAAGAATCTACTTTGGTCCACACCCTTCCCAAGCGTGCTTAGTGCGGTTTTCCTTTAACACCAAAAGCCTTGAGACTGTTAGTAAAAATAACTTCTTTTATAGGGAGGAAACTACTGTACACATTTACAAAGAAAATTTCTCCTTGAGAAGGATGGGCCCGCGGATGAGTCCAGGATAATTTAGCTGTAGATTCTACAATATTGTAGCATTAATTTCAGGTGGCTGAAGATAGTGCTGGCGTGCATGAGCGTATTTTCATATCATTTTTGTGCCCCATTTCTAGGTAAACATCTGCCACTATTAAAATTTTTATAAAGCAAAGAAAATGTGACATGAAAATTAATATCTTTATTCTTTCATCATGTACAACATAACAAGGAGAATGGATCATGATTTAATCAAAATGTTTTCGTTTTCACATTCCAATTTATAAAAAGCAGTAAAAATGACCGAAGCTAGGCCAGTTTTCTGTGTGTATCTACGTGTGTATGCATTTTCCCTATGGACCCCAACACGGCTGGAGCAATTTTAATGAAATATCCCGAATAGCCCAGCAGTTGATCCTGTGAAGTTTGGTATCGATCGAATCAAAATACTTACTAATGTATATGTAAAAGTTTATGTCTGGCACTGTGAATGCCAGTAGCCCCCATAGTGCAGAAAGAGCAACCGATTGTAGTGCTGCCGCTTGGAGTGTCGTATACATGACGTTTTGTGTTAGTTGTGATGTTACGGCTTCTGATTTCTCCCCACTAGAGGCGCTACTGTTATTCCAATTTCCAGCTATAAAGTTTTGTATGGACGATAGACTGATACTAGTATGTAAATATGGATTAAACACGCTGAGGATTGTAAATCTTCAGGCTTTCCCGGCGATCTGTTTACATGATGCGTGAACGGCCTTCTGTCAGATATACGTGATGCTCTGGCACAATATTTCTGCTGCGTACCTCACTGGCTTCTTCAGGTGCTCCCTGAGACGCTCCTGAGCTGTTGTCCCGTCATTGGTGCTCCAACGGATGTCCTCGCCTGGCTCGGTCGCCATCTGCGGTCGCGACAGCTGTCTGAGGCCCGTCCAATGTCAGGCACTCCGTTCATTATTTTGTCAAGTAGGCTCAACCACAGAAATCGTGTAAAAACACTAAAATATGACGCGTTTCAAGGGTCAAGCCCTCATCATCAGATAACCTGTACAAGAATCATAAAACCTGAGACAATAAAAATCCAAAACATAATAAAAGAAAACGTGGTTACTTCCCTTGTAACCGTGTCTACGCAGAAAGGTCCTCAGTATACTGTGCTTCGTCAGGATTCAAGCACAGTATGCTGAGGACCATTCTGTGTGTTCGTATTGCATAAAAATCTACAGTTTTGTTCCAATCTTTATGAAATTTTGTACACGTAAGCTTCAATCCATGGAGACGGGCGCCGTAATTGTAAGTATCACGTACGATACATAGTTCACGAGATATGACTTCATAAACAATGAGATGCACGAAAAACTGCTGCATTTAGCGACAATGCTGCTCATTTTCTCCTAAACCACTGGACCGATTTCAACCAAATGTGGTACACACATTCCTTACCATAAGGTACCAATTTCTGCAGCATTAAGAATCACATATGACACATAGTTTAGAAGGTATGACGTCATAAACAATAGGAATTGCAAGAAACTGCCACATAATGTGGCGAGACTATTAATACGTTATGTGAGAATGAGAGTACTTAGCGACTTGCAACAAACTTTAAACATAATTTCAAACCTTTATTAAACTTTTTCTCGCTGACAACCTTAGCAAAATGATGAAAGGAAAAGCGTTTATTGCTTACTCCTTTTACGCCGTTTATGGAGTAAAACTACGGCATTCGGTATGACGTTACAATTTATAATTTATACCCTACAAATTGTAGCCGCAGGAAATTTTACAGTATATATATACAAAAATAGTTCAAAGTACCTTCTAAATTGAATCATAGTACGACACGTAGTTCGTGAGATATGAGCACATAAACAGTAACGTTCAAGGAAAACCGCCCTATCACGCACGCACCAAGATTAACTATTACTTCTTTATTTCTAATTGTATTCCCAAGAGAAATTACAGACATATAGCGCTTATATAAATGTATATATATGCCTGAAAAATGACAGGAATGAAAAATAAATACATACCCGGGCAACGCCGGGTTTTCAGCTAATAGAATTAAATTCCACTCATGCAAATCCATGTGCATCGCTAGTTTAACATATAAAAATGAATATTTGTTTGCTTGTATGTTTGTCTGTATGTAACGACTGCTGTACCGTTCATCCGACTGCTGTGAAACTTTGTCTATATTTTGCTTGCACTTTTGCAAAGCTAATGGTCATAACACTGTATGACACATAGTTCAGCAGATACACGTTTTAAACAATGAGGTGCATGAAACCTGGATCTAAGGCTATTATAGAAACACAAGTCATTGTTTAAAGTTTCTGCGCAAATATTCATATGTTTGTAAACCAATTGCTATGGTCATCAGGCCCTGGACTTACAAACTACTTAACAAATCTAAGGACGACGCTCACACCCATGCCCCAGGGAGGACACGAACCTCTGACGGCGGCAACTGCGCGCTCTGCAGGAAGGCGACTTATAACATTCCGCCACTCCATAGCAACAATCCTGACCAGAACCTCGGGAAGTCATTGATCGATTTAAGCTCAAATTGTTACACGGTGATTTAATAAACATTTGGACAGTCATATACAATGTGTTTATGAAACTTATGAAACCGTGTCCATGTGTTGTGTCTTTATCTTGTATACAAATCAAAAATTTTGTTTTCATATTCACAGAATATATGACATCAACTGCGAATGGGCAAAGTTGATTCGAACCCGGGTCGCCTGCTTTCTAGACAGTTGCGCTGAACCCTACACCACTGGGGACACAGTGATCACCGCACCTGCAAGGACTACCTAAGCACCCTTTCCGTCAGCTGTACCAGCTGTACCCTGCCCACAGTACTCAAACTCGTAGTCACTATGTACTAATTCCCGTAAAAGTTAACAACAATTTTGTTCCAATCTTGATTTAATTTTGGTCACTTCATCTTCAAAAGAAGACGCAAGTCACTGTACACATAAAATTTCGTTGGTGCTTGGCAGAGGGTAGGTTACTTACATACTTCGAAAACATTTATTTCGATCTTGATGAAAGTTTTCATAGTTGAGAAGAAGAGAAACGTCACTGTGTTCATAAAAGTTAATATGGTGCATGGTGAATGTACAGTATATATTATACTTTGATATTTAAAAAAAAATCACAATTGTACTTCAACACTAAATGAATACCAGGACGACACCGAGTCCTCAGCTGCTCAACTGGTCTTCATATATACAGGGAATGCCTAAATTATATGTAAAAAAACGAAACAGCAGGTAGAGGGGAATATGGAGTCGGTGGGTTCAGAAGGGCAATATAGTACGCCGTGCTGGATCTCAACGGCCTCGTATCACTAGCAGTCGAGGTGACAGGCATCTTTTCCACATGCTGTAACGGATCGTGCAATCACGTCTCTATCCATGAGTCAACAGATGGGGAAGTTTGCAAGACAACAACCATCTGCACGAACAGTTCGACGACTTTTGCAGCAGCATGTACTATCAGCTCGAAGACCATGGTTGCGGTTACCCTTGACGTTGCATCACAGACAGGAACGCATGTGGTGGTGTACGCAACGACGAACCTGGGTGAACGAGTGGCAAAAAGTCAATTTTTTTTTTCGGATGAATCCATGTTCCGTTTACAGCACCGTGATGGTCGCGTCTGTGTTTTGCGACATCGCGGTGAACGCACATTGGAAGCGTGTATTCGTCATCGCCATATTGGCGTATCACCCGGCGTGGTGGTATGGGGTGCCATTGGTTACACGTCTGCGTCTCTTCTTGTTCGCATCGACAACACTTTGAACAGTGGCCGTTACATTTCAGATGTATTACGACCCGTGGCTCTACCCTTCATTCGGTCCCTGCGAAACCATACATTTCAGCAGGATAATAGACGACTGCATGTTGCAGGTCCTGTACGGGCATTTCTGGATACGGAAAATGTTCGACTGCTGCCCTGGCCAGCACATTCTCCAGATCTCTCACCAATAGAAAACGTCTGGTCAATGGTGGCCGAGCAAGTGGCTCGTCACAATACGCCAGTGACTACTCTTAATGATCTGTGGTATCGTGTTGAAGCTGCATGGGCATCTGTACCTGTAAACGCCATCCAAGCTCTGGTTTGACTCAATGCCTAGGCGTATCAAGGTCGTTATTACGGCCAGAGGTGGTTGTTCTGGGTACTGATTTCTCAGGATCTATGCTCCCATATTGTGTGAAAATGAAGTTCTAATGTCAGTTCTAGTACAATATATTTGTACAATGAATACCCGTTTGTGATCTGCATTTCTTCTTGGTATAGCAATTTTAATGGCCAGTAGTGTATTTTGTCGACTTATAGTGTTACTTGCCTTATCCTCCGAACTTGCGTTTCATTCTGTTCCATGTTAATTAATTCATTACATTCATTCTTGCAGTCAAAACTGAGCAAAGCAAATGTTATTCATATTTCAATTCCGATCCGTGCATATAACCTCTTTAAAAGTCAATTTAACATTTTCCATTTACCACGCGTATTCTGGTAGGTAACACTACAGATTACAGATGCCACCCCACCCCCCTGTATCATCGAGAACGCACTGTGCTGGAGAATTTAAGGTTAACTCGTAATAAAAAAATAAAATAAAAACCTTGGGTATATGTCGAGCTGCCAGATGAATCGAGAAACTAGTTTTCCTCCTTTACTTCTCCGATTATGATGAAACCATATCCACGTTTTGTTCTGCATTGATAGGAGCACTGCGTATACTAACTACTGCCACCCAGTTTATTTATTTCTTAATGAAATTTGTCATAAATAATATATTCATCTTTTACAACAAACAGCTCAGTTCATACATACGAGGAACAAAAACGATCTACAGAAGGACTTAAAAGCACGTACTTTAGTTCAAAAAGAGGTCCACTACTCAGGACACACATTTTCAATAATTTACCAGAAAAAATAGTAGAAAGATATAAAAAAAGCCAAGACCGCTGATCATCAATTTTTATTTAAGACGACCGGTTTCGCTGAACTATGTCACCATCATCTGGTCCAATAAAATCATTTTACAATGCCATAATCTTGTAATGTCAATCAGTTGTTATATAACATAATTTACAGTGCATAGGTTCACTATGTCATTATAATAAAGGTTTTATTATAATGACAGTGCGCCTATGCACTGTAAATTATGTTATATAACAACAGATTGACATTACAAGATTATGGCCTTGTAAAATGATTTTATTGGACCAGATGATGTTGACATAGTTCAGCGAAACCGGTCGTCTTAAATAAAAATTTATGATCAGCGATCCTGGCTTTTGTATATCTTTCTACAATATCATAATTGGATAGCCTCCTAGAACATAAACCAACTCAGAAAAAAATAGTTACAAATGAATGTAAGTTTAAGAGGAGCCTGAAATACTATTAGTATTATTATATTTTTTTATTATTGAGATTGTCCTCATTACAGAGGTTTATCTCCAACATACTAATACACCCAGAAATGAATACACATAGTACATAAGGTTTTACACTAATTATTCACTATATTTCTCCAGGTGTTTCTATCTTGTGCGTCCTCTTCTTCTGCGCCCAGTCTATTCATTGTGAGCTGTACATTTTTGATCCAGGTGGTCACAGGTCGTCCTCTTCTTCTTCTCCCCTCAGGTTGCCACTCCAGTACCAGCTTCGGTATTCTGGGTTACTCCATTCTTTTTACATGCCCGTACCACCGTAATTTCTTTCTATCCATCACCTCATCTATTCTTTCTATTATTTCCATCCTCTTTATTACTTCGGTGTTTCTTCTTTTTTCTTTCCTGGAAATTCTGGCCGATCTTCTCCAGAAATCCATCTCTAAAGCTAGTAGTTTCTTAGTGTGCTTCTGGTTTATGGTCCAGGTTTCCGCCCTGTACAGAACTGCACTCTCAAATATAGATTTATGTATGATTTTTTTTGTTCTGTTCATTACGTTTCTGCTCCATAGGACTGAGTTGAGCATTCCAATGACCTTTCTTCCACTGCTAATTCTTTTATTAATCTCTGAGTCGGATTTTCCCTCAGTTTCTAAAATGGACCCCAAATACAGAAAGTGTTAACTTTTTTTATTTTCCTTCCCTCTATGCGTAGTTCATGTGGATCATTAGTCAAGTATTCTGTTTTTTGATAATTAATCTTCAGACTCCAATTTTTGTATGCTATTGCTAGTTGATTACACATGTAGTTTGCATCTTCCCCGTCTTGTGCTATGACAACTTGATCGTCAGCAAATAATAAATGATGTAGATAAACTCCATCTCTTATTTCTAGTCCCATACTATTACATTTCTGTGACCACGTCCTCAGACAAATATCTGTATAGATTTTGAATAATGTTGGTGACATGGGATAGCCTTCCAACAGACCTTTGCTTGTTCTAAATTTCTGTGAAAGTGTATTACCAATTTTCACTTGGCAAATATTATCTTTATACATCTGTTCTATTATTTTATTTAAAGAAGTATTTATGTTTGCCATATGTAGTGCTCTCCAGAGTAGTTTCCTTGGAACAGTATCACACGCTTTTTCTAGATCTATAAAAATAAGTGCAACATTTTTCGATTTTTCTCTATGTCTCTCCAAAATCTGTCGTAATGTGAAAATATGGTCTACACATGATCTACCAGCTGTGAAACCGCATTGTTCTTGTTGGGTTCTAAATTTTTTTTCCAGTTTATTTTTAATTATTTTCCCAAAAATCCTCATTAGTGTGTTTGTAACAGAAATTCCTCGATAGTTCGAGCAAATTTTGCGATCCCCTTTCTTAAATATGGTACTAATATAACCCAGTTTCATCTCCTTAGGTACAGAATCTCCATGTAACATTTTGTTGAATAACTGCAAAATCAGTTTATAATTTTGTCACCACCGTACTTCAGAAACTCCATATTGATATTCCCTGGTCCAGGTGATTTACCATTCTTCCCTGTCCTTAATACCTGAAGTACTTCACTTTCTGAAAGTATTATGTTTTGACATTTTTCACTTCCACGAGGATGCTCTCAAGATGGATGAATGGAACGAACAAGTAATCTAATCTTCATTCTGATATAACATTGTGTCAAAACTTGTCAAGAATCATACTCTAGCGTGTTTTCACCTGTAATATTTTGCTCCCTCGTCACTTTACCGGTGATGAGATTATTGTTTGTTATAACTCATTAACCGCAACAAACGCGGAGAGGGACTCCACAGAACTTGTTTCGAAGCGGTATTACCTCGCCTGCTTCGTCATTGCGAAGCAGCGACAAGTGTTGTTTGTGCCGCTGTGGGCAGCCGATACCCGCCGTCAATCGCGGCCTCTCCATTAATTGTTGATTGTTTGCGGCGCCGGCTCCGCCATCGGCTAAACCACTTAGTGGGCCGGTTATTATCCCGGTCCAGAGCTACACGCAGTGGGCGTTTCGGTGCATAAATGCCGACAGCAGGGTTGTTACATGAAGCACTCTCACTGTAATGGCATTAACTGGTGCTACGTCATTACTGCTTCTGTCTTCAGAACACCACTTAACGGCACAGAACTTGTACAGTCGTGCCAACAAAACCAGGTCACCAGTCACAAGATTCAGTGATAGATGGTGTATACAGCGCTCAAGTACAGTTACATGTGCAACTAAGAGGTTACTCTTCAAATCTTTCGTGCCTGCCACAGTAGGCTACAACGAAGCACATTCGCACTATTTACCTACACTCGTCAAAACAAATATGGGATCTAAATATCAACAAATAATACAATTCCTTGAGACAACATTGTCTCTTTATACCAAAGGTATTTAACAGAAGGAGAGGCAATGAATTAAAATTTGTGCTGTGGCCGGTTCGAATCCCGGACACAGCACAAATTTTAATTCAGTGCCCCTCCTTATGTTTAATATCTAAATATGGGATCAGTTGAGATATCTAGGCTCTGCAGCACTGTAATCGGCAGAATGAACTAAAATGGTTCGGGACAACAACCTCACGGAAACCCAGATAATGGTATTGACATCTAGATAAATTGCAACCTCACGGAAACCCAGATAATGGTATTGACATCTAGATAAATTGCAAGTGACATTGAATTGCATGGTAGAGGGTTCATCTAACCTCTTTTATGCTATTTCTCTACAGTTCAATTCCCAAATAGATCGCGGGAAAAAGGAACATCTAAATCTTTCCGTTTAGATCTGATTTCTCTTATTTTATAATGATGGTTATGTGTCCCTATGTAGATGGGTGCATTCGGAAGAGAAAGTTGGTGAAAGAAATTTTGCAAATAGATCTCGTCGGAACGAATAATGAATTTCTTTCAATGATTTACACATCTACTCGTGTATCATTTCCGTGACACTCTCTCCCCTATATCGGGATAATATAGAGTTGCCCTTGTGTGAACTTTCTCTAAATCGTCTGTCAGTCCCACCTGGTGTGGATCCGCAATCAGCAATACTCCAGAATAGGAGGAATACATTTAGTGTAGCCGGTTACTTTTGTAGAACTGTTGTAATGGTAATAAAATAAAGTTGCTGCAGAGGGTGTTGTTGTTGTGTTTACTCTATCAAACGAATTACACAAGCAATTGGGTTCACATAGTGTAGTGAGCAGGTAGTGGAATGCACCAACAACGTGAGTTACCGCGGCTGTGGCAAGGAGAGCCATAGGATGGTTGGAAGCGGGACATGTGTGCAGCTACTGCTATGACCCAAAGTGTAATGTTCAGTAGCTGGACACGATTTCAGACAACAGGAACCATTAAAACAAAGCAAGGCCCAATTCGTCCATGGGTAACATCAGCAAGAGATGGCCGTTATTTCCAATTAACAGTCCGTCGAAACAGAAGGCTGAATGTACCTAAGCTGCAACACATCTTCCAGGCAGCATCAGGGCCGGCCGCGGTGGCCGAGGGGACTGAGGCGCTCCAGTCACGGTCAGCACGGCCACTATGGTCGGGGGTTCGAATCCCCCCTCGGGCATGGATATTTGTGTAAGTAGTTCATAAGTAGTTTGTAAGTTTAGGGATGATGACCCCGTAGTTAAGTCCCATAAGCTTTACAAACATTTAAACATTTGCACAGATGCGTCAAGATTTTGTGTTCAGATCGATAATCGTCGGTGTCTCTTCTGGAGAGGACGTGGAACTGGGAACCAGTATGCTTATGTGTAGGAAACATCACCATGTAACGAATGCTGTGGACAGGACTTAATATTGGTGGACGTACGGAACTCTTTGGCGCTTTCCCTGCTCAGATTCATCGACCTTTCGTCGACCTTTTCTTGTGCCCTATGCTGGAGTCATAGCAGATGAGTTCCTTGTAATGCACTATAACGCTCGTCCCCATAGAGCTGCACTGGTGGACAAAGTCCGCGATAGAAGTTTCGTTAAGTGGATCTCGCTGCAATGATAAATGCCGTTTTTATAATGATGTCAACCATTTTATCATTTCCATGAGAGTGTCTTATAGTACAAAACGAGCTTCCCTTCTTTGTATTCTTTAGATATCTGCTGTGAATCTGATAAGGACCCTAAAACGCGTAGTAATACTCCAAAGCAGGACGGGAAAGTTTAGCTTAGGTAGGCTCTTTAGTCGTTCTGTAGCCTGTTATAAGAGACCTGCCTACAAAATGTGGTCTTTATTTCATCCTCTCCGGGACATTTCCTATGTGTTTATTTCATTGTACATTTGTCGAAATAGTAAATTATGCGGATTTAGTTGAAATTGCAGACTTCAGATTTGACTGATTTATCCTGTAAACGAAGTAATTTACGTTAGTGCTAGTTTTTTGTTTTTCTCGGTGGGGTGACATCATACGAGGGTAAGTCAATTATTATCCGCAATTTAGATATAATTTTGTTTATGCTGGTAGTACTGTTGTTTTACGTTGGTGACGCATGCTTTGTTTGTTTGTTGTTATATCTTTGCAATTTTCAAGCTGCTACGTTAGTTTCGTTGTCGCTGCCGTGCTGTTAATCATGGCTGCTCCGCTGTCTATTTGCACCAAAGAAGAGCAACGTTCAGTGATACGTTTTTTGTGGGCGGAAGGTGTATCAGGGGCCGAAATTCATAGAAGACTTTCAGTACAGTACGGGAGCAGTGTTTTGCCACAAGGAAGTGTATACGAGTGGATTGAAAAATCCCGAAATGGTCGCACGAGTGTTACGCACGATGAAGGAGCCGGACGACCGTTTACCGCCACAAATGAAGAAACCATTGAGCGATCATGTGAAATGATTCTCTTAGACAGACGATTAACTATTGATGAAGTGACTCATCGTCTTCAAATTAGTCATGGTTCTGCCTACGAAATTGTTCACAACAGATTTGGCTTTAGTAAAGTTTGTGCAAGATGGGGTCCCAAAACAACCCCAAACAAGCAAACGCGCATCGACATCTGCAAAAAAAAAAAAAAAAAAAAAAAAAAAAAAAAAAAAAAAAAAAAAACAACAACATTAACATTTGGATCGCTATGGTAACGAAGGGGACAACTTCTTAGACAGAATCATTACTGGTGACGAAACATGGATCCATCATTACGAGCCGGAGAGTAAACAGCAGAGTATGGAATGGATACATCCAAATTCGCCATGCAAGAAAAGTTCAAGAACCAACCGTCCGCATGAAAACTGATGTTTACGGGTTTTTGGGATGCACGAGGTCCTGTACTGGAACATCATGGTGAAAGGGGCACAACAATAAACAGTGTACGTTACAGTGAGATGCTTACTGACAGGCTAAAGCCTGCAATTCGAAGCAAACGCCGAGGATTGCCGTCAGAAGGTGTTGTGTTGTTGCACGACAATGCCCGTCCGCATACTGCTGTCCACACTGCTGAAACGCTCCAGAAACTCAAATTCGAAGTACTGGATCATCTTCCATATATTCCCGATCTTGCCCCTTCTATCACTTGTTTGGTCCACTCAAACGGGCATTAAGGGGCCGTCGATTTGACTCGGACGAAGCAGTGAAGGAAGCGGTGCATTTCTAGCTCGCAGCTCAACCGAAAACCTTCTTTTATGAGGGCAAAAGGAAGCTTGTAGATCGATAGACGAAGTTCTTTGAAAAGCAAGAAATATGTCGAAAAATGATGTTCTTGTAAGTTTCGTATTTTATTACAATAAAATTTTATAACTACTTTGCGGATAATAGTTGACTTACCCTCGTACTTGGCTCTGTAAGATTTCGAGACTAAGAATGACTTCTCTTTCAGGATCTTGTTAATCATATGCTGCTATAATACGTTCTGCAATGTGATACTGTAAGAGAATCAAGTGATAAGCAAAAACAAAGGAAGTGACGAAATTTATTTATTTTCTTAGCAGAATAGGGACACGTGAAATAATAGTCAAGGGCAACGACATAAGACTATTTGAAACTCAGATCAAAGACGTTCGTCGAGCAGCAACACGCTCGGAATAGGTATGCAGCTGTCGCAGATAAAGGCTGTGTCATGTGAAGTGTGCTTGAGTGATTGCTTGAACGAGACTGTGGATGTAAGCTTCAAGTTGTGTGTGCGTATGAGTGGTTTTATTTTATTATTATTTTTTTAAAATTTATTTTATGTGCCTGTCGCTGCTCGACGAACTTCTTTGCGTTAGTTATACTATTCAATTCCAAAGTCCACTTTCCATTATAAAAACGAGAGGCGCTATAGACGTCTTGGCTTTCTGTACAAAGTAGATATTTGCGTCTGTGGGAACAAAATGTTCAAATGTTTGTTAAGCTTATGGGACTTAACTACGGGGTCATCAGTCCCTAAACTTACAAACTACTTATGAACTACTTACGAACTAGGACGGCACAAATATCCATGCCCGAGGGGGGATTCGAACCCCCGACCGTAGTGGCCGTGCTGACCGTGACTGGAGCGCCTCAGTCACCTCGGCCACCGCGGCCGGCTGTGGGAACAAATGGTAGTGTCAGAGAGAAATAAGGTAAGCTTGATTCTTTTCTAGGCAAAATGGCACTTGACGTCATTTACCAGAAAACGGCTACGGACATCCATTGGTAAACAGGAGTTACATCTGCCAAGACAAACATACCTTGCTTGGTTACCTGAATGTTTGTCTGTATGTCCGCTATGTGTTCGTAAACCATTCATTCCATTGCAATGAAATTTTAGTGAACTGTTCACCGTACGCCCACGAAGGTTTCTGACCCAATAACAAACATATAGTTCAGGAGATATGACGTCATAAATAATGAGAGGCCACCACGCAGATTTATGCGTCAATTATTGAAAAATGTTAGTAGTTAGGAGCATGCAACAAAGTTTTCGTCTAATTTTGGACGTTAATGAAGAGTTTTGAACTGCCTCCAACCACCCACTCACCCACCCACCCACGCACAAAAAAAAAAGAAAAAAAATTTAAAAATGATGAAACGAAGAGAAGTCTATACCGCTCACAACAGTTTCGCTGTAGATGCCGTAAAACTGTCGCATCAGGCATAGCCTTGTATCAAATGAAGTTAGCATTACAGATTTGCATGTTATTTTTTTCCTGCAAGTCTCCTTTAATTCTCTTGCATCAAAAATTAAGGAATCTGTTTTCTTAATCTCTGTCTATATAACAGCGAAAGGACACTCACTCACTCACACTAAACACGAAATCTCGAAAACTACTTCACCTATCAAGCTGAAATTTGGAAGGAATATAGTTTATAGGTATAAAACGTCAGCTAAGAAAGTATTTTGTGATAGGTGCATGGCGGAGCATACTTCTTCTACAGACTCACGAAAACTACAGCTTCAATCAGATCTTCACGAAATTTAGCACGCTTGACCTTCAAAACAAGAGGACAGTCACCAAGTTTCTTACGGTGCATGGGGGAGGGTACTTTGCAGCATAAAAATGCATCCCTAAATACCTTGGTCGCGCCATAACTTGAGAACGGCTCGACCAGTTTCACAGATCCTTTTTTTTGTTTTTTTTTTTGTTTTTGTTTTCGTTATTCTCAAAACATCGGTTGTTTGAAATAAAACTGGTATATTTGAGAACAACAAAATGCGTTTTTCAAAGTGACCCTGCGTTTCTATTGCATAGAAATCTATAGTTTTGATCCGATATTGATGAAATTTTGCACACTCAAACTTAAAAAAAAAGAGGAATGTCACTGTCTGTATAAAATTTCGCTCGGTGCGTGGTGGAGGGTACTTAACTTACAGAATTTTACAAAAGCATAGGTTTGCTCCAATCTTTATGATTTTTTGCATCAATGACATTTAAACCGAGAGGAACAACACTGGGTACATAAATGTATGGTACGTACATGACAGAGGGTACCTTGCAGAAAGCCAAGAGAAGGAAAGGTGAAAACGAACAGAGAGATGGGAGAGAAAGAGGTTGATGCAGAGAGAGAGAGAGAGAGAAGGGGGGGAGGGGGATGTGGGCTACGCGAGTGTAGGATAAATAAAAATCCGGGCAACGCCAGGATTACAGCTAGTTGTACATAAAGAATAGCGCTGGACTGCCGAAAGGCTACAAACTGCGCTACGCCTGCTAAATGCTCTCTAATAGTAACGACGCAAATACATGACACTCATGATACGTCACTGCTGTAGCTAGTGTCATTGGGTACCACGTACAGGAGAGTGGTAAGATTGTGAGACGAACAATATCTGCGCAGGTCAAAATATTTACAACGGGGACGCCGAAAGGGGCATGGTGCTACAACAGAGCATAACGCTGTTTTGTTAACACCTTCCTATGGTTTGATATACTTGTAACGTAATGTGCACGAACAGACTTGCACATATTCTCAAGTGACTCTGTGACAGAACTTCAGTCAGTACAATATTTAAGATAACAACATTGCAGAGTGCAGAGTGCTAGGCGATGGAAAATTGTATTGAAATGCATGAGGAACTGCATCGAATTGACGCATGGTGCAGGGAATAGCAATTGAATCTCAATGTAGACAAGTGTAATGCGCTGCGAATGCATAGAAAAAAAGATCCTTTGTCATTTAGTTACACTATAGCAGGTCCGCAACTGGAACTAGTTAATTCCATAAATTATCTGGGAGTAGGTATTAGGAGTGATTTAAAATGGAAATCAATCGTCGGTAAAGCAGATGCCATACTTAGATTCATTGGAAGAATCCTAAGGAAATGCAGTCCGAAAACAAAGGAACTAGGTTACAGTACACTTGTTCGCCCACATCTTGAATACTGCTCACCGGTGTGGGATCCGTACCTGGTGGGGTTGATAGAGGAAGTAGGGAAGATCCAACGGAGGGCAGCGCGCTTCGTTACAGGATCATTTGGTAATCGTGAAAGCGTTACGGAGATGATCGGAAGACTCCAGTGGAAGACTCTGCAGGAGAGACGCTCTGTCGCTCGGTACGGGCTTTTGTCGAAGTTTCGAGAACATAGTTTTACAGCGGAGTCTAGCAGTAGGTTGCTCCCTCCTACGTATATCTCGCGAAGAGATCATGAGGATAAAATCAGAGAGATTAGAGCACACACAGAGGCATTCCAACAATCTTTCTTTTCGCGAACAATACGTGACTGGAATAGCAGGGAGAACCGATAGTGGTACTCAAGGTACCCTCCGACACACACCGTCGGATGGCTTGCGAAGTATGGATGTAGATATAGATGAAACTATGCTCTCCCACCACACACCTCCAGAGCACACGCGTTTGCCACGCCTTGCGTAGAGTACGTACTGAAACCCGATTGAGAATCCATCCGGACCTGCCGACTTTTATATTAAACTAGCTGTAAACCCGGCGTTACCCGGGTGTTTATGTACCCTACATTCTCGTAGTCTACCGCCTCTTCACCCCTCTCTCTGCATCCACCTCTTTCTCTCCCATCTCTCTGTTCGCTTTCCACCTTTCCCTCTCTCGGCAAAGTTTTCTGCAAGGTACCCTCTGTCTTGTAAAATACAAACATTTATGCACCCATTGCCTCGCCGTGGAGGTTCGAGTCCTCCCTGGGGCATGGACGTGTGTGTTGTCCTTATGTTAGTTTACCTAGGTTTAAGTAGTTTGTAAGCTATGGGCTGATGACCACGCGATTTGGTCCGATAGATTTACAAACGTTTGAACATTTGCACCCATTGTTCTTGCTTTTGGTATAAAGGTCATGTGTGCAAAAATTCATAAAGGTTGGAGCAAAAGTACTCAAGGTACCCTCCGCCACACACCGTCGGGTGGCTTGCGAAGTATAGATGTAGATGTAAATGATGATGTAGATGATATGGGACCCCTGATGATGATTTCGTGTGGCATTTTTATCCGTTAGACCCCCATCTGGGATCGCGTTCGCCCAACACGACCTAGAGACAAGGCCTCACAACAGCCCGTGCTACGTCACATTGACCAGGCCGCCACCTCCAGCTGAACGGCTGGCCGCTTGGGCACGGCCACTGCCTCTCAGTTGCCAGCCAGTGAGCTGGCGGCCTCGGCCTGGTCAGTGTGACATAGATTGGGCTATTTTGAGGCTTTGTCTCTAGGTGGTGTTGGTTCGACTTGCCTGGTGCAAGTCTTTAGGTAACGCGTAGATGATGATGAGAACGACGACACCCAGCCCCGAGTGGAGAAATATCTAACCCGACCGGGAATCAAGCTCAGGCCCCTGGCATGGCAATCTACCACGCTATCCATTGAACTACGCAGACGAACATGGGCTCCCTGATGTCTAGATACGACTCTGACAAGTGACGAGTACGTACGCGTACTGCCTAATCACCTGCATACTATCACGCTTTCCGACGGACTTGGCCAATTCCAGCAGCGACACCCCACACCTTCAGAACCGTGACAGAGTGGCTCCAGGAACACTCATCTAATCACCTCTGCCGCGGTGGAGTAGCCGAGCGGTCTAAGGCGTTCGCTACGGAGCGCGCGGTTTCTCGCCGTGCAGGTTCCAATTCTCCCTGGGGCATGGGTGTATGTGTTGTCCTTAGATTAGTTTACCTAGGTTTAAGTAGTTTGTAAGCTACGGATTGATGACCACGCAGTTTGGTCCGATAGATTTACAAACATTTGAACATTTTGAACTAATCACCTCTGCAGGCCATCAAACCATCAAACTCCTTAGACATGAACGTTATTGACCATATCTGGGATGCCTTGCAACGTGTTGAAGAGATTTCCTACCCCATGTACTGTTACGGATTTATGAAGAGCCCTGCATGGTGTCAGTTCCGTCCAGCACTACTTCAGCCATTAGTCGAGTCCATGCAACGTCATTTTTCATCACTTCTGCGTGAGCCCTACACGATACAGCAGGTGTGCCAGTTTCTTTGCGTCCTCCGTTATTACTTGCTCACAACTAATTTTATTCGCAAGAAATTTTACAGGCAGTATGTACCTCCGAAATTATAACGTAGTACGGCACACAGTTAACGAGATATGAGGTAATAAAGATTTTGCCTGATGAAAAACCGCAGCGTCGCATATGAGTCTTGCATTTATTACGTCTTGACTACTAACTCCATTCGCGACACAGTGCATGTGTGGGGCGACTCGGCAGTGTGTGTGTGTGTGTGTGTGTGTGTGTGTGTGTGTGTGGAAAAGGCCAGAGGGCGGCAGCCTGTGGTGGGGCTGCGCACACACCGCTACCTGTTGCAGGCGGAGGAGGCCCGCGGCTGTTTGCGTAGCCCGCCCACGCTCCCCCCACCCCCTCCCCAATCCCAACGTGCTTCATCTCCGCCTCACGCGCATGCGCACACTCCTCCCACCGACAGTCTGTAGTCCTGTGAAGTTGGCACCCCTTTTTTTTTTGTTTGGAAAATGTACTTTTTTTTCAGAGTTCTAGATAGATGTGCAATAGTTCTGGAGTTCTCTGTACAAAATTTAAATAGTTCTGCAAAATTTCGCCAAAAAAATACGAAAAATTACCACAAAATTTAGTTTTTTTCAAAATAATTTTTTGCATATTAGTGCAATAGCTAATTAGCTAATATGCAATTAATTATTTCGAAAAAACTACAAAAACTAAAGTTTGTGGTAATTTTTACTATTTTTTTGGCGAAATTTTGTAGAAATTTTGTAGAACTATTTAAATTTTGTACAGAGAATTCCAGAACTATTGCATATCTGTCTAGAACTCTGAAAAAAATTTACATTTTTGACAAAAGGGGTGCCAACTTCACAGCTCTCCCACTATTCAGAATTGGGATATTTCACGAAATTCTGCAGAACTATTTAAATTTTGTACAGGGAACTCTAGAACTATAGAAGAACTACCCAGAACTCTGAAAAAAATGTATATTACACATAAAAGGGGTGCCAACTTCACACGACTCTGGTGGAATTTTGTGTAGTTTATGTCCCTCATTTACGCAATTAGCACATGAACTATTATCTGGGCAAAGAAATATCATTAAGATTTTCTGCATAACTCTTTGAGAGCTATTTAGAGCTGTGATCAGATGTCTACGCTTATAGGCAAATAATTATTTGGAAAAAAAACTAAAATTTGTTATAATTTTTTGTATTTTTTTCGCGAATTTGTATAGAACTATTTAAATTTTGTACAAAGAACTCCAGAACTATTGCATATCTGCCTAGAAGTCTGAAAAAAAAATGCACATTTTTTAGAAAAGGGGTGCCAACTTCACAGTAGCGTGTAAATGGATTCCCCATTATTGCAATTATCTCATGAAGTATAATCTGCACAGAAAAATGTCATTAGGATTTCCTGTAGAACTCTTTGAGAGCTATTTAGAACTGTGATCAGAACTATGTTTGTACTAATATGCAAAAACTTATTTTGAAAAAACTAAATTTTGTGGTAATTTTTCGAATTTTTTCGGTGAAATTTTGCAGAACTATTTAAATTTTGTACAGATAACTCCAGAACTATTGCATATCTGTCTAGTACTCGGAAAAAAATGTACATTTTCCAAAAAAGGGGTGATAACTTCACAGGACGACAGTCTGTGACCACAAAGTGGTTGCCAGGCACTGGCCTGTGGCAGTCCGGTCTGCTGCTAGGCAGACGTCCAGCTGGCGGTCTCAACTTCGGCTTCCTCCGCGTGATCGATGTAGGGGAGAGTGTGGTACCTTGGAACATTGCTTTAATAATTAATTAAATGTACCTGTCAACGCGGGAACACCCGGGGGTAGAAGTTAACCCACCTCCTCATCCATTTTCTGCCTCTGTCCACCTTCTACTCTTCATTTCATCCTGCCCTCCTCTCTGCCAATCTCCACCTTTCCCTTTCTCTGCTTATCACCGTCTCGTCTCTCTGTCCAACTCATTCACCTCTTCAGTCCATTGCTTCCTCCGTCGTTCATAGTGATCAGTGGTTTCTTTTGTATCCCATCCTCGTCGCCACTTTTGTGTCTCGTTTCCGTCGGTTGTCCTAGGTGTCGGTGGCCGGGTAGAGAGACCGACACCGGGAATAGGATGCACGCGTGTGCGGGTACAGAGTCTGAGGTGACCTGCCAGTGGGACAGCAGAAACTAGAAGCACTAAACTAGATTAGAACAAGTTGCATATTTCGTAGAAATAGGTTAATACTTAACTTTTACAAATTTCATGACTGCCAAATAAGTGTACTGCTGAGACAGGCAGGTAGAGGCCTGCCTACTGATGAGTCATGGTGCCTGTCCTAATCCCAAGTCTTAACTGGCGCCTATCTGATTCCCAAGTGACCGATGCTGTTCAGTGGTGGCCTAATCCCAAGTCTTAACTGGCGCCTATCTGATTCCCAAGTGACCGATGCTGTTCAGTGGTGGCCACGAGCGGGGTTGCAGCAGAGGGCGCTCGTGGCTGACGTCGTAGGAACGCCGCGCCGTGCGTGGATGGCGGCGCGCGGCGAAAGTACGTGGCGCGCACTTTAGGCTTATGCGACACCACTGTTTCTAAGTTTATTGCAAGGTACCCTCCGCCATACACCATATAAAACTTAGACTGGAGAGAGAACATACAAAAAATATTGTGGGGAAGGCGAAGCAAAGGTTATGTTTCATTGGCAGAACGCTTCGAAGATGCAACAGCTCTACCAAAGAGACTGCCCACATCACACTTGTGCGTCCTCTCCTGGAGTACTGTTGCCCAGTGTGGGACCCTCACCATGTGGGACTGACGGGGGACATTGAGAAGGTTCAGAGAAGGGCAGCTCGTTTTGTTTTATCACGTTACGGGGGGAAAGCGTCACTGAAATGTTGCAAGAATTGGGGTGGAAATGAGTAAAAGAAAGACGTTATTCATTGCGGCGTGATCTGTTTGCGAAATTTCAATCACCGACTTTTACTTCTGAATGTGAAAATATTTTGCTATCCCCCACGTACATAGAGAGAATTAGCCATCCCTGTAAAATAAGAGAAATCAGAACGAAAACGGAACGATTTAGGTGTTCTTTCTTCCCGCGCGCTATTAGAGAATAGAGCGGTAGAGAAAGGTTATGAAAGTGGTTAATGAACCCTCTGCCTGGCACTTAAATGTGATTTGCAGAGTATCTATGTAGATGTAGATAAAATTTTAGGTAGACGGTGATGGTCTTATTGTTTTAATAGTTTGTAAAATTTCATCAAGATCGGAACAAAATCGTAGTTTTGTCGAAGTTCCTAGGTAAACAACCCTCTCACCTGCTCCATACAAAATTTTTAGTAGGCATTGTCTTTTCTCTTATTTGGAAGATCAAGTGTGCGAAGTTCCAAGCAATACGATGAACGACACGGCAGCGCAAAAAATACGAACAAAAACGTCGCGACAGTTCCCATGCGTATCAGTATGTATGACGTCATAGCTCCTAAACTATTAGTCATATAATGGACCCGCGGCGGAGTGGCCGAGCGCATTGAGGCGCTATGCTCCGATGGGCAAGGCCATTTCCCGTCGGGGGTTCGAATCCTCCCTCAGGCATGGTTGTTTGTTAAGATAGTCGGATTTGAAGGCGATCTGATCGTTTTATGGTTTTCAAAATAAAATGCCAAGTTCGTACATTAATAATTTATTCAACAACGACCGGTTTCGGTGAACTGTGTCACCATCATCTGGTCAAATATATATTTTAAAAGCTGGTCATCTTGTTAAAAAAATAGATATAAAATGGGTATAAAATTATATATATATATATATATATATATATATATATATATATATATATATATATACTAAGGTAAAAACATTGTGTAAGGTGTCATGTTTTTAACTTGTGTAATTTTTTTTTTTTTTTTTTTTTTTTTTTTTAATGGAATCACAGTTAGTTTTCTTTGACTAGATTGACACTGACCGTGGTAAAATTTAATTAAAACATTGAATATATCTATCTGCATAGCTGTATGTACAACAAAATCAATGTAAATAAATAATTGTTTTCAACGAGATAGAACCATCGCAGCGAGCTGAAGTGAAAACCACAATAAATACAAAGATTCTCAAATAATTATTTTGCCAAATTGATTTAAGAAGTGACGTCTATATGCCGGTGACAGGCAATGATCCTTTCGTTAGTGGGGAGGGGTGGGCATATTTGTGGCCCTTACTCTTACGGGAATTGGTTTCATAACTACGAGTTTGAGTACTGTGGGCAGGATGAAACTGGGAATTTGTATCTGACGGGAGACGTCAGATACAGTCCTTACAGGTGCGGTGATCGCTGTGTCCAGTGGTGTTGTGGTCAGCGCAACTGCCTAGAAAGCGGGAGACCCGGGTTCGTATCCCGGCTGGGTACACATTTTCAGCTTTGCCCATGCGCAGTTGGAGTCATATATTCTGTGAATATGGAAGAAAAAACAACTGCAGGATCAGAAGTGACGTCTGTTCTTTCGGAATAGACGCCACATGTTTGTATAGATTATGGAATAATCTGTCTCTGCGTTCTGTACATGCGTCTTTTATTATTTCTGCTGTTGAAATACATGAGAGGAAGACTCACTGATTTTCCACTCTTAAGCTTCTTACAAGGAGACCACATGGGTATCGGATTTTAGAATTCCTTCATACTTATAGTATGTAAAGTTCAGAACAATCAGCCAAAGCCATTCCACGGAACTCTAAAAATTCTCGAGAAAACAGTCTTTGAAGTTTTGCAAAATACACGCAAGTACCAGTAATTCAAAGGAGCCCAGCATGTGTCGGAGTAGCGCAGTTGGTGGTTCGAATTCCACTGTGACCTTTTTTTTTAATTCAGTTATATAAAACTTTTGGGATCTGTAATGCCAAGTGTTGTCATTTTCTGTTTATACGTATGTAGACGAGATGAAAACCTTGTCATGTAAAACGATGGTTCAGTAGGTTAGCTGATTGGAAAGCCATTAGTAGCTTCGGAGATGACTTTCCAAAGACAGTACCGTAGCCCTTCACAAACTGAACAGCCAGAGACTACCGCCGTCAACTCGTAGTGAAGACAATACTATAAAAATGTACCTTATGTTTTCTTTTATTGGAACCATCATTATAAACAACCTTCGATAAAGAATAGAAAATTACGAATAAACAAAAATACGTACACTTTTCGTAAAAATTACTATTAGATATCAAAATTGCGTAAGTATTTGAACACAACGAAAAAAGAAAAAAAAATCACTCCCGGATTCGAACCAGCGACCTTAGGATTGGAAGGCCAGAACGCTACCACCAACATATACTATTATTTATTTGAAGTTTGGTATTTATGCTTACTTACAAAATTTTCAAAGTCAAGTTTCTCGAGCATTTTTGAGAGTTGCGACGAATGCCTTTGGCTGAACGTTATTTGAGTTTAAATCTTTATGTACCGCAAATAATATATATCCACCATAAGTATAAATATTAATTTATTTTTCACGACTGGATCCTAGTAAGCCTTCCTATATCTGTTTTCGCCTTAGCACAGAACCTGACGTTCTCACTTTGGAATAATCATTTTGTAGGGCACTGGCAGCTACTTAGTTCTTAATGAGGTGATACCACTAGCCTTCCACCTTAAATACTGTGCATTGGAATCTGGGATAAAGCTGTATAGTATCATCGCAGGTTCTTTCGGGTCACAAACTCTGAATGCGAAGATGACTGTTTAAACGACACATTCAGGTGAAACACAAGTTAACAAGTATTATGTCTCTTGTAATTTAAGCAAGTTGCAGTAAAAAAAATCCACTGTGAAATACTAATGTCGTATGTGAAGCAAGGAACAATAGGGCGTTCGCTAATGCGGACACCTTGGTGCAAATGCAAACCGTGAGTTCTTT
Source organism: Locusta migratoria (assembly GCA_026315105.1). Taxonomy (NCBI): domain Eukaryota; kingdom Metazoa; phylum Arthropoda; class Insecta; order Orthoptera; family Acrididae; genus Locusta; species Locusta migratoria. The sequence goes on from CM048744.1 coordinate 551,636,608, forward strand.
TTATTGGAACCTCTCTAGCAGGAATATTGTTAAATCAGAATTAAGGTTAATTCTCTGACAGGCACAATAATAGTTACGCTGCACTAGAATGCAGTGTCACATAGTATTTGTGGAGTTGTATGTTTCTCATTTCAGTAACTGTAGCTTAACCTGTGCGTTTGTTTCTTTCTTACATACTTCACTAGCGTATTTAAAGTACAGATTCAATCGGAGAATGTTAACAAAGCAGGCAGGCATTTTATCGCTGTCTGGACTTTAAATTCATGTGCTTTAAGTATGAGTGATAATTACTGCTTAATACAGTTAATGAGGTAATAGGTTTATTTACCTCCAAGAGTGAGAAAAAATTTCCCATTGATTGGTGCATTTTGTGCATGATATCTGGTTACGCGGAAACACATCACCAGCATATTGCAGAAGCATTACGTTTCGATTTACGACGTCGTGAATGTCCGTCGTAAATATGGCAAACGTAGCGGGTAGGAGTGGACCCTATGGAAGATTTACACTCTTCTGGATTACTTTGCCATTTATTATTTATGTAGCATATGATGAAAGCAAGTACATAAATTCATCATTACTGGGCAAATGCGGACAGTCATAAGCTCGTACAATTTAACAGTTTGTAATATTTCACCTGCTCCCTCTTTGTAATGATTTACTGTGAGTTCTAATGTGATTTATACAAACTACGATTTAAACTTAGCGCTTGAAATCATTGAGCATTGGAATGTGCAATTTAGGAATAGTAAAAAGATAAAGTTTATAAGTTACCTCGGGTTTCGAAGTAGCATGATGGACTCGTCTCCGAAAGTAAGATTCCCTTAAAATAGATTTTAATTCCCGCCAAATTAGTAATAACTTTATCACGAAACATGTAATTAAGAAGTTGGCCTTCCCCTCCCCTCCCTCTCAAATACGTAATTCTTCATATAATTCACAAAACTTAAGTGGTGGCCATCTTGACATAATTTGTAAGTCTAGGGACCAATAATTTTCGAAGTTTGGTTCCTGAGGCTTACACACATTTGAACAACTTTTTGTAACTTCTATTGTTTTAAGTTAATATTGGCAATCAGAGTTTCATTGTGAGATACTTTAAATAATAATTTGTAAATACGTTTATTTTGAATATCGTGCTACGTGCTTTCATTTTGAATTAAGTACAGTTTATAGAATAACGAAGTCATTTACACAAAATCTGAAGTGATTTCATAAAAAGGAGTCATTAAACTAAATAGTAAATAAATGTATCATTTTAATGCACGTATTTTCTGTATTTCATTCCGATGGTTATCAGTTAACTTCGCTATTATTTTTATAGTTCAAGATAGTCATACAAGAGGAAACAAAGAACATAAATCATAATTAATTTTTTTTATTGTAAGACGATGATTTAGCTCATAACACGCACATGTAAATATTGAATAAAGCGTCCATTGGATGTTCACCAGAACCTCAAAAATACACTTAACAACAGAGGGAACTTCAGCACTGCTCGTAATTTTAACTGTTTATTTATATTTACAAATTAATTTCGACCATCTTCTGTCCATAGTTCCTATTTTCGCTTGCAGTGAAGATGGTTACTAATGTGGTGAAATTAGATTTTCAAATATAATTAAACAGCAAAAATTAAGACGAGTTCAGAATATTCGTGTGTAATTGAACACATAAATATGGTACAATTATGTGTCACAATTGTTGTGCGTTTTGGTACTTCAAAAATTGAGACATAACTTTTTTAATTCGAGTATTAACACTGTAGTGTATCATTCCCATCTTATGTCATGTCTTCCAGATCCCTGACCTACTTGATTGCTTCTCCCACACATGACGAATGCCCATTATCGTCCCTTGGTATTTCTGAAATGTTCAAATGTATGTAAACCTAATGGACCAAACTGGTATGGTCATCAGTCTCTAGACTTAAAAACTAAGGACAACACTAAGGACAACACACACACACACACACACACACACACACACACACACCCATACTCATGCCCGAGGGAGGACTCGAATCTCCGACAGCGAACAACCGCGCTCTCCGCAGCAAGGCGCCTTAGAACGCTCGGCCACTCCATCGCGGCTGGTATTTACGAAGAGGACAAACACCATCGACACGGTGGATTCAGTGAGGACGTACCAGAGTCACAATTTTCGGAATTAGCCCATCTTCATTGGCCAAATCTGCCTCATCCAGTTAGAAAGCTAATATCTGATCCTGGTTTTGGGAAGATCTATTCTAAAGGGGTCTCAACTGGATCTTCGTTAACTACTGGTGACCGGCCTCACTGGCGGAACGAGAAAGACGGTTCCATTTCGCTTCTGAACATCCAGATTTAGGTTTACCGTGATCTCTGTAAATAAATCCAAGCGTATTAACTGATTCTTCCGTCACTTCTTGGTAGAACGTATTCATTATGAAGATTAAAATAACAAAATTTTGTGTTTTTTCGACGGTTTTGTTTATTTAGTGAATCAATTTTCGGCTTATTGGGCCATCATCAGACATTAACTGAAGTTCAGTCAAAGAACTTGTGTTATCAATAACTTGTGTTGTATGTAACATATCTTCTGTTTTACTGCCAACACAAGTTCTTTGACTGAACTTTAGTAAATGTCTGATGATGGCCTAATAAGCCGAAAATCGACTTACTAAATAAACAAAACCGTAGAACAAACACAAAACTGTGCATTTTAATCTTCATACATCGAAGCAATTGTCGGGATGGTTTCTTTCAAACGGCACGGAGGATTTCCTTCCCAGTACCAAACATAACAATCTGACCATCTGCTCCATCTCTAATGACCATCTTGTCTACTGGACAACACTAATCCTCCTTTTGTTTCTTTTGTTGCTCTCACTGGATTTTCCGCGAATGTATATTCAGTAATACGGCTGGTATCTGGTGCCACTGCTGGTTATTAAGTGAAAAAAGTATGTGTTATTTTAATAGCTTTCATGTCACTGGACGCCGTTACACTGTGATTAAAATTATATGACAACTGACACTTCACGAGGCACAGCTGCGTCCAATGAAAGCGCTCAATAGAGCTGGCAGCTTTTAAATGTAAAAAATATCGTACCAGTCCCTGAAATCACAGACTTTGGCTCAGAAGTATGTTACATCAGACGCAAAATATTAAAGAAAATGCTTATATTAACAATAATAGCAATAATTGAAAGCCGCGGCGGAGTAGCCGAGCGGTCTAAGGCGCCTCGATGCGGAGCGTGCGGTTACCCGCCGTCGGAGGTTCGAGTCCTTCCTGGGGCATGGGTGTGTGTGTGTGTGTTGTCCTTAGGTTAGTTTAAGTAGTTTGTAAGCTACGGATGACCACACAGTTTGGTCCAATAGATGTACAAAAATTTGAACATTTTTTGAATAATGTAAAATCTTACATTTTAGATATCTAATTAATAACAGCATAGACATGTATAGTAATAGTAGAACCATTAGTAGTAGTAATTTTGAAGAGAAATCTCCTTTCGAATGCATCGAATGTATCGATATGTATCGAATGTACGTAGTGACTGTCGACGACACGATTTTTTTGTTTCTTTTTTATTTTATTTATTTATTTATTTTTGTGGCACAAATTATAATGAGCGCTACAGTTTTTACTAGAGCAACGATAAAAAACGAACGCCAATTAAAACTACCTGCTACTGTAAGTAGTTTCGTCATGAACGACAGATTGTCTCCAAAAGACAAACGTACCTTACGTGGAATGGAATTATAAATGAAAGCGTGGCATTACTCGCTTCACTTACAGAAATTTCCAAGAATGCTTGCCTGCAATGAATATCGAAAGTGCGTCACAGAGACAGATATGGATTTTCTTTTCATCGAAGATCAGTGGATTTTGTTTATTGCTTTGGAAACAACATCGACCATACACGAATATCGTCCTATGTTCATATGTAATTTCAGATGTAATTTCACCTACCTTAGTGGACATCGACATTTCTTATTGTTTCAGGTCTGCTTGATTTTGCACGGTTTAAATGTTATTACCAGCCAGAGAGAAATTATAGTATGTTTTGTCAGTATCGTAAAATGTACTATCATTCATCGTACAAACGAACAAATTATCCTATGTGTGAATAATTATCGTACGAATTGGGAACCGGAATGGTCACGGTTGCCAAGATGCCACAAGATTATTTGGCTACTGCTGATTAAGTAGTGTGTGTATTTCGTTACTTCCGTTGTGTGTGTGCGTATTTCTTAGTGGGAGAATGGGTGTGTATTGTGTGGCATGTCGTCACATATGGTGACATGCGAAAGAAAACCGGATGACCCAGGTCTCGATACAAATACATCAGAAATGGAATGCGAACAAAGAACTGCGGCTAAAGTACATACGCAATGTGCGGGAATAATTTGACGGAGTGGCGGGATATTGGGAGGCTCTCTTTCCGGTTTCAAAAGCCCTCGTATGAACCGCAGCTGATGCGTAGGTTAGTGAATTGATTTTATTGCATATTTCTAAAGAAAGGGCAAAGAAGAAAAAAATCTAAAGGCATTGATTGATAGGATATCTGAACAATGAAACATGGATGAATCCAGGACAGTTAGCACTACTATTACGAAAGGTTGGACTGAGGACAAACACACCATCACAGGTTCGTACAAACAATCTTTTGCATGCTTGCTGGTACGTACCATGCCTTTATTCGTGGATGCGAGCTATTTTTCAGATAGAAGTTAACGATATTCACAAAGAAATGAATCATGAAACATCTCTAAATTTCTTCAAAATTACGCTGTTAACGAGTTTCGAAAATCCATCGCTAATAATAATCGACGATATTGAATACCGTACAGTTTTAAGACTCCATATCCTCTCAGAAGGAAAACGAAGGAAGATGTTCTTTAGTGATTGCGACGAAGAAATTACGAAATTTATCTAGGTTATGTTTCCGTCTGTTGCAGCTGTAAATTTAATTCAGACGAGATGTGTTTCGCTTTATTTCAGAGCATCTTAGGTAGTAAAGATTTTACGTTGCCCTCTTCAATTGTTTTTTGTAGCACTCACATTGCCACTTGCGGTAACAATTTTCAATTTTCCTTTAGCCAGGCTACAGGAATAGCGAGTTTCGGCAACTTTTGCAAAAAAAAAAAAAAAAAAAAAGTGTAATTGAAAATAATGACAGCATGTGGGAATATGTTTGCTACCAAAGCACCTGAAGAGGGCAACATAAAAATTTGACCGCTGAAGATGCTTTGAAATAAATGGAAACGCGTCTGGTCAGAATTAGACTAATTTACAATTGCAAAATACGGTAATCTAACCTATACAAACTATATAACTGCAACTGCGAAGGAGGAGGAAAAAAAAGGTTACTGTCGATGAAAAAATCACAGTTAATAGAACACGTCTCTTCATAAGCCATCTGCGCAATGTATGATACTGACGAGATAACTTACAAATAGTTTACTTTCAGTGAAGTTGAAAACCCAACTATTGAGGCCATCGAAAATGTCACATAAATGGGCTCTAGCGTTGTTATCAACAACTGCTCTTCCACTGAATCTGAAATCTAATAACTTACGATACAGCACCCTGCAGTTAGCAATCGGCTGGGGTACGTACACACAAAATTCCTTACTTTTAACAGGGTGATTTATTTTTATACTGTAAGTGCCATTCTGTATTGCCCATAACCTGTAGCGAGTCAGCTCGTGGAGGCAGTGTGAGGAAATTTTCATGTAAGAAATAAGAGCGAGGAATTTTATTTTGCTTTCAATGCTATTTACTGTAGCGAATTTGCTCGTAGAGGATATCTTTAATCCCTTAGCACTGTAGGTTTAAAAACTGTATAGCCTTCGTACGACGTACCACGAGTAGAAGTTTCTTGACTTTCGCAAGGCGTTTGTACAGTTCCCCATAGACGTTTAATGAACAAACTAATAGCATATGGTCTATCAGAGCAATTGTGTGATTGGATTGAGGAGTTCCTAGATATCAGAATGCAGCATGTCATTCTCAATGGAGAGAAGTCTTCAGAAGTAAGAGTGATGTCAGGTGTGCCACAGGGGAGTGTCGTGGGTCCGCTGTTGTTCATGATAACACCGGAAGTTCGCTGAGGCTTTTTGCGGATGATGCTATAGTGTATAGAGAGGTTGTAACAATGGAAAATTGTATTGAGATGCAGGAGGATATGCATCGAATTGACGCATGGTGCAGGGTATGACAATTGAGTCTCAATGTAGACAAGTGTAATGTGCTGCGAATACATACAAAGAAAGATCCTGTATAATTTAGCTACAGTATAGCGGATTAGCAACTGGAAGCAAATAATTCTATAAATTATCTGGGAGTAGGCATTAGGTGTGATTTAAAATGGAATGACCATATAAAATCAATCGTCGGTAAAGCAGATGCCAGACTTAGATTCATTGGAAGAATCCCAAGGAAATGCAGTCCAAAAACAAGTCCACAACTTGAATATTGCTCACCGGTGTGAAATCCGTACCAGGTGGGGTTGATAGAAGAAGTAGAAAAGATCCAGCGGAGAGCAGCGTGCCTCGTTACAGTATCATTTGGTATAAAGCGTTACGGAGATGATCGGTAAACTCCAGTGGAAGACTCTGCAGGAGAGACGCTCTGTCAGTAGGTACGGGTTTTTGTCGAAGTTCCGAGAACATACCTTTACCGAGGAGTCTAGCAGTATATTGCTCCCTCCTATGGATATCTCGCGAAGAGATCATGAAGATAAAATCAGAGAGATAAGAGCCCATACAGACAATCTTTCTGAAATAGGAATAGGAGAGAGAACAAAAAAAAAAAAAAAAAAAAAAAAATGTTCAAATATTTGTATAGCTTATGGGACTTAACTACGGGGCCATCAGTCCCTAAACTTACAAACTACTTACGAACTAGCTAACACTAAGGGGATGCTTTCTTAATGATAATGATAATGTGATCTATCTTGTAATGCATGTACCCATTGTTGACAGCGATAGATTTAATCACACTTAGTTCATTTTGTTGATTAGAAGGCGACAAAGGAATGGTTGTCATATAATGTATGACCGAGTGGAAAAATGCTAATTTGTGAGCTTTGGGATCCGTTGAATTAGAGGTATGTTGTTATCTGAAAAAGTTTCTTACGAAATATATTGAAACAAAATGACTGATCAACGATCGAAATAGTTAGATCCAAAAAATTAAGTCTGTCTTTTTCGTTTTGAAGTTCTTTAGTAAAGCAGATTTTCTCATGAAGCTCATTGAATGCACTGAAAAGTAAATCTAGGTCGTGATCAGTGCTGTCAAATTCAATAATAATGCCATCAACGTATCGCGCATAAAATCGGATTTTGTGATGTAATCTTGTGCTGGTATCTAACCAGTGTCTTTATTAACGCCCTTGAGACAACATTTTTCAGTTCCAATTCTGAATTACGCCAAGTGGCTAGCTTGTGTGGCTAAAAAGCAAGCTAGGAGAAAAAGTCTTTGTCTGGACGCTCAACAAGCAACACTACAAGTGAGATGTGGCTATTTTATTACAGGACATATACGAGACGAATATTAAATGGTCCCGGAACACGAGAGCATAATATTTCGTTTATTGACATAATATTAGTGGCATATTGTTTAAACAAATTCGACCCCATGAACATTGCTTTCTGGCACTCACAACAAGAGAGTACAGCACAGTGCTTCGCCATAGTAAGCCACATTTCGCTGATAGTTTTCCACAACAAGCAGTTTTTGTGTTTTAGATAATCTCTATCTATATAAAAGCGAAAGGACACTCACTCACTTACTAAACACGAAATCTCGAAAACTACTTCATCTATGAAGCCGATATTTGTCAGGAATGTAGTTTGTTGGTAGACGACGTCAGCTAGGAAAGGATTTTGCGATAGGCCGATAGTTAAGGAGATATTGCGTTATAAACAATAAAAACTTCCCCGTCTAGCAGCACGTGATAGTGTGACTTCATGAGTCTACTATTTGAGAAGGAAAGCACTTTGCGACTTGCAACAAACTTTAAATTTCAAACTATTTGGAAACTTTTTCTCGCTGACAACCCCAGAAAAATGATGAAAAAATTTGTCGCTTATTACTTTTTCGTAGTCATGCAATAAAGTTACGGCATTTGTCATGATGTTAGAATTTTGTTAGCTACTCGTACACTATTATCCGTATTCGCGAGAAATGATACAGACAGTATACACGTATACCAATGAACGTACGTTCGAAATTTTATCATAGTTCATGATATATGCAGTCATAAGCGACATATTTAGTCGTTTTCGTTGTTTCTGTTGCCTACCAGTTACAGTGAAAGTGGTTGCAATCTGAACTTTCTTTTGGGTGTTCGACATCTTAGCCTTGTAAAATCGCATTGCAACCTACATTTAACAACATTATTAGTAGTGTGAGGGGTATGTTAATATGTTCAAGGTTTGAAATACTAGTGTTGTCAGTAAGTAGCGAACTTGTGCAGGTCCTTTAACAGCGCTTATGAACTGACACGTGCTCTGACACGGCAGTCGGTAGTCAATGTGAGTGGTAACTATAGTTTTAATGAACTGTACTCAACTATTTTCATTGCCAGTACATGGTATTTATATATCCTTCTCAAATCCATACTTTATTGTTTATAGGGTCTTTGATCCGTTGCGGTGTTATACACTAAAAACTTGGAACACTGTCTAGGAATTTCCTATGTGCATTAATACTAGTGATTTTACCATCTTCTACGACGGTAAGACGGTTCTTGTATCCTTTGGGAAATTGTAGACGAATTTCCATCAGGTCATTGAGCAGGACTTCTCAACACAAAGGAAGTTCCGTTCTCAGATTGTGAAGCAGCTTTAAGGGGGATGGGTGGTGTCTTAATACACCGCCGCAGGCCAGCTTCAGATAATCAGCCGATGTTCCTTTCACATCAAAGAAATTTCGCAGAGAAAGGAATTCCTGAAATACTCTGGCGAGAAATGCTTTGAAGAACTGCGCGGCCCTGGCGTTCCCATTATATTGTTTGCTAGGAGGTAACACGAGGACGCTGAATAACAACATAATCGTTGCTAATGATGAAGATGTTTTATGCGGTTAATAATTACTTATATTAGCAAATAGTTTTCATTGCTTCAGGAAAATACAGTATAGTTACGAAAGCACATAAAGTGCAAGAAATGTCATTACCTTTAGCATTAACCTGATGTGATGAAAACGTATCCGTATGACATTCATATTGAGCTAAATTACGCATCCAAAGAGAAGGTAGTTTTTTTCTTATGAGGTCTCGATGCTTCCGTTTAGTTTTAACCCTTTATAGGGCAAAACATTATTTTTAATACAGAGAATTTAAATGTAGTTAGTTAAATTACTTATCGTATCCAAACAAATACAAAATATTTCAGATTTGAAAAATCTTTTGTTATTAATTAGTATAAATTTTTATACTTGGCAATATATTGACCATAATCCAGTCTGTGGAACAGTTACTTTTGCGATCGATAGTTTAACCACTTCATGAAAATGAGGTATTTTATGACAATAGCAGTAAATAAGAGGAAATAAAATCTTTATTTGTCGTTTCCATTATTTTATTTTGTATACATAAATAAAAATATATACAAAATATACATAGATATGTCAATACATTGTCTGCAAAAAGTCACACTGCAACTGATACAAGATAACTATAAAAATACATACAAAAGAGTCATACATAAAACAACAGAGCACATTTGTTCAGTTCTTTAGTTCTGCTGGTGGAAGGGTCCAAAATATGCCTAGTCAAAGCTACATTGCAGGTAGTGCATGCCAACTTACTACGCTTAGGTTTCCTTCGTGTACTGCAGGATGCACACCTCCTTATGACCTAATATGTAAAAATAATATTGCTTTCATTATGAAACTGCAATTACTGTACTAGTAAGAGGCAGCTTATTTGAATCTACATTATACTAAAGTATCATAATAAATCGATTTAATTTTATAAGTGTAAAGACTTGCGAACAAAATTAGACATAATCACAGCACAGAAAACTGGTACTTCTGCATTCCGTGCTATATACAGCTCACTGCTCACAAATCGTTCACCTTCCTCACTAACGTGAGATGCAGATTCTTCAGAACAGCCTATAACATCTAAGTGAAATACTAAATTTCAGAAACTGTTTGATAAAATTGTCAAGTAAATACTCAGGTAACAGAGTAACATAACCCGTCCACAAGTATTTGTTTAGAAGCCAAATATTACCTAAACTCGAGAAAAATTGAGGTTTCCTGGCATTCACGAAACAAAAACGATCATTTCAATAGGATTTGCACTAGACATAGTACTTCTGGAGGCAAATTACTCTCACCATATCTATATTACAACATAAAATCATAATAAATCGACTTCATTTTGAAAATGTAAAGACTTACCAGCAAAATTACGACATAAGCCATTCATAGAAAACTTACGCCGCTTTGTGGTTACTTTATCAACCACAAACAATAACAAGTGCTGCCATCTGGTGATAAAACAATGTATGCTCGTTGTGGTCGCTTTCTTAGCCAAACATCATCCACGCGCAGTAGCTGAATGCGATAGGGTCTATGACAGGCATCAGTTAGCAGAGATTTTGAACCTTATCTCGTGTGGTTAAAATATCGATCAGAAACCTATAAAGGGGTTAAAACCACCTTTCCAGTTATGATTCGCAGCGATTTCGGTTTATGATTGATACCTACTCCATTTTCAACAAATTTACTTGAGAATTGAATAAGTAAATTTAATTCCAAACAAAGATTAGTAAGACGAGAATAGATTAATAACCAATAATTTTTCTATGAGAATAGTTTCCCGTATATCTTATGCTACGTTGCATCCGTCTACGATCAAGAAAATTACACAAAAGAATATGTGCCACTAAAATTGGGGGGGAAGATTGACTAAACTTCAACCTGTTAAACGGAATTAATAGAAGAACACTAGGTGTCCAAAACCTTTTTGAAATTATCATTTCTGTTAGGCAACTGGAACATGGATTTAAAAATAATAAGAAATATTAAATCGAAGCGGTGTAGTAGCTGTTTTCTTCAAGAGTGGTCAGTGTTACCCCAAGGGACTGATCATTCGTTAAGCGTTATTGCCGAGTTTGTACTGCTCGAAAGCATTCATTCGTCTCTTTGTCGCGACTGTAATTACCGCTGGTGACGCAGAGCACTGTGACGGAGAGTAGCTAAGTACAGGAACACTGAGTGCCAACTGCTGTTCATTAAAAGTGTGCGACGTAGCTGTTCAACGCAATTTGTCAAAGTGACCGGACGACTCCGAACAGTGAGATTTACGAGTGCTGCCCAGAAAACAACGTTGCTGATGCGACACGTTACGAATGAATTATTTGATGTTTCCTGAGTGGGCGCGCATAATTTCTGGCTCTTCTTAAGGATTATAAAACGTCCTGCATTTTTTATTATTCTAAAATTAGTGAAGGAAAGCACTTACCTTTACAATGAGAGAAGTTTTCTTTGAGTAATAAGGAGCTACCATAAAGACTTTTAGTAAACGTGTAACAGGAAAACTGATACACGACTACAGCCAGCTACATCCACTAACCTCACTATAAACATAAATATATGTTGGTTCAAAACAAATGATGAGGTGTCGTTTGTCTAAAGCAAACCAATATGTCATTAATGTTCCACATTACTTACTGAAATAAATAAATAAAGCGAACTTTCATTAATTTGGAAAATAATACTCGTATCAAGTAGTACATAGCACATTGTGTGTAAATGTACGATTACATTGCTTTTATGTACACTACTGGCTATTAAATTTGGTACACCAAGAAGAAATGCAGATGATAAACGGATATTCATTGGACAAATATAGTATACTAGAACTGACATATATTTACATTGTCACGCAATTTGGGTGCATATATCCTGAGAAACCAGTACCCAGGACAACCAACTCTGGCCGTAATAACGGCCTTGCTACGCCTGGGTATTGAGTCAGACAGAGCTTGGATGGCGTGTACAGGTACAGATGCCCATGCAGCTTCAACACGACACCACAGTTCATCAAGAGTAGGGACTGGCGTAATTGAGACGAGCCAGTTACTCGGCCACCATTGACCAGACGTTTTCAATATGTGAGAGATCTGGAGAATATGCTGGCGAGGGTAGCAGTAGAATATTTTCCGTATCCAGAAAGCCCCGTACAGGACCTGCAACATGCTGTCGTGCATTATCCATTTCGCAGGGATCGAATGAAGGGCAGAGCCACGGGTCGTTACACATCTGAAATGTAACGGCCACTGTTCAAAATGCCGTCGATGCGTACGAGAGGTGAGCGAGACGTGAGCACCCCGTACCATCAAGCCAGTATGGCGATGACGAATACACGCTTCCAATGTGCGTTCACCGCGATGTCGCCAAACGGATGCGACGATGCGACGATCATGATGTTGTAAACAGAACCTGGATTCATCCGGGAAAATGACGTTTTGCCATTCGTGCACCCAGGTTCGTCGTTGCGTACACCATCGCAGGCGCTCCTGTCTGTGATGCAACGTCAACGGTAACCACATCCATGGTCTCCGAGCTGATAGCCCATGCTGCTGCAAACGCCGTCGAACTGTTCGTGCAGATGGCTATTGTCTTGCAAACGTTCCCATCTGTTGTCTCAGGGATCGAGACGTGGCTGCACGATCCGTTACAGCCATGCAGATAAGATGCCTTTCATCTCGACTGCTAGTGATACGAGGCCGTTGGGATCCAGCACGGCGTTCCGTATTGTCCTCCTGAACCCACCAATTCCATATTCTGCTAACAGTTACTGGATCGCGACCAACGCGAGCAGCAATGTCGCGATACGATAAACCGCAATCGCGGTAGACTACAATTCGATCTTTATCAAAGTTGGAAACGTGATGGTACGCATTTCTCCTCCTTACACGAGGTATCACAACAACGTTTCAGCAGGTAACGCCGGTCAACTGCTGTTTGTGTATGAGAAATCGGTTGGAAACATCCCACATGCCAGCATGTAATAGGTGTCGCCACCGGCGCCAACCTTGTGTGAATACTCTGAAAAGCTTATCATTTGCATATCACAGAATCTTCTTCCTGTTGGTTAAATTTCGCGTCTTTAGCACTTCATCTTCGTGGTGTAGCAAATTTAATGTCCATGAGTGTATTATCATATCTTTTAACGCTGTGAAGGATTGCAATTCGTGGTGCTAGTCACTCTAAGATAGTCAAGCTCGTTGATGGCAACCGTGGATATTTTGGGTCTGTATAAAAATAATAATGCGCTGTTATAAGTTGCAGAATTCTACAATCGATTAACGTCAGCGATGTAGGCCTGAGGTTTTAATCCACCTCTACTCACATACTCCATAAGCCATCTTGGGCGGGACGCAGTGTACCTTGTAGCACCATCACTCATTTCCTTTCCTGTTCTGTTCGCAGACAGAGCTAGCGGATAACGACTGTTTTTATGCCTTAGCACGAACCGTAATTTCTACACGAAATGTTTGTTGGTGCCAGTAAAATCGATCTGCAGGCGGATGGAATACGACGCTCTTCTTGTGGAACAGTGCCGCGGAAATTTAGAGGCAATTTAAATCCTCGCAACATTGTTCAACGAGAAGAGTGTCGTCTTCCCTTTAGGGATTCCTGTTTCAATTCACGAAGCATCTCCGTAATATTCATATGCTTATCAAAATTATTGATAAGAAAGCTAATACCACACATGTGCATCATGTCACGTAAATCTTAGTCCGTTAGCAAGATATGGCCGAAAAACCGCGATATTTTGCTAGAAAAAGTGCGTATTGTGTTGAAAGACGGCGTTCGGACTGCTCTGAAACTTACCATGCGATTTGAAAAAAGGTAATCGGCGAAAATATTCGATTTTTGAACATCTTGAAGATTGAAATCTTCAGTAGATGAAGGGATGATTTTTGTTTTCGTTTACTTTACAGTTAATATGCAAGCATCCGGTATAGTGAACTATTGCAACATATTTTAAAGAGTTTGCAGAGGTAAAAACACATTGCATAGACTTCTCGTATGCTTGATTTTAGGTTACACATAGCTGCGTATGAAATGTAGATAACATATCGAAATTTTATTTAAAGTTTATGGCAGAATGATATGTGGTTATTGAGATATCGGTCCGTGAATCATAGCACGCGACAGTAATAGGTTCGATAACGCTATTTCTGATTGTGAAGTAACGAATCTTGAGGAATAGGAAATGACTAAAATATTATGTGTATGTTGTTTAGGTGTTTATCTGGAAAATCCGTTTCCCGTTTTTGGAAATGTGTATTCGTTATCACGATATGCTACAAAAATCATAATTTTTGATATCAAAAGATCTACTGTGTGCATTGGCAAATCTACACTTCTATTCATGGCAAATCGTCGTAATTTTTATGATGCGTTCTAATACTATGATTTCAGAAAGCTTTGAAAGTTTTTCCTGTAATACTATTCATTACCGAGATCTGTAGATTCCAAGTTACCGCACATATTCATGACAAATTTGCAGTGTTATTAATGCCTTGATATTTCATCGAAATTCGCGTCTTTCAGGCAACTGGACGTGCAAAATTCCTCATCATAATGGTTGGATCAAGGTGAACGACTTGAATTATCGTGAAATAACAACATCGTATAAAACTAAATTCTCAGCAGGACTCGAAAATATTTACATGCTTTTTATGGAACGATATTGATAGTGTTTAACAATGTTCTTTGAAATAGTTAAGCGTGTTTAGCAATCATCTGAATATGAAGCTCTATTTAGAAAGTAAACTACTACATAGTCAATTTGGTCTGACGTTTGTACATTGTATCAAAGTATATGAAATACTATCCAAATTTTACTTGCCATTGATTGCATGTTATGTAAGCAGTACACTCTGATGTAACAGGAAAAAGACGGGAACTAGTTGAAAAATGCTCCTTCCAGAGCACATAAAAGGGGAATATGTTCTCTGACACGAAAGTGTGGATCCAGCTGACTCAATCCTCACTCCGACTTCCTCACCAAAAATTTTGGCATGCAAACATATTTATCTGGAAGTAGTACTAAAAAGCTGTTTGGATGGGACATTTGCTGACAACATGGTCATCCTTGCAGAAAATAAAGATACACTGACTCAAATACTAAATGAAGCCTGTACAGCATATGACATGAAAATTAATAAAAATAAAACGAAAAGCATGGTCATAGGTTTAAAGAAAAAAAAAGTGAAAATCAAGTTGGAGTCAGAGGTCAAAGAACAGGTGATAGCATTCAAGTATTTGGGAAGTTGGATTAAGGAAGATATGAATTGCCAACAAGACATAAAAATGAGAATGGCTCTGTCGAAAGAAGCGTTCCAGAAGCAAAGAAAACTCCTAACCAGTGGTTTAAACAAAGAATTAAGAAAGAGACTGGTTAAGTGTCTGTGGCCTTATATGGAGCAGAAACATGGACATTGAGAAAGCAAGATGAGAAGAAAATCGAAGCCTGCGAAATGTGGATATGGTGTAGGATGGAGAAGAGCAGCTGGATCGATAAAGTCAGAAATGATGAAGTACTGAACAGAGTTGGAGAGGAACGGAGGATGGTGCTGACGATAAAGAACAGAAAACTGAACTGGCTAGGCTACAGTTTAAGACGAGATTGCCTTCTGGTAGAGGCAATTCAGGGTTGCGTTTCGGGAAAGAGAGGAAGGGGCAGAAGAAGGTACCAGATGCTGGATGACGTCAACAAGCCACTAGGAGGGTACCGAAGAAGATGATAGCAAAAGACAGAAAAGCATGGAGGGCTATGCAGTCTAAACCTGCCAAATGATGATGATGATGAAACATATTCGCGCTTTTTTCTGCTGAATGTGGGTAGGACAGAGACATGAAACAGGCAGAGAGAGTCATATATGATGGAACAGAGAAAGTGTCAGTTCAGGAAAAAGGCATATGTATGAAAACAGCAGCCGGAAGCGAAACAAGATGTGCAAGTCAGGAAAAGTGGTAGATAGCAGCAATTAGAGGAAAAGAGAAAACAGTGGGAAACTGAGACGAATGGAGACCATACATAAAGCATGAGCGTGCGGCTCTCCAATACTATACCACGAAACAATTTGTCCAATTTTTCTCACCCCCAGTACCCGGTCTACAGGTCAAACTCTAAGCGAACCATTCCTTTCAAATTCAAATGTTTGTAAATCTATCGGACCAAACTGCGTGGTCATCAGTCCGTAGCTTACAAACTACTTGAGGCGGCATCGTGAGTCGTGTCGGGGTAGCTCAGTGGTAGAGCGCTTGCCCGCGAAAGGCAAAGGTCCCAGGTTCGAGTCCCGGTTCCGGCACACAGTTTTAATCTGCCAGGAAGTTTCATATCAGCGCACACTCCGCTGCAGAGTGAAAGTTTCATTCTGGAAACATCCCCTAGGCTGTGGCTAAGCCATGTCTCCACCATATCCTTTCTTGCAAGTTTCGCAGGAGAACTTCTGTGAAGTTTGGAAAGTTGGAGGCGAGGTACTGGCGGAGGTAAAGTTGTGAAGCGGCATCGTGAGTCGTGTCGGGGTAACTCAGTGGTAGAGCGCTTGCCCGCGAAAGGCAAAGGTCCCAGGTTCGAGTCCCGGTTCCGGCACACAGTTTTAATCTGCCAGGAAGTTTCATATCAGCGCACACTCCGCTGCAGAGAGAAAGTTTCATTCTGGAAACATCCCCTAGGCTGTGGCTAAGCCATGTCTCCACCATATCCTTTCTTCCAGGAGTGCTAGTCTTGCAAGTTTCGCAGGAGAACTTCTGTGAAGTTTGGAAAGTTGGAGGCGAGGTACTGGCGGAGGTAAAGTTGTGAGGCGGCATCGTGAGTCGTGTCGGGGTAGCTCAGAGGTAGAGCGCTTGCCCGCGAAAGGCAAAGGTCCCAGGTTCGAGTCCCGGTTCCGGCACACAGTTTTAATCTGCCAGGAAGTTTCACATCAGCGCACACTCCGCTGCAGAGTGAAAGTTTCATTCTGGAAACATCCCCTAGGCTGTGGCTAAGCCATGTCTCCACCATATCCTTTCTTCCAGGAGTGCTAGTCTTGCAAGTTTCGCAGCAGAACTTCTGTGAAGTTTGGAAAGTTGGAGGCGAGGTACTGGCGGAGGTAAAGTTGTGAGGCGGCATCGTGAGTCGTGTCGGGGTAGCTCAGAGGTAGAGCGCTTGCCCGCGAAAGGCAAAGGTCCCAGGTTCGAGTCCCGGTTCCGGCACACAGTTTTAATCTGCCAGGAAGTTTCATATCAGCGCACACTCCGCTGCAGAGTGAAAGTTTCATTCTGGAAACATCCCCTAGGCTGTGGCTAAGCCATGTCTCCACCATATCCTTTCTTCCAGGAGTGCTAGTCTTGCAAGTTTCGCAGCAGAACTTCTGTGAAGTTTGGAAAGTTGGAGGCGAGGTACTGGCGGAGGTAAAGTTGTGAGGCGGCATCGTGAGTCGTGTCGGGGTAGCTCAGTGGTAGAGCGCTTGCCCGCGAAAGGCAAAGGTCCCAGGTTCGAGTCCCGGTTCCGGCACACAGTTTTAATCTGCCAGGAAGTTTCATATCAGCGCACACTCCGCTGCAGAGTGAAAGTTTCATTCTACTTAAACTTAGGTAAACTAACCTACGGACAAACACACTCACCCATGCCCCAGGGAGGACTCGAACCTCCACGGCGAGCAACCGCGCGCTCCGCAGCGAGGTGCTTTAGACCGCTCGACTACTCCACCGCGGCGAACCATCCCTTTGGACATATGTGTAAAGGAGACAATCGCGAGTGAAGACAATGAAAGTCGACTCGAAGTGAGAAAGAAAGGATACTGGTAACAGGACGTGAAGTGAATGGGACAACGTCAGTGGGGCAGAGAGACGATGAAAGTGGCAGTAACAGACAGCGGTGAGGAATCGCGAGGAAAAGGGATGAAGACATTTAAAGTTTGACACAGACAGAAAGAGGCAGTGGGAGAGTCAACAAAAAACCGGACAGAGACATATATAGACACTGACAGTGAGACGACATTGCTGACTATGACGGCTTAACTGGGCAAAAGTATTTACAAAGTTATGCGCTAAACGTGCGCGAATATGTTCGCATACCAAAATTTTTGGTGAGGAAGTGGGAATGAGGATTGAGGCAGCTAGTTCCACACTTTTGTGTCAGAGAACAAATTCGCCTTTTCTGTGCTCCGGAAGGACCATTTTTCAGCTGGTTATAGAAATTACTGCGTTACATGATTCCAATGTAGACAGTCAGGACTTCACATCCTCGCCTTTTAAGAGATGGACATTAAGATCCCTTCTCCTTCGACATTGTTATATTCTTTGAGCAATTCGTACATACGAGTGAAACGTTTTGAAAGCAGCTTCTGTAGCCTCGTTCGCCAAAAACAATAAACGAGGGTGTGGTGAAAGTATTGTCCTCCAGTTGTTTTCTTTTTCTTTGGTTGAAACTCTTAAAGCAAGTTTTATTAATATTCAGATTCTCCCTCGGGCATGCACGTGTTTGTGTTTGCGTGTTTTGTTCTTAGCATAAGGTATTTTAAGTAGTGTGTAAGCCTGACGACCGATGAACTGAGCAATTTTGCCCCTCAGTTAAACTTTTAACTTGGAACTAGTTTGTCGGTACCGTTGCTGTAGCATTTCTGACGTCGTTGATGTAGCCATAACCTCACGCCTGCTTGCATCCCTTTATTGCTCTCAGAAAATCATTTGTTTTGCTTTATTCGCTATGCCACGGGAATGGAAATAATTCTCTAATTAGAAATTCTGAAATATTTGGACCGTTTTGGGGCGTTGAAATAAATTCAACGGCGAAGTTGAAAATTTGTCCTGCATCGCGATTTAAAACCGGATTTCCGTCTTCGGGACAGCGGTTGCCTTAACCAATTAGGCTATCCAGCACGCTTCCCTTCCAACCCAAATTCTCAACTTGTAGCCCCCTGTCCGTTTGATTCCTCTTGCTCGCAGCCTACACTGGATTCCCGCAAGGGATCGAGCGTTTGAATGCGCCCTCATTGAAATTGCCAACTGCCGGTGGGTGGTATATTTTACAATAATTGATTCGGTGTCTCCGAAACAACACATACCATATCAATAATTGGCTGACCCCGCGTGGTACACAAAACAGTCAGATCACTGTTGCAGAAACAAAGAAAAACGCATGCAAAATTTAAAAAGACACAGAATCCACAAGACTGGCTATCTTTTACTGAAACTCGCAACATAGCGCGAACTTAAATGCGAGAAGCCTATAGCAGTTACCACAACGAAATACTGTCTCTTAATCTTGCAGAAAATCCAAAGAAATTCTGGTCATATGTGAAGTACACTAGCGGCAAAACACAAACAATACCTTCACTACGCGATAGCAATAGTAATACTACCGATGACAGTACTGCTAAGGCAGAATTACTAAACACAGCTTTCCGAAATACTTTCACCAAAGAAGACGAAGTGAACACTCCAGTAATCAATCCAAGAACAGCTGCCAGCGTGCGAAACATAGAAGTAGATGTTCCTGGAGTAGTAAAACAACTCAAGTCACTAAACAAAAATAAATCTTCCGGTCCAGATTCTATACAAACTAGATTCCTCTCAGAGTATGCTGATGCAATAGCTCCGTACTTAGCTATAATTTACAACCGATCACTCAGCGAAAGACCCGTACCCAAAGACTGGAAAGTTGCCCAAGTTACTCCAATATTCAAGAAAGGCAATAGGAGTGATCCCCAAAATTACAGGCCTATCTGATTGACGTCGATTTGCAGTAGGATTTTGGAACATATTCTTTGTTCGAATATTATGAACTACCTCGAAGAGAACGACCTATTAACCAGTAGTCAACTCGGATTCAGAAAGTATCACTCTTGCGAAGCAGAGCTTGCCCTTTATTCACATGAAGTGTTAAGTGCCATCGACAAGGGATCTCAAATCGATATCATATTTCTGGATTTCAGGAAGGCTTTTGACACTGTACCCCACAAGCGGCTTCTTATGAAATTGCGTGCTTATGGAATATCTCCCCAATTGTGCGATTGGATTCACGATTTAATATAAGAAAGAACACAGTCACGGTAAGTCATCGAGTAAAACAGAAGTGATATCTGGCGTTCCACAGGGAAGCGTTATTGGTCCCCTACTCTTCCTCGTGTTTATAAACGACTTAGGAGACAATCTGAATAGCTACCTTAGACTGTTCGCGGATGATGCTGTCGTTTATCGGTTAGTGAAGTCAACAGAGGATCAAAAGCAACTGCAAAGCGATTTAGACAAAATTTCTGCATGGTGCGAAAATTGGCAATTGACACTAAACAAAGAAAAGTGTGAAGTATTACACATGACCACTAAAAGAAATCCGCTGAACTTTAATTACGCGATAAATCAGTCAAACCTTAAGGTCGTAGATTCTACCAAATACCTAGGAGTTACAATTACGAACAACTTTGACTGGAGAGAACACATAGAAAATATTGTGCGGAAGGCGAACCAAAGGTTACGTTTCATCGGCAAAACGCTTCGAAGATGCACCAGCTCCACCAAAGAGACTGCCTACATCACACTTGTGCGTCCTCTCCTGGAGTACTGTTGCCCCTTGTGGGACCCTCACCAGGTGGGACTGACGGAAGACATTGAGAAGGTTCAGAGAAGGGCAGCTCGTTTTGTTTTATCACGTTACGGGGGGGAAAGTGTCACGGAAATGTTGCAAGAATTGGGGTGGAAATCATTAAAAGAAAGACGTTATTCATTGCGGTGTGATCTGTTTGCGAAGTTTCAATCACCGACTTTTAGTTCTGAATGTGAAAATATTTTGCTAGCACCCACCTGCGTAGGGAGACATGACCATCCCAATAAAATAAGAGAAATCAGAAAAACGGAACGATTTAGATATTCTTTCTTCCTGCGCGCTATTAGAGAATGGAACTTGAATGTGATTTGCAAAGTATCTATGTAGATGTAGGATGAAGGAGGAGACGGACTGCTAAAACTGGGGTAGGGGGAGACGGAGATCGGGAGAAAGAGGGCAGGAGGGAGGATGCTGTAGCTGGTGAATATAGGAGATGGACTATTGGAAAACCAGTAAATGAACAATGTAGATAATATTTCTGTGAAGTACACCGACCATCGATTATATCAGGAGGGGACGAGGAGGCGAGTCGAGGCGCAGAGTATCTATTTAGGAAAGAGGAGTAGGAAGAGGTAGGTAGAGGGAAACAGAGACAAACGGAGGAAATTGGCAGAGAAATGAGTAACGCGTTCAGTTAGTGCTAGATCCGTAGTATTCGCTAGAAGAAGCACTGAGGGCATATATCCCAATTAGTAGAGGCAGGACGTACTATACTACACAAATGCAGACCAACCGAATGTCAATGCGTCTCGCTGAAACTTCTATTCCTCATATCAGATGATCCAACGCATACAGAAACACTTCAGCTTCTAGTTAGTGCCATTAAATCATTGCTAAAGATGCATCATATGAAATAAAAGTTCTCACTTTTGATGGATGTTCTGAATCGTTCTCTCTTTTCTTGTTTTTCTTCCCCTTCATCATGCTTCAACCGCTATTTTAGCTATCTACCTAGTTAAGGAGTTCCACGGAACCTCCATCTTCAGTGTGAACTTGCGTTATTCGTATAAAGAGGAATTTCAAGATCGCAATTTTTGAAATTCAAGACGATCGGTTTCAGCACTCATGAAGTGTCATCTCCTAGTCTGCTACATTCCAAGTAATATGTGGAGCTCTTTAATAAGCAGTTAAATGCCAACTGTAGCAGGTCAGAAGGTGACACCACTGAGTGTTGAACCGGTCGTCTTGAATTAAAAAATGTTCAAATGTTTGTGAAGCTTATGGCAGTTAACTGTGGGGTCGTCAGTCCCTAAGCTTACAAATTACTTATGAACTAGCTTATACTAAAGACGTCACAAACATCCAGGCCCGAGGAGGGATTCGAACCCCCGACGAGGAACGGCCTCGCGCATCGCAGCATAACGCCTCAATGCGATCGACCGCTCCGCCGCGGCTTAAATTAAAAATACGAGGTATGTCCACAAACGTTCCGTCTGGTTATATAAAACAAACGTAGACAGATAAAGAATTTTTTTTATTGTTACAAACATCTACGACTGTTATACTACTTTTCTACATAGCATCCGAAATTTTGTATACATTTGGCATAGCGTGGCGTAGCGTGGCAAGAGGTTTCTGTATGCCTTCTTCATAGAAGGTTGCCGCCTGAGTATTCAACCATGTGGTAACATGACATACGTAATTATATGTGGTAACATTTCTTTCATCTGTCATCTCTGATCGGCAGGGACAGATTTTAGGAGGTACGGGTTGTACGGAGGATGATGATATACGTCGCAGTGAAATTCGCGTAAGAGTTGTTTGGTCACATTCGCCGTATGAGGTCGGACCTTCTGACAGTTATCCTCGGCTCTTTTTCTGTATTACGCGGCGCCAATTTCTTGATGGTATCGCAGTAACCAAGTGCATTGATTGTTTGGTCTCGTGGTAAAAAATTAAACTGCAAAACGCCTTTTCTGTCCCAAAAAACGGCGCACAAACTTTTCCAGGTCTTAAGATTTGTTTAGACTTAACCTTTCTTGGGGATGAAGTGTGCTTCCATTCCTCTGATTGCCCTTTTGTTTGAGGGCTGTTGTGCGACACTCAATTTTCATCTCCCGTGACTATTATAGAAAGAAAAACATCGCCTTCTTCATTGTAGCGTGACAAAAACTGCCCATCCACTATTTTTTATGTTGTTCAGTAATAATTTTGATCCGCGGCGGAGAGGCCGAGCGCATTGATGCGCTATGCTACGATGCGCGAGGCCGTTCCCCGTCGGGGGTTCGAATCCCCCCTCGGGCAAGGATGTTTGTGCCGTCTTTAGTACAAACTAGTTCGTATGTTTAGAGACTGATGACCCCGTAGTTAAGTCCCATAAGCTATACAAACATTTGAACATTTTGAATAATTTTGGGTACCAAACGTGAGGAAAGTTTTAGTAACAATTTCATGATCAGTGATTGTGAGATATGCGGATCTTCCACAGGAAGGACATTAAGTGTAAACTTACGGTTGTGTTTAAAATTCTCTTCAATTCTTCAAAAATGTTCAAATGTTTGTAAAGCTTATGGGACTTAACTGTGCGATCATCAGTCCCTAAACTTACAAACTAATTATGAAATAGCTTATACTAAAGACAACACAAATATCCATGCCCGAGGGGGGGGGGGGGATTCCAACCCCCAAAGGGGAACGGTCTCGTGCATGGAGCATAGCGCCTCAACGCGCTCGGCCGCTCCGCCGCGGCTCTTCAATTGTCTGAACCAGTTCATCAGTAACCAAAAAGGCTTCATTGTGCCCTTGATCTCGCCCTTCATTGAACTGACTGACCCATCTTATAACCATTGAATCACGCATAGCATTTAGTCCATAAACCTCGCAGATTTGTCGATGAGTTTCCTTTGGTTTGATTTTCTTTACATTTAAAAAACGAATTACAGATCTGATTTCACACGCGGTGGCAGTTTCAATTACGGCTGACATTATAAAAAAGTACTACAAAGCACACGTTGGTACAGCAGTGATATGAAAATGGCGTTCATGTGTTCTCCTTGAGCCAGAGTAACTGCCGCGCATGCTCGGATAGCAGCGCTGCCGCGGTCAGAAATAGAAACGGAACTTACTTTGTGGATAACCCTCGTAATAACTGCGATCTGGGCATTTTTCTTTACGTTAATACGATAAGCTCGCTCCCTATAATGAGTTAATTAAAGTTGCGTAATTCGGTTTTAATTTTTCTCAACCTTTTTCCCTGCGTTATTAAAGAATTTCACTAGTGAGCAGTGCCTCTGGCGTTTCACGGTCGTATGTATTATACGAGGAAATGATTATGAGAGCAGAACGGAACTCGTAAACCAATATAGCTGCCGAGCATCTCACGGCAAAAGTGACATTTGGCGACGGCGGACGTTTTCGCCAATATCTGAGAGCCGGCCTATTGTAGCGCAGAAATTATTGGAACGAGGGCAGACATCTGGAGGAATATTGGGGGATTAAAGGGAGCAGCTTAAGGCAGACGACGTCTAGCCGATGGTCGTCGCTCCCACTACTTTGCACTGTTTTAATGACGCTATGACAGTTTATAACCATGTTTTGTCAGACATGTCATTTAGATCGATACCGATACATTCCTTGTTTCATTTATTATTAAAAATTATACACCCATATATATATATATATATATATATATATATATATATATATATATATAGCCGCGGTGGAGTAGCCGTGCGGGGCATGTGCGTGCGTGCGTGTGTGTGTTTTGTCCTTAAGTTAGTTTACCTTAGTTTAAGTAGTTTATAAGCTACGGAGTGATGACCACGCAGTTTGGTCCGATAGACTTACACACACACATATAAGAATAAAAAGTCACCTTGATGCCGGAGCCTCTTGTGTTCGATTAAACAAATATTTCACAGTGTCTATAATTCCTTGTTTTTACATGTTTCGGTATTTCAGTTTACCTGTATTCTTTGAGTAGGTCCACCTTCACTGTCTGTCATCTGAAAATGTGAAGCCGATGCCATCAAATTTGCAGATGACAAGCTGTGCAGGAAAACAGACCGTCCCCCCCCCCCCCCCCCCCCCACAAAAAAAAAGGAGTAAGAGACCCACTGCTGATGCTGCGACTGCCGTGAAAAATGGTTCCGGTGGAAAGAAAAAAAGGCAGTATTTTCTCAATGCAGGCCCTTATAATGAAAAAAGAGATAAGAATAGAAAGGAATCCTATTTGTTCAATAGTGAGTCTATATTCGAAAATTACCGCAAAACCAGAGAGTGTTGGATGGTAAATTCGGCGAAAAACCAAAACTGAACGATGTCCACAATCCACATAACTGTAAGGACTGAGAAAGGGATCAGTGTGTGGAGAGGAGTCAACACTGGTAATTTTACGTCTGGATTACTAACCCTCGCCTAACACTATATAGGACACACCTCATTTGGCTATTTACATATTGATTCGGAGAATTATAATTAAAATTACCTCCACCCCAAAAATAGGGTCTACTTACTAATAGAACAACACAAGATTTTATGGTCTAATGTATTACTTACGACAACTACTTCATACAGGAAAAGACTTGTTCAAATATTGAACAACAAAACATTGGCTGTATAATAATGGATTATTTAGTTTCCAAGGTTCAGGATCGGCAGACATTCTAACCTGTATATCCGAACAGAAGCAAACAGAGGGGCAGCTCTACAACCTGCAGCCCGGGTTTGATCAAAAAATATATAAAAAAGTTAAGGTTTATGAACGGCCTCCAAAGGTTGCGCGTGAGAGGTTATTGTCTAAAGTGCGGTTTTTCACCGTTAAGTAATATTGAATGAACCACAAAATCATGAGTTTTCATGATTTTTTCAATATTTAGTTGTGAGATATGTTCTGATTATCCGCAACTACTTGGAAGCATATGGTGCCATTACGACATCATAATACCACAGAACATTATGCTAAAAACTCTGCATGGAAATGTATCAACAAAAGTGTTTTACGTTAACCAAAAAACCTCCTAACAAGAAAGTTTAACGAGCCTGAATTTTGCACTTATCTCTTGGATAAAGCCCCTCTCGAAAGTGAGTCTCTGCTGTAAAACTACATCGCGGTCGTAGCATTAGGAGCGCCATTTTCCGTCATTTGTAAATATAATTTTACGAGGCAGAAATTAGGTAGTTTTTTAAAAAATTTAAAGAAATCAATTACCATCTATGTAAATCAGAGTAATAAAGGCCTTAGATTAAGGTAATCTTTTGTCAAAAAATTAGTACAAATACGTAGTGAAAGAAAATTTACCTAAAATCTAATCTGCAAGGTTAATTCCATGATAAAATCAGGCATAAACTATTTCTTTTGTAACTGGCTTCGACATAAATGAACTACCGGGAATTAATATATATCAAATATTATCAAATTAGAAGCCCCTGAGAAAAAGAATCTTCATGTTGAATCATTACAAAAGTAATGAAGCACAGAACGTATACGTACTTCACACAAACAGAGATCTTACCAGGGAGGTTAGAATCTCTGGAGATGCCCTAACACTGAAAAAGTGAAGCCAGAAAACTGCGCATTTCGGCATTTGTTTGTGCCCAAAACATTGTTCGTACTGTGTGGTAAAGTAGTTCTAGTCGTTAAAATGTATATCTTATTTATATAAATTCTCCGATGTGCCTTCAAATTTAGTGGCTTTGAGTAAAGAGAGCAATATTCACACAGGATTTTAAATGAGAAATCCTTGTTATGGGCACCAAAGCATGGCCTTCTTCAAACAATGCTTTTCTCAGCGTAGGTAATCCCACCTCCCTTTATTCTAATGAAATGAAATGTTACTAAATCTATCAGTCCGTAGCTTACAAACTACTTAAACTAACCTAAGGACAACACAGGGAGGACTCGAACCTCCGACGGCGAGAAACCGCGCGCTCCGCAGCGAGGCACCTTAGACCGCTCGGCTACTCTATCGCGTCTTTATACTAACCTCCTTGGTTCTTACAAATCTCCTGTTTTCGTTTTAAGTTTTGGCATGGCAAAATAAGTTGCGGCACTTTACACAATTACAATTAACAGAAGAAATCTATGTGATTGTCGTTTATATTTTTTTCCTGCCGTGAAGCTTTTTTAAAACCGAAACTGACTTCGAAATTACATTTGACCGGTACGAAAAATACATTTCTTAAAATGTCACAGAAAAAAGCGTAGCAGCGACGTTACCGACAGCCTTAACTATAAAATTCCGTTCCGTTGTAAACATATTAATTCCTCCATAATAATGCAAAATAAAAATCACGTAATGACCGCAAAGATGTGATCAAATTACGGGTACGTGGAGTGACAGTAGCTGTATAAAGGTCAATTTGTCTTCTGCGAATTTCGGACTGATAACCGTTGCAGTTTAGTCCGTTTCAAAATCCAACCAACCAATCTTCTGCGAACGGAATAGCAGGGGCTGAAATTAATCATGTTGACTGGCGTACAGATGTAAAATCCGGTAAAGATGAGAGGCCGTTTGCACAGTTACAAGAGGATGGACGTGCCTTATTCAAGTCTTCTCCAGCAGAACTAGTGTCGTCATCGACGTACTCCATCAAATTACTTGCTGCGCATCGCACTCGTAGCTGAGCCACATCAATTGGACGGCAAACATTTCAATTACCTCTCTTCGAAATGAGCCGTGTTCTCCTATAACCTCTCCCGTAACGGAACACGTGATCGATCGGGAACGCTACGACGAAACACCGAACACTACAATGCTACTATTCGTAAGCACCGTTTCGCTAGTTACGTCAACAAAACGGTTGACATGAATTTTCGAGTGGCGTTTCTAGAATGGAAAATGCAATCCACGTGTAGCACTCAACAGCTGTAGGAGAACAAACGGCTACTACAGGCATGCGGTTTCTGCTAAGCGGCCCGCCAACGCGAATTCCGCTACGGAATTTCAGAATCGCAGCTGGTAGCTGAGTTTCATTTACGTAGGTTGCCCTCACAGTGGCCCTACACGGCGGTTACCCAGTATGCATCGCATGAAATCTGTCATTCGTACACATGTAGTTCCACAACGTCCTGTGGCTATACGCCCGTGCTCCGCAATGTAAGTACAGCCTTTACATCCTGTAACTTTCTAAGGTTTCCTACCTCAATCGGTATAAACCGAATTCTTAATGGAACGCATATTCGATAATTTCGGTTTTCGTAGGAAAGAAGTCAAACATAAATAAAAACTATCGAAAGGAGAGTAGTTTTGTTAAATTATTAATGCACAAAGAGAAATTAGTAAACTCATATCCTAGGTAAATAAAATCAGTGTCAGTCCCTATCTTGTAAAGAAAAAGAATGTGGTGTTTAATTCTTTCTTGATATGAACTTCCGAAAATAATTTTGCCATTGAGCTAAAGAAAAACCTGGTAGTTTGGTGCACTACTAATTTAACTGAACCATCTGATTCTTTACTATAATATGCCGTGATGTTAACCGGAGTTGACACCTGAAACTTATAATTGCGATATCTGTCCTTTCTCTGATCGTGATATGCTGCAACAGAGAATGTGAAGTTACCTTTGCAAGCCTTAGGAAAATTCATTTTGTAGGCCAAAACATCGACACGTCAGTTGTACACAGAACTATAACTTACTATACATTTTATTGTTTATCGATACTATTATTAGAAATTTACAACGACTCCCAAAAGGAATATAGCCAAGATCGCATCTGTTTTAGAGTCATTTTTTTACTGCTGATCGATTTCGATGATCATCATCTTCTGATCAGTATTACTTACAACTAGGAGTTTCTCGCTTGTTATTTAAAGAAAAGTTAAAATGACAAGTAACTGACAGCCTTAGCAGACAGACTGGCCGAAGAGTTTCACTACTGAAAAATTTGCGTTTTCTGGTGAATGAAAATTAGAAGTAATTTTAGAAAGCATACTGTTGCTAACAGCAATCTTGATGGTTAAAATTAAAATATTTGGTTTTTATTTCATTGCCGGTTTCAGTCTACTATACGCCGTCGTCAGACGGTGGCAGTAGACACAGCAAGGAAGCACAAACGTGAACTATTTGAAATAAAAACGAAAATTTTGCCATCTGGACAGTTTTTAATTTTAATTTTTAAAATTATAGGCACTTTATGGCATGAAGTTGTAACCAAGCGAAGCGGTAGAACAAAAAGAATACAAAGAATAAGCAACATACTAACACATACCTATTTCTTATTTGACAGAAAATATGTGTTAGGCTGAATGAAACTTTCACACTTCAGCGGAGTGTGCGCTGATATGAAACTTACTGGCAGATTAAAATTGTGTCCCGGAACTGAGTTTCGAACCTGAGACCCTCGTATTTCGCGGGCAAGCGCTCTGTCGACTTCTTTTTTAATCTAAAATTTTATTTTCTTTCTTATACATTTTACTATATACGGTCAACATCAATTATATCTTAGGACGCATATACAGATTAAGATAATTTACACAGGTACTCTTAATGATATACTCACACAAAATTGATCACGAAAACAATTACAAAAACAAACATGTTGATTTACTCATATTTTGCAGTTCAATTTTTAAATAAGTGAACCTTAACTCTGTCTTAGCATTTAGGCTTTTCATAACACTTTCAGTTTTCTTGTACTCATGATTAGAACAGATATTAAATGACTCCATGTATTTATATTAACCTATCCCCATTCGTTCAAATACTATAATAAGCATGTTTCCATATTTGGATTGGTCCATATACTTACTAAGTTTTTTTATATTCGTCCTGCATGTATAGCTTGAAGTGAGTGGTGGTGTCCGGTCCAAGATTGTTAATCACGTAGCTCTCGTTTTTTCCCAGTAACCAGTATATTTCGTTATTTTTTTTCCTCTGGAAAGTATCTTGCATCTGGTCTACATAGTATGGACGGAGATACCTATTCAGATGGTTCTTGTGAGGAGTGCTACTTGCGCTCTCACCCATTTCCAATTAAGTTTCAAAATGTTGAAACGTTTGTAAATCTATCGGACCAAACTGCGTGGTCATCAGTCCGTAGCTTACAAACTACTTAAACCTAGGTAAACTAACCTAAGGACAACACACACACACACACACACAGACACACACACACACACACACACACACACACACAACACACACACACACACACACACACACCCATGCCCCAGAGAAGACTCGAACCTCCGACGGCGAGCAACCGTGCGCTCCGCAGCGAGGTGCCTTAGACCGCTCGGCTACTCCACCGCGGCTATTTAAGTTTCCCCCAGAGGTAAATCTGTGTGTAACTGTATCAACAAGATTGGCATAGATCTGTTTGATTTATGCCGACTGCACAGACTCGTTCGTTGGTGGAAATTATATTATTATACCAAACTGTTATTTCATCCCAGGAGTGCCACACTGAGCTATCCCGGCACCCTTCACGGTCCATCCTCACAACGAGGTGGTGCTGGCAGAAGTAAAGTTGTGAGGACTGACGGTGGAGCGTGCCGGGATAACTCAGTCGGTACAGCGCTTGCCCACGAAAGGCGAAGCTCTCAGGTTCGAATCCCAGTTCCGAAACACAATTTTAATCAGCCAGGAAGTTGGATGTGTTAGGCTCATAACCTAAATTGTAGTTTGGGTGTGTACGTGGGTAGAGGCTGAGTGGAGAGGGGGAGGGGAGGGGGTTGATTAGCTTAAAATTTCTGAGGAATTCAGTATCCAATAGCTATATTACAATAACTGTATTCGTCCAATGTTTTGTAGTTTATGAAAATTATTTGTGCCTTCATATACATTTTTAGTTAGTAAGGCAGACATTACAAAACTTTCGATATTCTTATAATATCTTGTTCTTATAATATCTCAAAAGTGTTTATGTATTGCATTCGAATCATATTAGCTTAAGACATCTTCTATTCCGATACGTACCCAACTAACCGAACTTCCTAAAAATGACATAGTACAATTGAGCTCCGTATAAATGTAAAAGAAAAAAGAACTGAAAATTAAAAAGCGCCCTCATACACTAACGCACATACACAAGTCACATGTTCACTTGCTGTCTTCGGTGAAATCTGTCTCCATATCGATAATCGGTTTTTATGTGAATTTTAAATTGTAGCAGGCAACACAAAAGAAGCACTTCAAACTACGTTGACGAGCACATAAAACGTAAAGACAGGTTAAATGCGAAGTGGACATGTAGCACATCTATGCTGCCGTGATAAGTGAACGTCTTTTGAGAATGAAATTATTGGGCAACAGCTATGCTCATATGTGAAAACATTGGCACATACCTATTTATTACAATCAAGAGTGAAAATTGTGAAGGAAGATAATGAGGATAATAACAAGAAATGTAGCAGTTTCGGTCTGGATTCCAATATACTACTGATGTTAATAGCATGTACTGTTACATCTACCAAGGACTTTATTAGTTATTTTACTTGTGTGACAAGTATTATCAAACACTGCTGTTACAGCCTCCGCTATAGTCATTTACATATGGACTTAAGCAAGAGAGGGAAATAAATTTAATCTTCCTCTCTCTCTCTCTTGCACATACACACACACACACACACACACATACGCACGCACGCACACGCAGGCACGCAAATCCTTCACGCCTTTACACACTTGACATTATTTACATAAAACTTTACACACATAGCCACGCCACCGTTCATATGAATAAATTCGTAACGTTTTTCATTGCAGAGGGGACCATTTTGCTTAACGGATGGTCATATCGTCTTTATCTCATGATATAATACGATGTAATTAGCGTTTTTTTTCTTTTCTTTTTTTTAAGTACAAATCGTCTGAACTCTGCTTATCAGCAATATGAATGTGCGTTTTTATCTATATCTAAATGATGAAAACATTTTGCTCTTTTATTATTACCAAAACTATCAAAATTTGTTATATAATGATTATATTATCATTTTTAGAATTATTCATTAGCAGAATCGTGTGAAAATAGCTATTACGCTTAATATCGTTTCCAGTCGTGCAATTAATCGTGTTTTCATTCTTAATGCATCCTGCTGTTCACAATAGCATAAATAGATCGACATTTAGTGCTGGTTGAAGTGTTATGAGGGAAAGCAGAACAAGACTCCAAGAAAGTAAGATAATTCAAAGTGATATAAGTTGCAATATTTATTACGAAATAAGTGACTCAAAGGGCAGAATAACGTGCATAGCTGTATTCAACCAGTTTTATGGCTCAAGACAAAAACAGAAGCACAGGTGTACAAAGTTTACTCGGAAAAGTAGTTTACGTTGTTGTAGTCGGAAAATAAAATATTTCTAAAAGAAAGATGAATTTAGCTTTGTAACAGTAAACTTTTTATGCTGAAGTTAATATTTATATAATTGGACCCCACAGCAAAGGGGTCAGCTTGGGTAGCAAGAAACAAATCAGTTCAAGAAATGGCTGGAAATTCTCGGCAAGAGGCATTGTCGAAGTTAGAGTTCCGAGGCCAAGGTGGGAAGTTCTACGGCTGACAGTCAAACATAGCATTTGTCAATTGTAAATGTAGTTGTTTCCACATGGTGCTCTTTTAAATCAATAAATTGGACAGTTTTTATTCTAGTGAGTAGAATTATAACTTGAACTCTGATCCTCGATGCTCACCGAAACGACGATATATGGCTGCTTTTGTGAACTGAAATACACTCATGTTCGGAAAAAAAAGACCTTGAAAGACTAAGAAAGGTCATATTGACAGGAGTTGTTCATTAACATGTTTTGAAGAACCGATCGGCATTTCAGTCACCTCAGTTGACCACGGCTCCTGTTGCAGTATTTATGAAATCGTTGACGACGCCTGGACGATGAACTCTTCCCAGAAATGCTGATGAAAAGATTCAGCGATGTGTTGTGGGGGAGAGTGAGTCATAGGCCAAGGGAGGAATTGGGCACCTCCGATTGTCGCAACACTTTTTATGCAGCAGTTCATAGATTACAACATGTTAGATGCCGTACTTGTAACTGCTCAATACATGCTGGTATCTTACGCTCGAGCAGATGAACGAGTTACAGTCGCGAGATCCCAAAGACAGAAACTATGCTTTAAGTCCCGTCTGGTGATTTTTGAAGTGCGCGTTGGGAATTCAGAAGAATAAATTGAGAGTATTTCACAGCTATTCCGTTGTTAATCTGAACTTTACAGTCAGCATTATCACGTTTTGTTGTGTTCCTCACAACGCTCGCCATGGAGTGGCGGAGTGGTCTAAGTTGCATTGCTGCGGAGCGCGCGGTTTCTAGCCGTCAAAGGATTAGGCATGGTGTGTGTGTGTGTGTGTGTGTGTGTGTGTGTGTGTGTGTGTTGTCCTCAGTGTCAGTTTAAGTAGTTTGTCTTTTGTGTGATGACCATAACTGTTTGGCCCAATAGGTTTATAAACAATAACACAACTGCCATCTCAAATGTGCTTATAGCTTTGAAAATACTGCAAGTATACAGGAGCTATGTAATGCGAACAATAAAAGCTCGTAACTTGAGGAACAAATCACTACTGCAGTTGCAGAAGTAATGTTTCCGCTGACAAGTTTAGCGAAAATACTGGCTAAGAACGAGTACAAGGTCAAGACAAATGTATGTAAATTTGGTCGGTAACAATCACAGTGAATACTTCAAAAATTTATTGCCGAAAGTGTAAGAAGATTTAATGGGTGTGTTGTGTATTTTGTGACTGCAATGTTTTGAATAGAATTGATTTTATTCTAAGCTGTATTCAATGAGTTCGTTATGCTGGAAAGGCTCTCTCCAAAGATCATTTGATATTTGGCACTGATTCAAGTTATTAATGTCCACATACAATATAATGACAAAATAGTTCACCAGTGGCACCTGTATCATATTTCTCCCGATATCACAGCGAAATCCTCAAAAAAGGCTAAGCGCAAATGAAATCCTATCATGCTATTTCCGTGTTTTGGGCTTTATTTTTACCCATTCAGTTAACATTTCCACCCGGAAACTGACTGCATCCATGACGTCTTCTAGCAGTAGCAACTACAGTTACGACTGCAGGTGTACTGCAGCATTAATATATACCAGGTGCTTGGTAGCGATCGACGAAATCACTGTGATTCGGGAATGACTTGCGAGCACGAGATTATTGTTCCACCTCACTGCGAGATCGCAATGTTACCGCGGTAATGTGGAGATTCCAGTGCTTCACAGCACTGCTGAAACGAACGGCGAAATGACGCTGGTATCTCGCAACAATAAATCGCCCATGTATATCGAGCCCTAATGATTTGAATTAAGGATTTAAATGAAGTATTAACGGGCGCCGTGGGCGTACTGCTAACTCACTAAGGTCGCGAAACTCATTGGACTCTTTCCAATTTTGGGTCGCACTTACTTATGCCTCCATCGGCAATGACAACGCTGTCGACGAAACGTTAAACATTATAGTTGGCGTCATGTCGGACGGCGCTTCAGCGCATAGAGGCAGAGCAAGAGGGGAAACGTGGAGAGGAGGAGCTACGGCCGAGCGCCAACTACACCAAAAGGGGAGCCTGCGAGAGCAACTGTCGCAACTCCCGACCAGCTACGCGCCTAGAGAATGAAGATTACTGTCTGCCAGTGCGGTAGTGGAGGGGATGCGAAGAACGACCGTAAAACTGGGCCGCCTTGTTGCATGGAGCGTTCATCTTCTTGTCCTTTTCCTTCTGCTTTGCAATGTGCAACTACTCGAGGTACCGTACACTCATAAATTAATTGCAAGTCCCTAATAGCAATATGGGATATCATTACAAAACTATCAGTTTAATAAGTCATAGTTGCAAAATACGAACACGAATTATTTTCAGACGAATGGAAAAACTTGTGTATTCCAACCTTGGGGAAGAACAGTTTGGATTTAGGATAAATGTAGGAACATTGGAGGCAATACTCACATTACGACTTATCTTAGAAGACAGGCTAAGGAAAGGGAAACCTACGTTTTTAGCATTTGCAGATTTGGAGAAAGCTTTTGAAAATGTCGACTGGAATAAACTCTTTCAAATTCAGAAGGTAACAGGGGTAAAATATAGGGAGCGAAGAGTTTTATTCAACCTATGCAAAAACTGTACAGTAGTTATTAGATACGAAGGGCATAAAATGGACGCAGAGGTTGCTTAGGGAGTGAAACAGGGTTGCAGCTTTTCCCCAATGTTGTTCAATCTGTACATTGAGCAAGCGGTGAAGGAATGCAAGGAGAAATTTGGGGAGGGAATTCGAGTTAAGGGAGGAGAAATAAAATCTTTGCGGTTTGCCGATGACATAATAATTTTGTCAGAGACCGCAAAGGATCTGGAAGAGGAATTGAACGGAATGGACAGTGTCTTGAAAAGTGGCTATGAGATGAACATCAACAACAGTAAAACAAGGATAATGGAATGTAGCGCCTAAAAGCCAGGCGATGATGAAGGAATTAGACTAGATAATGATACAATAAAAGTAGTAAATGAGGTTTGTTATTTGGGTAGCAAGATAACTTCTGATAGCCAAAGTAAAGAAGATATAAAATTCAGAATGGCTATGGGAAGGAAAGCGTTTCTGAAGAAGCGAAATTTGTTGACATCCAACATTAATTTAAATTTTAGGAAGTCCTTTCTGAAAGCATTTGTCTGGATTGTAGCATTGTATGGGAGTGAAACGTGGACGATAAGGAGTTAAGACAGATGATAGAAGCTTTTGAAATATGGTGCTACAGACGAATAAGAGAAAGGATACATTCGTTGGACACATTCTGAGACCTCAAGGAATCGTGAACTCAGCATTAGAGGGAAATGTCTTGAGGTAAAAACCGCAGAGGGAGACCGAGAGACGAATATAGTAAGCAGATTCAAAAGGGTTTAGGTTGCCGAACGTATTCTCAGATGAAGAGGCTTGCAGGACAGGGTAGCGTGGAGAGCTGCATCAAACCAGTCTGCAGACTGAAGGCCACAATAACAATCATGTCGGCCGCACGGGAATGGTCGGGTGGTCTGTGGCGCCATGTCACATATTGCCTGGCCGCTCCCGTCGGAGGTTCGAGTCTCTCTCTGGAATGGGTGTGTGTGTTTTCCTAACCGTAAAGTAAGCCTAGAGACTGGTGACCTAACCAGTTTGGTCCCTTTACAAACATTTGAATATTTGATTTGATTCCTGTCGGGCGATCAGATGACGAAGCCATTCAGCTGCGGCGGAGCCGCCGATCGCATTGAGGTGCTATGCGAGAATGTGCGAGGCCGTTCCCCGTCGGGAGTTCGAATCCTCCCTCGGGCATGGATGTTTGTGCAGTCTTTAGTATTAGTTCATAAGTAGTTTTCTAAGTTTAGGGACTGATGACCCCGCAGTCATTTACTGGAATTTTTCCATGTTCTTCATATGAAACGCGTTGTCAAGGTTACATGGCGCGTCGTCATCCATAACATTTTCATTCGTTTGCGAACATGAAGACTGCAAATGTTATCGTTTTCAGTCGTAATAGTTTCGGTTGAACCAGAGCACCCAGTCCATTCCACCAGCTTGCCCACTTCATTGTTGACAACTCGGACGCATAGCTCCGGGGGTCTAGATGACAGCTCTTACCAACTGAAATGAGGACTCATCTGCCCCAGCCCCGGTTTATTTGTAGTGTAGAGTCCAATCGGTATGGTCAGGAGCTCAGGAGGCGCGTTACAGGTGGCGCCGTACTGTTAGCAGGGCTCTCCAGTCCGCCGCCTGCTGCCGTATCCCATTACCACCAACTTCCTGCGGACTGTGCTTTCGGTTGCGGTAGTCGCGAGTGGTAAATTGATTTCTGAGGGTACTTTGCAGTGCTGCTTGTCTTTTGTTGCTTCTTCATCCTTGTGTTAATCAGCCCAAATGTTTAAAAGCCGGGGCAAACCACAAGTGGTCTGGCTGCTGTGACTTCTGGCTCTGCGTAGCACCGGTGGATGCATCAAAAGCACTCCTGTGCAGTGTCTAACCGTGCTGAGTCACATTGCTCCACCTCCGCTACGAAGAAAGAGCTGTTGGTCCGACAGTTGAAGAGAATCCAAAGTGACCCAGACCTACCAGTGCATAAGGACATTCATAATTTATCTTTGAGGATCTTGAACTCTAGGAAACCTCCACAAGTCTCAGCGCCACAAGACGCGGATTTCAACATCACTGACCTATGGGGGACTGACTGGAGCACTGACAATTTCACAGCTCTCTAGCCCGACCCCACAGAAAGACCCACTGTTTTCGAACTTCCCCGCCAACAATCGAAAACACTTAACAGGGTCCGAACATCACGTGCAGTCTGCCAGGATTCTCTGTACAAGTGGGGCACATCGCCAAGTCCTCGATGCGACTGTGGTGCTTTGCGTCAGACAGTACATGGTACCCAGGACTAAAAATAGACCTATATAAAGTGACAGATGCTGCAATTTCGTGGCTGGATGGTTCAGACATTAACATAAAGGACCATGTACGATGCCAATCTTCCTTAATCCTGTTAAATTGTGTAAATCTACAGCTCATTCCATCGTTATTGTTTATTACTACTATCAATTTCTACCTTATGTTCCTCTACTAGTTCTTAACGTTCTTTCAACAGTTCATCTTATTGAACAATGTACCATATCCTACCCTGGGTCCACTTATAGCATAATGACACCGAGTCTTTTAAAATTCTACTGTATCACACATTGTGATGGACATTTTACTGTATATCGGTATATTTTTTTGGTAACTAACGCACTTGAAGATTGATATAAGCTGTTTCTTGTCTCTGCTTCCTACCTGGAGAGGCGTCATTGTGTAATGTATCTTACATGCCCAAGTGTTTATGTGATATGATAATAAATAAATAAATGCTCGTATCTTAGCGCTGACAGCTCTACCGAAACGCCAATGCTCTCGAACATCAAGTGCAGACCATTGGCTACGGCGTTGTCTATGGTGAGAAGTAATGCCTGAAATGTGGTATTCTGTGCGCTCTCGCAATATTGAATTCCCCAACGATTTCCGAAATGGAATGGCCCATGCGTTTTGCTCCTTTTACCATTCCGCGGCCGAGGTCAATCACCTAGGAAAGCTTTCCACACGAATCACAGTAGCACAAATGCTTTGCCAATGTACTGTGCTTTTGATACCTTGTGTACGCGATGACTACCTTTCGTTATAGGTTTTTTATGTACTTTCTGTCTTACGAAGATAAAATATTGGCAAAATATGGTAAACTGAAATTTATGTTGGTTGGTTGTCAACATTACAGGTACAGGGGTGTCCAGAAAAGGGCTCCCTGATTGCAAAATTAAATATCTCGAAAACAAAGATCGATAGAGGAATGCAGTAAACGGTACGTTTATTGTAAAAGCTGTAAGAAGTTTATACAGCAGTTTGAAATAATAGTTACAAAAGCTACTAACAGATGGCGCTGTACGTTGTACAGCTCATATCAGCATAAGTGAAATAATCGTTTGAAAACACTCTTTGCAAACAATCACATCACAATGTTTTCAAAATGTTCACCATTGGCAGTACAGAGGTGGCGCAAACGAAGAATGAAATTCGCCATCACATTTCGTAGTGTCTCAACCGAAATGGATTCACATGGTACATAGACCGCCGATTCAAGTCGTCCAGCGTGGCGGGATGCTTCGGGTAGACCATGTCTTTCACTGTGCCCCACAAAAAAAATGAGAGGGAGTCAAATCCGGCGAATATGGAGGCCAATCCATGCCTACACCAGTAAATTTGCGATATTCCAAAGCAATGACTCGATTCCCGAAGTATTCCTCAAGAAAGCGAAACACTTGTTCGGTCCGATGTGGTCGGGCTCCATCTTGCATAAACCATTCAGTACCTGGTCGATTCTCTAACGCTTGCTCTGTGGCGGCAAATTGTTCCAAAATTGCAACGTAACGTGCACGAGGCCGTTCCTAGAATGAAAAAAGGGCCAATAATGTGCTGCATACTGCAGCCCACACAGTAACTTTAGGAGAATACAGGTGTGTCGCTTCACAGCAATATGGATTTTCGGAAACCCACAATCGCCAATTCTGCTTATTCACGTATCCATTTAGGTGGAAGTGTGCTTCATCTGTTAACCAGATGCAGCCAACATCCAATCCTTCACTATCAATCATTGTGAGCATCTGATTAGCAAAGGCAACCCTTTGTTGCACAGCTCGTACGGGTATGGCCTGGTGCGTTTGAATTTTAAATGGAAACAAGTGTAGGCTCTTTCTCAGTATGTTCTGCGTGCTGGAACGCTTCAAACCAGTATCAGATGCAATTCTACGGACTTATGACATTGGATTTCGCTGAATAATTCCAGAAACTGTGGCGATATTTTCAGACGTAACTGTGGTTTGCTTGCGACCAACATGTCCCACTAGATAATCAGTTACGCTGCCTGTTTGTTGAAATTTTGCGAAGAG
Source organism: Locusta migratoria (assembly GCA_026315105.1). Taxonomy (NCBI): domain Eukaryota; kingdom Metazoa; phylum Arthropoda; class Insecta; order Orthoptera; family Acrididae; genus Locusta; species Locusta migratoria. Next base: position 551,675,547 of record CM048744.1, read on the forward strand.
CGTATGAATGGTTTTCGCATCGGGTCTTTTTGGAACATTAAATCGTGCTTGAAAACTTCGCCTTGTCACCGTTGGACTCTCTTCTAACCTGTGGTACTCTAGCACCAGAAAAACGCGTTGTTCAATGGAGTACACGGTTTTAATCTCTTCCTTCGGTACCCTAACCTCCTTTCACGTTTCAATAGTGGAACTGATCGCTCTGGGCTTCGGATCACTATATATACTAGGCATTACGTATGGCGATTACAGCGCCATCTGTTAGCAGCTTTTGTAACTATTATTTCAAAGTGCTGTATAAACTTCTTACAGCTTTCACAATAAACATAGCATTTACTGCATTCCTCTATCGATCTTTGTTTTCGAGATATTTAATTTCGAAATCAGGGAGTCCTTTTCTGGACACCCTGTAAGTGCTTTTAGCTGAGACAACAAACACCATGTGAAGGTGAAGAGACAGGGGGCGGCAGAGATCACAGGAGGCTGTGAAGAGGCCTCTGGGAGTACTGTGGCTTCCGCCAGAACCCTCCGTCCTTCCGCGAGCGATGATGGCCATTGTTGTGCAGCTTCAAAGCCACTGCCGGCGACTGTGTCCAGGCCCCCCCACTAGGGATGGGGCAGGCCATTGGCCAAGGCATAGGAGGGGGAGGGGAGGGGTGGAGCCACTGCTCCGGGGCTTCCCCGCCTTGTCTGACTGCTCTGGCGTCCGCCGTTCTCTGCCTATCCAGAGACGGAGCGAAGATTGTGCAGCGAAAGGAAGCTCACAGTAATGCATGTGCAGGAAATACTCTCGAATGTTGAAGTGCTTATAAACCTTAGGGACTAAACTACTAAGGCCATGAGTCCTTACAAACTAATTAAACTAGTCTACGATAAGGAGAACACACACATTTTCTTTTTCTTTTTTTTATATATTCAAAAGTAGAAAGCAAAGGTCGCGAAATACTTATTTTATGACGACAGGTTTCGGTGTGCTATGACACCTTCATTCTGTGATATAAAATTATACAAGGTGATCATCTCACAATAGGGTAAGGTGGTACAAATTCGATATAGGTACAATTCCGATCAACATAAGTTTTCGAGCCATTTGTCAGTCTCGTAGTGTCTGGTTGTGTGTAGTTATAGTAGGTTTCTACAACTCCTCCTGTCTTTTCCAAGAATACAACACTTTGTACTAAGGAGATATAAATTTTTTCCTGTCAAGTGGTAAGTCAAGCTACTTACTCTAAAGCACTCTTATAAATTACCTAGTTAAGGGTGACTGGATTCGCTGCCAAAAATGCAATGTTTGGTACCACGAACTATGCGTTGGTGTCTGACAGAAAAAGTGATTTTTTATATGGAAGATGCCCGTAATCAAAATTGTACGAGGATTTTATCACAATTGTACCTAGTGTGGTACATTTTGATAAATTTTTCTCAATTTTGTAACCTTTTTTCGTGTTTATACCAACACTTGTAATTGTCTAATATTTGTGTTACATATTCATTAAACATCTAACAACAAGTGCATAGTTAAAATTATTTGTTTTCTCAATATATTTCCAGTTACAATAACATTTGTCCGAAATAATCGAAATTGTACCACCGTACCCTATTTAAAGATGGAGGTTAAATAGTACGTGCAATACAGCAGTCTCTTACAAGCTGTTGGTGTTCTAACCTATGTGTTTCATATTTCGTGATCAACGCATTTATAAAAAGGAATCGAAATCACTATTTTAGCGGTAATAGTGGTCTGTCATAAAATTTTTATCAGCTCAATTTGGAGGCATCCTCTGGGTACACCGAAAAAGACGTCATAAAAGACATTTGAGCGCCGTTTTAGTTATTGCATTTTTTGAAACCTACCTTCAAAATTTTTATGCCATGGTTATTCCCTGATGTGGATATGAGTACTTAATTTCAGGTATTTTAGAGAAGGAAAATTGACCAAATTTCCTTCTTGAAGCTGACTTTTAAAAAGCAAAACCTGGCATTTGGAACTTTCAAAATGTTCAAATGTTTGTAGTGTTAACTACATGATCATTAGTCCCTAAACTTACAAACTACTTATGAACAGAATAATTTTTTTTTGAAATGTCTTGGTCACACTGTTTTTATTTATTTTTTTATTTTATTATTACGCCGTTCGACATCAGATATGTGGCAAAAAATAAATTACTTTTAGGATGTTTACAGTTCTTAATCACAAAATCATATGGAGCACAAACTCATATGAAAATATACTTACAACTTTAAAAAAAAATTATGGTAATTAAAATGACTAACTAAAATACAAACCACCATCGTGGATGCCTAGTCACGGTGTGTCGCCTAGAATTTCATGTCAAACTGTTCTGAGAGGGAGGGGAGGGGGACAACGTAACAGGTAAAGTAGGTCCAATAGCCACCAGATGGCGCAAGGTTAAACTTAAATATTATTTGAATTAATTTACACTATCATCATCTTGCGCCCTCTGTACTGTCAACTGACATAGAAGCTACGAAAAAAACATGGCTACAAGATGAGTCAAAAGAAAATATCAGATACCTTATTAAAACATGCTACTGGGACTGGGCGTATAAAAAATTCAATACAAGCAACTGACAGTAAAATATATATTCACAGGCAGAACCCAATGTGTCAACGGGTTATAATACATACTTACACTCAGGTATTGCACTATATATCATTTGATGAAGAGAGGGAAGAGTAGGAATATGAGAGAAGGGGGAGGTGGGGTTCTTTTTATATTTTCATTTTCTCTTTTTTATTTTTGTTACAAGAACTTATTTACCAAGATACATGTTACATAAAATACAGTGAACAAATAAATGCATGTGTGGCGTAAACTAGAATGCCATGTTAAGGCATACATTTGAATATAATAATCAAGTCATAATTCATAAAACTACAATTTTTGCACAATAGAATAAAAAAGAATGATATTTTTTGGTCTTTCTTTTAGAATACGCAAGACTTTTCATTTATTAATCAATCCTTCTGTCTGGCACAACAATCCCCTGGTGCGTTACGGAATTTTTATTTTCGTAGTGAGGGTGCTTTGTCGGTGCTTTGGTATTTACGGTAGAGTGGCGTATTAAGCATGGTGTTTTCCCATCAGGCTTAAACGATCTTCCCACTGAGCAATAAAAAATGGTACACAGAATTCGGAACCTTTTGTGCTCATGCTAAACGGACGCAAGATAAACAGTGTTCCATTTGATAAGGTTCAGAAGGGACATTCAGCGCATCCAAGAAGACGCGAGAGCGAGCGCTGTCTCTGTCACACACGTGCTGCTACACGGCGATGGGTCAGTGGTGGGGGGAAAGTACCGAGTACTCGAACTGCAGTGGCCTGCCTCAGATCATGCCGCCATTCCCTCCACATGCTATGTACAAAACGATTTTGCGCACTTTATGTACGCAGTACACTGATGACGAATGTGTAATAATCGGAATCCTTAGCTCTGCAGCGAACGGACTTTCCGCGACGGTCTGCTGTCATTCAGTGAATGTTAACAGTCAAAAATTACAAGGGAACCTCCCCCCCCCGCACCCTCCTCAGATTTAGTTATAAGTTGGCGCAGTGGATGGGCCCTGAAAATACATGCAATACAGAAGGGATATGAAATGAACATCCTAGAAGAAATTGAAATATGTATCCACGCAACTAGCGACGTAAATAGTTTATTTGACCATCAGACAGGTTTTAAACACAAAAATTTATCGATACTTTTATTGTTAATTTGACGCTGGACAGAGGATAATGCAGCTTACCATTGATCGAAGATTGTAGTATAATGCTAAGCTCAACCAAAGACTAAATAAGTAAAACCGTGTCAAACATTAATGTCTCCGTCTACATATCCTAAAATTTATAATAAAAAAATCTTTACCCAAACTCCCTACATAATAACAACATGTTCAAATGTTTGTGTTTGTTCCCCGTCTGGGGTTCGAAACACCCCCTCGGGCTTGAATGTTTGTGTCGTCTTCAGTAGCCGCGGTGGAGTAGCCGAGCGGTCTAAAACGTCTCGCTGCGGAGCGCGTGGTTGCTCACCGTGGAGGTTCGAGTCCTCCCTGGGGCATGGGTGTGTGTGTTTGTCCTAGGGTTAAGTAGTTTGTAAGCTACGGACTGATTACCACGCAGTTCGGTCCGATAGATTTACAAACATTTGAACATTTCGTCTTTAGTATAAGGTAAACCATAAGTAGTTTGTAAGTTTAGGGACTGATCACCCCGCACTTAAGTCCCTTAAGCATTACAAACATTTCAACTTTTTTTTTTTTTTTTTTTTTTTTTTTTTTTTTTTTTTTTAATTCTGTGGGACCAAACTACTTTGGTCATAAGTCCCTAGACTTACAAACTACTTTAACTAAGTTAAACTAACCTAAGGACAACACACAGACACACACACACACACACACACACAGACAGACAGACATACACATGCCCGAGGGAGGATTCGAACCTCCGATACGGGAGGCTGCGCAATTCCTAACTAGGCACTCCAGACCGCACGGCCATAATAATAGTCAATAGTCAATAAAATCATGCCATTCCTGTTAACTTCTATATATTCTCTTTGAAAAAAAAAAGGGTTCAATATTTTGAGGACTGACAGATAATGGACTTAAATTCTTAGATGGAAATAAAGAAAAGAACACCTTATAAATGGTCAGTTAAAGCAATTGAGACTTGTGAATATCGTATGTACTGCACTATATAATTGAAATTTGTAAATTTTATTTATCTAGTCCTTGGCTACATATTGATAACAGAAAAAGTTTTTGCAGAAAGACACCTGACGAAGGCAATTACGCCGAAAATAAACTGGTGAATAAATATGTAACTTATTTTATAAGTTACAGAAGCAAACACACTTATGGGAGTTTCACTAAGTGTGTTTGCCTCTGTAAATAGCGTAGCTGACTGGCCGAGTAGCTATCCCCTGGGGCACGGCCCACTGTCTCATGACCACCAGCCAGTGAGCTACGTTGTCGTAGCCTCCGCCCCCTAAACTTTGAAGGGTTGTAGCTCCCAAACTAACAGTGATAGGAATGTAGTTTAAATTGATTTGGACGCAGCTGGTTTCAACGAATCTAATGCACGATAGAAAAACTAATGTTCCATTTAAGAATTATATTTTTGTGCTGTAACTCTTTTGAAAATGAAACAATAAACTATGTTCATAGCTCCGCAGAAAGTGTAACATTTCTTGTGTTGACCTACCGCATTAAAATTTCTCGTCGCCTATTATTTTATAAGTTACAGAGGCAAACACACTTAGTGAAACATCCTGTATATATTAAAGTGTTTTGGAGGAACCAATTACAGTGATGTCAATTTAACAAATCAGGTCGAAAATAGTCGGAGTGAATTAGAGATGTGTGAAAATAGCGCAACTACTTACTAATTTCAGAGGTTTTAATTTACCCGCGCGTTTCCGCTCACTGGGACACTGGAGGGCGGCGTGCGAACGCCAATTACACAGCTGCCTACCTCCGTCAGTCAGTGTCACCGGGAGGCATGTTGAGCGGCCGTGACGTCACAAGCTCGCGTGGGCGCCCTCTGCCGCAGAGTCAGGGACCAAACCCAGAATACTGTTACTTGACTTGCTAACCAAACGAGGTGTAGAAACTGTGCCGGAACGACACCGGAAGCCAGTAAAATCTCACTCCCGAAACTTATCCCACTGCTGGCGACTTGCGGTAATGCTCATAACGGAGACTTCAGCTTGACTTCATTGGAGCACCCCCTGATGTGCACGGAGCTGTGGCGTTCTTTACGCGTTATTATTTTTGGTATCCGTGGTGCTGAATCTGCCTTGTAAGAGAAGTCGGTACACTGCTGCTATCATTAACTCACGTATTAACTCGAGGTTCCAAAAGGGTCTGCAGCACTGACGGATAGAATCTGGTGCGTTACATTCTGGTGTATTTCATCAAAAATGTCTCAATAGCAACGTATTATCAAAAAAGAATCTTTTCATCCCCTATTGTACCCCGGTAATCGATGAATTTCCAAAAATATTCTTTTTTTTTTAAATTGTAACATACAATCCAAATACTAGTTTAGGCAACTCTAGCTTCAAAATAACATCAATAGCAACGAATTTTGAAAATCCAATTTTTTACATCCCATATTTAACCCCCTTAATAGTCGAAAATGCATAGCCGGACGCAGTGGCCAAGCGGTCTGCGGCGCGCCAGTCACGTTCTGCACGGACACTACAGTCGGGGGTTTGAATCCCCCCTTGGGCATGGATATTTGTGCCGTCTTTAGTATTAGCTAGTTCATAAGTATTTTGTAAGTTTAGGGACTGTTGACACCGTAGTTAAGTCCCATAAGCTCTACAAACATTTGAACATTTTTCGAAAATGCATAAATACCAAAACATGGGATTCTTAAATTCTAACAAAGAATTCAAATCTGAAGCTTTTTAGTTCATAATTGCCTAAGGAACAACGTATTGTCAAAACATGTCACCCCCTCCCCTATTTCACCCTCTTAGGAATGGGATATCGATTAATCGCTTCTTAAGCGACTCCTGCAGTGCAAGATCTAGACCCTCTGCAATTTTCAAGTTTCGGTTATCAGTGGTTTGGGCTGGGCGATGATGAGTCAGTCAGTCAGTTGGGACATTGCCTTTTATATATAGAGATGAGAGTATTGTTTCGCGAATGTTATGTTTAACGGGAGGATTACAAAGTAGTATTTGAAGTTAATGTAGATGCTGGGCATGAAAGCAGAAGTGTATGCGTAGTATGCAGTATAAACAGCGGCCACAGTAGAAATGGCGCACAGCCTGAACGTTCGCAGCAGGAAACGCCATCCCCTGGGTGCTAGTTGGTAATTGGCTTTTGCCTTCCAATCAGATACAAGATTTTTGCTGCCAATCACCTACCAGGCAGCAAACGTCTGAGCCAACCAAACACCATCTCAGATGTATGACGTCGGTATCAGATAAGCCATCCGAAAAAAACACAGTATATTTGGGTATACATTCAGCAGCATCCAACAGTTAACCGCCCTGAAAAGGACCACTGCAAAGTGGTCGAAACGTCCTTTGCAAAGTGTTTAAAAAATGACTCGGACTAATACACAGAATTGTTTTATTCATACGTGTATAATTAAGACTAAATCGAGTCATATTTCTTGAAGATCACCGTACATAACCCAATTCGTGTAAGTTTGGCCAATACTTCAAAATTTTGTCAATACTTTACAGATCACTTGAAGTAGCATACTACACGACCTCTTTTCCCTACCTCGTAACATGTTAGAGACTTGCTTCCTTGTATGTTCATTCTCGTACCTTTTTTGAAACTTTTCGATAGAGCTGCCGCACCTGTATACGGTATGGTCAGACTGTCCTACCAAATGCACTAATCAACTAAAAAATTAAATGTTAATCCCGTAATTTTCCCCATCTGCTATGCTGACAAGACACAGCTTAGTTGCTTTTACTTTCATCATTTTGTCATTACTCAAATTTCGTATCAGATAATTAAGAATTGCTGCGTCCCTTCCTCCTAACTTGTTGAAAAGAACAGACATCGCTGTGTGGTGATGCGGCTGTTCTAAATATACATATAGTTGGGGTATTTTTGTCCCAGTTGCTCTTAGGTGTTGGACATGGACGTGTAAAAATTTGTGCCGGGATTGGGACTCAAAACCCAGATGCCTGCTTTCCTTCCAACACTCATATTTCGCCCCTACTGTTCAATATATAAGTCGAAGAAGCAATGACGGGAATAAAGATTTAGACAGTGGTGTCGAAATTCAGGGTGAAAGGATATTAGGGATAATATTTGCTGATTAAATTGGTATCAGTGAGTGTGGAAGAGGAATATGGCGCGCGAGTACGCCACAAAACATCAACGGTAATAGAAAAATTCAAATGTTTGTTAAGCTTATGGAACTTAACTACGGGGTCATCAGTCCCTAAAATTACAACTACTTATGAACTACCTTATACTAAAGACAGCACAAACATCACTGCCAGAAGGGGGATTCGAACCCTCAACGGGGGTTCGCGCATCGTAGCGTAGCGCCGCAATGTGCTCGACCGCTCCGCCACGGCGGTAATGGAAAACAGTAGAAATGTAAAAAGTCCGAAAACTAAGGAAAAATGGCGTTAACGATGTAGTGGAAGTTGAGGAATTCTGCTCCCTTGAATGTAAATTAACCTATGACGCACTAAACAAGGCGAACATGAAAGGTGGACTCACACGGGATAAGGGCATTCATGCTCAAATATTTGACGTAACATGAAGAAGAAATGTCTGAAAATGTACTTTTGAGCACAGAGTTGTACTGAAGTGGAACATGGACAGCGAAAAAACCGCAGCCGGCCGCGGTGGCCGAGGAGACTGAGGCGCTCCAGTCACGGTCTGCACTGCCACTACGGTCGGGGGTTCGAATCCCCCCTCGGGCATGGATATTTGTGCCGTCCTTAGTTGTAAGTAGTTCATAAGTAGTTTGTAAGTTTAGGGACTGATGACCCCGTAGTTAAGTCCCATAAGCTTAACAAACATTTGAACATTTTTTTTGAAAAACCGCAACAGAGTAGAATCGTTTGGAAAACACTGGCAAACAGAAGCGATAGGACGGTAGGATGTAAGACATCAGGGGATAACCTCAGTGGTGCTAGAGGGTAAAAACTGTAGGTGAAGACGAGGACTGGAACACGTCAATAAGTTTCAAGACGTGATCCCCGAGGATAGTTACCCACACAACTCTGTATGTTACCCACGCTGCCGCATTTCAATTGCCACTTTTCAATTGCGGATCGTGAAGGAAACACTCTGCTTCGTCTCCAGTTACTATCCGGTTGAGAGACAAAGGATCGTCGTTTGCACAACTGATGTCACCACAAATCCTCATGCCATTGGTCTTGCGTTAGGATTCGTGGCACACTGCTGGGTAACACGAGACATTTTTGGGTCATCCGTCAGAATTTTGTGACAAATTCCATGGCTGATAGTGCTGCTGCGAGAGCGTCTACCGATAGGGAGCGGTTAGTACGCACTAACGTTGCATCTCCCTAGATCTTGCATTCCGTCCGAACTTCCTGGCTGACGAGAACGCACATCATCTTCCAAAATGATCCGTCCTTGGACAAAACATCTGTACCACCAAAACACAACAATGCTAATCAATCCGTCCTGCATTGTTTCAAACGCTTCGGCAGCGATATTGCATGATTTCGTGCAGAAGTTGATGTTCGTCCGTTGCTCAAACTGTTGAGGTCCGACTTGCGCAATCAACTCCCCGTCACAGCAACAACCGTGCGTCTGATTGCAGTGCTAGCACTCAACTACCTCTTTTAGGGACGTGTCATTAACTGACACGGTACCATACCAAGGCGCAAGCCTCTCTGCTGTAGAGTACCACAGGGTGTCTTGCGGTCAGTCTCTGAGCTTATTGACTCTACCACGTATACCCAGAGAATAATTAAGAACGTTGGGTATGCGTGCTACTCTGAAATGCAGAGTTTGTCGCAGGAGGGGAATTCGTGGTGATTCGCGTCAAATCAGTCATAAGACTGGATCACTCCAAAAATTAAGAAAATAAATCCTTCCTAAGCATATCATATCAACCTGGGCCTTACCGAAATGTGGTCTGGTTTAGCATTTTGACATTAATTAATAAACAAAAATTAAGAATAAATCCAAGTCTTTAAAATACCGAGAAAGTATGATGCTTAGATGAGTCAACAGATAACTATTATCTTACCATGGAACCAATGTTTTATGTTTCGCGAGTAATATACATATACAAAGTATATATATATATATATATATATATATATATATATATATATATATATATATATATATATATATATATATATAACTCCTGCTTAATTCTCGCGTGAATAACATAGGTCACCAGTAACTTTTAAAGTTGTATAATAACATGCTCATCTGAGAGGTAATAAACGGCAGACAGTAAATGGAAGTTGAAGAACTTTTGCAGCATTAAAAGTGACCTCAGGGGAGCCGCACTTTCATTTCGTATAGAAGGCCTTGGCCCCGCCATTACCTGCCTCCAACGATCTCAGTACTCAGATATTGCTTCATTTTCAAAAGTGCTTCACCTGCTGTAATATCTTACCCGAAATATTTCCGTCCTTTTTACGTACTGCTCCGCTATACCACAATAAAAATCTAAATATCAGTCCTTCACCGACTCGTTCAGTACATTTTCATTTTCGTAACTACGAAATCGGATAAGCACATGATGAAACACGTCCACTGAATACGTGATCGTGTTCCATTTTGAATTACTCGATACTCTAAAGTGTTTCTCCACCATTAATACTGTTTATTTGTATGTCAATTATTTTATTCCTTTATTAATGATAAATGCTCCATGTTAAATGTGTTTCCACCCGAGTGATTGAACTTGTATGTAAGTGGAAGGTTGCTTTTAATATTGACTGACTGCCGCACAATGGCTCACAGTCGCCGCTTCGTGCTTGAGAAACTTCTTTGGAGGACTTCATAGTAAATTACACACGACCAACCATTATAGTGAAGTGATCTATGGTGTATACACTGCAGCGAATGCCTGTTCTGTAACATGGTAACGAAAGCAAATAAACTGCGTGTCTTCTTGTTGTCAGGCCCCCTATCGAATCCTCAAAGATTTACTATATATATAGACTGGTCAAAACAGTTACGGGATCAGTTAAGACATGTAGGTTCTGAAGTATTTATTGTCATCGGCAGAGTGAAATATAATGATCCGACGTCTTTCTGTTGGTTCTGCGGAGTGGAGACAACATTACGGCAACCGAGATAGTGGTAATAACAGAAAGTTGCTGCATAAAGCGTTGGTGTCGTCTTGTGTTTACTCTACCAATTACACAAGCCGGCCGCGGTGGCCGAAGGGACTAAGGCGCTCCAGTCACGGTCTGCACGGCCACTACGGTCGGGGATTCGAATCCCCCATCGGGCATGGATATTTGTGCAGTCCTAGTTCGTAAGTAGTTCATAAGTAGTTTGTAAGTTTAGGGACTGATGACCCCGTAGTTAAGTCCCATAGACTATACAAACAGTAGTTGAATTACACAAGCAGTGGATTCAGATAGTGTAGTGAGCAGTTAGTGCACTCCAGCAACAACGTGACTTGCCCGAAGCTATGTCATGGAGAGCCATAGGAAGGTTCGAAGCGGGACAGACACAGAGGGCGGTGGGTGCAACTATTGGAGTGTCCCAAAGTGTAATTTCCAGGACCTGGACGCGATTTCAGTCAACCGTTAAAAGAATGCAAGGGTAAGGTCGTCCACAGGTAACATCAGCAACAGATGGCATCTTCGGTTTTGCAGCCCGTCGAGACAGAAGGCAGAATGCAACTCATATGCCACACACCCTCCAGGCAGCAAAAAGACGCACAATATCAACACAAACATTCAGAAATCGGCTTCGGAAATGTGGCGTCTGCGCAAGGAGGTCTATTGTGTGCGTCCCATTAAAACAAGAAGACCATTTATCCCGCAGAAACTGGGCGAACATTAGGATTGAGCCGCAGTGGAGTGGCCGAGCGGTCTAAGGCGCCTTGCTGCGGATCGTGAGGTTGCTCGCCGTCGGAGGTTCGATATTTCATCGGACATGGGTGTGTATTTTGTCCTTAGTATTAGTTAAAGAAGTTTGTAGGTCTAGGGACTGAGAACAGCAGCATTTAAGTTCCTTAGATTTAAAAACATTTGAATATTAGGATTCAAAAAATGTTCAAATGTTTGTTAAGCTTATGGGACTTAACTACGGGGTCTTCAGTCCCTAAACTTACAAACTACTTATGAACTACTTACGAACTAGGACGGCACAAATATCCATGCCCGAGGGGGGATTCGAACCCCCGACCGTAGTGGCCGTGCTGACCGTGACTGGAGCGCCTCAGTCACCTCGGCCACCGCGGCCGGCTATTAGGATTCGAGTCGTAACAAACGTCGCCGAGTTGTGTTCATAGATGATTCAAGATTTTGTGTTCAGCCAATGGTCGTTCTCTCGTCTGGAAAGAAAGTGGAACAATCCTGCTTACGTGCAGGAAACTTCGCTATATCATGGTGGTGGACGAATGGTGTGGGCAGGAGTCAGTATTGGCGGACGTACGAACCTCTCTGTCGTTCAGAATGTCGCTTTCGCTGCTCAGAGGTACAGAAACGAGATCTTCGACCTTTCGATGTGCCCTACGTTGGTGAAATAGGAGATGGTTTCCTTTTGGTGTACGATAACGCTTGCTCCACAGAGCTGCACTGATGGACAACATAGTTGAATGTGACGGAATTGAACGAATGTAGTGGCCAGTTTGTTCACCGGACTTAAACCCGATTGAGCTTATCTGGAATTCGCATTGCAGACGCATTGCACCCAGATCAGCACCACCTACAACAGTTCCAGAGCTAGATATTGCGCTCATGGAAGAATGGCCACATATGCATTAAGAGCTCAGCGATAACATCGTACTGTTCATGCCACGCAGGTGTTAAACTGTACTGGCCATCCGAGATGATCACACACCATAGTAGGGCAACGAAAAAGATTTTTTAACTATTGTGCTAGCTCCATGGTGTCTCGCTTCAAGTAAACGCCATATAAACCTCAAGTAAAATGTTACCAAAATATCGTACTGTATCACATACAAACTGTAACCAATATGTCAATACAATACGCTAGCCGCGCGGGAGTAGCCGAGCGGTCTGGAGAGACACGTTGCGGATCGTGCGGCCTCCCTCGTCGGAGGTTCGATTCTCCCTCGGGAATGGATATTTGTATTGTCTTTAGTATAAGCTAGTTCATAAGTAGTTTGTAAGTTTAGGGACTGATGATCCCGCAGTTAAATCCCATATGCTTTATAAACATTTGAACATTTTTTTAAAATACATTACCATATTACTTGTGATACCTCACGCGATCCCCTAACTGTTTTGAGCAGTTTGGTTGCAGCCAATACATGCATATATATTTCTGGAAAGTGAAAAAAAGAACACCATGAATTCGTCGACCCGTGGTAAATTTTATTCATATGACTATCGTGGAATCTCCCTCGAGACCCATAAGTCTAGCTTTGGTAAATTTTATTGACACATTCTTTAGGATGTATACAATGCATGATGATACAGACAGAGCCATACACACGTGAGTACAGTCACTAGTGGGTGCGCAATGACGACGTCAATACCGTGTTTATACACTTCTTTGCTGCGACACAAGCTCCAATTTTCCCATGGGGACGATCGTAGAGGTACCGCATGCAGTCTTTCAGAATGCCTTCCATGCAATTTTCACCTGGTGCCGCTGGTGGGTCAGATTTCGTGGCGGTTGTGCAGACCTCGGAAGATGACGCTTCATCTCAAAGGGGGACAGATCTGGGGATCGTGCTGGCCAGGGTAGTTGACGTACTCCTCGAAGTTCACATCAGGTGGTTCAGGATACACGTGGACGTGCAACGTCCTGTTGGAAGAGGATACCGCCTTATTGCTGCATGAATAGGAGGAGTTGAATGATGGTTTCAATGTACGGTTCGAACATAAAACCTTTGTTGACGGACATCCACAGCTAAGATGATACATCTCTAATAAAAGGATCCGCTTCAGCTGTTTTACATTTTTTTAAAAAGACGACCGGTTTCGCGACTTAAAGTCGCATCTTCGGGTCACATACAGTTAAAACGTAAAACCAGGGGCTCGCCAATACAATCAACAACAACCCCAGGCGGGGTATTGGCCAGCCCCTGGTTTTATGTTTTAACTGTATGTGACCCGAAGATGCGACTTTAAGTCGCGAAACCGGTCGTCTTTTTTAAAGAAGTAAAACAGCTGAAGCGGAGCAGTTTATTAGAAATGTACGGTTCACTGTTCAATGTTGTCTCCACGATCACCAGAGGAGAACGTGCAGTGTACAGTATGGCTCCCAACACCATGATATCAGGTATCAGTCCCATGTTCCTTTGTCGTATACAGTCCAGATTTTGTCGCTCCCATGCTCGACGCCACACACACGGAAGACTATCATTGGCCCCGAGACAGAAGTGACACTCATCAATGAAGAGGACACGCCTCCATTTGTCCTTCCATGAGCGGCTATCGTGACACTACTGGAAGCGGTGTTGTGGTGTGAGCGGAAGACGCCCTAGGGATACGCATGGTCGTGCATCATGGTGTCGTGAGTCATTCCCTACACTGGCGGTTCTTCACTGGTGAGCGTCAAGAGCACACTGAACGGTACATTGAAACTATCATTCAACCCGTCTTGATACCGTTCATGCACCAACAAGGCAATATGCTTTCCCGACAGGGCAGTGCACGTCCACATGTATCCCGTACCACCCAACGTGCTCTTAGAGGTGTACGTGAACTACCTTGGCCAGAACGAACCACAGATCTCTCCCTCATAGAGCATATTTGGGATCGGATGAAACATCATCTTGAGAAGTCTGCCCGACCGGGACAAAATCTGGCTTAACTGAAGCACCAGGAGGGAACAGCACGGCAGTCCATTTCGCAAGACTACATTCGTCACCTCTACATCGTTTCCGTAGGAGAATAGCGGCTTGCATTGCTGCAAAAGGGGTTCAAAATGTTCAAATGTTTGTTAAGCTTATGGGACTCAACTACGGGGTCATCAGTCCCTAAACTTACAAACTACTTATGAACTACTTACGAACTAGGACGGCACAAATATCCATGCCCGAGGGGGGATTCGAACCCCCGACCGTAGTGGCCGTGCTGACCGTGACTGGAGCGCCGCAGTCACCTCGGCCACCGCGGCCGGCCTGCAAAAGGGGTACACGCGCTACTAGCGCCGACATAGCGCACGCTCTGGTGACTGTACTCACGTGCGTATGGGTCTTCCTGTGTGATGGTGAGTTGAATACATCCTAACGAATCAGTCAATAAAATTTCGCTCTGTTGGGTCGACGAATTCGTGGTTTTTCATTTTCCAGGAATGAGATAGCTTGTTTCATCGAACATTGATCCTGTGAGTCACTACTTGGAAACCTGCCGCCTGGGATGTCACGAAAGGAGTGGAGCGGAGTGGGGCTCTACAGGTGAGTTAGGCAGGGCGCGGTAACGAGGACTCCCCGCGGTCCATCGGCGCCCACGCTGGCCCCGGCCGCAGCCGCCTGCCCAGCCTGCGCGGCCCTAATTGGGTTACCGCCGGGTAATGGCGCGCAGCCGGGCCAGCCGCCGCCCCCGGGGGCGGCGCGCGGGGGCGGCACGCGAGGCCGCTACGTGGACGCCCCCAGATGCGTGCTAGCGGCCACCACTGCATATTCATACAGTAGCCGCCCGCTGTTCACACGCCAACTACTGTACAGATGCCCACTTGGAAACACTGGGGGATAGTGGAGGTACTGATGACGCTTTTAACGTCTTCCGCCAACAGACGGCGAAGTGACATAGCTACAGCGTCATCTGTGTGTGCCCTTGAAACCTTGTTTACAGACATAAGGTTCAGTGTGATATCAGCGTGTGGCACTAACAGGAGCCGTGCCTCGCACGTGCGATCGGCGTTCTTGTAGTCAACTGAGCTAGTTTGAAATCGATCAATATTTTGGCCACCCTAGTGGCGAGAAGCTTTTTATGACTAACGTCACGTGGACCTGCCGCATCAGTTGTACATAGATGTTGGTTGCAATGGTCAAGTGAACATACACTCCTGGCCATTAAAATTGATACACCACGAACATAACGTGCTACAGACGCGAAATTTAACCGATAGGAAGAAGATGCTGTGATATGCAAATGATTAGCTTTTTCAGAGCATTCGCACAAGATTGGCGCCGGTAGCGACACCTAAAACGTGCTGATATGAGGAAAGTTTCCAACCGATTGCTCATATACAAACAGCAGTTGACCGACGTTGCCTGGTAAAACGTTGTTGTGATGACTCATGTAAGGAGGAGAAATGCGTTCTTCGATAAAGGTCGGGTAGTAGTCTATCGCGATTGCGGTTTATCATATCGTGACATTGCACATCGCGGTGGTTACGATCCAATGACTGTTAGCAGGCACGTCTCGATCCCTGAGTCAACAGATGGGGACTTTTTCAAGACAACAACCATATACACGAACAGGTCGACGACGTTTGTAGCAGCATGGACTGTCAGCTCGGAGACCATGGCTGCGTTTACCCTTGACGCTGTATCACAGACAGGAGCGCCTGCGATAATGTGCGCAACGACGAACCTGACTGCACGAATGGCAAAACGTCATTATTTCGGATGAAACCAGGTTCTGTGTACAGCATCATGATGGTCGCTTCCGTGTTTCGCGACATTGCGGTGAACGCACATTGGAAGCATATATTCGATTTCGCCATTCTGGCGTGATGGTATGGGGTGCCATTGGTTACACGTCTCGGTCACCTCTTGTTCCCATCGACGCACTTTGAACAGTGGCCGTTACATTTCAGATGTAATACGACCCTTGGCTCTACCCTTCATTCGATCCCTGCGAATCCCTACATTTCAGCAGGATAATGCACGACCGCATGTTGCAGGACAAAAAATCAAAAGTTTGTAAATGTATCGGACCAATCTGCGTGGTCATAGTCCGTATCTTACAAACTACTTCAACTAAAGTAAACTAACCTAAAAACAACACACACACCGATGCCCCAGGGAGGACTCGAACCTCCGATTGCGAGCAACGGGCGCCCCGCAGCGAATCGCTTTAGACCGCTCGGCTATCCACCGCGGCGTTGCAGGTCCTGTACGGGCCTTTCTGGACACGGAAAACGTCTGGTCAATGGTGCCCGAGCAACTGGCTCGTCACAATACGCCAGTCACTACTCTTGATGAACTGTGGTATCGTGTTGAAGCAGCATGGGCATCTGTACCCGTACACGCCATTCACGCTCAGTTTGACTCAATACCCAGGCGTATCAAGGCCGTTATTACGACCAGAGGTGGTTCTTCTGAGTACTGATTTCTCAGGATCTATGCTCCCAAAATGCGTGAAAATATAATCACATGTCAGTTCTAGTATAATATATTTGTCCAATGAATACCCATTTATCCTCTTCATTTCTTCTTTGTGTAGCAATTTTAATGCCCAGTAGTAGTCGATGTTATGAATAAGCGAATAAGTCCTCCAAGATTGTTGTATTACAGTGGCAGCTTGTACTCCTGCCGCAGCAGAGACATAGGGGTTGTGAGAACTGTTGGTAAATGGTTACTTGCAGTGTGGCTACAGCCACGGACAGCTCTAGCCCGCGTTCCGCACACGCCACAGCATAGATGAGCACGACTGGACTGGTGCATCTAGAGCACCACTTGGAATTGTGCTGTGTGGTATTCAGTGACGAAAGCAGTATGTGCCTGTACGGAAGTCATGGCATGGTCATTTGCGTGTACGATGAAGACTTGGCGAGAGGTGTCTTGTAAAGTGAATTCGTCCGAGATAGGCTGACTCCATCCCACGCCTTATAGTGCAGAGATTCTAATGAGAACGCTCATCAGTTTTAAGACTTGTTGTTTTGCTATTCTTGGGACAGGAAGGTGATGTATTGTTCCAACAGGATAATGCTCGCCCACACATTGCACGTGAAACGCAACGTGCTGTGAGTGAGGTGCAGGCTTAAAACCAGTGCTTGTGGAATCATATGGTAACTGATGCGTGCTATTCTTCAACCCAGAAGTCAAGCTGGTGTGGAATAATGTACTCCATGTGAATGAGCCGATGAATAGGATGAGAGCATTCATGGCACCACGTGCGGTGTCTGAATAAATCCACAATAGTGTCGTCAAATAACTGGGTCAGCAGGTCTATCGAATCTTTGATGGGGACGTTTGTGAATAATGACACCACATCATAGCTGACCATGTATACTTTTATACATATAACTCAAGACCATGTATACTTTTCACATCATGCATCACGTTATAATCCATTTCTTATTTACTACTAAGATATTCCTGTATTCCAGTCAACTTAAGGAAATTCCTGTAAGCTGACAGATATCACTGTTCTACAAAAGAAACTTTTTTTATATATTTCTGACAACAAAATTGTTATCCTAGTTGTACTTTGAGTGCTGAATTGGATTTTTTTAATTTCCTGTCAGCGATAGTTTATGAGTAATCGCAATTTTATTTCTCTTTTCAGTTTCTGATATAGTGCAGCAAAAGTGGGGTGAAATTCGATTAAAATATGCACTTATTTATGATATTATAAATTCGTCATATTAATGGAGTGTGAGATCTAACAAATAACACAGTAATCTTTGTGTATACACTTTGAAGCATTTATTTGATATGAAAAATTACAGAAAATTGACAAAAAACGAGTCACTGTATTGCACATAACTTTTTTCTCTTGAATTGTGGAACTTCCTTCTCTCGAATGATATTCCAGCTATAATTTGCTAACATAGAAGGTACCCACTTCTGTTTATAGCGCCTTTATATGGTAGAAATGTCTTTATGGAATCTTTCGCCATGTTCATCCGATACGTCTTTACAACTCTCTGTGAAGTAGTCCAGATGAGAGTCAATTATATGCATCTACAAAAACATATTGCACCTCAGACCTTGATACGCTTTAGTCATGTCCTTCACCATTCCTTTGTAGTTAATAGCTCTTCTTCGGAGAAAGTTTTCCGATACCATCTTGAAACAGTCCATGCTGTCTTTTCTTTGTCAAACTTGCTTCAAAATTTCCATCTTTCTGCAGCTTCCTGATTTGTGGGCCCACAAATACACCTTCCTTTATTTTTGCCGAAAGATGGAGGAATTTGGTAGCTAAATATGCAAACCCACGGCCTGTTGGATCCATGGCCTTTACGAATTGTTTCATCAGGCCAAGATGATGTGAAGCGGTGGTAGTAGTATATATTCAGGAGCTACTTTCACGTTATACAATCTTTTCGCCAACTTTTCATCTCTGCCTAGGACATTTCTTTTCCACTTAGTGAGAATTTCGGTCTTGACTATCCTACTTCTAAAGAAAACAGGCACAGAGGAGGCTCTCCAAGACGCAAGGATTTGACCCTTGACGTCATCATATTTTTTATACGGTGGAGAATATTTCAACCAGATTGACGGTGTCGCTATGGGAAGCCCATTAGCTCCTTTTATTGCCAATCTGTTTATGAAATACTTTGAGAATATCACCATAGACATGGCTCCTGAAAAGCCTAGCTGTTTCTATCGTTATGTTTCCGATACGTTCGTTGTCTGGCCGCATGGACGTGAAAAACTTGGTGAATTCTTGGACCACATCAACAGCATCCACACAAAATCAATTTCACTATGGATGTGGAGAGAGATGGTGCCCTGTCGTTCCTTGACGCCATAGTGTCTACCGGAAACCCATCCACAATGACCTGTATCTGAACGCTACGAGTCACCATCACACATCGCAAAAACGATCTGCTCTAAGGACTCTGGTGCACAGAGCAGAAGCAGTCTCGGGTAATGAAGTTCTGCAGAGGGGAGGCACTTACGAAAAGTGTTTTATAAAAATGTCTACAGCAACCGCCAGATTACACAAGCCCTCCATCCGAAGACACGCAAGCAGGAGTCCGTCGAGTAGGAGACAAAGAAGCTTGCATTTTTGCTGTTTTGTGGCTTCTGTGAAGTTTGGAAAGTAGGAGGCGAGGTACTGGCGGAAGTAAAGCTGTGAGGCGGCATCGTGAGTCGTGTCGGGATAGCACTGTCGGTAGTGCGGTTGCCCGCGAAAGGCAAAGGTCCCAGTTTCGAGTCCCGGTCCCGGCACACAATTTTAATTTGCCAGGAAGTTTCAAAAATTTACTTATGTGGCGATGCGGCTGAGCACCAGTGACGTCACAGGAGGCCACTCAAGGTATATAACATCGGCGGCAGCAATGATAAGTCAGTCACCACTTGACAATGGCCGAGGAGATTTCGGCCTATAGCTGGTGGATATCAAACCACTTGACGTGGCTAGAAGCCCGAGAGAATTTTATCAGCATAAAGCGCAGCGAAATTTTGCATTCATATATCACCACATTTGTTAACACAAGCAGATCTAAATAATTTATTACATGATCTAGAACTAAGTAAACAAAAGGAGAAGCTGCTTGGTTCAAGATTACAAGAGTATAATCTACTCCACCAACGTACTAAAATCAGTGTTCAGGCACACGGAATATACCTTTATTTCTTATTATGCAACTGACGAAGCTCTGACATCTTGCATTGATGTTACTGGCCTAATGGAAGTCCTGTGCTTCACCTATATTTCACAGGAGTGGAGACTTTTCATAGATACATCGAAAACAAATCTGAAGGGTGTTTTGCTCCATAACGGAAATAAAATACCCTCTGTACCAGTAGCTTACGCTAGATTGACCAAAGAGAATAACGAAATCGTACAAATGATGTGAAATGCATTAAAATAAAATGAAAACAAATGGAAAATATGTACAGATTTAAAGGTAATTGCTATGGTATACAACAAGGATACACAAAGTATGCCTGTTTTCTTTAGAAGTAGGATAGTCAAGACCGAAATTCTCACTAAGTGGAAAAGAAATGTCCTAGGCAGAGATGAAAAGTTGGCGAAAAGATTGTATAACGTGAAAGTAGCTCCTGAATATATACTACTACCACCGCTTCACATCATCTTGGCCTGATGAAACAATTCGTAAAGGCCATGGATCCAACAGGCCGTGGGTTTGCATATTTAGCTACCAAATTCCTCCATCTTTCGGCAAAAATAAAGGAAGGTGTATTTGTGGGCCCACAAATCAGGAAGCTGCAGAAAGATGGAAATTTTGAAGCAAGTTTGACAAAGAAAAGACAGCATGGACTGTTTCAAGATGGTATCGGAAAACTTTCTCCGAAGAAGAGCTATTAACTACAAAGGAATGGTGAAGGACATGATTAAAGCGTATCAAGGTCTGGGGTGCAATATGTTTTTGTAGATGCATATAATTGACTCTCATCTGGACTACTTCACAGAGAGTTGTAAAGACGTATCGGATGAACATGGCGAAAGATTCCATAAAGACATTTCTACCATATAAAGGCGCTATAAACAGAAGTGGGTACCTTCTATGTTAGCAAATTATAGCTGGAATATCATTCGAGAGAAGGAAGTTCCACAATTCAAGAGAAAAAAGTTATGTGCAATACAGTGACTCGTTTTTTGTCAATTTTCTGTAATTTTTCATATCAAATAAATGCTTCAAAGTGTATACACAAAGATTACTGTGTTATTTGTTAGATCTCACACTCCATTAATATGACGAACTTATAATATCATAAATAAGTGCATATTTTAATCGAATTTCACCCCACTTTTGCTGCACTATATCAGACACTGAAAAGAGAAATAAAATTGCGATTACTCATAAACTATCGCTGACAGGAAATTAAAAAAATCCAATTCAGCACTCAAAGTACAACTAGGATAACAATTTTGTTGTCAGAAATATAAAAAAAAAGTTTCTTTTGTAGAACAGTGATATCTGTCAGCTTACAGGAATTTCCTTAAGTTGACTGGAATACAGGAATATCTTAGTAGTAAATAAGAAATGGATTATAACGTGATGCATGATGTGAAAAGTATACATGGTCTTGAGTTATATGTATAAAAATATAACATTTTCCTGTGAACATGTGAATTTGTATCATCTGTAATTTAATAACATCTTTGTAAGTGGCACATCTGTGTAGAAATTTAGCGACATTCAGTTATTACCTGATGATGGCGTAAGAAGTCTAAAGCCGGTCTGTAATCAAATTTTTCGTTTTTTATAAAATTATCAATTTCTATTAAGCACCAACGAAAAATTGAATTAATTTATAGTTACGTTTTCATCTCATTTGCGTCACAGGCTAACATATACAGCACTCTCTTCTGTAATAATTGATACTGTCTAATGCACCTAGCAACAGAAAATTTATTCGGGGTATGTTTATTTGGATAACTATCTGGTTTTTATTTTTTTATTTATTATTTATTTAAATATCGAGACGATAGAATAAGCATAGAAAATGAAAACATCACAAAATTGATGACACAAAATGACTTAATATATAACATATGTATCGAAAAAATACTCTGAAAACTACTTACAGATCTAACTTTTCCCACTGAAAGAAAGGAAAGTTATCTATTTCTGTTTCTGACATTTTTCATAACTGGAACGTCATTTGCTAAGCAACAGTTTTGCACGCAGTGTAAAGAATTATGCTACACTTCGTACGGCATTCCAATTCTCGAATATTTATTTGATATAACACCCTTTCAAACGAAGACTAGGTTGAAGTCTATGTATCAGATGTTTGGTTGATGAGGAAAACACGGCAAGGGCGACAGCCTGATTTCCTGGAAACTTCTCCCAGTGGAAGAGGGCTAAAATAAGTGAGCTCGTGTGCCGGCTCATTCGTATATATTAGACCGGTCATGATGACACGACGGTTTAAGCTTCCGCATGGGAAAATTTCAAGTGAAACTATTCCGTAGCGGCTAGTAGCGTGGATTCCTACATTTGTGGTCTGAGTCGAAACCCGATTACTCCTAGTTCATGTATCTACTCATGTTCACAGACAATTCCTACATGAATGTGTTATGTAATGAGTTTTAAAATTACCTTGTCCCTATTGATCTACTAATTGTCTGTTTGATTCATGAAGTAAAGATAAAGTAAATGTATGAAAACCTATTTGAAGATGTTTCGGCAGAATTCCTATAGTGTTTGATGAATAATATTGGTGGCATTATTTAATAAGTTAAGAAAAGCTGCCACTGATTTAGTAATCAATACAACGCGGAGGCCTAGTGCAGAATCGCGATTTTGTGGGTTTGTGCTTGATTTCTATTTGACCTACTGTGATGGGATACGAAGATTTTTGATTAGCCCGTTGCAGGTGCTATTCCTGGGGCAATTAGAACATCTGTCTTACGATAGTTATTTATATAAGAAAATTTAGAACGGTGAACAGGTGCTGACGCAGACTAAAATTGTCCAATGTTGAAATGTTAGTAATCCTGTTGGACCAAACTGCTATGGTCATCACTGCCTAGACTTACAAACTACTTTAACTAACATAACCTAATCTAAGGACAAAACACACACACACACACACACACACACACACACACACATGTGCCCGAGAGAGGACTCAAACCTCAGGCAGGAGCAGTCGCCCAGTCTGTAGCATGATGCCTTAGACCAGTGTTTTTCAACCTGTGGGGTCGCCAAGTCTTGCTCGGGGGTTCGCTGTCACAAGAGGAAGTACTTGCACCACGAAATACCTAGAGGTTATTAATGTTAAAATCACGAAGTTTTTTGTTTAACATTAATTATGAATTTAGTAGATCATAGATTGTTTTATAACAGAGTATGTTAATGATGAATAAGCGCAAAGCCGGAAAACTTTTCAGGAACCATGGACAGGTAAAATAACATGATAAGTAATTCTGAAAAATTCGAAAAGAGATCTGCGTCTTTACAAATTGTGTGTATAGTGGAACCTTTCTTAATGAGCATAATTCGTTTCTGAGTTTTACCTGAAATACGAGACACTAATTAAACAAAATATATTTTTCTGTTGGAAAATTATGTAAAATAGGATAATGTGTTCCATTCCGAAAAATATACAAAAAGGTTCGTCCAAGGATTAAAAAGATAGCTGGAGCGAAATAGAGATTAAATTTGTTTCCTTTGAGATAACATAGTTTTGTTATGGTTCTTGAGGAGAAAGGGGGGACGGAGGTTCGCCAGGATATTTTTATTTGGAAAGGGGTCGCATATTCTAAAAAACACTGCCTTAGACTACGCGGCCACAGCAATGGCTGGGTTGATACGCGCATACCGCACGGGATTGGCCGTGCGGTTTGTGGCACCATGTCGCGGATAGCGCGGCTGCTCCCGTCAGAAGTTGAAGTCCTCCTTTAGGCATTGCATTGTTTGTGTTGTCCTTAGCATAAGTTAGTTTAAATAGCTTGGTTCAAATACGTACGAGCTGTTACGCTCAGAACAAAAATTCAATATCCTCAATGAATTAGCGGAAGTTATTTCCCGAAACGTTTCGACAGACTTCTTGAGACAGAACCTACCACGATGTGACACCAAAAACCGACTAGGACTGACACGTCGAACCATGCCGACGGGAGTCAGAATGGTCGCCGTTATTGACTGTAATAAGCTGTTCCCTGTGTCTGGGAGGTTGGTATGGCGATCAGGAGATGACGTAGTAAATTGGCCTTAGAAGGGGAATTAAAGAAAGAACGGGGGCGACAGTGACTGCCATCAAAGGCTGCCCAGAGCCAGGGCAAGCCCACTGACAAGAAAAATACTTGGGCTCGAACAAACACATATACACCAAAATCGTATGAGAGATAATGTAAAGATCCGTTATTGCACTTTGACCTGTCGATTCGCCAGTAGGGACGGTGCAGTGTGCCTCCGAAGTTGCGTTTTGTGACGTTATTTGTGTGGTGAAGCGTCAGATGGGGTGGCGATTGCTAATCAATCCTGC
This sequence comes from Locusta migratoria, assembly GCA_026315105.1. Taxonomy (NCBI): domain Eukaryota; kingdom Metazoa; phylum Arthropoda; class Insecta; order Orthoptera; family Acrididae; genus Locusta; species Locusta migratoria. Next base: position 551,700,002 of record CM048744.1, read on the forward strand.
TAATGTAATGCGATTGGTTGAGATGAAGTTACGAAGAACCCTTCTTCGTTAAGATGGTATTAGTGTAGAAGATGAATAATTTGCATGCTTTCTCGTATCTGTTACGGTACAGAAATATGAGCATAAGTTAGATATTGTTGTTACAAACTCATAATAATGATAATAGGGATGATAATGCGGTAAATGTGGGAAGAGGCGATGGAAGCAGTGGCAGTGAATACCAAGTCATTCGGGAAGAAGGTTAAAGTTGCAACTATCATCACGGCTTTTGATGACAATTCGCTAGAGAACATGTACGATGATTATTACATAAGTTATAGTTAAGATATCTGCTTTACGTATGGCGTCTACAATTACATCTACAGTGCTATCTAGAGCATGGTTGCAGAGCTTTGCAGAAAAATGTCACCCTCCAGCACATTGAAGTGTACGTAGAGATCCTGTAAGAAAACGTTCATAAAGATATGTTTGTTCGAGCCCATGTACTTTCCTTGTGAGTTTGACTCAGAGCCGGCCTGAATTCTCTGTACGCTTATACTCCACCACCGGCACACCTGTAACGCTTCAGTGGTAAGATTAATATCTATAGCTTAATATAATAATATATTAATAGATATAGCTTACAATTAAGTATAACTTCAAATGACAAGTGGGTCGACGTAACATAATTGAAATGTATAAACACTGTAAACTATAGTAACCTTGAAGAAGTGCTTTAAAATACCAATTTACCATATACCAACACTATGAACTGTAGTAAGTAACATAACTGAAATGTAAACAACGTAAGTAAGATGTAAACTATAGTAACCTAGAACAATTGCCTTGAAGTATCACATTACAATCTATTAACACTGTGAACTAAGTAACTTATAATTGTAAGTAGTAGTGGTTTGGAAGTAACAATATTATAAAGTACATTATATACACTACCAACCAAAGTAGTTTATTAAAACCCTTTCTTTAGATATTTGGTTGTATTGAACGGTAGTAAATTGTCGCGACGGAGCGGCCGAGAGCATTGAGGCGCTATTCTACGATGCGCGAGGCCGTTCCCCGTCGGGGGTTCGAATCCCCCCTCGGGCATGGATGTTTGCGCCGTCTTTAGTATTATCTAGTTCATAAGTAGTTTGTAAGTTCAGGGACTGATGACCCCGCAGTTAAGTCCCATAAGCTTTACAAACATTTTTAACAGAATTTAAGAAAATCACAGTTTGGTCCCTCAGGATTACACACATTTAAACATCTGATTCGTGTCCCCTGTCGCTTCTTGGATGACAGGTGCGTTTTATCTGTGAGTTAGAAGCACGAAACTACAGGGTGATTCTAAAGTCACCATACATTTTGTACTTACACAAATTTTATTAACTAATATGTAATTGCATTTCAACTTACGTTACAATAGGATATAATTTCAGTACATTGTAATGTGACCTTTCAAGTCTAGGCACATCCCCCAGCGCTCCACTATAGACCGAAAACCCTGCCCAAGCATTTCTGTTGTATCACAGCAGCTGCGTCTCAGATCCGCTGTGTTAAGTGTTCAGTACTGCGGATCTTCACCTGGTGTACCTTAGACTTGATAAATCCCCATGCAAAAAGTCTAAGGGTGTCAAGTCAGGAGAGCGGGGTGCCCACATCTGTGCAGAGGCACGACCAATCCATGTGCCAGGAAATGCCTGATTCAGATAATCCAGAACAACGAGGGCAAAATGGGGTGGTGCACCATCCTGTTAAATAAACAACAGTGTCCATAATCCCATCAGATACCAAATAGGGCTACAACCTGTTCCAACGTATCTAGGCATGTGGTTCCAGTAACGATTTTTTCTGCCCTAACTACACATTCAATTTAGCTGTGTCCTGTTGCCACTCCTGCGGCACACTTGGTTGTTCGTCTGCCCAGATCCTGCCGTTGTCTGTTCATATGTCCACAGCTATGAAATGTAGTTCCATCACTGAACAAGACATTTTGCATCAAATTATCATTTTCCACAGCTTGTAGTCAGGTGATGACAGCTTGTCTGGCTGCATAGTCCTCCGCTTCAAGCTTATGTACGACCTGGATACTGTACGCTCATAACACAGAACTCTCCATGCAGTGGAGGAATACCAAGCTCCCTACTAAGCCTGCTAGTGGACTTAATAAATGGTTTAAAGCCAACACATTGTCATTAAACTTTGAAAAGACTCACTACATGCAGTTCAGAACATGTAAGAGATTTCCCGCCAGCATATGCATTAAGTATGAAGAAGAGCAGATAGAAGAAGTTGACAGTATCAAATTCCAAGCAGGGATTACAGTTTAATAATAAATTTAGCTGGGAGAAGGGCACCACAGAACTGCAGAAACGACTTAAAAAATCTGTATTTTCAATACGAGTGTTATCAGACATAAAAATAACAAAGCTTGTATACTTCGCTTACTTTCATTCCATTATGTCATATGGTATAACATTTTTGGGTAACTCTTCAAGTCAGTCAAAAGTCTTCATAGCCCAAAAGCGTGTAATACGTATTATTTGTGGAGTAAATTCACGGACATCCTGTAGAAGTCTCTTCAAATAACTGGATATATTAACTACTGCCTCTCAGTATATTTATTCCTGAATGAAATTTGTCATAAATAATATATCCCTTTTCCCAACAAACAGCTCAATTCATACATACAATACTAGGAACAAAACTGGTTTACACAAGGAGTAAAAGCACTTCGTTTAGTTCAAAAAGGGGTCCACTACTCAGGAACACACATTTTCATTAATTTACCATCCAAGTGTAAAAAAAAAACCTCCTACTCCATTAGTGAATTTCTAAATTGTACCAAATGAAGCATGTATCGGTACTCATACTATATTATTATTATATTATCAGCTAAAAAATACACTTAAAATGTATGTATCTGTATTTATATTATTAGTATTATCTATTATCCAGCTTGTAAATTTTGTTTCTTGACATGTTCCACATCCACGAGGATCTCCTCAACATTGATCTACGGAACGAAAAACTAATCTAATCTAAAGATGCGGAAGGGCTGTGTGTGATCGCATCCTGCACACTTTGCACGGTGTCTGGCGTTATGCCCGGCCTCTCTGGACATTTATCATCTGCAACACTACCAGTAAGCTGGAATTTATTGACTGGAGTCTTGATAGCAAGCCTGGGGGGGGGGGGGGCTGTTTTCCGGAATCGAAGGGCAAACTCTGCCCGCACCTGTTCATATGTCAGTCCACGAAGACGAGCAGAAACAACAGCTATTCGTTCTTCCTTAGTTAGCATTCTGTCGTAGTATCTTCAAGAAACAAATATTCAGTTACTGTATCACTGAAATGTATAGTGACTTTAGAATCACCCTGTTCTTGTTACTAGCAGCTACTGCGATTTAATTAATGGGTACGGATTGTTCCACAAACCGAGTGACGTCTACTGTTACTGGTGTTGCATACTTATTACCGAGAACTGTGCTTTGTCACCCCAGCAAGTACGGTTTGCACAGAGCGATTATTCGTTATATGGCAATAAAATGCTGGATGAAGATGGAATACCGACATGTTATTTGGAAGTATTTCGCCCACGGAGCATGAAGCTCTATCACCCTCGTTGACGTATTTTAGCAGCATGTTAAATTGCGGAACTGCACAATGTGCTCTGTATAATAATGGATATCACATGTAGACGCCACGTAATAAAAAGCCATTAATTGATTTATAATTAATGCAAACCCCAGTTTTCGAAAAAAAAAGTGGCGTTATTCGTGGCTTTCAGCTAAATGATTTCCAATAAGTGAAATTTACAGTGAGGTTTATGACGTTTATTTCCCGAGTGAGATTTACTCATCGTGTCCGAGGACCGTACGTTCCTCATGTTTTGTATGATAGGTATCATGCAAGGCAATGTACCAAATCTCCCTGAAGAGTGAATATAACAAGAAAACGTATGAATAGGGCAACAGGCATACAATATGAAACCGAACCTACGAATTAATATAAGAATTGATGTAAGAATGTGAGAATCTGAGAAGATTACTACCGCTGAAGATACCCTCATGTATTATACAAGGTTGCAAGTATCTCTGGAACTATAACATATACTGGAAAACTACTTTCACTGCTATGAATGTAAGACTGGTGTTAATGAAAGCAGATATAATAGACATTCTAAAACGTAATCAGATAGATTCTCAATACAAAATTCTTTCAATGTACACGCCGTATTATTTCGTATGCAATCAATAAAATGAGAAATATCACAGAAAAGATTGACATTAGCTGCATCACAATGCGTCAATTGCATTCCGAGAAATTTCAAAACGAAGATAATGCTTCAAATAAATGGAATGCACCACTATTAATTTCACATTCTGAGATTAAAGCGTGAACTCCACGTTGCTCGTAATCGCGATGCGATTGACGAACTACGATGCGACAAACGCTGTACTAATCGCTATTTATACTGCTATTAAGTGGACTGGAAACAATACAGATTTCCATTCACACAAAATGAAAAAGAAGCAACGGGTTTCGTGCTTTATTGACCTTTGCTGCAGTACTGAAATGTAAATAACGGTAACAAAATACCGAACATAACTGGCCACAGCGAATTATTAATGGTTCACCAAGCATCTAACAGACGAGTAAATCCTAATTTACGTAGTAGTGCATCAAATGCATAATGGGACACGACGCGTACGGGGTGTTCCACTTAAAATTGATAACCACCACGTTGCAGTTGCAGGCGAAGTTTTGGATGTAGTGAAACGATGACATAAACGTACAATAGTAACTACAAAACAAATCTGTCTTCTCAGATACACACAAAATTGTGTGCCGGTATACAATCATATTGCTCACAGTAGATAAATAAAACGCACAAGAGGGATACATGTCGACGTTTGTGGCAAGAAACTCTATTATTACTTTCGCCTAAACTGATCACAGTGAAATTAAGAATGGGTACGTTAATCATATCGCGATTATGAGCAAGAGTGGTCTTACCACTTGAGTTATGGAATGTCTTGTGCAAAAGCTTCTTCTTCCTTCAGTAAATCTGTCCTCGGACTTGAGGTCCTCCATGTCTTTCTGCCCTGGACATTCTCCATTTGCTTCCTTTCTTCACATCTTTTAGCATATAAATCCTTCTTCTTCCTCTCCCTCTATTTCCTTCTACTTTCCCTCCATTATCACCTGTAGTTAGACAATTCCTGCGAATGTGTGTCCCACTCAAGATGTTTTTCTCTTTTGTATTATCCTCGTGAAGTTTCTTCCTTTTTTAATCTGCTCAGTGCCGCCTTATTTCTCATTCCTTACGTCCTTTTCACTTTCTCCATTCTTTTCCATAACCACATTCCAAAACCCTAAATAGTTTTGTTCTCCCTAAATGACCTCGTTTCAAAACCATAAGACCCACGCTTCACACAAAACGTTTGGGGAACCTCTTCCGGAGATTGATGAGGATGTTACTGACTGTCAGAAAATCTTTCACTCTGCCAAACGCTTTTTTTCCATGTGTATTTTGCGTGTTCTGTACAACTTCCATTGGAAGTTATCAAGCTTCGAAGATACTGGAACGATTGAAATGTTGCAGGTTTCTTGCATCTAGTGTTTTAGTGATCGTGTTCCTTTCTTTTCCGATTTTAATCAGTTTGGTCTTATCGATGTTCACTTTCATTCTGAATTCTTTCCCCAACTTATATTTTCCATCAATGAGCTCTTCTTCTGATACCGTCTTCCATTAAAAATATATACTTATTGGCGTTTTTAGGCTGTCTCATAGTACCTACTTTCATAATCCCTTCCGTACGTTAACGGCCGTTAAAGTCGTTTTTCAATATCTCGTGTAGTTTCAGAGATATCTGGGGAGAAAGACTTGAGTGGGACACCCTGTATATTAAAACGTGCTGGTGACATACAACAATCCTGTCTGACACCTCTTCCAAATAGCTACCCCTTAAATTTCAGCGTCTTCTATTGGAACCACCACTTTCTGTACTACGTAGAGTTGTTTTATCTTTCCAGTCAGTACAAGAATATTTCAGAATCTTCAACAGCATACAGCAGTCAATTCTGTCAAATGCTTTATCCGAACCCACAAATCAAACAAACATACACGAGTATTTCACTGTTTACATCTAGAAACTTTCTGGTAACATCCTCAGACACCCAACTGCACCTCTGGCCCCTCTTCCTTTTCTAAATCGAAACTGATCTGATCTATATTCTCCTCTATTTTCCTGACCATTCTTCTCAGCACTAGTGTAGCCACAGCTTTCAAAAAAATGTTCAAATGTTTGTTAAGCTTATGGGACTTAACTACGGGGTTATCAGTCCCTAAACTTACAAACTACTTATGAACTACCTAATACTAAGGACGGCACAAATATCCATGCCCGAGGGGGGATTCGAACCCCCGACCGTGGTGGCCGTGCTGACCGTGACTGGAGCGCCTCAGTCACCTCGGCCACCGCGGCCGGCCCCACAGCTTTCGTGAGACTGTATATCAAAGTAATTGTTATCTAATCTTTACACTGTTTGGCATTGCATTTCTTTGGTAAGGGAACTATAATCGTCTTTAAGAGATCTCCAGGCGAAATTTGTAATTATGGTTGTAGCTCCATTCCGTAACGTCTTCAGTGCTTCTGCCGGTATTTGAACGAAACCCATTGCTTTCCGTTCCTTGAGATCCTTGATCGGCTTTTCCACTGTCTATTATTATTCACCATTGATTTTTGTCAAATCATTGTACCTCCTCTAAAATCAATCGTCCATGATCCGTTGCAGAATACTATAGATCTATGTATGCCTTCCAAACATATTTGGTTTCTTCGGTATATTTTCTTGTCTTTCCTTGCTTGTTTAGCATTCCTTGCTTGCTAATTTGAGGGAAAGCGCTAGATTCGAAAGTGAGGGAGACGCGGGTTTGAAAACCAGTCTTATTACAGATGTTTCAGTCTGCGTTGTAGCGAGGCGTTTACCTCTCAACGGTCTCAGGAGTCGCCAGAAACGACCCATTACACGGCAGGTCCCCTTTCTCCTGTTGGATTACTGGGGTATGTGAGGGACATGAAAGCCACCGAATTGGCGTCCAGCTGGAAGACTTGCACTGGACCACTTGTGACGACACCGGGTCGTAGCTCGTTGCGTCTTGAAGTTCTCGTAGATCGAAATGTTCAAATGTTTGTAAATCTATCGGACCAAACTGCGTGGTCATCAGTCCGTAGCTTACAAACTACTTAAACCTAGGTTAACCATCCCAAGGAGAAACACACACACCCATGCCCCAAGGAGGAATCGAACCTCCACGGCGAGCAACGGCGCGCTCCGCAGCGAGACGCTTTAGACCACTCGGCTACTCCACCGCGGCTCTCGTAGATCGGCACTCTCGGTAATGACCAGCTGAAATTTCATGGAGCGAAACTAGTCTGTTACAAATAGTGTAGGCGATACGTAGAATCGTAGTTCATTGACACATTAATGAATCTCTAGTGCCCAATTGTCCCCATTCATTGCCAGCGTAGAAGACTCGTTGATAACATAAACTACAACCCAGAACGCACATTCCATACGTCAGTAATACAAATTTGCACAGCTACTGTGTGGAGTACAAAAAATCTGAGGTGTACAACTTGTGTTGCACACATATGATGAGTTAGTTCGTAATAACTGTAGATAGACTTTCTACACGACTAACACTGAAGAGCGTTTAATAACCGCGTATTGTGCCTACTAAAAAAATGAAACAAGATTCTAAACAATACTCCTTACTGGTGTGGATTGTGCTCTCGATCAGAAATGGCGCGAAAGCGTCCTATTTACATCATTCAAAGAATGTCACTGGAAATCCGTATGGCTAATTGACTCCATTGAATTATGCTAGAAAAATAAACAATTACACTGAAATGGCTATAGTAAAAGATAACCTAAATAATAATGAGTAAATTGATATACAAATTTAGGTTAAATTAATATGGCCTCACTTTTAAACATACTTAAATAGGTTTTCAAACAATTACTTCCTAATAAGCGGTAATTATACTGGAACTAATGAGGGCAAAACTTTCCTAACATTAACTGTGAAACATAATAATACCTCAATGAAACTTTCATTCTGCAGCGGAATGTGCGCTGATATGAAACATCCTGGCAGATTAAAATTGTGTACCGGAACCGGGACTAGAACCTGCGACCTTCGCCTTTCGCGGACAAACGCTCTTCCGACTGTTTTTATCCTAGGGTAGGTCAGTTCATTGCGGTCGTTGTTCCTTTTTGTTTGTTGTCGTTCGATGAGTTCTTAGCTCAGCTTTTTTATTACAGAGAGGCGTTCAGCCCTCTGACTTGGCGCGCTGAGCCACGGCGCCCGGTTACCGACTGAGCTATCCGAACACGACTTATGATGCCGCTTCACAACTTTACTTCCACCAGTGCCTCGCCTCCTACTTTTATATTAGAGATGGGCAAAACCGATCTTTTCAGAGATCGGATCAGAAATAGTCATTCACTGGGATGAACTAGTTCTTTTTCATGGTTCACCGACTCACCAACTGATAAAAAACGTAAAACTATATCATATTGCTTTTTTGTCACTATACTTTTATCTGATTTGGCCATATTGTGAAAGAAGAGTAATAATTTTATTGTAAGTCAGTAGTTTCGAGAATTAAAATTTGTTAGTTACACCTACATTAAAAATTAAACATGTTATAACAGAATTTAAATATTTTTGCAGGTGAAATAATTGGAAAAAGAAAAAAAATATTATTTTTATATTTTTAAACTTTCATTAAAAAATACAATATTTTGCAGAATAAAAATACTAGTTCCGTATTTATACAGTGAGTAGTTTAAGAGAGTTGAATGAAACGTGGTATATCGCGAGAGTTCCGTGCAAAACGTGGCAACTGCCGCAGCAGAATAGCCATGCGCAATAAAGCCGTGTCTTACGTGAGCGACAAAAGCGAGCGATAGCGCGCGATATTCAGCGACGCGACACGGCAGCTACAAGCAGCAACATTCGGCGACACGGCCGGGTGTCTTACGTGAGCGCGACAGATTCTCGCTACAAGATGGCCGCTAGAACCCATCACTTGTTATCTAAAAACTAAAGTCTGGCACCCATAAACAGTAAAATAATGATTGCTCCAGAGTAAGAAATAAAGTTTTATTTAATTTCGAAAATAAGGCGTCAAAAGAGTAATGTCCATTAAATTTACAAAGCGAGGAATGTTCTTGGACTATTTCATTCGTAACTTGAAGTACGAAAAAAAGACTGTGAAAATCTCCAGCCAAATTCTTCGAAAATACGACGAGTACAGATACTTTCGACTATGTCGTCAATGAGTTTTTCTTTTGTGAGTACAAACCATTAACAATTGATTAAGTTCGAAGAGAGTCTAAGCTAAAGAAATAATTAGGTAAATAACTGTGGCGTAGTACAGGGGTAGCGTTCTGGGCCTCTATATTCTAAGTTTTGCACTTGCTGCTAAGATTTCCGTTCCACCTTATATTTTTAGTTCCTGTAACTACAACCCTTTCACCTGTTATTTGTGCAAAGTTGTATATATTCTCTATACAGAGCAACGCGAATTATTTTTTTAAGTGCTTCCCAATATAGTTTATCTTTAATTGCAAACACACACATCCTACTGTACCAAACACATTAAATTCGTAATGAAACATTATAGCAAGACATTTTACTCAGAAACGTAATTATAGACATCGCGTTTGACATGCTAGTGTTCTTTCTCTCTTCGAAAACAAGTTTGTTGTTACTGTCAAAGATTTGACACCAGCAGCAAAAATTTCAAATGGACACATTCCCGAAACGGAATGGTTTCAGATATAGAAAACGTTAATGCACATTGTTGTTTTCTTTGTTATTCGATTATGTAGTCATTGTTTTCAACATGTCAAAATAATGTAGATACATAAAAGATGCATAATTTTTTACAGGACACTCGTCTATCAAGTCAGGAAACTGCGTGATATGGGCTTACAAAATTTAAGCAACAGAATGCACATTGCACAAGACTTTGTCACTCTTGCTCCCTTCATGCAAACTACAAGTGTTCGAGAAAAATGGAGTAGGATCTTTTTTGCAGAAATTTTATATAGTTTAATTTTGTACTGTAACGCGTTTTTGCTACCGACTGCATATTTCCTGTTATTAAGAATAAACATGTAACATTAAATAAATACGTTTCATCTCGAGTACTATTCGTAATAGGACATTAGCTCATGTGACGGTTTCTGTTGCTTCAGATTATCGTTTCTGTAAGTGATCTGCAAGCTTTATCAGAACACAGGAGTCGAGAGAATAGAGAAATGCGCGGAGTCGCTTTGTTCGGCACCATGCGGTTCGCCAGGGGAGTGGGGGGAATAATGAGCAGCGCGCCACACGGGCGGCTCCGCAAGCGAGCGGAGTCGGGAGAGTGGTGGGGAGAAGTGAACCGGTGAACCAGCTAACTCACCGACTCAGTTGGCGGTCGGATCGCCCCGATCGCCGGAGTGGTGCGGAGCAGCGAGTTAGCGGTAGTCGGGAGCCGCGCGCTCACTGAATCATGCTGCTTGCGCGACTCACCGATTCTCGACTCACAGCGCGAAGGCGCTGCACGTGTTTAGGCGCTCATTTTTTGCGTTTTATACTTGCACATGGTCTATAGCACATTTATTTTTTAGCGTAGGAAACTTCTGAAGCATGTGGCAAGGGGTTTAGGAAACTTCTAAAGAATGTGGCAAGGGGTGCTTATGCAGCTCAGTGCTGTCACCAGAGGGACTTTTCGGATCAGATGAACTACCACTCTTTTTTTTGGATTCATCCATCACTCACTCCTTAGAAGGATCTGGCTCTTTGAATCAGTTCAGGAGCAGATTGCCCATCTCTATTTTATATCAGACCACACTCCGCTGCAGAGTGAAAGTTTCATTCTCGAAACATCCCTTATGCTGTGGCTAAGCCATGTCTCCACCATATCCTTTTTTCTAGGAGTGCTAGTCTGGCAAGGTTCGCAGGAGAGCTTCTGTGAAGTTTGGAAAGTAGGAGGCGAGGTACTGGCGGAAGTAAAGTTGTGAGGCGGGATCGTGAGTCGTGCCGGGATAGCACAGCGTCACTAGGACTCTATCGCCTCTGCCAGTACGCAGTGCTCACTTGACCTGTGTGTGGACATGCTCCAAAATTTTATAATGTGACTTTGTTTTTAAATTTTAAAATTTTAATCTATTGACATGGAGTCAGCCACATTTTAACAACTTTTTTAATGTGAGCTTTATTGTAAATACATTTTTACCTATGCTGGAATTTTAATTTCTTACGTTAGAAACTATTTACTATTTACTATTTACTATTTTTCATATTTGTGTGTCACGTTTTCATTAGGTATCCTTCTGAAGAAGGCAAAATTAAACCTGGGTAAAGGTTTATAGATGTAAACTATTTTATGCAACTGGTCGGCTGAAACTGTGTTGATTCTTGGATTGTGTTCCACCGTTGCTGAATTGCAGCCATGTTTAAAAATTTTTAATATTTGATAATTAAACAAACTTCTTCATCAAATTATAGAGAATAATTTCAGCTAGACACGTTAGGAAAATTAATAACAAAAGTTTTGGAAAAAAATGATGTTAGACTATTTACATTCATACCTATTATTACGCAGTCGCAGTGTAGCCGAGCGGTCTAAGGCCCCTCGCTGCGGAGCGCGCGGTTACTCGCCGTCGGAGGTTCGAGTCCTCCCCGGGGCTTGGGTGTGTGTGTGTGTGTGTGTGTTTGTCCTTAGTTTAGTTTACCTTAGCTTAAGTAGTTTGTAAACTACGGACTGATCGCCAAGCCGTTTCGTCTGATAGATTTACAAAGATTTGAACAATATTACGCAACACTGTTATCGGAAGGTTCAGTAAAGCAAGCAGATGGGAATAAATCCCAACATGCTTCGATACACACTGAGACAAACGATATTACTATTATTATTTAAGTGCCAACTTCACTTTGCAAGACCCTCATTACCGTCAGTTCATTGGAGGGTGTGATGAGTTATTTATATGTATATATATAGGGTGTCCCAGCTACCTTGTCCACCCAAAATATCTCTGGAACAATAACAGCTATTGGAAAACGACTTTCACCGGTATCAATGTACGGCTGGGGCCCATCAATGTACATATTTGGAAACATTATAAAACGAAAGCAAATGTGTTTTTTAAAACAAACTTATGTTTTTTTTTTCTTTTTTTTTAAATGGACACCCTATATTTTTTGTTCAGCAATCTATAGCATGACAAATCACATAAACAATGGCGTTGATTGCATCGCAATATTCCAATTACATCCCGAGATATTGCGACGCGAAATTGACGCTTGAAAAACCCGAAATGCGCTGCTAGCGCACGTCCTGAGGCTCAGGTGTGAACCCCATGCCGCCCGTAATCGCGATGTGATTGACATGCCTAATCGCACTGGTTTCCCTCCTGTTTCACTAAAACCAACCATCAACATTAATTTTACTGTTATGAGTGAATGATTCACTGTCACTTGCCCTAGATCTACACTAAAGTAAAGTTTTAACGTTGAACGGCATTACCATTTTAGTAACAGATTAACGACAAGCGGAGTTAACTTTGTGACTAACGTTGCGGTACACAAATATGTTATAGAACCGCATCACCCCTAGCCTATGGGATAAATACCTGCTGGAATGTACGACTTTAATGCAGGATGGCAGCAGACCGTATTATGCGTTTCGGACCTCTTGGTAAGTATGGAAGTGCGATTACGCATGTCAATCACATCGTGATTACGGGCAGCATGGGGTACACGCCTGAGCCTCAGGACGTGCGCTAGCAGCGCATTTCGGGTTTTTCAAGCGTCAACTTCGCGTCGCAATATCTCGGAATGTAATTGGAATATTGCGATGCAATCAACGCCATTGCTTATGTGATTTGTCATTCTATGGATTGCTGAAGAAAAAAATATAGGGTGTCCATTTAAAAAAACACACGTTTGTGTAAAAAAAAAAAATGCTTTCGTTTTAGAATGTTTCCAAATATGTACATTTATGGGCCCCAGCCGTACATAGATACCGGTGAAAGCCGTTTTGTTATTGTTCCAGAGGTATTTTGGGTGGGACACCCTATATGTGTGTGTGTGTGTGTGTGAAAGAGCGGGTAATCAAACATCATAGCATGAGAACAACAAAATGTTCAAATGGTTGTAAATCTGTGTGAATAAACTACTGTGTTTGTCAGTCCCTAGTCTTACAAACTACTTAAACTAACTTCTACTAACCTAAGGACAGCAGATATTCACATGCCCGAGGGAGGACTCGCAACTCCGACGGGGAGCAACTGCGGGTTCCGCAGCAAGAGAGCACGGTGGTTCTGCCGCGGAATGTGGGCGGCAACAGTAAGCTTATTTACTTAATGCAACACGTGCAATCAACGTAGAAACTGTAAGTAACTCTGGGTCGTTTCCTTTTTGCAGGTGAGTTCTTCCGTTTCTTCAAGGGGTCGGCATGCTGATAACTGAATTTGGCGATGCTCAGTGTTCCTGGTATAGTGCCCTTCCTGCCACCACTCGTCAGTCTAACGGCAGTAAGTAAAGAGCCGCAGATCTGCCAAACAGCAATTGGAAACTCAATGCTTGGGAATGTGTTGCGATTGTTATTTTGTGTTTTGATGGTGCCGTTACAGGTGGTGCATATGTTGTGATAGGTTTATTAAGTGTTTTCGGACATAATACTCAGATATTGTTTAGCTCCCTCCAGTATTGCACTCACTGGCCTGATAACGTGAACTAGTGGTGTCCATGGCAGTCTTTCTCCACTTTATACAGCATTTTGTTTTTATTTATTGTAGGATTTTGTTGGTTTAATAGATGGACGAGAAGGATGGTTAGTCTATTACATATTCAAGCAAAGGGATGTCTACCACTGTCGAGTTCACAGTGTTCAGATCACTAGAAGGTTCTGCAATGAAGACTGATGTATGCTCACTGGCGATTCCGCGAACGCATAATGTTATGGACTGTACAAATGCTTTGGAGACACGACTGCAGACATCACTAGCTCAAAATGAAGTGAGAGTGTAGGAAATTAAAGACTGAGTGTAGTCTTTTTCGTGAAAATCTGTTCAAGATAGTAAACATGGCAAAAAAATAAATAAACAAATAAAAATTCGAAAAGCTGCAAAAAACGGTTATTCTTAAATTGCTCCAAACCATAAACGCTAAAGAGAAACTAGAGCGCTTAAAACGTCCTGTCATTGCTTTTCTGGAAACATCGACTGCTTTGAAACGTTCAGACATAAATTTAAAAGAATTTAAATATTGAGTTCTTTATAACTCGTTAACATTGAAGTTCTCACTTATTCTATTGTAATACGTCAAAAAGTACTTGTATAAAAATTAAATTATATTAAGATTCAAAAATTACTACAACTGGTCGCCCTTTTCTTTTTTTCTTCGATGAAGCTTTTTTTTTTTCTTTTTTTTTCTTTTTTTTTTTTTTTTTATATATAGCTTATGGGACTTAACTACGGGGTCAACAGTCCCTAAACTTACAAACTACTTATGAACTACCTTACTCTAAGGACGGAAAAAATATCCATGCCCGATGGGGGATTTGAGTCCCCGACCGTAGTGGCCGTGCATACCGTGACTGGCGCGCCTTAGTCCCCTCGGCCACCGCGGCCGGAGAAGTTATTTAGTTATTTATTTGAACATGATCGGTTTCAAGCTGCCTAAGAGCTCATCATCAGATGGTACATACAGTACATTTTAGTGGAATTATCTGTGTGTCTGTGACAGGGCAGAGAACGAGAAAAAGTCACAACACTGCATATCCATTACCACAGCAAACCAACTGCCACGTTTTTAAAGAAAGAAAACGTTTGGTTTTCATTAATTTTAGTTTCCACTTCCTGTATTTGTTCATTGTTCCTTTCACTTGGCTAAAAAAAAAAAAAAAAAAAAAAAAAAAAAAAAAAAAAAAAAAAAAAAAAAAAAAAAACACTTTTATCCATTATGGGTCGGAAATACAGGAAGTAGAAACTAAAATTAATGTAAACCAAACATACTCTTTCTTTAAAGACGTGGGAGTTGGTGTGCTGTGGTAATGGATATGCAGTGTTGAGAGTTTTTCTCGGTTTCTGCCCTGTCGCAGATACGCAGCTAATTGCACTAAAATGTATCTGTACCATCTGATGAGCTGCTAGGCAGCTCGAAACCGATCGTAGTCAAATAAATAACTTCATTGAGGGGAAAAAATAAAATAAAAAATTCAGTAATTTCTGAAACTTATTTCAAGTTAAAGTCTCAGGTTACGACCCGTAATGGATAAAAGTTTTAAAATATATTAATTATCTTCAGATAAATTTCGATTTTCTTTAGAAAAAAAAGGTGGGATCAGCCGATGTTCTTACTGGATACACCGACAGTGGTAACGATTTTTGGCTTGTTTTTAGCAAAAGCATTTGTGCCATCATTTTATGAAATAGTTTTCTCGATTTTATTAATTGTAAGAAAAAAAAGCCAAAAGAAATATTTCCAATTTTGTTCGTCGTTAATTGCAGAACGACATATTGACCATAGCTGTTTATTTTTCTCAATGCTACCGGTTTCGGTCAATTTACCATTATCAAGCGTTAGCAAAGATCAGCTAATAGCTTAACATGTCGTAACACAAAAATTCAAAATTGTAACATAAGTATTTGTTGTCATTGCTCTACTGATTGATATTACCACAGTTGCAACTGCGGTAATACCAATGATTAGAGCAATGACAACAAATACTTATGTTACAATTTTGAATCTTTGTGTTACGACATGTTAAGCTATTAGCTGATCTTTGCTAACGCTTTATAATGGTAAATTGACCGAAACCGGTAGCATTGAGAAAAATAAACAGCTATGGTAAATATGTCGTTCTGCAATTATGTCTAAGCTGTTATGCCCCACCTTTTCACCTTTCTTTGTTCGTCGCGTTTTTTGTAACTATCTGCCTGAATTTTCATTTTATAGAAATGACTTTAAAAAAAAGTTAGGTATGGAAAGTGTAACCAACTGTAGCGGCGCCCTCAGTGTTCGCATACGCTTGCCTACACTAGTTTCTTTCGCTTTTCATTGTACGAGTGGTGCAGTGAAAGACAGTGAGCGTGTGGAGGTACCTGTGTTAACGAACCTCGCGCGGAGCTGCTGAGGCACTCGGCAGGAGTGCAGCGGGCGGCTTAGGGTTCGGCGCAGCTGCAGTCGCACCGGTGCTGAGTGCTGCTGCGGTGGCGGCAAGTTGCTGGGGCTGCGCACACGCCCCCACCTCGCAACATCCGACCGCTCTACTTTGCGCCGAGCCCGGTGCCACGCCCCCTACCACACCAGGTGGGGCGCTAACGGAGAATCGCTGTAGCTGCCAGACCCGAGCCCTCGTTTCGATGCAAATCACTGGAAGCGGCGCAGGCAGGCGCGTTAACAGCCTTAACAACGTGTGGAGTCACTGAAATGCGGTCAACGTGGAGAAGATTAGTCTGTCGTACAGTCGTTAACAATGTTCAAACAGAATGAAACTTTCACTCTGCAGCGGAGTGTGCGCTCATATGAAACTTCCTGGCAGATTAAAATTGCGTACTGGAACCGAGACTCGAACCTGGGACCTATTCCTTTCGCGGGCAAGCGCTCTACCGACTGAGCTATCCCGACACGACTCACGATGCGCCTCACAACTTCCGCCAGTACCTCGCCTCCTACTGCGAAGACGCGAGGTTCAAAAATGTTCAAATGTTTGTAGAGCTTATGGGACTTAACGACGGGGTCATCAGTCCCTAAACTTACAATCTACTTATCAACTAGCTTATCCTAAGGACGGCACAAATATCCATGCCCGAGGGGGGATTCGAACCCCTGACCGTAGTGGCTGTGCAGACCGTGACTGAAGCGCCTCAGTCCCCTCGGCCACCGCGGCCGGAGATGCGAGATACTGGGCGGAAGTAAAGTTTCCATCGTCACACTTAGGATGCAGATATTTAATTCGCTATCGCTTATGAACTGATGCTATTACCCTATAAGTTATTCTTAACGAATAGAGTCCTTGTTTAAGCTGGTATCCATAGACCCTGGCGTGTGGGTGGGCCACTTAAGTAACCGTGCTTCTCCCAAGCGTGTAATATGACCCCACCATCTCAGTCTGTTCGCTCTAACTGCTTCATCTATGTTGTTCATTCTCAGTTTTTCTTTGATTTCCTCATTATGGACACCCTCCTGCCATTGTTCCCATCTATTAGTACCTGCAATCATTCTTGCTACTCTCATATCTGTAACCTCTACCTTATGAATAAGGTAACCTGTATCCACCCAACTTTCACTCCCATACAACAAAGTTGGTCGAAAGATACGGTGGTGCACTGTTAACTTAGTCTTGGTACTGACTTCCTTTCTTGCAGAAGAGAGTAGATCTTACCTGAGAACTCACTGCATTAGCTTTGCTGCACCTCGATTCCAGTTCTTTTTCTCTCAAATTTAGCAAGCATATAAATTTCTCTTTCCTCTAGTGCAACCTGAACCTTGTTTTTTTTATTGTTGTATGTATTATTTATACGGTTCTGATAGCCTCTGAAAGAGAGTCTCTTCCAAAGGTGTGACTACCGTTGAATAATTGCTCTCAATCAATTTCGTGTACTTTTTAAATAACGTCCTATCTGAAATTCCAATCAAATCACAAACCAACCAACCACACAACCATCTGTAGAACATGAATTTTTGGGAATCATCTCAGACCGTTGTAAGCTTGCCACACTCCGCTTTGCTATCAGTTGCCACCCTGTTCCGGGTATAAATAGATGTTAAAGCAGATCTTAGTGCCCTGATTAAATAAATGACGCGCAACGGAATTCGCCTTACGGAAACTATGGCAACTAATTGGATAGCGGTGGCAGTAGCTTACGTCAATGTTGAAATGTTCAAATGTTTGTAAATCTATCGGACCAAACTGCGTGGTCATCAGTCCGTAGCCTACAAACTACTTAAACCTAGGTAAACTAACCTAAGGACAACACACACACCCATGCCCCAGGGGAGGACTCGAACCTCCACGGCGAGCAACCGCGCGCTCCGCAGCGAGGTGCTTTAGACCGCTAGGCTACTCCACCGCGGCTTACGTCAATGGATGTGACTAACATGATTTCCTATCTGAATATTATGCACAGGAACAAAGACTGGGAATTAGTATAATGAAAGCAGTTTCCCTTTTAACAAATTTACATTTATTTATAGATATTGTTGTTATACAATTAAATAAAAAAATATTATGGGGCATTTCAGTTAAAAGATTTAGAACACAATATTTCATGGAGGGATTAATAAAGGGACCAAAAGCTTTCACACTCTTTGTCTACTGGCTGGATTCCATAATCATAGTGCCATGATGTACTACCCAAGTGGCGACACACACCTAAATTCTAAGTGCCACAAAGAAAATCCACACAGAATCTATGTCACGGATACCTACTACTCACTACCTAACTGTTGCAGTTACTTTAAATCCGATTAAGAGTATTTTACGTCCACTTCTCTTTGTGTATCTTAGCCCACCCTGTCGCATGGTCACCGGCACGTGAATCTAAGTGGACGACAAAACGATACACCAAGCCACACGAGATTTCATTAATAAATTTCCTCCGCCTCATAGAAGAATCTCAAATCGGCAAAGCGAACATCCTTCCACTTCCAACCGTAACTATGTTGAAATAAGCCAACTTAGTACACGAGAGATCCCCACATGAACTGAGCCTAATCCGCAAAGAACAGAACTCCTCTTAATTCCGTGAAAACGCTCCCAAAAATTTAGAAAATGGACTTCTCCTAACATTGTGCATTTACTGAACCATTTCTTTGCTAATCTGTTCCAAATTTGTCACAAATCACACTTCCGAATTCATTACTCTCGGAGACCAACATACTCACGTCCGTCCTCAGCCACCCCAGGAAACATTCTGTCGAAATATGGCTGCCCTCTAGCCTAACCGCCCTTCCCGTTCAACTTGGCCGGACCCGTCCTGCAATTGGCCAGTCACCTACAGGGACCATCCCGCCAACTTGCGAATCGCGGAGGAATCGCAAATCACAGACACCTGTCGACCACTTCCCCCCAGGGGAACTTTCTGTCCAATACAGAAATGAAGTTGGCTAACCTATGAGCACCTCTGCCTTCCCAGCTGCAGCCTCACACACACAAAGACACACACACACACACACACACACACACACACACACTTGGTAGGATGGGGAGATGGATGCTGTGGAGCAAAGCTCCTTATGTGAGCGGGGCTCAATTATTACGCCTGTAATTACAATAACAATAACAATCATCATGCATTCTTGTCTCCACTGCTCCCGGCACTAGCACTGAAATGAATGATTAAGGTGGCACGAAAGGTCAAACACAAAAATAAAATTAGAAAGTAATGTGCACACACACTGTGGCTTGCATGAAACATTTATAAATTCAAGTAAGTCAAATGGAATGATACTACAGTATAATTTCACAGTAATAAAAAGTTTATTTTGTCACTTTATGTTCGTGTGTGTCGTCTCAGTGTATCCAATGCACGTTCAATGTGAAAACATTAACTATCATTAAAAATTAATAGAACACGATTCTGTCAGAGATTTTACTTACCTATACAATATTGATGCAGATATGGGTTACTTCACGACTTCTTCTTTGAATTCTCTGACTGTTCCGTCGGTTATTGACAAAATATATTATTCATTCAAAATCATCTTCTTCGCTCAGATGTCCGTTGTAGTTGTCACTCCACTCTTTTCTAATTTATCTGCGTACATTCATGTGTTACTTGCGGTTTTACATCGTTTATTTAAGTTACCTTTCCTAAGATTTCCATTGCCTTTTCCAACCTAATGATTATCTAGAAAAATATAAATCGCTGTCACTGCATGAAGTTGTTCTCGCCTGTATTTGTAATTGTTAGGAGCATAAACTGAAAATGATTATTGGCCGAAATCAGCTGTTAGGGGTACAAATAAATTTCAGTAATAGCCAGTGTGAAAAATCGAATTGTCCTACTGTGCAACCAAAAATCTAAAATGTTATACTCGTTTCTAGTGTGGCCGACCTGTTTTATGAGTGAAGGTGATAATTGCTTTGTATAATTCATTATGGCAGTATTTAAATTTGTGGAAATGACTTTACATCTACATCTACATGGGATACTCTGTAAATCACATTTAAGTGCCTGGCATAAACATAATACCTACGGATTTCGCCTTTTATTATCCCCAAAACTTGTTGCTTTACGCGCTGCGGCTGACATGTAAACGTGACACACAGCTCGAACTGCTTATAGTCACTCTCTGTTTTCAGGGAACGGTTTATTCCAACGAGACCCTACAGCTTAATATCAGTTTGCTACTCTATCCCTCTTGGAAGCCTACAGTACACAAGCGGGAACAAGCTACATTTACTACATTGTATAAAGTTGATTATCCCCAACTAATATAATGCAAACATAGCGGAGCTCGACACACACCAGAGGGACAGAACAGACTGCCGGTGAATGCCTGATGTTTATCGGTTAAAGTTAAGCCAGAGTAGCGAGAAATTCAGCTCACCACTTCGGGTAACGGCAGCTGATGTAACATCATTCGTAAAATCTCGTAACATGAAGACTGTTTTACGAGATTAAGTGGGACTGTGGTTCACGGAATGATAATTAAGAACTGATATCATTAGTAACATAGGTTATTAACGGATGTCACTGCGCTCCGATTCGAATTTAGAGGTAATTCAAAATTTTGTACACACGTGTTATAGGGTAGAAAGAGAAAGAGACGCTCTATAAAATCGTAATTTAAAATAATCAAAACCTTTTGATGAATTAAATCTTTAATAACTACTGATTTAGATTATCATCAGGTACCTTGACATTATTTAGGCCTAGTTAGTCTGTATGTAAAATTCCTTAGTGTGCTGTTCAAAAGAAGAGAAAAACATAATACAATTATAACATTTCGCTGAAACTGTGCACACATTCTTGCAGATAAATGTTCAGAGGTTATTGAAGAGGTATTTCCGATGCTACTACCTGTCAAAAAATCTGTTAATTTATTCAGTTAGCAGTACGTTTCGAAGCAATACCTCGTTCCCAGGCAACAGAGGCAGTGGACAGAACATTTCGCTTAAATACACATAGATATTGAAATTTCTTGGTATAATTCTGTATGGAGAGAGAAGGTCCACGTAAGAAAGAGGCGATGGCATTTAGTCCGTCTGTTCACATTTTGTTCTTGTGGCATGGCAGTCGTATTATGATGCGCTGAGGTACCTCTATTTTTCTCTTTTGAACTTGTCAGTCATTATTCAAAATCGTCGTAGATTGTGGCTGCTTTTGCTTTGAACTGTCCTGGTAACCGCGGACGACGGACGCGATACAACTTAGCAATTCTCCTATCAGAAACCCAGAGAATTTGTGGAGACTACGCGATATCTCACAGCCTGATGACTGACGATTGTTATCTCATACTCCCGGCGGTGACCTTTCTGAACATTCACTTGCTGGAAAAAGACAGCATCCGGGGAATACGGGTAGATGATTCACGCAGTGAAAACATGGCTTGGGCAGAAGTACAATGCCTGGTTTTGGGAATGACACTCATTCCCCATGTGTCTTTCTGTAGGAAGGGAAATAACTGAAAGAGAATTAACGTGGATAAAGTATGTCACTCTCTCTTATGTGTAAATCTGATTGTATAGAACAAGTAAGTGTTGAAGAAAAAAAATGTGGTGAACAAATGTTTGCCGAGGGGACTGAGGCGCTCCAGTCACGGTCTGCACGGCCACCTCGGTCGGGGTGTCGAATCCCCCCTCGGGCGTGGATATTTGTGGCGTCCTTAGAATTAAGTAGTTCATAAGTAGTTTGTAAGTTTAGGGACTGACGACCCCGTAGTTAAGTCCCATAATCTATACAAACATTTGAACATTTTTTGAACAGATGTTTGGGTCTCAGGTGCATATCTCATGTTGGCCTAAACGTTCAAAAGTTGTACAGTATTTTCATCCAGCGTAACCCCACCATCTGTGCAACCAGTGTGTCCCTAAAGTCAAGGTGTATCTTTAATCGCTCTCAGAGTAGTAAACAAGATAGAAATGTGAAACATTTGCCGAATGAAAGCGACACTCTGCAAGTATTCACATATCTTGAGTGCTGGAATTGCCACAGTCCGTCGGAATGCACAGTGAACATTAATGGATGCAAGTGATCAGCCAGGATGCGTACGTATGTACGAACCACCTGTTAGTCGTATTTAGACGTGTCAGGGGTCCTGTATCACTCCAACTGCACACCCCTCACGCCATTACAGAGCCTCCGCCAGCTTGGACAGTCCCCTACTGACATAATGATTCTATGGACTCATGAGGTTGTGAGGATACAGGGTTTTAGCTTTGGTACGTTTTGGTCGAACAGTAGTTATCGTTGGCGTGCAGCGATAGCTGCTGGGCGACAATGGTTAGGTTGGAACGTTTCTTGTTTGTTGGACGGTGTGCGGCAGTCTCCCGCCGACCGCAGAGCGAGGCGGTAGCACGTAGACAGTGAGTCCGTAACCCGCGATTAGCTGTGGCTAAAGTTTTGCCCATCAGTCGTATGGCGTATGAGTTTCGGTCGCAGTTGCGTATGGAAACGTTTCGGTGTGGATTTGTAGACATTTATCGTAGTGGCACGAGGTTATTTAATCAATGTACTGTCAGAAAGAGTTATTAACATTTGTCGTTCCGTAATAAAGGAAGTTAACAAAGTTTGTTGTATGGATCAACGCAGTCATTGTCCGCATCCCATACAGTCACACCATTGGAACAATTATTAAATGATCAAGGATTAATTAAGCAGCAAATAGAATATAACGGCACCTTCGCCCATCGAGGATTAGGTGGGCGCAGCTCGAATTCGAAACTAGACTCATCAGACCAAGCAAACATGTTTCCAGTTATCAACAGTCCAACGTCGATGTTTGCGGAACCAGGCGAGGCCTAAGACTTTGTGTCGTGCAGACAGAAAGGGAACACGAATGAGGATTCGACTCCGAAATCCCATATCGATTATCTTACGAAGTGCATGTTGCGAACCATCAGCTGTTAATTTTCACAGTTTCGGTTTTGAACCATCATCAAGGACTGTAAGCTTAACTGGATATGTAATCTAACATACTATTTGTGCCTACAGGCAAGTCAATCAATAAAATTCATGTCAGCTGACATGTCTTGATGAAAACACCTTATGAATTTTATCGATTGATTTGGCTATAGGAATGGGTGTAATGAACCCTCTCGCGGACAAGAGCTAAGACAACACGTTGTTTAATGCGACCAGCGGCAGAAGAATTGATGATGCACAACTTTGGCAAAAGTTGGAACAAAACTGTTATCAAGCCACTTCATCAAAAACGACAATGCACATTGCTATCTGACCCTACTGCTACGAATCTTATCTAACTACCGCAAACAAAGATACATTCCCTCCCAGTAGAGGTAATCAGAGTGATTTCTTTATTTCTCCTGGCGAATAACAACTTCGAAAAACTTTCGGGTATGCAGCCAGGTATCAGAATCGACGACGGCCGATGTTTTGACAGGAGACCACATTGCCATTTGCACGGCGAAACTGCAGTGAGGAAGAAATGTGCAACGATCTTTAAAACCTCGGTTTTCAATTAGTAAACGGGGAAGACGACACACACCAAGCAATCACGCAGCACCGACACGGCCAAAGATGAAAACAGTCAGGATATCAATAATAAACATCAGTTCTCGACTTGAGCACTCCGCCACCCACGAGACGTGCCTGCGACGGTTATCACGGCGCGGTACGTACTGCTTATCACTTGTTTCAGACAATATTGTCTTTGGTCTGACTAAAGCAGTTCCAAGCAATTATCGATATCCCATTTGTTACTATTAACATTTTAGCTGATCAAATGTAATAACATAAACATACATGACTAGCAATGAATACACTGACAGAAGAAAAATAATACAAGTAAACGTATATACATAATACATAACATATTACAATAGAATACGGTGTTTACGTAGAATACATACACGTAGGCGAGATACATGACCTAAGAAATTAATTTTCTTAAAGCAATACAAACGCTACACAGACATTGCATATATTTATATGTAAATAAACTGTTCTAGCTTATTGGTTTCATAAGAGTTCCGTGTGACACCTAACAGTGTAAATAAGATTTTCAGCATCCCGTATTGTGTCGTTAGGGCGATGAACAAAGGAACACACATGAATTGTGCATGGTTTTAGCCAAGAGTGGATGAAAGGGATCAAATTCCCCTCCTCTCCCTCTCCGTAAATTATGTTGTAATGTTTTACAAGTTAAAATATATAATTTACACTATGATTCCCCTCTCCATTCCTCCCCAAGAAAGAGAAGATAATGGTTCTGGGAAGGTGGCCTCATCACTATACGCTGTTCAGGAATCGTTCATCGTTTTCAATCTCGTGAAGCACCTGTGACACACGTTTATTGGGTCTATTAGACGGACGAACAGTGTGTAACAACTGCAGTCTGTAATTCTTTAGAACTGTTTATACTGTAGGGTTGTTTAAGTGTAGTCTCGAGTACATGTTCACACCGATTTCCTGGGTCTTCTTAGTTGGGTGCTCTGTGGTAGCTTGCACAGTTTCCTCAGTAACCGAATGTCTTCCAGAGAGTTTCTTTCAAGTGTTGATCTCTAAACTTAATGTTATTTCTATGAGGCGGGACTTCATTGCACACAGGACGATATTCACGCTGATCACGTGCCACGCATTGCTATTTAGGAAGGTAGAAACATTAAACTTTCCTTTCCATTGTTCACGTCGTGAATGGAATGTGCGAACCTGCTGCAACTGCGTAATTCGCTTTATTTTGTTTTTGTGTCATTATCCTCCTCCCCCCCCCCCCAAAAAAAAAGTTACGTAAGCTTGGAAAGATTTTTTCTAATTTTTAAAGTTTCACATTCCTATTTACCCTTCTGTGACTTATTAAAACAGTAGCATGACTTTTCATATACACTGCAAAAAAATAGAGATGGAATAATGGAAAGAAAGGTGCTTGGTGCATAACGTACTCTGCGTGATAGACTACACGGTAGCTGAGGGAGAACAGAAGCAGATGAGGACGAATTATTTGGGAGAGAGAGAGGGAGTTAGGCTGCAGCCCCAGGGGGCGGTGCGTTGCAGTGTAACAGCCACAGCCAGAAGCTATGGTCGCCTCCATTGGGAGCTCCAGAATATGAGTACAGCACGACTCAGGCCAACAGTAGCTGGCGGAAGTCCAGCCTCACGGCTAACAGGAATTGCTATGGTTGGAACCATAGACTTACTAAATAAAAACTAGACCGCTCGCCGGCGCTAGGGTCGCGTCCCCAAATTGAACGTGACAGGAGTCGCCATTTGCAGGGAAACGGTTTATTCGTGTACTGCTTTTAATTGTAAGAGTAAAAATGGAAGCAAATACGAAGACGGAAACAATGTTACATTTCACAGATCATTCATTACTTGTATACTGTATAGTATTTTCATGAAGAAATAATAAATCATGAGCGAACAAATGATTCTGTAAAACTGAGAAAAGTACTTTGTTGCATGTCAAGTATTTATATTTTATTTGCATATATATTACTAAAAATACTAAGTTGAGCTGAATGAAGAACTAGGCGTATAAGAGTTATTTAGATTTTTTATTATATATTTAAGTATGAAGCAGAAGTAGGTCGAATAATTGCTTTTAGACACTTAACAGGTGGTGGATGTACTTCGTAAATGGTCACTATTTGATCGAATGTTGCATACTCAACCACTTTGAGAAGTACAGTCTCTTTTAAAAATTAATATACGAATGAAATGCGTATTTAAAGTTGTATGAGTTACTACAATTACTCATACCCAAATTCGTGGAAGTTGAAAAAAAATTATAATTAATATATAAAGGAATATAGACAAAACTATGTTATGCAAAAATAAGCGTGCAAAACGTATTGAGTAGTCGGCAAATAGCAAACAGAACCTGACAGAAAATTACGCGAAATAAAGAATAATCACACTCTCTGCTACTTTACAAGTTTCATGCAATTATCTTATGCAAATAACATCGATGAACAATGACTCCACCTTCTCAGAAAAGAGACTTACATTCTTAAATTCCGAGTCTCTATGCTGACGTATTTCGGTAATTAGGAAACTTAATTCATTTAAGAATACTTTTTAAACAGACTGTGATAATCAGTAATTTTATAAAACAGACATGCGTTAATTTTTAGCGTTATTTTGCTCCTGTTCCGTCTCGTACACTTGAAATGACAAGCCCAGTACTAGGATTCTTCCCTGCAAATAGCGGCGGTCAGCTGCTTGAATTCGGAGACAGTTGCCTCGCTTCTCCGCTACGGCGTGGTAGGGGCTTGGTTGGGACCAGCAACGGCTGCGGCCGAGTTTAGACTTGGTCTGCGCGCATACAGTACCTAACACATTCTCCGATAGTCAAGAGCGCTGAGTATTCCCAACGCTTTGCTGCGACTGCCATACGCATTGCCAAAATTAGAAAGATTCGGTCGATTATATTCTGTTTGTTTCAAGTTGTCATCGCTGATAATGTTAGCATCCTGGTGCTGGATATCTAAGAAAGTGAGAGCTGATTTTTGCGGGCTATAATGCCCATTCCAAAGACAGCAGGCGAGGACAGGTGTGAAAATTACAGAAGCATCAGTTAAATAAGAGATGGTTTGCAGAAGGTTGGAAAGACTCATAGATTATAATCTCAGGGAAGGTCATTTTGGATTCAGGAGAAATTTAGGAATACGGGAGGCAATACACTCACCTTACGACTTAGATCAAAGACATGCAAACCTACATTTCTAGCTCTTTTAGATGTGGAGAAAGCTTTTCACAATGTTGTTGGAATACACCTTTTCAAATTCTGAAGTCATCAGGGGTAAAATATAGGGAACGGAAGGTCATTCACAACTTGCACATTAATCAAACAGCTGTTATTAGGAATTAAAGGGCATGAAACGGATGCAGTGGTTGGGTAACACTAGGTTGTAGCCTTTCTCCAAAGTTATTCAATTTGTACATTGAGCAAGCTGTGAAGGAAAGCAAGGGAAGTTTGGAAACGGAATTAGAGTTCAGGGTGAAGAAATAAAAACATGGCGTTTTGCTGATGACATTGTAATTCTGTCAAAAACAGGAAAGGACCTGGAAGAGCAGTTGAACGAAATGGACAGTGTGTTGGAAAGAGCGTATAAGATGAACATTAACAAGAGCAAAACAAAAGTAATGTAATACAGTTATAGAAAATCAGGTGATGCTAAAGGAATTAGATTAGGTAAAGAAACAATAAAGGCGTTACATGAGTTTTGTTACTTGGGCAGTAAAATAACATATGATGGCCCAAGTACATAGGATATAAAATACAGAATGCCAATTAGAAGAGAAGCGTCTTCGAAAAAGAGAAATTTACGAACATCGAATATTTATTTAAGTGTACGGAAGTACTTTATGAAGGCATGTGAGTGGATTCTTGTCTTGTATGGGAATGAAACTTGGACGAAAAACAGTGCGGACAGGAAGAGGATAGAGTCTTTTGAAATATGGTGCTACAGAAGACTGTCGAAGATTAGGTGGGTAGATCGCATAACTAATGAAGAGGTATTTAATAGAATTGGGGAGAAAAGAAATTTCGGGCATACTTTGACTAAAAGAAGGGATCGGTTGGTAGGACACATTCTTAGACATCAAGGAAGTGTACAGGGGGAAAATAGCGGAAGGAAACCTAGAGACGAATATAGTAAACAGATTTACATGGATCTGGAACCCTTTAGCAGGGATTGTTAAAAGCTCACAAGCAACATGTGGAGCAACACACATTTTTGTTATACATCGATACACAGCGGTAACAAAATAAGGGAAGTACTTTTGAAGTCAAGTGTAGCACAAAGCAAGCGTATCGAAATCTACATTCAAATGTTGGTGTGTCATAATTCTTAAATATTTAAAATATATCATGTTACCGCCTTACGCTGCCAACAAAAATCATTATGCACATAGTTTTGGTCCACTGACCATCGTCATGTTATAATTTAGGTATATTCACAACGGCATTTTAGGTGAAGTATAATATCAGTAAGGTCAGATAATAAAACCATGAATTAATCTCTGTGATCATAATACAAATTACATTGTTAATCTTTAGAAGCAGTGATAGACGAGGAACTTGTCAAATGTCCAAATGTTTGTAGAGCTTATGGGACTTCACTACGGGGTCATCAGTCCCTAAACCTACGAACGACTTATGAACTAGCTTATACTAAAGACGGCACAAACATCCATGCCCGAGCGGGAAGGGGGGGATTCGAAACCCCGACGGGGAACGGCCTCGCGCATCGTAGCATAGCGCCTCAATGCGCTCGGCCGCGGCTGGAACTTGTCATGTTGTAACTGCAGTGTGCATTAAAGCTGTAAACATCTGGTAATACCGAAAACTCCGTCGACGTTCACTTTCTAGCTGCAATACGCATCACGTCTATGAACTCTGTTACGTTAACAAGTATCCTGCCCTGAGTTCTGCACTGTGGCGTACGGTTTTTTTTTGTCGCCCGTACATCTACATCTACTTAGATACTCTGCAAATCACATTTAAGTGCCTGGCAGAGGGTTCATTAACCACTTTCATAACTTTTCTCTACCGTTCCATTCTCTAATAGCGCGCGGAAAGAAAGAACACCTAAATCGTTCCGTTTTCGATTTGCTTTTTCTTGTTTTATTAGGATGGTCATGTGTCCCTAAGTAGGTGGGTGCTAGCAAAATATTTTCACATTCAGGAGTAAAAGTCGGTGATTGAAACTTCGCAAAAAGATCACGCCGCAATGAATAACGTCTTTCCTTTAATGATTTCCACCCCAATTCGTGCAACATTTCCGTGACGCTTCCCCCTCCCCCCCCCCCCCCCGGTAACGTGATCAAACAAAACGAGCTGCCCTTCTCTGAACCTTCTCAATGTCTTCCGTCAGTCCCACCTGGTGAGGGTGTCACACTGGGCAACAGTACTCCAGGAGAGGACGCATAAGTGTGATGTAGGCAGTCTCTTTGGTGGAGCTGGTGCATTTCGAAGCGTTCTGCCAATGAAACGTAAACTTTGGTTCGCCTTCCTCACAATATTTTGTATGTGTTCTCTCCTGTCTACATTGTCGTAATTGTGGTATTTGGTAAAATTTACGACCTTAAGGTTTGACTGATTTATCGCGTAATTGAAGTTCAGTGGATTTCTTGTAGTCGTCGTGTGTATTACTTCACACTTTTCTTTATTTAGTGTCAATTGCCAATTTTCGCACCACGTAGAAATTTTTTCTAAATCTCTGTGCAGTTGCTTTTCATCCTCTGTTGACTTCACTAACCAATAAACGACAGCATCATCCGCGAACAGCCTAAGGAAGCTATTCAGATTGTCTTCTAAATCGTTTATAAAGACAAGGAAAGGTAGGGGACCTACAACGATTCCCTGGGGAACGCCAGATATCTTAGTGCAGGCAAGAATTCCGCTTAATAAAAGCGGAAACCCTTCTGTTTTCGTTTCTGTTTTATCGTACGAACCATTAGTAACATTGTGAAACAAAGACCAGTAAAAAATGTTTCCTGATAATGATCCGACAGCTTGAAACTTAGCAGTTGTGGCGACGTTCTGGAACCCTGGCAGCTACGCATTAAAATCTGCTACGCCGGTAGCCGGCAGTGGCTCGGTCTCCGGTACCCCTTTATCTCCCCTGGAGGCCGCCAATGGCCCCTCTCTCTCACAAACTCGTCTCCCTGCAGTCCGATTCCGAAACTTGCGGCCGACACCTGCTACAGAAACGCCGAATGTCCGCCACAAAAGCCTCTCTGGCCAGGCGCCATAAGCGCCTTATACAGAGTGGTCCTCGGCGCCACATACAACACTTGAGCCGTTGTTCACAGATATTTCCGAGCTTTACGGTTGGAGGGTCCAGTTGTTCCAGTGACTAGTTACGGAGTTATAACGCGCTAATGTTCTGTTCGGTTTGTTACTTCCATTGCCTTAGCTTCTCTGAAATCAACGCGACGACAGTGAAAAAGCTTGCAATGTGCAATCACCAAAGATATAATGATAATATCGTGAAAACGAAAAAATAACGCGGAATTGGCGGTTTTTTAATTACATGAAATCTATTACTTTCAGAAAATTACGCGATATTTGTGATTTTCCCAAAATGACATATGACTAATATTTAAATTTCGGATTATCTATCTAGCACGGCGAAGTAAATACCTGTCCGTACAGCTGCAGTCTCTTGAACGTGTTAGTCTGTCTCAGCCTCTTTTATAAAGATGTTACACTCGTCGGCATAAGGGATTGTACTCCATGTGTCTTGAGCGGGGACGGAACAGACGTGCCCACTAACAAGGAGCTCACATGGGTATCGGATTTTAGAATTTTTTTTATATTTATGGTACGTAAAATTCAGAATTCAAACAACAATCAGCCGAAGCCATTCGAAGCAACTCTAACAAATTCTCCAGAAAATCAACTTTCAAGTTTTGCAAATAAGCGCAAGTAACAAACCTTAAACGAATTGCAGCATCTGTCGTTGTAGCTTAGATGGTAGCCTTGTGGCCGTAGGGTCGGGGGCTCTAATCCTGTCGTAACAGATTTTGTGTTGTGTTAGAATACTTACACAATTTCAATATCTAATGGTAATTTTCACAAAAAGTGCAGCTATTTTTGTTTATTCGTTATTTTTTATATTTTGTAGGTTGCTAATAATGACCATTTCAATAAAAGAAATATTACATTTTTAAAGTATTGGCTTTACTATTAGTTGACGATGGTCGTCTCTGATTATTGAGTTTGTGAAGAGCTACGACGCTCTTTTTGGAAAGTCATCTCCATAGCTTCTAATGGCTTTCCTAGCAGTAAACCTACTGAACCTCCGCTTTAAGTGACGACAAGCTTTTCAGCTCGTCTACACACACATACATAAAAGCTGACACAGCACGTGGAATTAGATATTTATATGACTGAATTCGAAACAGCCTTGCGTCGAATGACTTTGGCTGATTTTAATTTTATTTTATAATTAGCATTAAGCAATTATAATTAGCATTAAGAAAACTACCAGTTGTAAACGTGGACTTGCCGCGACAGCGACCCCTCTGCTGCTATGGTGAGTTTTATCATATAAAGCGTTCCATTAATTTCCATACCACACCCCTTTAGTCCCTAATTATTCTAGCTCAAATAACCCTTACGTACTTTGTACGTTTATCTCTTTGCAGGCGCCCAATAACACAGATTGTTAAGATACCTCCTAAACAGCAATAGATACTTCTGTGGCTCCATCTCCGCCCAAGTAAGTCTGAATTTTCAAATTTACTCACCTTAAACTGTAGGTCCCCCTATAACTGGCTGGGTAAGTCAGTTCAAGGTCAGAGGAAGGCAATGGCATACCACCTCCAAACAGGACCATGCCTAGTAAACCACTGTTGTGTTCAAACCAATCTTCGGATTGTTGACTGCTTTACCTTTTTTTTAGCCACATTAGATTCGCTGCGCGCCAGGTACACGGACGGTAACAAAATATTTGTCTTTTTCCAGTTTTCCAGTAATTGGAAAATAAAATACTGCAACAGAGACTGAGCATTTTTTAATATTGCTGTTGCTGCACCAGCCGTCACCACCACCATCATGGAATGGAATGAAATTTATAATTAGCAATTTTATCGTATATTTTCTCTTAATTGCAGTCGAAGCGGATTTGGTCTCAAAATGACAACACATTCACCCATGCCCGAGGCAGGACTCGAACCTCCGACGGAGAACGTTCGCACGCACTGCAGCACGCCTCAGTGCGCACGGTTATTCAAACAATGACAAACAGTTTCAATAGTCACTGCTGTAATGACCACGCCTTAACCCATTTAACCGAGAGCGAAAACCTGCAATTACACTGATAACTGCTCACAGGCGAACTTCACACCATACACAAACTTGGACGAAAGTTTCAAAAGTTTCTCACCCAAAACGATCGGAGAGGACTCGCACTTTGGAGAATCTCTGTACAGGTTACTGCCCAGCTTGGCAGGAAGTCTCTGAAACATGTACCAGTCTTCCAAAATTTTCTGTTGGTAACGGAGTAAAAAATAAACGTAGATTGGTCTTAAACTCTCAGGCCATATCGTTTAGTTGCAAATGCAGCTGATCATCATGGGTACTGCACTTAAAATAACGCTGCAGACAATTTCGAGACGCTGCTTCGGAGTGGCCGAGCGCATTAAGGCACTATGCTCCTATGCGCGAGGCCGATCCCCGTCGGGGTTTCGAATCCCCCATCGGGCGTGGATGTTTGTGTTGTCTTTAGTATAATACAGTACGTAAGTGGTTTGCAGGTTTAGGGGCTGATGACCTCGCAGTTAAGTCCCTTAAGCTTAACAAAGATTTGAACTTTCGGGGAAAGATGTATATAAAACGTCTATGCATTATACATGGCAGTAAAATTGTTCTGGCTAAAAGTGAAAAGCGCAAACGTATTTTCAAAATGTTCAAATGTTTGTTAAGCTTAAGGGACTTAACTACGGGGTCATCAGTCCCTAAACTTACAAACTACTTATGAACTACCTTCAACTAAGGACGGCACAAATATCCATGCCCGAGGGGGGATTCGAACCCCCGACCGTAGTGGCCGTGCAGACCGTGACTGAAGCGCCTCAGTCCCCTCGGCCACCGCGGCCGGCCAAACGTATTTTAATTATATTCTAACCTACTGACATGTAAGACGCCCCTGTAGACTTCCGATAACATAGCGGACGGTTGTTCAATTTGCTTCACTTTGATCGCGGTGTTGCCTCTCAATGGTAGTCCATCTCTTTGGTCTCATCGGTCAAGCTCTCAGGCCGAAGATAGCACATTCAAGAGCCAGACCAAACCCCCAAAACCCCGTAAGCGGCCGACTGCGAACAGCGGACAAACTGAAGAGCGCCTCGGCGGCCATTGTGGTGGCAAACTTCCGCGCCTAGTTTAAATGTGCGTAAGACTCTTTTTATTACAGAGATTATTCTTTTGAGTAAAGTTGCGAAAACTATGTCTCATTTAAATATATAACTAGAAATCAGCTTCAGACTCCTTGAATATACAGCAACTATCGGTTGTGTGTATATTTATTACACATACGGTGTAGAAATTGGCCAACAGCGTTTCCTCTTCCTAACGAAAGTGAACTATAACAGTTAGATTTTTAGCGTTCTAAGTGCAGCATATGAACGGAATTTATCGTCAGACATGATTTTATGGCACTTTCTCAATATATTCTACGATTGGTGAAACTTTTGTACAAACATTAATTTCGAAAGAGTTTCAGACTTTCTTTGCTTTAGTGCTGTATTCTCCAATATTTAGATATTTCATATCATCAAAAAATCAAACAGGGCTCCCTGAAACATCTAATGTTAAAAGTCGATTGTGAAAGTGAAATATGCCATCAGATAGATAACTGAAAAATAGTTCTTACCTTGTGAATACACCAACCAGCCACTACCTAATTCTTTTAAGAACGCGAAGTGTGCCATAACTTTTTCTTAACTAATGCATCTAACATTAGCACTAGGGTATCTAGCAAGAATATGCTGTAAGCCAAATACCTTACAGTAGCGTGAACTGCTGAAAAGTCAACAACTATTGTCATAGGGTTCAAATTCACAAAGTGCATCCAGTGTGGCTATGTGTCATTCATATATGGAACTATACAGTTCTGCAAACCCCTTTCAGTTGTTATATCTATATGTAAAGCAGATTACCTTTAAAAACTGTGTTACAAGTTGCTAATATTCATTTCATAATAGAAAATTCGAACTGCAGTGAGGCAACTAATCTTGTGACTCCAACACTTATTTTAAACAATCATAAAATGAAACTTTTTGAACTTCCTGTCCACTAGTACTGCCTAAAGTAGCTCCTTTTTAAGAGCTGCCAATATTGTAAAACCCCGTTATTTATTTCATTCAATCGTATATTATCTTGAATAACAACCTGTTAAGCAAGAGTAACTATCTCTGAACACAAGTAGTAGGGCTATTTGTATTCCTTAGAAATATAAATGGGAAGACAGTATTCGTTCTTTTTTTTCCTTTCTTAAATTGATGTATGCATTTAAACGCTGAGCATCTCTTCGCCATCGTGCTTTATGTACACTGCAATAGTCAAACAACACAGACGTGACTATCAACTGTGTATATATCACGCAGTAGCTATTTAATGCCGGCCGCGGTGGCCGAGAGGACTGAGGCGCTCCAGTCACGGTCTGCCCGGCCACTACGGTCGGGGGTTCGAATCCCCTCTCGGGCATGGATATTTGTGCCGTCCTTAGTGTTAGCTAGTTCGTAAGTAGTTTGTAAGTTTAGGGATTGATGACCCCGTAGTTAAGTCCCATAAGTTCTACAAACATTTAAGAGAGAGAGAGAGAGAGAGTTAAAAATAGTTAAAAATTAAAAAAAAAAAAAAAAACAGCTATTTAATACACGATTTACCTGCTAACAACACTTATTTCATGGCGGCCGGGCGATGGGCCAAATTATCCCTCTACAGCAGCGCCGTTAGGGGGTCTAGTTATTTTTACAAGGTGTTTGAACCAGACGCGAGGTGTCGATAGCGAAATGGCTCAGGCCATAGAGTTACTAAATAAAACTAGACCGCTAGCTGGCGCTAGTGTCGCGTAACCACATTGAACGTGACGGAAGCAGCCATTTCCAGTGAAGCAGTGCGTAAACATTGTTCGTTGGTCTGCTGCTTTTAATTGTAACTGTAATAATGGTAGCAAAGCTGAAGTCGGAAACAGTGTTACATTTCACAGATCAGTCATTACTTCTATACGGTATACTATTTTCGTGGTGAAATAATAAATCATGAGACTTTGTTTTTGTTCATGTTTCCTTTTACAAATGATTCTCTAAAACTGATAAAAGTACTTTGTTGCGTGTCAAGTACTTCTATTTTATTTGCATATAAATTACTAAAAATACTAACACGATTTACGTACTAAGCTGAATGAAGAACTAGGCGTAAAAGAGGTATATATATATATATATATATATATATATATATATATATATGTGTGTGTGTGTGTGTGTGTGTGTGTGTGTGTGTGTGTGTGTGTGTATAGGGTGTTACAAAACGTTATGGCCAAACATTCAGGAAACATTCCTCACACACAAAGAAAGAAAATATGTTATGTGGACATGTGTCCGGAAACGCTTAATTTCCATGTTAGAGCTCATTTTATTACTTCTCTTCAAATCACATTAATCATGGAATGGAAACACACAGCAACAGAACGTACCAGCGTGACTTCAAACTCTTCGTTACAGGAAATGTTCAAAATGTCCTCCGTTAGCGAGGATACATGCATCCACCCTCCGTCGCATGGAATCCCTGATGCGCTGATGCAGCCCTGGAGAATGGCGTATTCTATCACAGCCGTCCACAATACGAGCACGACGAGTCTACATTTGGTACCGGGTTTGCGCAGACAAGAGCTTTCAGATGCCCCTATAAATGAAAGTCAAGAGGGTTGAAGTCAGGAGAGCGTGGAGGTGGTTGTTGAGAAGTGTACGAACACGTCGACTGAAATGTGCAGGAGCTCCATCGTGCATGAACCACATGTGTCGTACTTGTAAAGGCACATATTCTAGCAGCACAGGTAGAGTATCCCGTATGAAATCATGATAACGTGCTCCAGTGAGCGAAGGTGGAAGAACATGAGGCCCAATCATCACCAACAATTCCTGCCCAAACGTTCACAGATATCTGTGTTGATGACGTGATTGCACAATTGCGTGCGGATTCTCGTCAGCCCACACATGTTGATTGTGTAAATTTACAATTTAATCACGTTGGAATGAAGCCTCATCCGTAATCCGAAATACTGAAATGAGTTCTAACATGGAAATTATGCGTTTCCAGACACATGTCCATATAACATATGGAATGTTTGCTGAAAGTTTGGCCGTACCTTTTGTAATACCCTGTATATAGAGTATCATGCAGAAGTAGGTCGAATCATTGCTTTTAGATACTTAACAGGTGGTGATTGTGCTTCATAAATTGTCAAATATTCGATCGAATGTTGCATACTCAGCCAGTTTGAGAGGTACTATCTCTGTTAAAAAGTAATATGCGAATGAAATGCGTATTTAAAGTTGTATGAGTTACTACAATTACTCATACCCAAATTCGTGGAAGTTGAAAGAAAAATACTAATTAATATATAAAGGAATATAGACAAAACTATGCTATGCAAAAATAAGCGTGAAAAACGTACAAAAGTAGTCGCCAAAAAGTAAATAGGATCTGACAGAAAATAACGTTGATTAAATAATAATCGCACTGTCTGCTACTTTACAAGTTCTATGGAATTATCTTATGCAAATATTTCTATGCAGAATCGGTCCACCTTCTCACAAGGAAAGTACTTAGGCTCGAACAAACAGGAATACACCAAAATAATAGATAATGTAAATCTGGAAAACTCTGCAGTCGCCCATTAGAGGCCTCTGCGTGTGCCATGCCATGCCACTTTGACCTGCCGGTACGCCAGTAGTGACGGTGCACTGTGCCTCTGACGTTGCGCTTTGAGACGTTATTTGTGTAGTGAAGCGTCAGATGGGTCGGCGATTGGTAATCAATCCTGCTAATGTATTGCAATTAGTTGAGATGAAATTCCGAAGAGCTCTTCTTGGTGAATACGGTCTTGGTGTGGAAGAAGAATCATTCACATGTTTTCTGGTATCTATTATAGTGCAGAAATATGAGAATAGATTAGAAACACTATAATAGATAATAGGTAACATGCGAATGATTCATCTTCTATACCAATACCATCTACACGCAGAAGGTTTCTTCGTAACTTCACCTCAACCAGGCACACTATATTAGCAGATTTGATTACCAATCGCCGACCCATC
This sequence comes from Locusta migratoria, assembly GCA_026315105.1. NCBI lineage: Eukaryota > Metazoa > Arthropoda > Insecta > Orthoptera > Acrididae > Locusta > Locusta migratoria. The sequence continues at coordinate 551,737,009 of CM048744.1, forward strand.
CGACACTTCACCACAAAAATAACGTCACTAAACGCAACTTCAAGGGCACACTGCACCGTCACTACTGGCGTACCGGCAGGTCAAAGTGCAGTACGGCATGGCATACGCAGAGGCTTCTAATGGGCGACTGCAGAGTTTTGCAGATGCGGGAGTTTCACTAGTGCAATAAGAGACCATTACATTATCTATCACACGATTTTGGTGTATTTCTGTTTGTTCGAGCCTAAGTACTTTCCTTCTCAGAAAAGAGCCGTACACCCTTAAACTTCGTGTCTCTATGCAGACGTATTTCGGAAATTGGGAAACTTTGGATTCATTTAAGAATACTTTTTAAACAGTCTGTTGTACTCAGCATTTTTTTTAAAAACAAACATGCGTTTATTTTGAGCTTCATTTTGCACCTGTTTCGTCCCATACACTTGAAATGACAACGCCAGTACTAGTATTCTTCCCTGCAAATGGCGGCGGTCAGCTGCTTCAATTCGGTGACAGTTGGCTCGCTTCTCCGCTACGGCGTGGTACGGGCTTGGCTCAGGCAGGGCGGTGGGTATTGGTGATACGAGCCTAGGAAATTGTCGCCATCCATTGCAGATGACAGAACGAGATGGGACGTTTAGTCCCGAGACAACAGGATTAGGGTGGGAGCGTCGGACCACGTCAAGCTGTACGGTAATCAGTTGGGACGCGGCACGGATACCGCGAAACCTGAGCAGTCTGGTGACAGAACTGTCTGGCTGCGGCAGAAGTCCCGCGATTAGCACGGGCTGAGGCCGCGACGGCGACCCGCGGACGCACGCCTTTTGTGAATGCGAGAGCGAGAGCTCTGGCCGCGCGCGCTCGCTAATAGCCCAGCAGGGGCCACGTGTAATCCACGTGTGGGCGAGCACTCTTTGTGACACGTCGTATTCCACGTTACCACGTGTCAGGAAGAAAGCGGTAATTGCACTGGGGTGACAACTGGCATGGGACGGCGATATGCTCACAAGGAGAGGACGCCTACTCGTCATCGCAGAATTCGTCCAAATTCATTGTACATGAAGGGCGTGGTTTCCAAGTGGAAACTCCACATGGCTAAGCGTTTAGGAAATAAGAGGAAGTCTGATACGAATCTATCACCATACGCACCTTATCAACTGCCCCTGAGAGAATGTGTTTAGAAAGCGGTGTTTGGCTTAGCGGTAAGAGATAGGATTTTTTATTGAAACGTTCGTGGTTTCGAATCTGCCCGGCGGCAAATACATTGATATATATATATATATATATATATATATATATATATATATATATATATATATATATAATCAAGTTTGTTTTTCTATGAAGACAATAAAACACCATGTAACTGAAAAAGGCCAGCGTTCATAACGTGCGCAAGATGAGGTCAAAATTATTCCTTCCCCTGGTTCTTCGATATCGCTCCGGTACATGTAATTGATCAATTGCAAAAGAATGGAAATAATGATTCACATACACGACGTCCCCAAATGCGAGTTAACTAGGCGTCCTTTTTTGAGTATTGTTGCCCAGTGTAGGATCCTTATCAGGTGGGTTTGACGGAGGACATAGAAAGAGCCCAAAGAAGGGCAGCTCGTTTCATATTTTCACGATACAGGGGAGACAGCGATACGGAAATGATACAGGATCCGGGATGGGAATCATTACAACAGCGGCGCTTATCGCTACGACTTACGAAACTCCAATCGCCAACATTCTCCTCCGAATGCGAGAATATATTGTTGACTTCCACTTAGGAAGAAATGATCATCAGAATAAAATAAGAAAAATCAGAGCTCAAATGGAGAGATTCAGGTGTTCTTTCTTCCCCCGCGCTATTCGAGAATGGAATGGGAGATAAAATAGTATAACGGTGGATCGATGAACCCTATTCCAGGCACTTAAATGTGATTTGCAGAGTATCCCGTGTAGATGTAGAAACTACAGTCCCTTTTTAAATGTTTGTAGTCCTGATTATCATCCAACGCCCTTTTTTTTTTTTGCTTATATAAGTTAATAAAATAACCTATATGATGTTGCGGTTAATTGTGACGTCAGTGTATATCTACATTAATACTCTGCAAACCACTGAGAAGTGCATGGCAGAGGGTACGTCCCACTGTACCAGTTATTAGGGTTTTGTCCCACTCAATTCACGTATTGAGCGTGCGAAGAACGATTGTTTAAATGCCTTCGTGCATGCTGTAATAAATCTAATCTTGTCCTCACGATCCCAACGGTAACAATATGTAGATGTACACATTGCCAAGGAGCAGAAAAAGTTTGCTTCCGGGTGGAGTTGAACCCGCTACATTCTCAATAGGAATCCGATACAAAGCGGCTAAAAGGGTAGCGGAGTACTTGTGGAGTGCACATGTGGGTTTTTTAGGTTAGAGAATTCCCTCCCTAGGCACGACAAGTTGCCTCCTGAGCCGCTACAAGGTAGCAGTAGGTAAAACGCAACAGGGAATGAAAAGATCAATGTAGTAGTAGTTAACTGCAGCGTCTACAGAAAGGTCCCAGAACTGCTCTCATTAATAAATGGTCACAATGCCCACATAGCACTATGGACGGAAGGCTGGCTGAAACCAGATGTAAAAAGTAAGGAAATTCTAAACTCAGACTGGAATATATACCTCAGAGACAGACTGGACACTGAAGGGGGAGGCGTGTTTATAGCGATAAAAAGTGCACTAGTATCGAAGGAAATAGACGGAGATTCTAAGTGTGAAATAATTTGGGGTAAGGCCGCGGTTAAAGCAGGATTCCTGGCTCATCAGCTATTGTTGCAGAACACCTGAATGATAATTTGGAAAATATTTTGAGTAGATTTCCCGATCATGTTATTGTTTTGGGAGGAGATTTTAATTTACCGGATATAGGTTGAGGGACTCAAACGCTTAAAACGGATGGCAGGGACAAAGAATCCAGTGAAATTGTTTTAAGTGCGTTATCTGAAAATTCCCTTGAGCAGTTAAACAGAGAACCGACTCGTGGCGATTTCTTTTTCTGCAGTACGTTGGCGATTGTTATGTGGGGCAACATGTTCCTGCCATTATGGCATTAAAAAAGACTGTTTTTATAGTAGCGTGTTATCGGCAGTTTGCCTTTCCTTCGTTTATCTGAAGTAGGAAACCTGTAGATTATGTTGTACTTTCAGAAAATAAACAGAACACAATTATAACATAACAATTGCACCACACATGCCGAAGTACGAAGGTAGTAAATAGTGGCAACTATTTTTCACAACCTATACAAAAGCGATACGTGTTTTCACCTGTTACTGTACTTCAGAGGAGTCACCATCGTTCTGTAGAATCCGTTGCCAGCGATGTGGAAGGCGTAGTATACCGTTAGCAGCGCCTGTTTTGTTAATGGTGCGAATGGAGCGGTCTACTGCCTGCCGCATCTCTGGAACAGTTGTAAAGGGCTGCACGAAGTGGTTCCTACCTCTTCGGAATCAAATCAAAGACACGAGGACTTACGTCCGGGGACGATAGTGCATGGTACAGAACTTCCAGTCCCATCGCTCGAACAGAGCAGCCACAGCTTGAGCTGTATGCGACCGCGCATTGTCGTGCAAAATGATGGGTGGGTGGCGCAGAAAGTGTTGCCGCTTCTTTCGCAAAGCTGGTCGCAGGTGATGCTCCAAAAACGAACGATAACACTGTGCAATGACGGTCTGCCGCGGAAGAACATAATGCGTTAGGATAACAACATCGCAGTCGTACACGAGAATCACCATACGTTCCACCATACTAGGGCTCTGACGCACTTCAAGACCTTGATGTCACTGTCGTGCTGTTAGATCTCCGGCGTTTTCAATCTTGATTCGGGTGTTCCTGTTTCGAAAACATAGTGACACCGTTACGCTAGACCGCTCACTCAGAAGTGACTGTGTTTCCCTCGATTATGGGACGGGCGAGTTTATTTGGTCGGAGTTAAGGTAGGTACGTCAACAACGTGTGCTATCAGCGACAATAGTAGATTCCATTCCATAGTGTCTCTACACCAGTGTTGCCACTATTTACGTTCCAACCCTCGTATTAACAATAATAATAATAAAAAACTAGTTGGCCCGTGTGAATAATTCGCACTCTATCTTAATGAGTCACAGACAAGTAAGATAGTAATAGAGAAAAGGCGATGCAAGTGCATATGTATAAAAGATAATAAACTTTGAATAGTAGTAACAAATTTTAGTCTCAATGTAAGAAAAGTTATATAATTAAGTACAATAAGATTAATTATGAAAGATATAAAAAATCTGGTATTGACTTGGTCATTTTTTTAAAACTGTTTATTTTAGAAAACTTCTTTGAAAACAATATTATTAGTTATGATGTGATCATACTTTACTTTTTGGCTGTATATCTCTTTAACACAAAGATAAATATCACAGAATGAGCGAATTCGTGAAAAAGCCATGTATAACTGACTATATTAAAAAAATAGGTTCTGGTAAGTACACCCCTGGCCATTAAAATGCTTCACGACGAAGAAGACGTGGTACAGACGCGAAATTTAACAGACAGGAAGAAGATGCGGTTATATGCAAATGATTAGCTTTTCAGAGCGTTCACACAAGGTTGGCGCCGGTGGCGACACATACAACGTGCTGACATGAGTTTCCAACCAATTTTTCATACACAAACAGCAGTTGACCGGCGTTGCATGATTTAACGTTGTTGTGATGCCTCCTGTAAGTTTCAAAATGTTCAAATGTTTGTAGAGCTTATGGGACTTAACTGCGGGGTTATCAGTCCCTTAACTTACAAACTACTTATTAACTAGCTAATACTAAAGACGGCACAAATATCCATGCCCGAGGGGGGATTCGAACCCCCGAACGTAATGGCCTCGTGTAAGGAAGAGAAATGCGTACCATCACGTTCCCGACTTTGATAAAAGTCGGATTGTAGCCTATCGCGATTGCAGTTTATCATATCGCGGCATTGCTGCTCGCGTTGGTCGCTATCCAATGACTGGTAGCAGAATATGGAATCGGTGGGTTCAGAAGGGCAATACGGAACGCCAACGGCATTGTATCACTGCTATCGATATGACAGGCATGTTATCCGCATGGCTGTAACGGATCGTGCAACCACATCTCGATCCCTGAGTCAACAGATGCGGACGTTTGCAAGACAACCATCTGCACGAACGACTTTTGCAGCAGCATGGACTATCAGCTCGAAGACCATGACTGCGGTTACCCTTGACGCCGCATCACAGACAGGAGCGCGTGCGATGGTGTACGCAACGACGAACCTGGGTGCACGAATGGCAAAATGTCATTTTTCGGATGAATCCAGGTTTTGTTTACAGCATCATGGTGCCCTGGGCAGCACATTCTCCAGATCTCTCACCAACTGAAAACGTCTGGTCAATAATGGCCGAGCAACTGGCTCGTCATAATACGCCAGTCACTTGATGAACTGTGGTTTCGTGTTGAAGCTGTATGGGCTGTACACGCCATCCAAGCTCTGTTTGACTCAATGCCCAGGCGTATCAAGGCCGTTATTACGGCCAGAGGTGATTGTTCTGGGTACTGATTTCTCTGCGTGAAAATGTAATCACATGTCACTTCCAGTATGTTATATTTGTACAATGAATACCCGTTTATCATCTGCATTTTTTCTTCGTGTATAAATTTTAATGGCTAGTAGTGTATAATCCTGCCCTTTGAAGTGTCTGATCTGCTTCATTTAAGACCGTAGCGACGGTTAATTCTATTGGGAATTGTCTTCCCATCATTTGAAAAGTCATGGTTGGATCAGAAGTTGTGAGGTTAATGCGGGGTATCATCACAGTTTTATCGGAATCAATAAGTTTAGCAGTGACGATGCACTCACCTAAGTGAGTCACTACCAATCTTGCATGATTCATTAACTCCTAATTAGCGTTAAGATTTCTTATTAATCATAGTATTTTTGTTTAAAAATAATTGGTAAGGTGGTAAACCGGACGTTAAGGTACCGCATTTCAGTTAATTCGCGCAGTACGCAACGCTTGTTTGAACAAAGTGAACAATTCCAGCAGCTGTTTTGCGTCGACGTGTGAAAGAGAAACTTCGGGATATACTACGCTTGCGTAAAGAATCTAGGTAACTACAAGAGCTGTCGTGCGTGTTAATTAAATTATTTGTATATGTTTCGTCTCTACTTCGACGTGTATAACCTAAATCGCGTGATAAACAGTACAATTATTGTTTTCTAAATAATATTTTTTGTGTGAAAACAATAACTTTAAATTACAGCATGGTGATGAATTACAGTGATGACAATATTATCAGTATTTCTTCGAATAGCGAATTGCTGTTAGCGTCACTGTATAAGGTATGGATATTCTACCAAATTGTGACATTTGAAAAATTTATGCCGGCCCGGGACTGGAGCCCGTGTTTCCCGCTTTTCGCGAGCGGTCGCCTTAACCAATATTTCACTTTTTATTTTGTCTTTGCTCTGTGTGTAGTTCTGATCTTTGCGGTTGCTGATCGTGTTTGATCGTTGTCTTCTTGGCTCAGCTTTTTTTTTATTACAGAGAGCGTTCCGCCCTCTGACTGGGCGCGATGAGCCACGGCGCCCGGCTACCACTAGGCTACCCGAATACGACTCCAGGACCGACCCAAACTTGCATATGCCACACTGACTGCACATATGAGCCAACTGCATTCATCCCTTAGCACTTGCAGCTTAATCTGTCTTGGGGGAATGAAAACAACGAGGCATTAACCTACGCTGTTATCGTCTTTGCCTCGCTCTGGCATCTGTTAAATTACCCTATGGTGAAGAATTACAGTGATGATAATATTATCAATATTTTTTTCGAATAGCAAATGTCTCTTAACGTCAATAATTCAGGAATGGACGTTCTAAAGTATAACTATCTGTGTATTTTTCGTCAGTAGTGGAGAACGTAAGCTCAATACTTAGACTAAATTTGGATTAGTAATAGAGATAAGGCGTAAAAAAAAAAAAAAAAAAAAGATGAGAAATAATATATATGATGGTGATGGCATGGCTGGCCACGGTGGCCGAGGGGATTGAGGCGCTCCAGTCACGGTCTGCACTACCACTACTGTCGGGGGTTCGAATCCCCCCTCGGGCATGGATATTTGTGCCGTCCTTAGATGCAAGTAGTTCATAAGTAATTTGTAAGTTTAGGGACTGATGACCCCGTGGTTAAGTCCCATAGACTCTACAAACATTTGAATTCAAATGTTCAAATGTTTGTAAAGCTTATGGGACTTAACTACGGGGTCATCAGTCCCTAAACTTACAAACTACTTACGAACTAGGACGGCACAAATATCCATGCCCGAGGGGGGATTCGAACCCCCGACCGAAGTGGCGGTGCTGACCGTGACTGGAGCGCCTCAGTCACCTCGGCCACCGCGGTCGGCAAACATTTGAATTTTTATGATGGTGATGATGATAACTGTAACTTTAATAATTATGATAATAAAAAAAAAGTTACTGATAAATTGGCAGAACTTTTACCCTGTACCCCGTAGGACTGGCGTGGCTTCCGGTTTAAAGCACCTTCTTCTGGGTGGCATCATATGGTCCGAATTATATAGAAGATTTGTTTGTTTATCGATATACAACGTTTGCTACCGATCTCACCGTGTCTGACATCTGAAGATTCAGGTGTGAGTGCCACTGTACAGCAGGTGGCGCAAGCTCCAATTGCGCCACCCGCCACCGCTGGCGCCAGACGTGTCTACGGATCAACAAGTGTTCAGCCCGAATTCCTCTAGACGAGGCCGGGACACGAGGGCTGAGGCAGAACACGCCATTAGGACCTTCGAGGGCGCTCCATCAGAACTCAAGCGCTGCGGAACAACAGGCAATAGTTGTACTCCAATATACCAGAGGAAATTGAACTCCGACGTGACAGATATTAGAGCCAAAGAAATAGCCATAAGATGTGAGACAGACAAATCGAAGGAAACAGAAACCTCAGAAGAAGATGAAGGAGGTCGTCAAATACCCGATTTTTCATCGGACGGATAAGAAACCATTGACAACCAGCGCGATCAATCGAAAGATGAGGAAACTTTTCCAAAATTTTGACGGAGTAACATGTTTCAAAAATGTTCAAATGTTTGTTAAGCTTAAGGGACTTAACTGCGGTGGTCATCAGTCCCGAAACTTACAAACTACTTATGAACTACCTTATACTAAAGACGACACAAACATCCATGCCCGAGGGGGGATTCGAACTCCAGAAGGGGAACGGCCTCGCGCATCGGCACATTAGCGCCTCGGCGAGTAACTTGTAATTTGCGTCTGTTTGCTGATGATGCAGAGGTGTATGGGGAGCTGTGGCCTTTAATTACTGTTATACCATACAGGATGACTTAGACAAAATCTCTAGTTAGTGTGAAGAATGGCAGCTAGGTCTAAATGTAGAAAAAGTAAGGTGATGCACATGAGTACGAAACACAGTCCCATACTGTTCGTATACAGTATTAGTAGTGAGCTTCTTGATGCAGTCACGTCGTTCAAATATCTAGGCGTAACATTGCAGAGCGATATGAAATGGAATGAACATGTAAGAACAGTTGTGAGTAAGGCGAACAGCCGACTTCGGTTTATTATGATAATTCTGGGAAGATGTACTTCATCTGTAAAGGAGACCGCGTATAAAACACTTCTATGACCATGTCTCGAGTATTATTCAAGTATTTGGGACCCGCAGCAGATCAGTTTAAAGAAAAACATAGAAGCAGTTCAAAGGCGAGCAGCTAGGTTCGTTACTGGTAGGTTCGACTAATGCGCGAGTGTCACAGAAATTCTCCTGGAACTCACAAGGGGATCGCTGGAGGTAAGACGACGTTCTTTTCGCGAAATTCTGTTGAAATGTAGAGGGCCAAAATTTCAAGCTCAGTGTAGAACGATCTTGCTGCCGCCTACTTACATTCCGCGTAAAGCTCACAAAGACAACAGAAATTACGTCTCTTACAGAGGCATATAGACATTCCTTTTTCCTTCGTTCTATTTGGGAGTGGAATACGAAAGGAAATGCCTAGTGGTGCTACTGTGTACCCTCCACCACTCTCCTTACTGTGGATTGCGGAATATATATGTAGAATTTCGCAATAACAAACGGACTTTCAAACGTAAGCAGACTCCTGAGGAGGCATAAAAATGCAAGAAAACTTCGACTATTCACTGCAAAACCAGTTTGTTTCATTAAAAGGACTAGAAGACGTAGAAAATCAAACTTCTCAGCAAGCATCCCCTTCCAACTATTCAGCGAGTCCACCAGCCACGACGGTGAAAATACCGCCAGTAACGGTCCAGCTACATCGGAAAATACCTTCAAGTCAACGCAACACTGAAGGACGAAATAACTAAACCTTTAAGAGCAAATCAGATATATTTTCTGTATGACCGCACTCTTTTGATAATTTTACATACAAAAAGCCTAGAGCGCAATATTGATTGTTTATTAAAACAAGTTTCAACCCAGTGTGGGGCCGTCTTCGGAGTGTTTCTGCTAGGTGGCGTGGAGCGGCATAGGTGCTGCGCGTCCTCAGCAGTAACAGAACCTGAGGACTCGCAGCTCTTGCGCCGCTACGCACCACAGCCGTCAACACTTTATGATACTAAATATGTGTTCCACAGAAAACCGAAATTGTAGGATTACAAACCACTGTACGGACCTTCACAGTGCAAGGGGTGATTAAATTTTAGGCACATAGCAGACAATTGTACCGTGCCAACTACGTGCATTCGATGTGGAGGACGCCATCACCGCGAAGACTGCACCCAACCATCGCCGAAATGTGTAAACTGCCAACAAGAAGGCCATCCTAGGTCTTGGCGCGGACCTCCTGAACTTAAAGGCAATCGGAGCATATTAGATGCAACCACGCTCTACAAGAAAGACGCCACAACAACCTACTGTGCCGAAATTTACGTAGACTTCAACCGACGTTCCAACATTGAGAACCTCCCGTGTAAGGTATTCCTGCTCATGGAGGAGCTATACTGCTCATTCGGGAAGACGTTTATCATCAGCAGAAATACAGCAGATCATAAGAAGTAGATTCGATGTATGGCAAACCAGAATTCAAGGACAAATCACAAGGAAACTACTTGGACTCGAACAAACACATCTGTATGAACGTTTGGTTACAATATCTGTACGTACACCTCCATGTGCTGGTGGGTGTCGTTTTTTGCAAAACTTTGCAACCATGCTCTAGATAGCACTGTAGATGTAATTGTAGATGCCATACGTAATGCAGATATCTGAAGTATAACTTATGTAATAATCGTAATACATGTTCTCTAGCGTATTGTCATCAAAAGCCGTGATGACAGTTGCAACTTTAACTTTCTTCTCGGAAGACTGTTGGTATTCACTGCCACTGCTTCCATCACCTCTTCCCGCATTTACCGAAGCACTACCGCTAGTAATGAGTTCTTCGTCATTATCATTCCTATTATCATCATTATGTGTTAGTGTTAAAACGGTATCTAACTTATGCTCATATTTCTGAATCATAACAGATCCGAGAAAGCATGCGAATGATTCATCTTCTACACCAATATCATCTTCACGAAGAATGGTTCTTCGTAACTTCATCTCAACCAATCGCAATTGCAGGATTGATTATCGATCGCCGCTCCATCTGATACTTCACCACACAAATGTCACACAACGCAACCTCGGAGGCACACTGCACCGTCCGTACTGTCGAACCGGCAGGTCAAAGTGCAATGCGGCATGGCACACGAAGAGGCCTCTAACGGACGACTGCAGAGTTTTGCAGATGCGGGAGTGTCACTAGTGCAATAAGGGACCTTTACGTTATCTCTCGTATGATTTTGATGAATATGTGTTTTTTCGAGCCCAAGTACTTTCCTTGTCAGTAACAGCAACGACAAACAGTAATTATCAAAGCACTATCAAACGTGGATCTACAATTTTACTGAAAAGAAACAACAGAATCAGAACAATTACTGACATCGCCAGGAAATTTAACAATTAGGTGGATCGTCTTTCTAAAACAATCTTCATCGCCAGAGTCGATATTTTCAGACTAAATATGGATAAAAGGCAGAATACCATGGCAGACATCACACTTTGCGTATTGAACGCCGTAGGTATAAAGGACGTTTAAAAGCAATTTACAAGAACAATCAAATCAAATATATTTTCGTGACATTTTTGTTTCTTTGGGATGACAGCGCCCTTATGAACATTTTATATATGAAAAATCTAGCGCCAGTCTAGTTTCAACTCAATGTTGGGCCATCTTCAGGATGTGGCGTTACGTCACGAGTGCTGGACTGCTGTGCACATCGCTCTCGATTTTTTTTATATAATTTTAGGATTAATATAATTGTTTTAACTGTTATTTCGTGATAATATTAAATCTAGAGGTGTTCTAGTAAAGGATCGTCAGTTATTTTAGTGTTTGTTGTGCCGTATTTGCTTTAAGTGGTGTTACTTGTGTTAGCGTGTGCTCCGGCATCCACGTCTTACTGCTTTGTTTACATCTGGTGACGAGTGGTTCCAGCCGTAGCGGTCTCCGAAAGCTAAGTTCCAATAAGTGTTTGTGTTATTGTATTTAAATTATTAAAGTTAGTAGATTTCAGAAGGTGTTATCACGCTAGTTATTTATTAAATTTAGTACTTTTCAACAGGTGACTTACTGTTTTTAACGTAGTTGTGGTTGGGAAACATTAAGTTACGGTATTTGATAACACTTGTACTCACTGTGTTTAGTTAGTTTATTAGTGACGCTTGAATTTGAACTTCTTTGTACAAGCAACAGCGTAAAGTTTCTGTGGAAGTGTTATTTGCTCTTTTCTGATACTATTAGTTGTTGTTGTTACTTGATTTGTAGAGACTGAGGTTTGTTGATTGCTGTAGTTAAGAGGTACTTCCTAGTTATTTTGTAGAAACGTAACTTCATAACGTAGACGTCTAGTTTTTCTTAACAAATAATTGTAAAATTTTACCATGAGTGAAAAGTGTGGGCTCTGTCGTAGGGTCGTGCGTAGTGGGCTGCAGTGTGGGATTTGTATTAAGTATTTTCATGGGGGGGGGGGGGGGAGTGCAGTGGGGAAGCCAGTGGGCATTGTGGTGAGGTTCTCTCCTGGAACTGTGGAATTTGCAGCAGGAAAAAGTTGATAGAGGAGCAGGAGCGTTTGATCTGCGCCCTTCAGGTGCAGTTTAAAAACGCTGAAGAGGAACTAGGTAGGTTGAGGAGCGGAAGGGGGGCTTGGGAGTGGGAACTGGCAGTTGGCAAGAAGGTAGCTAGGAGAAGGTATTCAGATAGCTTTACATTGCAAGTTGCAAATAGGTTTGACCAACTGTCAGAGTTGAGTGGAGATCAACCTCCTGTAGCTGTAGGTGTAGGAAGTACACAGCAGACCTCAGCTTTTAGAAAGCGGAAATCTGTAGAGAGGTCTCTTAGAAAGAAGAAGGTTCTGCTGCTAGGCCGTTCTCATGGCAGAGGTGTAGGCCAACAGTTGCAGGAAGTACTTGGGAGTGAGTACCAGGTCACCAGCATAGTGAAGCCTAGTGTAGGGTTAGCTCAGGTCACTTGTAACATAGGGGACTTATGTAGGAATTTTTCAAAAGAGGATAAGGTAGTTATAGTGGGTGGGGCCGGGAATAGTCTTGATAGGGACGGGAAATATGATATAGGTGGTGATCTGGAGAGGATAGCAACTCAAACTGGTGGCACGAATGTGCATTTCGTGCAGATGTTTCAGCGTCATGATAGGCCTTGTCGTAATACAGCTGTCAGCCGTGTTAACATGGGGCTTGAGAAGGCGCTGATGACGGAGGGCATGGATCACATTGCAGTGGTGCCAGTTGAGACTATCCAAAGGTCGGATTTTACTAGGCACGGTCTGCACCTCAATAGGTATGGGAAGGGGAGGTTGGCAAAGCTCATAGGTGACAGTGTAGTAGTGGGTGGGGGTGTCACTCATGGAAAAAATCCTGTAGTAGTTGGTGCTAGGACTGCACCTTTTTTAGACTGAAGACAGCTGATAGGTATTCCTGCTTAAAGGAAGTCCCTCTAAGAAAGGAATCACCTTTGACAAAGTCTAAGAATATAAGTAATAAGGGAATTACTGTTTTTCATCAAAAGATACAGGGTATCAGAGATAAAGTTAATGAACTGCTTATTGATACTGATTCTGACATTATTGGTATTTCAGAGCACTTTTTAAGTGGTGTGACAATTCAGAGACTTCCTTTACCAGGATACAGGTTAGCTGCCTTCTACTCTAGGAGTTCCTTGCAGTGTGGGGGAGTGGCCATGTATGTAAAAAACGATTTTTCATCCGAGTCAATCTAAACACTGCACAGAACAGATATTTGAATGTTGTGCAGGAGTTGTTAACGTTAATGGAACTAAACTAGTAATAGTTGTTATTTATAGATCCCCTGACTCAGATTTTAAAATGTTTCTGCCCAAGCTGGAATTGGTTCTGGGTTCACTGTATAGGAAGTATAACAATTGTGTGTGGAGATTTCAACATTAATTGTGTAGGTGATAGCTCAAGGAAGAGTCAGCTGTTAGATCTATTTAATTTCTATATCATGATACAAACAGTATTTTTTTCAACGAGAGTGCAAGGAAATAGCAGTTCTACCATTGACAATATTTTTGTTCATTCTTCATTATTAGAGGGGCACTCTGTCAGCAGAATAGTAAATGGCCTATCAGACCACGATGCCCAACTTTTAATTCTAAAAAGCATTTGTTCTCAAACAAATGTTAAACATAAATATCAACTACTCAGAAAAGTTATTTCAGTTGCAATTGAGACATTTTTAAGCTTAATTAAGGAACAAGAATGGCAGATGATAAATATAATGCTTTTCTGAACACATTTCTTATGCTGTTTGAAAGTTGTTTTCCGCTAGAACGCTCAAAACAGGGTACTTCCAGTAACAGACAGCCAGGGTGGCTGACAAAGGGGATAAGAGTATCATGTAGAACTAAGCGGAATTTGTATCAAAATGTTAGAAGCAGTCAGAATGAAGTTGCAGTAGCTCATAACAAACAGTACTGCAAGGTTCTGAAAAATGACATTAGGAATGCAAAAAGTATGTAGTACACAAAAAGAATAGCATACTCTCGGGATAAAATTAAAACTGTCTGGTCAATCGTGAAGGAAGTGTCTGGTCAGGAGCAGCAGGTAGAAGATATAACGTCACTGCGTACTAGGAATGTTTCTGTTACTGACAAGTTAGATATATGTGCAATATTCAATAATCACTTTCTGAATATAGTAGGGGAACTAAACAAAACTCTAGTTTCTACAGGTAATCATATAACGTTTTTAGAAAATGCCTTTCCGAGGCTGTTACCTGAAATGGTCCTTCATGATACTTCCATAGGTGAGATTGAGCCAATAATTAAATCACTAAAGACTAAGGACTCTTGTGGATATGATGGGGTATCTATCAGAATTCTAAAATACTGTTCTCCATATGTTAGCCCAGTACTAAGCAATATTTGTAATTTTTCGTTTCAGAATGGTCAGTTTTCTAACAGATTAAAGTACTCAGTAGTGAAACCACTTTATAAAAAAGGAGAAAGGGATAACGTAGACAACTATAGATCTATTTGTATGCCATCCTTTTTTTTTTCTAAAGTTATTGAAAACGCTGTATATTCAATTAATCTTGATCATTTCAGTTCACATTATTTATTGTCAAACGTACAGTTTGGGTTTAGAAGTGGTTTAACGACTGAAAACGCTATATTTTCGTTTCTCTGTGAGGCACTTGATGGGTTAAATAAGAGGCTACGGACATTAGGCGTCTTCTTTGATTTAACAAAAGCGTTTGATTGTGTTGACCACAAAATATTGTTGCAGATGTTGGAACATTATGGAATACGGGAAGTAGCCCACAACTGGTTCACCTCTTACTTTAATAATAGAGAACAGAAGATAATTCTCCGCAGTGTAGAAAATGGCAATCCCAATGGGGCACAATTAAGTATGGGGTGCCCCAGGGGTCTGTTTTGGGACAATTGCTGTTTCTTCTTTATATAAATGATATGCCTTCCAGTATAACAGGTGACTGTAAAATATTTTTGTTTGCTGATGATACCAGCTTGGTAGTGAAGGATGTTGCTCGTAATATTGACACAGTATCAAATAATGCAGTTCAAGAGATAAGTTCATGGCTAATAGAAAACAAGTTGATGTTAAATCACAGTAAAACTCAGTTTTTACAATTTCTAACACATAATTTGACGAAAGCTGACATTCTGATTACACATAATGGGCATGTGATAATTGAGACTGAACAGTTCAAATTTCTAGGTGTTCATATAGACAGTAAGCTGTCATGGAAAGCCCGTGTTCGGGATCTTGTTCCAAAACTAAATTCTGCTATATGCACCATTACAACAATATCAGAGGTAAGTGATTTTTCAACACAAAAAATAGTCTATTACGCTTACTTTCACTCACTTATGACGTACGGCATTGTTTTTTGGGGTAGCTCGCCTGATGCAAAAAGGATATTTCTGGCTCAAAAACGGGCAATAGCAATATCTGGTGTAATTTCGCGAACATCATGTCGACCCCTTTTCAGTAGTCTGGGAATTTTGACTCTGGTGTCACAATACGTTTTTTCTTTAATGTAGTTTGTTGTTAATAATATCAGCTTATTCCTACGAGTTAGTAGCTTTCACTCGGTGAATATTAGACAGAAGTCTAATCTAGATTTGCATCACACCACCTTAACACTTGTTCAGAAAGGGGTACAGTATTCTGCGGCATCCATTTTCAATAAGCTGCCACAAGAACTAAAGAATCTTAGCACTAATCCACACGCTTTCAAATTTAAATTGAAGAGTTACCTCATGGCTCACTCCTTTTATTCTGTCGAGGAACTCCTAGAAAAGTTAAACAACTAAGTTAAATAATTTTTTTCTTTGTTGATTCTTTTCACTTTGTCTTAAGATTGTCGTGTGCAAAGGACTACTTAAAAATTTTCTATTACCATTCTTGTGTAACAATTAATGTATTGACTTGTTCCATGACCCTGGAGTCTCACTCCTCAATTGGGTCCTATGCAACAGAAAAAAACCAATAAAAATAAATAAATGTTTCTCCAATATGGTGTGGAGCGCTGTAGCTCCTGTACGTCAACAGCAATAACAGAACCTGGCGACTCGCAGGTTCTACCCCGCTACACGCCACAACCGTCAACACACTGAAAGTGTATGATTACCAACCACTGTGCGGACCTTCACAGTGCGAGGTGTGCTTAAATTTCTGGCACACAGCAAACTATTGTACCCTGCCAAATAGGCTGCGTTCGATCTGGAGAACACCATCACACTAAAGACTGCACCCAAGCAAAAACTATGCCACTAAAATGCGTAAACTGCCAACAAGAAGGACATCCCGCATCTTGGCGCGGATGTCCTGAGCTTAAAAGATGCAATCGGAGCATATCAGATGCAACCACGCCCTACAAGAAGGATGCCACTACGTCGACTACAACCGACGGTCCAACATTGAGAACGCAGCAGAGAGGAGGCCAATCAGACTAGACCGAAAGACAGCAGATCATAGCAAATCAGAACTCAAGGACTACTCAGTAACAGCAACAACAAACAGAAGAATCAATCGGAGAATTTATCAACGCACCATCAAACATAGATCTATAGTTTTACTGAGGAGAAACAACAAAATCAAAACAATTGCAGACATCGCCAGAAAATTTAGCTATCAAACGGAATTTTTTTCTAAAATAATAATCATCATCAGCGGAAGTCGATACTTTCAAACTAAATATGAGCAGAAGGCAGAATACTACGACAGACATCACACTTTGCATATTGAACACAGTACATGTAAAGCTCTTTCTCTGTAAGGATAAGGATACGAATAAGGAAAAATAAGAATAAATAAACAAAACAGTAAAAAAGAAATTTCTTTTAATGCATCTCTCTAAAAACATCGATTTGACGTTTCGCGCATTACATCAAGTGATCGATCTGTGATGTTATTAGAATCATTATTGTTGAATTTCCTGATTGGATTCTTCGAAACGAGTGTATTTTTACGTGTGATTTGATCTACACCACTTACTTTCCTGATAAACGGTAAGTACATAGACTTCTGCAATCTGATAGTAATATTTTTCAGTTCCTTCAAAACTAGTTTCATAGCACGCTAATGAAAGATAGCTTATCAATCATAATCAACCAACACGCGAGCGGAGCCGCGGGTTTAAACTAGTCTAATCTAAACAGGGGGTTCAGAAGAGAATTTGAACCTCAGCCGCGCATGCGCATTGCAATGCTGCGACCACTGCCGCCTATGTTAAGTGGTCGCTCTACGACTAGAATACAGGTTGTCTCTGTGACGCAAAACGTTTCTAATGCAATAAAAATACTTTGAAAGTGCATATAAAATGATCTGATAGAAGAACGAAACGAAGAATGATAGTTAAAAAACACGTTATATTATTTATTTATGTACTTTTTCTTCACGAAGAGGTTTTATCCTGGGATCACTGAACCAGTGAACACACAGGACGCGCCGTCACTGAGTAGAAGAGAGACACAGACAGTTCCTACCAGTCCCTTTTTTACTAGTGTGCAGCGTTTACGTTGCTTCCTCGACGTGAAATAACAGGAGGAGACGTTATAAACTTCGCAGTTCCGCACGCGCGCGCCAGCTTTCACGTCCCGTGTGGAGTCGGTGTCGTTTGCAAATGCCCCGCTTCCAGTAGCGGAGGCGGTGCGCTGCGCGGGTAGACGGCACACAGGGGCATTTGCAACAGCGGCCCAGGAGACGGCGGCCGGCTTGTATCGCCGACGCCGCTGCCGTTCCGTTGCCGTTGCCGTCGTTGCCGTTGCCGTCGGCTGCAGTTTAGGGGCCCCTGGGGACCGCAGCCGGCCCCCTCCAGCCACCGCCCACACACAAACATCTGGCTGGGGGCGACCGCGCCGCTGGCATCTGCTGCCGAATGCCCACATCTGCTGCTGGTACGCCACTTGTAACAGCGTCTGTCGATGTAATGACAACACCAGCGTCTCTGGGCAACACTGTTAACGCTCAGTGCAGCTTTTTACAACTTTGGTTGTCACTGTCGTTAGTACGACCGTATAGAATTGAGTGAATTTCCGTGCAGTTCTTCTAGACACTGCCCTATTCTCTTCGATGACGTACGCGCAATTTTGTCGTCGTCCTTCAAGTTTCTTCATCTTCATCTACATACAGGGTGTTTCACTAAGTGTGTTTGCCTCTGTAACTTATAAAATAATAGGTAACGGGAAATTTTAATGCGGTATGTCAACACAAGAAATGTTACACTTTCTGCGGAGCTATGAAAATAGTTTATTGTATCATTTTCCAAAGAGTTACAGCACAAAGATATAATTTTTTAAATGGAACAATAGTTTTTTTTCTATCGTGCATTGGATTCGTTGAAACCAGCTGTGTCCAAATCGATTTAAACTACATTCCTATCACTGTTAGTTTGGGAGCTACAACCCTTCAAAGTTTCAGGGGCAGATACCACAAGCGCTGCGCATAATGCAATGCGCCTTCTAAATGTGGTGCGGCCGAGTTGTAACGTCGCCGGTGTCACGGAGCGAGAAGCTTCCTCGATGCGCTGTTAGACTGCCGACTGTCGCCGCACACGGCCGGATACCCGACAGTTGGAGCCACACAAACAACCGGGGCTCAATATACCACAGTTACTGATATCGGATGACGATGGCATACACGAACAACAGCGCATCGAGGAAGCTTTTCGCTCCGTGACACCGGCGACGTTACAACTCGGCCGCACCACATTTAGAAGGCGCATTGCATTATGCGCAGCGCTTGTGGTATCTGCCCCTGAAACTTTGAAGGGTTGTAGCTCCCAAACTAACAGTGATAGGAATGTAGTTTAAATCGATTTGGACACAGCTGGTTTCAACGAATCCAATGCACGATAGAAAACACTATTGTTCCATTTAAAAATTATATCTTTGTACTGTAACGCTTTGGAAAATGATACAATAAACAATGTTCATAGCTCCGCAGAAAGTGAAACATTTCTTGTGTTGAATACCGCATTAAAATTTCCCGTCACCTATTATTTTATAAGTTACAGAGGCAAACACACTTCGTGAAACACCCTGTATACTCCGCAAACCACCGTAAGGCGGGTGTCGAAGGGTACACTGTACCACTACTAAGCATTTCATTTCCTATTCCACTCCCAAATGGAACGACGGAAAAAATAATGTCTATATGCCACTGCACGAGCCCTAATTTCTCTTAAAAGTAGGCCACTGTACGGAATAAAAACATAATTTTGGGACGAGGTATCCAGATAAGAATTTACTGTTATAAAAAGCTAAATTTTAGCAGTAAAAGTAGCAAAAGATCCGTGTGAGCTACCGGCTACTCCTTGCTGCAACACCTTGTTCCCTGGCCCAAAATGGCAACTGATTTGGTTCATATTACTCTAATAACAAGAAGTTGACGATACAGTGGCCAATATACATAGCAGCTCACACGAGATTACACACAAGCATTAATAAACAAGCCACCACAATTAAAGTTATTTCAGAAAGGTGGCTAAGGAAAAACATTTATGGCACATAGAAAATTGCATCTGAGCTTGTTCTCAGCACTGATGAAAAACAATGTTAAATAAAAGGAGGAAGGTGCTCGAAAACTACAATTTGTAGGCAAGTCAAAATTATAATGAACTTAACTTGTTTATTCAGGTCGAACGCAAACAAAATGGGGAACCAATTTTGTTAATACAATGAAAAGCTTCCCATTTACAGGAACTAACACTTACGATGACCAGCATTGAAATTAACATAAATTACACAGAACTTAACGCTACTGGGGCGAAAATTTACAAACATCACCCGCTCGCTCACACACACGCAATGCAACAGCGAAACTCACCAATATCAGCGTGCTGAAGCGATGCAGCAGCAGGCGCCGCTATCGTAGGCAAAACTCAGCAAACCCCGAGGTACCGCACAACACAATATACAATAAAAGTGCGAACATGGCTCTGGTCTGTCGTGCCTGATTTGCAATGGTGCGTGAAAATGGCAAAGATAAGTTGCATTTAGATTAGACTACGAGCAAACACGCTAACTGCGACACACGGCTAGGTTACATGATCGCATTCCACTGAGGGTGAAGTGGTTAAAAATCGGATTCATTACACAAAATCACGGCGGACTCTTTAAGTTGCAATCTGAGAGTAAACTATCTAGGCACTGGTTTTATGAAAAAGTAGAAATCGTAGCAATATTAACTAACATTTCAACAACCAATATTTTAAAACAGGAAATACAATGCTTTTCCTCGTGCCTTGAAAAGAGTGTGGTTCTAATTTAACTAAATACTAATCGAGCGACATCAAATAAATTAAAATTTTATAAAAAATATATGGAAGACGACAGACTTTCGTTTTTCACTCTTATCTTTGTAATCATTACGTGAAATGTAAGTAGGCGGCAGGAAGATCGTTCTGTAGTCAACTTCAAATTACGGCACTCTAAAAGTCCTCAACAGAATTGATCGAAAAGAACGTTTTTCCTCCAGCAATTCCCATTTGAGTGACACTCGCGCATTGGTCGAACCTACCAGTAACGAACCTAAGTGCTCGCCTCTGAACTGCTTCTATGTCTTCCTTTAAATTGATCTGCTGCGGGTCCCAAAGACTTGAGCAATACTCAAGACGTAGTTGTACAAAGCCGGCCGCGGTGGCCGAGGGGACTGAGGCGCTCCAGTCACGGTCTGCACGACCACTACGGTCGGGGGTTCGAATCCCCCCTCGGGCATGGATATTTGTGCCGTCCTAGTTCGTAAGTAGTTCATAAGTAGTTTGTAAGTTTAGGGACTGATGACCTCGTAGTTAAGTCCCATAAGCTTAACAAACATTTGAACATTTAGTTGTGCAAGCGTTTTATACGTGGTCTCCTTTACAGATTAAGTACATCTACCCAAATTTCTCCCAATAAACCGAAGTCGGCTGTCCGCCTTACTCACAACTGTCCTTACATTTTAGTTTCACTTCATATCGCTCTGCAGTGTTACGCCCAGATATATGAACGACGCTACTGCATCAAGAAGCTGTATTCGAACATTAGGGGACTGTTTTTCCTAGTCATGTTCATTACCTTACATTTATATCTAGTTGACATTGTTTACACCAATTATAATTTTTTCTAAGTCATCCTGTATGCTATTATAGTCAATTAATGTAGTAGTTCTAAGCATGACAAAAAATTTTTCACTGTTGGTTTTCTAGAACATAACAGGGACATGCATCCTCACGTTTACATATAAGTCCCAGCTGCGCCGAACACATCGTGCCAACATAAAACCAAATCGGCAGGAAGAAGGTCTTACTACCCCTTGACCCCTTGCGACTACATTCGTCGATTGTTTCTGCGGTGAGTCATCGCGAGGGAAACTTCGTTAAATTTTGAGTTCTTTGCGATAGTGGACGTATCTTACAAGTATCGTATTCTGCAGCCCTGTCCATTCTATAGATTTTCTGAAACTCTGAGTTTTATGATACGAAGACACCCGTGCGCTTTTCTTTATTTCTACTCCATGACCACCAAGGGAGGACAATATGCATTTGCCTTTCAAAATCCTCGTGTATTTCGTGAAAATTGAAAATGAGCTGGCAGCAAAGGTAAACTTTTCTTTACTGTTACACAAACATTTTAGAACTAAGAACATAAGGACGAAGACGGAAGCTACGACTATAAACATGAAGTTATTTTAGAAAACCAAGTTTGCCAATGTTGCTTCAACATCGTTAGTTATTATCGGTTTTCGTAGACGTACGCTGCGATTATCGCATCTTGCACATGTTAACAAAAATTCCGGAATTGAAAATGGAAAAAAATGTTAAAATGACAGAATGATATTCACAGGTTTAGTTGTAAAATAGTAATAGTGGTAAGATAGAAACATTTATCGTTGTCATGTACTCATCGTAATTAAAAACCAACAGAGCAAGGAAAAAATATAGTTCAGTAATTCCTCAGTAACGATGGATGAAGGGAATTGGAGGTGTTGGTGGCTGGTGTAATCTCTACATCATGACTACAGGCGAGAAGGCGCGATGTTGCGTGGCCTATGATTGGCAGCCTGCAGCCTTATCTTGACACCTGCGCAGGCAATGCACTCAACAGTGCTCCTGGCTACTTTCCTAATTGGGCTCGTGGTAAAGCTGGTTCTTTTCCTAGTCACGTCTCCCACATGTGCATGTGGCGTCCGATGTATCCAGATGGTTGGTTGGTTTGTTGTGCACTGGTCATCGGTCCCTTGTTCCATACACAAAGCGTGAACTGAAAAACCAGACACCACTTAAAATGCAAAAACAATGTTTCAAAACACGTTAACGCTGAAAACATGAATAATGCCTCAAAATTAAAAAACAAGAACTGAAATGAAAGGATGGGGTGATAGATTTATCATAAATTAACGGAGATTCTTGGCTCTGATCAATATTTCTTAGACATAAATCTTCATCGTGGTGGTAAAATGGGGTATTATGGTCGTCATATTTCAAGAGAGCAGACAATAAATTTTTATTGTGCGCTGCCTTGGCCACTATCAAAACTGCATACAATTTACTTGACAATTACAGTGACACAACGTATCAGTAATTTCACTCTGAGATTCTGCTCGCGCCAAAACCCCAGTGTGGCCGAGTAGCGCATGGAGTAGCGTCTCTTTCCGCCAGTTTCTTTGGCAGCGCGGCTGGCGTGTACAAACAGTTGTATTGTTGATGTAAGAACGACTAGTTACATTTGCTTGTGATACCATCTTTCTGAATAATAAAGTACGTTATATACTTAAGTTGGGTATTATTCGGTTCAGTACCACCATATTATCCACACCGGTATCGGCACGTTGACAAACACTATATCTGGAGAAGACAGGGTTACAGCGATTTCTTGCTACTGGGGTTAAACGTTGATTAGAGCGCGGCGTTGAAGCTATGTTCAAACACACGCAGAAGTCGATTAGTAACAGCGATGGTAGCGCTCATAGCGGTTACGTTTTGCATGACAGCGAACAGAAGAGAAATAATTTTTATAATCAAATATACGGCGAGGCGCCACATTTGATGATATTTCTTTGATGAAAGACACCTGTATGTCAAAGTTCCTTTTTACACTATCGAATAAATACATGGCGTAATGACTTTGACAAAGATATGTGACCGTGTAGTACCAGTGTTAGCTCCATTTATTTATTAACTTTTCAGATTCCATAAGCGTTCATTTCGGTGTGGGTCTTACTGTACGTTTTCACAGTAATACGTTACGAATGAAATACTTTTCAATTTGTATGAGAACGCGTAGTAGGTAAAATACGAGAATTTTATGGGGTTGGTACGAGATTCTCACTCTCTGAGTACGACCTGTGCGCCCTCCCCCCCCCCCCTCTCTCTCGCAATCAGTGCGGCGTCAATTGTTTTGATATTTACGTGTCGTTTTGAAATGCAACAAACGTGACATCCTAAGATAGTTGCCCTCACGTGCTTGTTCAAAGCCGACGGGTATCCTCATCTACACAAATTCGTGTTTTTTTTTCTCCATCGTCAAAATTTGGGGGTGCGCGGATTACTCGAGGGCGTGGATTAGTCGAGTATATTTTCTAGTTTGCGAGACATTCATCTCTTTTATGATTTTAGTTCCAACAGATTTTGCTAGTATTATACTAGAATTCTACCCGGTGTACAAGGAGGCCTTGAACACTATAACTGGGTACACCTAAAGCCGTCGGCACACGGAGTGTGTATCTTAACGAGTGTGACCAACGTGGCGAGTTTCTGACGTCACAACGCGCGAACCGCGCGTTGGAGAGGCTTTCTCAACGTGTGGGGCAGTATCAAGCATGTCAGATATTCTCAAAGAGCGTTTGAACTATCACCAATAAGGTGGGAGAACGCCCCCCGACGTCACACCACGTGGCTATCCTGGGGGGCAGCTCTTTTCTGTAGAGAGACGAAGACGCCACGTTGGCCTTCGTATTTCGTGGTTTTTGTGTATTTAACTTAGGGCTTATGAATGTATGACATTTCAAAGAAAGTAAAAGTAACTGAGTAAATTGACACTCTCTCGGGAACCGGCCATTAAGGTACTATTTGTTGGAATAAATGACTGGAAATGTCTTATACGTAGTTAAAAAAATTCCGTATTGCAGTAATCTGCCGTTTCAAGGCAAGGCGGATTGAAGATCTATCAACACGAATAGTTTTTTGTATCATTTGTTGTAATTACTTGTCAACAACCGGCATATTACCCAGTAGCATATACGCCTAGTCTAATAGCGTCTCTTGCAATACATTAGTAACGTACTTAGCCGTACGGTAGGGGGTAAGTCGTGGACAGTGAAGTTAAAAGAGGTTGCGGTGTTGATTGAAGACTCCACTTTAGGCCGGCCGCGGTGGCCGAGGGGACTGAGGCGCTCGAGTCATGGTCTGCACGTCCACTACGGTCGGGGGTTCGAATCCCCCCCTCGGGCATGGATATTTGTGCCGTCCTTAGTAGTAGCCAGTTCATAAGTAGTTTGTCAGTTTAGGGACTGATAACCCCGTAGTTAAGTCCCATAAGCTCTACAAACATTTGAACATTTTTTGCTCCACTTAAGCAAATATTTTTTCTTTTTTAATTCGGTTTTCTGATAGACTCAGAAGACTTTCCTATAAATTTCTTAGAAGTACACTGCATAATATTCGATGCTATGTAAAAATAAGTGCGCACCCTCTGAGGAGTGAGTTTGTTGGATTTGTTTTATGAACAAGACAGTTTGCACCTGACGTAGAGTAAACTACGCACTTATTGTTTCACGTATTGCATTTTACACGTTCTTAACATCCTTCTACTGAATAGTAACATTGACCGTGGAAGCATGATCTTTTAAAGATTTACTAAAAAGCGAGACTCTTGCAATAATCTTTGTGTTGTGAAGGCCTATTCTAATTTTATATCGCACAGTTTGTCATGAAAATTTTACCATTCGCTGCACTTATTGACATAAAATGCAACTTTTATAAGAGTCTTGTGTTCATAGGTATTTTGTTGTTATTTATTTAGGACTATCAAGGAACATAACGAACATAAGCACAAGAGCGGAAATAAGCGATTCACTAGAAGTAAAGCAGGAATTCCACTGTCTTGATTTGGTAAACAGTGTGATTCCAACTGTCGCCGGAGCGCGCTACGATCGCGTGTAGCCCGTTGAGGCACACGCCTCGTATGCTCAAGTCGCGCCGTCTCCGAGCGTTCAGCCGCACGGTGGACTCGGCTCGTTGACCGCACACGTTAAGACACACGCTTCGTGTCCGACGGCTTTAGGCTGAGCGCCCCGTGCCGGCAGTCGGCCGTGGAGCAGGCCTGTGGCTGCGGCCGCCGTGGCGGCTGGCACTCACGTATGCGCGAGCCAGAGACCTTGTAAAAAATAACTAGACTCACTAGCGGCGCTGCTGTCGCGGGGTAATTTGAACCTTCGGCCGGCCGCCATGACAGTGGCAAGCGTAACATAAATACGAGTGCTGTTGAGAGATAAATCATGTATTATAAGCCTACTGCGGCATATATACCCAATTCGTAGTCACGTCTAAACTGTTTGACTACTGCAGTGTACATGAAGCTTGATGGTAAAGAGCTACTCACCGTTTAACAGCACAATTAGGTTTAAGAAAAGGAATACAAGCAACAAGCAACTTGTGTTCAGAGGTAGTTATTCTTGCGTAACAGGCTGTCAGTCTACACAATACAGAACTGAATGAAATAAATAACAGGTTTTTACAATACGGGTAGCTCTTAAAAACTAGCTGCTTTAGGCAGTACTGGCGGACAGGAAGTTTAAACAGTTTCACTTTATGGTATGTAAAATGACTATTTGGGGGCACAAGATCGAATTTTTGATTATGAAATTATTGTTAGCAAATTGTAACATAGAATTTCAATGTCATCTGCTTTACAATTAGTAAGACAACTGAAAGGGGTTTGCACAAGTGTGTATAGTTCCATACATGAATGACAATTCAATTGTTTGTATAGTTTATGGGACTCAACTACGGGGTCATCAGTCCCTAAACTTACAAACTACTTATCAACTAGCTTATCCTAAGGACGGCACAAATATCCATGCCCGAGGGGGGATTCGAACCCCCGACCGTAGTGGCCGTGCCGACAGTGACTGGAGCGCCTCAGTCTCCTCGGCCACCGCGGCCGGCCATGAATGACACATAGCCGCACTCGATGTACATTGTGAAGTTGTAACCTATGATGACAGTTGTTGACTTTTGAGCAGTTCACGCAACTGTATTTGGCTTACAGAATTAAAAATGCTACTATTAGTGCTTGATACCCTAAAGCTAATGTTACGTACACAGTTAAGAACAACGTATGGCATACTTCGTGTTCTTAAAAGAATTTGGTAGTGGCTGGTTTGCTGTATTCACAACGGAAGAAGCTATTTTACAGTTTTGTATGTGATGGGATATTTCATTTTCACAGTCTATTTTTAACATTAGCTGTTTCAGGCAGCGGTCTAAAGCACCTCGCTGCGGAGCGCGCGGTTGCTCGCCGTGGAGGTTCGAGTCCTCCCTGGGGCATGGGTGTGCGTGTTTGTCCGTAGGTTAGTTTACCTAGGTTTAAGTAGTTTGTAAGCTACGGACTGATGACCACGCAGTTTGGTCCGATAGATTTACAAACATTTGAAACATTTTTTCAGGCAGCTCTGTTTCATTTTTTGATAGTGTAAAATATCTGAATATTGGAGAATACAGCAGGCACTCAAAGACGTAAAGTGCTGTAAAACACTTCCGAAATTAATGTTTGTACAAAAGTTTCACCATCGCAGAATACACTGAGAAAGTGCCAAAAACCGCGTCTGAGGATAAATTCAGTTCATATGCTGCACTTAGAACGCTAAAAAACTAAATGTTATAATTCGTTTAGTTCGGAAGAAGAAAAGCTATTGGCCGATTTCTACGCCGTATGTGTAAGAAATTTCCACAGAACCGATAGTTGCTATACATTCAAAGAGTCTGAAGATGTTTTGTAGTTATATATTTAAATGAGACATAGTTTTTGCGACTTATCTCTAATTAATACATACGCTAATCAAAAGAGCAGGTCGCAAGTAGCAGACATTGGTTTTTTTTTAACATTTTTGATGATTTGCTCGATTAATTTTAGCTTCTGACCGCAGGTTCCTTTATTCCACATCACTCCTGCGTCCTTCTTTCTGTTTTTATTTGTGGCGCCACGCCTCTATTTTTACCGCTTTACATTATTTTCTAAAGTGTGTGCCCTGGTCCTGTTGGTCTGAGCGCAGCGCGCAGTTTTAAGTTTGAACCTGGACTCTGTTCCGCTTGTCATACGTGTTAAATTTTCGGTTTTTACCATGATTTATACCCTTTCCTTACGCTCTTGTATTTTCTAGTACCAGGTAGATTCATCTAGTCTACCTAGGTCTCTTAACGTTTCATGATTTGTCGCCTTAATGATCTGCTTTATGCTGTCTGATGTACTCCTTTTTCCTGCACCAGGCCGCGTTACATTTCTCTTATGCTCCCCGTCCTCCACCCCCCCCCCCCCGCCCCCCCCACCACACACACAATATATGAATGTAATTTTAATTTGTTTTTAAAGAATCATCACATACATTGTAAACAACTATTATGGATGTACTTTGTATTGCCTTAGATATTTTTTTTATATTGTTCCTTGTTTCTGATCTTATTACAAACGCTCGACATGATTATCTGAGCTTATTTTGCAAACCATTATAGGATTTCGTGTCGTAATTGCTAGTCAGATCCATTTTATTTACTGTTTGTTCCTATGTTATGAACCTTTGAAATAATGCTGGTTGCGTAACATATACGCTACTTGTATTTTTGATTGTCAACTGTATTTTAGTCTGTCTTTATTTATTTTACTTTTTTATGGCATGACATAGGTGAAGCTCTATTTTATGCTGTACATATTACTCTGTTACAATTTATTTGTCAGATGAGCATTTTTTAAATTAATACTGTTCAATAATGTTGAATTAAACGCTATGTACGAAAAATGATCAAATGTTTGTAGAAGTTATGGGACTTAACTATGGGGTCATCAGTCCCTAAACTTACAAACTACTTATGAACTAGCTAAGACTAAAGACGGCACAAATATCCATGCCCGAGGGGGGATTCGAAACCCCCGACCGTAGTGGCCGTGCATACCGTGACTGCAGCGCCTCAGTCCCCTCAGCCACCGCGGCCGGCTGCTGCGTTAGTTGCACAAACATTTAGAAAGGTGTCGCTGGTAAGTACTGGCTGAATTTGGACAGGAGGTCAGCTAGCCTCGAGTACTGTACGTGGCTTCCATAGAGTGAACACAGTGAACAGCAGTGAGTCAAAGGGAGCAGGCAGTTTAGCGGGAGAGTGACGTATGTGTGTAGGAGCGGCGATGTGGCGCGTGGCGCTGGCGGCGCCTACTGTACGGCGGACAGCTCGGCTGCCGGCGTGTTTCCGGCCTGCCCGCGCTGTTTACCGTCTGACCACAAGTTGGCGAGCTCAGACCGTGCCTTTGCAAAGCGAAAACAGCCGCAAGGGCTACGACCGCGCCAAGCACACACAATGCCCTGAGCTGCCGACTGTGGACAGCGGGCAAACTGAAGGGCGAATCGGCTGCCATTATGGTGGCAAACTTCCGCGACAACTTTAAATGTGCATAAGACTCTTTTGATTAGTTTCCAAAGAGAATTTAAAACCGTTCATGAGGTGACCAACCATTTTTAATGTATAATTATTTCTTAATGCTGATTGTTTGCTAATTGGTTTAATTGATAACTTCATTACCGTTTTCGGGCGTTGCCCATCATCAGATACACTGTGAATGACACACACAATCATTAGCAAAAAAGAGTAGCTGCATAAAAAAGTAAATGATATAAAAGGTTAACAAGCAGCAGAGTAGACAAAAATTCCAACATCAACAGAACAAACCTTCGGCATACAACGAAGAAAAGCCGCGGTGGAGTGGCCGAGCGGTCTAAAGCGTCTCTCTGCGGAGCGCGCGGTTGCTCGCCGTGGAGGTTCGAGACCTCCCTGGGGCATGGGTGTGTGTGTTCTCGTTAGGTTAGTTTACCCAGGTTTAAGTAGTTTGTAAGCTACGGACTGATGACCACGCAGTTTGGTCCGATAGATTTACAAACATTTGAACATTTGGAGCCTCAGACAGCTGCGGCCATCCACGCGACACATTTGAGCTCGAAATTTAAAAGTGCAAAATAGTGAAAATAAAAAAAATAAAAAAAATAATTTTAAAAAATCCACACTGACCTACAGATGACTTTCTTAAGTGAAAGGATGTTTCGTACACACATTCAGACTTTTCTTTAACACACTAGTGATAACTTCAAAACGAACAACATGCCGGTGCAGTTTTAAGGTTAGCTACATAAGTTACAGAAGACGTTTTGTCTCGTAGTAGCGCCTAAATCTCCGATTTAGAACTGCTCAGTATAAGTAACTAGCTTAAACCCGCGGCTCCGCTCGCGTGTTGGTTGATTATAATAGATAAGCTGCCTTTCAGTAGTGAGCTATGAGAGTGGTTTTGAAGGATGAAATGAAATACAATACCTTCTTTAGAAACAAATATTTTAATCAACATTCAAATAAAAAAATGTGAAGTGCTTAATGATTTACAATAAATAATACATACATTATTCCTTATAGCCTGTATATAAGACATTGTAGCGCGCATAGACCAAAGATATGGTCTGTGGCATCACGTTTTGCTGTAAGTAACCTCCTTGCTATACAGTCGCAAACGTCATCACTGCCCTTCAGTCCGAAGTTTTTTATAATTTGACGACTCTGAACCACCATATCTTCCACCCACTTATAACTATCGGCATGGAACTGCTATGATGTATAACGGGAGACTTCGGACAATAATTACACACAGACCATTCTTTTGCGTTCTGTAGTTTTCGCTGCAGAGCGAAACATTAACACACACATACGTAGAATTTTATTTACACCGATTACTTTCCATCCGAATACACTGCGCCCTTTTATCATTATCAGCCCTCAAGCAACAATGCAACCAATAAAACCATTTCAGACAGTAAATTTATTTTTCAAAGAGTAATTATTGTTCCGCATTTCCGTTAATTCTTGAAATTACTAAATATCTATCAGATCGCTATAAAAACTTCCTCAGGTATAAATAAGTAACTGTACAAATATTTAAGTCTCTGCGTCTTGTCGTTCGGACGTGATAAGCGTACACCGAACAGACATTCACATTAATATATATATAGCTATCCGATCGCCATAAAACCGTACCTAAAGATTTCCCCGGGCAGACTTTAGTAACTGTACAAATTTTTAGCTCTCTATGTCTTGTGGTTCAGACGTGATAAACGTACACCGAACAGACATTCACATTTATAGATATAGATAGAAGATTGCGCTCGTAAAGGCTGCGAAAGTCATGCAATTACCACAATTAAAATCACTGGTGAAAATAATTTTGGCTAAATAGTACAGCCAGTACGCTCAATCTCCATTACAGAATGTAAATATAAATTTCACATTTATTGAAATTTAATATTTTAAACTAAAGATCTTTACATCTACTACGCCGATTTGTTTACAAACAATAAAGAGAAGCTAATTGTTATTGGCCGCGTGAATGGGACTGCTGATTGGCTGCGGCGCCGTTGCCAACGTCCAAACATGAAACGCCAATCGCGGACTCCTAAACTGCACTTCAGCCCTCACCTTAGTTCATGAAGCAGGGATACGAGACACTGAGAAACACTGCCGTGTGTACGTTGACAATGTAACAGGTGCCGTTTGTATCCCAACACAAGATTGACCACGCACTAATTACTACTGTAGAACACTGTACTGCAGTTGTTGTAAACAGCAAAATGTTCAGTTCCACTAAAGCAGCTCCTGTCGGTGACAGATTAGGACATGACAAGTAACTGTTTCACATACACTTATCCAAGGTACGTAGACTAGAAAGGTATGTCAGTTTGGGCTTCTTCACTCTCATTGGTTACCGCTGTATTACGTCACTCGGCAGCAAGCCGCTGTGAATTGCTTTTAAGCGCCGGAACACGCTTGTCATTAATATATACGTATACTAACATACAAAGGACTGAAAAAGAAAAGCTTCAAACATTATTAACAACTAGGTAACCCGTCCCGTCCCGCGACTTGGCACGGGTAATATTTAAATGTCTTTAACCTGAGAACCACTGAACGTATCTTGATCATGTTCTTTTTTTTATTGTAGAGCTCTTAAATATCTAAAATAAAGTCCAGGAGAGTACATGTCTAACTTTTGTAGATTTCCCACAATCACTGTTTATGTAGTCTGTAGGAATCCGGCGCCAGCGCCTTAGGAGAGAAAAATGGTACATATGTTTCAGTCGTAAAAGTTAGACATATGCTCTCGCGGACTTTTTTTAGACTCTTGTGAGATCTACAATTTAAAAGAAATCTCATCACGATATGTTCAGTAGCTCTCGAGTTATGATTTGACCCCCTTAGAGTGCGAATTTCGAAATTTTACTATGCCTATAACCGTGATGCTAGTTCATGCAACAAGTTGAAGTTTTATCGCAATCGACTGAATGACATTGACAGGCATAGCATACGGACAAACAAAGGCCTTAATTTTTATATATTAGATAAAGAAACCTTTCGTTACAATGCAAATTTAGTAGCCGATTTTCGCATTAATGTTTTTGATTTACTCATTTAATACTATGAAGATTGAACTGCATACTACTTTCATACATACAATTTTATCAATAAAATAAAGCTGATCTGAATCTTAACAGTTCATTCTGCAAGTCTCTTTTGTAATCGGCTTCGCCGGCCGCGGTGGCCGAGGGGACTGAGGCTCTCCAGTCACGGTCTGCACGGCCACTACGGTCGGGGGTTCGAATCCCCCCTCGGGCATGGATATTTGTGCCGTCCTTAGTCTTAACTAGTTCATAAGTAGTTTGAAAGCTTAGGGACTGATGACCCCGTAGTTAAGTCCCATAAGTTCTACAAACATTTGAACATTTTTTAAACAAATTCTGGCATTTTTGACATTTCTCTTGTCGTTTACAGCGAGAGATCCATATGCGCTGAAGTCGCTCATCTTTTGGAAACCGATGGTACAAAACGCCTTCCGTCTTGCGTCCACTGTTATTGCACTCCGGAACAGCACAACCGAAGTATTCTTACTCATAATTACAGAATGAACATATGGAAAAATTGTTCCAAAATTCAAAATGTTTGTATAGCTTATGGGACTTAACTATGGGGTCATCAGTCCCTAAACTTACAAACTACTTATGAACTTACTAATCCTAAGGACGGCACAAATATCCGTGCCCGAGGGGGGATTCGAACCCCCGACCGTAGTGACCGTGCAGACCGCGACTGGAGCGCCTCAGTCCCCTCGGCCTCCGCGGCCGGCAAAAATCGTTCCCTAATACAAGAAACCTAGTTTCTATCCGAACACTTAACAGGTCACGAAACGAGCGAGCGCAAAACACAACTTGCTGCTCGCACGTTTCATAAGGGTACTGCGGCAACTGCTCGACGCTTGCTGCCAGGTGACGTCACAGAAGCAAACCGCGCGAGTCAAATTTACACCCCCCTGACACTTACCGGCGTAGTGTAATTCTGGAGGCGTGATATAAGGAGTTGCAGCCAGCAGACGGGCAGAGTGGTGTGTGTGGTGTCGCGGCGACAGGCCACACGGAAGCGTTGCCTCCAGCTGGTGAGAGGCGGCCGGCATAGCAGAGGGCAAACACGGAAGTGTCGGCACTGGTCTCCCACACCGGCACCTGACAGCCGCCACACTTTGTAGTCTAGAGGGTGTCCTCAGTGCGGTAGACGCGGGGTGGCGCAGTCACTGTCGCCACCAACCGCCACCAGAAACGCCGTCTCAACACACGCTCCCATTAATAATTCATCAATGATATCATCAGCTTCAGTAGAGTGCCAGTTTATTACTTCGTAGAATAAATAGATCGTAGAATAAATAGAATTAGCTAACCCAGGGGTTCTCAAACTTTTTGCGCCGGCCGCGGTGGCCGAGGGGACTAAGGCGATCCATTCACGGGCTGCACGGCCACTACGGTCGGGGGTTCGAATCCCCCCTCGGGCATGGATATTTGCGCCGTCCTAGTTCGTAAGTAGTTCATAAGTAGTTTGTAAGTTTAGGGACCGATGACCCCGTAGTTACGTCCCATAGACTATACAAACATTTGAACATTTGATTTCAAACATTTTTGCGTCGCGGAGCACCTTTAAAAGTGGAACTAAAGGCGGAGCATTAAACTTTACGTCGCAGATATATACTGCATTTGGTAAATTGTTGTTGTTATGGTCTTCAAGTGCGCCTCGGATGCACAGTGGTAGAGTGCCAGACTAAAAATTAAAAGGTCGCGGGTTCGATCCCCGCCAGGTCCTAGGATTTTTATCTGTCACTTTCCACTTCTTTCACCTCTGGCAGTATTGCTCATGTGAAAAATGCCGAGTAGCACCGTGGTTCGGAACCCACGTTAAACTGTAGGTCCCCCTATAACTGGCTGGGTAAGTCAGTCCGAAGGTCGGAGGAAGGCAACGGCATACCACCTCCAAACAGGACCATGCCTAGTAAAGCACTGTGGTGTTCAAACCAATCTTGGGATTGTTGACTGCTTTTTTTTAATTTCTTTTTTTTAATTTTTTTTATGGTCTTCAGTCCGGAGACTGGTTTGATGCAGCTCTCTACCCTACTCTATCGTGAGCAAACCTTTTCATCTCCACTTAAGAACGGCAACCCACATCCACTTGTATCTGCTTACTATACGCGTCTCTTGGTCTCCCTCTGCTATTTTCACCCCACACACTTTCCTCCAATGCTAAATTTACGATTCCTCGATGTCTAAGAATGTGTCCTACCAAGCGATCCCTTATTTTAGTCAGGGTATGCCAAAAATTCCTTCTCTCACCAATTTTGTTCAGTACCTCTTCATTAGTTATGCGATCTATCCGCCTAATCTTCAGCATTCTTCTGTAGCACCACATCTCAAAAGCATCTATTCTCTTCCTGTTCGCACTGCTTAATGTCAATGTTTCACTCCCGTACAAGGCAATACTCCACACAAATGCCTTCAGACAAGACTTCCTTACACTTAAATTAATATTCGATGTTAGCAAATTTCTCATTTTCAAAAATGCTTTTCTTCCCATTGCCATTCTGCATTTTACATCCTCTGTATTGCGACCATCGCATGTTATTTTACTACCCAAATAACAAAACTCATCTATCACCTTCACTGCTTCATTACCTAATCTAATTCCTTATGTGACTAATGTTGACGAAGCTAGGTGATTTCACAATTTAAGCACACAATACATTAAGGTTAATTAATCAGTTTGGAAAACGTAATTTCCTTATATGAAAAAAAAAAAAAAACACACACACACAGTGAACATATAATTATTTAAAGATAAAAATAACATTAAATTACTGTATGGTGACGATTCACAGTGATGATAATATTATCAATATTTACTCGCAATAACGTTGTTGTTGTTGGATGTTTAAAGGAGACTAAACTGCTGGGTTATCAGTGCCTCGCAATAGCGAATTTCTTTTAGCGTCACTGTATAACGTATGGATGTTCTACCAAATGGTGACATATGAAAATTTGTGGCGGGTCGGGACTTGAACCCGGGTTTCCCGCTTTTCGCGAGCTGCCGCCTTAACCACTAGGCTACCTAACCGAACACGACTCCAGGACCGACGCAAACTTCCATTTGGTAGAATATCCATACCTTATACAGTGACGCTAAAAGAAATTCGCTATTGCGAGAAAATATTTATAATATTATCATCACTGTAATTCATCACCACACAGTAATTGAACAGATGCCTATGCGAGGCAATGACGATAACAGCATTGGTTAATGCCTCGTTTTCATTCTCCCTGGTGCGGAAAACAGATTACGCTGCGAGTGCTAAGGGATGAATGCAGTTGACTCATATGTGCAGTCAGTGTGGCATATGGAAGTTTGGGTCGGTCCTGGAGTCGTGTTTGGGTAGCCTAGTGGTTAAGGCGACCGCTCGCGAAAAGCGGGAAACCCGGGTTCGAGTTCCGGCCCGGCACAAATTTTCATATGTCACCATTTGGTAGAACATCCATATCTTATACAGTGAAGCAAAGTGAAATTCGCTATTGCGAGTAAATATTGATAATAAAAATTACAGTCTAGTTCGCAAAATTTGACAATTTATTACTACAGGTAACCGATTTCGATTTAAGATGAGATCATCGTCAGACCTCTATAAAATACAATAAAAGAAGATATGCTATAGAGGGAAACAGGTACACCATTAATTGCTATGATAAATTTACAATCAGGATTAGAAAATTACGTAAAACAGTATACCTCGCTCAACGCTTGAACATTTACAGCGAAGTATACTGTTTTACGTAATTTCTAATCCTGTTGTAAATTTATCATAGCTATTAATAGTGTACCTGTTTCCTTCTATAGCATATCGTCTTTTATTGTATTTTATAGGGGTCTGAAGATGATCTGATCTTACATCGAAACCGGTTACCTGTAATAATAAATTGTCAAATTTTGCGAACTACACTGTTATTTTTATCTTTAAAATAAGATTAATCACTGTAAATGTTCATTTTATGACATTAGACAGAACTTCACGCACATACAAAAACAGTAACAATACGTTTAGAATGTATTCAGCAGAACAGGTATTGTAGATCCACATTTTTCTTACACACACAGATAAATAGGTATATAATGACATAGTTCCAAGCTTTCCTTGGTTTCGGAGAAAGAACAAGGATGCCAATGAGAAGAATGTTTTAATTTGCACAATGAGACTATATCTATTAGAACAGTTGTAACCGAATATCTTGGTCTACATTGACACGGGAACTGTATTTTGTTTTAGTTGAAACATATGCAGAAAACTCCGATTTGCATAAATATGTGGTTGAGAGAGGCAGAAGAAGAAGTTTACCTTTATCTGATAAGGTTTTGAACTCGTCCTTTAGCGTGACACCAAAATTCCGAGACTGATTGCGCAGTCTGAAACTTTGCGATTATCTCGGAATCTGATGTCAAAACAAGCAAGCATTCATACTGCTTCGACGTCTAAGAGACTGGTTTTCTGGGTACAGAATACAGATTTACAACCCAAACATTTTCTATGGTGTTTTTTGCAACCTGTCTGGAAAACATGAGTTCGAGTATTCAAGCAAACATAACAGGTGAACTTCGAAATCATTTACGATATCCTAAGGAATGTCTGATTCGAGTTCTTCTCAGAAGACTTTTGTCACTGTAAAACTATCCAGTCTTCCATTTTGAGTGATTCTGCCCAAAACGTAAATTCTTTTTAAATCCTTTCACATTAACATTAGCATAAAAAATAGTCACTACTTTTTCTTATATGTACAGACAAAAATCATTAAGTTCTGTAAAAATATCGGTTAAATACGCCGAATTCATTAACCAAAGATTATCACACAACTTCTATCCCAAAGCGAAGTCATTTTCAGTCAAGAAGACTCACTTTATTTCTCAGTTGAAAGAGGCGCATTGACTTTTACCACGGGAGAGCCACTTCTGTGTGAAGAAGTGAAGATGTAGTAGACCACCCATGTATACGACAGGGTAAGTCACAAGCCGCGCAACCCTCCCCCCCCCCCCCCAAAAAAAAAAGAAAGCTAGATCTAAATATTTGTTCCATTGATTTATTAAAGGAAAATTAAAATATCCTTACCTTTTCGCGGAGCACCTGGAGTTCTTTTGCGAAGCACGGTTTGAGAAACTCTGTGCTAGAAAATAGCTCAACATTCCGTGGACATAGAACCAAAATTCAAATAATTGTAAATGTATGGGACTTACCTTTTTTTTTTTTTTGGTTATTAGTCCCTAAGCTTACAAACTACTTAAACTAAGTTAAACTAACCTAAGGGCAATACAAACACCCTTGCCAGAGGGATGACTCGAACCTCCGACAAGGAACAACCGTGCACTCCGCAGCAAAGCGCATTAGGCCGCTCGGCCACTCCACCACGGCGAAACAGGACCCGCAGGAACTGACTACAATGATTCAGAGTGTTGTCATCTTTACAAAGACATACGATCTTAATAAGCCGGCCGGGGTGGCCGAGGGGACGGATGCGCTCCAGTCACGTCTGCACGGCCACTACGGTCGGGGGTTCGAATCCCCCCTCGGGTATGGATATTTGTGCCGTTCTAGTTCGTAAGTAGTTTATAAGTAGTTTGTCAGTTTAGGGACTGATGACCCCGTAGTTAAGTCCCATAGACTATTACAAACATTTGAACATTTTGATCTTAATAACTGGCTCCTACTACATGCTGCGAGGCGCTGTAATACACTGTCTGGAAAAAAGTTATGCACCCGGAAGGAGTGCCTATATCTACCATTTATGTGTGAGTAAAAGAACAGATTTATACAGAACTGTGATGTATACAACCCCCACCAAAGTGCATTCGTGATTGTCACCGCCGCTTTGTTGCGAAGTTTCTACCAGTCAAGTGCCGCTAGTCAGACAGTGGAGAAAGACGCTTACATATATTATTATAATTCAGTTATTTATTTATGTAAGCCGACTATGAAAGTGAGTAATAAATGTTTATTTTGCCATGTGCATTTCGCCTTTATTTGTAAGGCATCTTCAGTGGCCTGTAATGAATACACGATTATATTTTACAATATTCCGTTTTTTTTTGCATGCATAATTGTGCATTACACAATTGTGGATGAACTGTCTCGATGAAATATTGTGCGATTCTTACAATACGACGTAACTCCCGAGAACCTTTCAAGAATTATTTTTATGTTACGAAAATTGTAAAATATATATAAAAACTATTTCATTGCTTATGCTTATGTATACTATTGTAAGCTTAGTATGGTGGAGAATGTCATTTGCTTTTAAGTACAGAGCTGTAAAATTGTTTATTAATTCTGTGATGATTTAGAATGTTCGATTTTTTGTTGGCTTAGTTTTTGAGCAGATCTTCTTTCCTTTAAAACATCCCTTCTCACTGTTTTGAATGGGTGAATGGATTAGTTATATTCAGAGTGTACCAATGAATTTTTAAATAATTTCTCTCATGGTACAGCTCACAACTTGCTCAGTCTAGGAATTGATATTTTTATTTATTTACTTATGACCACATCATAAGCATGAAGACTTGATGGTTAATAATTTTTTCCATGTATTTATTTCCGGCCCAGATTTATCAATTGTACTCTGATAAAAAAGTAAACTTACTATTATGTCATTGGGTATCAATTATTAAAAAATATTAAATTGTGATCTTATATGGTAAGGAATGTATTGGAAGGTGCTAGCTCACTTTGGAAGGTTCACACAGAACAGCTGATAAAAAAGTATCACAAACAAACACAACTTACACTTGATTTCACTTTTCTAAACACATTTACTAGTGCCCCGCTGCTCACGGAAACTGAATTGTTGTGCATTACACCCAGCATAGAAAATACACCGACATCTTGACCAATGTAAGTGTGTCACGTCAACATACATTCATTGACTTACAACGAAAAGTTTAACTTATTTGGCCTCAGGCGTAGTTAAAATACGTGTTTAACATCGATAACAATCGATCCTGATAGACTTAAACTGCCGATGATATACAGGGGGAGAATAAAATACAGAAACATGTAAGCAGTCGAGAATTGCTGACCTTAATGCCACGTGTAACGTGAAATAAATTGGAACATGAAGCAAAGATTTGAAATTATAACACGGCGTCATCTATTGGATGCTTCTGCAATCTAGATAGGTAAACGTCAACTTGTGCGTTTTGGCCCTAGATGGGACAGTCAGATCCGACAGGAGGCCATATTTGTCGTATTTGAATTGGAGACTTGGAAGTGCATCCTAGTGGCCTGTCTTCCAAAGCCGATAATATGAGGGTTTGAAGCAGCTCCATATCCGAATCGAACGCCGTTGCAGAAGCGCGCGCTAACGATCTCACTTGCAGAGGTCAGGGCAGGTGGCATTAATGTGTCTCGGTACTCGAAGGAAGACGGGGGTCTAACGTCCCGTCGACAGCGTGGTCGTTAGAGATGAAGCACCAGCTCGGATTGTTTTCGGTAAGGAGGGGGAAGGAAATCTACCGTGGCCTTTTAATGGAACCGTTCAGACGTTCGCATGGAAACAACGGAAGAGGTGAATCTGGATGTTCGCAAGCAGATCTGAACGGCTGGTCTGCCGAATGCGAGTCTAGTTTGAAATCCACTGCACCACCTCCCTCGGCTCGCTAGACGAAAGGAAACTGCGCTCGTTTGGATGCAGCCAACTGTCGTTATGACAGGAAGCGTTTCTATTACACAGCGCGGGAATGGCTGTACGGTCTGGGACACCATGTTAAGGTTTGCACGGCCGCTGCCGTCGGAGCTTGGAGTCCTTATTTGGCCACGGATGTTTCTGTGTGGCCCTTAGTACAAGTTTAGGAACCGATGACCTTCGCAATTTGGTCCCTCAGGATTACATTTGATTTCTATCACATCTACTCTGTTATGCATGACTAGTTTAAGCTCCATTTCTTTACAATATCTGATTTCAATGCAATAGGTTGGAAAACAACACAAACCAATTGGGAAAAAATCAGCGTTGTCGTCTTAGCAACGGTCGCCTTGAAATAATGAAAAAGTCTCTGCCACTTCACCTATGTTTGACTTGCAGTTTTGCATCACAAAACCACAAACCACAATACAGATTGAAGTTTTGCAACAGTAGACCAAAACCAATTGCGCCCTCTGGTCTAAACGGAAGATGAAGCAATGTTCGATCACAACATCGTCTGTGTGCACAAGTCACAAAAGACAATAGATGCGAAGAAGGGAGACATGCTTGTAGCCAAGAATAATCCTAGTGTCAAAATTTTGTGATACACCGAAAAATGCAACTTCTGCCTAAGATTCCTAATCCAATTGTATAACAAAAGAGATAGCAGTTTGTGTATAGGTAATCAGTGGCAATGACGACAAAGGCAACTGCTAGTATGGCTGAGGGTGAAGTTAGTCACGGAGCCATAGAGGTTGGAAGGTCTCAAATATATATATTACCGCTAATGAACTTATTCATTGGTCAGACTCCTGTGGAGAGCAAAACTGTGACATAAAAAATAGTGCTGGCATTTAAAATTGCATTCGAAAATCACTCCTCATTAGAAAATATTACTTTGCGGTGTATTCTCCCACGCCACAGCTTTATGCTCAATGACAGTGAGTTTGCAGTTATAGAGGTGTACTGAAGAAACGACACCGGCTGTAAACTGTTGATGATACTTTAAATGTAAATAGCATAATAAATGCTTTGGTTGTTCTCAAAGTCGAAAAGAGGGATTTCATTACAACTGTTATCCTAGAACAACAATATACAAACCGAATAGTTGACACACAAAAACATAGTATCAACTGGCTAAAAACTAGAGAAACTGGACAACGAAAAGTCCAACACATGGAAATTTTTATGAAAAGAGACTTTGGCCAAGAGACTGCATCTGAGGTAAGCGTTTCAGAAAAAAAAAAAAAGGGTAGGATCCTTTTTCTAATCCCCGTTTGTAGAGTGAACACTTAACTCCCAGGAGGAAAACCGACATGTACGAAAAGCTTGAAGTTCCTTCTATCACAGATCCAGAAAGATGCAAGACAAATATACCAGTGTTTTCAGAATAATGTTAACATGCAAGGTGACATCTGTGGTTTCACTGATAAGTGCACTTCGAAATAGAATGCGAATACTGAAAACTAATTATAATTTTTTTCTGTAAGTTTCGTTAACATTAATTTTAGTGCGTTTATTTTCAGAGATTTTTAACTTGCGAAATATAATTTGCTCTTTTTTTTTAGTTTTGCTTCCAATTAATCAGATCCTGAAAGGGCAATTGTTACAATAAGCCTAACGTATCGTTCAGTTATGCACCGAAGGACTTCGAAGTTGTTTAGCTTACTGATGCATAACGAAAACTGAAAAGTTTATCCCCCATAGTAGCCAATCTTTTTATGGAGGACTTCGAAGATATGGCTTTGAAGACGGCGGCTCTTAAGCCAACTTGCTTTTGGAGGTAGGTCGATGACACTTTTATGGTGTGGCCTCATGGGGAAGGAACTCTCAACCGCCTTTTGGACCATTTTAATTGCATGCATCCCAACATCAAGTTCACAATGGAAGTTGAGAAGGAGGGCAAGCTTCCGTTTCTTGATGTTCTGGTTTACAGAAGAGATGATGGGAAACTGGGACATAGCGTTTATCGAAAACCTACGCACACGGACCGCTATCTGCATGCCTCGAGTTGTCATCCTCCGGCCCAACGTACTGGCGTTCTTCGGACATTAGCTAGAAGAGCTTACGCCATTTCGGATGCAGAAAGTTTGACGCAAGAACTAAATCATCTGAAAGTTGTGTTCCAACAGAATGGCTACACAGATAAGCAGATACGCTGTGCTTTACAGTTTGGTCCTTCACCTGAACCACTAAATGAGACCCATAAATCAGTTGCTTTCCTACCCTTCGCCGAGAGTATTTCATCGAAGATAGGAAGAATTTTAAAAAAAGTATGACATTAAGAGTGTTTTTCGTCTGCCAGTAAAGACGAGAGCACTTCTTGGATCTGTGAAGGATGATTTGGGCCTGAGGAAGCCCGGGGTATATAAGATTCCCTGTCAATGTGGTAAAACGTATATTGGTCAGACTATAAGTACCATTCAGGACAGATGTATTGAACATCAACGGCACACACGTTTGCTCCAGCCCGAGAAGTCGGCGGTAGCTGAGCATTGTCTCGATGAGGGACATAGAATGTTATATAGCAAAACTCACATGATTGCTTCAGCATCTCGTTACTGGGACTGTGTCTTAAAGGAATCCATAGAGATTCGATTATCTGACAATCTGATTAACAGAGACAAAGGTTATCTTCTTAGTAAATCCTGGAACCCGATGTTATCAGATGTTAAAAAACAACGGTCGGTACTTCATAAATTTGAATAATACTTTTATCATCGATTATCGATTTCGCCGGACTCTACCACCGGAGCGCTGTATGTCTTGTGCGCCAGAGGGCAGTCACTGTCAATTCTTGCGCACGCGCTATGGGTCTTCCTCGATGTATAAAGGAGCCGCCGATTGCACTGGTAACTCAGTTCCGGCGAGATTGTCTATCAGCAAGCTCACCTGAGGATGGCGGGCAGTTGCACCGCTGAAATATTGTGTCAAGTTGACTTTAGTATCCGGCTGAAGACCCGAGAAGATTACAAACAGTTATTACGCCGGGAAAATCTTTGTGGACACAGTTCATAACTGGTTTGTAAGTTTAGGGACTGATGACCCCGTAGTTAAGTCCCATAAGCTTAACAAACATTTGAACATATTTTTGATCATTTATCTCACTCGTGACATTTCCGCATTTGGTCTAGTGATGCATAACACTGCCCACATGTAGTATGTCTTCATTGGCACACATGGGTCAGAGTGTTCGGCATTGTTTATTCTCGTTGGAGAGTCATTAGAATTCTCAAAGAAGTCTTGTCTCGGGATCCTCTATCCTCTAACAAAACGATAGATCCGCCGTGTCTGTCGCTAAACTGTATGAAAAGGAATTTCCATAGGGAATTTTGTACCGAGAGTATCGCTCCGGGCATAAATAGGCTTTAGTTCGTAAAAATATGATAGTTATTTACTGTCCTTTGTAAGTGTCCATTCCATCCGAAACTACCATAGGAATTTGCATGTAGTTTCCACATGTAACTTGAGTGTACTGTGGGGCAACTTAAAGGAC
Organism: Locusta migratoria; assembly: GCA_026315105.1. NCBI lineage: Eukaryota > Metazoa > Arthropoda > Insecta > Orthoptera > Acrididae > Locusta > Locusta migratoria. Next base: position 551,779,909 of record CM048744.1, read on the forward strand.
ATATTTAATCAAAGCTGCGTCGCAGAAACAAAGTATACCGTCGTGTTTCACTTAGCCTGTTTGACCGCACTTGTCTGCTGAACTACTTCATGCATTTTCATGAGGTTTCCCACAAGTAAATTAGTGCATCGTTACGGAACTCTGAAACTTTATTGCATCACAATTATTTCGTAGAAACTGTCTATGTAAAGAAACTAATAGCTGAAACTACCGCACGAATTTACACGGGGTTTGCGCGGAGCGTAATTTGGCCTATCCTGTAGCCTTAGTCCATCAAAATCAGATCATGAAAGGATTTGGTAATTTCAGCTTTTAGCGATCTGTTCTCATTAGTAATATCGCATAATAGACAAAAGCAAATAGCTGATGCTGTTCTGTTAATTACGTAGTACTTGGAGCCAGCAGATGTCACTATCATTTTGTGCGAATTACCAATATTTAAAAATTTCGTCCATTCCAGAGCATTGAAATAAATCCAACGGGAAAGTTGAAAATTTGTGCTGGATTGGGATTCAAACTCGGATTTCCCGCTTCGAGTCAGCGGCCGCCTTAACAAATTGGGCTATTCAGGCACGCTGCCCTTCTAACCCAAATTCTCAACCTGCAGTACACTACAATGGTAGCACCCCCTGCCTATTAGTTCGTCTTGCTTGCAGCCTATACTGGATTCTCACAAGGGATCGAATGTATGAATGCGTTCACATTGAAACTGTCAATTGCCTGTTGGTGCATATTTACATTTATTGATACAGTGTCAGTTTTTTTCGGACCTATTTACCTCTATCGATCTTTCCTATATTTGCCACTATTTTGCAGAAGAATGGTATGTGACTGTACTAAAGACTAATCATAACCTTTACTTACGAATTTCGTGACGGTTTTATTATGTGTTGCATTCTTGCTGATTCCAAGCCATTGCAGCCTGTCTTAAAACCTGGACAAACGATTTCTTCCACCTTAGACTGCACGCAAGGATTGATCTCCAATGTTTTGTACCCTAAAATGATGGTTCTGCAGGTGGAGCAAATCTACCGTGACATGCAGTCTCAGACCTCAGAATGCAGTGCACAATCCAAGACACTAAAGAGGTCGCGGCGGAGCGGCCGAGCGCATTGAGGCGCCATGCTCCGATGCGCCAGGCCGTTCCCCGTAGGAGGTTCGAATCCCCCCTTGGGCTCGGATGTTTGTGTCGTCTTTAGTATAAGGTAGTTCATAAGTTGTTTGTAAGTTTAGGACTGACGAACCCGCAGTTCAGTCCCATAAGCTTAACACACTTGAACACGTAAGAGGTTCTTAACTGTAGTCAGAATGAATGACCTCTACAGTTACTGTTACTGCTAAAGGACCTCATTGGGTATATAAATGTGGTATTAAGTCGTGTCTCAAAAAAAGAAGGTTTTAGAAACCACAGAAAAATGAAGTTAGAATAAATTTAATAATGACATACAATAATAACAAAAAAGAGGCGAGGTACTGGCGGAAGTAAAGTTGTGAGGCGGCATCGTGAGTCGTGTCGGGGTAGCTCAGTCGGTAGAGCGCTTGCCTGCGAAAGGCAAAGGTCCCAGGTTCGAGTCCCGGTTCCGGCACACAATTTTAATCTGCCAGGAAGTTTCATATCAGCGCACACTCCGCTGCAGAGTGAAAGTTTCATTCTGTTCACAGAAACTCTCCTAAACACGCAAGACTAGCACTCCTGGAAGAAAGGCAGCTAAGCCATGTCTCCACCATATCCTTTCTTCCAGGAGTGCTAGTCTTGCGTGTTTGCAGGAGAGCTTCTGTGAAGTTTGGAATGTAGGAGGCGAGGTACTGGCGGAAGTGAAGTTGTGAGGCGGCATCGTGAGTCGTGTCGGGATAGCACAGTCGGTAGTGCGCTTGCCCGCGAAAGGCAAAGGTCCCAGGTTCGAGTCCCGTTTCCGGCACACAATTTTAATCTGCCAGGAAGTTTCACCTCTACTATATTTTAAATACGCATTCATTTTCTCCTGTTTTATTTTAACATTGTAATTGTCAACAATATTTGCACACTTGGCTAAAGAGCGGCGTACCATGCTGCTGCCAGCTTGCCTTTAACAGAGCATAAGAGACCAATAATTCTGACATTATCAGCATGGAGACTGAGCGGTACTACAATTAGTTAAAATTCATAAATTTTAAACAATTTATTTAAAATTGATATAAATAATCACGACCGCAAAGTGATTTTTTTATTTACAAAATGGACTAATTTCGATTTTTCAGTCATGTACGAACCTGTAAACAAGCAAAGGAGAAACTGTCAGAGTAGATTACATGATGCTGCTTTGCTGATGTACGACGTACGCCTAAGTTAATGCAAGGGAGCGAGCGCGCCACCTGTCGGCCTTTGACGTTTACTTCTGACAGGCGCGCACGTGCCTGCGTGTAGTCATGTCTGACGGTGCATGGGGCGGACTCCAACACTTGTATCCATAGCAATATATTCTCACGTGCGCACTACAGCTTGCACTCATGTACCGACCATGTGCAACACTGGCAACACTCGACATGATGGGCTTACTGAAGTTCTGGATACATGTAACAAATGTTGATGTCATACAGGCAACCGCAAAATACCACTAGCAACTGATATATTTTAAGCTCTGAATGGACATATTTTTAATTGATGGACTGTCATTTTTTGAATGCTCAGATTCTCTGCTGGTTTACATATTCGATCAAAATCGGTGGTACGCTATTTTTATGCACATCAGAAATAACTGGTTTTTCACATTCCTCATTTAAGCATGTAATTAAAAACAGCGCTACGTTATTATTTTATGCCCGTCAGAATAATGTTTTTACAAGCATATTCATTTTATTAAATAGGCTATATAGCACCCTATCTATTTTATAAAATTGACATCTTTAACGTCTTACAGTTAATAGGCTCTTGCTAACTGGGATATAATTTCCTTTTATGCTGATTTAATGAATTATTATTAAACGTGTGGTGAAATCCGACCTTGTGCAAGAGACCTTGTTTTGTTTTAACACCCAAACATGTTTCGCCAGTTATTGTGCCATTTTCCGCAGGTTTTTGTCTTATTTTCTATAAGAACATGTTAAATGTTCAAATGTTTGTCAATCTTAAGGGAGTTATCTGCGGGGTGATCAGTATATAAACTTACAAACTACTTATGAACTACCTTATACTAAAGACAACACAAACAGCCATGCCCGAGGGGGGGATTCGAACCCCCGACGGGAAACGATCTCGCGCATCGTAGCATATCGCTTCAATGCGCTCGGCCGCTTCGCCGCGGCATAATGACATATTAAATTTAGATTACACATTTAGATCAGTTGGTTGATTTGACAATTTTGTTTGATGATAGGCCAAATTTATTACGCTACTTTGTCATTCGCAGGATTTGTATCTGCTTTGATTGATGAATGACAAGTTTTCGCAACACGTCATCTGCAAACAACAAGACGTCGTTATTTACGAAATTTAATTGATTTATTGTAAATTAGTCTAGAAGTTATGTTGAAACATCGTTATATGTGGCTGTGAAAACTTGTCATTCATCAAGCAGATACAAATCCTGCGAATGACAATGTAAGTAGCGTAATAAATTACTCCTAACGTCAAAAAAATTGTCATATCAAACAACTGGTCTAAATAAGTGGATAGCCTAAATCTGTAACATGTTATTATAGAATTAAAAGGCGAAAACCCACGGAAGATGACACAATAAGTGCCGAAACATGTTTGGGTGTTAAAACGAAACAAGGTGTCTGGCACAAGGCGGATATAATCACACATCTAATACAGCAAGCACAGAAGGTACAGGAGCTGCACAATCACAAGATGATAGTGATTATTAATTTTAGATAACACGAAAGTATGTAAATGCATTGTCTTTAAAGGTATGACATTTCATTCAACCCTGTTAAGTCACATTTTAATAAGTTATGTAATCTATTCTGAGATTTTTTCCTTTGCTTTTTTTACAGGTTCCTAAATGACTGAAATATCGAAACTAGTCACCACTTTGTAAATAAAAATAAATCACTTTGCGATCTAGGTTGTTTTTATCACTTTTAAATAAACTGTTTAAAATTTTATAAGTAAAAAAAATGGGAGAGATAAGAAACATAAAGGAGGAACATAATTATAAATGGCGTTGATACCTTGTACCCTGCTGTTATAATGCTTTAAATATGAGCTCATTTCGGCTTTATATTGCCATCATCAGGTTTTCTGTAATATAAACTAGATAATTTATAACAACAGTTACATAAGCTGGCATATATAAATTTTTTTGTGGATAATACATTTCATTTACATACATTTGATGTCGCCCTTATTTCTGTTCTTTTTGTTTAAGATGAAGTTGGTTATATTTAAGTTATGACTGGCTTATATGCCTGTAATGGATTTTTTATTTTCAGCGTGATAAAAAAGGACAGTTATTTTGAAAGTGTTTTGACGACATTATATGTTTACATAGTTACTCAGAGATCACTGTAGTTATCAGTTAATTTGGTTGTTGATGTGTATGTTGTTACTATGGAGTGAATATCTGTGACACGTTTTTGGCTATCCATTTTCGTGGCTGAAAATACGAATAAAATTTTCAATTTATTTTTTGTGTTGTAGCTCTGTCTGCTCATTGAGTAAATTTATGGGACTTATGTGGGCATGTGAATATAATTCGATTTCTTCAAGGATATTCATGATTGGTCACTTTTCCGCGATGTGAAATGTTACTGTTGTTACAAATTATGTCGTTTATGTTACAGAAAACCTGATGATGACAATATAAAGCCGAAATGCGCACATAGTTAATAAATAAAGCATTATAACAGCAGTTTGCAAGGTATCAACGCCATTTATAATTATGTCACTCAACGACATATTCCACTCTGCGGGCCCAAAAGAAAAGAAATTATTAAGGAGTAAAGTTGTAGTGAGGTTTCTCACCTACAAATCGATTCATTTAATTAACTAGTTATCTGCAGGGCCCACAGAGTTAGTGATGTCGTACATCGACATTTTAATAATAACAATTATCACTTAACTTATATTATTGTGCTGTCATGTAAGATATCTCTGTAGAGCTGTCAAATAAATGTCAAAGTCCGTAATTTGATAAAGATCTTACATGACAGCACAATGATATAAGTTACGTGATTTAAAAAAGAAGAAAAAATAATAATAAAATATATCACGTCACAATAATATAGAAATGTTCAGCATAACAGAATGTGGCATAACACCTGAAGATGACTATTAAGTTGAAATAAGCTTATAGTGTGAATAACGAATTAAAAATATAGTGCAAACGTAGGCTTCCGCGGCTGTTGTCACTATCAATAAAATTCTTCTGGGTATGAAAGCGCGTCGTCATTTTATAAATTCCACCGACGTTTCGGCCACTGTTGCAGGCGGCCTTCATCAGGGTCTGTGTCTGACTCAGTCAGTGGCCGAAACGTCGGTGGAATTTATAAAATGACGACGCGGTTTCATACCCAGAAGAATTTCATTAATAGTAAAAATATAGTGTTGAAATTTATATAATTGTTATTATTAAAATGTCGATTCATTCAGTGTTATTCTGAAATGAACGGTTCACGCGTTATTTGCAATTAAATTTCGATCTGTCGAAAGACCATAGGAAACGGCCTACTTCCAGAGTTACTAACCAAAGTGAGTCTAAAGTATTTCTATTGCCCTCTTAAGGCTGCTTCTCCGACCGCAGGTTCCCTGTCGCAAATTGTTGTCGAGCGTCCTCTATGCCTATGCGCTGTTAGATTATCGCCACTTGTTGCGGACCGCGCTGTGTGAGAAGAGCGACGGCACGTGTCAGTCCAGCAGTGTTGCCTGCCCTTGGCTGGCCTCTGTCTGCCCCCCCCCCCCCCCCCCCCCCCCTGTAATCCTGCAGATTTCCCGTGGCGGCGGCGGCGGCGGCGGCGGCGGCCGACATGCCTCGGCGTCCGCTGGCCTCGCCCTCGGCCTCCAAATCGCTGCGCCGCTTCGTCCCCAGGGGGCAGCGCGCCGCGCCGTTACGACCTCACCACCGAGGCTCGGCTTACGCGGTCCCCACACGTTGCAGGCAAAAGCTGTCGCTGAGCGACGTTTCCCTCATTATTTTATGCCGTGCTTTAACATTCAGTTTCTATGACAAGCTTGAAAGGTTAGTCCTGTGTGTGAAACATAAAAGCGGTTTATTACCCTAATAAATAAAAATGAATGTTTCTTTAATAATAAATCAATGTCCAGAGTCATACTTTGTTGCGTTATATATCAAACATAGAGACATGAAGGAGGGGCAATAAAATAAATTTTATAAGGAACACATTGTTGCGGCGATCCAGAATTGTTTGATAAAAGTTTTTCAGCCAAGATCGCTTTCTTCTTTTAATTATATGACCGGTTTCGGCGAGCTAGACGCCATCTTCAGATCCGTCGTAATTTAGCAATTCTTGTTATAGCAGTGATGTAAAAAATTACGACAGGTCTGAAGATGGCGTCTAGCACGCCGAAACCGGTTATATAATTAAAAGAAGAAAGCGATCTTGGCTGAAAACCTTTTATCAAAATAAATTTTGTTCTAGGGCTGGGATTAGAAACCGAGACCTTTTGCATACGAGGCAAGTGCTATAACGACTAGGCCACCGTGACCTAATGGCTTCGGCGATTGCACGGACTGTCTTGCAACACGTCTCCCTCCGCAACATAAGGTTAACACTACACTGCATGGATTTTTATTTTGGCGATATATATAGTAGAAAATGTTCCCATATGCAGGGGAAAATATTGAAAACATTATGTAACTCATTTAACTATGTGAAAGTCAATATTTACCTGTTGCCACTGTCAACATCACGCATTTACACAAAAGTCACTATGCAGGAAAATATTGGTATGTAACATGTTTCCTACTCCGATTAGAAGTCTGCAACATGATAAAATCATTTTACTTGACAGAAGTGGTATCCGTTTGTGATTATATTAATGCTCAACAGTGAGTAAATCCGCAGGACCGCTCTTTGTTGCATTTCTCCTCAATTCATGACTGTGCTACCTTCTATGGAGGAAACGATGAACTAAATGCTTAGAACAGACTCCAATGTATACGATATGCATGGTGTTGCCTTCTGTCAACATGAAATATGTCTGAAAAGGTAACAAAAATTTGCGTTGCCAAACGGCAACACCATGCACTCTAGAGTTTCAAATTATGCCTCATGTTCGCTTATGTAGTACGTATCAATGTGGCCGACACTCTACAATAGCGGAGTTGCACCCCAGTATTGAACGTTAATGGGAACGATGCTGCCTTGTATCTCAGGCATAGGCACACATTTTAACTTATTGCCTCTCCTTCATTTCTATATCTTTGATGTATTGAGACAAAATATGTCGTTGAACAGTCACATATTATTTGATATTTACGTCACCTTTGTAGAACGGTTAGTTGGAGAGGGACACCAAATGAAGAGGCGGTCAGTTAACGAATGGAGAGGTGTTTTGTCATTTAATGAAGTAACCTTACCGCTTTGCTAAATACTGAACTCTTAACAACAACAGTCAATGCATTGCTCTATTGTCACGATGGCAAGCTTTAATTACAAATTAACATTTTATTGTCAGGATACCATGCACAAGGAATCTTATAAACATGTGGGATGTGTGATCTTTTCCTCGACTCGGGTATTTACACAAATTAAATTTATTAAACAGTGAAACCATACATTACTCCTACTGTGTACAAGTGGCGCGGCGAGTGTCGGTGGTTGAAGGCGTGAGGCGACGAAGAGGCGCTTCGCAGCGTCGGCTATGGTTCTCTGGTTACGCTAGCAGCTACCTCCTTCTCGCGGCCCGCTGGCCAGTTGAACAGCGCTTGCTGCCGAACCAGCACTGTGCATTAACACGCTGTATAAGTTATATTTGAAAATATGAAGAGGCACATGAAATCTAAGTGAAAAAGAGATACTGTTATAATGTATATAGTACTCAATTAAATTTACACTTCAAGCGACACTCGGACACCTGCCGCACTTGTGATGAAGTGGAATTACAGCTTAAATGTGAACACAACATTGATCAGAGAGCAGCTTTACAAACTAAAATGAATATTCGTCTAGTGCAAGTAGATCAATTTTTTTTTTTTTTTTTATTTATTTTTTTTTTTTATTTTTTTTTTAAAGATGAAGGATCTGCATATAGTGAAATTTATGTCATTACATTTGACTTACAAAAAGCTCTCCCATTTCCAAAGTTAACTACAACAGCTTATTTTAAAATTGACGGATATGTTTACAGTTTTGGGTAAATCTTTCATGTACATGTGGCCTGAAACTGAGGATCTCTAGAGCTAGATTCACGTGTAGTACACGCCTCTACACATACAGTAGTAAAATAATTTTATATTCGGTCCCTTGTACTGTCTCTGATTAATCTTCGTCGAACCTGACTGTATCAGCCGTTCACAAACTCTTCGTATCTGGGTATTCTTACTTATCTAATGACAGTGATTTTGGCTTAGTGGAGAAAGCTAGTAGGAACTTATCGTGGATTTACACACCGAATGATTGGATGGACCTTGTTCGACAAGCAAAGAAAACAGCTCCCAAATTTTAGGTTAATTGAAGTTTTTAGATTGCTTATCCACTATAATTATAGAGGGATTACCACCGGAAAATATAGAAATATAAAAAAATAAATAAGTCCATGGTTCGGCATAAATTGACGATCAGATGGCTGCATTTTGAAAAATAATATCCTCTTACCTTCATAGTTAAAGTCTCTGAAACATGATGTGCAGTTAGACAAAGTTGTTATAAGAAATAAGAGTGGCCATCCCATGACTTATGTAATATCCGGTAGTATTATCTTTACAACAGACATTGACGAATAACAAAAGCGAGAAATCATGACGTAGGAATCTACTGCCACACATTACGCCTTTGTATTATCAATTTTTCAAACACGTATGTTGTGAGACTGCCATACGTCCTTCCTCATCTATGTAAGAAGATGGAGAGAAGAAGACGAGAGTGAATTTATTGTTCTATGAAACTGCATTTGATCACTTCCTCTTTGGAAAAATTTGTTCAAAGCAAAAACAGTGCATAAAATTATAATTATACTAGTCGACCCGGAAATGCTTCGCAATTGCTAACATGTATGTACTCTTGCTTTGAACGTCAAATGTGCAAAAGTTTATCGCAATCGTAGGAATGGTATTGATATCCCAAAGAAAAGAGCTCTTTCAGTTTTCCACAAATTTTCCTATTGTCTGAACTTATACTTCACTCAAACCTTTCTCTCGCTTTGAACGTCGAATGTGAAAAATTTTACCGCTATCAGATGAATAATATTGATATTTCATAGAAAAATCTCTTTTTATTTTTTCTAAATTTTCCACTTTGCCGGGAAACTTTTCCTAATTTTTGTTTCATAAGACCGTTACTCTTGTTGTGAACATCAAAAATACAAAATTTTATCGCAATCAGACGAATGATACTCATATCCCATTGAAAAAAAAGCTCTTTCAGTTTCTCGCAAATTTTCAAAATTTCTGGGTAACTTTCCCAAATCTTTGGTTCATAAGAAAGTTCAACTTTCGTTGAACGTCAAATGATCAAAGTTTTATCGCAATCGGATGAACGATTCTCAACTTATAATGTTGAGTACATTTAGAAACACAATGAGAAAGGAACTTGGTTCGAATTTTGCGACTTTCCTCTTTAACTGTCACTATATTTGTAGTGAAAACTTATACAAGACCATAATGAAAAAAAAAAAAAAAAAAAAAAAAAAACCCTCTCTGATGTGTGAATAGTCAATTACAGTGCTGACTTCAATCAAAAACACAATCAAATATTCGCTTTCAGTTTTTCCTAATTTTTACAATTTTCCGGTAGATTTTGCAAAAGCTTTATTTCATACGAACCTTGTCCTGTCAAGCCGTACTCAAGTGATGCTCTTATAACCATGTGACAACTGAATTTTATTCATAAAAAAATTCTTTTCGGTTTTTCCTAAATTTTCCTTCTTTCCAGGCGACTTTTCCAAATTTTTATTTGATGCAAACATTCATCTTGCTTTCAACATGAAATGTACAACATTTTATCGCAATTGGACGAACGGTATTGATAGCTCACTGCAAAAAGCTGTTTCAGTTTTTCCCGATTTTCCTCTTTTCCGGAAAACTTTTCCATATTTTATCACTGTTTAAACCTTCCCTGGACTTATACGAATATTTCAAGACTAAAATTAGCCAAATCGGTTCAGCCGTTCTCGAGTTTTAGCGAGACTAACGAACAGCAATTCATTTATATAAATATAGATAGATATACAAAAATTTTGTTTAGTTTTTCCTTAATAGAACAAGAGGACCGCAGTAGTGCTAGAGATGCAAATCCAATTCTTTCAAAGGAGAAAAAATCAGGTCCAAAATTTATCGATTGAAATGAACTTGTGATGGATCTTAATTTTCCTTTATTCTGTATGAGGAGATAATTTGAAATATGTCTTCCATTATTAAGATATATGACAATACTAGGTAATGGGTAATACTGCTAGGTAGCAAGCAGGCGGCTGTGTGCAGCTGGAGCGGCCCTTCATTGTTTTCCTGACAGACATTGTAATACATTTAGCCCTAGGAAACACATTTGTTTTGATAACTGAACATCAAGCTATCTCAGAAAAACACCTATCTACCGTCATTTTTGTAACTGCAGGTTACGTATTTGTCAGTATTTTATTCAAAATTTGTTGTAATTATAGTGACTTCAATAATTCAAAGTACTTAGTTCTGAACCAAAAGACTTTAGACATTACATAATCATATCGTAATGTAAATAATATTATAAAAACACTTTGTCATACCTTTAACTTTACTGTACTGATCTTTTTGTCAAATTAGTTTTGTTTACTTAGTTTACAAAAATCTCGTAATAACAGTAATATTGTTGTCGAGTCATATAGTGCAATTATTCATATTACTACAAGAATATAATTACCAAGATCGCCTGAAAGTTATCTAAGACACACTAAACAAATATTTTGTTCTATTGAGCCATGGTCATACAGTACTGATTAAAAGATTGGCCCGCCATTTGACTGTAAGGTATTTTATTTTCACAATCCGGATTTCGGCTTTTAGTGTACATCTTGGTCATCCACATAACTGGCATATCTGTACACTTGATAACGGCCTAAAAGCCGAAATCCGGATTGTGAAAATAAAATACCGTATAGTCAAATGGCGGTCCAATCTTTTAATCACACACTAAAGAGTTTGTCATAACCAGCTTGTAACAAAACTTTATGGTTAGTTATTCTATTGTTTAACAAAATTAAATTATGTTAACAAACCCATACTGCTCTCGTCCTAATCTGCATACACATATAATCTGTTTCCGTTTGTTACATAAATATTTGTAAAAATATTTTTATTTGTACTGAATAACCTCTTATACCTCTTATTTGTGAAAAACTTACGTATATTTAGCGTAATTGGAATTCAAAAGTCATATTATTTCAACTTTATTCTAAAAACCGTGTTTGTGTTTTGTGGAATGCAAGGAGACCACCAGGAATGAGATGCTCAGATTGGTAAAACATCAAAGTGTCTTTGTAATATGAACAGTCACTGATGCAATGAAAATTAATATTTACATTCGTAGTTTCTATGAAACAGAACAACCCTGAAAACATAAATGATGACACGGGGTAAGCCGTCTGGCTTACGATGTGGGATAACCTATGTATCAGTTGATGTAGTTTACCATTTTGAAGTTGTTTTTAGATTCTAAAACAGGCAGAACCCATTACAACCTGGACTTGGGTTGCATATGCAAAGATGGCGATCAATATGGAGCATGTAACTGAGTTGAAAGCTGGCCAAACTTGCAAATAATTCACCCCATTGACCTATAGCAAATACAAATATATTAATGAACGCAGAAAAATTAGGCGCATCTCATGAGCCAAGAATATTCTTAATAAATTGAAAACTACTTACTTTAATTTTCGCAGTATCTAAATATAGTAAAATTAGACTTAAAATTTCCAACATTTGAATGCGCCATGCGAATTCAACAAACTATGTTATAGATGCCGTATTACCTCAAGCTATCATATTCCAAATAACACTTTTATGTATTCATTTAACAATTTATTTCACTTGTCATAATAACTTATTATGAAATACAGTCAGATCATCGTATCCTCCACAATAACTCAGCAATTGCAAGCAGCTTGATATGCACTTTCTATCTCAGCTACATGGGATACTCCCAAATTACATTTAAATGCCTGGCAGAGGGTTCATCGAACCACCTTTATGCTATCTATCTCCCATTCCTTTCTCGAATAGCGCGCGAGAAGAAAGAACCTGAATCTTTGATTTCTCGTATTTTGCTCTGATGATCTTTTCTACGTATGTAAGTGGGAGTCAACAATATATTTTCGCATTCGGAGCAGAATGTTGGCTATTGGAGATTCGTAAGTAGCCCACGCCGCAGCGATGAGCGCCGTTGTTGTAATGATTCCCATCCCAGATCCTGTATCATTCCCGTAACGCTGTCTCCCCTGTATCGTGACAATACAAACCTAGGTGCACTTCTTTGGACTCTTTCGATGTCCTCCGTCAAACCCACCTGATAAGGATCCCACACTGGGCTGCAATACTCCAAAAATGGACGGATAAGCGCAGTGTATGCAGTTTCTTTAGTAGTTGTGTTGCATCTTTTAAGGGTTCTGCCAATAAAACGCAGTCTCTGGTTAGCCTCTCCCACGACATTATCTACGTGTTCTTTCCAATTTAAGTCAGAAGTAATTGTAATTCCTAGGTATTTTCTGGAGTTTACGGCCTTCACATTTGATTGATTTATCATGTAAACAAAGTTTAACGGATTTATTTTCGTATTCATGTGAGCGACTTCACATTTCTCATTATTTAGAGTCAATTGTCAATTTTTATACCATAGTGATATCTTATTTAGATCGTTCTGCAGATGGTTTTGATCTTCAGATGATCTTACTAGACGATAAATGACGGCGTCATCTGCAAACAACCTAAGAGATCTACTTAGATTTTCCCCTAAATCGTTTATGTAAATAAGGAACAGCAGAGGACCAATAACACTACCCTCTGGAATGCCGGATATCACCTCTGTTTTAGTCCATGCCTTACCACCGTTTACTACGAACTGTGTTCTCTTTGACAGGAAATCCCGTATCCAGTCGCAAATTTGGGGCGATATACCGTAACCACGGAATTTGATTAAAAGCCGTTTGTGAGGTATTGTGTCAAAAGCCTTCTAGCAATCAAGAAATACGAAATCTATTTGAGAACCCTTGTCGATAGCACTCAACACTTCGTGTGAGTAAAGAGCTAGTTGTGTTTCGCATGAACGATATTTTCTAAATCCGTGTTGACCTTGGGTCAATAGATCATTCTGTTCGAGATAATTCATAATATTTGAATACAGGATATGTTCCAAAACCAGGCTGCAAATTGACGTCAATGAAATAGTCCTGCAGGTTCATATATTTATTTCATAAATAACTGCCTATTTTCCAGTGAATTTACGTAAATATTGTGTAGTGTGAACAGTAGAGCTCGTATATGCTGGCTTATTTATTTTTTTCAATACATTATTTGTACTGTTCATAAATAGTCAGAAGGTGCCTGAATGTTAATAACTTTTCTATATAATATGTTACAAGTTAGTCTGGAAGTGAACTAAAGACATAACAAATCTTTTCTGAAAAGAATTCTTTACTTATGGAGGGGATGGCGATCTGCCTAGGAGAGTGTAGCTAGGACACTAGAGTGTTGCGGTCAAGTAAAGTGCTTGGACGGAAGTAGATGGAGAGCACTTTTGGGGCTGGAAGGACACTGTATGTCTCGTCTTGGAAGAAGAAGAAGAATCTGTCTGCTGTGCGCGGCAAAACTGCCACTTTCTCGGAATTTTAACGCGAGTCGGGACTTTTTCGAAGGCTAATGTGTGACTGTTTAAGAAGTTTACGATTACATTTTGCAAATGAACTGGACAGTGTATCTGATTCTACACGAGGATTAACGAATACAGAGTGACGATTATTTCGTGTTGTGATAGCGAAATGGACTTAGTACCTGAGAGTCGTCACTGATTATTTGTTGGGGAATTTACTACCATTCTCATAATGTAGTTCAAGCATGTGTTCAAGTAATTTTACATGGTTTATTTCTAACTAAATGTTTTCATTTGTGTAGACTACTTCTAGCATATAAACATTATTCAATTACCTGACGTTGTCTACTTAATTTGCAAACGTTAGAATAAAACATTTTTATTAATTAACCATCATCATTACTATTTCGCAAATATTAGCATTCGCAGTAGAGGGTTCCACTGCAGGTTCACAGGTAGAAGGTATCATTTGCAGCTATTTTAGTAAGGCATGAAAGCAGTTCGGCCCTTAGAAAACACCAAACTAAATTTTATTTATTGAGGCGTGCATAGCCCAATACGTTTATTTTGTGTCTGAGGGATTCCACTTGGTGTGGTCAAAACGAGAAGGCAAAGCAGCAGACTGAAGAAAAATTTTTCCGGTAATAACCTATTGAGGCAAAACTATAAGTCAATATGGTCGATACTTACGTGTTGTGAATTCCTGATTCCTTGTACTTGAGGGTGAGTCAGAAGTCGCAAACGCCAATTCTGCGCTCTGTGTAGAGTTATTTCTCTACCACCACAACACATACGGATTGTGTGTTGCAGCAGTTTAAGGAACCAAAGGAAGTTACAGCTGAAGAGCGTCAGTTAGACGCCGCCACAAAAATTCGAAGCTACAGGCTTTTAAAGCCTCGTCGAACGATGGGACTAATGTTGAGTGTTAAATTTACAGATGGAATCAGCTGAAAAGTAAACCTATTTTCAGTTCTTAAACGCAGTACTGGCGCGTCTACCTGAGTTTGGGACTTATTTACTGACTTACCCTATATATATATATATATATATATATATATATATATATATATATATATATATATATTGTTAACAATAAAGTCAGTGAAATGTGA
This sequence comes from Locusta migratoria, assembly GCA_026315105.1. Classification (NCBI taxonomy): domain Eukaryota; kingdom Metazoa; phylum Arthropoda; class Insecta; order Orthoptera; family Acrididae; genus Locusta; species Locusta migratoria. The sequence continues at coordinate 551,794,956 of CM048744.1, forward strand.
ACTAAATGCGATGTAAATATTTATAGTAAAGAATTAATGTGTACCAACTAGGACGATGTTGACAATGACGTCAGTGGCGGCTTAGAACCATACATTCGTAATTGCCTCGCAAACGGCTCGTTTGCGCATGCATCTTTATTGGGACATTTTTGCTTCTGTTATCGTGTAATTACTTTTGACCGTGTAAGTTTCCATTTTCTTGTGTACTTTCATTATTATACTTCCACTTAAATTCGCTAGTTGTGACTGCTAGTAGATGTTTTATGGGTACGCGAGAAACTGCTTCCAGTGGGAGTTCTGAAATTTTGTAGCGACGCAGTAAATCTTTTTTTTTTTTTTTTTTTTTTTTTTTTTTTTTTTTTTTTTTTTTTTTTTTCAACGTATTCCCTATACGCTACATTTATGTCTAGGACGCATTGCCACTCCCTGTATCAAGCGCCTACACACTGCAGCAGATCCTCCAGCATATATTTCCCTACGATGCAGCCTCTTTGTACACTGCAGCGTAATCCGCAAAAAGCCTCACCCAAACACTCGATCGTCAATTTTTTCCCCCCATTATCGAATTTGTGGTACTGGACGGCTCGCGTGTCCGGCATTAGAGGACAAAAGAGCTCGTGTTTTTTTGTTTATTGTGACTGGAAAATTCATGGACCGATTGTATGGAGCGCGGAATGGAAAGTCGCTTTTGAGCGACCGGCGCCGGGCGGCACGCGGCATTGAGGCGCTAATAGCAGAAACGCCGCCAGCGCGGGTGGCAGCGGCGGCGGCTTTGAACAGAGGCGGCGGCGATGTAGCCGCGACACCTGTCGATAACACAGCTGCCGCCGCCGCCGCTGCACACGGCTTCTGACACTCCACCGACAACGCCTCGACACCCTGCAGCCGCTCTCTCTGCCATGCAGGCGAGATAGCTAGCCAGCCCTCTGACAGCGCTCCTCTGCAGCGTGTTGCGACGCGTCACTTATTAGGGCACCTGGATATAGACGGGCAAGCGCATCCGCCATTTTTGTTCCTTCAATTCGACGCCCGATTGTAGAATAGGACAGTCAATACGCTTTCAGCATGGTGGACTGTGCAGCTCCCAACCTTGAGTATGCAGCACCTATTTGGCTAACGTCAAGAGCTCGTGTCCACAAAAATACTAAGTACTCAGAGGAGAATTCTTCGAATTTCTTCCAGAGTTAGCCCTAGCACCAGTAGCACTACCGTCTCTACCATAGGGGCACAAAGGGCACAGGCCCAGGGCCCCCAGCCTGATAGGGGCCCCGAGAAACTCGTTCCTTTCTCCGAGGCAATGACTTTTTTTAAGTGAATTTTTGTCGCACTTATTATAAAGACTAAGAAATTGTCTCGAATCGTATCAAGTGACTTGGTTTCCACAAGCACAGTGCCGTTTTTAGTTCCTTTGAACACATCTGTTAAATAACGGAATTGTTACTTATACTAAGATTCCAACGTGTATAGACGGGCAGTAAAAATGATCTGACATACCTGAAATCTAACTATTGGAGAAGGTACTTCACTTAAAAGACGTATTTTCTCTTATTTCGAAAGAAGTGACTTTATTGTGGGACGCTAGTTGTCATGTGGAAGTTGCGTGTCAATCTCTCCACAAACGCAAAAACTCTTTTTTTTCTACTTTTTCTCCCACTTTCTTTACTCTTCTTATAGTCCCAAGTGATACGCCAGTAGCAGCTTGAACTTTATTAAGGGAACAGTTTTATGCCATTTTATCCTGTCTTTTACGTCTTCCGACATAAACTTAATTACGTTATAAACAATATCTCGTCCCCCTGCACCTACTGGTGGAGGCAGCAATGGCGCGCTATGCATGACAGTTACTTTTTATTTCTATTTGGCTTCAGGCAGAGCCCATTTAATCAGATCCAAATCTTTAATAAAAGTAAGCAGAGATACATGAACTTCGATAACTAGAAGGGTCTGGAGCAGACTGACACGGCTTCCCCTTAGAACAAAGTAATGGACTCGTCCGGCGCTTAGGACGACAATGGGCAACGGCCTCCCCTACGAAGAAACCAATGGACTCGCCCGGTGCTTAGGACGGTACTGCGCATCGGCCAATGCATCCAGTCCCGGTGAATTCGGCATTGTTGGACTTTCTAACTTACAAAGCGATAGTTGGCTATCGGGTTGCTTCGAAGCGCCATTTGATTTTATTCGATTCACTGTTTACTTGGCAGTGACTACTTGATATTTTTGTAGTGTCTTTCAACAATGTCAAAAAGAATATACTTCAGTAGTTCAGAAAAAAGAAAAAAAAACTTGCAATTCAAAAAGAAACTGTCAGCAAACTACCTTAACTTTCTTCATTTTTCACTGTTGAAGAAACTAACAGGCAGGTGATTCATTACCTTAACATCTCAAGATATCTCTAAATCTCTAAGCTTAGAAAGGGTGCCCATGTTTAACAAAGAGGATAACATTTCTGTTCCGAGGTCATCAGGTCCAGTTATGACGACAGCTACACACGGATCCCAACATGCTTCTTCCATCTCAAGCCACTTGGATTCACCGAAGTATGTTAGAAAACATCTCACGACCCTGTTATGTACTATGATGAAATTTTAACGGAAGAAGTCCGTGATATTTGGATTTACAAGGGCGCAGAGTTTTTCCAATACAAAAATAGCGACTTCACAGAAACCATTACATATTTTGCTGATGTAAGTGGTGAAATATAAACCAGAAAATCAACTAGGACTGTTTTCACTCGCAAACTGACGAACGGTGAGTGTGTAGAAAGAATGTGGCTTTATATTAACTACCCATGAAATCTGTGTACAGTTATTGTTGACGTCTATTCAATAACACTGTCGGCAATAAATTGAGTTATTCCAGGGATACAAAGATTGGAAGCATATAAACAACTTATTAAAGTAGCATGAGAACAGTTTACGCTACAGGAAATCAATGATGAATTATGTTGCAAGAAACAAAATAGTTGGTCGAGTTGATACTGGATTGCTTTCCCAGTTTAATGTTGAGGTCAACTATATGAGGAGCATATTGAAAAGAATTGTTGCAGTTGTGAAATTTTTGGCGTCAAGGGGACTAGGGTTTCGTGATGAAAATGATATTTTGGGGTCTGAAAACAATGGAAATTATTTGGGATGCTTATAATTTCCTTTTATTGCTGATCATATACGAAAGTATGGCAATCGTGGCATACTAAATACATAAAGTTGTCTGCAAATATTTGCAATGAATTTAGTAATGTAATGGGACAGAAAGTATTAACGACAGTTGTCAACGAATTATTCAATAAGCGTGGATTCCTCGTTAGATCTCTCCCATGTTGACCAGCTAACTTTCATCTTTCGGTCCATAAAAGATGGCCAGACTGTTGAGAGGTTTTTGCAATTTTTGCCTATGGAGAAGCATAGGGCTGAAAGTATAGAAGATACTGTTATGAAGTTTTAGGATAGCTTTGACATTCCAATAAAAGATTTCCGCGGACAGAGCTATGATAATGTTGCAAATATGGCTGGAAAGTATTTTGGTCTTCAGGCATGAATAAAAGAAAAATGTGAATTTACTATTTTTGTACCATGTGCCACACATTCACTAAATTTAGTAGGTGTTCGGGCGGCTGCTTGGAACAATCGTTGAAAGTTTTGAAAGAATGTTTACCTGCAAATAAAGTTCCGAAATCCCTCTCTTAAAACAGATGGTGTGCTCGCGCGGACGGTCTTAACGCTTTGAATAATGGCTACAATGATAGTTTTGAAGGTTTAAAGTCAATTAGTAGCAACACTGATCAGCCAGTGGAAACAAGAAATGAAGCTCAGAGCCTTTGCAAAAAAAAAAAAAAAAAAAAAAAAAAAAAAAAAAAAAAAAAAAAAAAAAAAAAAAAAAAAAAAACACACTCGAGACCATTCTGCTAACAGAGATATGGGATGACCTTTCGAGAACTATCAACAACACAAATGTCACTGTACAAAGTAGTAACGTCACAATAGACTTGCAACAAAACTTTTTGCACCTATTTCCGATTTCATCAGTTCTGCATGCAGTAGATTTGATCAGTATGAATCTTCAGCCAAAGAGAAAAATCCAAGTGCAGTCTATGTGGGTAATTCCCAAAGGACGAGAATTTGCAGGAAGCATATCACTTTTTCCGAAGATTCGTCAGAGACTGTCCAGCTGAGTACCAAAGAAGCGTTTCGTATAGAAGTTTTTCTGCCTATAATCAAGGCATTGGATTCTTGTTGGAAGCGACGTTCAGAAACATACGAGAAAGTTAGCAAGCAAACATTTTAGTTTCCTTTCTGAGTTAAAACCAATCGATTCTGAACAGTTGAGAAATAGATGCAATAAATTTGCAGAATTTCATCATGCAGACGTTAAAGCTGATGAACTCATATCACAATGTTTTTATTTAAAACAATATTTGAAAAAATTTCCAAATGAATCTCCAGAGCTAAGTATATCATCCTTACATTCTTTAATAAAAGCAGGTAAAATAGAAAAAAACCTTTCCGAATGTGGAAGTTGCTACCGGGATATTTCTTTGTCTAATGGTAACCAATTGCAGTGGAGAGCGTTCATTTTACCACTTAAAGAGAATCAAAAATCAATTACGAACGACAATGCTACATGAACAACTTACTAATTTGTCAATTATGTGCATAGAAAGTGTCACCCTACAACAGTTGGACTTTGAAGACGGAATAGAAGATTTTGCATTTCAGAAATCCCGAAAAAACCCTGTAACAGCAACGTAAGTCCAATTTGCAAAACAGTAATCACTAGTCATGCAGTGAAGGCTTTCACGACCGGCTGAAGTAATAGCTGTTGTATCTTCCGGGTTATGAGGTCGTGGTCCAAGAAACATATCTGTTCCTGACGTTTCGTCCAGAGCTGCGCTGGACATCTTCAGAGGTACTGGTAGCGGTGAGTCTTGCCGACTGACTACCGACTCACCGCTACCAGTACCTCTGAAGATGTCCAGCGCAGCTCTGGACGAAACGTCAGGAACAGATATGTTTCTTGGACCACGACCTCATAACCCGGAAGATACAACAGCTAGTAATCACTAGTCTTTTATTTGTGTATTTCTAACCATGATAACCAATAAATTCACTAAACAAATATACATCATTCTGATAAGTTCATTCAAAGGAAAATTCTGTTTTGTTATAGGGTCCCCTAATCTGTGTGCCAGATTAGAAAGAGACATACTCCAAAAAATGTATATATTGTATTCTCGAAATCCTTAAAGAAATCATAATTTGAATGAAAGAGTAATTTGTGAAACTAATCATTAGTATTTGGTATGTAGTATTTTAATAAATTAAGTCACTAAATACATGTACACCTTCTGAAGCATTCACTTAAACATCATTAGTATTTGGTATGTAGTATTTTAACCAATTAAGTCACTAAATACATGTACACCTTCTGAAGCATTCACTTAAACATGAAAAATTATTTTCTCTCATTCTACCTATTCGAGTTTTCAAACAGCATTCAAAGGTCTTGCCAACTTCAGTACACTACGCCGCCGAGGCCGTAAGTAAAATTGATCCATGAGGAAGTAAATTGTTAAATGAGACATTCAAATATCTCGTATATATAAATCTTTTACTGCCTCCTAGTTTATCATGGTGATATGTTTTGTGCACTGAAAAAGTGTTTTATATGAATTCTGAAAAATACGTGGTAAAAAAGTAGCAACCTGAGAGTGTAGGCCTATTCTGGAGCAAATTTATGGAATTCGAAAACGGAGTTTTCTTGCATGTTAGTGCAGCTTAGTTAGTGCATGTGGTATCCCATAAAAGTGAGCTGTCGAATGCGAAAGAGTTGCTCATAATACACACCCGGGTGGACAAATACCAGAAAACATATTTAACGACTTGTCAATCCATCAGAGCACATTTTAAGGGATTTTCACTGGGCGACATTGGAAGGATGACCCGGGAGTTCCAGGGGCCCTCTCCCGGAAAAATTTCAAAATATTGATGCCTAAAACCGTATTTTGAAGCCTTTTTTTATTGAAATCAAATCTGCTTAATTTTTTCGTTAATAGATTTTTATTCATATGTGTTGTTAATGATTATAAAAATGTTTGTGGAACAATACTAAATTTGGACTTCGAAGAAATCATTTACGTCTCCTAATTTTGTTAAACAATCTTTCAATTGTTTTTGTTGTCTTTTATTTGTTAAGTAGTTAAATAGAATACAGTACCTATTATATGTTCACTTTAATTTGATATGGCTGTTAAATGAAAATAGTAAATTAAACTAATATCAGTACTATGATTACTTAAAATACCTACCTGTGCACTTTCTGTAAAAATTAATAAATCATTATTTGTCTTAGAAGCTCATATTACGTTATGGTTCCCCAAAATGGAATTTCAAAATTATGACCTTCGTACATTTTGGTGAAAAGCAGAAGCTGAATATCCCGTTATAGCTGACAGAGCTCTAAGAACGTTAAGACAGTTCGGTACCACTTATGGATATCAGAGTGGCTTCTCAAAGCTACTGACAATAAAAAGTAAGACCAGAAACCGTCTCAATGTGGAACATGACCTGAGAAGCGCCTTATTCAAAACAAAACCAAACATTAGAAAGCTTGCGACTGATAAACAGTACCCAACTTTTCATTGAATAGTATTGTTTGATTGCTGCATCGAAAGTGTAAAAGATATGTGTTCTATGCAGTGCATTATGATTAACAAAGATTGGTAGTATTTTCATGTATTGCTTTCTTTGATAATATTTTAATGGGTGATTTTTTTTTTTTTTTTGGGGGGGGGGAGAGGTAAAATGAGTTTCCCTAGTAGGTCTTACGGGTACCAAGACTGAAAAGGTTGGTAACGTATGCTCTAAAAGATTTACAAGAGGTTATTTTTTACTTCCCGGTACATTTGATATGTCATACAATAAAAATACATTGCCGGACTACCCACAGCCACCGGGCGACAAAATCTCAGCACTGGGCGACAAAAGTGTCGCCCAGTTAACATGTTATTTTATGCCCTGCAATCCATATTACTATAACTTATTAGGACGAGATTAATTTTTGATACATATATATATTTCCTTTTTGGTATGTGTATTAGAAATGAAACAAGCGACGGTTGAAACCAATAATAGCAGAAAAACTCCGCCTTTCACATGCTCACGCTATCACCGCCTGGAACCAAAATGGCAGCGGGAGCTGCCGCTACAGCAGAAATTGATGCGCATGCCCGTCTATATCCAGGTGCCCTACTTATGTAGCAGTCAGGATCGCAATTTCCTTAGAGCACCGGTTCCAAAAAATGTTCAAATGTTTGTATAGGTTATGGGACTTAACTACGGGGTCATCAGTCCCTATACTTTCAAACTACTTACGAACTAGCTAATACTAAGGACGGCACAAATATCCATGCCCGAGGGGGGATTCGAACCCCCGACCGTAGTGGCCGTGCAGACCATGACTGAAGCGCCTCAGTCCCCTCGGCCACCGCGGCCGGCGCACCGGTTCCCAGACGGTGGTTCGCGTACCGCTGTATATATTCTGTATATATTCTTTATTATGGCTTTTGGTTACAGTGACCATACAGCCAGCGGGTATTACAGTGACAAAATTACAATAGAATTGAGATTCTTACAATGTATAGCACAATATTAATAAGTATCTCACATCATACAGCCTTAGAATAAAAGTAGAAAAATTATATGTACAAGACATAAAACAATACATATTTAAAAGTACGAGTGACATAATGCAACGAAAGTGAAAACAGCATAGGACCATATGAGAGGTGAAAAGACAAATAAAAGTCAAAATATAATATAAAATTACTTATGCAGTTTCACGCTGTGCATGTTCAAGTTAGACACACTAGCTCTAAAATTATAGCTGTATGCCGGTGACTTTGAGGTAGTCTGTCAGTAAATTGTACTTAAACTTGTCGAATCCATGAAGGAGGACAGTGACACTTGTGGGAAGGGGGTAACCCCTCGCAACCAGCGTGCGGTAGAATACACTTTGTGCCGCCGTGTACTTGGTGCATGCCAGTATGATGTGGTTGAGATCCGCCACTTCCGTTGCATCTTTGTCGCAATGCCGAGAAGCGATGATTTTCAAACGGTGTAGGTGGGCAGGGTAACATCCATGTCCCAGTCTCATCCGAATGATGGACGTTGCATGACGTCTACTAAGCGTCATCGATGAAAACCATGGTCGTGAGGAGACATTTGGTTGTACAGCTGCCAGGTGTCCTCCCTTAAACGCTTGAGAGAGGTGCCATTCGTGGTCCCAAGTGCGATAGGCAGCTTTTCGAATCGTCGTTCGGAAATCTGTATATGGAATCGGCGTGGGGCGGTGTTGTCCTTCCGTAATACTTCTCTTGGCAAGGCGGTCTACTGTTTCGTTATGGGGTATACCTTTATGTCCTTTAATCCAAAGTAAGTGGATGTCTATGCCCACTGTCTGTGCATTTGTTATGGCCTCCAAGACGTCCAATATATATCTATTCGTTTGTTTGTCAAACGTCGGATGTTGTAATTTTTTCAGCACGCTTTGAGAGTCCGCGAGGATCAATATAGAGTCAAACGTCTGGGTGCCGTAATAAATGGCCTCCCTGATGGCCAGTAACTCTGCCGTGTAAATAGATGAGGCAGGCGGAAGCGCAAACATTTGGTAGGTGCCATTGGAGGGGCAAAAGAAGGCGTATCCCACCCCTGCTTCAGTTTTAGAGCCGTCAGTATAGATGTGAGCATGCTGTGGCCAGTTGGGGAGAAGAAACTGTTCCACGTCGAGAGTGATGTTGGTCCCCGTTGTGTAGTCGGACGGCAAGTATGTCACCGGGACTGGGTTGAAAAACAGATGATACGAATAACGGAAGCAAGGTAGTTTGGTGTCCTGTATGATGAGTGGGAAGAGATGTCTCCATTTCTCATAGCTGCGAACCAGTAAAGGAACTCGGGTCATGCCTCTTCTGTGATGCATTTGTGTAAGGTTCCAAAATTGGTGCACTGTTTTGAGAGAGGCACTATCGCATATTGACGCTCGGCTGAGGAGGAAAATATCGGACAGCATCTGTCGACGTATAGTTAACGGCATTTCAGTCGCTTCCACGAGCAAGGCGTTGGTGGGTGTTGACTTCATACCTCCGAGAACAAGACGAATCATTCTGTACTGGAGGACATCAAGTTTGCGCAGGGTCGATTGCGCTGCAGTAGCGTAGACGATACTGCCATAATCCAAAACGGAGCGGATCAAGACCTTATATAGAGTAAGGAGTACCGTCGGATCGGCTCCCCACCAAACTCTGGCAAGCATACGCAGGATATTTGCAGTAGTGTCCACTTTGTCCAAGAGGTATTCAACATGGCGCGTCCACGTCAGTTTGCTGTCGAAGTAAACACCAAGGAACTTAGCATATGACCGAACAGGCAGTTTGTATGGACCGAGCTGAAGGTCTGGAGAGAAATAATTCTGTCATTTCCTCGTGAATATCACCACAGTAGATTTTTCGGGCGACAGCGTAAGCCCGTGTTCTAACTCCCATTCAGCCAGTTTTTCACATGGAGTAGTAAGCCATATGTGTGTCACCCAAAAGCACGACGAGTGGGCGTATATGCAAACGTCGTCCGCGTACTGAAGCACTTTGACAGTAGGATGAAAGATAGAGTCTAAGTCGGCAACATACAAGGCGTATAGCAAGGGGCTTAATATCGCATCTTGCGGGAGGCCTCGGGAAACGATTCGTGGGCCATGTAACACATTGTCCTGGTCACGGATATAAACAGTGCGGCAACAAAGTAATCTGTATATAATTCTTATCACCTTCAGTGAGAGATGCAAAAATTGTAATTTATTTATAAGTTTATGTATCAAAACATTGTCATAAGCCCTCGAAAAATCAAGAAAAAGAGCCGTCAAATACCCATTTGTCAGTAACGTTTTTTCGATGTCCATAGCAAGAGATGTTATATTATCGTAAGTGCTCTTCCCCTTGCGAAAACCGTATTGTGTCCGTGGGAACAGGTCGTGATGCTCTAACCACCATTCTAACTGGACCTTGAGGAGACGTTCAAAGGTCTTGCACACACATGACGACAATGCAATGGGGCGATACGACGGTGCCTGACCAGGGTCTTTTCCAGGTTTCAATATAGGAACCAATACCTGAGTGGTCCAGTCGGTTGGAACAGACCCCTCTCTCAAGATGTCATTAAAGATATTCAGAAGAATAAGTTTTGCATCATCAGACAAATTGCGTATCATGGAGTAATGTATCTGGTCAAGCCCGGGCGACGTATCAGCCGAGGGCGGCAGCGCACTGTTGAGTTCAACGAGGGAGAACGGTGAGGTGAGATCATCTTGAAGATCTTCAACGGCGACATTTGTCGTGGGATCAATGGGTTCTGGCATGGCCGTAAGAGGTGCTACAATGTTGGCAAACTCGTCTATCCAGGTCTGTAACCGCTTGGGTCGCGTACCGCTGGTGGTACCCGAGGACATTTCAGGTGGTACGGGCACAAGTAAACGAAACAATTACTGGTATAACTAACTTACTACCAGCTGCTTCGCACGCGTTGAGTAGATGGTCTACATTGGTTGTTTCTGCTTCCAAATTTTTAGATTTAGCTTTAAAAATGCTTTCCTAATCAAGCTCAAATTTCAAATATTTGTAATTCTTTGCGACCAAACTACCGTGTGACAAAAAGTCAGTATACATTTGAAAACTTAACAAATCACGGAATAATATAGATAGAGAGGTAAAATTGACACAAATGCTTGGAATGACATCGGGGTTTATTAGAATCACAAAAAGGAAAAAAAGTCCAAATAATGGCCGACAGTTGGCGCTTCATCTGATCAGAAAAGCAAGAATTAGCATAACAAATTAAGACAAAACGAAGATGATGATCTTTACAGGAAATACTCAATATGTTCACCATTGTCGGCCGCGGTGGCCGAGGGGACTGAGGCGCTCCAGTCACGGTCTGCACGGCCACTACGGTCGGGGGTTCGAATCCCCCCTCGGGCATGGATATTTGTGTCGTCCTAGTTCGTAAGTAGTTCATAAGTAGTTTGTAAGTTTAGGGACTGATGACCCCGTAGTTAAGTCCCATAAGTCTTACAAACATCTGAACATTTTTGAACAATAATCGCACGGATTGAGGTCTGGGGACCTGGGAGGCCAAGCATGACGAAAGTGGCGGCTGAGCACACGATCATCACCAAACGACGCGAGCAAGAGATATTTCACGCGTCTAGGAGTATTTTTTTTATTTTTTTGTTCTCATAATACCCCATGTCATTCCAAGCATGTGCGTCAATTTTTACCTCTCTGTCTATATTATTCCGTGATTTAGTAAGTTTTCAAATTTATACTGACTTTTTGATCGCCCGGTACACTGGTCATCAGCCCTACACTTACAAAGTAGTTAAACTAAGTGAAACAAACCTAACGACAACACAAACATCCATGCTCGTGGGCGGATTCGAAAGTCCGATGCGAGAAGCCACACGATCCTAACGTGGCGCTCCAGACCGCTCGGCTACTCCTGCGCTGCTCCTAATCAGGTTATTTTAATACATCTTGCCACCCCCTATTGCACCATTTATGGCAGAATTCAAAACTTCCTGGAACACATTTTTTGTATATTCTGACCATGGTTCCAATCAAAATTTCGCATTTCTAGCATCAAAATAATATTAGTAGCACCTTTAAAAATTTTCCCTTATTTCATGCGCTTAGTGGTTGAATTTCCAAAAATATCGAAACGCGTGTTTTTAAAACTCCAATCAAAAATCTAAATCCGAAATTTTGTATTTCTTGCTTTAAAATTGCCTTAATATCAACGAATTAAAAAAAAAAGTTCATCCCCTATTTCACCCCCTTAGGCATGGAAATATCGAAAAATCGCTGATGCCTACAGTGTAAGATAAACAACGTCTACAAATTTCATGTTTCTATAGTCTGTACATTCACGTTTCAGCGCCGTTTTCTGTCTTTTAGAAACGGATCGAGAACGCGAAATTTCTTTCTTGCGTTCTGGCATCTTTCTTGATAGATTTACTTCTCAAACTGCAATATGCACGTAATTTTCCTTATTCGTACGCTTGTTGCAGTTCGCTGTATATAACCTCTTAGCAATTAGTGTCAAAAGTCATCGCTGGTCTACACTCCGAATTTTATATAAGCTGACGATTTTGAACCAGTATACCTTCCATCCTCTTATACCTATCGATACGGAACTGATATGATGTACAACGGGAGACTTTGTACTACAACAACACATAGAGATCGTTCGTCTCCATTGTATAGTTTTTGCTGAAGAGCAAAATAATGACACCCACACGCAGAAGAAGTCGGTAACTCTCCATCCCCTTACCGATATCAACCCACTACCACCATAGTGCACGAGACTGATACCTACTAGCACAGATAAACACTATTCTTTTGCGATGTGTAGTTTCGGCTGCAGAGTGAAATATAAGCAAAAACACCTCAATTTTTATATTCTGTTACATTTCTATATATTTAAAGTAAGGTGTGTGTCTTTACGGAAGTAATGTCCATAGAGTCGAGCAGTTGGTATAAGTAACGGTATTGTGTGGAATGATAAAGGGCCGACAGTGGACCGCGACAGGTGATTGGGGCAGCTGCCATACAGGACACGTCAGGTATCGGGCTAAACCGAGCAGCCGGTCGGGGTTTTGTCCAAATAGGCGGAAATCAGGGAGAAGCCCATGTTTTGTACTCAAACCTAACGAGGTCTTTTAGCTGAGCATTCGTAACGGTGTCTGGAGGACTTCTGTGAGTTCCACACTCCAGTAATCCAGAATAAAACAAAATTATTTACGGACAACATTCAAGACATCTACGATGTAGGAATAATTACGGACATCTCAAGATTCTAAAAATAATTTAATACATCAAAAATCAAAAATGTTTTTGACTACTAAATGAAAATATAGAAGAATCAAGCTTAAAATAACCAACTTTTGAATGCGTCATGTCATTTCGACATACTCTGCTTTAGATGATAGCTTATTGTCTCTAGTTATCATCTTGAAAGCGTCACACATACATATATGTATTTAATGACTAATTTTGATATAAATCTATATGGGAAATGTAAACAGATCATATTCTCCACTGTAACACTGAAAATGCAAGCAGCAACATTTGCATCTCGAATACTTAATTTAGTGTGACCGTTTCTTGTACAATTTACCATTAAGTATTAAGTGGCATGAGCAGTCAAGCTCCTTTAACGAAACGAAATGTGCCGTATTTACAAACCTACTCGGAAGATACAGTATCATTTGAAATCGGCAAAGGATGCTCGCAAACCGCTGGAAGAAACAGGAATTTGGGATTCCGTGTGGTTGTGGAGACACAAACGTTGGTATCACAAAAAAAGGGCAAAAAACGGCTAGAAGAACACAGGGGTAACTATAGAAGGGGAAAGATTGACAGATTAGCTGTTGCTGAACATGGTTTTCAAGCAGGGGACCACCTTTTTGAATTTGATAAGACGCAGGCCACAAGTGGATATCACGAAAGCTTGTACAGAAAGTGTATAGAAAGGGTATAAAAATTGTAAAACACCCCAATAATTTCAGTAGGTTGGAGGAGGGCGTCAAACTGAATGAAATCTGGATTCCGGTGTTGAAGGTGAATTGCTAGAAGACTGTTACGTGTATTCCACCAGGGGACGATTTTAACAACGGACAACGGCAATCGGCAACGGCGAATTGCACGCGCTTATCCAAAACATCTGACGTCACACCTCTGCGAGCAAGCACGGGTAAACGAATTCGGCTGCAGTCAGTATCGAGCCAGGGTGGGTATCGCACTTCAAACGAGTCACGATCCCCCTTGAGAATGTCCTCCGTATATGGGGACGAAACGTTGGTTTAATCCATATGACCACGGCATAATAGCCTAGAAAATTGTTTACGGCAGTTTACAGTATCAGGCATGACAGAAATTCTCAACGTGCGTCTGAACTTTCGCAAATAAGATGGGAGAACACCTACGTCACACCAGGCTTCCGGGAGACGGGGCAGCTGTTATCATTTATATTGGCCGTTGGAGAATCTCGTATTTAGGACCCCTAATGTTTCCATTTGAGAATCTTGTTCAGATGTGAGAACATACATATGTTCGCTGCGAAAATCTTAACGCTCTGCCCTATCAAATCACTCCTATCATCTAGGAGGGTTCTTTTCATGCCAAGACACCATTTCCGCTCACCCATTCGCTCACGTCCTCTCTCCCAAACACACACTCCCCACCAATTCCTCTCCTTGTTGCTTCCTCAATGGCCGATCGCCATTTATTCCAAAATCGTGTAAAACTTAACATGAGATTTTTCTGTAAGTAAAACCTGACCATCCAAAACCAATTTATTACTAAGATAACAGTATTTATACAAAAAGGAGTGATTAATATTACATAAAGTCTGAAAGGATGCTCGCAAACCGCTGGAAAAATCAGGAATTTATAGGATTACATGTAGCTGTTGGGACGTCGGTTGTGGTGGGTACCACAAAAATAAGTTAAAAAACGAGTAGAAGAACACAGAGATAACTGTGGAATGGGAGAATTTAACAGATCAGCTGTTGCTGAACATGTTTTTCAACCAGTGACCACATTGCTCAATTTGATAAGACTCATGTTTTGGTAGCCGCAAATGGATATAAGGAAATATTGTACGGAAAGGCTCTAGAAATTGTAAAACACCCCAATAATTTCAATAGGATGGAGGGAGGAGTTAAACTGAATGAAATCTGGATTCCGGTATTGTAGAAGGAATGTAACAGTCTTCCACCATGGGACGATATTAATAACGAAGAACGGCAATCGGCCACGACGAATTGTGCGCGTCTATCTGAAACGTTTGACGTCACACCTCTGCGCGCGAGCCCTAGTTGAGAGATGGCAGCCCAACCCTCAACTTTAATAACTGTGTTTATCGTTCCTGTAATGATGTAAAATGACCAGTACATTCATTTTGGCTTACTTTAGGTTACGGTGGTAACACTAAAAGTGGGCCTTTGCAAACGTCTTTTGACAGCTCGAAATTTAAATTAAAATAACGGCTTAACCATTCATCTGATGCGAAAATTGAATAACCGAATTTGTAGAAGAGAAAATTCTCTACAACTTTGCTCCGTTATGTTTTTTTCATATCTCGTTTTATTTCAGAGATATTTGCAAAAATAACGGCGTTTTTCGGATGTCTGTCTGTCCGAAACGTGTTCCCTGTTTTTTAAGACGAACCGTTCAGCCGATTAGCACGAAATTTTACAGACATAATTGTAGGCCGTCAGACACCAGAACCTCCCTTTCTCAAATTTTTCGGACAAAATACGGTAGTATTTAAAAAAAAAAAAAAAAAAAAAAAAAAACTACACAACACGGGGATTTGACGATGTCTGTTTCGCTGTAACGTGTTCCCACTTTTTTTACGTCGAACCGTTCAAGCGATCGGCATCAAATTTTACAGACATAATAGTTGGCTAACAGAGACCAGAACCTCGCTTTTTGAAATATTTCGGACAAGAAATCTACATCTACATGGGATACTCTGCAAATCAAATTTAAGTGCCTGGCAGAGGGTTCATCGAACCACAATTATACTATTTATCTCCCACTCCATTCTCGAATAGCGCGCGGGAAGAAAGAACACATGAATACGTTAGTAAAACCAAAAAAAAAAAAAAAAAAAAAAAAAAAAAAAAAAGCCGTTTGTAATGTAATTTTAATTACAAATAAACCTTTCATCTGACGCGCAAATTGAATAAACGAATTTGTAGAGGAGAAAATTCTCTACAACTTTGTTCCCTTATGGTTTTTTCATATATGAGAGATATTTGCAAAAATAAAGGAGTATCGACACCCTACATTGAATTAACGAAAACCAACCGTTCGCAGATGTCACGTGACATTCCGCGCTCAGAACTATCTCTGGCATACGCCATTTTGCGTTGCGTATTTGATGAGTTTCTTATTGTAACTTACACGTTGTCATTTCAGAGCAATGGCGCACTGAAGAATTAACAAAAACACGTCGTTCTTCGTACGATAAATGATAATCTAGTGTCTACAAATGCCATATTAGCATCAGCTAACAAAGGTCGTCAATAGTATGAGATTAATGAACACAACTTCTAGTTGTTAGCTGTAGCGTAGTGGGCAGTGGGCAGTGGTTCGGAACTAGCCATTACCTAATTTTTTCCAAAAATGGTTTCATACACTCTTATTAAATAATTTTTTATTTTTTAGATTACTATCTTGGTCCAAAATCTTTGCAAAAACTAATAAAACTACAAATCTAAAGTGGGCCGTAAAACACGTCAGTGCGATTTATCTATTGCTGTTGGGAATGCGGTGCAGAGAAGATTTTTGCTGAGGTGAGAAACAGAGCTCACATTGTCTTGACAGGGGAGAGTGGAAAACCGATGGAGGCAGCCGTTACAGCACTGTCTACCTGAGGCCAGCGGCGTGCCCTAGGGGTCCCGATTAGATTTTTGGTGGGGAGAAATTATTAATTCATATTTTATGCTGCTTGCAGGAAGTGGAAGAGAGATTGTCAATTAGTACTGAATCAGGGCCATATTCTATCAATCTAATAATTTTTAATATCATGATTTATTATGACAGTTATTAATTCAGGGTCAGCCGCTCTGTCTCTCATTCCAATTTAATTCACATCCCCATCATATACGAGGCGCGTCCAGAAAGTAAGTTCCGTTTAGTAATAAAATGAAATTGTACACAGATACAGAAGAAATTTTTATTGGATAAAATTTCTACAACTATTAAACTACTTTTCCACGTAACTGCCGAAATTTTGCAGGCATTTGTCATAGCGTGGCACCAGTTTTTGTACACCTTCTTCATAGAAATATGCCGCCTGTGTCTTCAACCAGTTGGAAAAAGTGAGCCGGCCGCGTTGGGCGAGGGAACTGCGGCGCTCCAGTTAAGTTCTGCACGACCACTATGGTCGGGGTTTCGAATCTCCCGTTGGGCATAGATATTTGTGCCGTCCTTAGTATTAGTTAGTTCATAAGTAGTTTGTAAGTTAGGGACTGATGACCCCGTAGTTAATCCCATAAGCTATACAAACATTTGAACATTTATTATTTGGAAACAGTGAAATTTGGGGGAAGAGCAAGAGCACAAATTGTAAACCTACGGTTTTCCTGGATCTTGTCATCAATCGCGTGAACCAGTTCTTCTGTAACCAAAGGTGGACGCCCACTTTGTTCTTCATCGTGCACATCACTACGCCCGCCATTGAACTGTCGGACCCATCTTCTCACCAACGAATCACTCATCGCATTCGGTCCGTAAACATCGCAAATTTGCCGATAAATTTCACTTGGTTTCACTTTCCTCGCATTCAGAAAGCGAATCACCGACCTGATTTCACAGGGGGGCGGGATTTTCAATCAACGCCGACATTTCAAACAAGCACAACAAAGCGTACGTAACTGACAGCGATCTCCAAATGGCGCACGTTCTTCTCCTTGATACACATCGTCTACAGCGCATGAGCGGAACTGCAATCGCAGCGCTGCAGCGGAGATAAATTGAAACGGAACTTACTTTCTGGGCGCGCCTCGTATATTTAGCGTCCCCTGCCAGTTTCCATTCCACCCCCCCCCCACTTTTTTTTTCCAAACCCCACACACACGCCACACTTTACATCGTAAACGGAATTCGGCTGTAGTCAGTAGCGGGCCAGGGCTTGATCCGGACATTCAAAAGGGCCACGATCCCCCTTGAGACTATCCTCCGCACATGGGGACGAAACGTTGGGTTTCAATAATTAATCCATAAGACCACGGCATAATAGCCCGTAAAATTTTATTCTTCATACTGCCCCAGACGTCATGAAACCCTCCCCAACGTGTGGCGCGCAGGTTGCGACGTCATAAAGTCGGCACGTGGGACACACACGAACAGATGGACGCTCCGTGTGCCGACTTCTTTAGGCGAAATGCCGACACAGCGCCACCCAGGTCGCAAAACTACCGATGGAGAGCCTACACAGCGGAGCCCCAAGGGTTGTTGTGGTCTTCAGTCCAGAGACTGGTTTGATGCAGCTCTCCACAATACCCTATCCTGAGCAAGCCTCTTCATCTCCACATAAGAACGGCAACCTACATCTGTCTGAATCTGCTTACTGTATCCATCTCTTGGTCTTCCTCTTCGATTTTTACCCCACACACTTCCCTCCAATGCTAAATTTACGCTTCCCCAATGTCTAAGAATGTGTCCTACCAAGCGATCCCTTCTTTTAGTCAAGGTATGCCAAAAATTTCTTTTCTTCCCAATTCTGTTCAGTACCTCCTCATTAGTTACGCGATCATCCCACCTAATCTTCAGCATTCTTCTGTAGCACCATATTTCAAAAGCCTCAATCCTCTTCCTGTCCGCACTGTTTATCGTCCATGTCTCACTTCCATACAAGGCAACACTCCGTACAAATGCCTTCAGAAAGGACTTCCTTAGGCTTAAATCAATATTCGATGTTAACAATTTTCTCTTTTTCAAGAACGCTTTTCTACCCATTGCCATTCTGCATTTTATATCCTCTGTACTGCGACCATCATTTGTTATTTTACTGCCCAAGTAACAAAACTCATCTACCTCCTTTATTGCTTTGTTTCCCAATCTAATTCCTTCAGCATCACCTGATTTTCTTACACTGCACTCCATTACTCTAGTTTTGCTTTTGTTAATGTTCATCTTATATGCACCTTTCAGCACACTGTCCATTCCGTTCAATTGCTCTTCCAGGTCCTTTGCTGTATCTGACAGAATTACTATGCCGTCGGCAAAACGCAATGTTTTTAATTCTTCACCCTGAACTTTAATTCCTTCTCCAAATTTCTCCTTGCTTTCCTTTATAGCTTGCTCAATGTACAAATTGAAAAACAATGGAGAAAGACTACAACCCTGTCTTACTCCCTTTCCAACCACTGCATCCCTTTCATGCCCTTCAACTCTGACAACCGCTGTCTGGTTTTTGTACAAGTTGTAAATCACCTTACGCACCCTATATTTTACTCCTGCTTGCTTCAGAACTTGAAAGAGTTTATTCCAATCAACATTGTCAAAAGCCTTCTCCAAATCTACAAAAGCTAGAAATGTAGGTTTGCCTTTTCTTAATCTATCTTCTAGGATAAGCCGTAAAGTGAGTATTGCCTCGCGTATTCCTACATTTCTCCTGAACCGAAACTGATCTTCCCCGAGGTCGGCTTCTACCAGCTTTTCCATCCTTCTGTATAAAATTCGTGTTAATATTTTGCAACCATGACTTATTAAACTGATAGTTCTGTAGTTTTCACACCTGTCTGCACCTGCTTTCTTTGGAATGGGGATTATAACATTTTTCTTAAAGTCTGAGGGTACTTCGCCTGTCTCATACATCTTACACACCAGGTGAAACAGGTTTGTCATGGCTGGTTCTCCCAGAGACTTCAGTAGCTCTGAGGGAATATCATTTACTCCAGGGGCCTTGTTTCGACTTAGGTCTTTCAGGGCTCTGTCAAATTCTTCTCTCAGTACAGTATCTCCTATTTCATCTTTATCTACATCCTCTTCCCTTCCTACTATATTGTCTCGAAGTTCATTTCCTTTGTAGAGCCCCTCTAAATACTCTTTCCACCTTTCAGCTTTCTCTTCTTTGCTGAGAACTGGTTTTCCATAAGTGTCCTTGATATTCATAGAGCTGTTTTTCTTATCTCCAAATGTTTCTTTTATTTTCCTGTAGGCTGTATCTATTTTTCCACTATTTATACATTCTTTTACATCATTGCATTTGCCTTCTATCCACTCCTGCTTAGTCATTTTGCATTTCCTGTCGATCTCATTTTTTAGTCGTCTGTACTCCATTTTGCCTGTTTCATTTACTGCATTTTTATATTTTCTCCTTTCATCAATTAAATTTAGTATCTCCTGTGATATCCCAGGATTTTTTGTAGGTCTTGCCTTCCTACTTATTTTGTCCTCTGCTACCTTCAATATTTCATCTCTCAATTTTACTCATTCCTCCTGTACTGTTTTATTTTCCCCTGTTTCTGTCAATTGTTGCCTAAGCTCCCTCTGAAATTCTTAAGAACCTAAGGTTCCTTCAATTTATCCAGGTCCCATCTTCTTATTTTCCTACCTTTTTGTAGTTTCTTCAGTTTCAGCTTACAGTTCATAACCAACAAGTTATGGTCAGAGTCTATATCTGCCCCTGGGTATGTCTTACACTATAAAACCTAGTTCCGAAATCTATGTCTTACCATTATAAAATCTATCTGGTATCTCCCGGTGTGTCCTGGTCTCTTCCACGTATACAACCTTCTTTTGTGATTCTTGAACGAGGTGTTTGTTATAACTAAATTATGTTCTATACAAAATTCTACCAGGCGGCTTCCTCTTTCATTCCTTTTGCCCAGACCATATTAACCTACTATCTTCCCTTCCTTTCCTTGTCCTACTACCGAATTCCAGTCTCCCATAACAATTAAGTTTTCCTCTCCCTTAATTGTCTGAATAATTTCCTTTAGCTCCTCATATATTTCTTCGATTTCCTCATCAACCGCAGAGCTAGTTGGCTTTTAAACCTGTACTACTGTTGTCGGTGTTGGCTTCGTATCTATCTTAACAATGATAATGCGATCACTGTGCTGGTCACAGTAGTTTACCCGCATTCCTATTTTCTTGTTCATTATCAATCCTACTCCTGTGATACCCCAATTGATTTTGTATTTACAATCCTGTACTCACCTGACCAGAAATCCTGTTCATCCTGCCACCGAACTTCACTAATCCCCACTATATCTAACTTCAACCTATCCATTTCCCTTTTTAAATTTTCTAATTTTCCTACTCGATTAAGGGATCTAACATTCCACGCTCCGACCCGTAGAATGCCAGTATTGTCTTTCCTGATGATCACATCCTCCTGAGTAGTCCCCGCCCGGAGATCCGAATGGGGGACTATTTTACCTCCGGAATATTTTACCCGAGAGGATGCCATCATCATATGTTCATACAGTAGAGCTGCATGTCCTCGGGAATGGTAACGGCTGTAGTTTCCCCTTGCTTTCAGCCGTTCGCAGTAGCTGTGTGGCAAAGCCACATTAGCTGATGATACAAGGCCAGCTCAGTCAATCATCCAGACTGTTGCCCCTGTAACTTCAGAAAAGGCTGCTGCCTCTCTTCAGGAACCACAGGTTTCTCTGGCCTCTCCACAGATACCCCTCCGCTGTGGTTGCACCTACGGTACGGCTATCTGTATCGTTGAGGCACGCAAGCCATCCCACCTCGGCAATGTCTGTGGTTCATGGGAGTGGGCCCCAAGGGTATGCACTGGATATATTCCATGGTGATTAGACCCAGCATGACTTATGGGACGGTCGTGTGGTGGAATAAGGTAGAACAGCAGGTTGCTGCTAAGGAGCTTGGTAAGGTGCAGAGATTAGCCTGCTTAGCCAAAACACGCGGAATTAGCAGCACATCAACTGCTGGGATGGAAACCCTGCTGGATATGACCCCATTACACCTTTGGGTCAAGATGGAGGCCGCAGCTGTGCATACAGACTCAAAACTGGCAACAACTGGAACTCTTTGGGATATCCATAACCACACACTAAAATAGTGAAAGAGGTAAATATAGGAAAGGCTGGGGGAATGCTAGCCGACTATAGCCCCATACTGCTTCAACAAGCCTTTCAATATACCAATTGGAAGTAGGGAGCAGTGGGAGAAATTAGTTCGACACTGTACGGGGGATATTGTCTGGTTCACTGAAGGGTCGAAATCAGACCAAGGCGTTGGGGCCGGGGTATACGGGTTGCAGCCAAGACTGGAGGGCGTCATCTCTCTGGGGAAACTGGCCTCAGTATTCCAGGGCGAAATCATTGCCATCAGGGCGTGTGTGGAGGAGAATTATCGTAGGTGCTACAAAGATCGTAGCATCTATATCTGTTCAGACAGCCAGCCAGCCCTGAGATCACTGGCATGTCCTGCAACAAGGTCTAAAATTGTTGCAGAATGTCACAGGGTTCTGGTGGAGCTAGGGGAAAGCAATAGAGTAAACCTGTTGTGGGATCAGTGGCAACGAACATGCCGACAGATTAGCCAGGATGGGGGCAGAGTCTCCAATTATTGGACCGGAACCTGTCCTGACAATCACCAAGGCAATGATCAAATTGGAGCTACGTAACTGGCTCAGAAGACAGCAAGTAGAATATTGGACCAAAGTCCATCAACAAAAACATGGCAAGGTAATGATGCCAAAGCCTGGGCCTGAACAGGAGTGAGATTAGACGCATGGTTGGATTGCTGACAGGCCATGGGAATTTAAAAAAACACCTACATACATTGGGAATAACATAAGAGGACCCTAAATGTAGGATCTGTTATGACGGTGATGAAACTGCATCACATCTTATCTTCGAATGCATTGCATTGGAGAGTAAAAGGCACAGAACATTTGGGACAACCAGACCCGAAGAAATTGTGTCTAATAAAGAACTGGTAAAGGGACTCCTTGCACTGTTCAAGGGCATTGGTTGGCTTTACTAGATATACTGGGAGCGATACCGCACAATAAACTTAGTTTCGGTGCGAGCAGTGACGGGTTGGGCCAAGACTGTTTCGGCTTCCCTGAAAAAATAAAATCAAAAATGTTCAAATGTTTGTATAGTCTATGGGACTTAACTACGGGGTCATCAGTCCGTAAACTTACAAACTACTTACGAACTAGGACGGCATAAATATCCATGCCCGAGGGGGGATTCGAATCCCCGACCTTAGTGGCCGTGCAGACCGTGACTGGAGCGCCTTAGTCCCCTCGGCCACCGCGGCCGGCAATAAAATCAAATTGCTGGCCGCGGTGGCCTAGGGGATTGAGGCGCTTCAGTCACAGTCTGCACGGCCAGTACGGTCGGGGGTTCGAATCCCCCCTCGGGCATGGATATTTGTGCCGTCATTAGTATGAGGTAGTTGATAAGTATTTTGTAAGTTTAGGGACTGGTGACCCCGTAGTTAAATCCCATAAGCTTAACAAACATTAGAACATTTTTTTTTCAAATCAAATCAAATCAATCTACATAGCGAACAGGTAGCAAGACAAATTACCGTTGGAGTCAAGAGCTACGAGCCGGCTGCGGTGGCCGAGGGGACTGAGGCGCTCCAGTCACGGTCTGCACGACCACTACGGTCGGGGGTTCCAATCCCCCCTCAGGCATAGATGTCATAGATGTTTGTGCCGTCTTTAGTACAAGATAGGTCAAAGTAGTTTGTAAGTTTCGGAACTGATGACCCCGTAGTTTAGTCCCATAAGCTATACAAAAATTTGAACATTTGACTTTTGAGACCTACGTCGGTCGGTGAAAACTGTCCTTCCATTACAGCTGCGGCAACTAAATGTCTGCTGCTGAGAACTTTGGCGCGGTATTACGTCTCGGGGTAAGGGGCGCGAGGCTATTTCCTTTATGTGATTGGTGGACGGCGAATGCTGGGGCGGCGGCGGCAGCGGCCGGATCCGTCACCGCGCGGTTTATTGGCGCTCGTAAAATCTCAATAGGAACCGCCGCTTGAGCACCGCACACCGACGGCGGCGGCAGCAAGACTGCCCGCAGTGTACACGTCTCTGCGAGGGCAGGCGCCGAAGACGCTGACCCACTTCTGCCGCCCAGCGCAGCACTTCCCTCCAAAGCTCACTCTTGTTTACCGCAGGCGCGCCGGCCCCCAATTTATATGCATTTTTCACTCAAATAAATGAAGCCTTCACTTCAGATTATTCTAATAGTCTCAGCACGCGAAACGCTTTCGACGGTGCAGTATTTTGTTTTGGGTGGAACTGTTTGCACTTTATGGCGCTTCGTCGTGCAGTCGAAACTTTACGATGTTTACAGCAGAAGCAACAAATCTAATGAGGACAACACGGCAAATGCCGTAACCTGATTTCTCTGAAACTGTGCTCGATTGAAGAGGGGTGGGTAACAGTGAGTAGGTATCTAGGCTGATGCGCAGTTACTCGGCCGTTTCTGAGAAAATTACGGTCAAAGTTTACGACATATCGTACGTGCCTTTTACGAGGATTATCTGAAAAGTAATGTACCGACAGAATTTTTTCCTCAGCCGATAACAATGTTGTAAAAATGAACATTTCGAATGATTTATTTGAAGTCTCCAGAGTGGTGTGCGGACAAATTTTCTAGCTCTTCCGACATATAGCGTGTGTTCAAAATATTCAAATGTTTATACAGCTTATGGGACTTAACTACGGGGTCATCAGTCCCTAAACTTACAAACTACTTATGAACTACTTACGAACTAGGACGGTACAAATATCCATGCCCGAGGGGGGATTCGAACCCCCGACCGTAGTGGTCGTGAAGACCGTGACTGGAGCGCCTCAGTCTCCTCGGCCACCGCGGCCGGCATAGCGTATGTGTTCGACCGTTTCAAAATGACGTCTGTTCCTTTTGTAATGAACGTGCAGTATAATTTCGGTGACAGATTTGCGGGAGCCGTTAAAAGAGCCACTTTTGTAGCTAACCTTGTCACAACAGACACTTGCAAACCACTGACTATTTGGTAAGAATACTCACAGCTTTGAAGTAAATTGTATTGGAGTATTACTTCACTGTCATATGCACCACAGTTTTGGTTAAGCCAATTGCTATAGCTTATTGTGTTCGTTATCGCCAGATCGTGTAATCAAAATCTGTTATCAGTGGAAAGGAAGGGGATTTATTCCATCCAAGCTTTTCAATGGTAGTTTGCCTTGATGTATTACATAATGAACGCCACGATAGAATGGCCGAACTGTCTAAGGTCGCTTGCTACGGAGCGCGCGGTTGTTTCCCGTCGGAGGTTAGATTCCTCCATCGGGCATGGGCGTTAGTCTGTGTTGCCTTTAGGTTAGTTTAAGTTAGTAATTTTAGAAAGCGTACTGGAGATTGTAATATATTTAGCCAGGAGGGTTCTGTTTGTTTAAATAACTGAAGTATTCGATACCATAATTGGTCGTAGTATTGTAACCTAATATTTCATGTTTATATTACATAAGCATTTTATAGTGCTTCTGTCAAGTTATTTTAATCATTATAATTTGCATTACTAGGGTTTTCTAACAAACTAAATTAATTAATTAATTATTGAAGCTTAATGTCAAACAATAATGGAAACATATGTTAACACTGCGCTAATTGTTGTTTACTTACGATCTTTTCTACTGTTTATTTTGATGTAAAGAAACTTATTATTACATCTGTTATACTTTTATGTATATTTGCGTAAAGCAGGAGTCATTAATGTTTATTGAGCAAATTGTTAAATATTTAAATGTTGTACTTCCGTGTTCTAGAAGGTTCTAGAAATATTATCAGATATTAATACGCGCGAATTGGCGCGAACTCAGGCAGTATGAGTTATGAGTATGAAGTAGTCTAAGTATGGAGAATGAAGTTGGAGTCTGGAGTAGTTAGCATTGTTGTCAGTCAGTCTTGAAATGGATAAATAAATATAAGTAAAAAAATGAAACGTGTCATATTTGTAGTTTCCACAAGACTCCCAAGAACCCGACGGCATAACATAATTTTGTAATGTGTAAAGGGCAGGCGAGCTACAAGTTCTTCGAGACCACTGAACATCTGCAACAGGTGATGTATAAAAATGTGGCGTTAATTAATGTCAAGTAAAAAAAAAAAAAAAAAAAAAAAAAAAAAAAAAAAAAAAAAAAAAAAAAAATTGCGCCACAAGATGAACAGCGATATTGATACAATAGTTATAATTAAAATTAAAAACAGTACAGATCGCAAAATTGTTTCAATTTCATAACCGGTTTTGGTCTAGCGCAGACCATCTTCAGATGGATACCACCATGATGGCAGGCCGTGGCGTTGACAGAGCAGGCCCCGAGACGTGAACTGCTATTTTGTTTAGTTTAGTAGTCTGCAAGCCAAGGGACTGGTAGCCACAGTGATTAAATCCCATAGATTTACAAACAAATGAACAACATTCAGGGTCTCCCATTTATTTCGACCACACAAAATATCAACAAAATCTATTGTAAAACGAGTTTCACTGGGTATCAATGTAAGGCAGGGGCTCATGAAACATTTTGAAACATTATAAAACGGAAGTATACGTGTATTTAACACACACTTATGGATCAATAAAATTCTTCTGGGTATGAAAGCGCGTCGTCATTTTATAAATTCCACCGACGTTTCGGCCACTGTTGCAGGCGGCCTGACTGACATCGACCCTGATGAAGGCCGCCTGCAACAGTGGCCGAAACGTCGGTGGAATTTATAAAATGACGACGCGCTTTCATACCCAGAAGAATTTTATTGATAGTGACAACAGCCGCGGAAGCCTACGTTTGCACTCACTTATGTGTTTTAAATGGACACTCTATATTATTTCATGAGCAATCTATAGCATGGCAATCGGTGAAATTCGATGTATGATTAGCCAGGAGATCAACGATAAGAATCGATGATTGTTTGGTTGCCTCAGAGTGACTGTTCTTTAGCACCATTCGGGAGATCCGTGTAGCTTAAAGTGTGCTACGGACGCGAACAGTCGTTGTCAGCCTATATACAAACAAGATTGATGTGGTGCTAAATGATACCATGCACAGTATCAGCGGCACAATTAAATCCACACCTACTGTATGGCTGCCAACCTTGAGCCATATTCCACCACCAGAGATACGGGATCCTAAAACACAACGATGCAGCTGACTTGGAACGCAGGAGACTCAGATCGAGAACACCAGTGCCACTCTCCGCTAAAGAGTTGACGAACTCCAACTTTGACGTCCACAGTCTCTGGGAACAACACAGGCAAAGACACTGGCCATCAAAATGCCAAAACTTCTTGACCAATGAGAAACCGCCTGGCTTCGGCAATGACGCAAAGTGTGGGCAATACTGAACCGCATACATACTGGCCACGGAAGAAGCGCTGACGCCCTTCCACAAATGGGGGAAGATGCCGACGCCAAATTATGGCTGCGGTGCTCAGAGGCAAACGCTCCAGCACACAGTGGAGGACTGCCGAGTCCAAGCCTACAAGGGACCTTTCACCGATTTCCTAGCAGCAACAAGGAAGACAATGTCTTAACGTCTTTTTGTAATTACTGAATAAAATTATGAGGTTCTACGAAGATGCCAGGCGACAAATAAAATAAATAAATAAAAAGCACGACAAATCACGTTAACAACTCATTTACATTGCTTGAGTCTCAGGATGTCTGCTAGGGCGCGCGTTTCGCCTACTTCAAGCGTCAACTTCACTTGGAAATATCTCGGTATGTAACTGGCGTATTGCGATGCACTCAACGCCATTCAATATGTGATTTTTCATGCTATAAATTGAAATAATATCGGATGTTCTCTTAAAAACATAAATGTATGTTAAGCTTAAGGGACTTAACTGTGGGGTCATCAGTCCCTAAACTTACAAACTACTTATGAACTATCTTATACTAAAGACGACACAAACTGTGGTATCGCACAAGTCCAAAGTGCGCGCCACCTACTTTCGCCGCGCGCCGCCATGCACGCACGGCGCGGCGCGGCGTTCTTACGACGTCAGCCACGAGCGCCCTCTGCTACAACTCCGCTCGTGGCCACCACTGAACGACATCGTTCACTTGGGACTGAGATAGGAACCAGTTAACACTTCGGAATCAGAGAGGCACCAGAGAAGACTTGGCTATCGGACAGGCACTAGGCAGGCCTCTAGCTCAACTATGTATCAGCATTATGCAGTACTGAGCTATGTAAAAGTTAAGTATTGTATAAATTCTGTGCAATATATATCTCGTTCTAATTTACTCTAGTGTTTCTAGTTTCTGCTGTCCCACTGGCTGCTCACCTTCGTACCTGCTCAAGCGTGCATCCTTTATTCCTGTGTCGGTACTTTTCTACTGGGCCACCGACACCTACGACGGAAACGAGACACAAAAGCGGCGACGAGGCTGAGACACAAAACAAACATCCATGCCCGAGGGGGGGGGGGGAGGGGGTTCGAACCCCCGACCGTAGCGGCCATGCAGACTGTGACTGGCGCTCCGCAGACCGCTCGGCCACCGCGGCCGACTAAAAACACATCAGTTTGAGTTAAAAACACATATGTTTCCCATTCAGAATGTTTCAAAATATTTACATTCATGAGCCGCTGCCTTGCATTGATACCGGTGAAAGTCGTTTTACAATAGCCGTTGTTGTTCGAGAGATAATTTGGGTGGTCAAGATAAATGAGACATCCTGTGTATAATGACCCTATCTGTTTGTGCATTAAATTGTTTTCGTTCGAATTAAATGTTCACATGTTTGTTAATCCAAGCGACCAAACTACTGTGGACATCGTTTCCTAGTCTTATAAAGTAGTAAACTAACTGACGGTAAGGACAGCACACATCCATATTCAAAGGAGGACTCGAGGCTCTGGCGGCAGTCGCCGCGCAGTCCCTGACATGGGGCCTGGAACCGCACGGAAATTCCCACGCGGCTACTTATTTGTCTTGTTCAGTTTTTTGGTAACATTCGTTACTGTGTTGGAAAATGCAATATTTCAGTACACTGCACTCCTTTATTTCATTATTCTGGTCGTGATTAGAATTTTTCTGTTGATGCAATTACTCAATCGACTACGTTTTGACTGTCGCACTGCAGAGAAATGAACTATGTAGAATATTGACAAATGTTTGTCAGTTGGAGTGCAGTTATTCGCTGAACGCAGTCGTTCAGTTCAACATAGAGCCCTGAGATTTGCAGCTTTCGGAGAGGCCATCCACAGCAGTCACATCTGCCATGCTGCAGCCAGTTGTTGCTGCCCGTCAGGGTTTGTTTGGACGATTGAAGTATACCATCAGTGAGAGACATTTTCTGGACTGGACGGAACTGAATGAAACATCCAAATTGTTTGACTGGTAAAAATGAACGTCAGCACAAAAATGTATGTTTTCGTGAAGTAGATTTTCACAGTCTGCTACACAGTGACTTTAGCATGGCGGAGGGTACTTTGCGACTTTAACACCTTTTGACCAGTCACCATCAAACTCGCTCATATATGTATGTTTCCATATGTAGTACGAAGAGGAGTACGTGGAGGAGGAGATGGACAGAAATGGGAAGAGACTGCAGAGAGAGAGGGGAAAGGTGGAGAATGAGAGACGGAGAGGTGAAAGGAGATGAACAGAGTGAGGGGGAGGAGGAAAAGGACAGAGAAAGGGACAGGAAGAGACGGTGGAAGGAGCAGGTGAACAGAGAGGAGAGAAAGGAGCAGATGCACTAATGGAAGATTATAAACCTCATATATAACGATATTGCGATAAAACTTCGTCATCTTACTTCTCGCTCTTACGCGGAGGTTATCAACATAGTACAGTTAACGTACACCAGGTGGCGCGCGTGTCGTACCGGCAAATGTATTTGAAGTAGTGAGATGTTTTCAATGTAATACAAACAGAAGGTACTTTACGTACGAAGTTTGACAAAATTTATGGTTTCATTCCGAGCTTGATCAAGATTTGCACATTCAACTTTCAAACCAAGAGGAGCATACCTAAGATTTCATACGGTGCATGGCAGAGGGTAATTGAAGTCGACACCACTTCACTCATCATCATGAAAATTAACAGGTATAACTTTTTAACAGATGGAGTAGGTAATGCACAGAGGCGGTGGGAAGGAGATCGTCAGGAGGTGATGACAGAGAAAGGGGATGGTGAAGATGGGCAGAGAGAGTTGTAGGGGGATGAACAGAGAGAAAGGGGAGGAGACGGGTAGAGAGAGAAGGTGCACAGAGAGAGAAAGGGGCAGATGGACTAACTTAGCAATGGAATATATAAGTACCCGGGCGACGTCGGGTTTTAAGCTAATTTAAAATAAAGTTGCCCACTCCCAGTAACGAAATGTGCACTTGCACTAGTATTACACTTCAAAAGACAACATTTTAATCTCATTGTGGCCGGGGGGACTGCGGCGCGTCAGTCACGGTCTGCACGGCCACTACGGTCGTGGGTTCGAATCCCCCCTCGGGCATGGATATTTGTGCCGTATTTAGTATAAGGTAGTTGATACGTAGTTTGTAAGTTTAGGGACTGATGACTCCGTAGTTAAGTCCCATAAGCTTAACAAATATTTGAACGTTTGAACCCCTCAGTTAAGTCCCATAAGCTATACAAACATTTTTTTAAAAATCTCATTCAAGATAGTCACACAATGAACACTACTGAAATACGACATTTGGTTTTAGTGCAAACAATAAATTCAACAAAGCAAATAATTAATTCACAAAAGAAGAGTATAGCGCTTCATATGATATGGGATGAATGAGATGGAACAAATCCGCTTACTATCCACTGATAATAGATTGGATAACGCGATTTCACTATTAAGTTATAATGAACACGGAATTTTTGATAATATGGTCACGATAAACAGCGATCCGTTGGTACTTATAATTAAGTGCAATATTAAAACATTCAAATATCACACTAGTCATTTACTTAGATGGTGACCGGTTTGCGCGCGGTTGCTCGCCGTGGAGGTTCGAGTTCTCCCTGGGGAATGGGTGTATGTGTTTGTCCTTAGGTTAGTTTACCTAGGTTTAAATAGTTTGTAAGCTACGGACTGATGACCACTCAGTTTGGTCCGATAGATTTAAAAAAATTGAACCTTTTTTTGTTTTGTTTTTGTTTTTTATGACCGGTTTCGGCGCATTTGCTGACCAACATGAGATCCACGTGCGGTCGTCCCCATCAGTAACAGCTCCGTGGAGTCGATCCAGATCACATGGATCTGAAGATGGCCTGGAAATACGCCGAAACCTAACTTAATATCAATAAATAATCAGCGCGATCATTGGATATTTTACTAAAAGTTATGAACACATAATAAATTATGACAGTTTTTTTGTCTGCGTAACTAAAATACTCGTGGCTACGGCACTCTACCTCCACCCCCCTCCTTCCGAAAGTGAAATTAAATTACACTCGAATGCACCTAAGTACAAAGCTGTGAGTATTCTCAGTAAAAACTCAGTGGTCGCCAAGTAAAGTTGCTTTAACATAGGTTACACAGTGGCTCTGTTCATGCCTTTCGGCAAGGATCTCCCCAAAACTAACCTGTTACAACGACCGTCAGCTCAGTGTCCACTACGTGGGCGTGCGCTTCCCCGTACGCTAATCCCGCCGGGAATCTCGCCAGTTTCCTCTTAAGCAAATCAGAACGGCTCCACGCTCTTTTAGCACCAATAGAAACTTTTCTCACGTGCCTAATTTCCCTCCATCACTTGCGAAGAAAATCCCATGCAACCAGAAATATGTGTGGCAACTTTATGATTTCTCCTGGCGTCAAGAAGCTCCCATTCATTCAGAGTGGAATTCACGGTGGTTGGCACTGGTTCACAGTGATATACGCGTCGTTTCAGGATATCCAACACTTTTTCGAATGGCGACCACTCTAGTGATTTGGCGGGCCAAATCAGAAGGCCGACAACCTGTGACACAACGTAGACTGGTCTACGTGCCTTGTCAACGCCACCTGGATACAAGGCCTGTGCGCTGCCTGCCAAGTCATAACGCAAGCAAAGTATTTGTCTCTCTTGGCGTTGTATTCAGTTTGGGAATACGTGCACGTTGCACACTGTGTTTTAGAATGATCTTAATGTTATTTATTTGGTTTACAGATAAATTTTTGTTTGTATAAGATATTTATCAACTATTAGCAAGATATCTTACTGATATTTTAACCGGACGATTCATCTTAGGCATTTTATTTCATACCAGTAAAAATCTGCACCGATAATCACATAACACGAACATTTCGAAACTCAGTGTGCAACGTGCACGTATTCCCAAACTCAGCACAACGCTACATAAGACAAATAGTTTGCTTGTGTTATGACTATTCCTGGCAGGCAACGCACAGGCCTTGTATCTAGGTGGTGTTAGCCTTGTCCTGTGTCTAAGGTGTCTTACACAGAAGGTCGCGAGATTCTCACGTAATTCAAACTCGCTACAGTGTTCTGTTCCCGCACCAGCTGTGTATTGTGGCTGTAACCAGTATCACCACAGAACCCCGCACCATAAGGCCTTGACTTGTCGCTGTATGTCTTTTGGTAATGCACTCACTACGATGCCGCTCCCCCTGTCTGCGGTGGAACAAAAAGAGGGCCCCATGTTTGAAGAAACAGAACCTGGATTTTCCTGCGAGTACTAGCTGATCGCAGAGACGACGTTGCATACGCCGTTGCCGTCCAGTTCTTTTTTTTTTTTTACCACATTGGTCAAAGGCAGGCAGAGATGTTACGTGCGTGTAACTGGTGCCATTAATAAACGGCGACAGAATGTCACCCATGATAGGGTACGCTGTGTTGCACTGTTCCACTGTTGCGCCAGAGCCGAGGAGAACGCAACAAAAATTTCCCGGGTAGATATTGGGTGATCGAAAAGTCAGTATAAATTTGAAAACTTAATAAATCATGGAACAATGTAGATAGGCAAAAATTGACACACATACTTGGAATGACGTGGGGTTTTGTTTAAAGAAGAAAAAAAAGTATTGCTAGACGCGTGAAAGATCTCTTGCACACGTCGTTTGGTGATGATCGTGTGCTCAGCCGCCACTTTCGTCACGCTTGGCCTTTCAGGACCCCTCTAGGAATACTGAAAGACAACATCCGACGTCAATGCCACACCATAACTCTGGACATGCTTTACGGTGCTGATCACAAGATTATTCCTCGACTACAGCTATTGTTGAGGAATGATCATGAACATAACGAGCATTTCCTGTAAAGAACATCTTTGCTTTGTCTTAATTTGTTATGCTAATTATTGCTTTTCTGATCAGATGGAGCGCCATCTGCCGAACATTTTGTGAACTTTTTTTTTTTCTAATAAAACCCCATGTCATTCCAAGCATGTGAGTCAATTTTTACCTCTCTACCTACAATATTCCGTGATTTATTAAATTTTCAAATTTATAGTGACCTTTTGATCACCCGGTAATTGTCTCACGCCAATAATGTGCCAATTTTCAAACTCAGTGATTTAACGATACGGTTCACGCCTAAGTCTGTGAGGTCTCCTGCACGTTGACCAAGTAACAGTGATCCATTACCTTCGGTTTACAGCCATAAAGAGAGATGCATGCACGTTTTACCAGCAGATGGCGAAGCGCCGCAAAGCTGATGTTGTCTAGAACCTCCTGCGGACATTGTCTAAATGGCACACCATTTCTGCAGATCTTAGTATTATAGACGTCCTATAAATATGTACTTCCACTCTCTAGTCCTTCAAGATCATGTGAAGAAGACAAAGATGGAAAGACATTCACACACACACACACACACACACACACACACACACACACACACACACGCACGCACGCACGCACGCACGTACGCGCGCGCGCACGCACACACACACACACACACACACACACACACACACAGAGAGAGAGAGAGAGAGAGAGAGAGAGAGAGAGAGACGAAATTCCACCTCTTTCTGTGGTTCCTCAGCTGTGGTCATCGGGATGCGTTCCACACACCACAACCGTCACTGTCTCGGACTAGCTCCACACGCAGAATACCTGCGCAACCACTGCCGTGACGAATGCAAGTCTTTGTCTCCACAGGATGGCCCAGCCACGGCAGAAGGCATTGTCCTCTGCAAGTTGTGTCCGCAGACAATGGCTGCAGGTTGGTCTCAGCCACCGGATAGGCGAAAGCTTTTACCTGCGGCCGTTAATTCTCAGGAAGGCTGCCGCTTCAGCCCTCGCTCACCGGCCAATAGGTGTCTGTATTCACGAACACTCAGCAAGCCACAGGGCTACGTACAAAATAAATGCTCCTAGCCAAAAAAGAATATTCAAAGAGATGTTTTAATAATCTCTTCCGTGAGAACGTGATAATTAACAATCTTGAATCAAGGCAAAGAAATGCTACGGAGGCTTCGTCAAAGGACAGTTAAAAGCTGCCTGTGTGTGTTGTAGATGTTGAACCTATCGTTAAATCAGACAACAAATTGTTCATTAACACAGCAATTTGGTTTAATTATGGCCCTGATATTGATGTATATACTACTAAATAAGAAACAGTGCATTAAACTGATTATGTGCGCAACGGATATTTTAAACAAAGAACAACTGTGACAAGTCATCATTTGAAACAGACACTGACTATACTCAAAAATTTTGACTGCGAGAAAGATATTAAAAAACCACAAATCACTTTCTTAATGCTTGACTGTGAGAATTTTATGCAGATCAGTTCCTAAATATTGAAATTTAGTATCATAGTCAATTAACCATCATTTACTATGGCACCAATAACGAAATCTGTTCAACAATATTATTAAAATCAATGCTGCACTTTAAATCCACTAATAACTAATTATCAAATGAAGGAGGTAGGTTAATTTTCTAACTACTTAAATGAAACAGGAAAGAAAGGTTAAGTTACTTATTATTAATAATCAGCATTACATTACCTACATAATACAACTTCTGACTTGCTGGCAAAGCAGCCTCTGCTCTACATCGGAGCCATACACACAACTCAACCGCTCTCTAAGCGAGCTGAACCACAAGTGCTACTCTCTTTCAGCGCGAGATACAATGCAATGCAATACATGATCTTTGCCAAAGATGAAACTTCACAAAGTACACATATCGATACATACAGTAGAAGCGATATTATACATTTTCTTGCAAGCAAGTTACTCGATACAAAACAGGAGGCACAATATTAGACATTTTCTTACAAAAATAATTTTTTATGGACACGTTTCACAGTCACGCTGAAGGTCACGCACATTCTGAAGGATTGTGCTAGATAGCCGCTGCGTAATACCCACTGTATTAACCGCAAATTTCACCTGTGTACACTACAACCATTGCTTCTCAGTATTTTTGATCTAACAAGGAGAGGGCACTCCTCACCACCGAATTCATTTAATTTATGGTGGAACAAGAAACGGCCACAAGTTTCCTATGGCCATACTCACTTACGAGTATTCGACTGTAATTTCACTTTCAGGGGGAGAGTCATACCCAAAGTCTTTTAGTAATACAGACAAAAAGACCGCTAGAACGTATTGTGTGTTCGTTACTTGCTAATCAATTGTTTTAATGATGATAGGTTTCGGCGAATTTTCGAGCCATCTTCAGATCCATGTGATCTGGATGGACACCACGGAGCTGTTACTGATGGAAACAACCGCACATGTATATGAGTGCATGTTTTCGCGGCGATATGCATTGGAAATAGAGCCGACGTTTTCCATCCCATTTCCACCCTATTATAATGATGATGTTCTCCGTATGTCGTATGATGCGTCTGTGCTCATATTTTGTACAATAAATTATTTGTATTGTTGCATTTATTGTTTCGGGCAGTGAAGACTTCTTGCGCTATAATTGGTGTTCTCTTCGTGACTATCTTGTATGAGATTATATTTTGTTGTCTGTTGATTGTAATACTAGTGTAAGTGCACATTTTGTTACTGGGAATGCGCAAACTTTACTTTAAATAACATCTTTGTATGAGGTACATCTGTGAAGAAATGTTAGTGACATTCAGTAGTTACCTGATGATAACCTAGGAAGTAGAAAGCCGGTTTGTAACCAAAAGAAGAATTTTACAGAACATTGCCGCGGCGGAGCGGCCGAGCGCATTGAGGCGCTATGCTCCGATGTCCGAGGCCGTTCCACGTCGCTGGTTCGAATCCCCCCTCGGGCATGGATATCTGTGTAGTTTTTAGTATATGGTAGTTCATAAGTAGTTTGTAAGTTTAGCGAATGATGACCCCGCAGTTAAGTCCCTTAAGCTTACGAAACATTTTAACATTTTGAACATCAGAAATTTTTCCTTTTTCATAAAATTACTTGCTGATAGTGTGTCCTCAAAAACCAGTGTGTGACCAAACCCATAATTCAATAAACTATTAAAGGGGGACTTATTAAAATTATAATACACTCAGGAAGTGAAATTTCGGTTGTCAACGTTTCGTAAAATATAAAGAAAGTGGAAGGTATCTTATTGGTGGTACTGGCTACAAAGTTAAGGGGATCAACGCATAAATCATATTATTGTTTACTTTAGCATCTAGGTTCAGCAAAGCTTAGATAGCACTGTTTCTCAAATTTGGATAGGTGTACTGAACACAGGGTTCTAATAAATTTTATTGAATTCAAATGAGGTCTTGTGAGATTGAAACCTTTCATAAACCAAGAGCGACACAAGGGCGAAGGTTTGAGAGAATGATGTAGTGGTGTCCGACCCAAAATATGGACAGGAGTGAGGCATGATGAACGCCAATCAAAAAATCACGCTATACATTAGTGTGGTAGGGAGCAAAACAGTATTAATTCATAATCGTCTAATAAAATGTCCCATCATAATGAACGTAAATCAAAGTTTCAGAGTAGTACAGAGCAGATAGGAAGTAAAATTAAAGATAGTGATTGCTTATCGTCAAATGAAAGAGGAGAATTAATGACGTTTCCCTATAAATGCAGAGCTAAGTACCCTGGAAACCCGATCCAGTGAAAGGTATATTATGCTTAATGATGAAGTAAATAATACTTTCTTCATAAACTCGTAACATAAAACGCCAGCCTAAAACCTGCTGCTTTTAACATAAGGCAGTGCTGGGAAGTAGCACAAGAATCACGTGTAACGAAACAGACATTTACTTCGATATTCTCTCACACGTGTGTCTTCAAGCTTCTTTCTTACACAAAAGACCGTGTCCCGCTGGCAGTGGGAAATTTGGACGAAATCAGATATATGCAGCATCAAGTGTATAGGAATATACATTTCTGCTCTGTAGCAGTTCGCAGTTCACACTTGGTTTCTACCAGACGGCTGCGTATTGGGGAATTTGCTCACTCGAGCGAGCCGTGCTCGGGCAGCAGTTGTTGGAGTATGAATTCCCGCAACGGGCGGCTCTGCTCGATCGTCGCATCGTGGGGGGGGGGGGGGGGGGGGGAGGGGCTCTCTGGACTCGCCGATCTGCTGTTTTAGAGGCTGTGTGTGTGTTTGTGTTTGTGCTTGCCGGCTGGAGCTGCTGTTGCTATTGGTATATTCCCACCCTGGTGGAACTTCCCTCACATCGGCATAGCTATCCTGTACACATACAGTCTTGCGTGGTCTCGTCTAATGCTTTTGAGAACCAAGGATACTAGGAAACACACAGAAAGACCATCAACGTTTGTAAAGATCGATATCGAACTAAACAATGAACAAGGCTACTCTACTTGTGAACAAGGCAATGCTTCGCAACTGCTAAATATGCATGGGAATTCCCTCGTCTCTATGGCTGTTTCTTACCTCTTTGTCATCTTCATCTCCCCCTCTGCATTAGTCAGCTGAAACCCCGGGGAGCACGGGAACGGCAGCGCGGTCTGGGGAACAATGTCACGTGTTGCGCAGTTTGGTCCCTTAGGTTCACAAACATTAGTACATTTTAAAACACGGCGTTGCTTGGGTAGTTATTTATTCCAATAATCAGGTAAGACGCCTCCCACCTCTCTCTGTCCATCTCTTTTCTGTCCACCTCTGTGTCGTCGTCGTCTTCCCTCTTTATCGACCTATCCATCCCCCCTACCTCTGCCACTATCCCCCCCCCCCCCCACCCGGTCGCTCTCGGTTCATCCTCCCCAACCCCGTGAATGAAGAATTACAATACCTGTCACAATCATGGTGATGGGTCAAACGGTGTCAAAGTCTGCAGTAACGTATCCTCCCCCCCCCCCTCCCCCAGGGGGCTCGCGGTTCTTTTGTGAGCACGTGCGTGGCGAGCACGGGCCCCGAGCTAATGCAGTCTTCCTTCCTTCGCAACCAACGGGTCATCCGCCACTCACCGTACGAAATCTTACGTATCCAGTCAAGTTTCTCTTGTTTTGAGAGTCAAGTGTGCAAAATTCCATCAAGATGGGATTAAAATAATAAATTGGTGAAGAAGTCTATTGTAAAGCACCGCCGGCCGCGGTGGCCGAGGAGACTGAGGCGCTCCAGTCACGGTCTGCACGGCCACGACGGTCGGGGGTTCGAATCCCCCCTCGGGCATGGATATTTGTGCCGTCTCTAGTATAAGGTAGTTAATAAGTAGTTTGTAAGTTTAGGGACTGATGACCCCGTAGTTAAGTCCCATAAGCTTAACAAACATTTTTTTTATTTTCTTTTCTTTTTTTCTTTATTTTATTTATTTATTTATTTATTTATTTATTTTTGTTTTTTGTAAAGTATCCTCCGCTTGCACAGATCTATTCACTACGTGGACTGTGCCGTTACTCTTATTTTGAAGCTCAATAAAAATATTATCGGGTGATTCTTATAATAAAGAATACAGCAACCAACCACTTTTGATTATGCTATTTATTAACTAAATAGCGCCGTTACCGGTTTCGAACCTTTCAGTTCATCATCAGACGGATGTTCACGTCCACACAAATGTCACTTACATTTTTCTTTTATGCAGATAATTTTTCTTGTGGCGAAAAGTATTTGGTTGTGTGGTGCCCTACAATACAAAACCTGATTATAATAACTTTCTCGGGCGTAAATGTGACTCATGATACCGACAAATATTGTGAACAAATTTTTATGGTAGAATTTATCTTGTGATTTATATACTTACATCAAAAAGTCGCTTTCATTAGGTTGTGTTGCTGATTACTGTAGCTGCTGCTGCAATAAGCACTTTTTGAAACACTTGTATGGATGAACATAGCGCACACACACAAACAAAATGTTTTTGCCACATTGAATACACACATGGTGATAATGCCAACATAACACTGTCAAAGATATTTTCTATCGAAGATATGTGCATAGATTTCACATTGAGGTATTTTACAAAGGAGAGACGTAAATTATTGTACACAGAATAAACGTTATACATGTCAATTGTACATGTATTGACATAGGCTATAATTACATAGCGCTGTATTTACCGCTTCTTAAAGAAATTTTACTTAGCGATATAGCACAGGATGTGATTTACATAGAGTAATGTGACAAATGATAAATAAGTATATATATTTGTGTGTTACCACAGTGTATATTATGTTTTTAATTGAAGGCCAGATATATTTAATGATTGTGCATCTGAGTGGTCTATTGTCTTATTTCATGTTTATATTACATTACTGCATGTGGCAAAAGTAGCATTGTTTATTAATTCGAAAGGAGCTGAGTGAAATTTTGCAGAAAGGCTGCGTTAGACAACTCTGTTTGTTCATTGAGGAGATGTTGTGGTGATTTATGTTTATGTATATAAACCTTTATTTCTTCAAGTAAATTTATACGGCTGCCTTTATCTGCATAATCCAGTATTTTGATATGATCCTCAATGCTTTTTATTTTATGCCTGCTGTGAGTTATGTGCATGGCAAATGCAGATTTTGTTGGGTTTCCTAGGCATATAGCATCTAAACGTTCTTTAAAACGAATTTCGAAGTTTCTCCCAACTTGGTCCTACATAGTCGGAGGGGCAACTTTGACAGCTGAGTTTATATATGCCTGACGCTTTTGTATGGAGGACTGTTGTTTGTGCCGGCCGCGGTGGCCGAGGGGACTGAGGCGCTCCGGTCACGGTCTGCACGGCCACTACGGTCGGGGGTTCGATCCCCCCTCGGGCATGGATATTTGTGCCGTCCTTAGTCTTAGCTAGTTCATAAGTAGTTTGTAAGCTTAGGGACTGATGACCCCGTAGTTAAGTCCCTTAAGTTCTACAAACATTTGAACATTTGAACTGTTGTTTGTTAATTTATGAATGGCTAGTTGTTGTAATTTGTGGTTTGTGTGGAAGCTTATCATTATGTTTGTGTTTATGAACAGAGTACTTATTTTGTAGGAAATGCTACCTAGAAGTGGCAGTGCAAATATTATCTGCCTTTTTGTTCTGCAATTTGTGATATTTGCATGGGATCTGGTGTGCAGCTTTATTGTTTGAAGTATTTCTGATTTTGTGTGAAAGTTTTTCAATCATGTGGGAGTTGTATCCATTCTTTGAAGCAATGGATTTCACGATACTGATTTCCTTAAGCTGTTGATTTGGGATTTTATGCAGGCGATTCAATGTGGATCTTAAACATGCCATCTTATGTTGGTTTGGATGGAAAGATGAGCTGTTGATACACACATCAGTGACTCTTTTCTTCCTATGGATTTCAAAATTATGTTTGTGATCTTTTCTGGATATTTTTAAGTTAAGGAAGTTGATGCTGTCATTGGTTTCATGCTCAACAGTGAAATGTGTATTTTATGCATAGTATATAAGGAATATATAGAGGGCCTATACAAAGGAAATAAACTTGACAGCAGTATTCTAGAAATGGAGGACCAAGTGGAGGAAGATGAGATAGGAGATATAATACTGCGAGAAGAATTTGACAGAGCACTGAAGGACTTTAGTCGAAACAAGGCCCCTGGAGTAGATGATATTCCGTCTGAACTGCTGATGTCGTTAGTAGGGCCAGTCATGAAAAAATTGTATCACCTGGTATGCACGATGTATGAGACAGGGTAAATACCCTCCGACTTCAAGAAGAATATCGTAATTCCAATTCCAAAGAAAGCAAGTGCAGACAAATGTGAAAATTACAGAACTATCAGTTCAATAAGTCATGGGTGCAAAATACTAACACGAATTATTTACAGACGAATGGAAAAACTTGTGGAATCCAATCTCGGGGAAGATCAGTTTGGATTTAGGAGAAATGTAGGAACACGGGAGGCAATACTCACATACGACTTATCTTAGAAGACAGGCTAAGGAAAGGGAATCCTACGTTTTTAGCGTTTGTCGATTTGGAGAAAGCTTTTGACAATGTCGACTGGAATATTCCAAACTCTGAAGGTATCGGGAGAAAAATATAGGGAGCGAAGAGTTATATTCAACCTATACAAAAATCAGACGGCGGTTGTTAGAGTTGAAGGGCAAGAAAGGGACTATGAGGTTGGGAAGGGAGTAAGACAGGGTTGTAGCCTTTCCCCAATGTTGTTCAACCAGTACATTGAACAGGCAGTGAAAGAATGGAAGGAGAAATTTCGAGAGCACATTAAAGTGCAGGGAGAAGAAATAAAAACATTGCGGTTTGCCGATGACATAGTAATTCTGTCAGAGACTGCAAAAGATCTGGAAGAGCAATTGAATGGGATGGAAAATGTCTTGAAAGGAAGATATAATATGTACATTAACAAGAGTAAAACGAAGGTAATGGAATGCAATGCCAGAAATTCAGGCAATGATGAAGGAATCAGATTAGGTAATGAGACAATAAAAGTAGTAGATGAATTTTGTTATTTGGGTAGCAGGATAACTTAGGATGGCCGAAGTAAAGGGGATATAAAATGCAGAATGACTATGGGAAGAAAAGCATTTCTAAAGAAACGAAACTTGTTAACATCCAATATTAATTTAAATGTTAGGAAGTCCTTTCTGAAAGCATTTGTCTGGAGTGTAGCATTGTATGGGAGTGAAACGTGGACAATTTGGAATTCAGATAATAAGATGATAGAAGCTTTTGAAATGTTGTGCTACAGACGAATGATGAAAATTATATGCGTAGATCACGTAACTAATGAGGAAGTGCTTAACCGAATCGGGGAGAAAAGGAGTTTCTGGCATATACTTACTAAGAGAAGGGAAAGATTAGTTGGACAC
Source organism: Locusta migratoria (assembly GCA_026315105.1). Taxonomy (NCBI): domain Eukaryota; kingdom Metazoa; phylum Arthropoda; class Insecta; order Orthoptera; family Acrididae; genus Locusta; species Locusta migratoria. Next base: position 551,836,658 of record CM048744.1, read on the forward strand.
ATTCTGAGACATCAAGGAATTGTCAACTTAGCATTAGAAGGAAGCGTGTGGGGTAAAAATCGTAGAGGGAGACCAAGGGACGAATATAGTAAGCAGATTCAAAAGGATGTAGGTTGCCGAAGGTATTCTCAGTTGAAGAGACTTGCACAGGACACGATAGCGTGGAGAGCTGCATCAAACCACTCTGCGGGCTGAAGACCACAACAACAACAACATGCATAGTATTCAATTTTGTTGCTAGGCTGCCAATTTCATCTTTGGTGCCTTCAAAAAGAGCAATTGTATCATCCACATGTCTTTTATAGTAAATAATTTTGCTGTGCATATCACTATTGGAGCTAAAGAATATTTGTTCTAAATGAGTAATGTAAATATCTGCCAATTTCATATCTTTGATGGAAGACATCTTTGACAGTGTTATGTTGGCACTATCACCATCTGTGTATGCAGTGTGAAACATGGACGATAAACAGTGAGGACAGGAAGAGTATAGAGGCCTTTCAAATGTGATATTACAGAAGAATGCTGAAGGTTAGGTGGGTGGATCGAGTAACTGATGAGGAGGTACTGAACAGAATTGGGGAGAAAAGGAATTTCTGGCATACCTTGACTGAGAGAAGAGATCAACTAATAGGACACATACTGAGGCATCCAGGAATCGTGAATTTAGCATTGGAGGAAAGAGTCTGGGGGTAAAATTTCTTAGAGGGAGACCAAGAGATGAATACAGCAAGCAAGTGGATGTAGGTTGCTATTTTCATGAGGAGATGACGAGGCTTGCTCAGGATAGAGTAGGATGAACAGCTGCATCAAGCCAGTCTCCGGACTGAAGACCCCAACAACAAGAAAAATAAAAAAAGCATATTTATGCTTTACGTAAATTTGTAACGTAAAATAAATTGTTGTCCTAAATCGAATGTAATAATAATTTCGTGTGACTCAGTGACCTGGCGGAAGAATTTCAATTCTGCACCACTTCGGCGCCTAACATGTCCCCAACCTGCCCCAGTTATCAAATATTCGAATGTTTGTAAACCTATTGGACTAAACTGCTATGGTCATCAGTCCCTAGGCTTACAAACTACTTAAACTAACTTACATTTAGGACGATATACGAACACACCCATTTCGAAGGGAGGGCTTCAACCTCCGGCGGAAACAACTGCCAGTCTGTAGTACGACGCGTTAGACCATGCGGTCTTTCCGTGTGGCTCCCAGTTATGCAACTGTGAAAAAACACCTACAGTTTAACGTGGAATTCGACCCACGAGTCTTTCGCGTAACTTGACACATCATTGAGAAGTGATGGTTAGGTTCAATAATCCCTGCTACCAGCGAGTTTAGAGCCCGTAGATAAAATATTCAAAATTTTCAGGTGTGTGCATTGATGAGGGGTTGAACTGCGAAAAACACATTGAAGATCTGCTGAAAAGTTTGAGTTCAGCCACTTATGCTAACAGGGTCAATTTTGGTGATATACATCTCAGTAAATTAGCTTACTATGCCAATATGTTATCATATTCTGGGGTAATTCATCATTGAGTAAAAAAGTGTTCATTGCACAAAAGCGTGTCATCAGAATAATTGCTGGAGCCTATCCAAGATCATCCTGCACACTTTATTTAAAGAGCTAGGGATCTACACAGTAGCTTCAACTCTGAAATTTGTTGTTACCAATCCGACAGAATTGGAAAAAAAGAAAAAAAAAATCAGTATGCACAGCTAAAGAATGACCTTCAGCATTCAAAGTTAAATCTAGCTTTGGCACAGAAAGGGGTGAATTATTCTGCCACAAAAGTCTTTGGTCACTTACCAAATACCAACAAAAGTCTGACAGATTGTGAACTAGCATTTAAAAATAAATGAAAAGAATTTCTGAATGCCAACTCCTTCTACTCATTAGATGAATTTTTAGATATGAAGTAGTAAATCTGCTAATAAATAAATAATAACATAAAACAGAACAAAAAATAAAATAAAAAAATGTGTCATGTAATATCTTGTAAAGACACCTTTCATGAAGCTGACACGTTCTACATCAATACGAAGTGCCGTATTCATAATGAAATTTTCACTGTGCAGCGGAGTGTGGCTGATATGAAACTTACTGGCAGACTAAAATTGTGTACCGGGACTCAAACCTGAGACCTTTGCCTTTCGCGGGCAAGAGCTCTACCGACTGAGCTATCCCAACACGACAAACTTAATAGAAGTTCTCTTGCGAACTTTGCAGAAGTAGCATTCCTGGAAGAAAGGTTGTGGAGGAAACATGGCTTAGCGACAGCCTAAGGGATTTTTCCAGAATGAAACTTCCATTCTGTGAAGTTTGGAAAGTAGGAGGCGAGGCATTGGCAGAATTAAAGTTGTGAGGATGGATCGTGAGTCGTGTCAGTATAGCTCAGTGGGTAGAGCGCTTGCCCGCGAAAGGCAAAAGTTCCAGGTTCATGTCGTATTCATCATTTATATAACAAGTAACAGTCTAATCTAATGTTACGTCCCGCACCTTTGCCGCTAGCCCATAATCCAATTGATTTGGAGAGCCTTTAAATGTTGTTCAAGGCGACCATTATGTAGACTATGGAGGTAAATTTGTACTGAAGAGTGAGATATATAAATTTCGGACGTGTTGGGTGTTGCACTGTCTTGCTTGCGTCGGAATGCACAACGGACATGAACGGCTGCATGTCAGCCAGATGCGTACGTACGTGTCACGTGTGTCAGTCGTATCTAGACGTATCAGTGGTCGCGTATCGCTCCAGCTGCACACGCCCCGCTCCATTAAAGAGCCCCCACCAGCTTGAACAGTCCCCTGCTGACATGCAGGGTCCATGGATTCATGTGGTTGTACACGTCCATCCGCTCGATACAATTGGAAACGATACTCTCCAGGCCAGGCAACATGTTTCCGAACAGTCCATTGTCGGTTTTGACGGGCCCAGACGAGAGTCCCGATATTCACAGTGCACACGTGAAATGATCGTAATCAAAAGTCCCCACCTCATCGGTATTCTGGAGATGCTGTGCGCCGATTATAACACCAGATTCAAACTCGTTTAAGTCGTGATAATCTCCCACTGTAGCGGCAGTAATCGACCTAACGCCTGCACCAAACACCTGTTGTCTTATATAGGTTTCGCCGAAGCAGCACCGTCCTCTGAGAGTTTACACACCTCCGTGTATGCATATGCATGTCTATTCCAGTTTCTTTGGCATTCAGTGATTTGTTTATTTATTTATGTTTTGCTGTCCATGTGGGCGCAAAATGGATTGTAGCAGCGGTGGATTAGCTGTGCGCACTGGGGCGCAGTGGTGCAGTGCACGAGGCCGTTCGCCGTCGGGAGGTTCGAGTCCCCACCACTTCGGGTAGTTTCTGTTGTCATCAGGTTATTTTACCTTAGTTTAATGTGTAAGCCGTGTACTAATAACCATCAGTTCAGTCCGATAGATTTACAAACATTACCGTTAGTAGAACTTCTAACTTAGACAATATTTATTTTTAATGAGTTGCCCATCTTGAGTTTGAGAATAACTGTAACTATTATTGTTCCGAACAAAGTGTTGTCCTGTCTTGTACCAAAATATTCGCCACTATACAATGTTTTGGTAAGGTGATAGTTAACAGCCATCATATATTTGATAAAATGCATATTCAACCGTCAGATATTTATTAAATCCTTAAAAATCGATTAGTTTCGGTCGTGGACCATCATCGCCATAGATAAAAGGATATTGAAACAGTTTAGCCAAATGCATTGTTATTAACTAAGTATAGGGGGAATGAGGAGATGGATAGCGGAGGAAGGGGGGCACAGAGAGGAGGGAACAGTAGAAAAACACAAAATTGGAAAAATAAATACCTAGGCAACATCATTGTTGGTACATTCTTAATGATTTTGTGTGATGAAATGGAACTTAATTTGAAAATATTGGTTTAATAAGTAGTGTGTAAAAGTAAAAAGTTTACAAAAGTATCTAATGCCGGAGGACAGCACGCGTAGTGCACATACTTACCTTACCTCCGAGCAAATGGACTCGCACGTCCTACGTCACCGGTGTGTGCACAATCGAGGGAAACACAGTCAGTTGTGAGGTAGCGGTCTAACGCAACGGTGTCACTATGTTTACGAAACAATGGAGATGGATCAAGATTGAATGTGCCAGAGGTCGTACAGCATTACAGTGTAATTAAGGTCTTCAAGAGGCGTGCGGTGAACCGGGATTTTCGTACAGAACAGTGGCGCGTTGGTAAAAGGCATGCGTCCGGCAGATCTGCAGTTCGTTCTAGCGCCTCTGAAAAAGAAGTAAGAAGTGAATAGTGTTGCACAGCGGCAACACTGCATACAGCGCAAGCTGTGGTTTTTCGGATTTGCCGTGGCGGATTAGCCGTGCGTACTGAGGCACAGTGCTGCGGTGCGCGCGGCCGATCGCCGTCGGGGGTTCGAGTCTTCCCCCTCGGGCATGTGTGTGTGTGTGTGTGTGTGTGTGTGTGTGTGTGTTGTCCTTACTTTAGTTTACCTTAGATTAAGTAGTTAGTAAGCTACAGACTAATGACCCCGCAGTTGAGTCCGATAGATGTTTGAATTTTTGAGCTGTTCTGTTTGGTCGATTTGTCTGAGGAATACTGTACCATCCATCCTATTCCCCGGACTTCAGTCCTTGTGACTTTGATTTGATTCCGAATATGAAGTAACCACTTAGTGACATTCGCTTCAGAACTGTTCCAGAGATTCGACAGGCAGTAGACCGCTCCATTCGCACCATCAAGAGAACAGGCTCTGCTAACGGTATACTACGCCTTCCACGTCGCTAGCAACAGGTTCTACACAAAGGTGCTGACTACATTGAAGGGCAGTAACACGTGCATACATGTAACGCTTTCGTATGGGTTGTGAATAATTGGTTGCCACTATTTAAGTTTCAACTCTCGTACAAAGGGGAGGCCACGAACAGACTGCAGTTATTGTTGTTGTCTGCTGTCCGAAGAGTGGTTTCATGCAGCTTTTCTCATTACTTTGCTGTGTGTATGTATTTTATATCTGATTGTTGTATTCGTTTAAAAATGCTTCAATGTTTGTATATCTAAGGGACCAAACTGCTAACGTCATCGGTCCCTAGACTTACAAACTACACCTCCCCCTCTCCCCAACATACACGCACATACATGGCCGACAGAGGACTTGAAACTCCGGTGGGAACGGCTGCGAAATTCGTAAAATGACGCGCAGAACATGCGGCCCTTCCCGCGCGGTCACTTCATTCGTCTCTCGGTCTGCATCTGCGATTTTTACCCTGTACCTACCAGCTTCCTTCAGAGAGCTCGTCTTCACTTTACCTACAAATTCGGTAATTTGGATCCCTACATCTCACTGTATCCCGCGTGTTCAAATACTCCTGGCGTCTGCACCCCGCCTGTAGCTATGTTCCAATATGTTCCAACAGGGACAATTAAATTGCCTCCGCCTCCGTTAGAATATCTGATGGATCATAAGATCTATCCATATTACGAAAAGTTGTTTGCAGCCGCAATGCAGTTTGAAGAACTCATTGTTGCGCCAACAGCTATACAATATTTTTATTGTGACTTTTCAGACTTTCCCGGCGGATATGTTACAGGTACTCATTCCAGGTTTGCCGCCGGGGAAGAGTACTTGCAACATTTTTATTCTTCAAACTCTGCCGATTTCGGCACTGTCTGCCATCATCAGAAGATTGAAAAGATACTGCACATCAGTTATTGCAAGAGTTCATTTCTGGCAAATATAGAAACATGGAAATTATAATTAGAATTGCGATTATTCTTCGAAAAATGTGCTTCATCGTACATTTGCTGTTTAAAAGGAATGCAATGACGCTATTATTTGTGATATAAATTCATGTAAAATTAGTAGCACTGATAGATCTTTAATTTGCTAATTACATTATTATTGGTATGTGTCCTATTTGTTTCTACTTACATGTTTCCGTCCTCTGTCAGATTAGATTAGATTAATACTTGTTCCATATATCATATATACGACATTTCGTAATGATGTGGAACGTGTCAGTTGACAATCAATATTTTAAAGATTTTTTTATTACATTTTGTTGTTTTTTTAATTTTTTTAATTTGTTTTTAAGTTTTATCTAAAAATTCATCTACATTGTAGAAGGAGTTGCCATTCAGAAATTCCTTTAATTTCTTTTTAAATACTAGTTGCCCATCTGTCAGACTTTTGATGCTACTTGGTAAGTGACCAAAGACTTTTGTGGCAGCATAATTCACACCTTTCTGAGCCAAAGTTAGATTTAACCTTGAATAGTGAATATCATCCTTTCTCCTAGTGTTGTAGCTATGCACACTGCTATTACTTTTGAATTGGGTCGAATTGTTAATGACAAATTTCATGAGTGAATATATATATATATATATATATATATATATATATATATATATATATATATATATATATATATATATATATATTGTGAAGCTACATTGAGATCCATAGATCCCTAAATAAATGTCTGCAGGATGCTCTTGGGTGGGCTCCAGCAATTATTCTGATTACACGCTTTTGTGCAATGAATACTTTTTTACTCAATGTTGAATTGCCCCAGAATATGATCCCATATGAAAGTATTGAATGAAAATAGGCGTAGTAAGCTAATTTACTGAGGCGTGTATCGAATGTTCAAATGATTGTATAGCTTAAGGGACTTAACTACGGGGTCATCAGTCCCTAAACTTACAAACTACTTATGAACTAACTAAGACTAAGGACGGCACAAATATCCATGCCAGAGAGGGGATTCGAACCCCCGACCGTAGTGGCCGTGCAGACCGTGACTGGAGCGCCTCAGTCCCCTCAGCCACCGCGCCCGGCAGGCGTGCATCACCAAATTTTGCAATGACTCTGATAGCACAAGTAGCTGAAGTCAAACGTTTCAGATCTTCAATATGTTCCTTCCAATTCAGTACCTCATCAATGCAAACACCTAAAAATTTTGAATATTTTACCTTAGCCAAAGATTTATGTTCAAAGTCTAAATTTATTAATGGTGTCATGCCATTTACTGTATGGGTTTTATCATAGTTTAATGAGAGTCCATTTGTAGAGAACCATTTAATAACTTTCTGAATGATATCATTTACAATTTCATCAGGTAATTCCCGTTTGTCAGGTGTGATAGCTATACTTGTATCATCAGCAAAAAGTACTAGCTTAGCACCTTTGTGAATGTAGAATGGCAGGTCATTAATATATATTAAGAACAGCAAATGATCCAAGACTTTTGTATCACTGGTAAACGAAGCAACGGACTCTTAGCGGACAGTGCACTCTGCTGTAAACGACGTGGAACGGTACCCGCGGACGCTGCTTATAGCGCAACAGATCCAGCTTGTCGTCATACGGTTCGTGCTATAGCATAGTCGCTCACCACTGCCGTGAGGACCATCAGATGTAGTGGTCCAGTCGGTCTTGTAGCTCCTTCGTCCCTCCTCAATCCAGCAATTACACCTACGCATCAAAATTGCTTGGATATATCAGACGTGACAACCTATTCCTTCGGTCGCACCACAGTCTAACATATACAGTCGCGACACTCACTGCTGTAAAAGTTGTTACCAACTGACAGCTGCAACGACACTAGCGCTCCTAGCGGTGGGTAAGCCACCGAAAGAGTGATGTTTGTTTGTAATTATTTGTGTGCGTAATTAATGAAATAGTTAATATAATTTTTGTGTTACAAGCATCAGTAATATATCAAGAGGCATACATAACACGGAAAGTAATGTAAAAACAGTCGAACTTACTGATTCAGTGGTATAACGAAGAACTTCGTCATGAACCAATACTTATGAATATGTGTATATTTGCAGCTTATTCCGCTGAAAGTAAGTAGAATATAAACATAATATAAACATAAATTTCTATTTTGGTGTGTTCTTACTATGACAAAGAGTTTTTTGACACGTATCGTTGTGGTATGGGGTCTAATGATTCGCACATGTTTAGGCTTCACTCGTCTTTATTATAAGCGCATATTCTTTTGAGTATGATTACTTTAGCTTAAGAAGACATTGTCTTGAAGATTCTTGCCGTTTGTGGTTCAGCTGTAGCAACAATTGTGGAATTGGGGTCTTCTTTGTTGAATACAGTTTGGTTGCTTTTTCAGTTTTCTTGTCACGTTTCTGATGTTTTCCTTCAGCGACAGTTGTGGTGACTGATTTGGTATGTTAAATACCGTCGTTATTGCATTCTACATTCGTTTCCTACGTTCCACGCTCACCGATTTCACTGGAATTAGAGTGGACAAACGTTAACGTTCTTCAGAAGAAAAAACACGTCTTTCTGCCAAAGGGCGGGTATTCGGTGTTTCCTAGTCATTTTTCTATTTTAATAGTAATTTAAATTATTTAGTATAACTCTGTGGGTTACAAGATAACAGTAAATAAACTGTGTCGTAATGTACCGTTTCCAACCTTATCAGTGATCTTAGGAGACGTAAGGAAGACAAAGGTGGAGCTATTTTTAAGTTATTATCTATTTTATGATACTACATACGTTCTCTAATGTAAAAAATGTGTTAAAATCGATATAAACGATACTATTCGCACTCATCCACTATCGTATTCATAAAAGTAGCTTGCCCTCCGCTTGGAGCGCTGCTGTCGCAGTGTATAACAAAAATCCGCGGAAGTGTCGTGACTGTATTTGTTAGACTGTGGTCGCACTCCAACAACACGTGCTCGACAGACTTTTGCACGGGGCATACTGAAGTTGCGTACGCAAAACAATTACTCCCGAATAATTCCACTACGTCCACGCGTAGGGACGGGTGTTCATTTTTTCCACAAAACCGTGTTATGTTTATCGGAGTAAACAAACAAAAAAAGATAGTAATCAAAATGCAAATGATATGTAACATTCATATATTTATTTACTTCAAAGCTTGATTATTAACGGTATTTCTTGTTACTTGTCCACGATTTAATATGAATAAACCGTTTGACGAGCCCTTGCCGCGGTGGAGTAGCCGAGCGGTCTAAAGCACCTCGCTGCGGAGCGCGCGGTTGCTCGCCGTGGAGGTTCGAGTCCTCCTTGGGGCATGGATGTGTGTGTTTGTCCGTAGGTTAGTTTACCTAGGTTTAAGTAGAAGTTACGGACTGATGACCTCGCAGTTTGGTCCGATAGATTTACAGACATTTGAACATTTTGAACGAGGCCCCCCCCCCCCTTTGAACAAATGATATATATTCGTCCGTGTAACAAACATGGAGATGTTAAATCCACCCTGCAGTATTTATAGATTACCCTGCGATTTACTAATCGTAGTAGGAAATGCAAGTGCCTCTGGAAATTGCAGTGTCTTGAAGTTAAAAGGTACTTCAGTCGATAATAATGGGTAGTCGTTGAATTTATACAGTTTCATTTTCTTCCTTTGTTTGTAGGTCTATAGTCCATTGCTTTCGCCTGCAGCCGTGCGCTCTTCATAGTTCAAAATTGTCAACGTCAGCCTCCCGGAATACTCTCAAGCTGACTAGAATACAATTGTGTCTTAGTAGTAAATAAGAGATGCATTAAAACTTGGTTCAAGATGTGACAGGTTTATACGCAACGCAATATATATGTTGTCGTATTTATTGAAATCTATGTTACATAATTGTATAATTGTTAGGTATGTATTTGTATAAGTGCTGTTTGTTTCTAAAATCCGTTTCCTATAGGCCTACAGTTAATAGTACAGAAGTAATAGATTGTAACCTGCATGGTGTGGCGGTTTTCCTTGAACGTTACTGTTTATGTCTTCATATTTCATGAACTACGTGTCGTACTGTGATATAATTTCTAAGGTAAATTCTGCTGTTTGTCTGTATACTGTGTGCAAAATTTCCTGCGGTTGTCAGCGAGAAAAAGTATAATAAATGTTTGAAATTATGTATAAAATTTGTTGCAAGTGGCTAAGTGTATATGAATAAACTGTATATGAATGATGTCCCATCACGTTATGTGGCAGTATTTTGCAACTCCTATTTTTTATGACGTTATATCTCCTGTCTTATATGGTTCTTACCCCTAAAAAATTGTTACCTCACGGTATGGACATTGACACTACAAAACACTACATGGCTTCTGAACTTAATACGGCTTAAATATTCGAGGCCACGGTGTAGTGGGCGAGCGCATTGAGGCGCTATGCTCCGATGCGCGAGGCCGTTCCCCATCGGGGGTTCGAATCCCCTCTCGGGCATGGACGTTTGTGCTGCCTTTAGTATAAGGTAGTTCATAAGTAGTTTGTAAGTTTTGGGCCTGATGACCGCGCAGTTAAGTCTCATAAGCTTAACAAACATTTGAACATTTTTGAAATGCTCGAGGCGATACAAAGAAGTAGATAGAGAAAGCATGAATGAGGGTACTCGGGCCTGCCAAGCTTCAAAAGTAAATCAATCATAATTAGCCAAAGTCTATGAAGCATTACCTTAATTATGATCGTCGTAAATGTACCGGAATAATGTTGTTTGGTGGAACCATCCTTCCCTCATCTTACGAAACTTATATGATAGTACCGATGACCAGACGCGTGGCTTCGTTGCCTGGTCCTCAGGGAGTGAGCTACGTCGGAATGCTTTGAGAGATCGTTCCCTCTTGTGCGAGGTAAAGTTGTTCCAGCCAGTGGCCACTGCAGGTCGATGGCGGTCGTTCAAACTTCGGGCGCTAATTCGCACGGACTTCGCGTACTCGGGTCCTTCGAGTGCAGATCGGCGATGAGACCCCGTAAAGCTACTGGCACCCTTCCTTTGGGGGTGCATACGCCCTTAACGCGTAGTACCCATTTCTGAATAGCCTGTCGCATTTGGAAGCTTTGGCCTTTCCTCCTCCACTGCAACTCATAAATCATTTCGAGACTCATAACCTTATCGCGTCTAGTAGAGTGCTGCCGTAATTTCTGATAGACGTATTTCCGTCCCTCGTCTCGGTGGCTGCTCTATCCTACATCATCATGTATATAAATACTATGCAATCTCTTTCACTCCAATATAAGACGAGAGAAAACAAATGCCTTTAGCTGAAGAATTCTCTGTTAAGATTTATGGACATTACTCAAATGTAAGTTGGTGACAGTAGGACCAGTCTGCATTCAGCATTAAACTCCGGTTCTCTAAATTACCTCAATAGAATTCTTCGAAACGAACGTCTCCTTTCCTCCATTTATTCCTAATTTTTGAAGTGTCTCCGACATACAAGCGCGTTGACCAAACCAGTATATAAAAAAAAAAAAATAATAAATAAATAAATAAAAAAAAATATTGTGGTGCGACCCCAAACACTTTAGCAGTACTCAGTAAGGGGTTGGAGAAGCGGTACATATATTTTACATAAGGGCCTCAATTTCCCAAAATTCTCCCAACAAACCGTAGTACCCGCCTTCCCAACAGCTGTCCTTACATGGTTTTTAATATCACCATGCCCTGTTGGGCCTAGATATTTGATCGAAGCGACGACTGTCTCAATCAGCGTTACTAATACCTTATTCGAAAAGTACGGGATTTCTTTTCCCACTCATCTGCATCAGGTTACATTTTTCTCCATTCAGAGTTACCTGCCATTCCTCACACCAGCCAGAAATTTTGTCAAAGCTGACTTGTATTATACTACAGTCACTCAATGAGGACAATTGCCCCCTCCCCCCACCGCCATCATCAGAAGCTAAAGATTGCTACTAATTCTAAACGTTTCAAGAGGCACCTTACAGATGTTTATAGCGCACACAATAACGACGATGGAACAGTACCCTGGAAGGAACAGCGCGACCCGAAGTGTACGTTCAGTGATCAGGCCAGACATTAACTGAAGAGGATTGAGATTTAAATTAAGAGAACGCCAGCTGCAGAAGACAGAACTGAGTGACCCGGTAGCGAACCATGTCGGCACCAAAATAATGCGAACGAGGCTCCATGTGTTGGGAATTGTAGGGCGCACTGGAATTCCAAATGCACTTACCAGTGGTGCAAATGCCGTTAAGAGGAAAAAGGGGTACCAAATCTGGACTAGGAAGGAAGTCGTTTTGTAGGACGAATCTCGCTGGACACTGTTCTAAGCTTTGGCTGAGCTTACGCCAATGAGTGATACATGCCAGGAATTCGTTGATAGATCTGGTAGCTACATAATATTCAATGGGACAATAGGGTACTCCTTAAAATCACATTTCGCCCAAGGATTATGTGACCACTTTGGGTACGCAGTTCCATCCCATGACACAGTCTTTGTCTCCCAGTGGTGATGCTCTATTCCAGGCTGTTCCAACAGGCTGCTCCGCGGCAGGAGCGCACACGAGCGCTCACTAGACCAGCTCGGAGCTGCGATGGTGGGGGAAGATGATGTCACGCACGCCAGTTCTTGGCGGGCATCAGGAAACAGACGCGTTTGTTGAGTTCCCGTTAATACGTAGTGACAAGAGCAAAAATGTGTAGCCGCCAAAGCCGAGTTCCTACCTCGTTTTAAGAACTGTATCTCTTCAATAACAGAGAGTGACGTATACCAGTGGCGTAACTAGGACTTGGCTTTGGGGGGGGGGGGATAGATCTGCTTGACGAGAAAAATTTTAGGCAGTTTCCAGACAGAATACCATCTACCACCCCCGTTGAAGAAACTAATTCACTCCCATCCAATGAAAGCTTATAGTAAAAAACACAAGTATCAAATCTTTACCTTTACCAGATTGGTGTTATACGATTTCTTTTTTTCCCTCTCTCTCTCTCTCTCTCTTTTCTTTTCTTTCTTTTTTTTCCGGGTTCTGGGGGGGGGGGGGTTCTATCCCCCTCACCCCCCCCCCCCATAGTTACGCCACTGACGTGGACAATGTATCACAACTCTTATTGCACAAAAGCATTCGAGCTACAGGGTCATTACAGATAAAAGGTCAGCCCAAAGATATGATCACCACTGACAACAACATGGAGGTAAGAATAATACTGAGGGGCTTACAAAGAAACAACGTTTCATGTTGAGTCTGTCTGGCTGTTTTAAGCTAGAGAGCATAACGCCCATCTCCCTTTATTCGAATCACTTCGGCGTATTTGTTGGGTCCGTTACAACATATTTGGTCGCTAGGCGAGTAGCGAATGAATAAGCTGATTATTGGAGAACCCAGAAAATTATTCGAGCTGGAAGCGTACTTCCAGTTTTTTTTTTCTTTTTTCTTTTTTTTTTCAAATTTTGATATTTTCCGGTTGATTATCCAAAAGTTTTGTTTCACACAAACCTTTTCCTGAGAATTACGAACAGAACAAAGAAAAGATCAGCCAAATCGGCGAAGCCATTCTCGAGTTTTACGCTGAGCAACACATTTCGGGATTCATTTTTATTTATACAGATTAATGTCGTCAGTTGGCCACCGCAATTTGTTAAATAATGGCTAATTCTTTATCGACAGCATTCTGTTGTAACGGGAGCCGTGGTAGTTGAGTTTTTAAGTAACTTTTGATGAAAAAAAAAAAAAATCTCCCATCTCCTGCTTCCCCATTTCTCGGTCCATCTCTTCCGTCCGCCCAATGGCAAGCGTTCCATCTCCTAGTTTTCTATCTGTTCATTCCACCTCTTCATCTCCCCCGCCCCATTCACATACTTTTGTCAACTCTCTTGGTGACCACTGTCAGAGATGGACAGAGAGAGAGAGAGAGAGAGAGAAAGGCAGACGTAGAGAGAGAACTAGAAAGTACTGGACTATATAAATGCCCAGGCGAAGCTAGTCATATTTAGAAAAAGGTTGGACAGTCCCACCGACAGCCACACGCACACAGTGGCTGGTGCGTGCTGCGCCGGGATTATTTCGCTATGGCAGTTCGCAACTCTCTTGGTGACCACTGTCAGAGATGGACAGAGAGAGAGAGAGAGGCAGACATAGAGAGAGAACTAGAAAGTACTGGACTATATAAATGCCCCGAAGCTAGTCATATTTAGAAAAAGGTTGGACAGTCCCACCGACACCCACACGCACACAGTGGCTGGTGCATGCTGCGCCGGGATTATTTCGCTATCGCAGTTGGCGCCGCCAGCCGCTTGGCGTGTAAATCCAGGCGCCACTGGCCGCCACTCAGCGCCGACACCGACACACCACGAGCTGCCACTGGCCAGCCGGCCTGCCCTGCTGCTGCGCTGAACACGCGCTCTGCCTGACCAGCAGCCACTTGCACTATCTCTCGCACACGCTTATCACTCACCAATCTATTAGCCGGAATGGCTTTGCCACGACGACGCACCGTGACATGCTTTAGTAGTTGGGGCCAACCTGCAGCGTATAGACTGGGACGCCTTTGCTTTCACTACCGTAAATTCGCATAACTGTGCTCCTTAAGCACACAACTATGGTCCAAATTGGTTTTATTGACTCTTGAAACACTGAGGGAGTCCACCCGTCCATTGGCAGGATGATTAACTGCAAGGTAGCGCACGGTAAAGCATCACAGTAGCCATAGCGATAACGTGAAGAGGCTCATTTTCAATTTAGTCGTCCAACTTTCTTTCGTACTGAGAGCAAGGTACGAGATAGCTCTTTTTAATTTTATTTATCTGTCTTTTTATATATTTGGAGTATATTATCTTTGGCTTGGCGCTTATTTGCTGACGTTATACATGAGAAAAATGCAATAAATTAAAACGTGTGAACTTGAGAAAACTTGTGGTCGTCTTTCCAGGATGAATTTTAATTTTCAGATTCCCAAGAAGACCGTGACCAGTAGTGGAGATGAGGATGCTGCATCGTTTGTATCATGTGACGATCATACCTTTTATTTGAACACGTAAGAAATTGGCGACGGTGTAATGAAGTTTGTTGGTGCAACAGTAGTGTTCGTGCCTCAAGTGGTTGATGATGTGACAATTCAGAATGAGGGGGTCGGGAGGGTGTGAATACTGCCTAGTGGTGTTCTGAATTTGCATAAAACATGCACCATAGTTAGCTGTATGGAGAGAAGTGGAAACTTTTACAAATAGCGAACTGTAAAGTACATTTTAAAGTTCGAAATGTCTGATATTGTTCGTAAAATTAGTGTGACAGTGAAGGTCTCTTTGAAAAGGGATTTGTACAGTATCCCAGAGCTAAATGACACGTGGTGTGTAAAGGGGTGGATTGTTTTTCTTATAACATTGTGCCAGCTATTGTTGGAGACTTTTGAGAAGGCGTGTCCATTATATTGTGACTTCATTATTCATTAAAATATTTTCTACATCGTCATGAGTGTAAAAAGTAATGAAATAAAGAGATAAAGTAACAGCATCATTGATCCAGCAAATACATCATAGTGGACTATAATTGGGCACTTCCCATACAACAATATACCACTCTTTGGCATGAAGTTTCACCATTGACAGAGTTGAGTCCGACTCTCACAGTAATTTAATTTCTTACATAAACTTATAACTGTAAAAAAAAAAAGTAACTTTCAGAAATTATACAATAAGGTTACGAATTACAGTAGAGCCTATATCAAAAGTGGTATATAGTTGCGTGAAGTTACTGTACATCTACATACATACTCCGCAATCCACCGTTTGGTGCGTGGCGGAGGGTACACTGTACGACCACTACGCATTTCTTTTCCTATTCCCCTTCCAAATACAAAGCCCTACCAGCCCTAATTTCTCTTATCTTGTCTTTGTGATCATTACGCGAAATATAAGTAGGCGACAGGTAGATCGTTTTACACTCAGCTTCAAATTCCGGCCCTCTAAATTTCCTCAACAGAAATTCACGAAAAGAACATCGTCTTTCCTCCAGCGATCCCCAATTGAGTTGCCGGAGCATTTCCGTGACACTCGCGCATTGGTCGTACCTACCAGGAAGAAACCTAGCTGCTCGGCTCTGAACTGCCTCTATGTCTTCCTTTAATCTGATCTTCTGAGGGTCCCAAACACTTGAGAATACCCAAGACGTGGTCGTACAAGCGTTTTATACGCGGTCTCCTTTACATGTGAAGTACATCTTCCCAAAATTCTCCCAATAAACCGAAGTCGACTGTCCGCCTTCCTCACAACTGTCCTTACATGTTCGTTCCATTTCATATCGCTCTGCAATGTTACGCCTAGATATTTGAACGACGCGACAGCATCAAGAAGCTCATTAAAAATGCTGCATTCAAACATTATGGGATTGCTTTTCCTACTCATGCGCATCACCTTACATTTTTCTACATTGAGAGCTAGCTGCCATTCTTCGCACCAAGTAGAGATTTTGTCTAAGTCATCCCGTATTCTATTGCAGTCATTTAAAGACGACACCCTCCCATACACCACAGCATCATCAGCAAACAGTCGCAAATTACAAGTTACTCTGACCATCAGATCATTTATATAGATAGAAAGTAATAGCGGTCCTTTTACACTCCCCTGGGGAACGCCTGAAGATACACTCGTCTCTGATGAACACTCACCGTCGAAAACAACATACTGCGTTCTATTACTTAGGAAGTCTACCAGCCAGTCACAAATTTGTGAACCTATTCCATTTGGTCGTATTTTTGTTAGCATTCTGCAGTATGGCACTGCGTCAAACGTGTTTTGGAAATCGAGAAAAACACAATCTGCCTGTTGCCCTTCATCCATGCCTCGCAATATGTCATGTGAGAAAAGCGCAAGCTTTCACATAACCGATGTTTCCTAAACTCGTGCTGATTCATAGAGAAAAGCTTTTCCGTCTCAAGGAAATTTATTACGTTCTAACTGAGAATATGCTCCAAAATTCTACAGTCAAAAGATGTCAATGGCATTGGCGTGTCATTATGTGGGTCAGTTCTCTTTTCTTTCTTATAAACGGGAGTCACTTGCGTTTTATTCCAATCACTAGGACCTTTGCGCTGAATTGTCGGAGTTAGTACGTTGATTAAATCGAGGTACATATGTGCGGTCCTCATGCGTGAAAGATTTCTTAATGCTTAAATTTAGAACTTCATTTTTCCGTTTGCTTTCTTCTGTTACTGCTCCGGAATGATCAAAGAGTGACTGGACCCGCATATGGATTTTACATAGGACTATATTTTTTTCGGGTTCTCGGAAAGATCTTTTATAAGGTATGGCTGTGGTATTTATTCTATGCTTGGCGCATCGATTTTTTTTACAGTCGCACGATTCTCTACTGACTTTTGCCTGTCATCGTTTGCGTTTTCTTTTTTTTAAATTGAGAGTGCAACAGTCTTGCTTTCTTAGTAGCTTTCTAAATTATTATCATACTACGGTGGAACTCTTCCATCGTTAATCGACTTCACAGGCACATATTTCTTTAACCCTTTATTTATAATGCATTTAAATTTAGTCCACAATTCCTCTACATCCATTGTACCGGAACTAAACGATATCCATTCATTTTCTAAGTGCGTTCTTAACAATTGCTCATCGGCTCTTCCTAACAAAAACACACACCTAGCCTTCTTCATTGGTTTATGAACTTTGGTCACCATTGACGTTATGGTGATATCATCAGCACTATCTCCTGTATCTACACTGACATCGTTAATAAGGTAAGGCCTGTTCGTAGCTATAAGATCTAGACTATTTCCATTGCGTGTGAGTGTCTGGTTTAACTGCCCAAGACAGTTTTCAGGGAAAAGTACAGGAGATACAGACGAGAAATCTTGTGACCTATTCTTGAGAACGTTTTCCGAACACTACTTTGAGCAGGTAAATAGTCAGTCCACACGCAATGGGTATATTTTGGATATTATAGCTACAAACAGGCCAGACCTTGTCGAAGATGTCACTGTAGAGATAGGGGCTAGTTGATAATGATCTCGTCATTGCGACGATGGCCATCAAATTCAATCAATAGGACAAGAAGCAAGGAGATTGTTTGTGCTAGAAAGAGCAGATAATCAATTGCTAGCGTCCCACTTACGGAATGAATGGACATCGTTTATTCTCGTATGGTGGATGTACGGGAATTATGGGTGAAATTTAAATGCATTGTAAATTAAGGGCTGTGTCGATTAAGAGGATTAAGGATTGGAAGGACCCACCGTTGTTTAATACCAATATTCGAAAAATGCTGAGAAAGCCAAGGCAGTGGCACTTTCGATTAAGGAAAAATGAAGCAAATCAAATCAGACAAAAGTTAGTAGAGATTCGCACGTCTATAAAAAGAGGATGCGCGAAGCATAAGGTAACTACCAACGTCATACCTTAGCAACAGATCTTGCCGAGAGCCCGGAGAACTGCTGGCAATACGTAAATTCGGTAAGCGGATCAAAAGTCTCTATCCAGTCACTCGTTGATCATTCTGGGCTGGTGATATGAAGGCCGAAGTTTTAAATTTAATCTTTAAGAAATCATTCACGCAGGAGTACCAAGAAAACGTACCTTCATTTGATGGTCGCACTAACTGTCAAATGGAGGACACAGTAATAGGCATAACTGGGGTAGAGAAGCAGCTGGGAGATTTGAAAACAAACAAGTCGACAGGTCCGGATAGGGTACAAATCCGGTTTTACAAAGAGTACTCAGGGGTATTGGCCCCCTTACTTAGTTTGCGTTTACCGCGAATCTTTGATCCAGCGCAAAGTTCCAAGCGACTGGGAAAAGTATAAGGTAATTCTCGCATGTAACAAAGGCAAAAGAACGGACCCACTAAATTACAGACCTACATCAATGACATCGATTTGATTTAGAATTTTTGAAGATATTCTCATTTCTAATAGAGTAAATTTCCTTGAGGAAGATAAGCCTCTGACCGTACATCAGTACGGCGTTAGGAAGCATAGATCCTGTGAAACCCACTACAGACTGCTACGGAAGGTATAAGCGTATGGAGTAGGCACCCAAATATTTGAGATATTTGAGTAACTCGAAGAGACGTAATAGAACCCAGTACGTTATACTCGATGGCGAGTGTTCATCAGAGCTAGGGTATCGTCAGGGGTGCCCCAGGTAAATGTGACAGGACCGCTATTATTTTCTATTTATACAAATGATCTGACGGACAGAGTGAGTTGCAATCTGCGGCTGTTTGCTGATGATGCTGTGGTGTACAGGAGGGTGTGTACATTGACTGCAGTAGTATACAAGATTACTTGGACCAAATTTCTAGGTGCAACGCGGAACAGCAACCAGCGCTAAATGAAGAGAAATGTAAGGTAATGCAGTTGAGTAGGAGAATGAACCGCCGGCCGCGGTGGCGGAGGGGATTGAGGCGCTCCAGTCACGGTCTGCACGGCCACTACGGTCGGGGGTTCGAATCCCCCCTCGGGAATGGATATTTGTGCCGTCCTTAGGGTCAGCTAGTTGATAAGTAGTTTGTAAGCCATACAAACATTTGATTTTTTGAGAATGAACCCCTTAATGTTGGACTACAGCATTAGTAGTGTGCTGCTCGACAAGTCGCGTTAATTAAATATCTAGGTATAAATCTACACATTGATGTAAAAACTATCATATAAAGACCGTCGTGGGAATGGCGAACTGTCGATATGGTGTTTATTGGGAGAGTTTGGGGAAGGTATGATTCGTCTGTAAAGGAGACCGCATATAAAACACTTGTACAACACTGTCTTGACTATTGCTCAAGTGTTTGGGATCCTACCAGATCGGTTTAAAGGAAGGTATAGAAGCAGTTCGGAAGCATGCGGCTAGGTTTGTAACTGGTAAATTCGATCTACACTGATCATCTAGGAATTAACGACCAACTAATAGCCTCTATGTACATCTTTGCCACGGCGAAAGCCTTGGCAGATCATCGGAGAAAGTTGCCTCCGCATCTGTATAGATACAAGTAACTCCGGGGACGAAGGTGATGAGCTACACTCAGTCACATTCCACATATTTTTGATAGGGCTCAGTTTTGGCGTGTTAGTGTGGGGTGGTAGTTGGGAGGGGATGAGCGGGAGGGGGGTGGGCAGAACATCAATTGCAATTCGCCACTGTGCTCCTCAAATCACCGCACCATCCTCCTTGCCTTTTTTTGAGGTGGCGCATTATCTTGCTTTGTGCCAGTACCAGGGGGAAACATGATCATCATGAAGCTATGCAACCAAGTTGTCCAGGTGCCTTCGACGGACTCCACTGGGTGCCCAGGTGCTCCTCAGGGTATAATTGAGTCGCCGCCAGCTTGTCCTGCAGTGTAGGTGACAATGGAAGTCAACAGATTACATTCAGATGTACATCATGAATAAGTTATCGGAATTGATCAGACAAGCAGTGCTCCGTCACTGCCCCAACGTTCAATGACGATGGTTATATACGGATTTCAGTGCTAATTGCCGATGTCATGATATGAACACTGGCACATGCATGAGTCGTCCGCTCAAGAGGCCCATCCTCACGGGTGCTCGTTGCACCGTGTTTTGGTAATTTCACCGCTGATCTCCGCCTGTTGTATTTTACCAGCGTACAAAGTCCGAAATCTGTAATAAGGAGTAGCTGCCCAAACCCTGTTTTTCGACAAGATTCCACCCTTATTTCTCAACTTGCTAAATAAACCCAATCCATTGGTGAAAGATCTGAAGAATGTGCTGGCCACGGCAGCAGTCGAACACTTTCCGTATCCAGAAAGGCCCTTACAGGACCTGCAACATGCGGTCGTGCATGAAATGCAGGGTTTCACAGGGATGGAATGAGGAGTAAAACTACGGGTCATAAGAAGTCTGAAATGTAACGGCCACTGTTCAGAGTGTCGTCGATGCGAACAAGAGGTGACCGAGACATGTAACCAATGGCATCCCATACCATCACGCCGTCTGATACGCCATTTGTGCAGCTAGGTTCGTCGTTGCGTACACCATCGTAGGCGCTCCTGTCTGTGATGCAGCGTCAATGGTAACCGCAGCCATGGTGTCCGAATTGATAGTAAATGCTGCTGCAAACGTCGCCGAACTGTTCGTGCTGATGCTTGTTGTCTTGCAAACGTCCTCATCTGTTGACTCAAGGATCGAGACATGACTGCAAGATCCGTTACAGCCATGCAGATAAGATGCCTGTCATGTCGACTGCTAGTGATACGAGGCCGTTGGGTTCCGTATTGCCCTCCTGAACCCACCGATTCCATATTCTGCTAACAGTCATTGGATCGCCACCAACGCGAGCAGCAATGACGCGATACGATAAACTGCAATCGCGATAGATTACAATCCGACCTTTATCAAAGTCGGAAACGTGATTATACGCATTTCTCCTCCTTACACGAGGCATCACTACAACGTTTCACCAAGCAACGCCGGTCAACTGCTGTTTGTGTATGAGAAATCGATCGGTAACTTTCCTCATGTCAGCGCGTTGTAGGTGTCGCCACCGCCGCCAACCTTGTGTTTGTGAAGCTTATGGGACTTAACTGCATATCACAGCATCTTCTTCCTGTCGGTTAAATTTCGCGTCTGCAGCACGTCATCTTCGTGGTGTAGCAATTTTAATGGCGAAGAGTGTATATATACATGTTGCTTCTATCCTGAAAGAACAGACGTCGCTTGTGATCCTGCAGTTATTCTTTCCTTTTTGCCCATGCGCAGTGGATATCATATATCTGTGAATATAAAACAATGCCGCGGCGGAGCGGCCGAGGGCACTGAGGCGCTAAGCTGCGAGGAGCAAGGCGTTCCCCGTCGGGGGTTCGAATCCCTCCTCGGGCATTGATGTTTCTGTTGTCTTTAGTATAAGGTAGTTCGTTATTCGTTTGTAAGTTTAGGGATCGATAACCCCGCAGTTAAGTCCCATAAGCTTCACAAACATTTGAACATTTATGAAAGAATAACAACTGCAGGGACGGAAGTGACGTCTGTTCTTTCGGAATTGATGCCAGACACACACACACACACACACACACACACACACACACACACACACACATATATATATATATATATATATATATATATATATATATATATATGTGTGTGTGTGTGTGTGTGTGTGTATGTACGGGCAATGGTCCTTTCGTTAGTGGGGAGGGGTGGCAAGTATGGAGCCCTTACTATTACGAGTAAAACTGGGAATTTGTATCTGAGGGGAGGTGTGCTCAGTTAGTCCTTGCAGGTGCGGTGATGACAGTGTCCCCAGTGGTGTAGTGCTCAGCGCAACTGCCTAGAAAGCGGGAGAGTCGGGTTCGAATCCAGGCTGCCCGCTTTGCCCGTGCACAGTTGACGTCATATATTGTGGATATATTTATTATATATAAAATCAGCAAAATAACGTTATGATGTGAGGAACGTTGCAGGAAGGAAGAACACTTTCTGAAGAACATAAATTTGTGAACATGGAGTATTAATTTGGTAGGAAGTGTTAAGAGAATTTCAGGCGTGACAGGAACTGCACGAGTGGCGGACGGCAGAAGAAGAGAGAGAGTGGCGGGTAGGTGTGTGTGTGTGTGTGTGTAGACAAAGCGCTGGCAGCGGGTGTGTGGTGTCCGGAAACAAGGCGGGCAGGGGGCTGGCCTTTGTGGCGCCGCTCCGCGCCGCGCTGTGAGGCGCCGGCCTATTTGTCCGCGCGTGCCCCGCCTGCAGATGCCCGCAGCCGCCGTAGCCGCTGCTGGCGCCCGGGTGTGCTGCCCACAGCCTGCTGACCGGGGGCGCGGGGACTGCATAATCAACTGACGAACTGCGACCAGGGGACGCCGCACTGGACAACACAACTGCGAGTTCCTTGAAACGGAAAAGCTTCTTTCCATGAATCAGCACGGGTTTAGGAAACATCGTTCATGTGAAACTCAGCTTGCCCTTTTCTCACATGACATCTTGCGAGCCATGGATGAAGGGCAACAGGCGGATTGTGTTTTTCTACTTCAAAAAGGCGTTCGACGCGGTGCCACACTGCAGACTGCTAACGAAGATACGAGCTTATGGAATAGGTTCACAGATTTGTGACTGGCTGGAAGACTTCCTAAGTAATAGAACGCAGTACGTTGTACTCGACGGCGAGTGTTCATCAGAGACGAGTGTACCGTCAGGCGTGCCCCAGGGAAGTGTGATAGGACCGCTATTATTTTATATCTATATAAATGATCTGATAGACAGAGTAAGTTGTAATTTGCGGCTGTTTGCTGATGATGCTGTGGCGTATGGGAGGGTGTCGTCTGTAACTGACTGTAATAGCATACAGCTTGACTTAGACAAAATTTCTAGTTGGTGCGAAGAATGGCAGCTAGCTCTCAATATAGAAAAATGTAAGGTGATGCGCATGAGTAGGAAAAGCAATCCCATAATGTTCGAGTACAGCATTTTATTAGTGAGCTTCTTGATGCTGTCGCGTCGTTCAAATATCTAGGCGTAAAATTGCAGCGCGATATGAAATGGAACGAGCATGTAAGGACAGTTGTGAGTAAGGCGGACAGCCGACTTCGGTTTATTGGGAGAATTTTGGGAAGATGTACTTCACCTGTAAAGGAGACCGCGTATAAAACGCTTATACGACCACGTCTTGAGTATTGCTCAAGTATTTGGGACCCGCAGCAGATCGGTTTGAAGGAAGACATAGAGGCGGTTCAAAGGCGAGCAGCTAGATTTGTTACCGGTAGTTTCGACCAATGCGCGAGTGTCACGGAAATGCTCCGGCAACTCAATTGGGGATCGCTGTAAGAAAGACGACGTTATTTTCGTGAATTTCTGTTAAGTAAATTTAGAGGACCGGAATTTGAAGCTGAGTGTAGTACGATATTGCTGCCGCCTACTTACATTTCGCGTAAAGATCACAAAGACCAGATAAGAGAAATTAGGGCTCGTACGGAGGCATATAGTCATTCTTTTTTTCCTCGTTCAATTTGGGAGTGGGATAGGAAAGGAAATGCCTAGTAGTAGTACAGTGTACCCTCCGCCGCCACGCACCTTACGGTGAATTGCGGAGTATGTATGTAGATATGTAGGTAGATGTAGATACTAGCTTCTGAAGTAGTCTCCGCCAGGATGAACGATTCGACGTCCTTCTGTCGAGTCTGTGGGATATGGGTGATAACACGAAGGTGCTGGAGAGGAGCACAAACGGTTTAAAAGAATATACATGTGGCGTCTGTTCCGAAAGAACTGACGCCATTTCTGATGCTGCAGTTGTTATTATTTAATGACATCAACTGCGATTGGGCAAAGCTGAAAATGTGTACTCAGCCGGGATTCGAACCCGGGTCTCCTGCTTTCTAGGCAGTCGCGCTGACCCCTACACCACTGGGGACACAGTGATCACCGCACTTGCAAGGACTACCTAAGCACGCCTTCCGTCAGATACAAATTCCCAGCTGCGCCCTGCCCACGGCTGGGTACACATTTTCAGCTTTGCCCAATCGCAGTTGATGTCATATATATTCTGTGAATACAGTTTAAAAGTGTTGTATGTTTGTATGGTTGTGTGTGTGTGTGTGTGTGTGTGTGTGTGTGTTGGAACAATCGTGTTGTCGCGTCCCAGCACAGTATCCCTATCCCGGACTGGAGTAAGTGCGTTATGCATAGCGCAATCGGGACGTTAACGACAATGGGTTACTATAGACTTGCTACTCACCTTTACATCGGACATGAGAGGGAGAGAATCTCCTGGGGTTGAAGCAGTTATTTTCTGATAACAGGTTACTGAATTAGAATGGCAGAGACTTTTAGTTAATAAATAATGTTTATTTTAATACAATTGCTTATGATGTGTTGGACCATAAACCCCTTATGACTATGCAGGACGTGTGCTAATGGGTGAGCGGAAATGGCACTCTATGTTGTGTCTTGGCAGGAAAAGAACCCTTCTGGATGATAGCAGTGATTCAGATGTTCAGATGTAGATACTAGCTTCTGAAGTAGTCTCCGCCAGGATGAACGATTCGACGTCCTTCTGTCGAGTCTGTGGGATATGTAAAGCTTATGGGACTTAACTACGGGGTCATCAGTCCCTAAACTTACAAACTACTTATGAACTACTTACGAACTAGGACGGCACAAATATCCATGCCCGAGGGGGGATTCGAACCCCCGACCGTAGTGGCAGCGCTGACCGTGACTGGAGCGCCTCAGTCACCTCG
Source organism: Locusta migratoria (assembly GCA_026315105.1). NCBI lineage: Eukaryota > Metazoa > Arthropoda > Insecta > Orthoptera > Acrididae > Locusta > Locusta migratoria. Next base: position 551,861,600 of record CM048744.1, read on the forward strand.
GCCACCGCGGCCGGCAGCAGTGATTCGATCGGGCAGAGCGTTAACTTTTGCGCAGCGAACATATGTACGTCGTCTCTACTGAACAAGATTCTGAAATGGTAACGTTAGGGGTCCTAAATAAGAGACTATACCAAAGGCCAATATGGCTGATACAAGCTGTCCCCCCGCCGCGGTGGAGTAGCCGAGCGGTCTAAAGCGTCTCGCTGCGGAGCGCGCGGTTGCTCGCCGTGGAGGTTTGAGTCCTCCCTGGGGCATGGGTGTGTGTGTTTGTCCTTAGGTTAGTTTAGTTTACGTAGTTTGTAAGCTACGGACTGATGACCACGCAGTTTGGTCTGATAGAATTACAAACTAGGTATCAGACATTACAGCAACCAGTCGCCTTTTGTTTCTTCTTAATGAAGATTCATTTAAACCATTACCGGTTTCAAGCTGCCTAGCAGCTCATCTTCAGATGGTATAAAATATTACAAGTTACATTTCAATAGTTATGCACTTTACATGTAGTTTGTCCATATTTGGTCCGCTTATTGATAGGATATCAGAACACTTCTTTTCCATCATCATGCCACAACACTTCCCACGAATTTTAGGTGGTAAAATTGGTAAATATTTCACACACATTACGACTGCTGTAATTTCTGATACCTATTTCAATAAACAGTCGGAGGTTCCTACACAATGGATAAAGGAATTACAAACATTTGAAAAAAAAAAAAAAAAAGCTGTCCCGTCTGCGGGATAGCCTGGTGTGACGTTGGTGGTGTTCTCCGATCTTTGGTGAAAGTTCAGACGCACGTTGAGAATTTCTGTCACGCCTGATACTGTAAAATGTAAACTTTCACTGCCGTAAACATTAATATTACTAAAATTTCTAGGCTATTTGCCGTGGTCATATGAATTAGTTACTGAAACCTAACGTTTCGTCCCCGACTGTGGAGGACATTCTCAAGGGGGATCGTGGCCCTTTTGGATGTCCGATTCACACCCTGGCTCGCTACTGACTGAAGCCAAATTCAGTTTACGAGGGCTCGCGCGTAGTGGTGTGACGTCAGATGTTTTTGACAAGCGCGCGCAATTCGTCGTGTCCGATTGCCTCCGACCGTTAATATCGTCCCATGGTGGAAGACTGTTACACTTCTTCAAAACCGGAATCCAGATATCATTTAGTTTCACGCCCTCCTCCATCCTATTGAAATTATTGGGGTGTTTTACAATTTCTATAGCCTCTCTGTACAGTCTTTCGTGGTATCCATTAGTGGCTGCTAAAACCTCAGTATTATCAAATTGAATAAGGTGGTCCCCTGGTTGAAAAAACATGTTCAGCAACAGCTGATCTGTCAATCTCCCCCCCCCCCCCCCTTCTACGTTCCCCGTGTTCATCTAGTCGTTTTTGACTGTTCTTTTTGTGGTACCCACGTATACGTCCTCACAGATACACGGAATCCTATAAATTCCTGTTTTTTCCAGCGTTTTGCGAGCATCCTTTGCCGATTTCAGGTGATCCTGTATCTGTCAGTAGCGAGCCAAGGTGTGAATCGGACATCCAAAAGTGCCACGATCCCCCTTGAGAATGTCCTCCACAGTCGGGGACGAAACGTTATAATAAATCCACTAGACCACGGTATAACAGCCCGAAAATTTTTAGTAATTTTGACCATTCCGGCCGTGAAAGTTTACATTTTACTACAATGATCCTGCATTTCAATGATTACTTCACCACTAAAGGTTTGCACCCTCAAGAGACAAGTATCCAACGGTCACTTGCTCTTGTTGAGATTCCTCTAACTACTAGAGATAGGGACTGACAGTCTCTGTTCAATTCTGTTCCACTGAAACTTTACAATTCCTATTTGATTGGTAATAGTAACTGTTTGTCCACTCGAGTCTATCACCGTCTTCTCATAGCTGCTGCGGACCTCTGCGGTACCGCTGTCGCCTCTCACTTAACCTTCTGACTCGATCTGCCAACTGAACTCCACTCTGTTCGGCTGACTAGCCTTTTATTTCATTTTGTGCTTACTGAGTTTCACACGGCCCTGTTAAACCTGAGTGATCTGGTTGCCCACGAGAGCTGTTGGTTCCACACGACACTTTCATTTCTAACTAATTCTTTTTTTTTTTTTTTTTTTTTTTTTTTTTTTTTTTTTTTTTTTTTTTTTTTTTTTTTTTGCTAGGACTCCTATCATTCCACACGACACTGTTTACTATCAGTTATTGTAGAGCCTCCTGTTTGCTTCCTGAATGACGCAAGTTCGACTCTCGCGGTTTCTTTTGGCTGACAGTCAAATCTAACTTACTTGATTAACAATTCGTGCTTGGCAGCCTCAGCTACCTCATCTTGTTTCTACTTCCTGGTGGAACTTTTGTATGTTGACTGCCTACCGAGCCTAGCCCTGTTCTCTGGTCATTACTTGAAATTAAAGTTTAAAATTTCATAGTTTTCTTAAGAATACATCAGTGTCACTGTTTGTGTTAAGTGACAGTGCTTCAAAATAATCACAAATAAATTTTCTATTGTGGCTTTGGTTACAAAATAAGTTGACTGAGCAATGGGACTTAGTACCTTCCTCTGACCTGTTGGAACAAATTACTACTGACGTGGAATGTAGTAATTTTACGTCTTTGTGGTTTTGTTTTACGAGCAATGGATAACACTTCAAATTGTACAGTAGTCAATAAATCAACCGTAATTAAACTCATAATTTGTCTACAAATTAATCTCGTGTTTCAGCAAATGAAATGTTGAGATTTGTCACTTGAATATATATGAGTTCAAATGTAGACAATTAAGATTAATGGGATACCAAAAACACTGCACTTGATAATGTTTCTATCTGTACTACAATTACCATACCGATTCAAATATATAAAAATGTACTAAAATATGGAAATGTTCTCAAAATATCTCACACTGCGCATATTTCTTTTCTCATTACGTGATCTAACTATCTGTCTTCTCATCAGACAAATAACTTTAGCTGTTACCAATATTAAGTGACCTAACGATGTGAACTTTCGTTAACACTCAGAAAATTTGTAACTATGAATTTCACTGAACCTACGAACAAGCTGCTTCCTACTCTCATTGATAGACAAATTGATCATGTCCAAAATTATTACACTGCACTGTTCAAATGAACACTAATAAATTTAATAACACTATTCTTATGCAACACTGCCACAAGAAACAATGATCTCAATGATCAGATGGGATTGCAAATTTGCTTTCAAATTGGTGAAACGACAGAGGAACGGTTAAATGACTCAGGGTTAAATGATAAATGGAAGCTGCACTTAACAGTATACATTAGCCAAAGACAAACACCAGCTACAATACTTCAAGTACAAGCTGCCATTCATAACAATAGAAATGTACAAGTTTTACCTTATTTGTGACAGTATTCATTAACATCAGCTTCCTTACAAAAATTACAATCTGCAAACTTCGCTGCGACTCTTCAAAACGGCTAAAGCCTTAAACTTTCCGATTTATACTCCTCGAGTCTTACACACCGACTGACTTACTCGACAGTTCCACAACGACTTCTACTCATCGACTGAGCTCTACGACAATCACACAACGACCCACTTAACGCAACAACTTCGAGAGCAAGACACGCTCCAAAGATACGGCAGTCTTTCGTTTACAGCAGAGATGTGCAAATGATTTCAGCATATTATGTCGATTAATAAAATGATACCAAACGTTACATAAATTTGTTTTCAACAGAATTATAGCTTAAGTTTCTGTATCAAAATATGCTCAAGGCTGAATGACAGGTAAAATTAAGAAAAAAAAATATATTACGTACTCTTTTCAAGTTGGGTTCAGATATTGTAGTGAGGAGGTAGTGTAATGCAACAACAGCGTCACTTAACCGAAGGTATGGAATGGAGACTTATCCCTGGTTAACTGCCCGTGTAGTAGGGAAGCTAAATGTAACTGAGTTGCAACGATCCCTTTAGGCGGAAAAAAATCTCTTTTCATTCTCCACTACGAGGAGTAGAACAGGCTGTTTGAGATCCCGCCCATAAAGAGTCGCGTTTCTATTCAACCAATTATCACATAAGCTGATAGTGGGGCAAAGGGGGATCCCAATTGGGTATAAGTGGGGGGAGGGGGGGGCTTACCAGTTCCGGCATACATCTTACAACCAAGGAAAACCTCACGGAATCCTTGGTCGGAGCCAGGGGATTCGAACCAATTTATTTCTGGGACATTGTCCCAGACTAACCCAACAACAACAAAATTGGACACCCGAGCTAATTTCGTGAACTCGTGGGGATCACCACCACCAAATAAAAATGGACAAGGGTCTTCCTAGAGGAGCAACAGGCAGGGCACGGTATCCTCTGCGACCGTGTCTCCAGGCAGCAACAGCACACGCAGTATTAACACAAACCGAAATCGCCTTCGAGAATATGGCCTCTACGCACTAAGGCCTGCAATGGGTGTCCCATTGAAACCAAGACACAGTTGAGCTCGGAGAAATAAAGAGTATAAAGGACAAAGTTATATTTTTTTTATTATTCAGTGTCAACAATGAAAAATCCTTATCTAGTTAAAGGGGCTTCCGCGCAAATTATCCTCTTATGATGAGCAGCAAAGCATAAAAAATACCATATAGTGTTTACAATTACACCGTTACGTCTAGATAATTGACGTGAGTCTGTCAAGCAGCAAACTACTAATACCGTATTGAAACATTACGGCGGGTAGTAGGGTGTCGAATGTAAGTTGACGGATTGCGGGTGCCGAAGTCATGGGATCCCATATTGCTGTTCGGCCTATATGACGTTCCACCCTCTGGCTGATGTTTCTTGGTCTGATGTAACCTGAACAACGTTTCAGGGTGCCCTCAAGTCCCATCAGGTTACAGATGGGGCCACTGTGACACCTGATTGTCCCACATGCCTGTCGATTGCACGATATCACCACCCCTCTTCACGCAGTCCAACGATGCGACATGCTTCAGATGCATCCACTTGCTGGCCAGGATAACTGAAGCGTTCCCGAGACGCCGCGGTTGCTTTTTATTGTACGTAAGCGTCTTCCTCCACTGCCTGACTGACGGCATTTGAATTCTGCTGACTTCGCAACAAGACGCTGAGACATCTAATCCGTTCTGCTGGACGTTCTACACATTCCAGAGCCGTATACTTTCAATCATTTACTCACATATCAGTGGTAGGCATCTATATCGAAATGTGTAATAATGTACCGCTCCTTCTGAGTGAATTACTTCTTATTCTTCTAGGTTCAGTTTATAGTCTTTAAAATACTTCGCCTAAAAGTCAATACGCATGCTAGTCGTCTATGGGGTGTAGCTCATTTGTGTTTTGATTACAGATCGAGTTCGTGGAACACCGAGGGCATTGCTACTGGACATTTTGCCTCTAATAGTAAGTCCATTGCTTAAAGAAGAAGAGACCAATCGATGTCCCATGCTTTTCCGGCTAGCTGTAAAAAGCTTTACCATGCCAATATTTATGCACCAAGAGCAGCGTGCTGGATGCTAAAATGTTGTATGTGTACCTTGAAGTTTTCATGTTTCAACGGAGTATGATTACAAATTTAGGCTATGAACTTTGGAATGGTGTCAACTTGGTTCTTCAGCGGAAGTTCGCCATTCCCTTGGTTGACATTCACTTGATTAAAATGCACATATGTTTTATATGGAATAAAATCTGTAATCAGCAAGCTCGCCAGTAGTCGGTGCTCTGGATGTGCATCAGCCTGTTTAGGCAGTTCAGTTTATATTCCGGGGAGCCACTGGAAAGTCTTCACGAAGACGTATTGTAATCACTTAATGATAACTACATGCGTGTAGTAACGGTACCAATCAAAGTAGTAGTAGTAGTAGTAGTAGTAGTAGTAGTTGCTGTTGTTATTGTTGCGGTGTATTTTGCCGCGCGGGAGTAGCCGAGCGGTCTGGAGCGCCACGTTGCGGATCGCGCGGTCTCCCGCATCGGAGGTTCAAATTCTCCCTCGGGCATGGATGTTTGTGTTGTCCTTAGTATAAGTTAGATAATAAGTAGTTTGTAAGTTTAGGGAGTAATGGCCCCGCAGTTAAGTCCCATAAGCTTTACTCACTTTTGAACATTTAATTTGCAGTGTATTTCATTATTGTTATTATTATTATTGAAAACTAAAACGAATTCGCCTTCAGTCACAAAAATCGTGTTTCATTTGTGCACGATGCATTTCGAGCCCTGAGGGATTATCATAAGGTGCCTCTGTCTATCTTTACAATATTTAATGACGTGGGCCTGTCAACATCAAATATCACTGGTGACAATACGGCAAATTTTAAATACAGGTTCATATAATTAAAGTTTTAACAATTGACTTACTTATTAATAGTGGTGTACAAACAAGTCTGGTGCAGTATGAGAATTGTCTGGCCTGGTGCACATTTGCACATAAATAACCATCATCACGAACACTTGTGAAATAACAACTCAAAGACTTACAGCTATGTAGATGTTCCACTTCTATAGTGCTAATATGCTCTATACATATAAAGATGTTCAATTTTATATACATAAAGATGTTTTGATTAAAAGAAGGATAAAGATTTTTTATATTAAACTTTCTACATTATAAATTGGTATTACTTCATAAGAGGTTCATAGAAACATTAATTATGGTTGTATGTCGGCAACTGGTTTGTAATGCTAAGTATTTCTGTTACAAAGGAAAAAAATAAACTTTTGAAATTACTAAAAAAACTATTGCTGCTAAATTATAGTTGTTCATTTAACAAGTTTTCAGTAAATTTTTCTTTAGGTAACAGTGTTTTTAACTGTTCAAGTAAATCGAGTTTTTTGTCATTTATTTGAACGTGGAGTACGTTAGGCTACTGTGAATGTTATTTATTTTATGGTTATTGAGGTATAGATGGATAGCTATTGTGGGTTTGACAAAGAGGTTAAGTCTAAAAACATCAATATTTTCTTTGTAATGCGTTGAAAGTTCTTCCAGTTTTGCCTATGTAAAATACAGGGCTCGAAATGCATTGGGTACAAATAAAACACGATTTTTTGACTGAAAGCGATTGCGTTTTATTTTACAGAAGTGAAACAGTCACGGAAAAATCGCTGAAAACAATATTCAAAATTAAGGCTTTATTATTATTATTATTATTATTATTTACTAGCTGTACTCGCCCAGGCGTTGCTGCAGCATGTTACAGATGAAATGGAACAGAGAAACCACACATTTCCAATAACTGTGATTTCACAGTGCTTCGTGAATAGGTAACAGATGTACATCCTGCATTTAGTCCAGTCAATAAATGCTTTGTAGAGTGCATGGAATACGCGAGAATTTTTTACTTCGGGACTTTGTTATGAACAAACTAAAAGTCCCCGCCCCTTGGAGGTGAGCTAAAGCGGGGAGGAGGGTGGAAAGGTACCACTTTTTTGTTTTTTGTTTTGTTTTTCGATTATATCTCGAAAACTGTCCGCTTTAGGAACAAAACGTTCGAAATATAAATGAAAGATAATTGAATTTGCTATAAAATTTTTCCTATACATAAACGTCGAATTCCTAACGGTTTTCGAGATATACGTTATTGAAAATCGACAATTTCGGAAAAAATCATGTTTACCTCACTAATTTTGTCAAACATTTACTTCTAGTGACTCACTCGATCGTTTCTCAGAAAATTTGTCAGAGAGTAAGTTGTAGAGCATTAAATTTCCTTGAGTTTGATATGCACATTTGCTACTATATCTTCAGCCAGTCAGAAGTTACATCATTTATAAGAGGTGCGCTCAGTTTCGATGTCCTTGAAGAAAAGAGTGTTTTGAGTGGCTCTGACTTTTTTTTATCTTATGAAACGTGCTAGCATGATAAATAACAACACTTCAACCATGACAATAAGGTAATTTCAATTGAAACAGAACACATTTTATATAATTATAGCATTTATTATAATATTATGAATCATACCTGTCAGTATTGGTAATAAGAAGGTTCGTGGCCTGACAACTGATGTGATGACATGTCCAATAGCAACGCACTTCCTCATTAATTCCTCATTTTTCTTGCTTTTTTTTTTTTTTTTTTTTTTTTTTTTTTTTTTTTTTTTTTTTTTTTTTTTTTTTTTTAACGTAACTTCCTGAAGAATAGTTTGGAGGAATTGTGAAAGAGAATCTGCATCCTTCAAGAAGGTACCTCTTGCTGGTGTGTATTATAATTGTACACTTGACTTTGAATATCTCAGCAGTTTTCTCGGAAATCCTGAGTCGCTCTTCTTTCTTATCCTTTTCCTTGTTATCATACAAGGCGTTGGTTATCAATTTGTACCCAGTGTCCCTAAAACAAATTATTGGAACATTAAATCTGTTAGAACCTGCGATCCCCATACCTCTTCAACAGTTCTGTTCTGATAGTTCTTCACTCAGGTTTCCGCTCAGTAAGAACACCCATTACCCAGTTGGTAAATGGCGCATTGTACGGATCCTGGCGGTTTGTGCAAAATACCAATTGCTTTCGTCAGCCCGCTATTTTAAGGTACAAAAACCTTGGCTGTAGGCAGTGGACGCCGAATTTAGAGCAAAGTGCGCTGCAAAATACTCGGCAATGATGGTCGGGTCGGTATGGATCGTACGTCGGATAGAGACACCCGCGATCCCTGCCGGTGGACGGTAGCCTGATATACGGCGAATCTTCGTCCAAATCTGGTTAGAAGAGACACGGCGTCCAATTGTGGCTACGTATTCTGCCCAGCATGCCTGCTTGCGCTGCCGGATTAGCTGCCGCGTCTGGGCCCGAAGACGTTTAAAGGCAACCAGGTGGTCAACAGTGGGGTGGCGCCGATACCGCTGCAAAGCTCTGCGGCGACTGCGAATTGCTGCTGCTATCTCCGGTGACCACCAGGGTACTGGTCTTCGCCGGGATACGGCAGAAAAAGATGGTATCGCGGACTCAGCGGCAGAAACGACAACGGAACTAATCTGGTCTACTGCCATTGTCGCATCAGCAGGGAGAGGGGTATCCAGCGTTGCAGCTGAAGTGTATGCTGCCCAGTCAGCCCTGTGGAGGGCCCTCGGGGTAGACGTGCATGGCGGTGGTGGTGGGGAAGCGAAAGGAAGATGGGAAAGTGGTCGCTTCCACAAAGGTCATCATGGACCCACCAGTTAAGGAATGGACGTAAGCCCAGACTACACACAGAAAGGTCTATGGCGGAAAAGATGCCGTGGGCCACACTAAAATGGGTAGGAGCTCCTGTATTAAGAATACAAAGGTCAAGTTGGTTAAAAAGCAGTTCAAAGTCTCGACCACGTCCTGTAGTCACGTTGCTCCCCTATATGGGGTGATGTACGTTAAAATCTCCTAAAAGAAGAAATGGTGAAGGAAGTTGAGCGATGAAGGCTGCTAGGTCAGCTGGAGCCACTTCTGCTTCAGGAGGGAGATAAAGGGAACAGATGGTAACGTCCCATGATGCTCGAACGCTGACAGTGACAGCCTCCAGGGCTGTTTGAAGTGGCACTGGGGAACTGTAGACAGAGGTATGTACATAGAGACATACCCCGCCCGACACCCTATTGTAGATGGTGCAGTTATTGAAGCACCCCCGGTAGCCCTGAAGGGTTGGGGTCCGATCACCAGGAAACCAGGTTTGCTGGAGAGCAACACAAAGAGTCGGAAAGGAGCTCAACAGCTGACGCAATTCAGCCAAGTGGCAGAAAAATCCTTCACAATTCCATTGGACGATCAGACTGTTTCATGATTGACGGTGCATGAAGACGATGAAGATGGAAGAGGGATGGCATGAGCACTTGTCTTTGGCTGTGAAGTCTGATCCTCTGTGTCCATGGATTCCCAAGGCCAAATCTTCTGGTGTCACGAGAAGGATGACCTCATCCTCAGGCGCATTATGTGCAAGGGCTGGGGGCACCGAGGCCTCTGGCTAGTGTCTGCTTTCTGGGGTGACATGGTTGGAAGGGAAGAACAGGTTCCCTTCCCAGAAGAAGCCAGAGAAGGGGAACCCTTTTCTGCCTGGGGAGCGGGGGTAACAACTCCCGATGTGGGGGCCAGTACAGGCCCCGCAGAAGATGGTGTGCCCCCAGATGTCTGGGAGGCTGAGGTAGAGGGGCAGCCCATTGGGCCCACAGAGGGAGGTAGAACAGGTCGAGAAGTGGCCACCGGTTGTGGCGCCATCGTTGTAGCTGCAGCGTATGAAGTTAGTAATGAGATAGGATGCAGCTTTTCATATTTCCTTCGTGCCTCTGAGTATGTTAGTCGGTCCAAAGTCTTGTACTCGACTATCTTCCGCTCTTTATCTAGAGCGGGACAGTCCTGCGAACAGGGAGAGTAGTGACCACCGCAATTGACACAATAAGGAGGAGGAGCACAGGCAGTGTCCGGATGTTCGGGACGGCCACAGTCCCGACAGGTTGCAGCAGCGTTGCAACGAGAGGACATGTGCCCGAAACGCCAATATTGAAACATCGCATTGGAGGGGGATGTATGGCTGGACGTCACAGCGATACATCATGACTTTGACCTTTTCGGGCAGATTGTCACCCTCAAAGGCCAAGATAAATGCGCCAGTGCCCACGATATTATCTTTGGGTCCTCGAAATACTCGCCGGACAAAATGCACTCCGCGTCGTTGTAGATGGTCGCGTAATTCCTCATCTGTCTGCAACAAATGGTCTCTGTAATAAATGACCCCCTGTACCTTATTTAAGGATTTGTGGGGCGTTATTAAGACGTGTCACCTAAATGGTCGCTTGTTAGGAGAATCTCCGCCTGTATCAGGACCGAACCGTCGCGCAGTTTCGATATGCTGGCAACTTCTCCAAACCTTTCTTCGAGGTGTTCGACAAAGAAGGAAGGCTAAGTTGCCTGGAAAGATTCCCCATCCTGTCTGGTACACACTAAGTATCTTGGTGAATAAGGCTCAGTCTGCTTTGTGGACCCACGTTCTCCCCATGATGGAGTTAGGGAACGAAACGATTTGGGGTCGTATCTAGCAGCATTGAAATTAAATCTTCCACACTTTGAGACACTTGACTTAGAGCCAGGATTTTCAGAGGCTTGTTTCCTCTTCATTGCGGAATGTCCGCCCCGATGCCACCCACTCCGAAACAGGGGCTCTCCTCAAGGGCGCCACCCAGCCACAGCAACGCCACCGTTGCTGGGAGTCCTGATGCCCCGCAAAGACAAGCATCGACTCCTTGGAATTCATGAGGAGGTCACAGCTCAGGCATCGGCAGTGTGATGCCTGTGCAATTCAGGGGGCTCAACAATGAGGGTACATAACAGCCCCACCACAAGGACTGGCTACCGTGCTGGTGACCTAGCGGTGGAGGGAGCTACGGCGAGGAAGGGAATTTGGAAGGAAAGGGTAGGAATCCGCGCCGTAGGGGCTAGGTTGGGAGTACTTCCCCAAATGGCTCACACTTTCTCGGAAATTTTGATGGAGGTCAAACCGCAGGGGGGCCTAACTGGGCCGAAAACGGTAAAAACAGCAAACAAAGACACAATTGCAAAACCAGCAGTACCGTGGAAATAGCTGGGCCGTCATCGCGAGAACACCTAGAGACGGGGTTGGAGAAGGGTAGGGTGAGAAGAAGGATTAGGGAGGGGAGGGAACCGGGGTGAGGAAAAGCGGCCTGGGAAACAGGAAGGAAGGCCGCAATGGCTCGGGGACCTGTGCGCGCCACACACGTACCCACAAAAGAGCTGTGGGCCCCCTGGGGGGTCCCTACTGGCGGAGAATTTTATCATGTCCCGTTTAATTAATACGGAAATGAAAAAATGAAACAATATGGCGTACTATTGAAAGCCCCGTTTGGCCGTTAGTTCGCTTCTTCCTCACCAATGGCGGAGGGGCACACGCCTTCGCACCGTTTGGCGGAAGAACCGCTATTCCAGGTGTCCCAACCACCCAGGGCGCCGACCCTTGCCGCGCGGGCTGGGGGAAGGGCGCAGAAGGCGCGTTGTCAGGTTGGCTGCGGAGCCGCTCTTCTCCTCGGCGGAGCGATACAGTGTCCTGGAATGACGAACATAAAACTGACGGGAGACGTTCCCGACGCCCAGTCTTGCGCAGTTCTACGCCAGTGCTAGTGGAGCCAGCAGTCGTCTGCTATTTTTATCGGTTATGTTTCCGCCGGGACGAGATAACGTGTTCGCCAAGCAACGGGCGGAAGTGTACGCGAGGTTACCGTTAGGACTGTAGCCGTTGCCCCTGCCTGGGCTGTTTCCGTTAACTCTCAAAGATACGTAATGTTGCTCAGCGCACTCTCTCTCTCTCTCTCTCTCTCTCTCTCTCTCTCTCTCTCTCTCTCTCTCTCTGCTAGGGGTTGGACTATTCGAGGAAGGAAGGAAGCTTGGCGTTTAATGTCCCGTCGACTGCGTGGTCATTAGAGACGGAGCTTACGCTCGGAAGGTTTGGGTAAGGATGTGGAAGGAAATCGGCCGTGCCCTTTCAAAGGAACCATCCCGGCATTTGCCTGGAGTGATTTAGAGAAATCACGGAAAACCTAAATCTGGATGGCCGGAGGTGCATTTGAACCACCATCCTTCCGAATGCGAGTGCAGTGTGTTACTACTGCGCCACCTCGCTCGGTGGCTATACCGAATAACTCATCCACTGCTGTCCTACTAGTAAGGTTCAATTGCACTGAAACCCTGCTAGAAGAGACGGAGTTCGATGCCAGCCACGGTCAGGCAGCAGCAATGGTACGGGTGAGGTGCATGATCGCCACTTTTCCAGGGGGAGGAAGTAGCAAGCAGTCAATTCCAAGGTTCGAACGTTCCCACCAAACAACGTAAAGGGCTACACAGTGATCGTCCTCTTCTTTCCTCTAATTGCACGAAAAATGTTCAAATGTTTGTAGAGTCTATGGGACTTAACTACGGGGTCATCAGTCCCTAAACTTACAAACTACTTATGAACTAGCTAACATCTACATCTACATGGGATACTCTGCAAATCACATTTAAGTGCCTGGCAGAGGGTTCATCGAACCACCGTTTATTTATCTCCCATTCCATTCTCGAATAGCGCGTGGGAAGAATGAACACTTGAATCTCTCTGTTCGATGTCTGATTTCTCGTATTTTATTCTGATGATTATTTCTACCTATGTAAGTGGGAGTCAATATATTTTCGCATTCGGAGGAGAATGTTGGCGATTGGAGTTTCGCAAGTAGCCCACGCCGCAGCGATAAGCGCCGTTGTTGTAATGATTCCCATCGCAGATCCTGTATCATTTCCGTAACGCTGTCTCCCCTGTATCGTGACAATACGAAACGAGCTGCTCTTCTTTGGACTCTTTCGATGTCCTCCGTCAAACCCACCTGATAAGGATCTCACACTGGGCTGGAATACTCCAAAAATGGACGGACAAGCGTAGTGTATGCAGTTTCTTTTGTAGTTATGTTGCCTGTTTTACGGGTTATGCCAATAAAACGCAGTCTCTGGTTCGCCTTTGCCACGATATTATCTACGTGTTCTTTCCAATTTAAGTCTGAAGTAATAGTAATTCCTAGGTATTTTGTGGAGTTTACGGCCATCACATTTGATTGATTTATTTTGTAAACAAAGTTTGATGGATTTCTTTTCTTACTCATGTGGACGACTTCACACTTCTCATAATTTAGAGTCAATTGCCAATTTTTACACCATTGTGATATCTTATTCAGATTTTTCTGCAGTTGGTTTTGATCTTCAGATGATGTTACTAGATGGTAAATGACGGCGTCATTTGCAAACAACCTAAGAGAGCTACTTATATTTTCCCCTAAACCGTTTATGTAAATACGGAACAGCAGAGGACCAATAACACTACCCTGTGGAACGCCCGATATCACCTATGTTTTAGTCGATGCCTTCCCATCGATTACTACGTACTGTGTCCTCTCTGACAAGAAATCCCCTATCCAATCGCAAATTTGGGGCGATATACCATAACCAAGCAATTTCATTAAAAGCTAAGGACGTCACAAATATCCCTGCCCGAGGGGGGAATCGAACCCCCGACCGTAGTGGCCGTGCAGTCTGTGACTGGAGCGCCTCAGTCCTCTCGGCCACCGCGGCCGGCTAAGTGTACGAAAAGAACTTCCTCGAGACTAGAATAAAGTTGTAGATTTGTATGGATTACAAAATAATAATAATAATAATAATAATAAATAATTAAATAAATAAAAATACGAACACACTCTTATATATAAATAAATCGAACAATTTCAGTTCATGCAGTGTTACTTACCTCTCTTAGTAGCGACTGATGTGTTCGGCGCCTTTGGAAAAGTGAAAAGTGAAAAGCAGCAAAGAGTCGCAGTGCGGAGCAGACGGCTGTGTCGATAACGAGGATTTTTCCGCTGTCGTTTCCTGAGGCGCGGCGCAAGAAGCGTGGGATTAGTGGCCGGGCTTCCGCTGACAGCTTTAACGAGCTCCGTGCTGGGCCGCCACGTGGACAGTTGAGGAGGCGACTGCAGTGCAGCGTGCGGAACACCGGAAGGCCGTGCCATAATAACCGAACTTCCCGAGGCTGCTGCCCATTCTGCCGTACCGAAACATCGCAAGTTTTCCTTCATCAAATAATGCTAGCGTTTGGTGTTTCCTCTAGTTCTTATCACTATCCTGGATCCCAATGTTCGCCTTGAAGTGTTTAGTATCCAGTCAGGCTTTAACCGTGAAGAAGAAATGTGAGGGATAACTTGGACCTTAAATAGCTCTGCAGTTTCCAGAATGAAACTTTCACTCTGCAGCAGAGTGTGCGATGATATGAAATTTCCTGGCAGATTAAAATTCTATGCCGGAACTGGGACTCGAAACCTGGGATCTTTGCCTTTCGCGGGATACTGGAAACATTCCTTAGGCTGTGGCTAATCCATGTCTCCATCATATCCTTTCATCCAGGAGTGCTAGTCTTGCAAGTTTCGCAGGAGAACTTCTGTGAAGTTTAGAAAGTAGGAGGCGAGGTACTGGCGGAAGTAAAGTTGTGAGGTGGCATCGTGAGTCGTGTCGGGATAGCTCAGTCGGCAGAGCGCTTGCCCGCGAAATGCAAATATCCCAGGTTCGAGTCCCGGTTCCGGCACACAATTTTAATCTGCTAGGAAGTTTCAGCTTTGCAGTTTGTTTGGACAAAGATCGAACATCATACATTTGTTGACGCATACCTACAGTATTTTCTATTCATAAGCATTCTCTCTACTCGATGAAGTATACTTACAAAAAATGGTGAAGAGTTCTGAAGCGTTTAACGGCAGGAATAAACTCGGCAGAGCAACAAATAGTACCATTTTCAGGCACAAGGGAACATTTATATTTGTACGAGCTGCTAACCAAAATGTTCGGAACTAGTGCTGCCATCTGTTGAAAACCTTACCTTTGGACTAATGGTCACCATTAGCCTCGAAGTAGCTCCTATCTTCACGTACACACCGGTCCCAGAGCTTCTACCACTGGTCAAACGTTTTCTAGAAGTCCTGCTGACTGGCTGGCCGCTGAGGCACGCCCACCGCCTCGTCGCGTCAATTTGCAGTAGGGTTTTGGAACATATCCTGTATTCAAATATTATGAATTATCTGGAACAGAACGATCTATTGACCAAAGGTCAACACGGATTTAGAAAATATCGTTCATGCGAAACGATAGTGATGGGTGCTATCGACAAAGGTTCGCAAATCGATTCCGTATTTCTTGATTTCCAGAAAGGTTTTGACACCGTACCTCACAAACGCCTTTTAATCATATTGCTTGGTTATGGTATATCGCCCCAAACTTGCGATTGGATAGGGGATTTCTTGTCAGAGAAGACACAGTTCGTAGTAATCGATGGGAAGGCATCGACTAAAACAGAAGTAATATCGGGCGTTCCACAGGGTAGTGTTATTGGTCCTCTGCTGTTCCTTATTCACATAAACGATTTAGGGGAAAATCTAAGTAGCTCTCTTAGGTTATATGCAGATGACGCCGTCATTTACCGTCTAGTAAAATCATCTGAAGATCAAAACCAACTGCAGAACAATCTGAATAAGATATCAGTATGGTGTAAAAATTGGCAATTGTCTCTAAATAATGAGAAGTGTGAAGTCGTCCACATGAGTCCGAAAAGAAATCCGTTAAACTTTGTTTACAAGATAAATCAATCAAATGTGAAGGCCGTAAACTCCACAAAATACCTAGTAATTACTATTACTTCAGACTTAAATTGGAAAGAACACGTAGATAATATCGTGGGAAAGGCGAACCAGAGACTGCGTTTTATTGGCAAAACCCTTAAAAGATGCAACAGAACTACAAAAGAAACTGCACACACTACGCTTGTCCGTCCATTTTTGGAGTATTGCATCCCAGTGTGGGATCCTTATCAGGTGGGTTTGACGGAGGACATCGAAAGAGTCCAAAGAAGGGCAGCTCGTTTCGTATTGTCACGATACAAGGGAGACAGCGTCACGGAAATGATACAGGATCTGGGATGGGAATCATTACAACAACGGCACTTATCGCTGCGGCGTGGGCTACTTGCGAAACTCCAATCGCCAACATTCTCCTCCGAATGCGAAAATATATTGTTGACTCCCACTTACATAGGTAGAAATAAACATCAGAATAAAATACGAGAAATCAGAGCTTGAACAGAGAGATTCAGGTGGCCTTTCTTCCCGCGCGCTATTCGAGAATGGAATGGGAGATAAATAGTATAAAGGTGGTTCGAAGAACCCTCTGCCAGGCACTTAAATGTGATTTGCAGAGCATCCCATGTAGATGTAGATGCGGCCGGCCAATCAGCTTGCGGTCGCGGCGTAGGCACAGCCAGCTTTGAGGCCTTGTTTTCTGGGTGTGTTGGTTTAGCACCACCGGCGATGCTTCTTGAATCCTTTCTAGAGTGCTGAACCGACAGCCCTTGAACTTGAGTTTCAGTTTTGGAAACAGCGCAAGGTGCCCAATCTGTCGAGTACGGTGGGTCGGGTACAACCGTCATGTTGTTTTCTGCCAAATTGGTCCTGGTAAGTACGCGTGGCAGGGTGCGTTGTCGTGATGCAGTAGCCAGTTCCCCTGATGCCAAACGTCGGGACGTCGTTGCCGCACGTTTCACGAAGTCGTCGCAAAACTTCACAGTAGTATGCGGAATTTACTGTTTGGTCGGGTGGGACGAATTCTTTGTGCACAATTCCTCTGGTATCAAAGAAAACGATGATGATGCTCTTTACTTTGATCTTCTCCAGTCTCGCTTTTTTGGGTATTGGAGAGCTCGGGCTCTTCCACTGGGACGAATGTTGAATCATTGGAAGGGTCTCCATACCACTTTTCCATAGATTCGCACAGAATTTGATATATACACGTGTTCTGTTCGCGGACCCATCGTAAAATGGCCACACACCAGACACGGAGTTTTACGGAAATCACTGTGGACCTGGAACACGTCCTACCAGCTGAATGCCACTCTGCACACTGACTCATCAGATATGCAGCTCTCGCCACCTAGTGCAATGATCTACTGCTCCCACATTCCAGATGGCAGCATCAGTTCCGGAAATTTTGAATTCCACCTCGTATACTAGGGACTTTAAAACATAGCACATACGTTTTTAAAAGCAATAAATCATGATTTTTTATTCATTGTTTTGAGTACCTACCTAATGCTCAACATATTAATACAGTATCTTTCACTTCAAAAATTTGGTTCTCAAAACATGTAAGTACTTCAATGTGCGATCATGTTAAACTAATAAGAGGCAGTTAGTTGTTAACAAGCAATTATTCTGTCACTAATGTAACATTGGACGACCTATGACTTTGTGGGATGGGCTTCGGCTGCAGAGAGGAAAAAAGTAAGAAAAACTGACAGTGGTTCCTAAACACATACGAGGGTTGTAACTTAAATAGTGGCAACTGTTTATTCACAACTGATAGAAGAGCGGTACATGTTTGTACCTGTTACTGTCCTTCAGCAGCGTTGAGTAGAACCCGTTGCCAGTGACATGGAAAGCGTAGTATACCGTTAGCAGAGCCGCGATTGGAGCGGCTACTGCCTGTGGAATCTCTGGAACAGTTACGAAGCGAATGCCACGAAGTCGTTCCTTCATCTTCGGAATCAAATGAAAGTCACAAGGACTTTGCGAAAGAAGCGACAACAGTTTCTGCGCAACCCATCCATCAATTTGCACAACAACACGCATGCGCATACAGCGCAAGCTGTGACTGCTCTGTTTGGTCGATGGGCCTGGGAAGTACTGTACCATCCATCATACTCCCAGAACTTCAGTCCTTGTGACTTTGATTTCATTCCGAAGATGAAGGAACCACTTCGTGACTTTCGCTTCCTGTTCCAGAGATTCTACAGGCAGTAGACCGCTCCATTCGCACCGTCAACAGAACAGTGTACTACACCTTCCACTAGCAACGGATTCTACACAACGTTTGTGACTACTTTGAAGGACAGTAATAAGTGCAAACATGTAAAGCTTTTGTATCGATTGTGAACAAGTAGTTGCCACTATTTAATTTCCAACCCTCATAATTTGCCTAATTCAATATGGTACAACGTCAGGTAGGTCTTCCATGGTCCGTTTATTCTTGACACACTAAAGAGCCAATGAAAGTGGTATAACCATGCGTATGCAAACACAGATATGTCGCCACGGAGCGCGCGGTTGTTCGCCGTGGAGGTTCGAGTCCTCCCAGGGGCATGTGTATGTGTGTGTTGTCCGTAGGTTAGTTTACCTAGGTTTAAGTAGTTTGTAAGCTACGGACTGATGACCACGCAGTTTGGTCCGATAGATTTACAAACATTTGAACATTTTCAACACAGATATGTAAACATCCAAACAAAGGTACAGCGGTTGGCAATGCCTACATGAGACAACAGGTGTCTGGAGCAGGCGTTACGTAAATTACTGTAGCTGCACTGGAAGATTATCATGATTTAAGTGAGTTTGTACGTGGTGTTGTCGTCAGCACACGAGAGATGGGCCGTAGCATATCCTAAGTACTTATGAGGAGCGGATTTTCCCGTACGACCATTTGAATAGTGCACCGTCAGTATCGGGAATGTGGTAAACATCTCATTGTAAGTGTACTTTCTGCATCTTTGACTGTCCAAGCAATATCGATTGTCGGTCACGTGCGAGTGTCGTCTTTAAACAGTAGCAGTTGGTGGGTATGGCTGAGAACGAGCATATCTACCTAACTACGACAGTGGTGCAAACGAAATGGTTATTATTGATACCCATGCAACTAATCTAATAGTGAATCATATTTACCAGCCACGGTAAACTATCGTGTATCTATACAGGCAGTGGGAATGTGTATTTCCATTAAAGTGTTCGCTAACGTGTGTCTTGCCGTCGAGAGAAACTATCAACCGCGCTGCCACGGTAACGGTTATATATACAGAGTAGCTATAAATCAAGACTATCTGGCTAACGTGGAATTTTCATCTTGCAAAAAACTTTCGTCGCAACCGTGATATCAAGATTGTCGGGCAATCGTGTCACGATCGGCCATGTCGAACTCTCAACAATTGCTGTAATTAATGTTGGACTGCAGTCGCACGTGAGCAGCATATTGGATCAGCATAGCGTGATACCTCAAGAGCTTATTTATTCTGGATCTGGACAGTCAATCATTCACATTTTGTACTATTGATTTAGAACAGTGTGGAACCTAAAACCTAAAAGTGATTATTTATAAATAAAAACAATCGCAAAAAAATGTCATTTATACCAATGATAACCGGTTTCGGCCTGTTTACAGGACCATCTTCAGATCTATGTGGTGTAGGCTTGACGTCCACAGTACAGGCGCTTGTCCCGTTCGGTAGCTGCAGTTACTGCATAGGACAAGCGTCTGCTCCGCGGACAACAAGCCTACACCACTTAGATCTGAAGATGGTCCTGTAAACAGGCCGAAACAGGTTATCATTGTTATAAACTGCAGTTACTGGTTATCATTGTAATAAGCTGCAATTACAGATTATCATTGTTATAAACTGCAGTTACCAGTTATCATTGTTATAAACTGCAGTTACCGGTTATCATTGTTATAAACTGCAGTTAGCGGTTATCATTATTATAAAATGCAATTACTGGTTATCATTGTTATAAACTGCAGATACCGGTTATCATTGTTATAAACTGCAGTTACTGGTTATCATTGTTGTAAACTGCTGTTGGTCTAAACTGCAGTTACCAGTTATCATTTTTATAAACTGCAGTAACGGTTATCATTCTTATAAACTGCAGTTACCACATGGGGCAGGCGCCTGCTCCATGGACGTCAAGCCTACATCACATAGATCTGAAGATAGCCCTGTAAACAGGTTGAAACTGGTCATAATTTGTATAAAAGATATTTTTTGCGATTTATGACTGTTTTTATTTATACATACTTTCCAATAGATCGCTGTTTCCCAAAAATGTTTTCAAAAATTTTCTGTGATTTGCTTTGTTGTGCTACAGTGCAACCAAATCTTATTGGTTTATTTTCAACTAGCTGTTATCCTGGAGTTGCCCGGGTGTTTGTTTATCCTACACTCTCGTAGTCCACATCCCCTTTCCCCCTCTCTCTGCATCCATCTCTTTCTTTCCCATTTCTCTGTTCGTTTTCACCTTTCCCTATCTTGGCAAAGTTTTCTGCAAGGTACCCTCTATCATGTACCATACTAACATTTATGTACCCAGTGATCTTCCTCTTGGTTTAAAGGTCATGTGTGCAAAAATTCATAAAGATTGGAGCAAAACAATGCATTTTGTAAAATTCCGTAAGTACCCCCCCCCCCCCATGCACCGAACGAAATTTTATACTGACATTTATACTGACAGTGATATTCCTCTTGTTTTTAAGGTATAGTATGCAAACTTTCATCAATATGAGAACAAAACTATAGATTTCTATGGAACAGAAACGCAGGGTCACATTGAAAAACACACTTTGTTGTTCTCAAATATCCCAGTTTTATTTCATACAACCCTTGTTATGACAACAACGAAAACAACCAAAAAATGATCTGTGAAATCAGTCGAGCCGTTCTCAAGTTATGGGGAGGTGCGACCAAGGAATTTAGGGATCCATTTTTATGGTGCAAAGTACCCTCCCCCATGAACCGTATGGAATTTAAGATAGACGGTGACCTTCCTCTTGTTTTGGAGGTCAAGCGTGCGAAATTTCTTGAAGAACAGAATGAAAGTGTAGGTTGTGTGAGTCTGTAGGAGAAGTATGCTCCGCCATGCTCCTATCACAAAATACTTTCTTAGCTGACGTTTTCTACCTATAAACTACATTCCTGCCAAATTTCAGCTTCATAGGTGAAGTACTTTTCGAGATTTCGTGTTTAGTCAGTGATTGAGTGTCCTTTCGCTTTTATATAGATGGATCTTAAGAAACATTGCTAAATTTTGGATGCAAGAGAATTAAGGGAGACTTGCAGACAAAAATAAATAGTAACATGCAAATCTGTAATGCTAACTTTACTTGATACAAGGTAATGCCTAATGAGACATTTTTACGGCGTCTACAGCGAAAGTGATGTGAGCGGTAGACTTATTTTCGTTTCATCATTTTGTGTGTGTGTGTGGGGGGCGGGCAGTTACAAAACGCTTCATAAATGACAGAAATTACATTCAAACTTTGTTGCAGGTTCCTAACTACTCCCATGTTCCAGTAATTGACACATAAATCTGTGAATTCTCACGCGGTGGCCACTCATTATTTCTGACGTCAT
The DNA here is from genome assembly GCA_026315105.1 of Locusta migratoria. Lineage (NCBI taxonomy): Eukaryota > Metazoa > Arthropoda > Insecta > Orthoptera > Acrididae > Locusta > Locusta migratoria. Next base: position 551,883,292 of record CM048744.1, read on the forward strand.
ATCTTCTGAGCTATGTGTCGTGCTCCCTTGTTTTTGAGTCAGAAACCTTTGTGGGCGTACGGTGAACAGCTCACCATTGCAATCGAAAGAATGATTTGTGAACACATAGAGGACATACAGACAAACATTCAATTATATATATACGTGGCGCGTCCAGGAAGTAAGTTCCGTTTGGTAATAAAATTAAATTGTACATAGATACAGAAGAAATTTTAATTTCACAAAATTCTACAACTCTTAAACTACTTTTCCACATAACTCCCGAAATTTTGCAGGAATTTGCCATAGCGTAGCACCAGGTCTTGTATACCTTCTTCATAGAAATCTGCCGCCTGTGTCTTCAACCAATTGGAAACAGTGAAATTTGGGGGAAGTCCATAGCGAGAGCACTAATTGTAAACATACGGTTTTCCTGGATCTTGTCATCAATCGCGTGAACCAGTTCTTCTGTAACCAAAGGTGGAGCCCCACTTCGTTCTTCATCGTGCACATCACTACGCCCGCCATTGAACTGTCGGACCCATCTCACCATCGAATCGCTCATCGCATTTGGTCCGTAAACATCGTAAATTTGCCGATAAATTTCACTTAGTTTCACTTTCCTCGCATTCAGAAACCGAATCACCGACCTGATTTCACAGTATAACAGTTATATACTATGTAAGTAATTACAGTTCCCTTCTACCACTTTCCAACATAATACTCATCTTTTGAACATTGCGGTGTATGGGGGTTCTGCTTGCTGGAACATTATTCTCCTGGGGCGTCTTGGTAGAAATAAACACTCGTAGATACAATTTTTTCACTTCTTCTTTAATTTGAATCAAACTTCTCCTCCACCAAAACATAAAAACTTCAAAGCATATACAACTTACAAAGCATCAGAACGGTAGTACTTCCATTTCAAGGCGCAGACTAACATAGATTCCAGTGCACTTTGTAAAAGTCAAAACTCGAACTTCCCCCACGCAAGGCGGTGAGGCAAATATATAATATCAGCAATAATGAAGTTACATTAAGCATTGTTCATAACAATAGAACATACTGATTTACAATTAAAAACATAACAGAAAAACATTTCATGTACACAAAAATAATCACAATAAAAAGTGAAAACTATACACACAATAATTTTAGATCGCACCTATCTTTTTAAGTTTTAATTCCAAACAAGCTCAACAAAGCGTTCGTTACTGACAGAGATCTCCAAATGGCGCACGTTCTTCTCTTTAATACACATCGTCTACAGCGCATGTGCGGAACTGCAATCGCAGCGCTGCAGCGGAGATAAATTGAAATGGATCTTACTTTCTGGACGCGCCTCGTATATACTGTTTCGAAGTTAAATGAATTAATGCTGCTTTTTGTTTGACAACAAACCAAAATGTTAAATGTCAATTAATTAGTTAACGAGTACATCACACATGTTCCTAACATGTATTGAACTATCAATTATATTGTCAATTCTGAAACTAGGTTTAAAATGTCGCGCCAGTCAATATATACAAAGAAACACAATATACAAATTTCGACTTTACAGTAATTAAAACAATTAGCTGATCTACACAACTTGTTTATGAGCCTAACATACATACAATGCTATTAATTTTCATTTCTTTTTCTTTTTTTTAGAAAAGATTTTACAATTCGTCTGTTTAAGTCTTGAAATAACATACAATGACGCAACTATTGTTTATAGAACTGTCTGGAAAGCAAATATATGAATCTCCTAATTAATGAAAACTATCACTCGTTTTAATCATAGTATCACCCAGACACTGCCCTACACTGATTCCTAGGCTGGCTATTTCATTTGTAACTTCACATGTGTCACTATTGAACCACACGATTCCAGATTGGACGCAGACGGTATCGTACGGTAACATTGAGATGAGGGGGTCAGTAGTATCGTCACAACAGGCGGCGGGATTTTCAATCAACGCCGACATTCCAAACAAGCTCAACAAAGCGTTCGTTACTGACAGAGATCTCCAAATGGCGCACGTTCTTCTCTTTAATACACATCGTCTACAGCGCATGTGCGGAACTGCAATCGCAGCGCTGCAGCGGAGATAAATTGAAATGGATCTTACTTTCTGGACGCGCCTCGTATATACTGTTTCGAAGTTAAATGAACTCGTATTAATGAATGACAATTCTTTATCAACAAGATTGCATCAGGGTGAAGTGCATAGTTTGGAAGTGGAGTGTAATAACGGCTCAGGGGAATAATTGTGGGCAGACATGGGTCAATCCAACTAAATACCCACTCACAATTAGTTAACGATCGTAATCGAAACAACATTTCAGAACTGTACTTATATATGTTATAGAAGAGCAGCCCTTCCGCAAATTACCAGCCTACGAACCCCAACAAAATATCTTATTTACGGGATTTCCGAACCGAAGGCTCCTTTGCACCACACAATGTTTTACGTCGTGCCTGTAACTGCCAACAATGACATTGGATTGTTGATTACTGCAACATTTTGCCTGGTGTGACAAGTCTCATTTTCAATTGCATTGATCAGACGGGCGTGTGGGGTACGGAGACAAGCGAATGAATCGATTGACTGTGCATGTCATCAGGGGACTGTCCAAGTTGGTCGAGATTCTGTAAAGTCCGTATTGCACGATCGACTTTGTAGTGAAAGTTGACTACTCCAAGTGTGTGCGCCTTTCGCGCCAGCCTGTAAATCAGCAGACAACCACATCACGAGTGCGTATATGACGTCAATGATCTATAGACTGTGTCGAGAATGGAGTTCTAAATTTTCGAGAGTGCTGCAAAATGTGCATGCAATTCAATCACGGCAATTTTAATAGCTATTGCTAATTAAGGTATAGTAAAGTGGCTTGGCAAACATTATGGTGATGGTTTGATTTTCCTTAGAATTGTTGCATGCATGCTTATGCTAGAAAAACTTTATATTTCCATGAGGGATTTGTGATAATTGTTGCTACTGCATAAATAACCTGACTTTAATGATTTTATATTGCTCTGTGTTTCCTGCTGCTGTGATTATTGCCGCGGTGATTATTGCTATTAGACAGTACATTTTATTAATTAAATTTGTTGCTCTTACATCGAGCTGGCGACCGTATATTTTCAACTATTCAAAATTGTTCTCTTGGTATAGTTTTGTCCCAGGCCTATTAAAACTACGACAATTGTTCAAGATTTCGCTCACCAAACGGGTTCTACACAACCATGGTGACAACTTTGAAAGAAAGTAACAGGCACAAACATGTAACGCTTTTGTATCGACTGTGAATGAATGTTGGCCAGTATTTAAGTTCCAATCCTCGTAAAAATGCCACGCTAGTTTACCACCATAATGCCCACCTACGGATTTGTCTGTTGTGCCAACTTACAAGATTCTGAGGTCTTGGGGCGTGTTTAACTACAGGTTGTTACAAACTTTCAGGAAACATTCCTCACACAAAAAATATGTTATGTAGACATGTGTCCGTAAACGCTTAATTTCCATGTTAGAGTTCATTTTATTACTTCTCTTCATATCACTTTAATCATGGAATGGAAACATACAGCAACAGAACGTACCTGCGTGACTTCAAACACTTTGTTACAGGAAATGTTCAAAAGGTCCACCGGTAGCGAGGATACATGTATCCACCCTCCGTCGCATGGAATCCCTAATGCACTGTTGCAGCCCTGGAGAATGGTGTATTGTATCAGAGCCGTCCACAATACGAGTACGAAGAGTCTCTGCATTTGGTACCGGGGTTGCGAAGACAACAGCTTTTGAAATGCCCCATAAATGAAAGTCAAGAGAGTGGAGATCAGGAGAGCGTGGAGGCCATGGAATTGGTCCGCCTCTACCAAATCCATCGGTCATAGGCTGGAATGTTTCGTGCTCCCTAAGATGCCGATCAATTGCTTCGAACGTCTTCCGCATTTGTAAACATTGCACTGACTGCAAAAACACGTTCGTGATGAACAGTAACCAGTCGATGCTACGTACTGATGTGCTTGATGCTAGTACTGTAGAGCAATGAGTCGCATGTCAACACAAGCGCTGAAGTCAACATTACCTTCCTTCAATTGGGCCAACGTGGTGAATCGAGGAGGGACAGTACATACTAACGAAACAATTGGGTATTTTGACAATTGTCCGCACGAATTATTTCAGTTTACATTTAAAGATAAATACTAAAATGAGCTCTAACATGGAAATTAAGCGTTTCCGGACACAAGTCCACATAACATATTTTCGTTCTTTGTGTGTGAGGAATGTTTCCTGAAAGTTTGGCTGTACCTTTTTGTAAGACCCTGTATATGAAATCGATGTACCTCCTATACTGCAGTTTCTTGTCATTCAGTTGAAACAAACACGTGTAACGTCAATGTAGCATCTGCCAAATATGTGATAAAATGATTAACAAGCTGACCCCAACCGAATGCACTGTTGAATTTAAGAAGTTTGTGCCTACACTACCCTCCCCATCTCAGGTGTAAAAACAGCAAGAAGAATCACTTCTGTGATTTTGGCAAGATCAAAATGTAGTAATTTTTCTATGGATAAGGACAAATATTCAAGGACACAGTTTATTTTATTTCTGTAATGATGTATAACATCGCCAACAACTTTTATATTATAACAATTACCGGATCCTTTCATCCACACACAAACAGCCTCTTGTTCATATATTTTGCAATGATTCCTTGTCCCCAGATTTAAAAAAAAAAGCGTGTTGAAATGCGTCGAGAACTGTTTGCCAAATTTATTTTAAATTTCCCGGGTTATTAATATTTTCATGCAGTTGAGTTTCACGGGAAGGCCAAGTCAGTGTATCCTGTCCGATTCTAAAGCGTTTCTAGGTGCCACCACAGGGAGAGAGAGAGAGAGAGGTGCCGAGTCCATGTGAGACGGAGAATGAGCCTTCGGGGAAGGCAGCCACCTATACCACGGCGAGAGGGCCGTCGCGCTGATACCTGCGAGCGAACACCCGAGCCGGGAAGCCTGCCGCCGCCCGCTGCGGCGCGCACCAAGGGCTGTCGAAATCTGCGTCGTGATCGCCCTGGTAATGGTAGAGCCACACCGAGGCATACCGATAGGTTCAGGTCAGTGACCGACCCGCGGAGGAATACGTACCGCGCAATCGGCTATGCGGGGCGTGTTGCGCGGGAACAGTCGTCATTGGACTGCACTGAGCGGGAGAACAGTTTTTCCAAGCTATCTTGGCGCCGTGTCCGCGCATTGGAGGAAAATTGGCGCCTAAAGAGCGACTGGCTCTTGCTTCCTAGTGAGAGGGTAGATCCGCGTTTTGCGAGCAGAGTGAGGAGCAACGCTCCAGAAAGGAATTGGACAGCCGACGAGTATGGTCGGCTCGACGTAGGTGCTTACTTGTGTATGTTTTGAGACCGGTTATATTTTCCACCTATTGCGCTTTGTGGACTTCGAGTTTCAGATTCACTTTTCAGACATCGTCTGCAACTTGTGTCTGTCGACCTATTTTAGAGGAGTGAATAGGCTCAGCCAGTGTGAGTCAGCGGAACCGAAGCGCTGATAACGTTATTCCTAGCCCCTCTATCAATTGGGCACTCGACAATCTTGTGTCTAGTATACATAGTCTGAGTTGGCGATCGCAATTTGCTGCACTCCAACGCCGCCGACCCAGTACCAGCGACGCCGTCTTCAGCAGCATTTGGTTAAGTATTGCTTGAAACTGCTTACCTGAGCGAGAGTTAGGATTCTTCCTTTTGATGGTTTTCTTAAACATCATTTTATGTGGAAAACGCTCGTAATTATAGCATGGGACCTTGGTCTCCTTCGTGTTGTGAGTTATTTGTACTGTAATCTTAATTTTTATTACTTCTTACAGTTCTGAGAATTGTTCCTATTTTCGTCGGTTAATGGATCTGATTCTTTTGTGAAATACATGAAGTACATTCTTTTCCTGCATCTGATAAAGTAGTTAGATTCCCCAATTTTCATTATATTTTGGTGGGTATTTGTTTGTCAAGAGGCCAGGTCTCTTTTAGGGCACATTTCACATTGTTAGGAGGGGTCTGCCAATCCAACCCCCTTCCCCATGCTTCCCATTTCCCACATATCTGCACCTCGCAAACCACCCAAAACCCGACCATCAACCTCGTAACTTTACAATGTTACACGTATAATAGGACTTCCCAATGTCACGGATGTACACCTCAACAATTTCATATGTACGGAAAGCAATTAAGTCTCTGTTATTAAAGCTCTCCTATCCAGAGACTCCTTTAACAGTACCACCATTGTACCGTGCAACATGCCTTTTGTATTTCGTTTGCCAATAAGGACAACTTCATCAGAAGAATAAAATAGTTACCTAAAAATGATAACAACGGAATAAATATCTTACATAAGGAAAATGTTTTACCAGTACTTACATAAAACACGTGATGTCAAATATATTCCGAGCAGGATTGCTCAAGTCGATTTCAGTGAAAATTAGTATTCTGGCCATAAAATAAAATACAAATTACACCGGTATGGTGTGAAGCGTATCAATGAACTTCCTATGAGGCACTAGATCAACACCGCCTAGAAGACAAGGTCTGATAACTGGCCTGAGGCCTACGAGAAAGGCCCCAGCGAAGTCGTCACGCTACGTAAGCAAGGTAGTACCAAGCCGACGCTATCGCTAGCCGATTCACCAGCCCCTGCCCACTGCGTCATAGCGGGCAGCCACTGAGCTAGCGATCGCGCTGGCTCAGAACTACACGAGGCCAACGAGAAAGACAGGCCGCGGCGCGCACGTCATATCACATGATCAAGTGAGGCATGTGCTAGCGGGTTGGCCGGCCGGGATATGACCCAGCGGCCGGCCAATCTGCTAGAAATCGCGCCGGCTCAAGCCTCACTTGATCACATGATATGACGTACGTGCCATGGCCTGTCTTTCTTGTAGGCCTTGGATCTACCTTGCTTTTGTGGCATGACGACTGCACTGGGGCCTGTCTTTCTCGTAGGCCACCCAACTAGCCATGCCTGCGTCACACCAAGAGGCGGAGGTGGCAGCTGCCACTTGACTGGCTGCAAATAGTTTTTATTTTTTTTATTTTTTATTTTTATGGAGGAGGGAGAAAAACGGAATACAAGCATCACCCTTACGTGAGCACCGGCCTGAAACCGTTTAAGAAAATTTTATGTTTCAACATATCTTTACTAGGCAAGTGCCTAAATATTTATAATTGTTCTAAGATATCAAGTTTCCATCCTTTCTTTTCTTTATACAGAATCGTCATTTCATTAAACCATTAGGATTATGTCCTGTGTTCATCAGATGTTCTGTAAAAGGTGAATTACGGACATTAGTACCTTTTCTCTCTAACAAGTGTTCTTTATACCTTACGTTAAAGGCTCTGCCTGCATGTCCAATATAAAATGCTGAACTTTCTACACTCTTGAGTTACGTAATAGTTCGTTTAAGGCTTTTAAATTATGAATGAGATTTTTTTTAAAATTGTTATGTGTGAAAAAGCAATATATATATATATATATATATATATATATATATATATATATATATATATATATATATATATATAACAGACGTTGAATCCTATACGGTACATGACCTAAAAACGGTATTGAAAAGAACTTTTTCTCGTTAGAGATTATGAAACATGTCCACTGAATTTGTGGCCGTGTTCCATTTCGATTGATTCATTAACCTAAGGTGTTTCTGCACCACATTTATGTATGTTTCCAACCGTGTGATTGAACTTGTGTGTTCATGTGAATGTGACTGTGTGCTCTTAATATTGACTGACTCCCGCCCAGTGGCTTACAGTCGCCGCCTCCCGCTCTAGGCCTCGTTTTGCTGTAATTACGAATGCATAGCTTCATTTGTCGTCTGCACTAGCGTCAGCTGGGTGGCCAGAGAAAAGCTTACTTGGCAAGATGGCGAGGTGGCTGTGTTCTTAGTGTTGTACCAAACTAATCTTGGACTAAAGAGGTGACAGGAGACCTCTCTGGGAACGTTTGTAGAGGGAATTGTCTTGGCCAGGTAGCAAGGGTTGGTAAACACTAGTCTCTGAACGCACTCTGCCTCGCTTTTAGCGCGCTCTACATCCGGTGTATGGTGGGGGCAGGTTTTTCTGAGGCGTTAGAGCTTCACTCTTCATTCTGGCTCCAACGATTGTGGAAGTAAGTACTCCGCTGAATCATGCTGAGGGGAAGGCATGCTGTTAGGACTTTGGTTTTTGTGTGATTAGGCATTCTTGGTTTATCAGTGATACTTCTCTTAGGTAACTCTTTCACTATGCGAGGGGAAGTGTTTCTTAATTTACAGAACTCGAGTAAATTCAGTGTAAAATTATTATTTGCATATTCATCCCAGTGTTGACTGTGTGTCCGATTTTGCTCAAGTTAGAATACATGTCTGTGACCTTCATCGTTTGTGTAGACATAGTGTATTTAAATTTCCTTTTGTTTTTAACTAACATTTTCGTGTCGTTTCTGTATCCACAAGTATGTTAAATATTTCTCAGATTTTCTGATTTGATTCTGTCTTTCCTGTCTTATTGACCGATTGCACCACGTGCTTTCATAATGGTCGTTACTTCGGCCTTCAGCCATGCTTTTCTTAATACTAGCTTTCTTCTATATGAATTCTCGCATGTGCTTTACTCGCTTATTCTAAATTAATTTCTATTTGTAAATGCTATGAAATTATGTGTGGTTGCACACCACATGGTACTTAAAAATAGGAGCCACTGCCTTCCTGAACATATGTTCGTTTAGTGAACAGTATATTTAAAAGTTTGTGATCAAGACACCTGCCATCTTGTCAGACGCCCCCGACAGTTCGTTTCATTGCTGCTTTCATGTCTTCCAGCATTGTAATGTACCACTTAGCTTTATGTGTGTGTCTGTGAATGAATGAATGTGCTCTCAGCTACCCATTGTGTATTTGAAAATTTCCTCCCACTTTACGTCCATATTCATGAAGAGCGAAAACAATTTTAATATGGGCAGTAATTATATGATTTAATTCACTTTTGTCCAAGGTGTGTGCTTCATTTGGTCTCCCCACATTTATTTGCTGGTTATTTTACTGAATAGATTATGATTTTAAAGTATCAAACCTGTGTTATATGATTCATGATCCCTGTTCCATGTTTAATTATCTATTCATTTATTTTAATGTTGTTTTTGTGTTTGTTTAAACACTGGCTGCTCCCTTAAGGAGTGAGCAGTTAGAAAAATTTCCATTGTGCATATACTGTGGCCACTCATAAAGTAATTTAGAGCAGCAGTGAGCGTTTTAACTTTCATTTTCGGATCTCAACTGCCCGAAATTTTGCTTATTTTAATAAGAGGCTACTTTCAACTTGACTGGAACCTAAAGTGGTGACTCTTTTATTCGTTTTCTGTTCAAAAATCTTTTTTACTGGGAAGGTTCATAGCTGTTATTGTGTGCTACAGTTTTAATCAAATCGTTTTCTTCTACTGAAATATCGTGCTTATGGAATATCGCCCCAATTGTGCAATTGGATTAATGATTTCCTATCAGAAAGGACACAGTTGGTAGTAATTGACAGTAAGTTATCTAGTAAAGCAGAAGGGATATCTGACGTTCCCCAGGGTAGCGTTATAGGTCCCCTACTGTTCCTTGTGTTTATAAACGACTAGCTGAAAACCCGGCATTGCCCGTGTATTTATTTATTTATTTATTCCTGTCATTTTGCAGGTATATATTCATTTGTATAAGGGCTGTAGGTCTGTAAAAACTCTTAGATTAAAACTTCGTGCGTGATGGGGCGGTTTTCCGTAATCGTTACTGTTTAAGTGCTCATATCTCATGAACTATGTGTCGTACTGTGATGCAATTTATAAGGTACACTCAAATATATGCATGTATACTGTCTGTAAACTTTCCTGCAGCTACAATTTGTAGTGTTCAAATTATAAATTGTAACGTCATACCAAGAGCCGTAGTTTTACTCCATAAATAGCGGAAAAGTAGTGAGTAGTGAGCGAGAAACCTTTTTCCTTTCATCATTTTACTATGGTTGCCAGCGAGAAGAGTATAATAAAGGTTTGAAATTATGTTTAAAGTGTGTTGCAAGTCGCTAAATACTCTCATTCTCATACAGTGTATTTCGAAAGCCTCGCCGCATTATATGGCATTTTTTGCGAATTCTATTGGTTATGACGTCACATCTTTTGAACCATTTGGTGTATGTGATTCTTAACCATGCATCAATTGTTACCTCACGGTAAGGAATGTGTGTACCAAATTTGTTTGAAATCGGTCTAATGGTTTAGGAGAAAATGAGCAGCGTTGTCGCAAAATGCAGCAGTTTTTCGTGCTCCTCATTATTTATGACGTCATAAAAAATGTTCAAATGTTTGTTAAGCTTATGGGACTTAACTACGGGGTCATCAGTCCCTAAACTTACAAACTACTTATGAACTACTTACGAACTAGTACGGCACAAATATCCATGCCCGAGGGGGGGATTCGAACCCCCGACCGTAGTGGCCGTGCAGACTGTGACTGGAGCGCCTCAGTCTCCTCGGCAAACGGGGCCGGCTATGACGTCATATCTCGTGAACTATGTATCGTACGTGATTCTTACACTTACGGCGACCGTTCTCATGGATTGAAGCTTACGTGTGCAAAATTTCATAAAGGTTGGAACAAAACTGTAGATTTGTATGCAACACGTACAAACATACGGACACTCTGCTTTATATATTAGAAGATTTAGGAGACAATCTGAATAGCTCGTTTAGACTGTTCGCGGATGATGCTGTCGTTTATTGGTTAGTGAAGTCAACAGAGGATCGAAATCAAATGCAAATCGATTTAGACAAAAAAATTTCTAAATGGTTCGAAGATTGGCAATTAACACTAAATAATGAAAAGTGTGAAGTAACACACATGACAAAAGGAAAAAAAAAAAAAAAAAAAAAAAAAAAAAAAGAATCCGCTTAATTTCAATGGAACGGTAGAGAAAGATTATGAAAGTGGTTAATGAACCCTATACCAGGCACTTAAATGTGATTTGCACAGTATCTATGTAGATGTAGATACAGATGTAGTTCTTCAGCTGGAAAAGGGTGGTTAGGGCACGGTGAATAGCCGAATGAATGTAAGCACTTTTATGGACACTTGGATTCAGATTAACCTTATTGGCATATTCGACGCCGGCCGCAGTGGCCGAGGGGCCTGGGGCGCTCCAGTCACGGTCTGCACGGCCAGTACGGTCGGGGGTTCGAATCCCCCCTCGGGCATGGATATTTGTGCCGTCTTTAGCATAAGCTAGTTCATAAGTAGTTTGTAAGTTTAGGGACTGATGGCCCCGCAGTTAAGTCCCATAGTCTTTAGAAACATTTGAACATTTTTTGCATATTAGACGACTAAAAATTTAAAAATAAAGAAAATTCAATTTAATAATGGGTCACAGTTCTCTTCACCCATGTAGCAGGTCGTAAAAATTGCAACAACCTTTGAACACAATGTTGAACCATTTCCACAATTTGTCTGGATTGCAACCCTAGACATTAACTCGTTTGCAAGATCATCAAGCCGTTTGAAGCTCACCAGCACACTGGAATGCGCTTCGTCACAGAGTCAGAAAGATGCGCAGCCTCCTGTGGAACGCGGCGCACAAAGGAAAAGGCAGCGCCTGTGCCGGCGGCCGGCAGCTGTATCTCAGCAGGGGCCGCGGCCACCAGGGGATTAACCAAGCAGTGGCGCGCAGAGCTGTGGTTTCTGCTGGTCTGCTGAAGAAGCGCAGGCAGCGCAATTTGGCGTAGCGTCCAGATGAAGAGCGGCGCCCCGCCGCGTGGGCGGCAGCGCCCGCCTCCAATCGATGTGGGCGGCGGGGGGGGGGGGGGGGGGGAGGGTGGGCGGCGCGTCGTCACGTGTCGCGCCCACTGCCCGCTCAGCCGACGGCGCCTGGGTATGCAACATCGTTGATAAAAACATCGATGTTCAGACATCCATGTTCCTGCGGAAAAATATCAAATGTTCAAATGTTTTTCTAACCTTATGGGACTTAACTACGGGGTCATCAGTCCCTAAACTTACAAACTACTTATGAACTAGCTTATGCTAAAGACGGCACAAATATCCATGCCCGATGGGGGATTCAAACCCCCGACCGTACTGGCCGTGCAGACCGTGACTGGAGCGCCTCAGTCCCCTCGGCCACTGCGGCCGGCGTCGAATATGCCAATAAGGTTAATCTGAATTCAAGTGTCCATAAAAGTGCTTACATTCATTCGGCTATTCACCGTGCCCTAACCACCCTTTTCCAGCTGAAGAACTACATCTGTATCTACATAGATACTGTGCAAATCACATTTAAGTGCCTGGTATAGGGTTCATTAACCACTTTCATAATCTTTCTCCACCGTTCCATTGAAGTTCAGCGGATTCCTTTTTTTTTTTTTTTTTTTTTTTTTTTTTTTTTTTTTTTTTTTTTGTCATGTGTATTACTTCACACTACAACTGCAACTACGGACGTCACATATATCCATGCCCGAAGGGGGATTCGAACCCCCGACCGTAGTGGCCGTGCAGACCGTGACTGGAGCGCCTCAGTCCCCTCGGCCACCGCGGTCGGCAGGATCGATTGTTATCGATGTTAATCACATATTTTAACTACGTCTGGGGCCAAACAAGTTAAACTTTTCGTTGTAAATCCACGAATGTATGTTGACGTGAGACAGTGACATTGTTCAAGATGTCGGTGTATTTTCTATGCTGGATGTAATGTACAATTCAGTTTCCGTGAGAGGCAGGGCACTAGTAAATGTGTTTAGAAAAGTGAAATCAAGTGTAAGTTGTGTTTCTTTGTGAGATTTTTTTATCAGCTGTTCTCTGTGAACCTTCCAAAGTGAGGTAGCAGCTTCCAATACATTCCCCACCATATAAAATCACAATTTAATATATATTTTTATAATTGATACCCAATGACATAATAGTAAGTTGACTTTTTTTATCAGAGGATCAATTAATAAATCTGGGCCGGAAATAAATACATGGAAAAAAATTATTAACCATAAAGCCTTCATGCTTATCATGTGGTCATAGGTATCTTTAAAGTAAATAAATAAAGCAAGTTGTGAGCTTTACCATGAGAGAAATTATTTAAAAATTAATTGGTACTCTCTGAATTTAACTAATCCATTCACCTATCCAGAATAGTGAGAAGGGATGTTTTAAATGAAAGTAGATCTGCTCAAAAACTAAGCCAACAAAAAATCGAACATATCATCACAGATTTAATAAACAATTTTACAGCTCTGTACTTTAAAGCAAATGACATTCCCTACCATACTAAGCTTACAGTAGTATACATAAGCAATGAAATAGTTTTCATATAGATATTACAATTACTCAGTCCTCTCGGCCACCGCGGCCGGCGGAAAAATATCGATGTTAAAAAAACATCGCTCTGAAAAACGATACATCGACGTTTTTCTGATGTTTCCATACGTTTAAGAAATATTAGGAGCCGCGGTGGAGTAGAAGAGCAGTCTAAAGCGTCTCGCTGCGGAGCGCGCGGTTGCTCGCCGTGGAGGTTCGAGTCCTTTCTGGGGCATGGGTGTGTGTGTTGTCCATAGGTTAGTTTACCTAGGTTTAAGTAGTTTGTAAGCTACGGACTGATGACCACGCAGTTTGGCCCGATAGATTTACAAACATTTGAACATTTTTTGAAATATTAGGAAAAACACACTGAAATGAAGCTGTGTTGCCAGAAAGTATCTGACTTATTTATGTTCTTTCACTACGCTACGAATACACAGCGAAATGGCAGATTAGAATGAAAAAGAAGTTGGGAATAAGGTTTCGCTACCTACTGCGCTGATTTTACTTGGGATTTACATCGATTTGTTCAAAAAATGTTCAAATGTTTGTATAGTCTATGAGACTTAACTACGGGGTCATCAGTCCCTAAACTTACAAACTACTTATGAACTACTTACGAACTAGGACGGCACCCCCGACCGTAGTGGCCGTGCAGACCGTGACGGGAGCGCCTCAGTCTCCTCGGCTACCGCGGCCGGCTACATCGATTTGTTCATTACATGCGAAATAACTTGAGTTTTGTTGACGTATTGCACTTTTCTTAGCTGTCGACGTGGAGAAAATTAAACTTTATGCTTCTTTCAGTTATTACTTAATAATGTATTTTTAAAATGAATATTCATCAATGACGTTTATCAAATTATGTACCTTGCTGAAATGAAAAATCTATGTTATACTTGGCTTGTTGGCTTTTGTCTCGTATTTTTCGTCGACTCTTGTTTGACGTTTTAACTGACGCCTTGACAGAACGATATCAGTCTGACTGGGTAACACTGTCAAAGATTCGATTCCTCAGATGTTGGGGGGGGGGGGGGTGAAATTTCAGTAATGCCAGCAGCCCGTGCTGGACAAACATAAGATTGTTTCATATTTCACTTGCCTACTATTTCAAAAGTATGAAAACAGCGACGAGCGGTGACAGAAGGAGCACCGCACTGACGCTGGCTGAGCAACTAATAAAGTAATAATGAGTTGACAATCAATTGTTGAACGATGTCGATAGTTGTAGACTTCTGTCGTCGATGAATCGGCGATATGTCGCTGTTCAAAACATCGATGTTAACATCGATGCTTATGGACGAAACATCGATGTTTTCAAAACATCGATGTATCGTTTGCATCCCTACCGGCGCGAATGCCGGAGAAACTCTCGCGGAGCCAAGCAGGTCTCCTCTTCTGGAAGAGAGGCACTTGTCGACATCCAGCGTTAATTTTAGTTTTACTCAGTCATATCTGCGGGCATTTTTCTGGAGCAGCGGTTACAAAGGTGAGGGTCTAGCCGCTTCTTCAGGTGGGTTGCCGGACCACCTTAACTCTTTCAGGGTTGGTGGTACATTTTGTGTACCACCATTCCGTCTTAAATAAATAATTGGTGCTACAAAAAACTTACTACATAATTATGAACTTCTGACTCATCCAGCATGAAAGTTCATTTCCTGAACCACCCATTGTATCTAAGCTGGTAGTTTCCACAATGGCCAAGAGGTGTCAGA
The DNA here is from genome assembly GCA_026315105.1 of Locusta migratoria. Taxonomy (NCBI): domain Eukaryota; kingdom Metazoa; phylum Arthropoda; class Insecta; order Orthoptera; family Acrididae; genus Locusta; species Locusta migratoria. The sequence goes on from CM048744.1 coordinate 551,898,342, forward strand.
AGTAATTTTGCCCATCTATGGCGATAGTTATTTCCCACAGCGTGCTCAGTGTTGGTGTTTTGTTTTCACTCTGTGGTCAAATGCATATTTTGTCTGTCTTGATGTGATATATTGTTGATTCATCTCTTTCATACACGTAAGATAATGATGTCTATACAGTTGGAATCACTGTAAACTTAACGGTTCTTGGATTTATTCTATATAAAAAGAATAATTCAAGAGTAACTTAAAGTCCAAAATTTGTACCACCATGCATCCCACATAACTCGACCCGATACCTTCCACTTCAGTTAATAATGAAACACTTTACGGAAATACTAAAGTATGATGAGTTAATGGCAAAACTCTATGCAGAATGCCCTGCCACAGTTCGTCTGCTGAAGAGAGAGATTTTAGTGATGACGATCCTGAGCGGGGGTACATTTAATGTACCACCACTGTTATCGAAAAACTTACCGCCGCACACTAAAGAAGACAATGTTCTGTGATACGGGAGCAACTGTGCTGAAGGTCGCGAATGGAAAGTACGTCCATCCAGCAGGAAGAATAACTATCAACAACAGGACGCAGCCGTTTGAATTTGTCCTGTTAACAGAATGTAGTCACAATGTCATCCTCGGATGGGACTTCCTTCAGGCATCCTAAGCTATCATTGACTGTGGGAGATCTGAGCTGCAAATTGAAGAAGTTGTTCCGCCGGATACACGTAATACACAGTTTTCTGGGAAGCTATTCGTCGTTGACAATGTGACGATACCGCCGTTGACAATGAGAAGAGTTGCAGTCACAAACACAGATGACTGGTTAAACTGTGAAGTTCTTGTTGATAGTAAAAAGTTTAGGAGGCTCACAAAAGAAATGTACATACCAGCGGCTATCATAAGCATTACCGGTGGTCAAGGAGAGATTTGGATCACAAATTGTCACGAGCAGTCACGACTTATCCCCAAGGGAATGTGTATCGGGACAGTTGAACAATCCAGGAGGGTGAGCTCAACGTGATCAATGAAGACCCATGCCCTGCTATTAGTACGCTGGAGGAAACAAACGTGGAACTGCCAATAGGGCCTGGACTGACCACGGAACAACGCCAGCGGGTGTTAGGTGTACTACGCCAATTTTCGGGTGCATTCACACCTCAGCAGGGGAAAAGTCAGACGAAACGGCCCACGATAAAGCACCGTATCAATACTGGGGACCACCCGCCAATTAGCCAGCGTTCGTATAGAGTGTCGCCAGCTGAAAGACGGATAATTCGGGAGGAAGTGGAGAAGATGTTGCGAGATGACATTATTCAACCTTCGGAGAGTCCTTGGTCGTCTCCGGTGGTCCTCGTAAAGAACAAGGATGGCACGTGGCAGTTCTGTGTCGACTATCGGCGGCTGAACAGTATCACAAAGAAAGATGTCTACCCATTGCCGCGTATTGATGACACCTTAGACTGCTTGAAAGGAGCTACATACTTCTAAACTATGGACATGCAGACAGGTTACTGGCAAATCGAGGTTGACGTAGCTGACAGGGAGAAGACGGCTTTTATTACACCTGACGGTCTCTATGAATTTAAAGTAATGCCATTTGGATTATGTAATGCTCCAGCCACATTCGAACGCATGATGGACAACTTGCTTCGACACCTTAAGTGGACGACGTGTCTCTGCTATTTAGATGATATTGTCGTTTTCTCGAAAACATTTGAGGAACATCTGAGTCGCCTGTCAACTGTGTTGAAGTGTGTTCAGGCTGCGGGTTTCCGCCTCAATCCAAAGAAGTGTCTCTTCGTCGCCAACGAGATAAAAATCCTGGGGCACCTAGTCAACGGAGATGGTGTCCGTCCTGATCCAGATAAAGTAAGGGCAGTCACAGAATTTCCAACTCCTCAGCACATTCGTGATGTGAGAAGTTTTCTTGGGCTGTGCTCATACTACCGACGTTTCATAAAAGTATTTTGTAACAAGGCACGTCCATTACAGGTACTTCTGCAGGGAGACGCCAAATTTTACTGGGATGAGACAAAAGAAAGAGCTTTCCGGGCACTTAAGGAGACTCTAACTTCCGCACCAGTACTAGCCCTGTACGACGAGAATGCAGAAACGGACGCCAGTGGTTATGGGATTGGTGCAGTGCTTGTGCAAGTTCAGGAAGGTACTGAAAAAGTGATAGCCTATGCGTCAAGAGTACTCTCAAAGTCCGAGATAAACTACTCTACAACTGAAAAAGAATGTCTCGCGGTTATCTGGGCAATCAACAAGTTCTGGCCGTATTTATTCGGCAAACTATTCACCGTCGTGACAGACCAACATTCTTTGTGTTGGCTGACTAGCTTGAAGGATCCATCAGGTCTACTAGCAAGATGGGCACTAAGACTCCAAGAGTACGATGTCACAGTGGTATTCAAGAACGGGCGCAAACACAAGGATGCCGACTGCCTTTCGAGGAATCCATTAGTGGAAGACAACAACATTAATGAAATTTCAGCTCTCACTGAATTAGATGACGTTACAGCTGAACAGAGGGAAGATCCAACACTATTAAAAATGATAGAGGCCTTGGAGAAAGGAGAACCGACCAATGGAGAGTTCCAACTTATAAACGGAACATTGTACAAGAGCAACTACGATCCACTGGGCCCCAAATGGCTACTTGTTGTTCCAGCTCATCTCCAGCCAGCTATTCTCAAATATTTCCATGATGCTCCAGTATCCGGTCATCTGGATTCGTGAAGACCCTAGACAGAATCAGACGCAGGTATTACTGGAAAGGTCTCTACCGATCTGTCAAGCACTATGTGAGTCACTGTAAAGAGTGCCAGCGACGGAAGCATGTGCCGCAATTACCTCCAGGACATCTCGTACCGATTCCGCCGGCAGCAGCTCCATTCCACCGAGTTGCGATTGATCTTTTAGGGAGGTTCCCGAAGTCGACAACCGGTAACCGTTGGATAATAGTCTGCACTGACTACCTCACACGCTACGCTGTCACCAAACCTGTGCCGACTGCAGAAGCTCCAGAGATCGCAAAATTCCTTGTAGAAGACATTATTTTGAAGCATGGAGCACCACGTGTCATGATATCTGATCGTGGAAAAGTATTCCAGTCAAAACTAGTATCAGAGGTAATGCCACGGTGCAACATTGTCCACAGAATGATAACTGCATACCATCCTCAGACAAATGGTCTTACGGAACGTTTTAACAAAACGTTAGCCGACATGCTGTCGATGTACGTCGATGTTGAGCAGAAGGATTGGGATACAATTCTGCCAGTCGTGACATTTGCTTACAATACCGCAAGACAAGACACCACAGGCTTCACTCCGTTTTTTATGCTCCATGGCCGTGAAGCTGACACTACAATTGATACACTGTTCCCGTTCCAACCGAACGACACTCAGGATGACTATGTTAAACAGCTCATCACCAGGGTCGAAGAAGCAAGACAGCTGGCTCGCATACGGACACTGGACGCCCAGGAGAAGGACCGTCAGCGGTATAACGACAAGCACCGACCTGTTGTGTACAGCCCAGGATATCTGGTATGGATTTTTACCCCTGTACGGAAGGTTGGACTGAAACGACACTTTGGTCCGTATAGTGTCATACGCCGCCTGTCAGACGTCACATACGAAGTTGAGGATTATGAGCCGTCGTCGAAACGTCAAAAACGAAGAGACATTGTTCACGTCCTGCGCATGAAGCCTTACTACGATCCTGAAGAGCAGGTAGACGACAATGGCTTCTTGTTCAAGGGATCATAACAGTGGGTCGCTGTTTCTCCAGGAGAGGGAGCAATGCCGCGAGAGACCACGAACACCAACTGCCGGCGTGGCGCAAGGGATAGAGTCACGGACTGCGGAGCAGAAGGTCGCCGGTTCAATCCCACCAACCGGCAAAAATTTAATTCTTTTTAATTTACAATTCCAGAAGGTTCTACAACTTTCTTATGTTCACTTGTAAATTCTACTTGTTTCTTATGTTAACTGTTCTTCTAATTTCTGGTAAATTCTGACTGTGTATAATTAGCAGAGCACTCTGCTTTCAGTATAAGTGCTGTGTTTAGTTGCCTTCCAAGTCAAGCCTACTTCCATTGCAACGTGACAATATACAGGGTGAATCACCTAACACTTGCACCGCAACTAGTGCGGAAACAAAAAGTGCGATTGATGTGCGGTTTTCACAGAATGGATTGCTAGTCAAGGACTGTATTGTTGGCCAATAAACAGATTGTAAAAATACCTAGAAAGTGTATTCATTATGCAATCACACAATTTTTCAAATGGAACAATGGTTGTATCTATCATGCACTGGAATTTTTGACACCAGCTGTGCACAAAGAATTTTGAATGACATTTTCATCACGTTTAGTTTGGCAGCTACGACCATTCAAAGTTTTGGGTGCGGAGGGTATGGCAGCGTATGTGACTGGCTGGTGGTCATGAGACAGTGGGCCGTGCCCCAGGGGATAGCCACTTGGTCAGTCAGCAACGCTATCACATTGAACGGTTGTAGCTACCAAACTAAACGTGATAAAACTCATTCAAAATTATTTGTACACAGCTGGTATCAAAAATTCCAGTGAATGATAGAAACAACCATTGTTCCATATAGAAAACTGTATGTTTGCTAAGTAACATTACAGTCTGTTTGTTGGCTAAAAATCCGAGGTCCTGACTGTCAATGCATTCTGTGAAATCCGCAGATCAATCACACTTTCCGTTTCCGCATTATTTGCGGTGCAAGTGATAGGTGCTTCACTTCTTCCTTTGATCACTCCTACACATGATTTTCGATTTTTGCACATCTACAAAACACCCGCTTTAGAATAAATAAGTTTCGTTTACCTCCTTGTATAATTAATATTAAAAACCGCTACTTTAGTTTTTGTGTTCTCGTTATTATATAATAATTTCACTGATAGATACATAAAACTAAATTTGTTATCTTGGAAGTCACAATATGTCTTCCAACTGAAGATGTAATAACTCCAAGTAGGCGTTAATACAGAATCTCTCCATTATCTGCAGGGTAAGTGATTAAAGAACTGCGCGTTTTTAGATTAAAATTAAGAGAATAAAACTGTATTTTTTTACATCACCAATATCAAGCTTTGAGATGCCATAGTACGTGAAAAACACTATGTTTGGGAATTATTTACCAAACCACGTCGTGTACGCAAGGAATAAAAAATTAAATATTCCAACATCGATGATGATCTTTGGCGTTTTAGGGCGCTCAACAAAAACATCGAACGGGAGTGCAAATGTTATTGTAAAACAAAAAGAACCATGTCATTTCGTGGTAACAGACGATTGTGGCACTTAACATGACGTAAAAAAAGGCAGGTAAGTTTTCAATTGGCGTTCCAAAGGAGTGGACAAATAATGGTAAGCTAATAATGGTAAGCTAATGGGTTTCATGCGGTCCACCAAGAGAAAAATTCGCCGTGCACCGAAATTGCGTTGCTACGCACGACCGAAGATTTCCATTAGGGCGGCCACGTCAGTACGAGGGCACACTGTGGATGCTGTTCGGCCAGACTCGAGCTGGTGTCTGATGGCAGCAGCAAAACTTTCCACTGAAGAAAACTGAATTATAGGAGAGAAGTTTGTGAACAGGTTGCAGGACCAATAAAAACTATTTATAATACAATTAGTGATTCAAAGTAGCGCTATAGAAGCACATTTCATTAGATCTTGAAAACTTGCAGTATTACATTAACTAAAAATTTCATTCGATAAATAATTTACTCACGATGTTTATCGCTGACCGCAGCTTTCTCTGGCAGCTAATTACGTTCGTCTTATTTTTTTATGTTCATCTATCTTTTACGAGCTGTCCAGAACACGGTTGTGAACTTGGTCTTTCATCTTTCTTACCTCGTTGAGAACAGTCGCACGTCAGGGACTTCTCCATTATTAATTGTAAGTGTGTGTGAGATCGTTTTTCTTACGAAGTATGATGAAAATATATTAAGTTACGTATAAATCTTTTTGTTATTTCAAATGACCCACCTTTAATAATTCAAGAAGTGTTTCTATTTTTCCAGCAGTAATCTTGATTATGTAATATGATGCTTGGACCCATTGTTGGACTTGTATCTATAATTTACTAGATGTACTTCGAGATCTCATTACCTGTAATTTTCATGAATGTGACTATCTAATAATGCCTGCAAAGAAATCTACGGAATTAAACGAAATCCGATCGATTTAAGGAGCCTCTTGTCAAGAAAGTTAACATTTTTTTAAAGAGTCATTCAGTTAGTACTATCTGCTCCAAGCCAACCAAGCATCATTTTACACAATGCAGCAAGAGTTTTTACAGCTTCATCTGATACATCCAGTATAATCATCATGGTAAGAAAGGTCATCGCGGAATCTGCTAGTTTCTTTGTGTAATATTGTGCTCAGGTGTTGCTTTCATTCGAAATTACTACTGCCGCTAAACTTTAAAATTAGGTTCCGCTTCCTTTTTGATTCTTCTAATTATAAAGTTACCTAAATGTGTCAGATCCACCAAATTATTTTCTTGTATTATTGTACCGTTAGTGAACTTTAATAGCGGCTACGAAGAGTAACTGCTACTCCAACACCTGATCGGAAGAAAGAAAACGCAATATTACAATCTCTCTAAGTTAAAAAAAAGCCTTCTTTGGTTGGTTAGTTTATTAATCACTACTGAGGAATCATTTCGTCTGATGTTAAGAGCAGATTTGAAAGCTTATAGAACAAAATATAGAGCGGTGCATTCAGTTGTTTAGTGATGAATCCTAGGAACAGCTGGAACAACGAACAAATATCTTGTTTGGTCTTACTTGGCAAAGGGACGAGAGCACAGATTCCTAAGACATAGAGATATCTTTATTTGTGAAAGCAATAAACATATTAGTGTCACAGAGTAATTACCTGTCATAAAATTAATTAAAACTGGAACCACTAGTCAGGACCTGCTCGAGTGTGCTGTCACTTTCGTGAATAAAAGTGGCTTCTCGTGGAACAAACTAGTAAGCATTACAACAGGCAGGGCCAGAAAAGTAGTGGCAAAATATACATGTGATTAAAGGCGGAAAAACAAAGAACAGGAAAATTAAAAGACATAGAAATTGATGAATTTTGCTTCAGGATAGTCTTGGTAAAACTGCAGTGCACTAAAAGGACGTGGCAGATCGTGCTGGTTGATTAAGATTAATTATAGGTGTAGTGGCTTAATAATTAAGTCTGTTCGACCTTTAAATTCCTACATGATCTGAGTTCAGACAGGCCTGAGCCAGGTCGGTTTCTATCCATAGAATTATTATATTGTATCAGTACGAAAGGACCACATAGTATGTAGGGAGAAATTTTGAAGCCGGCCGCGGATGCCGCGGGGACTGAGACGCTCCAGTCACGGTGTGCACGGCCACTACGGTCGGGGGTTCGAATCCCCCCCTCGGGCATGGATATTTGTGCAGTCCTTAGTATAAGGTAGTTCTTAAGTAGTTTGTAAGTTTAGGGACTGATGACCCCGTAGTTAAGTCCTATAAGCTTAACAAACATTTTTTAGAAACTTTGAAGACGTAATTTACCATGACACTGTGAGGTATCTATTCCGGGCAGTGTGTTAAAAGGAGTTAATCTTCTCGGGCCTCCAGCTGCGCCAGGTGGTTAGAATCCCACGAGCACTCAGCCAAGCTCTCCTTGGTCAATGTCAAGTGCTTCTTATTATTATTTTTTTAAATATTCATTCCATCCCTTATAGGGATGGCGGCCCGTTTTCGACGTTTTTTTTTTATTAGTTTGAGCCAAAGGATATGGAATCCAATTTTTAAGTCACTTTCTTTCAAATGTTCAAATGTTTGTTAAGCTTAAGGGACTTAACTACGGGGTCATCAGTCCGTAAACTTACAAACTACTTACGAACTAGCTACAACTAAGGACGGCACAAATATCCATGCCCGAGGGGGGATTCGAACCCCCGACCGTAGTGGCCGTGCAGACCGTGACTGAAGCGCCTCAGTCCCCTCGGCCACCGCGGCCGGCTCACTTTCTTTATTAAAACTCTTACATTCAGTAAAACTGCGTTAATATTTCATATAGTTAAAATTCATTATAACGTTCTAGGCAGGTAAATATATTTATAAGGTAACTGAAGGAAAAAAAAACCAAAACAATCCTAGGTCTAAAAAAATTGTAAATTTAAAACTATTCTTCATTTGTTGAAGTGTATGTTCTTCATCTAATATTCCTTCAAAGGTATGTATCACGGAGTAAATTATCTCGATTGCTCTTACGATGGCGCTAGGAGGATATGCATATTTAAAAGTGGGATATCTGATTCTTATGATGGTTGTTTAAGGAGTTCTGATGTTTTTGTTTCTAATCGCAATCTTGACATCCCAAAGTTGGCTGTGAGTCTTATAAGTCTTCGTTCTAGTTGTTCTATCGGTGCTAATTGGTGAATATTCCTCCTACTGGTGCTAGGTCGAGTTTTATGAGCTATTACCAATAACCTTTCAGTACTGAAGAGTTTCGGTGAATGTGCGGAGGCTGTATTCCAATCTGGGGCGGCGTAGTCTACAAATGGTCCAATAAAACTGCGGTTGGTGTAAATAAGGGTAGCTATGTCGGCACCATGGAATTTTCTCGCTGCATCGTCGTCGCCTTGCCGTTATATAGCCGCGCTGCTGGCTGTGACGCCATATATGACAATGTTTACGTCCCGCGTCGGTTGCGTCCGCTTTATGGCTGCTGGCTGTGACGTCACTGGCTGGGGCTCGCTTCTTCGTCCAGTGTCCGCCGCTTCCGCTTCAACCTCGCTATGGCCGGGTCCCAAGCTGTGCCGAGCAACAAGCCTTACGTCCTTATTAATTGTGTTGCAATGTCCTTTCGTTTTCGCTAGAAGGAAAAATGGAGGCTTACGTCCCCTCCACAGCGTGGTCATTAGAGACGGAGTTTACGCACGGATTTCCGAGAAGGATGGGGGAGGAAATCGGCCGTGCCCTTTGAAATAAACCATCCCGGAATTTGCCTGGCGCGATTAAGGGAAATGATGAAATCCTAAATCTGGATGGCAGGAGGTGGATTTGAACCACCATCCTTCCGAATGCGAGTACAGCGTCTTATCATTGTGCCATATAATGTTCCAGCCTGGCTATAAATTTTTGAGATTAACAAATTTACAGAAGAAAGTGGTTTGAAGTTAGAAGCTATGAAAGATCCCAATCGGTAAATTACGGGGAAAATTATTACATGCATTTAAATGAAATGGTAAGCTAGTTAACAGTGGAGTGTTGTGCAGGCAGAACATTACAGATGAATCAACGAGCAGTTACCTTTAACAATAGGTAATTTGGCTGTAAATGAAATTTTAATAATATGATAACCACTCGCCGAACAGTGGATGGCAGTTCGTCAGTATTAAACTACGACTCGTGTAGCAAACAGTAAAGTAAGATAAGTGACATGATATAAATCGGATAGGAATATCACGTAAGTCAAACACATCGGACTTCTAAAAATTTACAAGAAAATCGACTGCAGGTTCTATTGCCAGTAAATGATAATATTATGGATAAATTTTGAAACAAAACTGGCAGGCTACACGAAATATCACCATTCAATATTAACTAAAAACTATGCCATCCATTGTTGCGGTGATTCAACAAGGCTGAAAAAGACATTATGGGCGGAGGGAGGATAGGGCAAAATTATTAATAAAAATTGATAAGTGCTAATTTAAGTGAGAGGTGGGTTTTATTTATAAATTTAAGATACGCGCACATCACATATATTTACCTGAATGTACATAATAGCGGCCACATAAAAAATAATAATAAAGTACAGCTCCAGTCTGCAAGATGCTATCGCTACGAAGTACAAAGCAAGAGTGTCTTCTTTCTTACAAAAAAAAAAAAAAAAAAAAAAAAAAAAATTGAAAGTGTTGTTCCTAAATTTTCTTTCTCTGACTTTCATAGATAACTATTTTAACATGCCGAAATAATATAAAAATACAAAACTTTCTCTGATAATATCGGGGAAAGGAAAATGTGTCATTATAGCCACCTCGCTCGGTTTTCGTTTTCGCAATGACAGGATTTGATCGAAACCGATTTTCTAAAGAATGCTGATTTTTTCTGGTAGTGAAGACGTAAGCACCTGTCGTGTTCGGTGTTGTCCGTCAGTGGCCTACAGTTTGACCAATATAATAGCAGCCACACTCACGTAGTATGTTATGAACTCCTGGTGTTTTGAGCTCTAGGTCGTCTTATACGGGCCTTATCAGCAGTCGTATTTTTGCTGGGGTCTGACCACAGACGCAATGTAGTACCTCTTCGGGAGCCGGCTGATCTTTCCCAACACTGCTCCACAGACCAACAAAAATACAAGATTCTTGCTTTCTGGCGTATTTTTCTTGATTTTATCGCCAGAAATGACTTGTTGTATCTGGTTGTGACTGTAGCTATTTTCTCTAAAGACTCTTTGGACATATGTGAACTCTCGTGGAAGACTTTCGGCGCCTGAGACCAATTTTTGCGCGATAAACTAGGGTGTTACGAACGCCGCGTTTTTTATACCGATCCGAATGAGTGGCTTACCGAGGCTGAGGTGGCCATTAGTTTTCCAGCAGACGAGGACATCAAGGAAGGGCAAATAACCTTTTCCACCTACATCATCAGTTTAATGCGGTAGTGAACACTGTTCAGATCTAAGAATTCTCCCAATTTCTCACGTCCTTGCGGTCAAACAACGAATGTATCATCGACGTAGTGGTAGAAACAACATTTCTGTGCCGGAGCAGTGTGCAAGGCAATGTCCTCAAAAATCTCCATAAAGATCTCTGCTGTGGAAGATTCGTCAACCAGAGAGAATTTCACGCACTCCGGTTTAAATTTGATGACAATTTGTTCATTTGCCGGCCGCGGTGGCCGAGGAGACTAAGGCGCTCCACTCACGGTCTGCACGGCCACTACGGTCGGGGGTTCGAATCCCCCCTCGGGCATGGATATTTGTGACGTCCTAGTTTGTAAGTAGTTCATAAGTAGTTTGTAAGTTTAGGGACTGATGACCCCGTAGTTACGTCCCATAATCTATACAAACATTTGTAAAAACATTTGTTCATTTACACTGATGGCTCAAAGACAGACCAGGGTGTTGGCTGTGCTTTTGTACTTGGCAACGTCTCTTTTAAATATCGTCTTCCTGAGTGGAGTTCCATTTTTACAGCTGAGCTGTATGCATTATACCAAGCCACACAATACGTCCGGCGAAACTCGCTCAGTAAGACTGTCATTTGCTCGGACTCTATGAGTGCTTTGTTGAGCCTTCGCATGCTATATCCGGCCCATCCCCTGGTACAAAGCATCCGCAATTGCCTTACTTCTCTTTCAACGAGCGGAACTACGGTGACGTTTCTGTGGGTCCCTGGCCATGTGGGAGTGTTGGGGAATGAGGCTGCGGATACGGCTGCCAAGAAAGCAGTTCTCCTTCCTCGGCTATCTACCTTTTCCACCAGCTCTGATGACCTTCGCGCTGGTATCTCCCAGCGTATTTTCTCCCGTTGGTATCTACATTGGTCATCCCTGTCAGGGAACAAATTGCGAGCCATTAAACCTGTGCCTGATCTCTGGTCAACGTCATCTCGACCCTCCCGCCGAGAGGAGATTGTTCTGGCCCGGCTTCGTATTGGCCACTGCCGTTATAGCCACCAGCATTTATTACGTGGTGGTCCTGCTCCCTTATGTGAGCACTGTGATGCACCTTTTACTGTGAACCATCTTTTAGTGCAATGTCCGTTTTTTAACCGTCTCCGTCATGATCTGTGTTTCCCATTTGAAATGTCTGACATTTTAGCTGATGACCCGCAATCGGTTAACAGAGTTTTACTTTTTATACATCGTGCAAATATGGCAAAAGCCATTTAATTTCTAACCCCGGTTCTTTTTTACTATGGGCAGTGTTGGGCGCTAATGACCACAGCAGTTGTGCGCCCTAAAACCACAAAAAAAAAAAAAAAAAAAAAAAAAAAATCGCCACACCGTCTGTTTGGTCGAAATACTGGCCACCATACATGAAGTATGAAGATTTCAGCTTTTGCTTGAACAGTCCCACAATTGTCAACTAAATGGGAGAGGAGATCCAAGCAGTCTTAGATCGGAACTCGCGTAAATAGGATGACCACATTGAACCTAACCATGATATCCCCTTCCTCAGGTCGCAGCTGCTTCATTCAGCTGATGAAATCTTCTGTATTTCTTACGTGGACCCACATTCAGTGTGAGGCGAGGGGGCAGATGTTTCGCAAGTCTGTAAGTTGGTGAACCAATGGTGTAGACAATGGGACGAAGTGGCAGCCCTGTCTTGTGAATTTCAGGCATCCCGTAAATTGTAGGTGGTGCCCAAAGAAGAAGATTCACCGTGACGGCCTCCTCCTTCATTAATCTTGTGGTCGTGTCCCGTGGATGTTTCCGGTAGGTGTCCTGCGCAAAAATTAGTTGAATTTTACCGTCGTAGTCAGCCTGATTCAGAATAACGGTGGTATTGTGCGATCCTCAGCAGGCGGGACTGACGGACAATGTAGAGAAAATTCAGCGAAAGGCAGCTCCTTTTGTATTATCGCAGTATAGGGAAGAGAGTGTCACAGAAATGATGCACGAGTTGAGTGGAAATCATTAACAGAAAGGCAGAGGATAAAAATGCAGCCCTCGGTCGCAAAATTAAAAGTATATAACCTGGTTTCGGCAGTAACTACGATTGCCTTCATCAGAAATTATAAATGAAAACAAATCACATAATATATGGTACAACTCAGCTGTAAAGCTTACGTCACAATACTTAAAACAATTTTTTAGAAACAGCTAGCCACTATGGGCTGCACGCCCGCACGGAGGCAATGTGGGCCTCTTCTTCGATGACGTCTGCTGTGCAACGGTGGCAGTGTCGATTCTGTCCGAATCCAGTTCCGAAAGTGCTTGTCAGATGTAAATGGACAGCAAGTAGCTCGCGAACGTTCGACTCCAGCTGCCTCCTAGTGAAGTGTATCCTTTCCTGCAGCAGGGGAAGGCTAGCATGATGATGCATTCTTATTGCTGCCGTGGTCCTAAGTGATGGTTCACCAAGGCGCTTCTGGTACTTGTTCCGGACACTAGACGCCACCGTCTTGAATGTCGACGAGTATCTTCTGTGTGGGCACTTTCTCGAGGCATTTTGGCCCTTGTAAAGTGCGAGTGGAATGGTTCACTATTCCTGACTTCTGGCCTTATCCAAAGACGAAATATAACTCAACTACCTGGATAATGGGGCATACACGATGTATGCTATTATTGAACTCCAGCTGTCTAATGCTGTCGAGTTCATGACATACATATGGACTGCTCTCCGAGATATCGGGAGCATTTTGCTAACTTCCTGTCGGCGGCGCTTGCACATGGCTCCTGGCAGTTGAATGAGTCATGTGGACTTCTAAGTGCCTCGACTGAGTGTGTTGGCTGTTTTGCCGACGACACGTCTCCTGATGGGCACGGTGTCACTCCCGACCCCTTGTCACTGACAATTCTACTACTCAATGTGTCATGACAGTTGCAATTTTATTTTACGGTTTCCCCCCCTCCAAGGAGTGGGTACCTGGGTGGTTCCTATGTTCTCAAGTTTTACTTACCCTTCCATAAAAAAAAAAAAAAAAAAAAAAAAAAAAAAAAATGTTCATATGTTTGTAAATCTATCGGACCAAACTGCGTGGTCATCAGTCCGTAACTTACAAACTACTTAAACCTAGGTAAACTAACCTACGGACAGACACACACACCCATGCCCCAGGGAGGACTCGAACCTCCACGGCGAGCAACTGCGCGCTCCGCAGCTCCCCTTCCATGACACGACGTTCTGACCTGTAGGAGCGGTCTACCCTACGCCCCCTTCAGTTCCGTTAATCTTCTGTTAATTTAATGTTATAGCTGTTATTTTCATGTCTTTTGTTGACAAACGCTTTACCGACACGGGCTTTATGTGCCCATTAGCTGCATGGTTTTATGTTCCTTGCACTCTTTTCGTTTGAAACTTCTTTGGAAAATCGGATATAAAAGAAAAAAAAAAAAAGAAAAAAAATAAAAAAAAAAATAGAGAGACAGACAGACAGACAGAGAGCAAAGAGGCAAACCGTGGAATTGTCTGTTCATTCCTGCAGCGTAGAAGGAAGGCTAAGCAACTTAACAAAGTAGCCTTCTTCACTAGCAGCTTACCCAGGCGTTTTATGCTCGCCACGTTTCCCTCCCGTAGAGGTACGTACATAATGTATGAGTGGATGGTCTCGCAGTGTTATGAAAGAATAAAATCTTCGCAGGCCTCCAGTCACGTGACGTGGTTAGAATCCCACGAGCGTCCAGTCAAGCTGTCGTCGGCCACTCTCCAGTGGTATATGTAGCATCGATGCTGCAGTCATTTACTACTTGAAAATGGCCAAGGAGAGTTTGGCCGAAAGCTAGTGGAATTTTAACCAACTGACGCGGCTGGAGGACGGAGAAGATTTTATTCATTCATAACGCCGCAAGACCATGCACTGATATATTAAAAGGAGTCTATACGTTGAATATTTAAAATGTCTTACTTATGGACACGATGTAGATATCACCTGATTTTCTTACAAAAGTAGTGTTTTAGGAAGGGAGTATGAGCTGACATGTCTGATAAATTGAATGAGCTGGCTGTAACATTTTGTAGTGGAAGCTTTACCTTTTCTGAAATTCAAAGCTAACTACTGAATGCAATCATTTTAAAAGGTGCGGCAGAACTAAAACAGTTGCCCATCCCTGGCCTAAAAGAAGGCGGCACCTTCTGTTGTTGATATACGTCTTTGGATAGGAATGCTAAAGATCCCTCTCTTAGTGGGACAGTACCGATTTTGAAACCTATGTCCCGTGTCGTGCCTGTATGTCTTTATGAGCTGCACCTGCAGCGCTTTTTCATGTTAATTCTCTATTCTTGTTTTGCTTTCAGCCTTCATTAGCTCAAATCAAATTCAAATGTTTGTATAGCTTATGGGAGTTAACTACGGGGTCATTAGTCCCTAATCTTACAAACTACTTATGAACTAACTAACACTAAGGACGGCACAAATATCCATGCCCGAGGGGGGATTCGACCCCCCGACCGTAGTGGCCGTGCAGACCGTGACTCAGTCCCCTCGGCCGGCTTTCATTAGCTAATCGTGGTTTCCGGGTATCAATACGAGAAATTGGTGTTTCGAATTGTCACTTGGACAGTAAAAAGTAGGACAATATTATTATCTTTTTGCCTCTTTTGAAACGAAAACGTGATAACAATGTTTTACCTAGTCGTTTTTACCACATGCAAGGCATTGTGCTGATTTTCTCTGGTGTCAACAGTCAACTATAGACATTAAAACGGCCCAGCAATATTATTCTACAAGCACTTGACACTTAAGCAGTATTCCGCGAACCAACGCTTCTGTAGAGCGCATACTCTCCCTTGTGAATGCTGTTCGTACAAAACAGCGAAACCCATGTATTCTACATTGACACCCTAAAATCTGTAATTACAATACAATACCATTTCAGTGTCATTTTTTCTACTTCCGTTTGGAAAATTGTTACATTTTGTCTCTGATTCATGGATCTGAAAAATAAAGTTCACAAAACCCAGCAGAGGCGGCAACATTACCGTCAACCAGTAGAGCGACTGGAATTACCACATAGGCCTCCTTGAGTACAAATTATAATATCTATATTATCGAAGTGTACTCCTTTCTTATTTTAAAATCTTGGATCATTATCTTTGGGTGTCCATTTTGATCAGACAGTGTATTGTCGTAGACATATACCTTGGTCCATTATTCACAGTATGGAAACGCGACGTGAAGATAGGGTATCCATATCATGCAAATCAGAGAGTGTATTGTCATACCCATATATCTTGGACCGTTATTCGCAGTGTCGATACGCGACGTGAATGGGGTCTCCATATCATGCAGATCAGACACCGTATTGTCGTACACGTATATGTTGGTCCGTTATTCGCAGTGTGGACACGCGACGTGAAGATAGGGTTTCCAGAACGAGTTGATCAGTGTATTGTCAAACACATATCTCTTGCTCCGTTATTCGCAGTCTGGATACGCGATGTGAAGATAGAGTATACAGTAGAGGTCTGCAAATCGCCGGTTTCGCTCGCTCGTACTCGGTCGAGTGCGCAACACTCGTTGGTGGCGCGGCGAGTGTGTTGCGCTCGGAGCGAGCGTGTTGACACTCGAACCAGGCTGCGTGGTGCGGGGCGTGCACAGGCCGCACAGCGTGGCGCTGCCGCTGTACTCACAAGGAAACCTACCCAAGTCACTCTCCGATTTTTATGAAATTTGCATATTTTATAATACATGAAAAACTATGGGACACGTAATTTTTCTAGCGGCGGAAAAACATATTTAAGGGGTGAAACGACCCCTCCAAAATTGGGCTAAATTAGAAAAATGGCTATAACTTAGAGATTAGTGAAACGATTTTAATGAATTTTGGTATGAAAGTATCTTTTGATAAAAGACAAATTTCATAGATTCCGCTTCGATTAAATGAAAAAAAAATTTGGGGACAAAAAATTGGTCACTTTAGGGGGTAGTTGCCCCCCTAATTGTCACTTCCCCTGCAATGTACCTAGGCCGATCTCTTATCAAAAGATACTTTCATACCAAAAAATCATTACAATCGATTCATTAATCTCTAAGTTATCAAAATTTTTCTATTTTAGCCCCGCTCTGCACGGCCACTACGGTCGGGGGTTTAATCCCCCCTCGGGCAAGGATATTTGTGCCGTCCTAGTTCGTAAGTAGTTAATAAGTAGTTTGTAAGTTTAGGGACTGATGACCCCGTAGTTAAGTCCCATAAGCTCTACAAATATTTTGTTTGAACGGATCCCACAGTTTTCATGTATTATAACAAATCCAAATTTCATAAAAATCGGAGAGTGACCCTTGGATAGGTTTCCTTGTCAGTCGCTACGGCAGCGGCACTGTGGCTCTGAGGTGTGGGCTGCTGTTGCGTCTGACGCACCCACGCTACCTAAAGGAACTAAAATCAGTTATGCTGTAGACGTGTATTCCTGCACAGTAGTATGTAACCGCAATATCAATATACTGCAAACGAGACAATGAGGTTGTTTTCACTAACGACATTTGAAAGTAATGTAAAGGATCTAAAGAGAAACGACGGAACGAACAACGTTTTTATTGCAATTTACAACAAAGTATACATCGAAAAGTAACATTATCCCCAAACTATTCCTTAGTGGCATTGTAATTGCAATGTATTGTTAAAATATCATTGACACGTTGTAGATCGAGTCGAATTCTTCTATCAGAGATCAGGTTCCCTGCCGCACTGAAAGTGCGTTCACTAGGTGCATATCAGGCGGGCACACAAAATACTGTTTTCCAATACAGCTAGCTTAGGAAAGAGAGTACTGTTGCGTTTCTACCATTCAAGCAGATCGTCGTCATCACCATCAATTCGTGCTAAATAAAGGTCCACCTCATTGGTGGATTGCGCCTCGCGCATTTCACAGTCCAGCCATTACGAAAACATGCACTTTATTCTTTTGGCTGGTGCACCCGGGTGACATTCTTCAGTCGGGCCTAAATAAATATAACACAGATATCACTGAAACAGCAGGAGCACCATAAATTCGTACAGCTGTGTAAAGTAAACATTTGGAATAAGAGGATTTAAAACAGGTACAGGATATATGAGCATTAGACCGGCATATGACCCTGACGACGGAAGAAAGCGCGGATCCTATATTGTACAAAAGCTTGCATGCTTTCTTTATTATGTAGATAAGAAAGACGACAGTGGCAGTGGGGAATATATGAATGTTGCAATTGGAAAAATTCCCGTTAAGAACTCACTCGGAAAAGGTAGAGGCGCAACAAACACGCACAGTGACAAAAGGCTACGGGAATATGTATTAACTGGGTACAACAGAGGGAGAGATGCAGAAACCTAACCTAACGGGTGTACATCAATATCGGAGTATTTAATATCAATATAAAAGATGGACAAAGTATTACAGGACTTGAGAGTGATAAGAGGAATGGATATAAAATACAACCATTTGCTCGTTAAGACGGCAAGTAACACCTACCACTAAACAGAAACTAACAGTCCACAAAATGGGAACAAGAAAGTAAGAAAACTCATTTAGTAAATGATCTTAGCACAGATACTTCATGTTAATCACGTATAATAACTTGTATGGTAAAGTACAAAATTCGAAACTGAATAGCTAGTTCAACTGGATCGGGAGAACAGCTTTCGAAGCACCCGGGAAAGGAAACAATTCAAAATTTCGCAGTCATGATTTATTCTCGAGCGTCTAGTTTGCTCCCGACACTCGCCTTGCATTCGAGTGGCGCTGCGGTGGGCGACCGAGTGGCGAGCGGGCAGTGTGGACGGTCGGGCCGGTCGAGCGTGCGCCGCTCGAACGAGCGTGCAGGAAGTCGAGCGCAGCCACACGCCTTGCCACAAGCTGCAGTACCGACACCTGTCGGACTGTCATAGAACGACATGTATCACGCGATTCGAGCGAGCAACCGAGCGAGGTGCAGACCTCTAGTATCCAGATCATCTTGATCAGACAGTGTATTGTCGTACACGTATATCTTGGTCCATTATTCACAGTGTGCAAACGCGACGTGAAGGTAGGGTGTCCAGAACAAGTCCATTATTCGCAGTGTGGAAACGCGACGATCATGTTGGTCGGTCAGTGTATTGTCGTACACATGTATCTTGGTCAGTTATTAGCAGTGTGGATACGTGACGTGAAGATAGATGTCCAGAACAAGTTGATCAGGCAGTCTATTGCCGTACACGTATATCTTGGTCCGTTATTCGTAATGTGGATACGCGATGTGAAGATAGCGTGTCCAGGACAAGTTGATGAGACAGTGTATTGTCGTATGTTGGCCCCTTATTCGCAGTGTGGCTACGCGACTTGCAGACAGGACCAGTTGCAGCCTGTGCTTCCTCCGGCCACCCCTGTCGGCGCTGACTGGGTGGGCGCCGGCCGGCTGAAGCGACGGCAGCCCCTCCCCTCGGTAATGGGGGCGGCCCACTTGCGCACGTGACCGCAATGAGGCGCCGCAGAAGCCTGCATTAGGCGAACATCCCACCCCACCCCGTCCCCTACAATGGCACCTAGCCTTGCCGCCTCCCCTGGTCCGACCCCCACTCTCCACTTAAAGAAATCAATCGCTGCTGCCCTGCCGGTGACGTCGACCTGGTCCAAGGTCAGCAGGCTGATCCTCGCTGCACATTATTGCAGGCAAAATTTTCATCTTAATTGTTCCTCTTTGTTTCACAACTGTACACGACAATTCCAGTGTCGGTATCCATTTTTTGGGATGCGTCTTTAACGCTCAGTCGGTCACATTCGTCTCTTTAGCGTCTCCAAGCTCTCAACGTGTTGTTCACAGACTTGCGGTTTAACACTAGAACTGCCGGAACATATTGTGTACATAGAACCGCTGATGCCGTCATTTTGAACGATATATTGGAATGATTTTCAGTTTTTTATCATTATTTAATTGTATAACAAAGTTTAGGAACCATTAACTAAGTGATCTAATACAAAAATGAAGTGAATTATGTAATTTTATCACTAATTTATTATTTTCCCATTTATTACAAACGCAGATGGGTTTTATTCTGTGTACCGGCCGCGATGGCCGAGGGGACTAAAGCGCTTCAGTCATGGTCTGCACGGCCACTACGGTCGGGGGTTCGAATTCCCCCTCGGGCATGGATATTTGTGCCGTCCTAGTTCGTAAGTAGTTCATATGTAGTTTGTAAGTTTAGGGACTGATGACCCCGTAGTTAAGTCCCATAAGATTTACAAACATTTATTTTTCTTTATTCTGTGAGGTATGTTATCTACTAAACAAACACAGTTTTTGTGTAATATTCTTTTATTACGGAAGGTGACATAGTTAATAAGTACTCATAATCATAAAACGCATTTTTGGAACACTTTATTTAGTACAATACAATTACAGAAGTTCGCCAAATCTGTCCTTTTTATTCAGTGTATTTGCACACGTTGATGGGAATCATTACCTCTAGTATCAAGAACTACTTACCATTTCGTTTCATACGTCGTTTGAGCCAGAACCACACATTCGCAGATTATTCCTCCATTTAATCATTTCACCCTGCCTCCTCATTTTATTTCCTTCCACATGCTCTCCAAATTCTGGTTCTGTTTTCACAGACTCAGGTTCGGAACCCATGAAAATCATACGAAATTCCTCTAAAAGCTTCAGGATATAATTTCGGCGAGTGGTCTTTTTCCATATAATTTTTTTTCTAATGATACAGGAATTAATAATTACTAAGTCGAGGACATTAAAAAATACATCAACTGCCCATACACGTGTCTCAAACAGTACATATTCTTACAATTTGATCCACTGCATCAACACCATACGTTGTGTTGTTGCAGAAGTCAACTGTTTCTTGTCACTAGTCTGAAATTCATCGTCTGTGTGACTGATACGGGACATTATTGTTTGGTTTAGCTTGATACACCGTAATAGTTCATTCGGTAGGTTTCAAGAGAGCTAAGTCATAAAGATAGTGTTTTATTTGTTTCAATATTGATTCATCAATAACAAGGCGCCACGTGCTCTCTACACTGTTATCAGAAACATATTGCTTTGTATTTTGATTAGGTCCTAAAATTTCTTTCAACATGTTATGAAACGTCAGTAAGCCAGATGAGGTCTTTTCAAAATGCACTACAATCCATTTTGCGATATTTATCGGTGCCTAATGGCATGTTACGTGATTCGAGGAGGCTTCGATTGATGCGTTCCCTCCGATTTATTACTTTTTGGATTAAATTTTCTGCTGCTATGATAGAACAGTACAAAATTTCAAATTACAAGCATATGACTAGAATAATTATCATGTAAATGATGAATATTATACAAAAGTTTAATGTTGACTAGAAAACAAGGTGTATCATTGTTATAACTAACCTGGTTCGGCATCATTTAAATCATCGGCATCATCTAAATCAGTGCTTTCCATCTCGTTTTTGGGTTGATAGTAATGTCATATGCAACTTCTTCTTCGAGGTCCTCTTCATCTAGGTTACATTATGCTTCAGACATATCATATGCGATATCATGCAACACAGTGAACAGCTGTGCTTCGGTAAGTGGCGGTGTTCTTCGAGGCATGATTACCATGGTGTGAGACGCTGAGAAATGACAACACTACTACTACCGACTCAGAAGTATACAATGGACGTTAATTGTTATGCCTATTACAGCAATTTACAGAATAATAATAGTGGATTTCATCTCACACACAAAGGTAGAAGACTATATGTAACATATTTCATGATAATATGCAATACAGCAGACAAATGACCGGTGGTTGCAGGTATACTCATAACAGCGTTTTATACATTTAAAAAATGTTGTTTTAACTACGAACAAGTCTGACTGGTAATCCTGAAAATTCAATGAATCTCAATGCAATACGACAAAAACTGCAGTCAAAATAACATTTCGAAAATATATAGCAGTCATTTGGACAGCTCCGACGGTTCTAGTGTTAACTTGGATCTGATATTTCAGCTGTGCTTCATTCGTGAGTTGAACCTGCTGCGGTGTGGACGTCAGTTTCGTTTCCTCGATAGTGTTGTTTAACTGGCACACAAACGTCGGCCACATAGTCTCAAAGAGAGATATTAGTGTAGAGCCAAGTTTTTTACTCCGTCTGACAGATGAATATTACTTTAAGCAAGTAAGTTTTTGTGTATGACACTCCTTGCTTTTTATATATCTCATAACTTCTAGATAGCTATGGTGGAGGGATACTTTGTGTGACACAAAGGAGCAAAAGAATGGTGCAGATAGCATTAGAGCTGTTAGAAGAGAGCGATGATGTTTATCATCCAGACGATTATAATGTTCCTGAAGAAGATTCAGACGATGACAGATTCAGACCATGACAGTTTCTATAATGCCACAAAATCTGGCCTAGATGCTGTAGACATGAAGTGCGGCAACTACTCAGTTAACTCTAGAACTAGGAGCAGGTCACTGGCTGCATTTTACTTTCCAATATCTGTGAGCTGCGCAGATGCCTATGTTACTTGTCTTCATAAAGGTATAATGTCAAGATTTCAGTTCCTGGAGAGCACATGAATGAAGATAACCAGACGTCATACGCAGAGAAGGCTCCAGATTCCCAAATTACTGCGTGACCTTTATTTTGACTGAAAAGCAAAGAATCCAAAAAAAGTAAAATAGGCGCTGAGGTAGAAAAGAGAAAAATCTGTCGTTAGTTTCCATACACGTTGAACAGAATGACTGCACACAAGTGTGTGAAATTTGATAAAGCAATTTGCTTACGGTCTCCATGAAAATATGTGAAATGTGTGTAGAAAATTTGTAATTTTTTCCATTTATTAGATATTTGAGAAAACACATGTATAGTTTAGAAAAGATACGATTTCAAATTGTAATATTAAATTTTGTGAATTTTGCAAAGGAATAAAACACTTTAAAATGTGTAAAATCCAGTACTTAATTTTAAAATTGTTCGTATTGTATTGCAAATTGTGATTAAAAGACAATAACACATTATTATTAATACTTCATCAAACTTTTGAATTGTTATTTATTTTCATATTCACTATAGTGGAAATACTTTGAAAAATGTGGCAATCATAGTCTCCCAGACGGATGTTAACGTAAACGCCAATTTTTCACATTAACAACTAAGGGTTAAACTAACAAAACTCAGGTTCAGCTACGACACGAGGTGCGTTGAAGTTATAATAAATTCGAGTTTTTTTTTTTTTTTTTTTTTTTTTTTTTTTTTTTTTTTTTTTTTTTCCTCGGGACTGGCTACTGTTGGAAACACGAGGTTTGTTTTAAAATACGTGTGGCAGCGGCGAGCGTTTGGATAGTTATTGATACTAAATATGGCGACGTTGTAAAAGAAGAGCGAGTAGTCATTCTTTTTCCAATTTTGTGCGGTGTGTCACGAATTAAAATGTGTCACCAGTTGAGGAGACATGTGAGCGGACATGCACGTGTTGGTAGGTGCGACAGTTGAGAGGACGCTAACCTGCGTGTGACCACGCCAACCAGTCTGGCGACATGATGGAGCGAGTGCAGAAAAGTCTGTTGGAGGAACGCCGAAGAACTGTGGAACACAGCGCTTCCACAGTTGGCATTGCCGTCGTATCAGTGTACACAATCCTGCATGAGTACCTGAAACATTTACTCCAGCTGTATCTCATGAAAATCACCGACTCAAGATTATTTCCCTAAAAGCCGCTAATTTCGAGCACAAACCACCTTGCTGCGGTGCGCGCAGCCGTTCGCCGTTGGAAGATCGAGTCCTCCCTTGGGCATGGATGTGTTTGTTGTTCTTAGGATAAGTTAGATTAAGTAGTTTGTAAGTTTAGGGACCGATGACCATTCCAGTTAGGTCCCATAACTTCACAAACTTAAAAAAAAATAATGATAAAGAAAGAAAGAAAAAATTAATAAAATAAAAAATAAATAAATTGTATATTTTATTCTGTAATGACTAAGCTTGCCTATCCCACCCCGAGGATAACTAGTCTTTTATTACACGTATACTGGCGAAACCTGTTTCTTATAAATTGTTACAAACTTAACTGTTAAAACTTGTATGCTGGGAAGCTAATCATGTAGTTCATCAATATGGTGAACTCAGTATAACCTACGGCAGTGGTAGATATATTGAAATCGTCTGCAAAATTGTAGTAGGTTAAATTTTAATTTCACTGGTTTGTATTTTTATGTGATCACAAAAACAAACCTTTTATTGCGTAGTATAATACCAACCGTGTACTTGGTCTCAGTGCAACAACTACAGAAAAAACAGACATTAAATCCAGAAAGAAAAGTGAGCTATCGTCTATGATAGTCGTTGGATGGCAAAAGAGGCAACTTTTTTATGAAGCTTAGATACAGACTTACATTGAATCCACAAAACTAATAATAATATTGTTTCTTTTACTAAAAATGCTAGTAAAAAAGCAAGTAAAAGAGATAGTGTCTGGAACGGAAAACAGAATCTAATTATTATTTCTGACTAATCCAGTAACAGTCGCGATTATAAAGTAAATATAAGAAAGTGAAAGTACCACATATCATCCATACAGCTTTTACCTTTTCATTACATAATTTTAAATATATCATTTCCTTTGTTCTCACATGGAATTATTTTTATACAAAAACCTTTACAGTCTGCAGTACAAACCAATCCATTATACAAGTTTTCACATCTCTCTCCGTCAACTAAAAACACCACATACACAGACAGCCGCGGTGGAGTGGCCAAGCGTTTTGAGGCGCTATGCTAAATGCGCGAGGCCGTTCTCCGTCGGGGGTTCGAATCCACCCTCGGGCATGGATGTTTGTGTCGTCTTTAGTATAAGGTAGATCATAAGTAGTTTGTAAGTTTATGGACTGATGACCCCGCAGTTAAGTCCCTTAAGCTTAACAAATGTTTGAACATTTTAACACATTGACATCCAAAATCCGGACAGATATACTTACCGGTAGCACTAGCATCGCCGACCAAAGATTACCTGCGGTCACAGACATTTAATCACAACACAAAATGCAATGCTGCTTCATACGTGAGAACCACTCACATAGTACATTTCAAATAACCCTTCGAAGATGATAGAGCTTCTGAATAGTACACAAGCCGCTTTGTCTCGTTCAGAGTAACGTACAAATCTGCATTAAAATTCTTCTTCACATTTATCTCCATAATACATTACACATTACAACTTCACGGTTTCCTATGACCAAGGGGTATATAAAAAGGAATCGGACAAGAACCATAAAATATGTAAATAATGACCAGGAGAAATGTTTTCTAAGTCCAGGCGGTGCATCTTCTTGCCACGCTTTATGGCGGACGTCCCAACATCACACGTAATACTTACCCATTTGCTACTATGTCAAAATTAATGAGCATCTTCGTGTTTATTGTCGTATCCAAGCAGGACAAAGGGCTGTCGTAGTTGAGATACATCCAGTTCTCAGCATATAAGCTTACTAGCTTAATTCCCGCTGTTTCGCAACCGTAGACTGGATGGTTTACATTGGTTGTTTCTGCTCCTAAATACATATTTTCATAGATTTAGCTTTAAAAATGCTTTCCTAATCAAGTGATACAACTTGCCACCCCCTATTGCACTATTGACGGCAGAATCCAAAAGATGCGCATTAAAAAATATCTAGCCATAGTTCCATATCCTAACGTCAAACGTCAAAAAAGTCTTAAAAGTACCCTTAAAAGATTTTTCCTTATTTCACCCGCTTAATGGTTGAATTTCCAAAAATATCGAAACACGTCTTTTTAAAATTCCAATCAAAAATCTAAACCCGAAGTATTCTATTTCTTCTTTCAAAATTACCTAAATAGCAACATATTTTCAAGAAACCGTTCATCGCCTATTTCACCCCCTTAGGGATGGGAATATCGAGAAATCGCTGAGGCATACAGTATTGGATAAACTACAAATTTCAAGTTTTTATCGTCTGTAGATTCACTTTTCAGCGCCGTTTTTCTGTCTATTAGAAACGAATCGAGAGCGCGAAATTTCTTTCTTACGCTTTGGCATCTTTCTTGGTAATTTTACTTTTCAAACTGCAATATGCACTTATTTTTCCTTATTCGTACGCTTGTTGCAGAAAAACTACTGAAGAATGAGCATCAAGTTCCACTATATATAACCTCTTTGGTATTATAGTGTCAAAAGTCATCACTAGTCTTCAGTCCAAATTTTATATAAGCTGACGACTTTCAACCACTATATCTTCCACCTTCTTATAGATATCGACACGGAACTGCTATAGTGTACAACGGGAGTCTTGTACTTCAACAACACTGAGAGATCGTTCGTCTCCATTGTGTAGTTTTTGCTGAAGAGCAAAATATTGACACCAACAGGTAGAATTTTATGTAAGTCGACAATTTGCGACTCCGATATCTTCCAACCCCTTATCGTTATCAACCCTCTGCCACCGTAGTGAACAACGGGAGAGTGATACCTAATTCCACATACAAACACTATCCATTTGCGATGTGTAGCTTTGGCAGCAGGCACAAACACCTCAATTTTTATATATACGAAGATTAAGATATAAGCTTATTTTCTGATTGTCGGCAATAAAATATGAGTAAACTGCGACACTTCTGTATTTAATTTATCATGAACGACTGATTCTCAATCTAGAATTACTTTATTTGATTTACAGCATTGACAGCGCCTTAATTAAGGAAATTGATGACATAGTTTGGCAGGGAACAGCCATTAGTGAGGCAGGCGCAGGATGCAGTAAGGCAGCTGTCGCGTTTGAAGTTGGGCGGTATGTGCCAGGGATGGAGACAATAAGCCGTCGGGAGGGGGGGGGGGCACCGCGCAGCTCACAGCCTCCCCCCCCCCCCCTTTGCACCATAACCGCAGCAAGCGGTATGAAGGCCTACGTTTCATAACCAACAGCCTGGCGGAGGAGCGGCTGAACTTAGTCTAATAACACGGAACGAGAAATTTAGTAGCACACTAGGAGGAAAAGAATTAGGAAAAAGATTAAAAGCGTTGTACCATAATTTGCGTAATAGTAAGGATTGCATTGTGATCATGTTCAGAAAACATTGAACATATTCAGCAACCAGAAAATGCATATTCATGGTACATTAGTACGTTCTGCGGAAATTATTAGCGTTTGAACTATTTATTTGTTTTATTTTCCACTCCGAGAAGTGGAAAGGCTGTTTGAGACCCAGCCCATAAAGAGCCAAGGTTCCAAACAGCCAATTATCAGACAAGCTTGGGACCTTCCTATCGGTACTCACCAATAAGAACTGGGCAATACATAACTCAGGGCAGTAAAAGGTTTGTGGCTCGTTTTCTCTGTTCATAGGGATGAGTTATGTATGTCAGCCTCTATGCCCTAAACAGCTACCCAATCTGTTTAAACGAGCTCAATAATTAATCTGTAGTTTAGTCAGTCTATCAATCTGCATACGATATATAAACGAACATAAATTAGAGCTCTGAATAACCAACAAAATTGATTCTAAGATAAAGAAGTGATTCACTCACGAAGTAATTTTTTATTAATGGCGTTTATTACTCTTTTTGGATTACTCTTTTTGGACATGAAAATGCGGGGGTAGTCCTACTTTACACATCGTTAAATAACTGAATATTTCCCCAACTATTGTTCATGAGAGGTACAATAAGTATCACAAGCACTTGACAGTAGAAGTTCCAAATTATCACCCGTAAATTCGTGAAGTCCATCAAACATTGCAGTTCCAAATTAATCCGCGATTAATTACAGTATTTATTATAATAAAAGTTTGTCATCACACAATTACACGATTGCTGAATTATCACAGTTCCACAGCCCTACTACCGTCCATAGTTTACCACTTTTTAACCAGAGACTAAACTCTGCATTCCCATAAATTTTCTAATACCACACATGCCCAACTCTTCAAATCACAAGTTCGTAACGTGGCTTCAGACCGCCCAGCGTCACAACCTTCCACCACAGCGTCCAAGTTGCGAGTCCCTTCCCAAGCGTTCGAAAACGTGCTCTACCTGCTCCTAAAATAGTATACTTTCGCGTATCCTAATGCCTCATCTTTAAAATATTATACATTTGACTAACACAGAATTAAATGCTTTGACCATCTCACTACAAATGTTGTTTACATTTAACAAACAAATACATATTTAACAATAGTAAAATCGGTTGAAACTGAAGCTCTTTGTTCAGGTATTTCACTGTTCAAATATACTGCTGCCGTCGAAATATAGTTACACAATTAATATTTAATTTATCATGGCTTTTATGCAAATATATTTAGTTCTTGTCCACAATTAATACATATAATTGTTTATATATAAATTATCTGCTGTATATCTACTATGTTTAGTCAGCTATGAAATATTTAAGTGGCAGTCTACAACATAAAACAAACGTTACTAAGAGTAATATTAAATACAATAAAATACATATATAAATGCAATGCGCTTTGCTGTGTTCATGTTTTGTGTTTCTGTGGTGGAATCAATGTTCTGACATAAGAATATTACTACCTCAACGAAAAGCAGAACAAGAGAGTAAAACAAATTTTATTGAAATAATATGGCAATAATGTGGTGCGTCTTTTAAGATAGGTGCAATGCTGCCCATTTGCTTCTTACACTGTTACTGATCAACACTATGTATCAATAATTGTAAATATAATTACTGAAATTTATCGTTTTTTTTATCTGTAAGTGATATTGAAATTGTAATTACGGTGTTTGATTCTCCCATGTCTCCTGAATGCATTCATATAATTATATATCCGTATGATCATTCCCTGATTTTATATGGATTTTTAGAATAATGTGTGGGTATATTGTATTTCACTTGCAATCTGGGAGAGCCGCCCTCGCTCAGCCGTTTTCTGTATCCGAGCATATTAGGAAAACCCTTACTACCTGTATTCCATTCACTAGGTCCAAACTGTAAGCCGTTCGGTTGGGGAACCCAACAGCCTGACAAAACCCGCCTTTCACATGGAAACAATCAGCTTCCCCCTGTATCTGTAATGTCAGAAGCTGATCGTGGGGGAAAAGTGGAATTCCAATTGGGAATAAGTGGAGGGTTTTATCAGTTCCGACATATGCCTTACAGTCAAGGCAAACCTCCCGAAAGCCTTCGTCGGAACCGAGCGAATGAGACCAATATAATTTAATTCTGAGACGTTGTCCCAGACAAAAAACTAATTATAAGGAGAACACGTGAGTAGGAAAAACCATCCCAAAATGTTCCAATACATGGTAGTTGAGTTTCTTGATGCAGTCGTGTCGTTCAGGTATTTACAATTGAAGAGCAATATGAAATGAAACGAACGTGTAAGGACAGTTGTGAGTAAGGCGGACTTCGGTTTATTGGGAGAATTTTGAGAAGATGTACTTCATAGATAAAAGAGACCGCGTATAGAACACTTGTACAACCACGTTTTGAGTATTGCTCAAGTGCGGAACCACAGCAGGTTTAAAGGAAGACATAGAAGCAGTTCAGAGGCGAACACCTAGGTCCGTTACTGGTAGGTTCGACTAATATGCGAGTGTCACGGAAATGCTCCGGGATTCAAATGGGAATCACTGGAAGAACGACGACGTTCTTTACGAGAAACTCTGTAGAGGAAATTTAGAGGTCCGGAATTTGAAGCTAACTACAGATCTTGCTGCCGCTTACTTGCAGTTCACGTTAAGATCACAAAGACAAGATAAATTAGTTTTCGTTCAGACGCATTTTTCCCTCGCTCTATTTGTGAGTGGAATAGGAAGGGAAATGCCTAGTAGTGGTGTGGTGTACCCTCCGCCCCGGTGGATTGCGGAGTATGTATGCACTTCCCACAACCACCGTAGCGTCGAATGATAGAACGTGAAGAATCCTTGCGGGAAATTGCTGTTCGTTGGGATTTTGTTCAGTCTGTGCTGCATGTATTGGAAACTGGCTATTTTGTGTGCAATCGGATGGTCTGAATTCTTGCAAAGGACTGTACTTGTGGTGGTGACCTTTCTGAATAAGTGTTTCGGCAGTGCAACGGGTATGTGCAGAACGGATGACGGAAGGCCGTAGAACACGACGAGATGGGTCAGGCAACGCCACCTAGAGACAAGGCCGTACAACAGGCCGTGCTACGTCACACTGACCAGGCCGCGGCCACCAGCTGAGTGGTTGCCCACTACGAGGCTGTGGGCTTGCCCCAGCGTCCAGCCATTCCGCTGGCGGCCACGGCCTGGTCAGTGTAGCACCACAGTCTAACACATACAGTCACGACACTTCCGCGGATTTTTGTTATACACTGCGACAGCAGCGCTCCAAGCGGAGGGCAAGCTACTATTATGAATACGTTAGTGGATGAGTGCGAATAGTATCGTTTATATCGATTTTAACACTTTTTTTTACATTAGAGAACGTATGTAGTATCATAAAATAGATAATAACTTAAAAATAGCTCCACCTTTGTCTTTCTTGGGTTCCCTAAGATCACTGACGAGGTTGGAAACGGTACATTGCGGCACAGTTTATTTACTGCTATCTTGTAACCCACAGGGTTATACTGAATAATTTAATTTACTATTAAGAATAGAAAAAATGGCTAGGAAACACCGAATACCCGCCCTTTGGCAGAAAGACGAGTTTTTTCTTCTGAAGAACGTTAACGCTTCTCCACTCTAATTACAGTGAAATAGGTGAGCATGGAACGTAGGAAACGAATGTAGAATGCAATAACTACGGTATTTAACATACGAAATCAGTCACCACAACTGTCGCTTAAGGAAAACATCAGAAACGTGACAAGAAACCTGAAAAAGCAATCGAACTGTATTCAACAAAGAAGAACCCAATTCCACAATTGTTGCTACAGCTGAACCACAAACGGCAAGAATCTTCAAGACATTGTCTTCTTAAGCTAAAGTTACACTCAAAAGAATATGGGCTTATAATAAAGACGAATGAAGCCTAAAAATGTGCGGATCATTTGACCCCATACCACAACGATACGTGTCAAAAAACTCTTTGTCATAGTAAGAACACATCAAAATAGAAATTTATGTTCCTATTATGTTTATATTCTACTTACTGTCAGCGGAATAAGCTGCAAATATACACATATTCGTAAGTATTGGTTCATGACGAAGTTCTTCGTTATACCAGTGAATCAGTAAGTTCGACTGTTTTTACATTACTTTCCGTGTTATGTATGCCTCTTGATATATTACTAATGCTTGTAACACAAAAATTATATTAACTCTTTCATTATTTACGCACACAAATAATTACAAACAAACATCACTTTTCGGTGGCTTACCCAACGCTAGGAGCGCTAGTGTCGCAGCAACTGTCAGTTGGTAACAACTTTTACAGCAGTGAGTGTCGCGACTGTATATGTTAGACTGTGGTAGCACGTAGCACGGCCTGTTGTAAGGCCTTGTCTCCAGGTGGTGTTGGGTCAGGTCGCATCAGCCAGAATGTCCTCCGAGAAGATTAACACCTCATACTAGTGGCAATGCAGACTGATCTGCTTCCTCCCCGGATTTGGCAGAATATTGGAGTAATGGAACACATGGTAAACTACCAGGGGTGTATATCGGCATGGGTTACGTACACGGCTACTTTTGACTTTCTTTCTTTCTCTTTAGTCCAGTTCCCGCGCATGCAAGGTCGGCTTTGGTTATGGCATGTTAATATTGACGGAGTGGTTAGATGCCCCTCCTGTCGCCACCCGCTGTACCCCCCCCCCTCCCCGCCCCTGGGAGGAAATGTGTACCCAGATGTCTGCGTTTATTGTTATATGTGTGAAATTGTAATGAAATGTTTGCGAATCGTGTAACTGAGGCGGGACTTGGGGACCAGCCCAGTACTCATCTAGGAGGATGTGGAAAACCCGCAGCTACTTTTGACTAATGTGTAGAAACTTGATAAACGGCCCTGGTATATGCGAATACGTCACTAGAGCCAGAGATGGCGTTTCCGGATCAGCCCAGGGTATTTCAAATGATGTCCGCATTTTGGTTCGCCACAGACAGGGGAGGGCATCTCTGCATTCGCACTAGAGATACAGCGCCATCTCTCGACCTTATGGTGTGCGGTGCTGTTGGGCACAACCACCAATCACAGGTTGTGCTTGTCAAGAGCGCTGGGACTGGTTTGATCAACGTGAATGAAATCCTGCGAGCTGTAGCCATACCGTTTCTTTACTACACCCCAGACGCCATTTTCAGGAAGACAATGCACGAACACATGTTCCTGCACGAACACGTGGCATCTTGGGGTCGCAGGATATCAGACTTTTGCCCTGTCCTGCCTGATCACCAGATTTGTTGCTGGGCAATAATTGCGTTATGATGACACGAGGGTACAGTGCTGTGACCCAATGTCAGCCACCACGGATGAACTTTGGATGCAGGGAATTGTATCATGGATGGCTATACCGCGCGACGCCATTAGTGCCTTATTTGCTTCGATATCTTCACGCATGGGACAAGTAAACAGGGCCCTTTGTGAACCCTCTGCCTACTGGGCAACAGGACACATGCTGAACCGAGGTGACTGAAATACTAATCATTTCTTCAGAACATACTACTGAACATATCCTGGGAATATGAACTTCGGTCTCTAGTCTTTCGAATTGTTATCGTTCTCTTTCTTTATTTTTTTCAACCTGAGTGTAGATCTGAGCAAGATTTCACGTGTCTTTTAATGATTAGGTAAGGTGAGCAGGTGATATGCTCATCAAGGACGTAAGATTTTCACTGACTAAAATGCCACTAAACATTTTATAGTGCTATTTGGTATTCTAATATTGGAGGATAAGAAAACGTTAAACATTGTATTGTCAATCGACACCTCGTCGATTTTAGGTAAGTTTGATTTTTTTTATTTTTTATTTTTAGGCAAATTATTTCACAAAACACTTGACTTACTTTGCTTTATTTATCTATTTATCTTTAATTTTCGTGTTTCGTTTAGAGAGCATCAAAAGTGGTACATATTTAAACGTTTCGCTAATTTTTATGGTACTCTGTTGATGTACTGCTGAAGACGTATCCACTTTTGTTAATCGTCTCATATATATTACACTTCAGAGTCGAGTTAAAGCACAAGTAAAAGCTTCTGTAAATTAAAACTGAAGAGACATGCAGTACAATACATATTTGGATTTTAATAGCTTCGGTAGACATAGGAAAGTGTTCTGCTTCATTGATCATGAGATAGGTTCAGTTGAAGTTGCCTGATGAAACATTATGACGCACATCATGAACACGCATCTTACGTGCTTTTTATCTTCTCAACTGCGTATTGCTACCTTCTGCTTTGCGGTATGAATTTGAAGTATGACTGTTGCCGAGTTTTAATCTCGCTGTATCCTATCAGCAAGAAAACAATCAGCCAGATAAGAGTTTTGTTCATTTTAAGTCTTCAAAGCTCGCAATAACAAAAAGAGCCATGGAGAAAGAACAAAGCACAAAAATGGAGTACCCATTTTAAATTCTGTCAACATATTTCTGAAAACCGCAGTTGTGACCTTAGTGCAATGAAATAATACAGCGCGCTTGAAATAATAACGTGAATCACAGATTAGGAAAAGCGCTACGTTATACCTTCAGCGCTTCAGTTGCTGGCGAGCCAACACTTTGAGCAAAATATGGTTTTTCGATAAGGCACACGCGGCAATGACACCTCTTCTACTAAAGGACTGCAGTTAGTAGGGTATAATTCTCGGACGGTTTGCAATGGATCATCACAAACGTAAACACACTACAGAAGTACGCCAACAGTTCTGAGCATAGACGTTTAGCGTAGGTCAGTGCGAGGACGACTGAGAGTAACCTTGTAAAAGTAAATCCAATCATGTCTTCAACAGAAGCGTCCGAAGATGTAACTGCTGCTGCTCGAAGTTGGAATTGCATGCAAACTGCTGCGGGAAAACTGAAGCAGTTGGCTCGTGCGTCGGGTATCTCCAAGTTCCTCCCAAGGGAATGCAAGGATGGGGCACTTTATTACTGGATGAGTGAAATAGAGTTTGGAGAATGAGTGCATAGCAGAACGTGCCTGTAACCATGAGTTATATTTATACTTTCGTAGCACATTGCTGGTCATTGAAATGACATTATGAAAGTGGCATCAGAATAATGTTGAATTGCCGTTAATTGCACCGTAATTATGTTTGGATATGCAAATGCCATATTCAAGTGCAAGTATTTACAGGTAAGAGCATCTGTTTCGAACTTATTAAGACACAGCTATTTTCTCATCAAAAAGCCGCATTTGAATGAAGTACCTGCCACATTCCGGCAGCGGCAAGGTTTAACCAGTCGACTGGGTGATATTGCTGATCGCGTTGCTCGCGATCCCATTCAAATTCAAATGTGCGTGGTCATCAGTCCGTAGCTTACAAACTACTTAAACGAAGGTAAACCTAAGGACAACACAAACACGCCTGCCCTAGGGAGGACTCAACGTCCAACGGCGAACAACCACGCGCTCCGCAGCGAGGTGCCTTAGACCGCTCGGCTACTCCACCGCGGCCGCGATCCCATTGCTGCCACATCAGTATACAGGAAAGTGACTTCCTAATATGGCATTGTTCCTCCTTTTTCTCGTACAACTACAGCAACGCTGTAAGTACCCTGCAGGAGTATTCACTAATTCTGCCACTGTAGCCGTCCATAAATTCGAAATGTTGGTGGCAAACGATTTTGTGTACGAACTGGCCTCTAGATTATGTACCATAAATCTTCGATGGAATAATATCGGAAAATCTGCGTGGCCAAATCAGTCGCTGGAATCGTCCAGAACTTTCTTCAAAACAGCCCCAATCTACTGCGACATAGCGCACAGTCATTAATAAAAATTCCATCGTTTTTGGGAATTTGAACTCCATTAAACACTTCACATGAAGAAGCCAGACATAACCATTTCCAGTCAATTGATGGTCAGTAGGAGTAGAGGAGTCAGTCATTTGCATATAAAAGCTCACACCATTATGGGAATTATCAGACCACGCCACAGTTCTCCAGTCGTCTAAGGTCCCAATGATACGGTCACGAGTCCAGGAGAGGTCATGGAAGCGATGTTTTGCTGTTAGCCAAGGCACGCGAGCTAGACTTAGCAGCCATTAACCCATCGGAGGTAGCGTTGCGTCCTTCCAGAGTGGCGAGATTGGTGAGTTAGTTTTTCATTCTCGTAGTTATGAATTCGCGCGCAGTGTCGCATTTCGTTCCTTTGAATCGGCTGCTTCCATTGCAGATCAATTTTAGCTCGTTTTCTCGACTGCGAAGCGGTTGGATACGGCTGCGAAGTTGAGGTTCATACTAAAGATAAGGAAGACTTTTCGTTTTAATAATAATGATTCATCAGATTAAAACTCTTTTTTTATATAGTGACTAAGTGCAATGTTGCACTTCTTATTTTATACCCAATTTTTTAACAAGATGACCAGATTAATATATATACAGATTAATATATATTAATATATCATCTGGTCATATATATATATATATATATATATATATATATATATATATATATATATATATATATATGACCAGATGATGGTCACACAGTGCACCGAAACCGGTCGTCACTTAATAAATTGTTAGTTTGCGATCTTGGCTTATCATTTGGAAACTATATCTCAAACAATCATTTTGAGGTCATTCCAGAAACACGGGAAATATTGTAAAACTAATGAGTGGCGTGATTGTGAAAAAAAAATCACTTATAACGTTTGTGTGCTGCCATATGAAGGTAATTTATAGCTTTTGAAGAAAAAAGAAAATTAAAACCAAAAATGCTTCGTCGCTTTCTGGGTTAATGTCCGATGTCGCGCGACTGTCGTAGGATGTCGGTCAATCGTACGTCGCAAATTGATTTCTGCATTTTTGTCACGCTGTGTTGGTTACCTGTTATCACTGACAACTCTCCAAGAGCAGGCTACTGGCGACTGCGTTGTCCGTTGGAGGATGAAAAGCGTGAAATTTTGTTTCGTCGGCACAGTCTTGACACTGTGAATCTCAGAATAGTGAATCGCCTAACGATGTGTAGCTGCCAGTACTATACCACGTTCGGAGTCTGTAAATTCCCGTCGTTCGGCCATAATCAAATGGGAAACTTTTTGACACAAATCATCGGAATAGAAAGGTCAGCTTCACCAGTGCACCACCCTTTTACCTTTTATACGTTGTGTAAGCGTTACTACGACTGTGTGTATCGCCTTGCCACGTCTGGTGTCTTAGGTCTAAGGTTCTCGCGACTAACGCCCGAGAGGGCAGATATACACAAGAAGTTCAGTTATCCTATCACCACGTACAGGCTCGGTTTTCCCCTCCCGTAAATGTGTGGTTTAGAGTTATTACAGTAGTTCGGTTCACTGTGAGTACCGTTATTATATTGTCACTGCAGGCAGAAAAGAAATCGCCGGTTACATATCAGTTACTTTTACTACGGCCATTGTTGATCTGTTCACTGCCAGTATTGTGCTAGAGAAATGGTTCGAAGCCGAAGAAAGTGGTTGTTTCGATGGACAAAAGTTGGAACCAGTAAAAATTGTAGGCAAAGGAGAACTACTGAAAACCAACATGGTGTAAGGGCATCAACTGAATCAGACATGAAGAAGAATCGAAAAATTTAATACGTCTGCTTTAAAATGATGACTAAAGGTAGTTTGGAGAATCGTGGTACAATAATGAAAGCAAGAATTGAATCATTGGATGAGACGTTATTCATTTGGTTCAGTGAGATAAAAGAGAATGGAGTCTGAATGTCTCGTCCAAAAGCAGCAAGAGGTGCCGACGTTGAACACCGAGCTACCGGATGGTGACCATAAGTTTAATGCCAGACGAGGTTGGTTGGAAATCTTGTCATGGAATACCTCAGCTGTCAGTGACGGGAGAAACGTTTTGGGGGGATACAGTGACTGCAGAAAATTTCGGTAAAGAATTTGAAGAAATTATTTCCCTCGGAAATTTAATCCCACAGTAGATTTACAATGTCGGCGAAATTGGACATTTTCATTGTATGGTGCGCAGTAAGACGGTCGCTTCCAAAGTAGATGACTCGGAAAAACCTTACAAGAGGTCTAAACATTGAGTTACGGTTGTTTTTCTATTTAGTCTAAAGTTTTTTGGATTTATCCGGTTTACATCCGGGCGCACCTAGTCCAGATAAACGAGGTTCTCGTGTACTGTATAATTTCCATGACAGTACAAGGTCGTATGGCGACTGCATATAGATTGAATTTGAATTTTCGGAACAAATCAAGTGATCAAACGAAGAGTGCGACGAAGTCCTGACGAGCACCACGAAGACCCGCGGTAAAACAAGGTGGTGAGCTGTGAGACTAAATATTTCAGCGGTCGCAATTTCTTCATTTAGGCGCCCGACGCAAAATACGCAATATTACGGCGACCACGCGCTGAGTTTTAAGTCCTTTCTACGTGAGAGCTTACGAGATTACCCATGATGCACCGGTCACGCCGTCCGCGGACAGTATAGACGCGTACACTTGCACAAGATCGCTAGTAGACGGTATAGGGTGGATCCTACTCTCACGCGCATGGAAGTGCTTCGCGCATGCGCAGACGACCGGATGTGGAACCCAGCTGACAAACGAAGGCAAGTCGGGAATTTGTTTGAGAATGTGTACTTGCTCAGAGCAACATAGTTTTCCGACTCAGTCGTATTTTAGGAGGTGATACTCTAGAGGAATTGCATTAAAAATTTAATATAACTTGTGTACAATTTTTATTGAATACAGAGATGTAGTTTTTAATATGAAATCCAAACAAACGTAGAGTAAATGCAAATCAAGAAATTTTCACTGATTTCATTTAAAACTTCCGGGCTCATAAGCCGTGGTCGATTTATAAAACTTTCCCCTAACGTTTCATCTTCGGCTGCGGAAGACATCTTCAGAGGTAGAATGGCGAACAGTTCGCCATTCTACCTCTGAAGATGTCTTCCGCAGCCGAAGATGAAACGTTAGGGGAAAGTTTTATAAATCGACCACGGCTTATGAGCCCGGAAGTTTTAAATGAAGTTGACGCCGGCCGTGAAAGCTTACATTGTATGATTTTCACTGATTTATCCGACAGTTCTTGGTAGTACAACATCACACTTACTTAAAAGTAGTATTTTGTGTGTATTCTACACGTTCATTTCCACTTAGTTACCCGGTTTTCGACTTACGAGGACATATTCAGACTTTGAACTACGTCAAAAACCGGTTATTTGAATAAAAGTCAATATGGTGATCTACCAAGAACCGACAAAAGAATCAATCATTATATCCAAATCAGTTTGTTGTACATCCCAAGAGCTGTATCCCTGTACCCTATAAAAAAAATTGGACACACATTATATGAAATTTTAACTGCAAGTCGTCTTTATTACCATCTTGTAAAATATTTGCTATTTTTCCTGAAACACGCTGTAGTTAACAGATGAAATATTTGTTTTTGGTGAGCATTATTTGAAGCTTAATTAAAGTGAAAGGTCTACGTATAGACACCCGAGCTTGTTCATCATACACACAGGCGGGTCAAACCGCAGCGGCTGGAATTATGTAATCGCATTTTATAATGAGGACGTTAACACATATGAGCGACGTAGTTACGCATGAAATGCACGAAAACAATTAAATACAGTTTCACAGTGTCAGACTAAAACACAAATAAATGTTTCAATATATACATGTGGCGTCTGTTCCGAAAGAACAGACGTCACTCCTGATCATGCAGTTGTTATTCCTTAATATTCACAGAATATATGACATCAACTGCGATTGGGCAAAGCTGAAAATGTGTACCCAGCCGGGATTCGAACCCGTGTCTCCTGCTTTCTAGGCAGTTGCGCTGACCCCTACACCACAGGGGACACAGTGATCACCGCAGCTGCAAGGACTACCTAAGCACGCCTCCCGTCAGATACAAATTCCCAGCTTCGCCCTGCCCATAGTACTCAAACTCGTAGTTATGAAACTAATTCACGTAAGAGAAAGGGCTTCAACCCTCCCCAGTAACAATAGGATCATTGCCCGTCACCGGCATATTATATATATATATATATATATATATATATATATATATATATATATATATATATATATATATATATATATATATATGTAGCGTGTGTACCGAAAGAACAGACGTCACTTCTGATCCTGCAGTTGTTATTATTTAATATTCACAGAATATATGACATCAACTGCGATTGGGCAAAGCTGAAAATGTGTACCCAGCCGGGATTCGAACCCGGGTCTCCTGCTTTCTAGGCAGTTGCGCTGACCTCTACACCACTGGGGACACAGTGATCGCCGCACCTACAAGGAATACCTGTGTCCCCAGTATGCCGGGCGCCGTGGTTCAGCGCGCCCGGTCAGAGAGCTGAACGTCCTCTGTAACAAAAAGCTGAGCCAAATGATCAACGAACGACCAAGTACGAACAATAAAAACGACCGCAGATCAAAGATCTAACTGAAAGGAGAGAAAAAAAAAAGTGGTGCCCAATCGGAGTTGATGTCATATATTCTGTGAATATTAAATGTTTTAATCATCACAATATATCCTACAGTTTAGAAAAGTGATGTTAACGCGGCGATTCATTTGCTATAAGTTGACAACAAACGTAGTAGACGCGTGAAGCAGGCGACTCACCAAATGCGTACCGTTTGAACGCTTCTTTGTAGTTCGGCGGTCTATCGCAAGGGGCGCTGCAGCTGACAACGACTTCCTTGTGCGTATTGCACGTCTCGTATAGAAAGGGCTTTAGACGTGCTGTTCGAGAAGCCACGGAGGACACGTGACCCGCGAAGGACAGGTCGGCGACTTTGCATAACGGCGCAGAGCCGAGCGGTGGCGTGGGCGGCGCGGCCCAAGGTCTGCCGGGCTGAGGGCGGCGCAGGGCGGCGGTCCCTAGGGGCGGGGCGGCGGCCACAATCTGCTTAAGGCGCCGCCCACCCCGCCTGCCGCCCACTCCGCCTCCCTGCGGGCGGCGTGTGCCCAGCCAGGCCGGCCCATGCTAGCGGTCTGCCCTACACGATGACCGCTGCCCACTCTGCCTTCCCTCGCACAGTGGATCGAAATCTAGTCAAGCGTTTGCCCCCGTCCACTCCGAACAAATATGCTCACTTTCAATGTTCCTCTACACCAGCATTTCCTCAACCTTTTCTAACTGACGACCCTCTTGAAACTAAAATTAATTATGTGGTTGCGTAGACTTTCCCGGCGTAGTAACTGATAATATTTATCTCGGGTATGCAGCCGGATACCGTCGTCAACCAGACACGATATTTCAGCAGACCAACTGGCGGCCATCTTCAGGTGAGAGCGCAGAACACTAACTCGCCGGAAACTGATAAAGAACAAGAAACAGCAGCCCATTTATACACTGCTGACGACCCACCGCGCGTGCGCGAAACCAAAGTAGAAGCCACCTAGGCGCAATAGAACCAGTAGCGCGCCGGTGGAGAAAAAGGGCAAAATACGATGGGTCGAAAACAAGGCTAGTTAAAAGAAACAGCAGGTCGAAATGAAGACCGTTGTTGCTTGATGTCAGATAAAATCGGGTTCCAAGTTTGACGTAGTGGAAAACCCTTGTCCCTATTAATTATATTATCGGCCATACGAATTTCCATTGATTCTTTGAGAACACATTCCCAGTAGCGGGAAGCAGGAGCAATCAGTTTAGTTTCATCGTATAACATCTTGTGTCCCTAAGACTAGAGCCCTCCTTGGGTCAGTCAAAGATGATTTAGGACTGAAGAAACCCGGTGTTTATAGTATTCCGTGTTATTGTGGTAAAACTTACATTGGCCGAACGATCCGCACAGTTCAGGATCGGTCTGTGGAACACCACCGTCATACTCGTTTGCTCCAACCTGAAAAGTCGGCTGTTGCTGAACATTGTTTGAATGAGGGACACAAAATGTTATACGATGAAACTAAACTGATTGCTCCTGCTTCCCGCTACTGGGGATGTGTTCTCAAAGAATCAATGGAAATTCGTATGACCGATAATATTATTAATAGGGACAAGGGTTTTCCACTAAGTAAAACTTGGAACCCGATTTTATCTGACATCAAACAACAACGGTCTTCATTTCGACCTGCTGTTTCTTTTAACTAGCCTTGTTTTCGACCCATCGTTTTTGCCGTTTTTCTCCACCGGCACGCTACTGGTTCTATTGCGCCTAGGTGGCTTCTACTTTGGTTTCGCGCACGCGATGTGGGTCGTCAGCAGTGTATAAGGGGCTGCTGTTTCCTGTTCTTTATCAGTTTCCGGCGAGTTAGTGTTCTGCGGTCTCACCTGAAGATGGCAGCCAGTTGGTCTGCTGAAATATCGTGTCTGGTTGATGACGGTATCCGGCTGCATACCCGAGATAAATATTAAGATCAATTATTTTTATACAGGGTGTTACAAAAAGGTACGGCCAAACTTTCACGAAACATTCCTCACACACAAAGAAAGAAAATATGTGTCCGGAAACGCTTAATTTCCATGTTAGAGCTCATTTTAGTATCTACTGATGAGGCTTCATTCCAACGTGATCAAAATGTAAATTTTCACAATCAGCATGTGTGGGCTGACAAGAATCCGCACGCAAATGTGCAATCACGCCATCAACACCGATTTTCTCTCAACGTTTGGGCAGGAATTGTTGGTGATGTCTTGACTGGGCCTCGTGTTCTTCCACCTTCGCTCACTGGAGCACGTTATCATGATTTCATACGGAATACTCTACCTGTGCTGCTAGAACAAGTGCCTTTACAAGTACGACACAACATGTGGTTCATGCACGATGGAGCTCCTGCACATTTCAGTCGACGTGTTCGTACGCTTCTCGACGACAGATTCGGTGGCCGATGGATTGGTAGAGGCGGACCAGTTCCATAGCCTCCACGCTCTCCTGACCTCCACCCTCTTGACTTTCATTTATGGGGGAGTTTCAAAAGCTGTTGTCTACGCAACACCGGTACCAAATGTAGAGACTCTTCCTGCTCGTATTGTGGACGGCTGTGATACAATACGCCATTCTCCAGGGCTGCATCAGCGCATCATGGATTCCATGCGACGGACGGTGGATGCATGTATCCTCGCTAACGGAGGACATTTTGAACATGTCCTATAACAAAGTGTTTCAATTCACGCTGGTACGTTCTGTTGCAGTGTGTTTCCACTCCATGACTAATGTGATTTGAAGAGAAGTAATAAAATGAGCTCTAACATGGAAATTAAGCGTTTCCGGACACATGTCCACATAACATATTTTCTTTCTTTGTGTGTGAGGAATGTTTCCTGAAAGTTTGGCCGTACCTTTTTGTAACTCCCTGTATATTGTAATCAAGCTTAAGGCAAATTGAATCTTTTTTTCTACTAATTTCATCTTTTTTACTATTAACTAACAGTTATGTGTTTCATTCCATGACGCCATTTCAATTGTAAAACATCATATTTTTGACATGTTATTCCTAATATTTTACAATGTTACAGACAATGGGTATAGACGAAACTGTATATCGCATAAAGATACCGTTAGAAGAAACTGAAAATTTTAAGCTGTACACTGGACCGAGACAAGGAGATGCTATTTCACCTACTTTATTTGTCCTAGGGAAGACCGATAGACAATTTACCAAAACTAATCCATAAGGGATCCAACAACTACAGAACAGTAATATTTCTAGACTTGCTACGCGTATGATGCAACATTAATGAGCAGTTCCTAAACAGAATCAATGAAAAGATGCAAAATTATTACAAAATTGCCGAGAAAACAGGATTACATGTTAATGAAGAAAAGACAGAATACCTGGTCATAAGTAAGAGAAGGAGAAAAGAGGCACCTTTGATTGTAGATGGTTTCCCTTGTAAGACTGCTGACTGTTTCGAGTATCAGGGAGTCTTTCCAGTAAAAACAGTAGGATACTGAAATAGATGCCCGTTTAGCAACATCGAACAAGGCGCTTTTTAGTTTCCACAAAATTCTAAGGAAAAGATCACTTAGCAGCAACTTCTAAATCCGCTTATATCAGTCAAGCATTATACCGGTGACGCATCTGAAACATTAACATTTACAAAGAAAGATGAATAAAAACGGTTAACATTCGAAAGAAAACCAAAGTTTTGGATCTGTATATGATGAAAATAACATTGCGTCGAGAATAAGAAAAAAAAAAAAAAAAAAAAAATGAAGAACCAAGACAGCTGTTCAAACACCGTAACATCGTCGAAGTGTTCAAGAAGAGAAGGCTGAACTGGGAAAGCCATATAACCAGAATGACAGAAGATAGATTACAGAGAATGACATGCAGCAGAACAATCGAGAGGAAGAGGCAGACCATAAGACACAGCCAGGATAACAGCGACATGAGCTGGACAAGCACATCGCACTCGATAGAAAAGAAGCTCGTGCAGCAAGCGTATGGTCGATAAGGTTCAAATGTTTGTAAAGCTTACGGGACTTAACTGTCATCAGTCCCTAAACTTACAAACTACTTATTAACTGAATTGTAATACTAAAGACGACACAAACATCCAAGCTCGAGGGGGGATTCGAATCCCCGACAGGGAACGGCCTTGCGCATCCAGCATAGCGCCTCAATCCGCTTTGCCGCTTCGCCGCGGCGGTCGATAAGGGCCTTGCCATATATAAAGTGAGTATAATACAGTATCCTTTTTAAACAAAAATGACAACCTAAAGCGTTGTGCAAGAGATTAAGGATTTAAAAAATGGAAAAAAAATTAAAAATGATTTTGTTTGCCTCAAACTTGATTACAATAGCGTTGAAAAACGTTAACTAATAAGATTAACCGATCTTTGAATATTACCACGAGAACAATAGCTTTACACACATATCAATGAGAAATAATAGTTTTGGAATGCAAAGTAAGCTATCTTGAATTGTTTTCTATGTACCTTACATAAGTTTTATATTTAATCTTTTAATGCCAGTAAATTTGCATACAACACTGCAGAGCCACTTATAGAGTACCTCTGAAAATATCGATAAGAATTACGTCATTATTTAAATGCTTTTTCATTTTACGTATGATAAAGATGACCATAGTTATTTTATCTCAGGCAATGACAAAAACATAATTAGTTAATTATAATCCTATATTTTTTGGCTCAATATATGTATGAAGTCTTTTCATTGGCTACCAAAGATGGGTGCAGCTGGCAAAGGGGCGGAGCGTTAGCTATTTAAGAGCAGCAAACCTTGCAGTGACGGACTGGAAGGCCTCCAGTTGCATGACATCAATGGGTATTAACTTAGGTTAATGTTGGCTTGAAGGATCTCTAAATGTAACTATGATACATATCACAGTTGTAATCTTGAAGATGGTTCAAAAAAGGACC
This sequence comes from Locusta migratoria, assembly GCA_026315105.1. Lineage (NCBI taxonomy): Eukaryota > Metazoa > Arthropoda > Insecta > Orthoptera > Acrididae > Locusta > Locusta migratoria. Next base: position 551,942,328 of record CM048744.1, read on the forward strand.
GAAATAGTCGATATAAATAAAATTCATTGCACTCTAGACTGTTTTATATATAAATTTAAATAAAAGAGTGCTGTTATTCCAAAAAGGGAAACAATTTTTTTTTCCAAAAATATAAAATGAATTATGGTGACTCCTCAAGAAAGCGATAAAAACTATGATATCCACGACGTAGTTACATTTCTCTTATTATACTTTATATTAAATTTACAATTACATAGGCTTCCGCGGCTAAGGTCAGTTGATATAAAAGTTTTCTGGGTGTTGTACGGCGTCGTAATTGAGATGGCTATTACTTACTAACCAACGTTTCGGCCAACGTTACAGTGGGCTTCTTCTATGTACAATAGAGTACACATCATTTGTTTGAAGAAGTCTGGAGAATTTTAGTGAACGATTCGGCTCCTCAGATCGCTGACACAATGGAGAGGTTCGTTGATACGCAAAATCTGGGAACTGCGACACCTTCGTAATCATGGACGGCCATAGGCGCAACATGGTTCAATATTCCTGTATGGAGTTACAATTATTTTCTGAGTTCATGCCACGTCGAGTTGCTGCATTTCGCCTAGCAAAAGGGGGTCAGTCAGATACCATTTGTCATGCAAACCGTGACTCATCTCAGCTCATTGTATGTTCCAGTATGGTATCTGTCTCAACAGCTACAGGTTCTTTCATGGTCACAGTTTGGAAACAAAACGGTTGGATCGCACTTGACCTCTGACAAGGAAAGTACTTGGGCTCGAACAAACACATATACACCAAAAATCGTATTAGAGATAATATAAAGATCCCTTATTGCACTAGTAATACTCCCGCATCTGCAAAACTCTGCAGTCGTCTGTTAGAGGCCTCTGAATGTGCCATGCCGCATTGCACTTTGACCTGTCGGTTCGCCAGTAGGGACGGTGCAGTGTGCCTCCGAAGTTGCGTTTTGTGACATTATTTGTGTGGTGAAGCTTCAGATGGGGCGGCGGTTGCTGATCAATCCTGATAATGTATTGCGATTAGTTGAGATGAAGTTACGAAGAACCCTTCTTCCTGATGATGGTATTAGTGTAGAAAATTAATCATTTGCATGCTTTCTTGTATCTGTTATGGTACAGAAATATGAGCATAAGTTAGATACTGTTGTTACAAACTCATAATAATGATAATAGAAATGATAATGACGAACAACTCATTGCAAGCGGTAGTGCTACGGTAAGTGCGGGAAGAGGCTATGGAAGTGGCAGTGAATACCAACAGTCTTTCGGGAAGAAGGTTAAAGTTGCAACTATCATCACGGCTTTTGATGACAATTCGCTAGAGAACATGTACGATGATTATTACATAAGTTATAGTTAAGATATCTGCATTACGTATGGCGTCTACAATTACATGTACAGTGCTATCTAGAGCATTGCAGATAAACGCCACCCACCAGCACACTGAGGTGTACGTAGAGATCCTGTAACCAAACGTTCATACAGATATGTTTGATCGAGCCCATGTACTTTCCTTGTGAGTAGCGTAAATGCATTACGGTTTCTGGGTACTTTTAGGAACATTTTACCACACAAGCGCCTTATTGATTGGGATCCCCTAATCACCCCTTTTCCCATGTACACTTTACGCATGTTCTTTCTCACTACTAATATTTAAGCGTACTGAATACAAATCTTGCACGTAGGCGTGCTCAGCCGATACACTGTCGAACGTCAGTTACAGTAATCTACAGTTGTATCACTTCTGACGTCCCTGTTAGCTTTGCGTCCTAAGCGGTTACATATTTATTCGGAATTTATACCAGCCCTGACGCGTCTAAAAAATTCCACAATGCCGTTGGAGTGCATCGCCACTTAAGGTTGCTAGTTTGAAAGAAACTCCGGATCCACCAGACAATTCAATGCCTTATTCAGACGTTTGACGTGCAGGAATGGTTTCTGATAATAAACAATTATCACGAAGACCACTTGCAACTATAGATCCTGTTCACAGATTCCTGCTATGCAATGCGCATTTCAGTTACTGAATTGACAGTACAAATGTACTACGAATTCCAAAGGCTGCAAAGTGAAAAGTGTTCCTCGCATGACCATTGCACATGATTAATGATGAAGACCCTGTTTCTATACAGTGTATCCAATTCTGTGAATGTTTTGAACTGTTTGTGCCAGTTGCAGTGACGTCTTATGCAGCCCAGTTTAAACATAATGGAACAATGAATCTGCTTAATCCTAAATATTAATGAAATTCAAATGGTCATGAAGATCATGCAGTCAAACTCTCTGGGTTCCTAGGGACCCTTTTTCTGTGACGATCCTGTCACTACATAACGTAGCGGTTCGTGCCTGTGTACAGTTTAGAACGTCCACTCACTGCATTCTTCTGCCAGCAGTCCACGCTAGCACTTCGAACAGAGAAAGTACTACAAATACCCATGTTTTGCACATAATATGTATATCTGGCAGATGTGATGACGGACAGTTTCCAGAGTAAAATTTATTGTTATTATTTCAGAAACATTTAACAGTCGAAACATAGTAATTATTTGTGGCCAGTTTATGGTAAATTGCTGCTCCACACTAATGTCTGTGATCGGATGTCTGCACTGATATTATGTAAAGCTTTTACTTGAAATGTTCAGTTCGTGGTAACGGAATGGACAACACGCCACAGGTATTTAAGGTATTCATTATTTCCCACAAAAAGTTTCAGAGTTTTTCACTTTTAATACTTCGTAATCACCCATTAACAGTGATCAATACTCGGCAATCCTCAAACTTTCGTATTACCGCGCGAATACTGAAACTTCTCGGAGCTCGTGTTTTCGTGGCCTCTCGTGTTAGTAGCTCACCTCCGAATTCTTTTTTGGACTAGCCAAAAGCTTTTTCTCTCCAGACAACGCGGGGATTAAACTTAGCTAGCAGTTAGAAACAATCTATTCCGCGTTTTATTTAGTGATCAATCACAATAACTTCCTTTTTCTATAGCAATTTAGAACAAATTATTAAACACATACTTCCCATAATAAATAACGAGTATTTAGGAAATACCACTGTTTCTGCAGAAACAAAATCTGGCCTCCGGAGTCGGGGGTTCGACTCCACCCTCGGACATGGATGTGTGTCTTGTCCTTAGGTTAGTTTAACATAGTTTAAGTAAAACTTCCTGGCAGATTAAAATTGTGTGCCGGAACCGGGACTCGAACCTGGGACCGTTGCCTTTCGCGGGCAAGCGCTCTACCGACTGAGCTACCCCGACACGACTCACGATGCCGCCTCACAGCTTTACTTCCGCCAGTACCGCTCAGTCGGTAGAGCGCTTGCCCGCGAAAGGCAAAGGTCCCAGGTTCGAGTCCCGCTTCCGGCACACAATTTTAACCGAGGTACTGGCGGAAGTAAAGTTGTGAGGCGGCATCGTGAGTCGTGTTGGGGTAGCTCAGTCGGTAGAGCGCTTGCCCGCGAAAGGCAAAGGTCCCAGGTTCGAGTCCCGGTTCCGGCACACAATTTTAATCTGCCAGGAAGTTTCATACCAGCGCACACTCCGCTGCAGAGTGAAAGTTTCATTCTGGAAACATCCCTTAGGCTGTGGCTAAGCCATGTCTCCACCATATCCTTTCTTCCAGGAGTGCTAGTCTTGCGTGTTTGCAAGAGAGCTTCTGTGAAGTTTGGAAAGTAGGAGGCGAGGTACTGGCGGAAGTAAAGTTGTGAGGCGGCATCGTGAGTCGTGTCGGGGTAGCTCAGACGGTAGAGCGCTTGCCCGCGAAAGGCAAAGGTCCCAGGTTCGAGTCCCGGTTCCGGCACACAGTTTTAATCTGCCAGGAAGTTTCATATCAGCGCACACTCCGCTGCAGAGTGAAAGTTTCATTCTATAGTTTAAGTAGTTTAAACTGTGGACTAATAACCACGCAGTTGAGTCCGATAGATGTCCTTACATCTGAACATTTTTTTAACCAAAAACTGGTGAAATATAATTACAAGTTGAAAAAACAGTTACGTGTCAGTACTTTACTGCACTGACGTACCTTATTCACACCAATGGTTTACAAGAGCAGTAGGTACGGTAATGTTCGTTGGCACAAAGTCTCACTGACATTCATGATGAAAACAAATTTGGAAATCATCAATGCTACTGCTATAAACACCTTACACGTTAATCACGCAGAAACCTAAAAGCATCAAAATAACAATGAATTTCGCGCGTTGGTGAAAGAATTATTTAAATTCACTAGAAAACTTCCGACGTAATTTAATATCCAAATCTCACTGCCAAGAAACTATTCAAAGTACCGAGTGTTCAAGTTCACGTCCACAAGTCTACGAAGGATGCATTCAGGCAGCTTCAACCTCGTTGAAAATGCCACCCTGTTTGTTAATGTATACTTAACACTACTACACTCCCTGCAACTGCTTGTAAAATAATCACCGTTCAAATTACACATTTTTTTAGAGTGTAGCATTACATTAAATATTTTAACATAAATTATATCTGCGACGCTTGTCGCCTGTGTATCCTCTGCCCACTTTTGTTTACGATGGTCTGTTTTTTTTCGACTTAGAGAGAGAGAGAGAGAGAGAGAGAGAGAGAGAGAGAGAGAGAGAGAGAGAGAGACAGACAGACAGACAGAAAGACAGAGAGAGAGAACAGAAACGCTCGTCGTCTTTTACGTATATAACTTGACAATAGATAGACGTCTCATCTTCTTACTCTCAACAATCAAATGTAAGTGTGAACTGTGGGATTTATTTTTCTTTTTTGTAATTATTCCTCTGTTTGATAAATCTTCTTTCTTATTTCAAAAATGACTTATCATTTTTTAATAAATAAATTCTCATTGTTTTCAACAAGCCGAAAAACGAACGTAAAAAGATGCCTGGCCACCATTCCGGTTCGCTTCGCTACTGCACCCAAGTACAGCTCAATTTCGTCTCCTTCAACACTCCTTTCATACTGGTTCTGTATTTCAGAGCCTTCAATCAATTTTTAGTTCATACGAATAATTATACTCCATTAGTTATCAGTTCAGCTCATCTAAACTACATCTATCATGTAAAGGTAACTTTTCACGAATTTTCTTTGTAATGGTATTTTCGGGAGTTGTCATAACTTCAATAGTGACTCTTGCTGTCTTTTTATGCCGGAATCATTTAGACTCACTTTTGCCGTAATATCTTTAAAATTTAATTCCTGCATATGTTTCGATATTCACTAACCTAAAGTTTATTCAGTTTCATACGTGGTATTTAACTCAAATCAATACAGACAACACCAAAATAAGTAAATAAATAAATAAAAGTAAAAATAAAAACTAAATAAATAAGTACAACATACTACAACATGTAGCAAATACTCTCGATCATATTCTATTCCTTTGGAACAGATGTTTGATATTACTCTCGATTAGTTTGCCACCCACTTTAATCACAGATGTTGCCGAGGTGGGGTGGCTTGCGTGCCTCAACGATACAAATAGCCGTCCCAAGGTACAACAAAGGTATCTGTGGAGAGGCCAGACAAACGTGTGGTTGCTGAAGAGGGGCAGCAGCCTTTTCAGTAGTTACAGGGGCAACAGTCTGGAAGACTGAGCTGGCCTTGTAACATCAGATAATGTGGCTTTGCCATATAGTTACTGCGAACTCCTGAAAGCAAGGGTAAACTACAGCCGTTACTTTTCCCGAGGACATGCGGCTCTACTGTATGAAAATATGATGATGGCATCCTCTCGGGTAAAATATTCCGGAGGTAAAATAGTCCCCCATTCGGATCTCCGGGCGGGGCTACTCAGGAGGATGTGATCATCAGGAAAGATAACACTGGCATTCTACGGATCGGACCGTGGAATGTTAGATCCCTTAATCGGCTTGGGAAGCTAGAAAATTTAAAAAGAGAAATGGATAGGTTGAAGTTAGATATAGTGAGGATTAGTGAAGTTCGATGGCATAATTACGTATTCAAAACCGGGGGCAAATATAAAACATCGTCCGAACTAGTTCTGAATGCTTTTTCTGAGAACTACTTCGAACAGTTAGTTCATGAACCCACTAGAATAGTACGTGGTTGCGAAAATACTCTTGATCTCCTAGCAACAAATAATCCCGAGATAGTAAAGAGCATCAAAACAGATACAGGGATTAGCGAACATCGAGTTGTAGTAGCGAGACTGAATATCGAAATTCCCAAATGCACCAAAAATAAACGAAAAATATATCTATTCAATAAAGCAGACATAAATTAGCTTCACGCTTTCCTGAGTGATAGTCTCCAGTCCTTCAAAACTAAAAATGCGAGTGTAGATCAGTTGTGGCTTACATTCAAAGACATAATATCAGTAGCAATCGAGAGATTTATACCAAATAAATTAATAAAAGAGGGAGCTGACCCCCCGTGGTACACAAAACAGGTCAGATCACTGTTGCAGAAACAAAGGAAAACGCATGCAAAATTTAAAAAGACACAGAATCCGCAAGACTGGCAATCTTTTACTGAAACTCGCAACCTAGCGCGGACTTCAATGCGAGAATCTTATAGTTGTTTCCACAACGAAATCCTGTCTCGTAATCTTGCAGAAAATCCAAAGAAATTCTGGTCGTATGTGAAGTACACTAGCGGCAAAACACAAACAATACCTTCACTACACGATAGCAATGGTAATACTACCGACGACAGTACTGCTAAGGCAGAATTACTAAACACAGCTTTCCGAAATTCTTTCACCAAAGAAGACGAAGTAAACACTCCAGTATTCAATCCAAGAACAGCTGCCAGCATGCGAAACTTAGAAGTAGATGTTCCTGGAGTAGTAAAACAACTTAAGTCACTAAACAAAAATAAATCTTTCGGGCCAGATTGTATACCAACTAGATTCCTCTCAGAGTATGCTGATGAAATAGCTCCGTACTTAGCTATAATTTACAACCGATCACTCAGCGAAAGATCCGTACCCAAAGACTGGAAAGTTGCCCAAATTACTCCAATATTCAAGAAAGGCAATAGGAGTGATCCCCAAAATTACAGGCCTATCTCATTGACATCGATTTGCAGTAGGATTTTGGAACATATACTTTGTTCGAATATTATGTACTACCTCGAAGAGAAAGACCTATTAACCAATAGTCAGCACGGATTCAGAAAGTATCGCTCTTGCGAAACACAGCTTGCCCTTTATTCACATGAAGTGTTAAGTGCCATCGACAAGGGATCTCAAATCGATTCCATATTTCTGGATTTCCGGAAGGCTTTTGATACTGTACCCCACAAGCGGCTTCTAATGAAATTGCGTGCTTATGGAATATCTCCCCAATTGTGTGATTGGATTCACGATTTCCTATCAGAAACGACACAGTTCGTTGTAATTGACGGTAAGTCATCGAGTAAAACAGAAGTGATATCTGGCGTTCCACAGGGAAGCGTTATTGGTCCCCTACTCTTCCTCGTGTTTATAAACGATTTAGGAGATAATCTGAATAGCTCCCTTAGACTGTTCGCGGATGATGCTGTCGTTTATCGGTTAGTGAAGTCAACAGAGGATCAAAAGCAACTGCAAAGCGATTTAGACAAAATTTCTACTTGATGCGAAAATTGGCAATTGACACTAAATAAAGAAAAGTGTGAAGTAATACACATGACCACTAAAAGAAATCCGCTGAACTTCAATTACGCGATAAATCAGTCAAACCTTAAGGTCGTAAATTCTACCAAATACCTAGGAGTTACAATTACGAACAACTTTGACTGGAGAGAACACATAGAAAATATTGTGGGGAAGGCGAACCAAAGGTTACGTTTCATTGGCAGATCGCTTAGACGATGAACCAGCTCCACCAAAGAGACTGCCTACATCACACTTGTGCGTCCTCTCTTGGAGTACTGTTGCCCCTTGTGGGACCCTCACCAGGTGGGACTGACGGAAGATATTGAGAAGGTTCAGAGAAGGGCAGCTCGTTTTGTTTTATCACGTTACGGGGGGGGGGGGGGGGGGGAAGCTTCACGGAAATGTTGCACGAATTGGGGTGGAAATCATTAAAAGAAAGACGTTATTCATTGCGGCGTGATCTGTTTGCGAAGTTTCAATCACCGACTTTTAGTTCTGAATGTGAAAATATTTTGCTAGCACCCACCTACTTAGGGAGACATGACCATCCCAATAAAATAAGAGAAATCAGATCGAAAACGGAACGATTTAGGTGTTCTTTCTTCCCGGGCGCTATTAGAGAATGGAACGGTAGAGAAAAGTTATGAAGGTGGTTAATGAACCCTCTGCCAGGCACTTAAATGTGATTTGCAGAGTATCGATGTAGATGTAGAAAGAGGAACAGGATTACTGGTCAGGTAAGTACAGGATTATAAATACAAAATCAGTTGGGGTATTACAGGAGTAGGTCTGATAATGAATAAGAAAATGGGAATGCGAGTAAACTACTGTGAGCAACACAGTGATCGCATACTCACAGTCAACATAGATAAAAAGCTAACACCGAGAACAGTAGTACAAGTTTATATGCCCACTATCTCTGCCGATGATGAGGAGATCGAAGAAAAGTATGAGGAGGTAAAGGAAATTATTCAGACAGTTAGGGGAGAGGGAAACTTAATTGTGATGGGAGACTGGAATTCGGTAGTAGGCAAAGGAAGAGAAGGAAAAATAGTAGGTGATATGGACTGGGCGAAAGGAGTGAATGAGGAGATCGCCTGGTAGAATTTTGCACGATACATAATTTAATCATAACAAACACTTGGTTTTAGAATAATGAAAGAAGGTTGTATACTTGAAAGAGACCAGAGACACTGGAATGTACCGTATAGATCTTATAATGCTAACACATAGATTCAAGAACCAAGTTTTAAACTGTAAGACATACCCAGGGGCAGATACAGACTGACCGTAACTTGTTGTTCATGAACTGTAGGATGCAACTGCGAAAAGGCAGGAAAATAAGATGGGACGTGAATAAATTGAAGGAACCTGAAGTTCTTGAGAATTTCCGAGGGAGCTTTAGGCAACAATTGACGGGGGAAATAAAAATAATAAAAATAAAAAGAAATGAAATAGTGAGGAAGCAGGGCACAAAATAGGTAGAAAGGCAAGATCTACAAAAAAACCTTTGATATATCAGGAAATACTGAATGTAATTGATGAAAGGAGAAAATAGAAATATGCATTAAATGAAACAGGGAAAATGAAGTACAGAGACTAATAAATGAGACCGACAGGAAGTGTAAAATAACTAAGTAGGAGTGGCTAGAAGACAAATGCAAGTCTGTAGAAAAGTGTATAAATAGGGGGAAAGTAGATAATGCCTACAGGAAAATAAAAGAAACATTTGGAGACAATAAAATGAGCACTGAAAGACCTAAGTCGGAACAACACCCCTGGAGTGGACGACATTCCACCACAACTTCTAAAGTCTATGGGAGAGCCAGCCATGACAAAACTATTCACCTGGTGCCTAAGATTTAAGATGTATGAGTCGGGGTAAGTACCCTCAGACTTTAAGAAAAATGTAATAATCCCAGTTCCAAAGAAAGCAGGTGCAGTCAGGTGTGAAAATTACAACACCATCAGTTTAATAATTCATGGTTGCAAAATTTTAAAACGAATTATTTACAGAAGAATGGAAAAGCTTGTTGAAGCCAACCTTGGGGAAGATCAGTTTGGATTCAGGAGAAATGTAGGAACAATACACACTTTACGACTTATCTTATAAGATAGATTAAGAAAAGGCAAACCTACATTTCTTGCTTTTGTAGATTTGGAGAAAGTTTTAGACAATGTTGATTGGAATACACTCATATGATTCTGTAAGCTAGGAAACCTATTGCTAAGTGACACATGCGGGAGTTCGTGTGGTGGGCAAACGACCGCGTCTTTGTATAATCTTTCTGACTGAATGATTTCTTAAATCTAAAAATCTTCTGCTTTCCTTCAGTTGTCTTCTACTGCGACACCAGACTGGTATATGACTGTCTACATAACGATTTTACGTAGGGCAGTACTTTTCTCAATTTGTAGGCGAGATTTTTTGCTAAGTTATAACGGTAATAATTGTTTTATGCACATTGTTTTGCTCCTCTTAGTGGTGTCTATACCTTTTTTTAATTGAGTGTGCAGTGCTCTTTGCTCAAACAGGTTATTACGAATTTTATTATAAAGCCACTATGCTCCTAATCCGTCTTTAATGTATTTACTCGGCACACACTCGAAGATTTCATATGTTCAAATGTTTGTAAATCTAAGAGACTTAACTACGTTGGTCATCAGTTCTAGGTTTACAAACTACACTACTGGTCATTAAAATTGCTACGCCAAGAAGAAATGCAGATGATAAAAGGGTATTCATTAGACAAATATACTAGGACATGTGATTACATTTTCACGCAATTTGGGTGCATAGATCCTGAGAAATCAGTACCCAGAACAGCCATCTCTGGCCGTAATAACGGCATTGATACTCTTGGGCATTGAGTCAAACAGAGCTTGGATGGCGTGTACAGGTACAAACGTCCATGTAGCTTTCTCGTGTCAGAGCGTTGTAGGCTCATCAAGAGTAGTGACTGGCGTACTGTGACGAGTCAGTCGCACGGCCACCATTGACCAGACGTTTTCAATTGGTAAGAGATCTGGAGAATGAGCTGGCCAGGGCAGCAGTCTAACGTTTTCCATACCCAGAAACGCCAATACAGCACCGGAACATGCAGTCGTGCATTATCCTGCTTAAATGTAGGGTTCTGCAGGGATCTAATGAATGACAGAGCCATAGTTCGTAACACGTCTGAAATGTAACGGACACTGTTCAAAGTGCCGTCGATGGGAACAAGAGGTGATACGTGTAACCAGTGGCACCCCATACAATCAGGCCAGTATGGCGATGACGAATACACGCTTCCAATATGCGTTCACCAGGATGTCGGCAAACACGGATGCGACCATCATGATGCTGTAAACAGAACCTGGATTCATCCGAAAAACATGACGTTTTGCCATTCGTGCACCCAGGTTCGTCGTTGCGTACACCATCGCAGGCGCTCCTGTCTGTGATGCAGCGTCAAGGGTAGCCGCAGCCATGGTATCGGAGCTGATAGTACATGCTGCTGCAAACGTCGTCGAACTGTTAGTACATATGGTTGATGTCTTGCAAACGTCCCCGACTGTTGATTATGGGATCGAGACGTGGCTGCACGATCCGTTACAGCCATGGGGATAAGATGCCTGTCATCTTGACTGCTAGTGGTAAGAGTGCGTTGGGATTTACCACGGCGTTCCGTATTGCCCTCGTGAACTCAGCGATTCCACATTCTGCTGTCACTGGATCGCGACCAACGCGAGCAGCAATGTCGCATTAGGATAAACCGCAATTGCGATAGGCTATAATGCAACCTCTATCAGAGTCGGAATCGTGATGGTACGCATTTCTTCCCCTTACACGAGGCACCACAACAACGTTTGGCCAGTCAACGCTGGGCAACTGTTGCTTGTGTATGAGAAATCGGTTTGAAACTTTCCTCGTGTCAGTACGTTGTAGGTCACCTTGTATGAATGCTCTGAAAACCTAATCATTTGCAACCGGTTAAATTTCGCGTTTGCAGCACGTCAGCTTCGTGGTGTAACAATTTTAATGACCAGGAGTGTACTTACACTAACTTTAAGTTACTTATGCTAAATACAACAGAAACATCCATGCCCGAGGGAGGACTCAAACCCGGACAGTGAACGGCCGCGCGCACCGCAGTAGGGCGCCTTAGTGTGCACAGCTATTCCGCCGCGGCTCTAAGATTTATTTACGGAATATTTTATAATATTCTACTCCTGTGTTGTAGTCAAATAAAGAGATTATATGTCACACGAAGTTGTGGTTCACAACAGCAGTAGTCATCAGTCAGGACAGCTCGACCTCCAGTACGTGAGCCACCGCCGCAGTCAGCCGGAGTTCCCACCGCTGCTGCGGAATTCTGCGAATGCTCCGCCATTTGCGACCCGTCACGTGTCTCCGTGTCCCCCAGAGATAAGCTTCTCCTCGCAGAACGGCGGCCATCCCTTTGTCCGCTCGCTGGCCGTTTGTCAGCAGAGAGGCTGCAAGAAGCGCAGTTGACCAGCGCGCTCAGCCCAACATAGCTGTCCTCCCCTTCTGTAACTTCACAGTCTCCTGTCACCTTCTACTTTGGCTCACTCTTCCTCATATAACTTCTGCTGCTATCAGAGACACAAGAGTTTCCCCACTGTTTGCTTTAGAACTACACATCAAAAAGTGTTGCATCACCACGATTCTAGGGGCTCACGGCCCTTTATATAAAAGGAATAGAGATATGTTGTTGTTGTTATGGTCCTCAGTCCAGAGACTGGTTTGTTGCAGCTCTCCACCCTACTCTGTCCTGAGAAGCCCTTTTCATCGCCTCATAAGAATGGCAACCCAATTCCATTTGAATCTGCTTACTATATGCGTCTCTTGGTCTCCCTCTGCGATTTTTACCCCACACACTTCCCTCCAATGCAAAATTTACGCTACTTTGATGTCTAAGAACTAAGAGATCCCTTCGTTTAGTCAATGTATGCCAAAAATTCCTTTTCTCCCCAATTCTGTCCAGAACCTCTTCATTAGTTACGCGATACACCCATCTAATCTTCAGCATTCTTCTGTAACACCACATTTCAAAAGCTTCTATCATCTTCCTGTCCACACTGTTTATCGTCATGTTTCGCTCTCATGCAACACTCAAATGCCTTCAGAAAGGACTTCCTTACACTTTGATGTTACCAATATCTCTTTTTCAAAAACGCTTTTCATCCCATTGCCATTCTACATTTTATATCCTCTGTACTCCGACCATCATATGTTATTTTACTGCCCAAGTAACAAAACTCATTTACCACATTTATTGATTCGTTACCTAATTTAATGCCTTCCGCATCGCCTGATTTTATAAGATTGCATTCCATTACCCTTGTTTTGCTCTTCTTAATGTTCATCTTATAAACTCCTTTAACACACTGTCCATTCCATTCCATTTTTCTTACAGGTCCTTTGCTGTCTCTGACAGAGTTACATTGTCATCATCAAAACGAAGGTTTTTATTTCTTCACCCTGAACTTCAATTACTTCTCCAAATTTCCCCTTGCTATCCTTTATAGCTTCCTGAATGTATAAATTGAATAAGAAAGGGGAAAGGCTAAAACCCTTTCTTACACTCTCCCCAACCTCTGCATCCCTTTATGCCCTTCAACTCTGAAACTGCTGTCAGGTTTTTTTACAAGTTGTAAATAACCTTCCGTTCCCTATGTTTTACTCCTGCTGACTTCAGAATTTGAAATAGTGTATTCCAATCAACATTGTCAAAAGCTTTCTCCAAATCTACAAAAGCTAGAAATGTAGGTTTCCCTTTTCTTAATCTATCTTCTAAGATAATCCGTAAAGTGAGCATTGCCTCCCGTGTTCCTACATGTCTCCTGAATCCAAACTGTATAAATAGGTGAAAAATAGATACCGCCTACAGGAAAATATCCCGAGATCAGCTTTTCCATGCTTCTGTAAATAATTCGTGTTGAAATTTTGCAACGATGACATATTGAACTGTTAGTCTGTAATTTTCACACCTGTCTACACCTGCTTTCTTTGGAATGGGGATTATTACATTTTTCTTGAAGTCCGAGGGTGTGTTGCCTGTCTCGTGCATCTTACGCACCAGGTAAAATAGTTTTGTCATGGCTGGTTCTTCAAGAGACTTGAGTAGTTCTAAGATATTGTCATCTACTCCAGAGGCCTTGTTTCGATCTGTAGATACCTGATTCCGGCGAAACGAATTATTAAATTAGGTTATAATGACGCTCCGCGCCCAAGACCGTGCATCGTATTCGCAGAATAGTTTTGAACTGTCTAACAGAGTCTTAATTTCGATCACATTTCAAAGGGGGCAGATCACATTCATTGCGAATGCAGCCCCAAGGTATACTTGGTTGATTTGTCTGGTGGGTGTCTGAAGTGCCAAAGGTTGAATGATTGATTGATTTTTCCAGGGAAGCCAAAACAGTCTTGGTCCAACCCGCCACTGCTCGCACCAAAACTAAGTTTATTGTGCGGTATCGCTCCCTGTCGATCTAGTAAAGCCAACCAATGCCCTTGAACAGTGCAAGGAGTCCCTTTACCAGTTCTTTATTAGACACAATTTCTTCGGGTCTGGTTGTCCCAAATGTTCTGTGCCTTTTACTCTCCAATGCAATGCATTCGAAGATTAGATGTGATGCAGTTTCATCACCGTCATCACAGATCCTACATTTAGGGTCCTCTTCTGTTATTCCCATTGTATGCAGGTGTCTTGAAATTCCCATGGCCTGTCAGCAATCCAACCATGAGTCTAATCTCTCTCCTGTTCAGATCCAGGATTGCAGAGCTTCTTTTAAAACATGGCTTTGGCATCATTACCTTGCCATGTTTTTGTTGCTGGACTTTGGTCCAATATTGTACGTGCTGTCTACTGAGCCAGTTACGTAGCTCCAATTTGATCAATGCCTTGGTGATTGTCAGGACAGGTTCTGGTCCAATAAATGGAGTCTCTGCCCCCATCCTGGCTAATCTGTCGGCATGTCCGTTGCCACTGATCCCCGAGTGGCCCGGGACCCACAATAGGTTTACTCTATTGCTTTCCCCTAGCTCCACCAGAACCCTGTGACATTCTGCAACAATTTTAGACCTTGTTGCAGGAGCTGCAAGTGATTTCAGGGCTGCCTGGGTGTCTGAATAGATATAGATGCTACGATCTTTGTAGCACCTATGCAAATTCTCCTCCACACACGCCCTGATGGCAGTGAATTCGGCCTGGAATACTGAGGCCAGTTTCACTAGAGAGATGACGCCCTCCAGTCTTGGCTGCACCCCATATACCCCGGCCCCAACACCTTGGTCCAATTTTGACCCGTCAGTGAACCAGACAATATCCCTCGTACAGTGTCTAACTATTATCTCCCACTGCTCCCTGCTTCCAATTGTTATATTGAAAGGCTTGTTGAAGCAGTATGGGTTTATAATATAGTCGGCTGGCATTTCCCCAACCTTTCCTATATTTACCTCACTCATTATTTTAGTGTGTGATTCTGGATATCCCAAAGAGTTCCAGTTGTTGCCAGATTTGAGTTTGTATGCACCAGCCGCTGCCTCCATCTTGACCCAAAGGTGTAATGGGGGCATATCCAGCATGGTTTCCATCCCAGCAGTTGGTGTGCTGCTAATTCCACCTGTTATGGCTAAGCAGGCTAATCTCTGCACCTTACCAAGCTCCTTAGCAGCAACCTGCTGTTCTACCTTCTTCCACCACACGACTGCCCCATAGGTGATCCTGGGTCTAATCACTGTGGTGTATATCCAGTGCATACCCTTGGGGCTCAGGCCCCAATTTTTGCCACAAGCTCTCCTGGTACTCACAAGAGTACCTTTTGCCTTGGAGCAAATATTCCTGATGTGAGGGGTCCATGTCAGTTTCTCATCTAGGGTAACCCCTAGATATTTCACTATCCCCTTCACAGGTAGCGCTTCATTGAAAAGCTTTAGATTCCAACTTGAATGTTGTATATGCTTCTCTGTGAATGGTACAACAACAGTCATCTTAGGACTAACCCCCAGATCCTGTTTTCTGCACCAGTCTTGCACAATGTTCAAAGCACCTTGTGCCATATTCTTTACTGTGTCAGCAAATTTGCCAAGTATTACTATGACAAGATCATCTGCGTACCCTTGGCAAAAGTACTGCCTAGAGTTTAATTCTCCAATGAGATCATTCACCACTAGATTCCACAATAAAGGGGAAAGAACTCCTCCTTGCGGGCAACCCCTAGTGGTGTTGATTACCATTTTTTCATTCATCATGGTAGCTTCTACGTTTCTTCCACTGAGCATGGCCATAATCCACCTACATATTTTGGTCCTTAGGTCATTCACCTCTGCTGCCCTAACCATGGAGTCGAAGGTCGTGTTGCTAAAAGCCCCCTCGATGTCCAGGAAGATACAGAGGGCTATTTCCTGAAAGTTTAGTGCTTTCTCCACCTTACCAACGAGTTGGTGGAGAGCTGTCTCACATGATTTACATGGGTGATATGCATGTTGGTTTGAATGTAGAGGAGCCCTAGTTAACCTCCTTTCTCCAACATGCACATTAACCAGGTTTTCCAATGTCTTAAGAATGAAGGACAGGCTGATTGGTCTCATATCCTTGGCCTTGGTATGATCAATTCTCCCCGGTTTAGGAATGAAGACAACCTTCACTGCCCATTGGGAATGATTCCTGCTGCTAGGCTAACCCTGAATAACCTGCATTGGAATCTAATAAGATTTTCTCCCGCTTGTTGCAGGAGAGCTGGAAAGATTCCATCGGGGCCAGATGACTTGAACGGTTGAAATAGTCATTTTGGCGAATACCTGAGCACCGTTGTCTCTCAGAAATCGCATTCTGGTCTGAGTTATCCCCCAGAGTATATTGAGGAAAGTGAGTCTTGAGGAGAAGTTCCAGCGTTTCATGTGCTGTCTTTGTATACTCCTCATCCTCCTTCCTCAACGTTCCTCCTGGATTAGTTGGTACCCTAGTGAGGATTTGTGAAGCCTCGCTTGAGCAGCCGTGCCCTCCACTTCCTCACAAAATACCTTCCAGGATGCCTCCTTTGCCGTCTGATGGCGAGGTTGTAATTGACAAGGGCCTCACGATACTTTGCCCATTGTCCTTTGTGCCTCACAAGGTTAAACAGTCTTTGTACCTGTTTCCTTTGCATTTCCAGGTTATTATTCCACCAAGGCACACTCCTATTTGTGCACTTCTTGGTGATTGAGCAGTTGTCCTGGTATGAGGTCACTATAGCAGAGGTTACGGCTTCTGCTACTTCCTCAAACTCTGCTGGATTCCTTATCGAAGTTTTAATATCCGATAGGCTGAAGTCAAGGTCTTTCCTATATGTCTCCCAGTCCGTTTTCCTGGGGTTCCTATAGGCCATGGTCTGTCTGTTTCTCATTTCAACCTTGAATTTAATGTACATGTGATCTGATGAGGATGGCTCCAGGACCACATGCCACTTTTTGTCGTAGCTTCCCATCATCATGGAACCAAACGTTATGTCAATTATTTCTTCCCTTCTACTATTCCTGAATGTAGGTTCATCACCCCTATTCAGGATCTCCAAGTTGTTAGATAGGAGAAATTCAAGAAGGTGCTCACCTCTACTGTTGGTGTCCTTGCTGCCCCACGATAGATTGTGGGCATTGGCATCACATCCCACCACCAGTTCGCCACCTTGCCGATGGCAGGCTTCCGTCAGTCTTCTCACTTCCAAAGAAGGAGGAGAGTTGTCTTCGTAAGGAAGGTATGCACAGGCCAAAACAATTTCACTCGTGATACCTTCCTCACGTTGCTGCATCCTGATGGTCACCAGGTCCCTGGAACAAAAATCCATCATTGGTATGAAAGGTATTCCATTTCTAACATAACTGCATGTTCTGGAGTTTTTTAGATTTCTGGCATAAATCAGCTTACCTCCAGTACCACCGAGGCCCGATACACCCCCTTTGTATAAATAGGGTTCTTGTATCAGGACCACGTCCACCTCCTGTCTCCCCAGGCGACGGCTCAGGGCAGCAGTGGCCACTTTACTGTGCTGCAGGTTTATCTGCAGCACTTCCAGTCCCCATCTTGCTGCCATTATTGCCTTTAAGGTCTTTGATTACCCTGACGCAGACCTACGAGAACACTAAAAACAGTTTCAGGCCTTGCTCTCACATTGCCTTCAGGGACTTCTCTCCGACCTCCACCACCACGACCTTTTGGTTAATTACCCTCCAATCCTCTGTCGAGACTTTTGTGTTCTGGACCCTTATTTTCTCGAACAGAGTCTTTGGAGAGATATCCTTAAGGATCTTTGGTACCCATATTGATACCTTTGTGGTCTTAAGGAGTTTGGCTGCTGTCTTGACCAGCAGCTTCGCAACCTCTCACAGCGATATCATGGGCACCTTGTACTTATGCCATTCTGCTGAGTGCTCCCCCTCGCAGACAAAAATGAGGGCACCGCGATCTAGATAGACCCTCCTGAATTTGGGTCCTGGACCAGCGTCCCCCCCCCCCCCAATCTCTTCAAAGAGGGCCATCTGCACGAGCTCCTCCTGCTGCAAGGTGATGCTTACCAGTGGGTATCCTTCTTGGACAACCGCCGCTCTAAAGACCGAGACTGCAGTAGTATTGGTCTGTTTCCCTATTTCCTACCTCAGCCTTTTAAGATCACGCTTGTCCAGAGAGGAGGGAGTCTTAGATTCCTCCCTAACCCTCTTGCCACCTGTCTTTGACGTCGGGGGGGGGGGGGGGGTTTGTGTATCCCCTTCGACCTGAGGCAGTTTCTTTTTGGAGGTCTTGGGCTCAAGCCCTTTTGATTTCCTCCTTATGTTTAGGAAGCCATTCTTTTCCTTCCTTTTGCTTCTGTTCCTTGAGAAGTTTCCTCCTCTGAGCCCCAGACAAGGCCTTAAATCTAATCTGGTCCAACTTCTCTGATACAGTTCCCACTTCTTGCTCAGGTCTAGACCCTGACTGAGAAGTAGGAGTGCACTCCATCGATCCTGATCCCGATGTCTGAGTATCTGAGGTCTCAGATTGCCCCTCGGATTCATTTAAATAATTTTTTTCTCCTTGTTTATCTTAGTCCCACGAGATTTGGGGATTTATATGGTCCACACCACGATAACCCCGCGCGGTGCAAGGCAACTTACTCAGGGAGGTCGCCCGGTATCCCTGAGGCTCCGTTCGAGACACATCCACCCATGTGCCACGCACCCCTCAGCACGGGTCGCACCACACATTGGATTGGGGGGCAGTTTAACGTCGTGCCCGTGACGAAAGTGCCAAAGGTTAGCCGAATGACGTCTTTTCCACTTCGCAGAGAGTACATTTACTTTCGACCGCAAAATCTGTGGGACCCAACGCCAAAAGGGAAGGGGCGATTCCACTGACGCCCTGTAGACTCCACTTTAAACCGTTTCGATTTTCTCCCAAGCGCTGATGTGTGTGAAACATTTTCATTGTCTAACAGTAAGAACAGAGTGTGTCTTTAATGCTGTGTTTCGCATATCTGATCACCACTGCAGAGGTGTGGTCGAGAGGAAATGTTTCAACCTTCCAACGAATGATATATTGATACTGACGCTGGGTAGAACAGATGAAATCTGGTGCCAATGTGACACCACTGAACCCACCTTAAACATCACATGAAATTGTATGTTCCGGAATTTTTATTTATTTGCTTTTATTCGTTTAAACCCAAAGGCGACGTCGCAGGTCCGCACACCTTTGAACCACTGCAAATGAAGGTTTTACGCACTTTGAGGCAAATTTCCAACTTCAACGTTGCAGTGGGAGACAACTACAGAGTTTCAAAAACGTGGATTTTAAACATATGGTTCACAATCATTAATTGACAAAGCCACTGTCCAACTTGACAGCTCTGAACTGTCACGATTTTGACCATTATGCTTAGCCTCGTACATTCTATATGTACACAACGATAGTAGATGTGTGAGCTATAGATACAATTTAAATTAAGTCATCTAGTTGTGATGGTAAGATAAGAAGATGTGTTAATCTCTTCATATTTATTGCTATACAAGCTTATTCGTAAATACGAACAATCTTTCAGCAGATCACGTGTCTAACTTAGATTTTTTATCAGTGAAACTTGAATGTACCATACATTTAACTGAAAAACCGACGTAATGTCCAGAACTAGATTACTCGAGCTACACGATCCCCAAGGCAGAATTATTCTTTCGTGCACATAAATTTACATCTAGACCGTTTCTAATTACTTGAAAGCACCATGTTGCGTGTGGATTCCTCTTCAATTCCACCCCTATACTTTTTACTCAGAGTGCACCATTACAGAAGCACACAATCTTCAGCTGTTACGTATCTATCTTATGGCTCCTCTCTGATAATTGCAGATTCTCGTGATGCCACTCATTACGAACTCTCGTGAGATGTTCCTTACTTTATCGGCCTTTCTTCGATTCGTGTTATTGCTAGCGGCATCTCCTCCTAGGTCGGCAGAAGGGACATGAGATCACTATTTTACAAATATTTTGTCATTACCCGCAAACAGCTAAACAGTTGTACGATTGTGTTGTAATGAGTGCTAATCTACATGCGAGACAGAAATTACTACATTTGGTTGACTTCAATTTCATTTGAAAATATCTAATCACCACCACCCTGTATGTCGAAGACCAGGAGATCTACTACAATTACTAGCAACACAACGATCGTTTTTTTTTTTTTTTTTTTTTTTTTTTTTTGATGAATTGCCATTTTTCTTTATTCTTTTCTTTTCCTTATTTACGATGTGCGATTGCAACTGGACGTTAATGTTGCAAATACTACTGTCTGGAACGTCACCAAGGATTTCAACACTCTAAATATGGTTTCGTCTACCATGACCTATGTTAAGAGTGTCATGAGACTTAGATGTCGTTCTTATTTTCGTTCATAATAATTGTTTATGAGAATATGGAAATATTGAAACTCGGTGCCAGCACTTTGAAAACATGTTACGGATAACATCGATGTATCTGAAACCTTGACCCCACCACTGTGTAACAAGTATGAATTGTGACACTATACAGCTCATTATAGCCAGCGTTACGAAAATTAAATAAATGAGTCAGAGCCTAGAAACCAAGCATTGTGGCACCAAAAGGAGTACTAAACAACAAACAAATACATACGCGTGGTATCATGAAGATAACCGTGAGGCTGACTTGGAATATCACTCGAATCTACGCATGTATTGCTACGCCAATTGAAAATAAAATCTAATTAATCTTTACGTATTCTGTGGAGCGTTGTTCTTAAATGAATGCTTGTTTGAATTCTCATGTGCGAATGTATAGGAACGATACCGTTTGGTTATTCGTTGTTGTCCACTGTCCTAGTTATTCTCGTAATATTGCCCTGATCTCAAGTGACTTACACCCTGTTGACAGACTCTATGATGCCTTATCACAATTAAACCATAGAGTTATTTTGATTACTATATCCTTGTGTCGTTAGTTGTGTTTTTAACAATATATTCATAGATGTTCAACGCCCCCCCCAACCTTCATATCTTCTCTCCCCTTGCCTTCTTTCCCTTTGCCACACCCTCTTATTGTTTTAAGTCATGACAAACATGAATATTATTCTTTTAGAGTGTTTTATGACAGACATGATTATTATTCCATTACAGAGTTTTACGACTGACTTACAATGTGATTAACTGACCATATGCATTATTACTCAACCACCCACAATAGTATAACCCCTATAATAATATTATTGTCGAGTCCTTATTCCACCAGTCATATTCGGAACTATATTTTTGAATTTGCACAATCCATCCTCCTCCCCCCTTCCTCATCTCCCCCCACCTCACGCTCCTACAACCCCTATCCCCCAATTTGTTTTAATTTTCACAAATATATTTATTTTCTTTGCATGGACGTTGGACAGTTTCATTTTAATAGGAAATTCGGTAAGGTATAATACTTGACTATACATCGATAACACTGCAGTCAAGGCACCTTGTGCTATTATCATTCTACATTAACCGTAACCATGACGTTTGTTACTTGTGTGTTAAATTACTTTGCAAATCTGTCAGGTACAATAAGCATTTTATTTCAGTTATTTGAAATGCTATGATAGATACAGCCATTCAATCAATTGTAATGACGACTATTTGAGATCGTTACTTTCATATTCAGTACGCAATATATGCCTGTATTATATATTTTTACTCACACACTTTGACGAGTATTAGTATTACAGAGATATTTCATTACAATCAACCGATGTCATGAAACTTCCTGGCAGATTAAAATTGTGTGCCGGAACCGGAACTCGAACCTGGGACCTTTGCCTTTCGAGGGCAAGCGTTCTACCGACTGAGCTATCCCGACACGACTCACGATGCCACTTCACAACTTTACTTCCGCCAGTACTTCGCCTCCTACTTTCCAAACTTCACAGAAGCTCTCTGCGAAACTTGCAAGACTACCACTCCCGGAATAAAGGATATGGTGGAGACGTGGCTTAGCCACAACGTAAGGGATGTTTTCAGAATGAAACTATCACTCTGCAACGGAGTGTGCACTGATATGAAACTTCCTGGCAGATTAAAATTGTGTGCCGGAACCGGGACTCGAACCTGGGACCTTTGCCTTTCGCGGGCAAGCGTTCTACCGATTGATCTATCCCGACACGACTGACGATGCCGTCTCGCAACTTTACTTCCGCCAGTACCTTGCCTCCTACTTTCCAAACTTCGTGAGTCGTGTCGGGATAGCTCAGTCTGTAGAGCGCTTGCCTGCGGATGGTAAAGGTCCCACGTTCGAGTCCCGGTTCTAGCACACAATTTTAATCTGCCAGGAAGTTTCATATCAGCGCACACTCCGCTGCAGAGTGAAAGTTTCATTCTGGAAATATCCCTTAGGCTGTGGCTAAGCCATGCCTCCACCCTATCCTTTCTTCCAGGAGTGCTAGTCTTGCAAGTTTCGCAGGAGAGCTTCTGTGAAGTAGGAGGCGAGGTACTGGCGGAAGTAAAGTTGTGAGGCGGCATCGAGAGTCATGTCGGGATAGCTCAGTCGGTAGAGCGCTTGCCCGTGAAAGGCGAAGGATCCAGGTTCGAGTCCCGGTTCCGGCACACAATTTTAATCTGCCAGGAAGTTTCATATCAGCGCACACTCCGCTGAAGAGTGAAAGTTTCATTCTGTAAACTGGTTTCATGTTTATAAATTAGCATTTTATAGCATACATACATCTACGTTGTTCTTAACTGTTGTTATTGTCTGATACAGGGTCTAAAGAAGAGAATAGTGTATTCTCGAAACTAATGGAATAAATCCAAAAGCAATGACTGAAGATTTTTGATTTATAACAATAATAGAACGCCGTCGTCCCAACATCCATCAAAGCAAGATATACAAAGACTGAAGTGAAGATGTCAGATATTTTGTTATTCTAGAACAACAACAACAACGCTAAGCCGAATTCAGTTCACAGCAAAGCCAAAACAAGTGTCCATATGAAAGACAAATCCCGATTGATCTGTAGATGTGAGGGAACGTAAAAGGAATTTCTGCCGTTACTGTATAGTGGTTGAAGAAACGAGGGGTAGCTGTGAGCCTAGTAACTAGTTCAAATGTTTGTTAAGCTTATGGGACTTAACTCCCTGAACTTACAAACTACTTATCAACTACCTTATACTAAGGACGGCACAAATATCCATGCCCGAGTGGGGATTCGAACCCCCGACCGTAGAGAAACTAGTCGAAAATATCACGGCTGTTGAGATAACGGTTTCCAGAGTGAACTCAGCATGTGAGCTGGAATACCGCAGTGCCGGGAGCAGGGTGAAGCCACCTAATATAATTCTGGACTTGGCGGCAGAACGCAACTTCTCGGGTTCCATAACTGGATCATATAAATTACTAATATGCGGTTTGGATTTGCCAGTACTTGCAACTAGCTGTGACCTCGTGTATTACTGCGAACTCGTCGATTTCGTCCTACGTGTACTTCCACAAAAATACTTTGCAAAGGATAAATGAACAGGAAACTATTGTCAGCTCATTCAGTAAGAGTCACAGAGTGCATTTTAAATGTTAGAGAATTTTGTGTCTACAAATGCTAATGACGGAAAATTCTACCAACATTGCAATGTTCTTGAAATGCTGTACAGTGCGCGATTACTTTTACTTATAGTCACTAACACCTTGACAATGTAATTATTTTGGTTCCGCGCGGCATTCCTTGTTGCTCGGTGTAAGCCGTCACGTTCCGACATGCTTTCTTGTGACTGCAAGTTGTCAACAGGTCGATCCTTATGGCGGCGGCAATGTGCACCGAGAAAATCAGCATATTTCTTATTTTGAAAGTCTCATAAATGATTTTATCGGAGGAACGGTAGTATACACTTCTGGAAAAATCCGTGTTTCAAATTCTTTGCTTTGGGAATACACTGCAAAGATCGTGTTCCAGAAATACACCTTGCAGAAACGAATTTGTTAACGGAGAATACAATCCTCAGAAGACAGTTGGCATCCATATGTCGACTTAATAACTGTTCAGTATTTTTTTCTGTCCCATTAATTATCGTTTTAACACGCTGTAACCGGGAAACAACATTAAACGTCAAGAAGACTGTTGTGGCTGCATGAAACTCTAAATACATTTCATACGACGTCTCGAATGTTGGCGACTGCGGGCCCGAACTTAGTCCGTCTTCAACGGTCGAGGGATAAAAACTGCAAGAAGTAAATAAATATCGTGTATTGGCTACCATGAATGTTAAATGTTTTTTATGTTGGAGTCAGATATTTTCAGATTACAGATGCTGGAAAGGGACTCTGGCGATTTCATTCCTAATTCCAAATTTAATGTTCCAGTCTACAACGAAACTTCATTATATGGAACTTCTAACAGATTAAACCTTCCTGCCACGGCTCAGTATCATCATACACTACAATAAATGATATAAACACTAAGGGCGTCCGAGTATGGGTCGACTGTTACTTGTCGCGTACGCTATTTTCCTTCAGTCTGCTTATGGCTTCCAGCAGAAAGCTATGAAACGTGGTTGGTCAGTCCCTACATTAACCGCCTTTATAACGAACAGTTCCACTGATAAGCGTGTGCTGTGATGTATACTGCCACCAACGGTAGACATGGAAACACAACGGGCTTTGCTGGTGCATCTGTACACAGAACAGGATATTCATCACAGATCCTTCATTGCGTACTTCATAACTACGATACAAAGAGAGAAGGGTGTCAGTACACAGTGCAACATTTGGACCAAATTTTTGTTCACTGGATCTGCAAGCACCGTTGACTTTACATTACCATCTCGAGCCAAAATAAATAACTATTCTACTGCTAATGATATTAGATATTATTTAGCAACTTATATTTCGACTACAGTGTTATCCCTGCCTTGGCAGTGGAATTGTTGAATTTAAAAAAAAATAATTATGGGCTCAAGTTCTTGTTTATAGTTCTTGATTGCGTATTTTCATTAGAATTTTCTTTACATGCTTATGTTTGTATTTGAAATGTATTGTGTATACAGTGAAAACAAAATTGATTATAAATATCTGACAAGTTTACTTCTTTGGCTCTTTCCACGCTCTATCTGCACAGTCCCTCCTTAAATATTCTTGAATGGTGTAATCGTGTAGATCAGGACCTTTGACCACTTCTAACAGGTATCTGATGTGTAACAACTAGAAGTTCATATGCATGGTTATTTACCTTATTATATTACTTCACAGCAACAGTTTATGGTGAACCTTGATGGTAATTTACTATAATGGACATAATCGATTTGCGAGAGTCAACAACAGCACCAATATTTGGAACAATTTATTATCTTATTATTAGCCAACTTATGTTTCCACGTTTCAATCTTCATAATCTTGTAGTTGCGACTGCAACCCGTCTCATGTTGTTGTGACAAATCTTGACAGAAGACAAACGGGTTGCAGACCACTACAAGATTGTCACAAGTCCTCTCAGAACACAGACGAGACAAGTTGCAGACGCAACTAGAAGATTATGAAGATGATCCAGCCCGCCTCCGTAGTCCAGTGGAGAGCTGGGTAGATTGTCACCCCCGGGGGGGGGGGAGTTCGATTCCCGGACGGGTTGGAGATTATCTCTACTCCCGGGCTGGAAGATGTCCCCATCATCATCATTATCGACGCGCAATTCGCCCAAGTGGCGTCACCTAAAGACTTGCACCTGGAAGACCGAACACGATCACAGCTGGGGTCTAACAGCCAAAAATGCCATACGATAGTCATCATCATGAAGACGATCCAGAATGATTAAAACATGTAAATGTAAAGAAATCATTTGCAACTGTTTGGTGATAATAGGATAGTAACGTCTTTCAAATTGACGATAATCGCTGACCAGTATTTTTCTCCGAGCGATCATACTAGGCACGTAATCTTCGAAACTATTGTTTGTCGAATATGAGGAACGCAATGCAAAATTTGTGCATTTGCCTCATCGTATTATACACTCCTGGCCATTAAAATTGCTACACCACGAAGATGACCTGCTGCAGACGCGAAATTTAACCGACTGGAAGAAGTAGCTGTGATTTGCTAATCATTAGCTTTTAAGAGCATTCACACAAGGTTGGCGCCGGTGGCAACACCTACAACGTGCTGACATGAGGAAAGTTTCGAATCGATTTCTCAAGCAACAGTTGACCGGCGTTGCCTGGTGAAACGTTGTTGTGAAGCTTCGTGTAAAGAGGAGAAATACGTACCATCACGTTTCCGACTGATAAATGTCGGATTGTAGCCTATCGCGATTGCGGTTTATCGTATGGCGACATTGCTGCTCGCATTGGTCGCGATCCAATGAATGTGGAATCGTTGGGTTCAGGAGGGCAATACGGAACGCCGTGCTGGATGCCAACGGCCTCGTATCACTAGCAGTCGAGATGACAGGCGTCTTATCCGCATGGCTGTAACGGATCTTACAGCCACATCTCGATCCCTGAGTCAACAGATGGGAACGTTTGCAAGACAACAACCATCTGCACGGACAGTTCGACGACGTTTGCAGCAGCATGGACTATCAGCTCGGAGACCATGGCTGAGGTTACGCAACGACGAACCTGGGTGCACAAATGGCAAAACGTCATTTTTTCGGATTAATTCTTTTCACAGCATCACGATGGTCGCATCCGTGTCTGCCGACATCGCGGTGAATGCACATTGGAAGCGTGTATTCTTCATCGCCATACTGGCGTATCACCCGGCGTGATGGTATGGGGTACCACTGGTCACACGTCTCGGTCACCTCTTGCTCGCATCGACGGCACTTTGAACAGTGGCCGTTACATTTCGTATGTGTTACGATCTGTGGCTCTACCCTTCATTCGATCCCGGCGAAACCCTACATTTCAGCAGGATAACGCACGTCCGCATGTTGCAGGTCCTGTACGGGCCTTTCTGGATACGGAAAATGCTCGACTGCTGCCCTGGCCAGCACATTCTCCAGATCTCTTACCGACTGAAAACGTCTGGTCAATGGTGGCCGAGCAATTGGTTCGTCACAATACGCCATTCACTACTCGTGATGAAGATGCATGGGCATCTGTACCTGTACACGCCATCGAAGCTCTGTTTGACTGACTGCCCAGGCGTATCAAGGCCGTTATTACGGCCAGAGGTGGTTGTTCGAGGTACTGAGTTTTCATGATCTATGCCCCCAAATTGCGTGAAAATGTGATCACATGTCAGTTCTAGTATAGTATATTTGTCCACTGAATACTCGAGTATCATCTGCAGTTCTTGTTGGCGTAGTAATTTTAATGTCCAGTAATGTATATTATGCAAGGGTTCTTATTTTTTGTTAAAAAGTTATTTCAGTTGTTCCACGTAGATTTTAGGGCGTGTAAATTGTTACCGCGGTGGCGTGCCCGAGAGCCTCAAGACGTCTTGCTCGCCGTCGGAGGTTCAAGACCTCCCTGTGTGTGTGTTTGTGTGTGTGTTATCCTTCGCATAATTTAGTGTAATTTAGTTTAAGTACTTTGTAAACCTAGGGACATGACCGCAACAGTTAAGTCCCTTAGATTTTTATAAAGTGTTCTGTGCACTAGAAATAAATAAAACATATAATAAAATAATGGTAATAATAATCACGTGAAAACAAGAGGTCGATTACCCGCATGACGTTCGGTCCGCTCGTCACGCTCGAACTTTCCCGAGCAGTGCAGAAAGTGAGAGACGAGCGTCGCTTCCAACAACTTCGAGACCAGTCGACTGTGAATCTACCCTTTGGACCGAGGACCAGTCGAAGCCGCAGAGAGTGCGAATCGGCCCGTGTGCGGACGCCCTAGTTCTCTTCTTCTTACTCACTGCCAATGTTACCACAGCATCTTGATCAAATATTATGAGCTTCGAGTTTGTACTAAATCTTAGGTATCCTTCTAGGCACTGTCACCGTAAAAATTACAATTTAGAAAATTATTTTGCACATAAACCTTCTAAGACTGTTGACGTTTAAGCGAATTTATGATGATTAAAAGTCGCATTCCATCTTAGCAGACTTTTCCAAGTGAAAAACGTTATGCAAGAATGGTAGTCAACCGTAATTTTCAACACACTATTATGAAAGGTTTCCACAAAACAACAATTTTATTTCTACCATTGAAACCGCCGAAATTGACTGATTTTGATTTATTAATGTTTGGACTATCAGCATCATGATATGTAATATTTGATGTCCACTATTGAAGCATTTAATTTTTATCTATTTACTTGAAATGTTGAAATGTTTGGAAATTTATGGAACTGAACTTCTTTCGTCGTAAGTCCCTAGTCTTACAAACTACTTAAACTAAGTTAAACTAACCTAAGGTCAAACAACCACACACACCCATGCCCCAGGGAGGACTGGAACCTCCGACAGTGGGCAACCTCACGCTTCGCAGTAAGGCGCCTTGGAACGCTCGGCTGTTCCACCGCGGCTCACGCATTTACTTGGTCTATTATCAGCTCTTATTCAAAAATTAGCATTTGGGCATGATTATGCTCGTAAGCCACCCAAGAAAAAATCCATATTGATGCCTACACGAATTATACCAGAAAGTCGTAGTATGGTTTCGCCCTGTTTAAAGCATATGATAAGAGAGAAACGTTTAAACTGTTCAAATTGCAGCGTCGGATGAACAGTTATTGGTGGAAGAAATCTTTCCAATAATTTTCATGTTTACCCTCATTGTAACAAGCACCAAATATGCTGATGAGGTAAGTACACTAATAAGCGGAAACATACGGGCTATTCCATTTGAAATCGGACGAAAAATGAAAAAATTGACCTGGTATTTTTTAAATAATGAATAATTTCGAAATGTTCCAATTAATATAAAAGAAAACCACTGTCCTGAAGTTGTCCCTTAAATGAATTTTCTTTTCGAGTTATTTCATCTGGTGAGTAAGATTTACGAGACAGGCGACATCTCGGACATCAAGAAAAATGTTATAATACCCATTCCAAAGAAAGCAGGTGCAGACAGATGTGAACATTACAGAACCATCAGTTTAATAAGTCATGGTTGCAAAATTGTAACACGCATTATTTACCGGAGGATAGAAAAGGTGGTTAAAGCCGACCTCGGAGAAGATCAGTTTGTAGTCAAGAGAAATGTAGTAACAGGGGAGACAATCCTCTCTTTACGGCTTATCTTGTAAGTTAGATTAAGTAAAGAAAAACCTACATTTGTAGCTTTTGTAGATTTGGAGTAAGCTTCTGACAATGTTTATTGGAATACACTCTTTCGATTTCTGAAATCAGCAGGAGTAAAGTACAGGGAATGGAAGGTTAATTACAACTTGTGCGAAAACCAGACAGCAGTTATTATAGTTGGCCATGAAAGGGATGCAGAGGTTGGGAAGGAAGTAAGACAGGGTTGTAGCCTTTCTCCAGTGTTATTCAATTTGAACATTGAGAAATCTATAAAGGAAAGCAAGGAGATATTTGGAAAAGGAATTAATGTTCAGGGTGAAGAAATAAAAACACTGAGTTTTGCCGATAACATTGTAATTCTGTCAGAGACAGCAAAAGACCAGCAAGAGCAGTTGGACGGAATGGACAGTGTGTTGAAAGGTGCGTATAAAATTAACATTAACAAGAACAAAACAAGGATAATCGAGTGCAGTCTAAGAAAATCGGAAGATGCTGAAGGAATTAGATTAGGTAACGAAATAATAAAAGTGTTAGATGAGTTATGTTACTTGGGCAGTAAAGTATCATGCGATGGTCGCAGAACAGAGGATAAAAATTTAATATTAGATGTTAGCAAATTTCTCTTTTCAGAAACGCTTTTCTTCCCATTGCCATTCTGCCATTTATATACTCTACACTGCGACCATTTTAACACCCAAGTAACAAAACTCGTCTATATTGTTTCGTTACCTAATCTAATTCCTTCAGCATTTTATGACTGCATTCCATTACCTTTCGTTTGCTCTTGCTAATGTCCATTTTATACGCTCTGTTCAACACACTGTACATTTCATTCAGCTGCTCTTCCAGGTCCTTGGCTGTCTCTGACTCTGAACTTTAATCCGTAATGCAAATTTTTCCTTGCTTTCCTTCACAGGTTGCTCGGTGTACAAATTGAATGACATTAGAGAAAGGCTACAACCCTGTCTTACTCGATTCCCAAACAATACTTCCCTTTCGTGCTCTTCGACTCTAATAACTGCGGTCTGGCTGTTGTACAAGTTGTAAATAACCCCTCTTTCCATGTATTTTACCCCTGTTGACTTTACAATTTGAAATAGTGTATTCCAATCAACATTGTCAAAAAATTTCTCAAAATCTACAAAAGCTAGAAATGTAGGTTTGCCTCTCTAACACAAGTCGTAAAGTGAGTACTGCCTCCCGTGTTCCTATGTTCCTCCTGAAACCAAACTTGTCTTCCTCGAGGTCAGTTTCTACCAGCTTTTCCATTCTACTGAAAATAATTCATGTTAAAATTTTGTAACCATGATTTATCGAACTGATGGTTCTGCAATTGTCACATATGTCTGCGCCTGCTCTTTTTGGAATGGGGATTATTACCATTTTCTTAATTTCCACCTTTCGGCTTTCCCTTCCTTGCTGAGAACTGGTCTTCCACCTGAGTTCTTTATATTCACACAGCTGCTTTTCTTGTCTACAAATGTCACTCTTATTTTCCTGTAGGCGGTTTCTATTTTCCCCTATTTAAACATTCTACTACTGACTTTTATTTGACTTTGCATTTAGCCACTCCTGTCTAGCTAGTTTGCAACTCCGGTGAATCTGATTTCTTAGTCTTCTGTACTCCATTTTGCCTGCTTCATTTACTGCATTTTTATATTTTATCATTACACCAATTAAATTTAGTATTTCCTGTGATTTCCAAGAATTTGTTGTAGGTCTTGCCTTTCTACCTATGTGGTCTTCACTATTTCATCTCTCCAAGCTACCCATTCCTATTCTACTGTTTTAATTCCCCCGTTTCTGTCAATTGTTGCCTGAAGTTCCCTCTGAAATTTTCATAAACTTTCGGTTCCTTCAATTTATCCAGGTCCCATCTTCTTATTTTCCTATCTTTCTGCAGGTTTTTTGTTTTCAATTTTAGTTTCCAAATCATGACCTATAAGACATGGTCAGAGTCTGCCCCAGGATATATCTTATTGTTTCAAGATGTTCAAATCTTTGTATAGCTTATGGGATTTAACTACGGGGTCATCAGTCCCTAAACTTACAAACTACTTATGAACTAACTAAGACTAAGGACAGCACAAATATCTAAGCCCGAGGGGGGGATTCGAACCCCCGACCGTAGTGGCCGTGCAGACCGTGAATGGCGCTCCGCAGACAGCCCGGCCACCGCGGCCGGCTCTTACATTTTAAAACCTGGTTACGAAACCCATCTCTTATCACTATAAAATCTCTCTGGTACCTTCCGGTGACTCCCTGTCTCTTCCACGTATACAACCTTCTTTCAAGATTCTTAAACGAAGTGTTTGTTATGATTAAATTACGTGTCCGTGCAAAATTCTACAAGGCGGATTCCTCTTTCATTTCTTTTCCCCTAGTCCATATTCGCCTACTATTTTCCCTTCCCTTCCTTTTCCTACTACGAAATTCCAGTCCCCCATCACAATTACATCTTCGTGTTCCTTATCTGTTTGAACAATTTCCTTTGACTCCTCATACATTTCTTCAATCTCTTCATCATCAGCAGAGCTAGTTGGCATATAAACCTGTACTACTGTGGTCGGTGTTGGCTTTGTATCTACCTTGACTGTCATTATGCGATCACTGTGTTGCTCACAGTAGTTTACCCGTATTCCTATTTTCTTATTCATTATTAGACCTTCTCCTGTAATACCTCTTGCGGAACCACACGTTTGTCTGGCCTCTAAACAGATATCCCTCCGCTGTGGTTGCACCTACGGAATGGCCATAATTGAGACACGCAAGCCACCCCACCTCGGCAATGTCTGTGATTTATGAGGGTGGGTAGGTTGCTTTTTAATATATGCAGTGACGACATTGATCGCAATACATAAAAACGAGAATTATGTAGGCCATTGTTGATCTGTTCACTGCCAGGATTGTGCTAGAGAAATGGTTCGAAGCCGAAGAAAATGATTGTTTTGATGGGCCGCCGCGGTGGCCGAGCGGACTGAGGCGCTCCAGTCACGGTCTGCACGGCCACTACGGTCGGAGGTTCTAATCCCCCCTCGGGCATGGATATTTGTGTCGTCCTTAATCTTAGTAAGTTTAGGGACTGATGACCCCGTAGTTAAGTCCCATAGACTTAACAATTTTTTTTTTTTTTTTAAAGTCGTCACAGCATATATTACAAAGGGGTGGTGAAAGGCTTCACCCTTGTCGAACTCCTAAGTTAATATCATGTTTCAGTTTACCTAATTATTTGGATTGTAGAATTTGAATAAATCTTCTAAATTAAAAGCACAGTGTGTATTGGTACTACTGTTCCTCTTAATATTGACTACAACAATTTCCTGTCAACTTTATACAAAGCGTTTAAGAAAATAAGGACAGGATTTTGTGTGACTTTGTTGAATCCCTGTGTCGGTCTATAATTTGTTTTAGCATAAGTGAGTTTTCTGTAAAACTTCGCTTTCTGAAATTATTTTGTTCCACTGATAGCAAGCACTCCAGAGTGTGGGTCGTTACTCTAGTATCAGTCTTATATGCCTACTGCCCTGCGACGTCGCCCTTCGACTCAGCGGAGCTTCAAACAGCCAAGGTGTCGGCTCTTGCGAGAAAAAGAGAGAAGAGAGCCCAGAATTTAATGTTAAGACGGGTCAGAGATTTTACTTCTGCACAAAATTTCACCGAAATTCCACATGACCCCAATGTTGACATTTGTTGTTGTTATGGTCTTCAGTCAGCAGCCCTATTTGCTACCCTGTCCTGTGGAAGTCTCTTCATCTGAGAATACGAAAATGTTCAAATGTTTGTTAAGCTTATGGGACGTAACTACGGGGTCATCAGTCCCTAAACTTATAAACTACTTACGAACTAGGACGGCACAAATATCCATGCCCGAGGGGGGGATTCGAACCCCCGACCGTAGTGGCCGTGCTGACCGTGACTGGAGCGCCTCAATCACCTCGGCCACCGCGGCCGGCCTGAGAATACGAACGACAACCTACATGCTTTTCAAACTGCTTACTATATTCAACCCTTGGTCTCCCTCTACGATTTTTACCCAACACACTTCTCTCTAATGCTAAGTTGACGATTCCTTGATGTCTCAGAATGTGTCCCCACCAACCTATCACTTCTTTTATCCAGGATATGCCAGAAACTCTTTTTCTCTCAAAATCTCTTGAGCACCTCTTCATTAGTTACGTGATATACCCATCTAATCTCCATTCTTCGTCTGTAGCACCAAATTTAGAAAGCTTCTATCATCTTTTTGTCTGAACTCCTTATCGTCCACGTTTCACTCCAATACAATGCTACACTCCAGATAAATGTTTTCAGAAAGGACTTCCTAACAGCCGGCCGCGGTGGCCGAGGGGACTGAGGCGCTTCAGTCACGGTCTGCACGGCCACTACGGTCGGGGGTTCGAATCCCATCTCGGGCATGGATATTTGTGCCGTCCTTAGTATAAGGTAGTTGGTAAGTAGTTTGTAAGTTTAGGGCCTGATGACCACGTAGTTAAGTCCCATAAGCTTAACAAACATTTGAACATTTGAACTTCCTAACATTTAAACTAATATTGGATGTCAACAAATTTCGCTTCTTCAGAAACGCGTTTCTTTCCGTAGCATTCTGCATTTTACTTCTTCTTTACTCCGGCCACAAGAAGTTATCTTGTTACCCAAATAACAAAACTCATCTACTACTTTCATTGTCTCATTACCTAGTCTAATTCCTTCAGCATCGTATGAATTTTCTGATACTACATTCCATTACCCTCGTTTTACTCTTGTTAATGTCGATTTTATATCTCCCTTTCAAGACAAATGTTGCTGGGTGCTATCTCATTTTCAGTGTAACTTTTTTCTCTTTTGCCAAGATCGCTTTTTTATCTACCACAATGACCGGTATTCAACTGATCTCGCAATCATCACCACACCACAGTTCCACGGCTCTGGTGATTGCTGCGAGATCAGTTTAAACTGGCCATTGTGATAGATAAAAAAGCGATCTTGTCAAAACAATAAAAATGTTGCACTGTCCATTACATTTAATTGCTCTTCCAGGTCCTTGGTTGTATCTGACAGCATTACTATATTTATTTCCTCTCCCTGGACTTATTCCCTTCCTAAATTTCTTCACAGCTTTCTCAGTGTATACATTGAACAACACTGGGGAAAGGCTACAACGCTGTCTTACTCCTTGGTAGATCAGTTGTCTGGAATAGGAACCAAACTGCTAGGGTTATCGGTCCCTCAGGATAGTAAGGAGGGAGGCTAGAAAAGGAGGGGGGGAAGGGGGATGAAATACAGTTCAGGGAGGGAAGAAGTGAGAAAGACTGCATTAGCTCGAGGACCCGTGCACGCAAAGTACGTACTTGCGAAAGTTTCGTGAGCCCTTCCTAACCACGGCGATCCTTTCATGCCCTTCGACTCTAATAATTGCTGTCGGGTTTTTGTACAATTTGAATATACCTCTTCGCTCCCTATATTTTACTCCTGCTACATTCACAATTTGAAAGAGTGTATTCAAGTCAACATTGTCAAAAGCTTTCTCCAGATCTACAAATACTAAAAATGTACGTTTCCCTTTCCTTAACGTATCTTCTAAGATAAGTCGTAATGTATTGCCTCGCATACACCTACATTTCTCCTTGATAAAAAAAATGTTCAAATGTTTGTATAGTCTATGGGACTTAACTACGGGGTCATCAGTCCCTAAACTTACAAACTACTTATGAACTACTTACGAACTAGAACGGCACAAATATCCATGCCCGAGAGGGGATTCGAACCCCCGACCGTAGTGGCCGTGCAGACTGTGACTGGAGCGCCTCAGTCCCCTCGGCCACCGCGGCCGGCTGTCCTTGATATGTCACCCTTTCTGAATACTGGTCGTTTCTACGATCTTCCTTTATTTTCGTATTTATTTCTTTATCTAGAAAAGAGTAAGACATTTAAGGAATCTTGTTAAATCCTACCGAAGAATATTTCATTCAGTGTTAATGCCATCACTTTGTTCTGCTTTTCAGTTCTTTGTGTATCTGAGAGCACGTTATAATTCTCGGTATTCCGTACGAATTCGTTGCTTTCGAGGTCTTCTTCATTTTCTGTGTACATCAATTCACATATCCTTCAATCAATCAAAAGGTTCGGACAGTTGTGTCACGTATTTCGATATCGCAAACTCATTCATCAAGCCGTGTGGATGAGCGATGTGCGCACATGCCGCTCCTGGTGCTGTTTCTATATCGTCTCAGCGCACTCAGGCTGGCCACCCTCTGAAAACAAAGAAAAAATGCCCCGAGTGAAATATTTCAACTGTCGTCCGTCCATAAGCGCACTCACTGCCGACAGATGAAAGATACCGAAAAAAAAGAAAAGATATGGGTTGACCTTCTTTCAATGCCTCATCACTCGACCCCTCCCTGGCAAACTGGACGACTTCAAGGAGACCGGCGTTAGCGGGCGGACAGGCCTCAGCAAAGGCGTCTCCACAGCGTGCCGTGGAAGATACAAACATCCACGATGCAGGGATTGCAGCAATGTGTTACCAAGTACTATCCTGCTGCAGATTTTAATGTCACAGATTTGTAATTTTCCGAAAGGCTGCCTTTACTACATCTTTTGCTACTTCGGATCACGTTCAAATTTCCAAAAATGTTTTTCAACAGTCAATAGTGATTTTATCTTCTATACAAGAGTAAACTTTGCGGTCAGTACAATGGGTCAAAAATGTGGCAGCAAACAAAATGTTCAAATGTTTGTTAAGCTTAAGGGACTTAACTACGGGGTCATCAGTCCCTAAACTTACAAACTACTTATGAACTACCTACAACTAAGGACGGCACAAATATCCATGCCCGAGGGGGGATTCGAACCCCCGACCGCAGTGGCCGTGCAGACCGCGACTGAAGCGCCTTAGTCCCCTCGGCCACCGCGGCCGGCTGGCAGCAAACAAACGATGTGTTAGAGAGACATTATTAGTGGATGTTTTTGGTGTGCAAAATTTTGAAGAACGTCGTCCTTGTCCCCAGATGGCACGACAGTTTCTATTGACGCTCTTATACTATCCTCTGAGGCCTTTCCGTGGGCCAGCCGCGGTGGCCGAGGGGACTGAGGGGCCCCAGTCACTGTCTGCATGGCCACTACGGTCGGGGGTTCGAATCCCCCCTCGGGCATGGATATTTTTGCCGTACTTAGTCTTAGTTAGTTCATAAGTAGTTTGTAAGTTTAGGGACTGATGACACCGCAGTTAAGTCACATAGAAAAAAAAAAAAAAAAATAAGTCCGTGTCGATTCAGACGAGGCGGTGTGTCTTAAATGTTTCCATCGCACACGCGCAAGGAAAGCGACCGGCTTGGACGCTGGGTGTCTTAATTCTGACCTCGAACCCGTCAAATGAAGAAGTCAAATGTAGGTATTTTGTGGTACGCCGATACACCCCTTCAAATTCTGAAGGTTGCATGTGTAAAATATACGAAACGAAAAGTTATATTCAGATTGAACAAAAACCAGACACCAGTTATACGAACTCAAGGACAGGAAATGTACACATTGGCTGGGAATGGAGTAAGACAGGATGGTATACTTTCCCAAATGTTGTTCAATCTGGAAACTTTTTAAACTGTGCAAGCTGTGAAAGAAAGCAAAGAGAAATTAGAAGAAGGATTTAAAGTTCATAGTGAAGAGACAACTGTGCAGTTTGCTGATGACATTATAAATCTGTCAGCAAAGGAACTGGAAGAGCATTTGAAGGGAATGGGCAGTGTCTTCCTGGCATATTAAAACTGTGTGCCGGAACAAATTCGAATCTGGTCCTTTTCCTTTCGCGGGAAATTGCTTTAACGTCACAACTTCTGCCAGAACCTCGCCTCCTTCTTTTCAAATTTTACAAAATTTCTCCTGCGAATCTTGCAGGAACGGCACTCCTGGAAGAAAGAATATGGTGGAGACTTGGCTTAGCTACAGCCTAAGAGATGTTTCCAGAAGACTTTCACTCTGCAGCGGAGTATGCGCTGATATGATACCAGCGTACTCTCCGCTACAGAGTGAAAGTTTTATTGTGGAAACATCCCTTAGGCTGTAGCTAAGCCAAGTCTCCACCATAGTCTTTCTTCCAGGAGTGCCGTTCCTGCAAGATTTGCAGGAGAAATTTTGTAAAATTTGAAAAGAAGGAGGCGAGGTACTGGCAGAAGTTGTGACGTTAAAGCAATTTCCCGCGAAAGGAAAAGGACCAGATTCGAATTTGTTCCGGCACACAGTTTTAATATGCCAGGAAGTTTCATATTAGTACACACTCCGCTGCAAAGTGAAAGTTTCATTCTGAGGGTATAAGATGTTCAAATGTTTGTAAATTTTTTGGACCAAACTGCTATGATCATAAGTCCCTAGACTTACATACTACTTAAACTAACTTACACTCGGGATAACATACACACCCATGCCTGAGGAAGGACTCGAACTACTGACGGCGAGCAACCGCGAGCTCCACAACAAGGCGCCTTAGAACGCTCGGCCATTGGACGGCGGCGGTATAAAATGAAGAACAAAACAAGAGTAATGGAATGTAGTCCAATAAAATCAGAGTAATTAAATTAGGTAACGAAACAGAAAAAAAGTAGTAGACGATTTCGTTATTTGGGTAACAAAATAACATCTGATGACCGAACTGAAGAAGAAATGACTTTGAAAGAAAGGCATTTCTAAAGAATATATTTTTGTTTACATCCAATATTAATTTAAATATAGGACTTATTTTCTGAATTTGTATGTACTGCAGCCTTATACTGGAGTGAAACATGGACGATAATAAGCGCAGACAATAGAATCATTTGAAATGTGGAGCTGAAGACGAATGCTGAAGATTATGTGATTAGATCATGTAATGATGAGGTTCAGAACAGAATTTGGAAGAAAAATTCCTCGCATGTCTTGAATACAAAAGGGGATTGATATGTAGAACACATTCTGAGAATCAAGGAATCATCAATTGGACGGAAGTGTGTGGAGTAAAATTCGCAGAGGGAGACCAGAAAGAGACGAATACAATAAGCACGTTTAAAAGGCTGTAGGTTTCCGATCTTAATTAGACAAGAAGAGGCTTGCACGAGATAAGGTAGCTTGGAGAGCTGCAAGAAACTAGACTTTCGACTGAAGAGCATAACAACAACAAATGTCAGCATTGGGGTTATGTGGAATTTTGGTGAAATTTTGTGCAGAAGTAAAATCTCTGACCCAACTTAATATCAAATGCTGAGCTATGGTCTTTGCCTCGCAAGAGTCGACACCTCAGCTGTTTGAAACTCCACTGAGTCCAAGGGCGCGTCGCAGGGCAGTAGGCTTGGCACCGTTACAGAGGAAGGTTTTACGTACATCTGAGTCTAATAATTGCAAACCTCTCCGTCGGTATGAAAGACAAGACGGTTTTTAGAAAAAATGAATTTTAAATTTTGTTACGCATTGAATTATGCATTCGATTAACTAGGCAGTGAAAGAACTAATACAAAGAGTTTAGTGTCATGTAAAGATAAGGTCAAGGAAACACATTTCTGGCGGAGAAAAATTCTATAACAATGGAAATGCCATTGCAACATTATTTTTCTCGGTATTTGTATAGAACAACTTCATTCGGTGGGTTTACAGTTTTAAATCTGGAATAGCAGTTTAAACGCTGTTGGTAGAGGAAGTAGAGGAAGGTCAATTCAATGTCGTCAAACCTAAAAGGAACGTCAGTCACAAACGTCACTCTGTTACAATCTTAGTCTTTTGCTCTTCATGAAAAATCTCGAAATACAAGGGTTGGAACTGAAATAATGGCATCTATTTATTCACAGCCGATACAAAAGCGTTATATGTTTGCACCTGATACTGTCATTGAAAGTAGACACCAGCATTGCGTAGACCCCGTGGGAGGTATAATATACCATTAGCAGAGCCTGTTGATGGTGGGAATGGAGCGGTCTACTGCCTGTCGAATCCCCGGAACAGTTCTGAAGCGAATCTCACGAATCAAATCAAAGTCACAAGGGAGTCCGGGGAGTATAGCGTACTTCCCAGCAATGGACCGAACAGGTCAGCTTGCTCTCTATGCGACCGCGCATTGTCGTGCGAAATGATGAGTGGGTTGCGCAGAAAGGGTTGCCGCTTCTTTCGCTAAGCTGGTCGCAGGTAATGCTCGAAAAACGATCAGTTATGCTATGCATTGACGGTCTGCCGTGGAGGAACGTAATGCGTTATGATAACTCCATCACAATCGCACAACTTTTACCTCTGACGCACTTTCGACTTTCGCGGCGACCCTTAATGACGTCATTCGTTTGACTGGCGTTTCAGTTTTGGCTCGTACGATGTGGCCCGTGTCTCATTCAGTATTAGGTTACGGCGTAAGGTAGTCTCTCCTTCGCGTAACGCATCCATTTCTGCATTTCCCTCAATTCATGCGAAACTTAACAGGACAAAATTTTTCACATGCCCAGGAACATTCAATCTTGATACAACTCCGTTGTTCTTTGTCATTCTTTCTTTCTCTTTAGCCCTGTTCTCACACATGCAGGGTCGGCTTTGTTTATTTGGATTGGTATGTTAATATTGACGGGGCGGACAGATGCCATCCTCCCCCCCCCCCCTCCCGGGAGGAAATATGTACCCCAAATGTCTGCATATAGTGTTGTAAGTGTTAAGTGCTATGAAATGCTTGTGAATCGTGTAGCTGAGACTGGACTTGTAGACCAGCCAGGTAGTGACATAGGGGATATGGAAAACCACCTAAAAACCACAAGCAGGCTGGCCGGCACTCCAACCCCTTTCGTTAATCTGCTGGGCGCATTCGAACCCGTCTCGGAAAGCGGTGCGTTAGACGACATGGCTAACCGAGCGGATTGATAGAACTCCGATGTTCCTGTTTCGAAAACATAGTGACACCATTACGTTACACGGGTCGGTAACAAACGACTGTTTTCCCTCGATTGTGCGCACGCCGATGACTTGAGACGGGTGAGTTCATTTTCTCGGAGGTAAAGTAGGAATGTCAACAATGTTTGCTATCAGTGACAATAGCAGATTCCACTGCATAGTGTCTTCACAGCAGTGTTGCCACTATTTAACTTCCAATCCTAATATATACAGCGTGTCATTCAATAGTAAATTCCATTGCATACTGTCTTCGCAGCAGTTTTGCCACAATTGAAATTGCCTCATATAATATCACATTTCATTTCGGTGTATAGTGGTGGTTGCTTATGTGCTGTATTGCTAAGTTAAAACAGTAACAGGGTAGGGAAAATGAAAGTTCCAGGGTACATAAAAATACCGAATAAAGGATATACAGCAGTAACCTTGAAGATGTTGGAAGCGACCGCTATTCAACTCTTGATACTTCTGCGCCATACTGTACTGCTCCGAATGCTGCCATCTCCTCCTAAATGTCGTGCTGCAGTTCTTGCAGAGTTTTAGGGTTACCCCAAAGCCGCAGTGGAGTAGCTGAGCGGTGCCGGGCGCCGTGGCTCAGCGCGCCCGGTCAGGAGGCTAAAGGCCCTCTGTAATAAAAAAGCTGAGCCAAAGAGTCAACGAACAACCAAGAACGAACCGAAACAACGACCGCAAAGCCTAGATCAATCTGAAGAGAAAAAAAAAAAAAAAAAAAAAAAAAAAAAAAAAAAAAAGGTCTAAGGCGCCTCGCTGCGGAGCGCGCGGTTGCTCGCCGTCGGAGGTTCGAGTCCTCTCTCGGGCATGGGTGCGTGTGTTGTCCTTAGGTTAGTTTACCTTCGTTTAAGTAGTTTGTAAGCTACGGACTGATGACCACGCAGTTTGGTCCGATGGATTTACAAACTAACATTTTTTGGTTACCCCAATCAGAGTAACCGCACTCCGACCAGGTGACCTGGGTGGCCAACAGACACGATTTTAAGTTGACCTCTGCTAACAACTTAGACAGTTGTCAGGATTGTGTAAATGTGCTTGAAGTTTTAGACGGTTTTATGGTCAATTACTCCAACCTGTTGAAACTGAGTCTAGGTGTTTTTCTCATTCCTAAATGCTGCCAAAAGTGGTGTTAAAACCGTATCCCCAGTTGCGAGCCACTTTGATTTGCCCTGCCCTGAGACTCGCTGGCTCGCACACAGCCGCATGCCTATGCTGTCTGCTGTAGACCTGCCGCCCTCGCGGCGCCGTGCTGGTGAAAGCTCGGCAGCGGCGCTTTCATTGCAGCCTGGAGTGCGTGCCCACTGACCGCCAACAGCCGCCAATTTCCGCGCCGAATTTGCACTCTGCCCAGGACACAGGACTCTCATTAATATGGACACTAACCTGGGGGGACCAGCGGTACTCGTCCGTACCAGCCCAGAGTTAATTTCTGCTGTACCACGCGATTACGGCGCTAAAGGGATGTCAATTAAAACCCGTGCACTGCCGTTACGTTGTATGGAAAGTCAGTTGACTATCGATGCGTCTTCAGCCTTTCCAAAGTGTTAATATAACACTTACTTAGAAATCGGAAGAGTCATATCAATTGCCTACTATCATATTATATTATCGAAGTAATATGAGACAATTAATATGAATAAATAAACCCTGAGACGGATTTACGTCTCAAATATGTCAAAGACATTATTGATAGATGTGAAGCATTGAATTAAAATTTGTGGTGCGGCCGGGAATCGAACCCGGACCTCCATGCTTACTAGGCAGACGTCTTAACCGTTAGACTACCACACCACTAACGATTAAGGCGCCTCGGAATAGTCTATGTACGATTTCCCTCCACAACACAAACTTTAATTCAGCTTCTTTGTTCCAAAGATAATTGCCACTACTGCCAAGGCTCTCCATGCAGAGGAATAGCACCTCAGCAATGGACATGGTGGAACAATCCTGTTATGGTGATATAAATATCAATTAATATGAATAAATAATCCCTGAGACGGATTTACGTCTCAAATATGTCAAAGACATTATTGATAGAGCTGAAGCATTGAATTAAAATTTGTGGTGCGGCCGGGAATCGAAGCTGAATTAAAGTTTGTGTTGTGGAGGGAAATCGTACATAGACTATTCCGAGGCGCCTTAATCGTTAGTGGTGTGGTAGTCTAACGGTTAAGCGCCGGGCGCCGTCGCTCAGCGCGCCCGGTCAGAGGGCTGAACGGCCTCTGAAATAAAAAAGCTGAGCCAAGAACACATCGAACAAAAACGAACAAACTTGATCAACGTCCGCAACGAACAGAGCTACACATAGAGCAAAAAAAAAAAAAAAAAAAAAAAAAAAAAAAAAAAAAAAAAAAGACGTCTGCCTAGTAAGCATGGAGGTCCGGGTTCGATTCCCGGCCGCACCACAAATTTTAATTCAATGCTTCACATCTATCAATAATATGAGACAGCCTATAACGTAAAAAAATGTTAACACAAACCATTTTAATAGATACCTCACATTATTTCTTACGCGAGCAATAGCATGGAAAATTACAAAAATTATGGCGTATGATGCATCGCAATAACTCAATTGCATTCGGAGAAAATAAGAAGAGACGAGCGATTCCATTTCGAGGTAAGGTAGGTATGTCAACAATGTGTGCTACAGGCGACAAAAGTAGATTCCATTACACAGTGTACCCACAGCAGTGTCACCACTATTTAAGTTCCAACCCTCATATAGATATAGTTGCAACACTGCTGTGGATACACTGTGCGATATATGTGTGTGTGTGTGTGAATGTCTGTTCGGTGTATGTTTATCACGTCTCAACCACAAGACAGAAATAGCTAAAAATCTGTACAGTTACTAATGTCTACCTGGAGAAGGCTTATCACGTCCGAACGACAAGACGTAGAGACTTAAATATTTGTACAGTTACTAATTTATACCTGAGGAAGGTTTTAGGCTCGGTTTTAAAGCGATCTGATTGATATTTAATAATCTGAAAAATATAACGCGAAATGCGGAATAATAATTACTCTTTGAAAATTATATTTACTCTTTGAAAATGTTTTTATTGGTTGCATTGTTGCTTGAGGGTTGATAGTGATAAAAGGGTGGAGTATATTGGGATGGAAAGTTATCGGTGTATATAAAATTCCGTGTGTGTGTGATTTCATATTTCGCTCTGCAGTGGAAAGTACAGAACGCAAACGAATGGTCTGTGTGTAATTGTTGTCCGAAGTCTCCCGTTGCACACCATAGTAGTTACATGCCGATAGCTTTAAGGGGGTGGAAGATATGGTGGTTGAAAGTCGTGAAATTATAAAAAAAAAAAAAATTCGTACTGAAGGCCAGCGATGACGTTTGCGACTCTATAGCAAGGAGGTTACATGCAGCGAAACGTGATGCCACAGACCATATCTGTGGTCTATACGTGCTACAATGTCTTATATACAGGCTTTAAGGAATAATGTATATAATATTTATTGTAAATCATTAAGCACTTCACATAATTTTATTTTTTTATTTGAATGTTGATTAATAATGTTTGTTTCCAAAGAAGGTATTCTATTTCATTTCATCCTTCAAAACCAGTCTCATAGCATACTGCTGGAAGGTAGTTATCTATCATAATCAACCAACACGCGAGCGGAGCCGCGGGCTTAAGCTAGTATATATATAATAATGAGGGTTGGGACTTAAATAGTGGCAACACTGCTGTGGATACACTGTGCAACGGAATCTACTGTTGTCGCATATAGCACATATTGTTGACATACCTTACCTCCAAATGGAATCGCCCGTTCCACGTCACCGGCGTGTGTACAATCGAGTGAAACACAACTTGTCATTGATCAGTCTAACATGTCACGATGTTTTCTACACAGGTAAAACGGAGTTGGATAAAGATATATTAAATAGGCCAGAAGTCGTACTGCAGGACAATGACATCGAGGACTTCAAAAGACATGTGTTGAATAGGCATTGCCGTACAGAACAGTGACACGTTGGGTAACAGCCTTCAACGAAGGTTGGCAAACTGTGTCACACATGCATCGGAAAAATCGTCTCTGAAGAAGCATACTGTGACTTTGATTTGATTCCGAAGATGAAGGAACCACTTCATGGCATTTTCTTCACAGCTGTTCCTGGCAACGGGATCCACGCAACGCTAGTAACTAATTTCAAGGACATTAACAGTTGCAAACATGTAACGATTTTGTATCGGTTGTGAATAAATGTTTGCCACTATTTAAGTTCCAATTCTCTTATCTGCACGGCTAGTGTGTACCAAGGCGCAACCGTTAGTCTCGCTTGAATTTCGGTTCGCGCTACCGCACGGATTGCTAAACATATTCGCCTGGTTGGTGTTCTGCCTTTCCCCTATAGCAGTCACAAGATCCAGGATGTACATGGCTCCACAAAGGACAAGATGGAAGCTCTGCACGCAGCAGGAGTATACAAGGCGGAATTCGA
Organism: Locusta migratoria; assembly: GCA_026315105.1. Lineage (NCBI taxonomy): Eukaryota > Metazoa > Arthropoda > Insecta > Orthoptera > Acrididae > Locusta > Locusta migratoria. The sequence goes on from CM048744.1 coordinate 551,986,918, forward strand.
GTGTGGGGAAGTATACATAGGTGAGGCAGGGAGGGTAGTGGCAACGCGCGCATATGCGAACATGAACGCTACGTTCGATTAGGTCAACACAATAAATAAGCAGTAGCCGAACACCAGCAAGATTGCAGCAAAAAGATGACATTTAACGAAGCTAGAATACTCGCCAAGCAACCAGGGATGGTTAAACGCAAGGTAAGGGAAGCCATCTAAATTTTAAAACACCATAATAACATGAACAGAGAAGATGGATCAGGCTTGCCCCCTCCTGGCTACCAGCCATCACAGCGAAATAGACCGCACTGACAACACAACACGCGAGCGTCACTAGTAAGCTACTGCCGCCGCGCGGCCCACGGCCAGCAGGAGAGAAACGGAAGCCCTCACCCCATTCGCCGATGACCACCAATCATGGCTCGCTATGCAAGATGCAATAGGCAACGGCTAACCCCCACTCTTTCCACCTCGGCATCCTATCATAATAAAGATTCCTTTCTTCCGCGAAAAACCATCAATAATATCGTTGATTTTAAAAAATTATGAACTAATGTCTAATTGACAGTAAAGATAAAATATAGTAACGATCAGCTCACATCAGTATACCCAGGCCACTGTAACGTTGGCTGAAACGTCGGTTATTAAAGTAATAGCCTTCTTACATCATGATGCGGTACAACACCCAAAAAACTTTTATGTCATCTGATTCTGGCCGCTAAGTCAACGCAGTTATATTTGAACATTTATTCCTAGCTTCCCTCCCAAACCATTTCCATATTCCGCGTGATAGACGACGTGTCATCTATGAAGTAAACTACTGTGTATATTGCGGAAACGGAAAGTGCGATTGATGTCCGGTTTTCACAGAATGGATTGGTAGCCAATAAACAGATTGTAAAAATAAAGTGTATTTTTATACAAACATACAATTTTTCAAATGGACCAATGGTTGTTTCTGTCATGCACTGGAATTTTTGACACCAGCTGTGTATAAAAATTTTTGAATGACATTTTTATCACGTTTAGTTTGGCAGCTACAACTATTCAAAGTTTTGGGGGCGGAGGCTAAGGCAGTGCAGCTGACTGGCTGGTGGTCATGAGACAGTGGGCCGTGCCCCACGGGCTAGCCACTCGGCCAGTCAGCTACGCTATTGCAGCCCTCGCCCCCTACAGTTTGAACGGTTGCAGCTGTCCAACTAAACGTCATAAAAATGACATTCAAAATTCTTTGTACACAACTGGTATCAAACATTTCAGTGCATGATAGAAACAACCATTGTTACACTTGAAAAATTGTATGTTTGCATAAAAAATACGCTTTCTAGGTATTTTTACAATCTGTTTATTGGCCAAAAATACGAGCCCCATTCTGTGAAAACCGCACATCAATCGCACTTTCCGTTTCCACAGTATATGCGGCGCAAGTGTCAGGTGATTCATCCTGTATATACTTGTTTTCTTCATACAATAGTGTACTTCATGACAAAGCCTCTATACGTCGTGTAACCTGCGGAATATGTATATGGTTTGGAAGCTGAATGAATGTTCAAATATAATTGCGTTGGCTTCTGCGGCCAGACTCGGATGACATAAAAGTTTTCTGAGTGTTGTACCGCATCAAGATGTAAGAAGGCTATTACTTTAATAACCGACGTTTCGGCCAACGTTACAGTTGCCTTCATCTGGGTACAACCGTTCAACGTTTCGGGAGCGGTGGCTGCAATAACGTAGCTCACTGGCCGAGTGGCTAGCCCCTGGGCACAGCCCACTGTCTCATGACCAGCAGCCAGTCAGCTACTCACAACTTAGATTCCGGTCACAGCCTCCATTAGAAAAAGACACATACTCTCATTCATGCAATGACACAGGCACACTTCATAGACACACAAAAAATCATCTTGTGAGGGTTCCTGAGTACATGATTATTATGAATGAACAAGCTTTATATTTATTAGTAAAGGTAATTAAATTTGGTTATCAGAGTTTAAAGTAATTTATTTAAACTTGAGTTTATTTGTTTACTTTATCATGTCAATGGTATTCCAAATAGCTTCCATTGGCAAAGTAAGCCTCCGCCCCCGAAACTTTGAATGGCTGTAGCTGCCAAACTAAACGTAATAAAAAATGTCATTTAAATTTTTTTTTACACAGTTGACGTCAAAAATTCCAGCGCATGATAGAAACATCCATTGTTCCATTTGAAAATTGTATGTTTGCATAAAAATACACTTTGTAAGTAATATTACAATCTCTTTGTTGGCCAAAAATACGAGCCCCCGACTACCAATCCATTCTGTTAAAACCGCTCATCAATCGCACTTTATGTTTCCGCGAAATTTCCGGTGCAAGTTTTAAGTGATTCACCCTGTATATATAGTAGTATATCACACAGTTGTTGTTGTTGTTATGGTCTTCAGTCCGGAGACTGGTTTGATGCAGCTCTCCATACTACTCTATCCTGAGCAAGCCTTTTCATCTCCTCATAAGAACGGCAGCCCACATCTATTTGAATCTGCTTACTATACGCGTATCTTGGTCTCCCTCTGCGATTTTTACCCCACACACTTCCCTCCAATGCTAAATTTACGATTCCCGTATGTCTAAGAATGTGTCCTACCAAGCGATCCCTTCTTTTAGTCAGGGTATGCCAAAAATTCCTTTTCTCACCAATTCGGTTCAGTACCTCTTCATTAGTTATGCGATCTACCCACCTAATCTTCAGCATTCTTCTGTAGCACCACATTTCAAAAGCCTCTATTCTCTTCCTGTCCGCACTGCTTATCGTCCATGTTTCACTCCCGTACAAGGCAACACTCCACACAAATGCCTTCAGAAAAGACTTCCTTACACTTAAATTAATATTCGATGTTAGCAAATTTCTCTTTTTCAAAAATGCTTTTCTTCCCATTGCCATTCTGCATTTTGTATCCTCTGTACTACGACCATCGCATGTTATTTTACTATCCAAGTAACAAAACTCATCTACAACCTTCATTGTTTCGTTACCTAATCTAATTCCTTCAGCATCGCCTGATTTTCTAAGACCGCATTCCATTATTTTTGTTTTGCTCTTGTTAATGTTCATTTTATACGCTCTCTTCAACACACTGTCCATTCCATTCAACCGCTCTTCCAGGTTCTTTGCTGTCTCTGATAGAATTACAATGTCATCAGCAAAACGCAATGTTCTTATTTCTTCCCCCTGAACTTTAATCCCTATTCCAAATTTTTCCTCACTTTCCTTCACCGCCTGCTCGATGTACAAATTGAATAATATTGGAGAAAGGCTACAACCCTGTCTTACTCCCTTCCCAACTGATGCTTCCCTTTCATGCCCTTCGAGTCTAATAACTGCGGTCTGGCTTTTGTACAAGTTGTAAATAACTCTCCTTTCCCTGTATTTCACCCCTGCTGACTTCAGAATTTGAAAGAGTGTATTCCAGTTAACATTGTCAAAAGCTTTCTCCAAATCTACAAAAGCTAAAAATGTAGGTTTGCCTTTCCTTAATCTACCTTCTAAGATAAGACGTAAAGTGAGTATTGCCTCCCGGGTTCCTACGTTCCTCCTGAATCACACAGTAGTATCCTTTATAACAAAGCCTCTACATGTCGTGTAACCTGCGGAATATGAAATTGTTTTGGCCGGGAAGCTAGGAATAAAAACTCGTGACCGTAGCGTGTATGACAATAATATAGTTGGAATAATTGGATGCATTTCCGTTGATTATTCCATTCACAACACGTACACCACGGTGGGGAGCTGGTTCGTGGAGCAGTGCATGAGCACGCCACGCAGCGCCGTGGCGGCATAAAACGCTGAGAATAAGTGCCAGGAGCGAGGCGGCTTGATTAAGCCAGGGCCGGCTATTACCGCAAGTGGCCCAGGAGGCAGGGAGCTCCTATAAGAGGGCGGACGCCCTCTCCGGCACTCAGTGGGCGCTGGCGGCGGCGGCGGCGGATGGCGGACGCTGGGTAGACCACGGTCAGCACGACGCACATACTATGGATGTTGTGTGCCTCTGCTCATATATTGTCACTTTTCAGAAGTGCTGCTCCTACTCTTTGCTGAGCGAGATATAATTACCGTGGACACATCGGCTTCCGTTAGATTTCTGAAGTTAATCACGTCGGTCTTCTACATCTACATCTACATAGATACTCTGCAAATCACATTCAAGTGCCTGGCAGAGGGTTCATTAACCACCTTCATAACTTTTCTCTACCGTTCCATTCTCTAATAGCGCGCGGGAGGAAAGAACACCTAAATCGTTCCGTTTTCGATCTGATTACTCTTATTTTATTGGGATGGTCATGTCTCCCTAAGTAGGTGGGTGCTAGCAAAATATTTTCACATTCAGAACTAAAAGTCGGTGATTGAAACTTCGCAAACAGATCACGCCGCAATGAATAACGTCCTTCTTTTAATGATTTCCACCCCAATTCGTGCAACATTTCCGTGACGCTTTCCCCCCCGTAACGTGATAAAACAAAACGGGCTGCCCTTCTTTGAACCTTCTCAATATCTTCCGTCAGTCCCACCTGGTGAGGGTCCCACAAGGGGCAACAGTACTCCAAGAGAGGACGCACAAGTGTGATGTAGGCAGTCTCTTTGGTGGAGCTGGTGCATCGTCTAAGCGTTCTGCCAATGAAACGTAACCTTTGGTTCGCCTTCCCCACAATATTTTCTATGTGTTCTCTCCAGTCAAAGTTGTTCGTAATTGTAACTCCTAGGTATTTGGTAGAATTTACGACCTTAAGGTTTGACTGATTTATCGCGTAATTGAAGTTCAGCGGATTTCTTTTAGTGGTCATGTGTATTACTTCACACTTTTCTTTATTTAGTGTCAATTGCCAATTTTCGCACCATGCAGAAATTTTGTCTAAATCGCTTTGCAGTTGCTTTTGATCCTCTGTTGACTTCACTAACCGATAAACGACAGCTTCATCCGCGAACAATCTAAGAGAGCTATTCAGACTGTCTCCTAAATCGTTTATAAACACGAGGAAGAGTAGGGGACCTATAACGCTTCCCTGTGGAACGCCAGATATCACTTCTGTTTTACTCGATGACTTATCGTCAATTACAACGAACTGTGTTCTTTCTGATAGGAAATCGTGAATCCAACCGCACAATTGGTGAGATATTCCATAAGCACGCAATTTCATAAGAAGCCGCTTGTGGGCTACAGTGTCAAAAGCCTTCCTAAAAACTCTTTATCCATGATCGTTTGATTTCATTTATTTATATGTATTGAGACCTATACTCTACACATATTATTCGATTACATTTTAGTAGGTGGAATACGTTTTCACGGACCCGCTTAGTGACGATCTGTGCTGTAGCATTAAAAGTGTCTGATACGTGGTTTACTTTATTAACTCATTGTTCTTTATACATGTCTCCAAACATCGAAAAATCACCGCGTTCATTCATTTAATTATAAATGTATCTTCTCTTCCGTGCCTTGTTTGCACCGCTATTTTTGACCTTGACTGGGTCACGATTCGGGTACACGTTTTGCGTTTAACACCGCAGGACCGTGAGCCTCCCAGTTTTTAACGATATTTACTTCATAAATTGACAAAAACATAGGGCTAAATTGTAAAGCAAAATTACTTCTCGCCGGCCGCGGTGGCCAAGGGGACTGCGGCGCGCCAGTCACGGTCTGCACGGCGACTACGGTCGGGAGTTCGAATCCCCTCTCAGGCATGGATATTTGTGCCGTTCTTAGTGTTAGCTAGTCATAAGTAGTTGGTAAGTTTAGGGACTGATGACCCCGTAGTTAAGTACCATAAGCTATACAAACATTTGAATTACCTCTCCAATGCCTTAAGGTCCAAATCAGGACACACCAAAGTTTCACACTACAAATAACATCGATCTCTGTGCGTAATGGGTGAATGAAGTAAATAACTGCAATTGTACGTGTATGTGTTCCTTACTTGAAGTCACAAGGCTACAATGATGCGGCAGCAGGGTTGCAAAATGACTGCTACCCGCCAGGGACAGTGAAACGGACCAACTCATACGAAATTAAATATAATGAAAGAATCCCTGAGACGGATTTACGTCTCAAATATGTCAAAGACATTATTGATAGAGCTGAAGCATTGAATTAAAATTTGTGGTGCGGCCGGGAATCGAACCTGGACCTCCATGCTTACTAGGCAGACGTCTTAACCGTTAGACTACCACACCACTAACGATTAAGGCGCCTTGGAATAGTCTATGTACGGGTGTGGTAGTCTAACGGTTAAGACGTCTGCCTAGTAAGCATGGAGGTCCGGGTTCGATTCCCGGCCGCACCACAAATTTTAATTCAATGCTTCAGCTCTATCAATAATGTCATACGAAATTGGTGGCGACTGTGAAAACGCGAACACAGACACTGTAGTGCTGAGAAGACGGACAAAAAAACATTGGCGAGAAGTCGTTTGGTTGATGATTCAGCAGTGGCTTAATGTCAGGACACTGACTATAGAATCGAAATTTGTTAAATGAAAGTAAGCCGTAAGTGTGGTCATAAATTATTCCTAGTGGTTTCCTGAGAGATATCATACCACGTCTGAGTTATTCATTTTAGTCGTCATGATTAATAGCACAATGTCGACGCTATTCTGCAAAAGTACCCACACTGAGACACGGTAAAGAGGTGCCGAACTTGGGACCATTAAATTTGTCACCTTAGGAGTAGGTGGTTTGAGTGTTGAGATTGAGTGGGCAGTAAGAGATATTTTCGAAGTGTGTGATGATATTGAAATTGAAGATGTTTGGAGGACGAGTGTCATGAAGTTGATGAGCAGCTGGAGGTGGGTGTGGTGGGATGTTGGAGTGAATGGGGTGATCAATAGGCTGTATTGGGATATAATGTCCATATTTGATAAGTTGAGGCTTGGGATCTGCGTTTTACAGAATAGGATTGGAAAAACGTTAGGAAACTCTTTAGCAAAAACGGAGGGCAACGGTGAGTGTTTGTAAACTGTGGTTAGGTTGTACTGCAACAGACACTTTAATATCCGTTGGACTGGTGATTGGATTTGGACAGTTCCATTTAATGTGGTGATGGAATATCGCAGGGAGTGGGATCAAGAATATTGTTGATCCAAAAGTCTTTCGAACTAAACTCTAGATGTTAATATAATCCATGACCTCGAGATTAGTGATCACTGCGGTTGAAGTGGGAGAACAGCAGGGAGGGTGGCATTTTTTATCCTGGCGTTTGGTGAGTAGAGTGACACTTGGACCGGCAGTAATGTTAGGAATTTTGTAGAGGAATTTAGTGTGAAATTATTTGTTGGACATGGAAGTTCAGTTTTTTCCTTTGTATTGATTACTTTCTATTATTTGAGGGATTTGGGTTTCAGGAGGATGCATGAGCTGCAGGGATATTGTGTGGATTACCTAGGCGTTGTACGGGTCCCTCGGCAAGGTTGGCGTTAGTTGGTGCAGTAAAGTCTGAGGAACTGAAAATGGAGTTGTCATACGATACTACTGTTGTTTTCGGAGCTGCCATATGTGCAGTAGATTTGACTGTAGTGGGTGGTAGATCGCAGCTGAGAGAGAAGAGGTATGGGGAGATAGAGGCAGAGAGAGAGAGAGAGAGAGAGAGAGAGAGAGAGAGTTAGCAAGGCTGACGCGGGGAATGTTATCTTAGATTGGTGGGATGGTATGTTCCACATGAGAGTGGGAGCGGATCTTGAGCAGTATAGATGGATGTTGTGCGTTGATCCATGTTGCTGGAAAATGATGACGGCGTTGAAAGGAGTGGTCGGTTACTGAATTGGGTCCTCTGAATCGAGCTTAAGTGGAGGAAAATTAGAAAATGTTCAAATGTTTGTAAATCTATCGGACCAAACTGCGTGGTCATCAGTCCGTAGCTTACAAACTACTTAAACTAAGGTAAACTAACCTAAGGACAAACACACACACTCATACCCCAGGGAGGACTCGAACCTCCGACGGCGAGCAACTGCGCACTCCGAAGCGAGGTGTCTTAGACCGCTCACCTACTGCACCGCGGCGACAATTAGAAGGTCTATTAAAGAGATGGCAGCAGAGATGTCTGGCATAATGTGGTGACGAGAAACGAAGATGGCGATGACGGTAGCGGCGGCTGCGGCAGCAATGGCGAGGGCTACGGCGACAGACATGACGAAGACAAGGCGGCAGCAGTGGTGGCGAGTAGACTGAAATGGCGGCAGTGGAGATAGCGATGTGACTTGGAGGTAGGACACTGTGGTGGCGGCGGCAACGGTAACGATAAAAAACAACGATATATCGATAAACCCACAGAGAAGTCTCGAGGGCACGAGTAGAAACGATGCAAACAAGATGACAGCTACTACCGGAACACTACTGTGGGGTGCCCTAGGCGTCCTAGTCAATAGCTGCCACAGAAGAATGAAAGGCAGTGGGACAATGCTCTCTTAATGTTCTTGGAAAATAGTACGGCACAGTGTAGAGTTCTTCATGAGCCATTAGGGTGCAGTACACTTCTTCCAGTAAGCAGGTCGATCGTGAATACTGAGACAGAGGAGCCGCTGTCGCGGTGCAGGCGCTGTAGCGGGCGTTTGCGGCGGCTCCAACGCGAAACTGCCGCGATAAACGAGGAGATGGCCGCATAAAGCGACGCCATTCGGCACCGCGCCGCGCCACGCTGTGGCCCGGGCGATGCAGGGCCTCTCCCCGTTTAAGCGGCGCCGCTTCTCTGGAAGCCACACCCCCACAGTGCGGGAGGGGGCGCAGCCGTGCTAGCAACAATGCCGGGTAGCACTGCGCCAACTGCGGCGGTTCTAGCTTTCACTCCGATAAATGGGGTATCCCAGGAGGAACTGTAAATATTTTAGAAGCATTTATAAGTTTCTCCATCACTGGATGGTTGCTGTTGCCGCAACTGTGGTTCAATTTTAATGAAAGTCCAGCTCCAGTTGCAATTATTGGTGCTTTATTTAAGCACACACTACCGGTTTCGGCCTCTATGTTAGGCCATTTTCAAGTGTGACAGACGTTATGCCGCAGAGAAAGCAACGATTATTGACTGTTGATTGTTGACAGTCAACAATCGTTGCTTTCTCTGCGGCATAACGTCTGTCACACTTGAAAATGGCCTAACATAGAGGCCGAAACCGGTAGTGTGGGCTTAAATAAAGCACCAATAATTGCAATGGAGCTGGACTTTCATTAAAATTTTAGGAGCAGTTAGTAGCGAGTGGTTATATTAAACTAAGGCCGTCTGCACACGAGATGTCTCTCACTCGTCGTGGGCGCGACTCACGTCTCGTCCGTCGTGCGAGTCTTGCGCGAACCTCGCGATGCCAGCGACGGCCCTCCGCACATGGGTCGATTGGCGCTCGTTGTGGGCGCGATTTTCCTTCACTCAGCTTGCGACATCCAGCAGGGAGCTACCAAAAGGTGTTGGTAATTTCCTCCAATAATTAAATGATCAACTGTTTGTATAGCTTATGGGACTTAACTACGGGGTCATCAGTCCCTAAACTTACAAACTACTTACGAACTAACTAATACTAAGGACGGCACAAACACCCATGCCCGAGCGGGGATTCGAATCCCCGACCGTAGTGGCCGTGCAGACCGTGACTGGAGCCCCTCAGTCCCCTCGGCCACCGCGGCTGGCCTCTAATAATTGACAGTTTTAGTGATGAGGGTGATGCTGTGGTTTACTGGTACCTCTGTAAGAGAACAAAAACACACAGAGTGCTATGGGTGCATCCGTACACAGAGCGGAATTTTCACCATCGGTTGTTCGTTGGCGCTGGAGCACTGCAAGAGACTGATACAAAAGTTTTTGCATTGTACAGAATATAAATAATGGGGCTTAACATCATCAGCTCTGGTTGAGATATAAAAGACAGGTCTTTTCTTGAATATTTGAGAACTGCAAGACGCAACATACTGAAAATATGTTGTAAGAATGTTGCCTGTTGGAGGTCGTCAAATAATCTCAAAATTTAAAATGCGTAATAGTATACTCTAGTAATAATAATTCCGTTATTGAATGTTGTAGCAAATCACAACTAATCGATCGCAACAACACTTTCGCAGTGAAAGTTAAAAATTTTGAATAAAAAAAAGATATTAATTAATTTGAAACAATCACTGTGGTAATTAATTAAGCTTGGCCCTATCTGACTTAGCATTGACTACAGCCTCCAACTAGCACCTCTTACGATTCACGAACAGCACAACTTCACTAATAAATTGTGTCAGAATTCATGTAGTGGTGATGGCGTGTTCGTGTTATAATCAAAATTGTAATAGCAGATAAACTCTGATTGCAATGATAATAGCTCAATACAGTGAAACTCCGTAGTGCAATGAGCTTCACAAATACTACAGTCAAAGTTCTCAATAATTTTGATATTATTGTTTAAAGCATTCAAATTCCTTATAAAACTTTCGTAAACTATTTTTTTAATTGTTTCCAGGGCCTGGGTAGCGTACGCGTGTAACTGGCTGAGCAGAGTTTGGCATTTAACGTATTTCATAAAAAATTACTTCAGTCAAGTCTGCTAAAACTACCGTAATACTTTGAATACTGTTAACCTGGTTACTTTCTATGCAAATGAAACCAAATTTACTTTACTTGCAAACACTCTTGCACTTTAATTACTAGTCTCTGTGGTCGTAACACGTTTAGCAATTCTTTAAATCGTCTAGCAATTTCTTTAGGACTGATCGTAATTTCTTTGAAAATGATTGATCTTGTTAGTCAATGTACAGGCTTGCATAATCAACATAATCTAATAATGGTGATAATGGGGTGACTACAACTACTTACAAAATTAAGACTGGTTTCAAAATAAGTCATGTATAATTGAACCAAAGTTCTGATTGGGTTGACACTACATTTACATGCATACAAAATAAAATGTTACAAAAGTACTCATCTGCTTTCGTCGTCTTCGTCGTGAAGTTCAAACAAGACATATATGATTACAATAGGTACTCTTTCTACAACAACGATCACACTCGGTGACAATAGACTTGATTCCAAACAATTACTTTTATTGCACACATGGAAAAAGATTACACTGATCGAGTATAAATAAACTTATTTCGCACTTCGTTCAATACATTAAACAGTACGCCTCTCAGGCTTATTGCAATTGCATAGAACTCGCGCCACACTGCGCCTACCGTGCCTCTGCACCATCAACAAAACATCTACGTGTTTACTATAGCGAGTCCGCTCCGCGACTGCATTTATGTCTTTACTTTGGCGAGTCCGCACCGCGACTGCTTCAGCAGCGCGACACTCACAGCTACTACTTCTGTGCCAAAGACAGTCTTTACTACAGGTTCAACACTGTCTCTGGCGCATTGCTAACTTACAACATAAGAATGTCCTTGCATTCATGCGGGTTTACACTAAATGATTCAATATAGAAAATGACGTTACATAAGAAATATATCTAGCATACAACAAATGAAAAATACATGAAATAAACAAATTTAACACAATATATACATTACGTTAAGTAAGATACAGCGACGGGTGTACTCTTACAATGTATTATGTACTTATTTATCTTAAGTTCATTACAGTGACTGCATGTAGATCTCATAGGCTCCAAAGTGTTCTATGCACTGGAAATACAGAAAAAAATACGTGGTAAATTACCTCCATGGCGTGCGGATCCGCTCGTCACGCTCGAACTTTTCTGTGCACTGCAGATCGCAAGAGACGAGCGTCGCTCGCGACGACTTCGAGGCGATTAAGAGACGCGTGCAAATCGACCCGTTGGCGGCCTCCCACTTACTCACGTGGGCAGTCGCATGGGAACGGAATCGCGTCGAGGAGGAGTCGCAGACGCGACGAGTGCCAATCGATACGTGTGCGGACGGCGTAACGTTTTTCCGAGAGATGCTTTGCGGGCAGTATACACCGCAGGACCCTGAAACTTCGTGGGTATGTTCAGTATTCAGTGCGCTCGCAGAGTAGCATCCGAATAAAATAAAATAAAATTGAGTTCAGCTTCTTCCTACAAGGTGAAAATATGCCTGGAAGAACTGCCCAAACAACGACTTAAAGGACAGGAAACGAACGTACAAGCACGGTAAGCAGCCTGTATGAAAGAAAATTCACTTTGGTGAGCGACAAAAATGTGAAGCGAGGAAATTGCGACAGTGTACGCTAGCGTCGGATCGATGATGAAAGCACAAGTAGCTAAGGTTTTACCATAACAAAACAGAACTTTGGTTCACTATGTTGCTGTTAGCTTTTGTATAGAACACGGTAACCAATGTTTATAAGAGATTAGCAATGGCAGTAACAGCATGGAAGCTGGTGCGTAAAAATGGTATTGGACGTCATATTAGAACCATGTAGCGAGATAGGTATCTTCGTCTACGGTACACATTAACTGAACACTTTGGAAAATCGTTAAGCCAGCCGATGCAGGAATGACTTCGCCCCGAGCGCATTTGTTTTTATGACGGCGTCTTAAATTTTTGCGACGTATTTGACGTATTGTGGAGTACAAGGCAATGTCAGATGAGACACTGCGACATATGTAACTCACACATCTACCACTACCAGTTCAAACGGCGGTTTAGGTCCGAGGGACAGACAGCACTAGCACTCTATTGTTAGTGGCAGTACAAGTACAAGCAATAGTAGAACAATCAATTGCCCAGATATAGAGAGGAAACTATGGAAGCAAAAGATGTAAGACACGATCAGAAGAAGACTACGTAAGAAGAGCTCCTGAATCTATGGTTGCACTATATACGAGACACAAAGAGTTGACAACATTAACGGCAAACAGAAGGCGCGTAGAGTGGCAAATCAGGGACCGATGCCCAATGTAGTTTCGTTCCTTACACGAGAAACCATCCAACCAATGAAAAATCGAGAGGACTCGCACAGCATCTGCACAAGCAGGTATCAGTAGAACAATGTTATCGAGTTTGTTGGTATCACTACAGCTTTGGCGTAAGGGCCACGAAATGAAATTGGCATATGGCTTCCAAAACGAACACGGTTTTAGGTTGTATCGCTGACAAGGAAGCTGCGCGCTTCTAAAATTGTAACACTTAAGCAAGTTGAACTGAAATAACAACATCGCGAAACCTAAACGACGTAGGAAAACTCCATATCTATGTGGGTGTAAAGAGGATAATGCGCAAGTGAGTTCTGTCAATAACAGATCACTATGCTGACAAGGAACGCCCGTAGGTTTTGGTGTTAGTAAGGGCCCAAACATTTCCTCCATAATGGAAATTTTGAGGGCATTATTATCTCATAATCGTATTCTCCTATCGATTTCTACAGTGCAGTTACAACACCTGATCAATGTTGTACATATACTCAAGCTACAGTTAGTTAGACCTTTCTGACCTCACACAACATGCAGAAGAAGGGCAATGATCCTTTCTTCAGCTGCGAGGCACTCGTTGACTCTTACGGGAATCAGTTTGAAAAGCCGACTAGTTTGAGTAATAGTGGGCAGTTGAGAATTTGTATCTGACGGGACGCGTACTTGAGTAATCCGTGCAGGTGTGGTGATCGTTGTGTCCACAGTGACGTAGGGGTCTGCACAACTGCCTAACAAGAATTCCAGCTGCGTAGATATTTTCAACTTTATCTCATTCGCAGTCGCAGTTAATGATATACATTTTGGCTTAGAGTGTTTGGTGGTGGCTGCGCAGATGGAGGATATGTATCAGTGGGAAGTAGATTATCGGGAAGCAGGGAATATTCTTGGTCCTATTACTTCAGCCGTCGCAGCGAAAATCTTGTCGCACGCTGCTGTGGAGTATCTGCCTTTATAGACAACAGTATACAATAATTATAATACAGATATTACTAAAATTTCTTAACAACTTTCTCCCTGAGGTTTCTTAGAGCACCATCACACTCCAAATTCATCAGTGACTGCACTTTTCGTTATAAAGGCCAGTTTCACGCCTCTTACTGTATTTAATTTTTTGTCTTGGAAATAATTTCCGTTTGCATAATAAAATATTCGCGTTATGTATATATAAACTTTGAAATGACTTGCATGTTTTGTCTGCTGGAGAGCATTCTTATAGTTTTTTAAATTATGTTCACCTTGTTTTTAAGTTTTTAAAGCCAATATTATAATTTCGTTTTGTTGAATGAAACATACGGTTTCGGCGATTTAAATATTCATCTTCAGATTACACAAATTTCCTACCTCAAGTATCAACTGTGGAGACATTGTACAAATAATCTCTCGTGATAATGTAAAAATCGATATTTTTATCGATTTTGCATTATGACGATAGATTTTTTGTTTCTACAACGTCGTTACAGTTTATACTTGAGGCAGAAAAATTAGTGTAATTTGAAAATGTTTAAAGGCTTACAAACCTAAGGAACCATTATGTTGATGTCATCGGTCCCTAGACTTGCAAGCTACTTAAACTGACTTATGCTAAGGTCAACACACAAACTCACACGCACACACACACACACACACACACACACACACACACACACACACACACGTCAGAGGTAGGACGCGAAACTCAGACTGAAGCGCCCGCGCCATTTGTGACATGCCACCTTAAATCGTGTGCCATTCCCGCGCGTCATTGTGATCTGGAGATGACAGTTTATACCGTCGAAACTGGTTACTTCAGTAAATAAAAAAATTCGATGTTGGATAAAAAACCTTAAAAGTATATACAATAAACAAACTTTTAGAATGTTCATATAACTTTTCAGTGCACATATGTCACTGCTTTTGTTTCTATCACAAGATGAATTAAAAACTCACTGAACCCGATAATTTCTCGTAATAATAGTTTTTATAATTTTTGGAAGCTGCTGACTAGAATTTTATTTTGTGGCGTGTTTGGTCACCTTATAAACTAACAATAGAAATGTCTTATATATTTTTCCTAAGTTTTACTAACATTTGAAATTGTCAGTAATTGGCAATGCTGTAGGTCGGTGAGACGACGTTGAGGCCCTGTTTTCTTGGACGCTACTGTCGCCAGTGGCACCCTCCTGCGCTCTCCCTATTACTGGTGCGTAACTGACCAGATTTCGTACCGTAAAACCACTCTTGTGTAATATTTGTAAATGAAATTCCGCCATTTGAATGTTAATTTCTTATATGACAATCAAGGTATCTCCCATATAGCCTTTTTCAAACGTCTTCATTGGAAATTACAAAGGCCAAATCGTGTTCATATAAAATGTAAAGGCATTATTTACAGTTACAATGCCTGATACCCCTAGATTGCGTACCATCGTCACACGAATGTACATTTGGTTTTACAGAAACAATTGAGAATACATTGTGTTGCTGCATCAGTGTGCTGGACCGAAACATGTTTGAAAAGAATTTCTCTCCTTTGCTTATATCTACACTTACATTATAGCGTTGTCATGCGCAATAACAAACGCAAACTTTATCATAACTTTTGTAGGCTACATCAAGATCTTTGGCTTTACGAAGGTAGTGAAGGTTAGGAGAGGTCGGTATTATTTGTTTACATTACCGAATAACGAAAGCAGCTTGCTAAAAGTAGGATAGTAAACTATATAATCATTGTTATTATTGCAGGAGTAGTGACTTATAGATGCAATAAAATGTCCTCTTTATAATGTGAGCCTCGGTGGAGTAGCCGAGCGGTCTAAGGCGCCTTGCTGCGGAGCGCGCGGTTTCTCGCCGTCGGAGTTTCGAGTCCACCCTACGACATGAGTGTGTGTGTTGTCCTTAGGTTAGTTTACCTTAGTTTAAGTAGTTTGTAAGCTACGGACTGATGACCACGCAGTTTGGTCCGCTAGATTTACAAACATTTGAACATTTTGTAATTTGAAGGTCAGTGCAGTTATTTCTTGAAGAAATATTTACCACGGACTGCAAACTGCCATTGATTGTAATCTAACAGTAAAAAGTTGTATTATCTCTTCTAAAATTCATGAAGTAACGAGTAAAATTAGTAAATTGAAAACATAAATTGGTATAGTAAGAACATCAGATTATAAATAGTCAGAAGAATAAATATTTAAAAATACCAAGGATTAACAGTAGAATTGCAATGTTCTAGAGGCTGTCTGTTGATATTATGAATATAGTAATTCAATCCGATGTTCATCTACCAGCAGTTCCTTTGTTTTATTGTGTATAGCATATCAACGTTAAGGATGCAAAAACTTGTACGTTGAAGTACAACCTAGATACATAATCAAGAAATTATTTCGGTACATGTTGTTGCAAATATCTAAGGTTATTGGAATAGCCTGTTAATTAGTGCTAACCGGCAAGTAGTAAAATATAAAGTGATCAAAATATCATATAAATTAATGTAACATTGAGAGATGTTGTTTATACATTGCGGATCGAATAGAATGGTTCAGTAGGCATCCTACTGTAGGAAAGCCAAGTCAGTGAAAAAATTTCTCCGATGGCCCATAGCCTATCAGTGTTAGTCATCTTGTATCTGTTCATCATTTAAGCAAAATACGTTATAAAATTTTTTGTAGTCGCCTAATAAAAATTAAATTTTATAGACAATAAGCGAAACCGGCAATTATTCTCTATGGCTCAGGCTCATATGAATTACACGGCACGATAAATTGATTTTCTGGGAATATAGATTCACCAAGAAAATTAATTAATGCTTTGTGTTCCTGTGGCAATGTGGAATGAAATAAAATAAAAAGTTTGTCAGAAAATTATAATTTATCGTAAAGCCCGTGGACTGACTACACTTTTTGTGCATTTTGTGCATAAACATTCGTATAGGACGGTTCACCGACTATGGAGCGCGTGACATAAAATGAATCTTTTTTACATTCTGCCCTCATACTGCATACTCCTGTCCTTTACCTACCTGTTCCTTCTTCATTAATCCGTCCTCAGTCTTTTCCATTCCACCTTCCCTTCTGTCTGCCATCTATTCCTTCCTCATCTCTGCCCATCTCGTACTCCTCCACATGTCTGTCCATTTCCTCTTTTTATCGTCGTAGAAATTCAAATACAACAAATTATAGAGTTGGAACGCACTTGAATGTTTGCGGGAACGGCGGAAAATAACCACAATGTTACTCTTACAGAAAAGAAAACGAAACCACTTACAGCTTTATTTACAGATTTCCTTACTACAAAATGTTTATGCACATTGACGTCAAATTTAGCTACCTAGCAGTTGAGGCACTGTAGCTGCCATATATAATGTGTGTGTGTGTGTGAAACACAGTTACTGAAAACTGACAATTTAAACATGAACGTAAATAGAAAATTAATAAAAACTTTCATTTAGTCGGGTTGTATACCGTGTCAAACTTTGAGCTCATATATTGTGAACTCTACATCTACATCTGCATCCATACTCGCCAAGCCACCAGACGATGTGTGGCAGAGGGTACCTTGAGTTCCACTTTCGGGTCTCCCTCCTATACCAGTCATGTACTGTCCGCGGAAAGAAAGCTTGTCGGTATGCCTCTGTGTGGGCTCTAATCTCTCTGATTTTATCTTCATGATCTCTTCGCGAGATATACGTAGGAGTGAGCAATATACTGCTAGACTCCTCTAAACATATGTTCTCGAAACTTCGACAGAAGCCCGTACCGAGCTACAGGGAGTCTCTCCCGCAGAGTCTTCCAGTTTAGCGATCATCTCCGTAACAGTTTCAAGATTACTAAATGATCCTGTAACGAAGCGCGCTGCTCTCCATTGTATCTTCTCTATCAACCCTAACTGGTACAGATCCCACACTGGTGGGCAGTTTTCAAGCAGTGGGCGAACAAGTGTACTGTAATATACTTCCTTTGTTTTCGAACTGCATTTCCTTAGGATTCTTCCAAGGGATCTCACTCTGGCGTCTACTTTACCGACAATTAGTTTTATATAGTCGTTCCATTTTAAATCAATCCTAATGCCTACTCCCAGACAATTTATGGAATTAACTGCTTCCAGTTGCTGAGCTATAGTGTACCAAAATATTAAAGGATCTTTCTTTCCGTGTATTCGTAGCACATGACACTTCTCTACATTGAGATTCAATTGCCATTCCATGCACCATGCGTCAGTTCGTTGCAAATCCTCCTGCATTTCAATTATCTGTGAAAATATTATTTACTCATTAACTTTTAAATTTTACCGTGCCTCTGAAAATGCTTTTGTTAGTTCGAAGACAACGTATCTCATGTAAGAATGTATAGTGTAAGGTGACAAACCGTATGAAGCTATGTTGGCAACGGGGCTCCGCGTCTCGGTCTCGCGCAGTCGGCTTTTGTTATGACAGTTAGCAAAGATAGGTAGGCATGTCTCAATTTGACAAATGAGTCAACCAAGTTCAGGATGTGGCAGACAGATGTGGCATCTCTGATGAGTATTGCTTAGGCGTAACGATTATGTGACTGGAAATACCGGCGGTTAGAACTGTGTTCATGACGGTCGCTGGACCGTTTTCGGTCGAAACACTATCTTACAAACTATTTAAAAATTAATAACAGCTGACTCCGATATGATACGAAAGAGCTTGTAGGTTCTGGTGCTAAAGAATAGCTAGTTGCGCTCATATAAACGCGCCTCCAGTCACATTGTTTCTTGGGTATAATTAATTGAAAACAGTCATTAAATAATAATTTTGTAAAATGTGTATTTCGGAAACGCTTTGAGAAAATTGCTCAACCACTGGCTCAAATGACAATCCTTGTTCAGTAATGTTAAATGATGTACATACATCTTTCTGAAAGCAAGTGAATTTGAATAAGGGGCCGGAATGTGATTTTCGTGCATTACGAAAACTTCGTGTGTCGAGCGACTAGGGTGTCGCCTGATACTTTGAATTTTTCCGCGAATTTAGTGAACTTAGAGAACAATTTTCGGAGTTTGTGGAACTTAAATTTTCTACTCCTAGTGTGGAATTTTGAAATATTTCGTTGGTGGGAGTTGCGATTTTCTTCTGATTTGCAGAGCTGGAATTAGAAAATTTCGCGGTGTGGAAATATGAATTATTTCACTGACGGGACGTAATTTTCAGTTAAAGAGGCATTGCTGGACTTACAAACATTTCCGGTGATAAACTTTGATTGCCTTTGGATAACTTGGGCATATTCTGGCGTCGAGTGAAGGACTGAAACATTCGTGTTTATGAGCAGTTGCCTGAATAAACGACACATAAGAACTTTAGCCTACTTTCAGTTTTAATATTTTGTTACATATTTTTGGGACATTCCTGCGGATATGGTTAGCGTCCCCTCAGCCACTTTATTACAAGCCCAACTATATATCAGGGAGCCCTGAAGGGAATAAATGGCAACTTGTGTAGGCGATTAAAATTGTTTGTGTTGTGCATTAGCACTTGGGGGATCCAGCTGTATAATTATAAACGATTACATGAACCATTGACATTTTTCTTACACCATCACCCAATGCAAAATTATCTGTGTGTAAGCTTGCGATAGTCTCGCGCCGATAACTTCGAATAAAAAGTTCTCGGCTATCCGTCTTCGTCAAATGGTTAAAATTCCACGTGCTTTCAGCCAAGCACTTTTTGGCCATTGTCAAGTACTATGAGTGCCTAGTGGCTGCAAGTACGGGCTTATATACACTAGCTGCCGGCTGTGACGTCACTGGTGCTCCGCCACATTGCCATATATGTGCATGCGTTGAGTCGGTGTTCGATGCGCCCGCTTCAGCTACCTGATCGCTGGATCCCTCGTTGCGCTGAGCTGCAGGCCGCCGTCTCTGTTAATTGTGTTGTCAGTGGTTTTAATTTCGATGGCTTCTTTAGTGATACAGTCCGAGAAGCTTAGTGCGAAGCATGAAGGTGGTTTCATAAGAAGATGATTCGATGGGCGTTTACTAAAGCATGCTCAGACAAAGCAGATTGCTCTGGGTATCGTGTATGATAAAATCTTTAATGTTCCTTCCTGCATTGTTCGACAGTTGGTACTGTTCGTCCTATATAAGACTGGCCACACATAATCGCAAAATTTCAAGATTTTCGTAACGTCGGTTCTCCGATAGTTCTGAACCGAATGCTATATGTAAAGTCCCACCTGAACTGTTAAAATAACATCTAGTACTGACGCCACAACAGTTGTGTGTGAACGGAATGTCAAATCACATAATTATTCTTTTACCATAGTGGATATACAGCAGTATAGATTGTAATCCATACGTAACTTTTAATTTGGTCTCTTTGTAATAAGTGGTTGAACTGTTAACGCGTAATATATGTGGAACAGATAAAAAAGTTTGTTATTCAGCAGCCATTAGGTTCAGGTCTGTAACGAAGATTGATTTTGTTTTATTATTTGAAAATACAGTGACATAAAAATATCGTGCATTTAATTCAAGTATTTAGAATTAATCCTAGATTTTAAGCATTTTCAGTATATTTGGTGCCCCTGTTTACAATCCATTGTTGGCGGGAGACCGCAAATCAAATGTTCAAATGTTTGTATAGCTTATGGGACTTAACTACGGGGTCATCAGTCCCTAAACTTACAAAATACTTATGAACTCGCTACTCCTAAGGACGGCACAAATATCCATGCCCGAGGGGGGATTCAATCCCTCGACCGTAGTGGCCGTGCAGACCGTGACTGGAGCGCCTCAGTCCCCTCAGCCACCGCGGCCGGGCCGGGAGACTGCAGTCATTATTATTCAAACCAACAATGGACAAAACTAAACTGTTCTTACTATAATTACACTAAAGAGGAGAAATGAGAGAGAAAAACTGAATATGAATATTATTTTCTACAGCAATTTCAAATTATTACTGCATTGATTAGTTGCGTAAGTATTGGTGTCTTGATAAGATCTCCAGTGAGTAGTGAAATTGTCTATATGACAGAAAGTGTAAAAATTTCAAAAGAAATCGCTTCTCACATTTATGACAGACCTATTCTTGAAACTTTCTGTGGTGTTCCAACTAGTGTGTAGGTCGAAGACTGTAAAATCGCCGCGGTGGAGTAGCCGAGCGGTCTAAAGCGTCTCGCCGCGGAGCGCGCGGTTTCTCGCCGTGGAGGTTCGAGTCCTCCCTGGGGCGTGGGTGTGTGTGTTGTCCTTAGGTTAGTTTACCTAGGTTTAAGTAGTTTGTAAGCTACGGACTGATGACCACGCAGTTTGGTCCGATAGATTTACAAACATTTGAACATTTTAGACTGTATATTTCTTAAAGAGTCTCAGAGCCCAGATTATATTATTTCAGAGCTAGCCATTGAAAGGAAATAATCGAGATATTTATTACGTGAATTTAGTCTCCATACTCCATGAACAGTGTTTAAATTGGATTTTGGTGGTCAATTTCTAGTTACATGTCACAGTTAACTAAGAGTGATCATTCGATGAACTGCTTTTAAGTCAAAATAGTATAATGAAATACTGTAGACCTTTATGAATTTATGTTTGAGCAGATACACGTCAAGTTCAGTAATACTTCTACACCAGTACAACAGTTTTATCGCCGGCCGCGGTGGCCGACGGGACTGAGGTGATCTAGTCACGGTCTGCACGGCCACTACGGTCGGGGGTTCGAATCCCCCCTCGGGCATGGATATTTGTGCCCTCCTTAGGATAAGCTAGTTGATAAGTGGTTCGTAAGTTTAGGGACTGATGACCCCGTAGTTAAGTCCCATAAGCTATACAAAAAACAGTTTTATCCTTATACACTAACACAAGCAACAGATAAAAAAACCACACATACTCACAGCATATACACATGGACACTGCCTATAAAATTGTGATACAGCGTTCTATTGGAATACGCCCATGTTTTTATATACCCATGTATTCTACACATAAAAATAAACCTGCTGTGTTGTTTCGTCGCCGGCCGCGGTGGCCGAGCGTTCTGCGGCGCGCCAGTCACAGTGTGCACGGCCACTACGGTCGGGGGTTCGATTCCCCCCTCGGGCATGGATATTTGTGCCGTCCTTAGTATCATCTAGTTCAGCGGCGTAACTATGGGGGGGGGGATGAGGGGGATAGAACCCCCCCCAGACCCCCTCCAATATATATATATATATATAATCGTAAAACAGCGTTCTGGTAAAGGTAAAGATTGGAAACTTGGGGTGTTTCACCATAAACTTTCATTGGATGAGAGTGAATTAGTTTCTTAGACGGAAGTGGTAGATGGTAGTCTGTCTGGACACTGACTAAAATTTTGCTCGTCAAGCAGATCTATACCCCCCCCCCCCCCCAAAGTGATCTAGTTCATAAGTAGATTGTAAGTTTAGGGACTGATGACCCCGTAGTTAAGTCCCATAAGCTCTACAAACGTTTGAACATGTGTTGTTGCGTCAGACGTTTGGAGTAAGAATGTGACGCCTGCGTTGTCTGTCGGCCTGCTGCGCCTACCAGCTCGGCTGGACTCGGTGTTTGCAGCGCGGGCCTGCCGGCGTGTCAGGGGCAGACCAGACGCGGGCAAACAGCCGTAGCTCAGTGGCTTGTTGACCTGGTCGGCCCCGCCCTCTGCCCTCTCCTTACCTTTACGACACTTCCGCCGGTCTGTTATGCAGAGGCCGTAACTTGCGCCGCCGGCGTTACCTCTTTACGGCGTCGCGAGTTATGATGTCGGCCAGTCGTAACCGGAGCTAACCAGCTGGTCCGCGTCGCTTTGTCCGACCAGAGGCTGCCGACTTCGCTCAGACCGGATCCACACCTGTCTTCTTCCTCCTCTCCTTTTCACAGTGCGGGTCAGGAGGAATGATACATGCTTTGAGGGGTCATGCTAATGGTGATTCTGCAGAAAAAAGTATTTGGTAAACATATGCTTTTTTCTTAAGCGTTTCCAGGGAAACCAATGCCACTGTGGAGTGGCCGAGTGCTCTAAGGAGCCCGCGGTTGCTTGCCGTCGGAGGTTCGAGTTCTCCCTGGGTCCTTATCATAAGTTAGTTTATGTAGTTTACTGATATCCGCAGCAGTTAACTCCCTTAGATTTACGTACATTTGAACATTGTGGTAACCCAATAAAAACGCTCCTGCATGCAAGCACCACGGCAGCACATATCGGCTAGCCATATTGTTTAAAATGTAACCCCACTAGTATTCACCTCCCATGTATATTTTATGAAGAAACTTGTTATTTTTTACGAATGGAGCACAACATGCTCTGTTTTTTTGTCTCATGTCATAACTTCATACTTCTGATGAAGACACCCTTAGCGGTGTTGAAATATGGAGAAAGTCTATTTTGCCGGCCGCGTTTGCCGACTGGATTGCGGCACGCCAGTAACGGTCTGTAAGGCCACTATGGTCGGGGGTTCGAATCCCCCCTCGGGCATGGATATTTGTGCCGTCCTTAGTGTTAGCTAGTTCATAAGTAGTTTTTAAGTTTAGGGTCTGATGACCCCGAAGTTAAGGTCCATTAGCTATACAAACATTTGAACATTTTTTATTAAAGTCTGTTTTTTACAAAACAACTTCAGGGCTACTTGTTTCCATTTGCAGTAAATATTTATTATACGTCTTTTTGGTTAGAATCACAAGCAGTATATCCCTTCGAACTATGTACCAATCCTCCAGAGTCAATCTGTATTTAGAGAGCCCGTGTGTTTGTGTGTGCATACAAATCCAAAGTTTCCACTAATCTTGATGAAATTTTACACGGTTGATTTTCAAACCAAGGGGGCGTTCGTTGTCAGTATAAGGATCGCCTACAACAAATAGTTCAGAAGATATGATGTCATAAACAAATAATGCGCGAAACAGTGCTGCTTCACATGACAATATTGCACATTTTCTTGTAACCACTGAACCGATTTCAATAAAATTTGTTCCACTTACTCCTTACCGTGAGTTACCATTTTCTGTAGGGGCAACAACCACATTCGACACTTGGTCCATGAGATACAACGTGATAAACAATAGGAGTCGCAAGAAACAGCCACATAATGCGGCGAGTTTTTATTCATACGCTGTTTGAGAATGAGAGTACTTGACGACTTGCAACATACGTTTAATATAAATTGCAATCTTCATTACACTTTTTCTTCCTGTCGACTACAGCAAAATAATTAAAGGAAAGCAGTTTCTCGGTTACAACATTACCGCTGTTTATGAAGTAAATCTACTTCATTCGGTATTACGTTACTATATATAATTTCTACACATAACAAGGGTAATGGAATTCAGTCTAACAAAATCAGGCAGCGCTAGAGAAATTAGATTAGTTAACGAAACAATGAAGGTGGTAGATGAGTTTTGTTACGAGAACAGTTAACTAACAAATGATGATCGCAGTACGGAGGATATAAAATGCAGAATGGAAGTGGGAAGAAAATCGTTTCTAAAAAAGAGTAATTTACTAACATCAAATACAAATTTAAGTGTAGTGAAGTCTTTTCTGACGACATTTGTGTGAAGTGTTGCCTTGTACGGGAATGAAACATGGACGATAAATAGTTCAGACAGGAAGAGGATAGAGGCTTTTTAAATGTTGTGCTACAGATGAATGCTCAAGATTAGGTGGACAGATCCCGTAACTAATGAGGACTATTGAACAGAATTGGGGAGAAAAGGACTTTTGGGCATACCTTCACTAAAAGAAGAGATCGATTGGTAAGACCGATTCTTAGACATAATGGAATCGTGAGTTTAGCATTGGAGGAAAGTGTGTGGTGAGTTTAGCATTGGAGGGAAGGGTGTGGTGTAAAAATCGCAGAAGGAAACCTAGAGACGAATACAGTGAACAGCTTCAAATGGCGTTTGGTTGCCGTTCTTATGAGGAGATGAAGAGCTGTATAAAGCCAGTCTCCAGACTAAACACCACAACATTAAAAATTATAATTTGCAAATATAATTAGCAATCAAGACGGTTTGAAGGAATATTTATTCTCACTGATTGCTGTACACCATGGATTGAAAATCAATTATACTCTCAGGAAATTTACAGACAGTATACACGTGTATAGCTTGCTGTGCCTTTGTAATTCTATCACAGTAACACGCGAGAGGGCGAAGACTACGGAATTGGGCTGTACATTCTTTCGAGCCCACTTGATAATCGCACTTTTGTCCGACATGTTGCTATTGTGCCCGTCCCTAACCTTCGGTTTCAGTACCACGAAATCCCCATAGATAACTGAGAATACATCTCCAAGCAATCTGATCCGGCTGTTGCATTGGTGGTGATGGGACAGGTGCATGACCACTATCACGCACTGCATTTTTTCCCTATGGAGGTATCTGAAGGGCCTTGTGTATGAAACACCTGTTACATCGCTGGAGGGCAGGATTGTTGCTACAGCAGGACGTCTTCGAGATACACCGGTTGTCTTTGAGAGTTCGTTCAATGCAGCTATGATGTAAGACGCGTCTCATGCGTCTGGACAGAACGTTGAGAATCTCCAGTAGCTGGCGTCCATTTTTAGCATGTGAAAAATAACTATGCACCAGATAGAACTTGCTAGCTCCATTTCTTATTTAACACTGATCTTTGATTCATGCACAACGTGATTAGTCTATTTGTAAATGTTTTTATAATCAATTGTTTTCTTAAATCACTCCATGAAAATACTGTGATTATTTATTTAAATCGGCGCGTCAATTTCCTTCCTCATCCCTAAGAAAACAATCCGAGCTTGTATTCCGTTTCTAAGGACTGGACGGAAAATTATAATTTTTCTTCCTATCTTCTTTTGAATCGCTTTCTGTCTACAGGATGTTTCCTTAATAACGTGGAAAAATTTAACATCACATTGAGAATTTTCCAACTAACAATTTGAGGTGGCGAACCTGAGGTCGGAGAAGCCAGCTTAAAGAGATGCTAGCACTCACATTACTGTATAAGTTTTATTTAAATCAGCTACAATTAACTGCAGATACTATCACTGATGAAATGCTCTTATTATTTGCACTGTCGTAGAAAATATGCTGAAACTGACGGCTCCAACCTAAGTGCAAACATAACATAGGCGAACAAGATTCTTACGCAGCCCAATAAATATCCATGGTGTGTTTCGAATCACAAGTATCTACAATTCTGACAACTAATTCCATGTCCGTAACCAATGGAGTTACTTCAGATATCTCCATTACAATGAATCAAGAGGATTCAGGTGAGATGACCTGCCTAGCCATTGAGTAGGGCAAGGTCCACGTCAGTGAGTTCTGTGAAATTGTTTCCCTACTGCTACACCGTACGATGTATCTCTGCGAAAAACACAACGGCAGCGTTTATTATTTCCTTCGACATTTTCACTGGACTGGTGGCTACTTCATACGCTTCAACTTTAGACGCTCGCGTTTCGGGGCAGCGACTTTGTTCGCTTCCTTGTTTACATGGAATGAATTTAGCAGCTGCGTCCAAATACGCCAGCGAATAGCGACCAAATAGGTTCCTTAAGATAGGTTATGGCGTACCGGCAATCATATTTCTCGCGAAACATACACGACTGGAATAGGAGAAAATGACAGTGGTACGCAAAGTACCCTCCGCCACATGCCGTGAGGTGACTCTTGTAGAGACAACGTCCCGTTGTACAGACATCTCTGACGGCAATTATCCCTATGGACTTCTTCATCTTTTATCAATATTTTTTTTGCAATAGCGAATTTCACTTTGCGTCACTGTATAAGGTCTAGATGTTTTACCAAATTGTGACATATGAAAATCTGTGCTGGGCCGGGACTCGAACCCGAGTTTCCCGCTTTTCGCGAGCGGTCGCCTCAACCACTAGGCTACCCGATCACGACTCCAGGACCGTCCCAAACTTCCATTTGCCACACTGACTACACTTATGAGTCAACTACATTCATCCCTTAGCAATGGCAGTTTAATCTGTATTCCCGCACCAGGGAGAATGAAAACAACGAGGCATTAACCTACGCTGTTATCGTCACTGCCTCGCTTAGGCATCTGTTAAATTTATGTGTGGTGACGATTTACAGTGTTGATATATTTATCAATATTTTTTCGCAATAGCAAATTTCACTTGCCGGCCGCGGTGGCCGAGGAGACTGAGGCGCTTCAGTCACGGTCTGCACGGCCACTACGGTCGGGGGTTCGAATCCCCCCTCGGGCATGGATATTTGTACCGTCCTTAGTATAAGGTAGTTTGGAGGTTAGGGACTGATGCCCCCGTAGTTAAGTCCCATAAGGTTAACAAACATTTGAACATTTGAATTCAAATTTCACTTTGCGTCACTGTATATGGTCCGGATGTTCCACCCTACATGTTCGTCACCATACATAAATTTAACAGATGCCTAAGCGAGGCAATGACGATAGTAGCGTAGGTTAATGCCTTGTTGTTTTCATTCTCCCTGGTGCGGGAATACAGATTAAGTTGCTAGTGCTAAGGGATGATTGTAGTTGACTCATAAGTGCAGTCAGTGTGGTGTGGCATATGAAACTTTGGGACGATTCTGGACTCGTGCTCGGGTAGCCTAGTGGTTAAGGCGACCGCTCGAGAAAAGCGGCCGCGGTGGAGTAGCCGAGCGGTCTAAAGCGTCTCGCTGCGGAGCGCGCGGTTGCTCGCCGTGGAGGTTCGAGTCCTCCCTGGGACATGGGTGTGTGTGTTTGTCCTTAGGTTAGTTTACCTAGGTTTAAGTAGTTTGTAAGCTACATACTGATGACCACGCAGTTTGGTCCGATAGATTTACAAACATTCGAGAAAAGCGGAAATCCCGGGTTCGAGTCCCGGCCCGGCACAGATTTTCATATGTCACCATTTGGTACAACATCTAAACCTTATACAGTGACGCAAAGTGAAAATCGCTATTGCGAAAAAATATTGATCAATATATCAACACTTTAAATCGTCACCATACATAAATCGTTCATTTCTCAGGGCGCTGTATTTTGACTCGTGTGACATTTGTGCAGTAAGTTGTCTCCAGCGTAAAGTAGTTTGTGATATCGCTGGTCCTCCTCGGTGTTGTAATTTGGATGGCCGGTAGCATAGCTGCACCTGCTCAGTACGGTTCTGCAAAAAAGTTCAAATGTCTGTAAATCTATCGGACCAAACTGCGTGGTCATCAGTCCGTAGCTTACAAACTACTTAAACCTAGGTAAACTAACCTACGGACAAACACACACACACACACACACACATGCTACGGTTCTGCGCTGCTGCACGTTGATAAACTGTGGCGAGAGACGAGTGTTTGCCTCTGGCTACGTAGCTAACGCAGCGCGCTCTTGGTTTTGTAGGCTGGCGCGGCGGCGGCGGCGGAGAGCCACCATGGTGTGGGTGCCGGGCCTGTACCCGTTCAACCGCTACTTCTACAGCCACGCCGCCCGCAACAGGGGTAGACTGGTCGGCGATATCGCGCTGAGCTCCTCCTCCTCCAGAGAAGAGTTCCCCTGTCGCTACCGGGTGCGTCCACTTCCCACTACTGTGTCTGCTTGCTGCTGTGCCGCGTCGCTCACTGTTGCGCTTCTGCTTTTGCACGCGCACTTTCTCTCTAATATATTATACCACCAAACATAAATTTTAATGGTTAACGGTAAGGAGACTCGTCCCTGAACGAGCTGCGTTATTGCCATTCCAATTGTACCCGCAATTAGACTTATGCATTTCTGCTAAAGTGAACTATGTTGTTTTACACGTACTTCAAGGACAATATTTATAAAATTTCCGTTCTCTGGGGCCCGCAGTGTAGAGTATGTCTTTGATCGACATGTTCAATACCACAATAATTATAAATTATTTTTACAATGCTTTAGAACTTTATCATCTCACTATACGCTTATTTCGGTCTTAAGCCATCATCAGGTGTTATTACTGCCGCGGTGGAGTAGCCGAGCGGTCTAAAGCGTCTCGCTGCGGAACGCGAGGTTGCTCACCGTAGAGGTTCGAGTCCTCCCTGGGGCATGGGTGTGTGTGTTTGTCTTTAGGTTAGTTTACCTAGGTTAAAGTAGTCTGTAAGTTACGGTCTGATGACCACGTAGTTTGGTCCGATAGATTTACAGACATTTGAACAGACTGGTGTTATTACTTATAATATTGTTGTCGTTTATTTTCTGCCCAGTTGATTTTAAATACTGATGTAATGCTTATTTATTGCTGCTTATCTGTACATGTGCAGCAACACTGGTTATATTAATCGATTTTTATCATTTTTTTATAGTGAATGCTGCCACTACAGTCTATGCTAGGCTGCCGCTATAAAAACTGATAAAAATAGATTAATATAACCCGTCCTGCTACACATATACAGATAAGCAGCAATAGATAAGCATTACATCAGCTTTTAAAATCAACTGGGCAGCAAATAAAAGACAACAATATTATAAGTAATAACACCTGATGATGGTTTAAGACCGAAATAAGCTTATAGTGAGACAATAAAGCTCTAAAGCAGTGTAAAAATAATTTATAATTAATTTCGTATTGAATATTTAAAAAACTGTTCAACTTTGGTGCCACTGATAGTACAGCTTGGAAGAAAATGGATGTAAACAACAGGCAAGTACATCTTTCATTTCAGTTTCTGGTGCTGTTCACTACGAAAAAGTATCTCAGTATTTACGTCAACCGTCACACCTACCTCCATCGTACGAGAGCTGTTCAGAAAGTAGGGAACGATTTCGACTGACGACACAAGGCGCGCGCCGATCGCGTATATTTCGGTATATGCCAGCTTGGCAGGTCAGTCGGCATCCAGCCGTCACAACAGGAACAAAACTACGCTTCTGCTTTTTTCGATATTCGAATTTGAATTGTCCGCTGCAATCGAAAATCCTCTCAGTTGTAAGGTGCGGTCTGCGATAAAGTTTTTGTTGGCAAAAAAACCTAAAACCAATAAAAATTTATCATGATTCACAGAATATATGACATCAACTGCGAATGGGCAGCCGGGATTGGAACCCGGATCACCCGCTTTCTAGGCAATTTCGCTGACCAGTACACCACTGGGGACACAGCGATCACAGCGCGCGCGCGCGCGCGCGCACACACACACACACACACACACACACACACACACACACACACACACACATGGGAAGTTTGGGGCCCTTCCTCATACGGGAATTAGTTTCTGAAACTACGAGTTTGAGTACTGTGTGCAGGGTAGAGCTGAGAATTTGTGTCTGAGGGGGGGGGGGGGGCGTGCTTGGGTAGTCCTTGCATGTGCCGTGATCGCTGTGTTCCCAGTAGTGTAGTGGTCAGCGCAGCTGCCTACAAAGCCCGGCTGGGTACACATTTTCAGCTCTGCCCGTTCACACTTGATATCATATATTCCGTGAATGTGGAGGAATAACAACTGAACGAACGGAAGTGACGTTTATTCTTTCGGAACAGACGCCACAGACATTATACCTCGGGGGAAAAATAATGGTAACCCTCATTTATAAAGTGTTGAGATATGACGACTTATATGTCTGAAAAATAGTTTCTGTTACATGTTATAATATTTGTATTTGCCATCTCGCTGAAGATTCATGTACTTCTTGAAGAAAAACACTCTGTCGGATATGACTGTTTGCACCAAATACATTAAAAATACATTTTTTACCCCCGAGGCCTTCATACAATTTAACATACATTGTGCCAAGTTTACATAAACAACGTAATGAATCAGTGTTCCGTCCGGAAACGGTGCATTCGGTTTAAAAGTGGCAGAACTAACGTTCATGATGAAGAGAAGAGTGGTCGCCCGAGTATTGTGACTGACGATCTTGTCGCTTAAGTTGATGAAACGATCCGTGAAAACCGTCGCTTCACAATAACGGAGCTTTCGCTTTCTTTTCCGCAAGTTTCTCGGGGTTTATCACTCGAAATTCTGGTTGATTTACGACGAAGAAATTTCAAAGCTTCCACTGCTATGTAATTGTTTCAATTTGTTTGGCGACCATGTGGAAAAGTAGTATTCAGATTTATATAATATGTTTTTCTTGTACTTAGTTTTTTTAAATGAAAAGCCCTCTTATTTTTTAATATTTTGGTCACATTAGAGAACGGAGGTAGAAAAGTTCATTCCAGTTCTATGTGCCAATTTCGGTGAATTTACTGTCATTTAGTAGTTACCTCTGGCTACAGGTAAAAAAATATGTTTCAGTATATTGCAAAAATAAAAATAAAAATTTATATCATTCAAGGACCATATACCTGTCGGTCTTTGTTCCCCATGTTTCCTTACATTCTTTGATAACCGAAACCTCCTTGCAATGCTATCAGCAAACACAGTCTGTCTAGTTCGATTGCCCGCTACACGTCAATGACAGTTGAGGGGTGAAACAATATTGCTTCCATTCTGGATATGTATTTTCTTTACAGTGTGAGTGCTAGGAATTGTACCAATATTGAAAGTTATATAACTCTGTCATTTCACTTATCTTCAAGATTCATACTGACAAACGCTGTGCATCGTATTCGCTCCCATACATCCCTACTGATACTTTTGTTGGGAATGTCTGAAATCACATGAAGATATCTCCTAAAAAGATTGGTATTTGCAAAGTCCATTTATTTAGAATTAATTGCTGTCCTAATAGTAAGGAATACCTGTTAATTTATTGAATGCCTTAAACCTCTTTTTTGTAGGTGACTTCGAACTAAAGGATACGTATGTATTATTGGCTGCTGCTTTGAACAGTTTAACTCGAAACTTCTGTTTGGAGACTTTTTTCAGCAGTTTAACTCAGATAACACATACACTGGAATAAAACTAGTCGTCAGTAAGTCCGAAAGCAATGAGTAAACAAATATATCATATCTAAGGACCCAACCAATCAATGGCTCGCTAAATGCGCTTGTACTTAAGTTCCGCTAGTCACAGCCTTTTAGAATACGTCTGTGTTCACGATCAATGCCTAATATGTGATAAAAGTAAGAGAAACGAGAAAACATCACATATCTGACACAGTTTAAAATCACAGATAGGCATTCACACCTGTGCGTTGTTATGCTCCATCCAAATTTATGAACAAACGAGAAATTAAAGAGTTATACATTTTTGCAATTGTCAGGAAATGCTCTTTTTTATAGTGTAGAAATATTTTTCTTCCAATTCCAGGTCCCCTTAAATAATCTCAAGAATAATTTGTCGATATATTCCATCTTAAGTTGAAATATTTATCATTTACCCCAATTTATAGGGAGTGATGTTGATGATTCTGTTTTAACGTGATTACTCGACTGGCTGAAAGGAGAAAGAGGAGGAAAACATTAATCTAACCAGTAACAACACACCCATTGGTAGATACTAATCGGTTGCACGTTGTTGTACTTCTGTTAACCACACCGTACTCTCTCAGTACCTTCTAACTAATCTTTCCTCAGTCTGACGTGCAATATCGAGACCACACATCTATTTCTTTCTCACACATTTGTTTCTGAATTTAGTGAAGCACATTAGAGAGTCAGCTTGACTCCACATCTGTGTTAATGGGAGACGAAATTGGTGAGCTTCTTTCTCTAAATTATACAATTGGGAAAAGCTTTTATTTATATAAACGCAACTAGAGTTCTTTATACCTTCTAATCTTACTGTTAACAGGAAGTATCTTGGTGAAGAAGAGGAGCAAATAGTATCCGGTGAAGATGAACTGGCACTCAGAAAATATTGCTGTATGTGCCCTAAAAACTGAAAAGAAAAACCATCACATTACGCAAACGTTGAAATCGTCCAGTCTGTGGACATTGATCATCAGTTGTGTTAACAATTGTATATGAAGTCTTCTTCTTCTTAGAGTAGGTCTGTCCTCAGGCAGCTTTCAACTGTACGTCCTCCACTTCGCTCTGTTCTGGGCATCCTCCTTCATTTGCCTGTAGTTCCTTCCTTTCTTCAGGTCAGTCAGCATTCCAAATCTTCTCCTTCCTCTCCCTCTTCTTCCTTCTACTTTTCCTTCAATTGTTCTTACTAGCAGACAATTCATACGTAATATGTGCCCCTACCAAGATGTTTTCCTCTTCTGGATTGTCCTAATAAAGGTCCTTTCCTCTGCTAAACTGCGCAACACCTCCTCGTTTTTCATTCTGTCGGTCCACTTCACTTTTTCCATTCTTCTCCATAGCCACATTTCAAAACTTTCTACATATTTTTTTTTCTTTCTGTCTGATTGTCCACGTTTCAGATCCATATGACATCACGCTCCACACAAAACATTTGGCGAATCTCTTCCTTAGAGTAATATTTTTGGTTGTTAGCAAATCTTTTACTTTCCTGAAGTCTTTCTTTCCCATAGAGATTCTTCGCCTTACTTCCTCCTTGCAACTTCCACTGGATGTTATCATGCTTCCCAAATATTGAAACGATTGCACCTGTTCCAATACTCTGCCCTCTAATGATATCTTCATTGTGTCGTCTAGTAGCGTAGCTTTATTTTGCAAAAGAGTCACTTTACATTATCTTTATCTGAAATTATACTGAAAAATCATTGTTTATTACTTTCTAAGAAATGAATATGTCAGTAATTTAAGTAACTCTTTGGTAACAGTTTGATTTTATAAGTCACCTAGCAGGTTTTATGTTTTATGAATTATTTAGTGTTAAAATAATTCTGATTTACTAAACGGGGTGATGATCTTCCGTTATTGTTCAAAAGCTGTTAATTACACATTAAATTAAAAAAAATTACATAAGAGTAGCGACAGAAAGAATTAAATGACACAGGAAATATGTAGTCAGTATGACTACATGTTTGTGGTTATGTAACACAGATTAACGTTTGTGATTACGGTCAAAACATTCCGTGTATTTCCAAGTGAATTTGTATCACTATTTTCACCTCTTCCCCTCTTCCCTGGCCATCTTCACCCCATCTTTATATGCAGCAAACAGTCGAGCAGTCAGAGATAATTTTTGTGGTGCACATTTTTTTATGCAATACACACTACAGCATTTACATACATTGATAAACTGGCATTCATCTTTAGTGCTTATCGTATTTCATGTATTGACATTAACCTCAATTCAGTTCAAACACTGTGCTGGGCACCTCCTAACATCGTGTAGGACTTACAAGTCCTGCGAAGTGTAATAACTTGACGTGACTTAGAATCAAAGTTGGCGTATGTCCCCTGAAAGAATATTGAGCCATAGCACAGTCTAACATGTACAGTCACGACACTCCCACATATTTTTGTTATACACTCCCACAGTAGCGCTCCAAGCGGCCGGAAAGCTCCGTTTCTGAATACGGTACTGCATGCGTGCGAATAGTATCGTTTATATTGATTTTGACATTCTTTTTACTTTAGGGAATGTATGTGGTGGCATAAAAATAGATAGTAACTTACAAACAGCTTCACATTAGTCTTTCTTAGGTTCCCTAAGATCACTGACCAGCTACGAAATATTACATAGCAGGATAGTTCATTTACAATTATCTTGTAACCTACAGACTTTTAATGAATAATTTCATTTTCTATTAAAAGTATAAAAATGCTAGTAAACTTTAGAAGACCTTTCCTTTGGCAGAAAGACGTCGCTTTTCCACTCAGGAACGTCAACGTTTCTTCATTATAATTCCAGTAAAATTGATGAGAGTGGACTTTAGAGAC
The DNA here is from genome assembly GCA_026315105.1 of Locusta migratoria. Taxonomy (NCBI): domain Eukaryota; kingdom Metazoa; phylum Arthropoda; class Insecta; order Orthoptera; family Acrididae; genus Locusta; species Locusta migratoria. The sequence continues at coordinate 552,021,324 of CM048744.1, forward strand.
GTATATAGAAGGCAGTATGTACGTTATTTAACGTACCATATCAGCCACCATAGCTGTAGCCGAAGGAAAAACGTCACAGACGTGGCGATAAAACGACAAAAGCAAACTGTTTTCCAACAAGAGGAACACAATTCAACAATTATTGCTACAGATGAAATTCAAACGCCAAGAATGTTCAAAACATTGGCTTTTTACGCTAATTACACTTAAAAGAATACGCGCGTATAAGAAAGACGAGTGAGATCTAAAATTGTGCGAATCATTAGACTCCATACCGAAGTGATACGCGCCAAAAAAGTGTCTGTCATGGTAAGAACCGACCAAAATAGAAATTTCTGTTTATATTCTACTTACTTTTAACGGAAGAAGATGCAAATATAGACATATTCCTAAGTATTTCTTCATGACGAAGTTGTTCTTTATACCACTGAAGCAGTTAAATATGGCTGTTTTTACATTAATTTCTGTATTCTGTATGTTTCTTGATATTTTACTAATGCGTGTAACGCAATTTCGTTAATTGAGTCCAAAAATGAATATAAACAAACATCAGTGCTTCGGCAGCTTGCCCACCGCCAGGAGCGCTAGTGTCGTTGTAACTTTCACAGCAGGGAGTGTCGCGACTGTATATGTTAGACTGTGGCCATAGTCATCCGTAACTGCGAAAGTGTTGCAGGTGCATAATTTTATGCACAAACTGCCCTTCCCATTGTGTCAAATATTAGTTGGCATTCACGTCGGCCGATCGGGGTGGCCAAATCATTCGCTCACACTGTCCAGAATGTTCTTCGACCAGAATGACTTGTCGTCCAGTGATATGAAGCATTGTCATACGTAAAAAAAAAAAAAAAAAAAAAAAAAAAAAAAAAAAAAAAAAAAAAAAATCCTTTCTTGTTTGCGAACATGAATGGCTACAAATACTACAAGTTGCCGATCTGAGCCATTTCTGTCAAGGATCGGTTCAGTTGGACAATATGACCCGATCCAATCCATGTAAGAACAGCGCACACCATTGTGTAGCCGCTTCCATGGCTTCCTGTGGTCTGCACCACACTCGAATTCTACCATCTATGGATTGAAATCTGGGCACATCTGATCAGGACCGCGTTTTTCCAGTCTTCTAGGGTCCAGCCCAGTTGCTTCTTCTCGAGGCCGGTACAGGCATTGCAGGTGGTGTCGTGCTGTTAGCATAGGTCCTCCAGATATTCGTCTGATGCCATAATCCAATAATGCTGCCCGACAAGTTGTATGCCGTACTATCCTAACGGAAGCATTCTAAGGAAACATCGTTGCTCTCGGTCACGGCATACAACTTGTGGGCAGCGCGTTGTCGGGGGTGAGAGTTACTGTCTGAAATTTGTTATATTCACTGCACACTCTGGACACTTTGGATCTCGAACTATTTGGGCTTTCCAATGCGTCTAGCTCCAACCACCAGTCCACGTTCAAAGTCACTTTATTCCCGGCGAGGGGCTGTAATGACGTCGATAACAATTCAGGTGGACTACTCAACCACAAATGACAACTGTTCCCGTGAAACGCCCTTTTATGCCTTGTATACACTACTGCTATTCGTGAACGTGCATTGTTCTCTCCCATGACTTTTGCTATCTCAGTGTACGTAAAATTCTTTGACATTATCATCTTCCCATCGATGCAAGAGTCAACACACTGTGTCTATATACTGAAGATATCTCTGCGACTCTTATTCTTACCATTAACACTTTCTCTAATCTCTCTCACTCTTCGTTAGCGTTGTCTCTTTCTTTGCAACTTTCACTGCCACTGTGTCTCAGATTGTTACTTTTTTGTCCTATTCTTTTTCTCTCCATTTGCCACTGTCTCTAAGTTTCTCACTTGCAATCATCTTTACAGTGATTTTTGAAATCAATATTTTGGAACTGGGGTCTGAAAATTTTTAATAATTAAAATAAGACAGTTGTTGCGTTTATTACTGGCAACCGGTTTCTGTTCCACAGAACCATCTTCAGGCCTTTGGCACCTTGTTGGTGGACGGTAGTGGTGACCGGAGCAGCTGGTTCTTATTGTGCCAAAAAATCATAAGGCTTTCAAAGGAACCACTCATGAATAAATGGCACTTTTGTAAGACGTTTAAATACCATTCTAGATAACACAAAATGCACAAGGGCCGACCGATTTGCTCTGTTTGCCTAGACTGCAGGAAGTGTGCAACGTTGGATCGTGTAATGTTTAAATTTCTGACCCTCTACTGTAGGATCCGCGTTTCTTATCAAATTTATACAAATTGTCTCTATGCCTAAGGCTATTAAAATCACTTGACCCCTTACTTCTATGACGAACAGAGCCCTGAATATATCTTATAGTCGTACGTGGTTTGTTTACGGATATCAGGTCTAGTGATTTCCTCCAAATAAAGTTGTACACAAATTATTTAGATTTCACGATCGCATAAGATTTCTCCGCATGCATAGTGCGAGTGTGAACTTAATTGAAATTTGGTTAATTTTGGTCTTCCATTTCATTCTGTTTGCGGAAACGTCCCTGGGTGTTGCTCATAATGGAGCGCTCTCTTTGAGGCCACCAGCGCGCCGAGTGACGGCGCTCAGATAGCCCTCCCTGGTGGCGCCTGCAGCCGGCTGGAAGAGCCATCGACAATGGCCGTGACGTCAGTCAATTAATCCGTGTCTCGCTCCATTGTCTGGCGAGGCCGCTGTCGCAGCAATTCCCATTCACCGTAATTGAGGGTTGCGGGAGATAGCGCAAGCTGCTCAAGTATCTCTAAACAAGCCTATTACTGCCGCCGGTCGCGTTCAAGACGTTTTATCACCGAATTAGCTTTTATCCGCGACTTTGTGCACGTACATCTCTAATCGCATGAATTTTGAGAAGCCACAAATATTATTCTTCGTGCCAAAAACTGATAGAAAACTGGAGGCAAAGCTGTTTTACGGTCGCTACGGTAAAGAAATGGTGTGTTTATAAACACGGTAATACAATCTTGAAGTTATTGATGCGCTTGATTCGGAAAAACAATCCGATAATGTTCGAATACAGCATTAGTAGTGAGCTTCTTGATGCTGTCGCGTCGTTCAAATATCTACGCGTAACGCTGCAGAGTGGAACGAACATGTAAGGACAGTTGTGAGTAAGGCGGACAGCCGACTTCGGTTTGTTGGGAGAATTTTGGGAAGATGTACTTCAGCTGTAAAGGAGACCGCGTATAAAACGCTTGTACGGCCACGTCTTGAGTATTTCTCAAGTGTTTGGGACCCGCAGCAGATCAGTTTAAAGGAAGACATAGAAGCAGTTCAGAGGCGAGCAGCTAGATTTGTTACCGGTAGGTTCGACCAATGCGCGAGTGTCACGCGGGACCTCAATTAGGGATTGCTGGAGGAAAGACGACTTTCTTTTCGTGAATTTCTGTTTAGGAAGTTTAGAGGGCCGGAATTTGAAGCTGATTGTTGTACAATCTTGCTGCCGCCTACTTATATTTCGCGTGGTGATCACAAAGACAAGATAAGAGAAATTAGGGCTCGTACGGAGGCAAATAGGCATTCTTTTTTTCTCGTTCTATTTGGGAGTGGAATGGAAAAGGAAATGCCTAGTAGTGGTACAGTGTACCCTCTGTCACGCACCATACGGTGGATTGCGGATTGTGTACGTAGATGTACGGGGTGTTGAAAAAATATGAACACTTCATGTAGACACAATATTTATTGGAATGAAACTTCACTATGCAGCGGAGTGTGCGCTGATATGAAACTTCCTGGCAGATTAAAATTATGTGCCGGAACCGGGACTCGAACCTGGGACATTTGCCATTCGCGGGCAAGCGGTCACTACCGACTGTGCTATCCCGACACGACTCACGATGCCGCCTCACAACTTTACTTCCGTCAGTACCTCGCCTCCTACTTTCCAAACTTCACAGAAGCTCTCTTGCAAACACGCAAGACTAGCACTCCTGGAAGAAAGGATATGGTGGAGACATGGCTTAGCCACAGCCTAAGGGATGTTTCCAGAATGAAACTTCACTCTGCAGCGGAGTGTGCGCTGATATGGAACTTCCTGGCAGATTAAAATTATGTGCCGGAACCGGGACTCGAATCTGGGACCTTTGCCTTTCGCGGGCAAGCGCCCTACCGACTGTGCTATCCCGACACGACTCACGATGCCGCCTCACAACTTTACTTCCGTCAGTACCTCGCCTCCTACTTTCCAAACTTCACAGAAGCTCTCTTGCAAACACGCAAGACTAGCACTCCTGGAAGAAAGAATATGGTGGAGACATGGCTTAGCCACAGCCTAAGGGATGTTTCCAGAATGAAACTTCACTCTGCAGCGGAGTGTGCGCTGATATGAAACTTCCTGGCAGATTAAAATTGTGTGCCGGAACCGGGACTCGAACCTGGGACCTTTCATATGTTGCACCACATTTCAAAAGCTTCTATCCTCTTCCTCTCCGAAGAAATGCCTTCAGAAAAGACTTCGTAACACTTAATGTCCGATGACAAACAATTTCACTTTTTCAGGAATGCTTTTCTTAGCATTAGCATTCTGCCCTTTATATCACCTGTATTTTATTTTACTGGTCACTTAAGAAAACTCTTCTACCATCACTATTGTATTATTACCAGCATCGCCTGTTTTTTTATACTATATTCCATTAACTTGCGTTTGCGCTTGCTAATGGCCATCTTCTTTTTAACACACTGTCCATTCCGGTAATTCCTCTTCTAGGTCCTTTGCTGTCTCTGAATGACAACATGATCGGCAAACCGCAAAATCTTTATTTCTCCGCCCTGAACTTTAATCCCTTCTCCAATTTTCTCATGGTTTTTTCCACAGCTTGCTCGATGTACAGATCGAATAACATTTATGAAAGGGTACAACCCTGTCTTACTCCCTTCCCAACCACTGCTCCCTTTTCATGCCCATAGACTCTAGTAACAGTTATCTGTCTGATGTAAATAACCTTCAGTTTCCTACATTTTACCCGTGCTGACTTCAAGAAAGAGTGTGTTCCAATCAACATTGTCAGAAACTGCCCCAAATCTACAGAAGCTATACGTGTAGGTTTGTCTTTCCTTAATCTATCGTCTAAAATAAGCCGTAAGCTATTGCCTCGCGTGTTACTACATTTATTCTAAATCCAAACTGATCTCCTCCGACGTCGGCTTCAAGCAGCTTTTCTGATCTGTAAATAATTCGTATTAAAATTTTGGATCCAGGACTCATTAAACTGATCACATCGGTCTGACACATGTAATTTGCTATATCGTAGAGAGCTGACTTTGTAGAACGGGGTTGGTGGTCGGTGCCACACGGACGGGAATTTCAGTTTTCGCAGTGATGGAGGAATTCGGCTTCACCCATTCAGTCATGTGCTGGATGTAAAGTGGACAGTCGAATGAGGGTGTTACAGCCCATAACTTTCGCCTTCGATGACATGTGTATGGGTCCTTAGTAGCGTCAGAAAAACAACAGTGCAAGAAGCTACTGCTCGACCCTTTTATCAATACAGAATCCTTATAAACATGCGTTCCTTGGGGTATGAAAGAGACAGCGCCGCACACGTGTATCATTGATAGGAAAACGCAATCTGTTAGCTCGCATTTGGTACCAACCATCAGGGTTGGGCATTGGAATAACGGCGAAATATGGTGTGTGGGATGAATCACGTCAGCTACACGAAGCCGACGGAATTGGGGGGGGGGGGGGGGGGGCATTCTACGTGGCACAGAAACATGAATTGTTGGATACCGCCCATCTAGAAGGTGTGGTCCAGTTCGGTGGTGCCTCTATTACAATCATGCATAATAGTTGTGGTGCATCTGCCGTGTTTCTAACAACGTTCTACCACAGCGTTCCCACGCCGCCACAAAGAGGTTCTAAGCACATGGACAGGAAGCCCAAATACTAATACGGGCACTCCCAAGCACAGATTTGAACTCAGTCTCGGATGTCATGGACGCAGGCTGCCTGGAATGTATACTACGTCCAGAGGAGAGTACCAGGAACCTTCACTTCCACGGCATCTCACTGCAGTCTGAAGAGGCTCCACAGGATATTAGGTGCCCAGCCCAGGACATTTCCTAAGTCAACGTAGCTACTCGTCGAAGAGCAGCATACAAAGTTGTCCTTGTAGATGCTGTTTGTGTTGTTTCCCAAAAGGTGTACGATACTGCAGTGTACAGAAGGGGGTTTTATAAAAAATTTAAAGTACGTGTTACCTATTCATCAGTTTGTATGTATTTGAATCTCACTAAAAAAAAAAAAAAAAAAAAAAAAAAAAAAAAAAAAAAAAAAAAAAAAAAAAAAACACCAAGCACAGTAACTAACGTTAAAGGCAGATTCATCAAAATGTAAATTAATGACTTCAACGGCCATGAGATAAACAATAAAATACCGAAATTCATATACATACAATACAGAAAATTTGGCCAAATGTTCTCTCTTTACTGTAGTTCTCTATAGATACCTAAGGGGTATATTTCGAACGAAAACATGTCCCGTGCACAAGGAGCCACAAAAGAGTATCACACAAAAACACAATAACAATACAATAATAAAAAATTGCTACAGCAACCGCCACATTTCACAAGCCATCTGCCCGAAGACACGCAAGCAGGAGACCGTCCAGGAGGAGTCAAAGAAGCTTGCATTTTTGCCGTTTCGTGGCTTCTTAAGAGACACGCCATCGACTCGGGCTTTCAGCCTCCTACAAAATTACTATAAATGATGAGACGTGTGAAAGATGATCTCGGCCTTAGAACTCCTGATTTGTACAATATACCATGTGGGTGTGGACAGTTTTACATCGCGCAGACAGTGCGCAATATTGAAGAGCGCTGTATTGAACATGAAAGATATTTCCGTTTACGTTATTCCGAGAAATAAGAAATTGCAGAGTACGCTGTGGAAAACATATATCGCATTGCGTTCTGTGAGATATCAAGTCATAAAAAAGTACTATCTAGGATAGCTCAATAAAAGAGGCGATCGAAATTAAAATATTTGGAACACACTTCATAAAGACGACGGCTTGCATCTGAGCACAGTTTGAGACCCAGCCATCGGATGGTTGAAGCGGGCGTGGTAGGCACGGGACCAAAACATTTTCATTTATGGCGATTCGGCGAGCACCAGTGACGTCACAGGAAGCCCCGAAGCTATATAAGAACAGCGCGGCGGCAGCAGTGACTCGTGGATATCAAACCACTTGATGCGGCTCGAAGCCCGAGAGAATATTATTAGTACAATAATACATTTCCCCCATTAAACTATGAACATTTGTTGCATGTAAATTGTACTTGATTGGTATGTTTAAGACACGCCTCCCGGAATCACCTACTACTTTTTGCATCCACTGTTGCCAGGCGATTTCTTCATGTAACAGCCAACGCACACACAACAGTAATTTGTAATGTTTTCGAGATCCCTCGATTTCCCACAAACAACAAATTTCTTAAGAAGATGGCAGCGCGTCCCTCTCACTGACTATAAGCATGCTGTGATTATAGTGTGATTATCGAGCCATGTTCTTGAATATCTGGTCTTACTGGCCCGTCACATGCAAATCGCCACAAATCAATTTTAAACATTCGTTACCAAAATCAATATGAGGAACGTACCTGATAGACTTTAATATCTCAAGTAGGTGATTTGCCTCAATCTGTCGTTATTTCTAAAACTGCTTTATTGTGCAGATACAGATTACGGCAAGTGACTTGCCATTCTCAATGCGTACATTTGTACATCACCATGCTAAACATGTGCATGCCTTTAACCGCCCTAATCACCATGTAGAACACTTGTCACAGTTGAATTTAAATATTATTTTTTTAGTAATATAAGTTAGTCGTGCTTGCAACTTTTTTTTTATTTTTTACGCGTTACATCCTGGTGGGACATCCTCAGAAAAAAATATCACATCATATGAATAGAACTAAAACCCTTGCTAGCCAGAATTTGGCAGCGTCAAATCATTAAAACTAGCATATCCTACTTTTCATGATTTGACGCTGCCAGATTTTGGGTAGCAAGGGTTTTAGTTCTACTCATATGATGTGATATTTTAATACTTTCTGAGGCTGCCCCCCAAGGGTGAAACACGTAAAAAGTCAATAAAAAAGTTGCACCCACGACTGTCTTTTATTACTAAACAATCTTATTGGTTGCTGTACCAGACGTCCCTAATGGGGCGGAGAGTATTTTATGATTTTTTTTTTAATGTAACATTGTGAGTAATGTTCCACATGACATTTACGGCGGTTAAAGACATGCACATGTTTAGCATAATGGTGTAAAAATGTATGCATTGCCGAAATCTGGATCTGTACAATATAGCACTTTTGGAAATAACGACTTATTGCTACAAGTCACCTATTTGAAAAACCAACTACAGTCGTGGGCGCAAAAAACTTCATAATGGAAGGCAACCTGACGTGTGTTTAATATGTATGTTCGTGCTAATTCAGTGAATTAGTTTTATTCCACAACGATGCATTACAATCTTACGTTGTTTCAAGGTAGTTCCATACGCTCGTAAAGAGGTTTCGTAAAAAAAATTCGGGATCTCCCAAGTGTGCATATCTCGCTGAATGACTAGGCAGCAGTATAACACCTTTGTTAATCCGATCCCTTTGTTCTGTGTCCTATTTCCTTGTAAGAACGGTGTCAGCTCACTTGTACAACCACAGGTCTCCTCCACATATGCAGCGGGTACAGTGGGAGTGTGGTATGCAAGCACACACGCTCCATCAGTGTTGCACTGTCTCATCACATCTGACCCTAAGGCCGAAAGAGGCCACACGCCAGACGTTTCAGCATGGGCCGAGATCTGTGTAGGAAATTACCGGATATTACTTTCAGGGCGGTGTGTCTGGCAGGCACGGTCGACCACGGTAGACGCCAGAACCTCGGTGCTACGTGAGAGCCCGTATAGGGTAAGAATGGACAAGCGTGTTGTCGCTGTTGGCTGGCTGAGAGCCCAGGACGCCATGTTTTTAGTGAACTTCGCGAGCTTTGTATGTGTGTGAATAGCTACCGCTGTGATTTTGCGGAGGCTCCGATCGTCACTCACACAGCAGGCGGTTCGGCCGCAGTGACCTCGAGCACCCCGTTCCCACCTGGCAGCCAGGCATATGGCGCGCCGAACAGCCCCATTAGCCGCGGTAAGCGGTTTGGAAGTGCAGCCGCTGGTATTCTGACGCCGCAGAGAAAGAGCGGAAGGGTCACTACAGCAGCCGCGCCTATAAACAGCGCCTACGCTGCCTTACAAGAAACAGCGCACTGCCAAACCGCCGCGGTTCCTCCGCCGCGGGCTATAAACACAGCCTTAGGCCGTGGTCAGACACGGCGATAATCGCGCGGTTACAGAATCGCGCGATGGCCGCGCGGGTTTTATTTACTTGAGTGCCGTCGTAACCGTTCACACGTAACAGCGCGGCCGGTCCAGTCGCGCGGTAGCCGCATTTCATCCGCCGGAAAATACAGTCGCGCGACGACCGCGCGCTTCTATTTTTGTAGAATCCTATAGGAGCGTTTAGTTTAGTTGCGGGCACCACGCTGTTTGGACGTCTCAGTGCTACACGCTTGCAAATGATCACTTCGACACTGAATTATTTATTGATGAAGTGGAGAAACAACCAGCATTATGGGATCATCAGAGCGATGAATGTTCCAATAAAGCTGCCAAAAAGGAACCTTGGCAAGAGTAGGTGGATATATTTTCGTTAAGTAGGTGTATATTGAGCAGAAAAGAATTTAAGTACAATCATATTTTCGTCTCATGTTTGTTTCAGAACTTGAAATATCTTCCCTCTCTAACTGAAGTAGCTCGTCAACAGAATTTATTGAGCCGGCTGCGGTTGCGGAGCGGTCTGCGCCGTGCCAGTCACGGTCTGCACGGCCGCTGCGGTCGTACCATCCATGTAATACTTCTTCTTGTGCAGTAGTAGTCACTCCATCAGATCCAGGTGCAAAGTCCACAGTATCCACTGCTTTATAAACAGGTGACATGCTACGACGTCTCCTGTAATAACGGCGTGGCATCGTGATTCAATGCTGTTGCTCGTGCGGCTGCCTCAAGCCAAATGAGCCACGATATGGATGTTTGTGCCGCCTTTAGTATAAGCTAGTTCATAAGTAGTTTGTAAGTTTAGGGACTGATGACCCATAAGGTCTACACACATTTGATATAGAATTTATTGACATTCTCAGATAGTAAGAGAATTTTTCTCCATGCATACATAATGTAGGAATGCCTTTTTCGTAGTCTCGCTCTCTTTCTTTTAAGCAACCCGAGTAAACGATATTTCTTGTTCGACGACTTCCATTTTTACACTGTCAATTCCCGCTACACATTACGAACTCCAACCGCTCACTTACCGCGACCGGACAGGGCCTGTCTGAACACACAGACCGTCATTTTGCGGTTTAAACCGCGCGATTCCCGCATGGCTGACCGTGGTGTTAGACATGTGTTCGAAATTTTCGCGCGTTCGCCGCGCCGCGTCCGCAACCGTTCGCTCACGTAGGACGATTCCTATATTGACTCTCTAGGTGGCACATGGACTGTGCGCCAGCAGGTGACAGTGGACGCAAACAGATGCCGGCGCACAGCTCGGCCGTCCCCTGGGCGCCGTGGGCGGCGCTCTCCAGGCGCTGTCTGGAGCCTACTGGAGCCTGCTGGAAGCCGCTGGAGGCTGGTTTGCATGCGAGTCGCCGCCTGCCCGCCTCGCATCGGCAGTCGCCGCGCGTCCGGCCACAGCGCCGTCCGCTTCCGCACCGGTCCTGGAATCCGCCATCCAGCCACCGAGCGGCCTCATTAGTATGCCAGGGGGCGCGTAGTTTTGTGCGAACCGCGCCGTACTTACCAGAGGAACCAGCGATCAGTCGCGAAGCAGCCGCACATTAGATGCAGGTGCAGATAGCACGGCACTTGTGCAGCTACACCTGCGGGCCACTCTGTTGTGAGGTTATACTGGCCAGCGTACACTGATGGTCTCTCTCTTGTAGCTGAAATCGATTTCCATTACGTTTCACGTCTGATCGCTGGTTTCTTCGCTAACCTTCAACTGTCGCTACTGCATATAAATGTGGTACTCGAAAGCCAAACCGACTTATTCCTTATAATTTTTCAATTTTGGTTCAAAAAACCTCACAAAGAAGTAAAGTTATAACATTTAATTTTTCCATGGTAGGAAACTCACTTTAAAGTATTAAAATGCCAAGATCGCGATTAATTAATTTATTTATTTTCCGGCGACCGGTTTCGGTACTCTTATGGTACCATCATTTGGTCCCTTGTGTCCTATGATTTCCATTTCTAAAGTCGTGTGCCTTCACGAAATGGGAATCATAGGACACAAGTGACTAGATGATGGTGCCCTAACTGTACCGGAACCGGTCGTCGAAAAATAATTAACAGGGATCTTGGCATTTCAATACTTTAAAGGTGTTATGCCATTTGCCTTTCTACGACCTTCCAATTGACTTACCCAGCTAGTTATAGGTTTACCTATAGTTTAATGTGGATTCTGAACCACGATGCTAGTCGATATGTTTCACATCAACAACATTGCCAGAGGTGGAATAAGTGGGCCGGCCGCGGTGGCCGAGGTGACTGAGGCGCGGCAGTCACGGTCAGCACGGCCACTACGGTCGGGGGTTCGAATCCCCCCCTCGGGCATTCATAAGTAGTTTGTAAGTTTAGGGACTGATGACCCCGTAGTTAAGTCCCATAAGCTTAACAAACATTTGAACATTTTTTTTGGAATAAGTGGAAAGTGACACACAAAAATTCTAGGACCTGGTGGCGATCGAACCCGCCACCCTCGGATTAATAGTCTGACACTCTGGCACACTAGCACTGTGCTACCGAGCCACACTCACAAAGACATATGTTTTCATATTGTAAAACGTTTAACTCCCTTTGTTAATAATTAATAATAACCATGCATCTGAACATTTCGTTACAGTTTTCGGAGGTCAAAGCGACTAACTCCATTTTCGTGCCATAGTATACGCAACATTATTTAATGCTTTTCAAGAGTGAGCGTGTAATTTCCAACAATGCATTTATTTCGAGTTCTGGCTCAGCCATTTAGGGTTGAGTTGTTTGCTTGCGATAGAGGGACTAAACTGCTAAGGTCATCATTCCCCCTGTGGGGGTAGGAAAGAAGGTGAGACGGAAAGGAAATGTAGTCCGGGAAGTAAAGAAGGAAGGAAGACTGCATGAGCTCGGGGCCCCATGCTCGCCACACACGTACTCACGAAAGGATCGTGAGCCCCCCTGGAGTGCTAAGCCATTTACTTTATCAGTAGTGAGCTTACGTTGAATGGAGTACTACAAAATGAGTGACAATGAAGAAAATTCACTTTCTGGAGCCTTAGACAACGTCCATTATCCACATTTCAGTCCAGACAAAGGTAAGCGAGAACTACAATAGCCAATACGTATTTTACTCATCTGAGAGTTCATCTTCATTGTGTTCAAGACACTGCAAGAGACCACAAGCCGATTGTGACTTAATCAGATTCGTCCATAGACCAGAATCTAAATATAAAAGCTGTGTTCACAATGATGAAGATAGTACATACCTCTGAAATCAGAGCAGATATTGGTCATTTAAAATTTTGTTGTATCTGGACACAAAGCCAGAAAGACATAAAACATTTTCTTGCCAGAAGACTGGAACAGTATAATTCGCAACTGCAAAAGGAAAAATCCCTTTATGGCAGTTGAAATGAATCATAAGGACTCTTTGTCTCCGAATTCTCTTGAAGATGCAACAAGCCGCAAAAAGCCAATCGAAGGCCTACCTGTAAATTTGCTTCACATATGATGGATTCGATTGGAGACGCCACTTCCTTAACACTCTGCAGTACAAGACGAATTTTTGGGAAGATTTCCCATTTCTTACGATTGATTTGAAGACATTTTGCAGCAAACAGCCAACGTGATTTTGCGAATAAAGCAGGATGTCCTGTACTCAAGTATTTGTCCCATCAGTTAGGGGGGGAAATAAAATAAAAAAGAGATGTCAATTGTATATTCCTCCTGTGAGCCACGACTACTACAGGAAGCTAATGAACATTCGTTAAGGACACAACAGTGAATAGTCACACAACTGTGATTTAATCTATTGTTATGATTACCCACGTTTGAAGTTTAAGTGAAGTACAAAGAAATCTTTTTCCAGGTGTCAATGGGACTAACTCCTGTATAAAAACAAATTTCAAGTTGTTCTCTGTTTTAGTGATTATGTGTGTTGTGTTTTCATCAAATTTGTATGTCAAACTAAATTGTAATTGCGATACTGTTATTGTAATGAATATAAAATTGAGTAATTATTAAAGCTGTTATTTCAGGATTCTCTTAAGATTAAACTCAGTTTCTGTTCCTATTGAGTTTGTCGGATTGGCCTCTGAGTGGCACAAATCCAAAATTGATTCAAATATAAACACACAGTTCTTCTTGTGTTCGTCTCGAAAAGCGAAATAGTTGGGAAGCATGTAGAAGGTCTCGAACCCAGACTGTAAAGATGCTCCAGATACAATATCGAGTATGTGAATCCATGTGTGCATGTATACATCGCGAGACACGTCACGACGTGCGGCGGAGGGTACTTCATACAGGCCTAAGACAAACTCTCTCTTCCTTTTGCTATTCGAGATGCACATAATCTGAGGCAACAACGATAACCGGTGTGCCTCAGCGAGGACTTTTCACGGGATACACGAAAACTTGATGGTCGATTCGTCCAGAAACGTACGCTCCATGAGACCAAACCAAGATTAGGGACTCTACTCTTGCAGCGAGCACCACTGTATTTGGCGGAGCATCTCATATATTCTTCCGCTTTTACTAAATGATCCTGCAAAATAGTACATCAAGAACCGTTGTCCTTGTAAGAACAGCATCAGTAAGCGCTCTAGCATCGAAATGAAACTGGACCCAGTCGTCCTCGTTGCTGTAAGGAACGAACATTTGCCGCGGCTTGCGTGAACTTCTCAAGCTATCGTAGTCTTATATAAGAAGAACCTACATCCTCGGAAACCGGTACTCATCTTAGATCGTTGCATTAACGAGTATGACTAGATAAGGTTTGTCGTTCCTGTTCGAGGATATGAAGGTCACACTACAGTGGCGTTGAAACTGGTGCCCTAAATAAATTCGTAGGGTAGGGCGGGGTAATTGAATAGAAGGGATATAATTGTAAGCTTTCGCGCAAGTGCCGCAGCAACAGCAAAGTGAAGACTGTTAAGTCCTGCGATCTGCAGAAAATTGCCAACGGCTTATTAAACAAAAGAGCCTTCTGGGCGTACAACAACACGACGTCAAGAAAACAGATAATCACGCAGGGACAACCAACAACAAGTATAATAATGGAACAAATAAACAGCAATAAACTATTACACGTGGCGCTAGGCCAAGGCAAACAGAGGAAACTACGGTGAGTGCGGCGGCAGCTGGATCCGGAGTAGGCGCGGCCGGTGGCAGAGTCTGCAGTGGCCTCCAAACTCCGTCGGTGCGCTTATGTAGCCGGCGTCGGCGTAGGGCTACAACCGGTTACTGCGCTGTCATTGGCTGGCCACTGTCACATGGCGGACCGTAATGTAGTTCCGTCGTACAGCGCCGTTTGCCGGCCGCGGTGGCCGAGGGGACTGAGGCGCTCCAGTCACGGTCTGCACGGCCACTATGGTCGGGGGTTCAATCCCCCCTCGGGCATGGATATTTGTGCCGTCCTTAGTGTTAGCTAGTTCATAAGTAGTTTGTAAGTTTAGGGACTGATGACCCCGTAGTTAAGTCCCATAAACTATACAAACAAAACAGCGCCGTTTCTTCTGCTGTTGGCCGCTGTTTATGTTTATGTAGTTACGTTTGAGCGTCCACCAAAGGGGGCTCCGCAGCCCGCTTTGGCTGCCTGTTATGCGGGCACTTTATAAGGACAGCAGAGACATCACCATGTGAGCGTTTCTAGTTGTCTATCCAGTGAGCACGTCTATTTCGTTTCCTCACTTCAGAAATTTAAGCAAGATTTATTTAAAGTGTTACAAAGTAAGTGGCTCACATCTGGACATTGCACTATTTGTAAAACTGACATGGTGTTCGCTAGGGATTTCCTGCAGTTTGTAGGAAATGAAAGTCATCAAATAACTTGAAGCATGATACTGGGTCCTCCCTACGCCACGATGCTGACATGTGCTGCCGTATCTTAGTACATTGGGGGACTACTTCACAATCGAACCGAGGCTAAAGGTGATGTGACATTAATATAGAGACGTACGTTTCATATACAGAATACTTACAGTAATTCTTTACAAAAAAGAAAATAAATTTATTTTCAAAAATTTTGTACTCACACATTGTTTGTTTTGAGCTTTCACAACAAATATTTATGGTATGCTCCTTCTTGCAGTAACATGCCTTTAAAAGAAATGATATAATATCACAGGATCATATAAAATCAAGTGGCTGTCAGATATGATAGCTTCAGCAGTAAAAACAAGGATATCAACAGTTTGTCAACAAGTGTTTCTTGCCGCCATTGTAAGTGTACTGGAAGTTTGCCGTTGCTGGTGCAAATGTTCAAATGTTTGTTAAGCTTATGGGACTTAACTGCTGGGTCATCAATCCCTAAATTTACAAACTACTTATCAAGTAAATTATAGTAGAGAAAGCACAAACACCCATACCCGAGGGAGGATTCGGACCTCCGACGCAGGAGGCCGCGCGATCCACAACGTGGCTCTCCAGACCGCTCGGCTACTCCCGCGCTGCGTTAATGGTGCCAACCAGTGTAGAAACATGGTAGTGAAACACGTTGCGCGCGTTACCACAGTCCATCCACGATTATGTGATGCAGGCCCGAACTTCCTAGCGTGAATCACAAAGAAATAAAGTGAACATAACTAGAACCGCACAACTGTGCGTGCAGGGCCTGAAAGGGATAGTGTTTTAGCGTACTTCTATCTGAATAACTAAGGACAGGGCTTTATGAATTGTGGTGGAAAACTGATTGAGTATGCGGTAAAGTGCATTTACAAAAGATTTCCTGTTTTCTAATGCTAAAAACGTCAGTGAAAGGCATATGACTATTAGAACCCAGTAGAAGTTACGCAGTACTTTATTCTAGTTCGTACCGATGTTATCAAAAAGAAGAATATTAAGTTATGGGCAATAGTTGTGCCTTTAAATGCTTCTGAAAATGAGGCGATGGAATGGAAATGTGGATTCTGACTGGGAAATGATAACGCGTTGCAGATGAAGACAAGTGTGAATGGATACGATGTCATACGTCTACTACATGTTATAATGAATGCTGTGTCGATGAAAGAGGTAGCAAGCAATTTGTCTGTGAAGGCTGTAGGTGATTTATGCAAACAGAAGGGCTCCATTCCATTAAAGTGAAATTACTATTGTAATTATTATTGTAATAACGGGTATTATTACATGGAAGTGAGCGTATTTTCAGCTAACCTTACGTGTATTTTAGTTGTGTATCTGTCCATAGTTCACATTATTCAAGTAGCTCCGGCCGCTATCCAAATAACCCCACAGAAATGCATTTTTGTGCAATCGGGAGGGTAAATCGGACAACAATATAACGTAAATGCTTGACAATCGTCTGCAACCACTTTTCATCAATAGGATAAGTATGCCCATAGAAGTCATAGTAATTGCTTAAACAAAAAAATTAAGTTCATAATTTTCCTGAAAATATTGATGCAAGTGGAAATTATTCTTATAGCCTCACTAAACCCTATAATAACGATGGCTGTTCGTACATTATTTTGCAGTTAATCTACAGCCGACCGCGGTGGCCGAGTGGTCTGCGGCGCTCCAGTCGCGGTCTGCACGGCCACTACGGTCGGGGGGTTCGAATACCCCTCGGGCATGGATATTTGTGCCGTCCATAGTGTTAGCTCGTTCATATGTAGTTCGTAAGTTTAGGAACTGATGACCCCATAGTTAAGTCCCATAAGCTATACAAACATATAAAAAGTTAATCTACCAGCCGCTGTCCAAAGCTCCAAAGCTAAAGCATTGAGTTATGTATTCTAAGCGTGCTTTCCTTTTTTGGGTCTTTTGTTTCCTCTGCCTACCCCATCTGCTACGTTCTAAAGTCTAATATACAATCTTCAAATATTTGTCCTATGAGTGTTTTGCAAAATACTTTATTTGTGGATGGACTACATTTCCTAATCTTTTCATTAATCTGGATCACACATCCTCCTTACCTGCGATTAGAGTTACTTGATTCTTCCACTTTGAATGTACATCACCATCTACATATTTATAAATTACACTTAAGTGCATTGCAGATTGTTCATCGATTTGCTTTTACGGTATTTCGTTACCAAACCATTCTCTAATAGTGCGCGGGAAAAATGGACATCTAAATCATTCCGTTTACGATCACATTTCTCTTATCGTATTATGATGATCATGTCTTCTTGTGTAGGTGGGTGCTAACAAAACTTGTTCGCAATCTAAGGGGGAAATTGGCGAAAGAAATTTCGCAAATAGACCTCCTAGCATTCTTAGAATGATTTTCACCTCAACTCATCTACCATTTCCGCGACACTCTCGCGATAATACGAAACGAGCTGCCCTTATCTGGTATTTTTCTATGTCCTCCATCATTCATAAGCTTAGCATAGGCAATGTCATAGTAGAACTATTGCATCTTCTTTCTGCCAATGGTTGGCTCGCCTTGCCTAAAATATTTTCTGTGTCTTGTTTCCAACTTAAGTTGTTATTATCTCGTAGATGTGAATGCCGTCAGTGTTTTTTTCTGCATTCCTGTAATGACCCACCAGCGAGTCTACCTTATTGTGCATTCACGTTACATTTATCTGTGTTGGGAGTCATTTGACATTCCAGCACCAAACGTCAATGCGCTGCCGATACTCCTGCATTTCGCTACATTTTCAAGCACTGACAGATCTCTGTATAGAGCAATAACACCAGTGAAAAGGCTCATGACACTTACATGTTCTAACTTCTTCTTGATCAGCTGATTATGATCCTTTTCCCTTATACTTGTCTCATCCTCATGGTTAACTTCAATTTCACTTGAAACGAAAAATATACAATCCATTCTAAACTAGTAATCGAGTTTATGTGTTAATGTATTTTCTGTTGTGGCCATGTAACAGTTACTGTGAAGGGTTACTCCGGGATTGATATAACGCATAAAAGATATCAAAAAGAGAGCTACTCGTACTGAGCCGGTTAGTGTATCGTTTCTTAGCTATACAAATCTATGGGTTACCTAAAAAAACTATACTAATGCATAATGTACCACGACTTTACCGTGATGCCTATTTTCATCCCTAAACTTCTAATCATATTTATACTAATTTACCCATCTGTTTGGTGAAATGAAGCAATTTTTCAACCTTCAACGGTCAATATGTCACGCACACACACACACACACACACACATACAAGCACGCACGCGCGCGCACTCGCAATCGCACTCACTGTCTAGAGAGAAAGAAAGATTTTTAAAACACACATTTTCAGTACTCTCCTCCAATCTTTCGATTATGGTGGGTTGCGGAATATGAAAGCCTTCTCCATGGAACGTTACATAAGGTAATTTGCTTTCAACGCGCGGGAGTAGCTGAGCGGTCTGGAGCGCCAATACGTATCGCACGGCCTCCCGCGTCGGCGGCTCGAATCCCTCCTCGGGCATGGATGTTTGGGTTGTCCTTAGGTTAGTTTAGTTTAATTAGTTTGTAAGTCTAAGGACTAACGGCCAACGTAATTGTCTGTAAATCTATCGGACCAAACTGCGTGGTCATCAGTCCGTAGCTTACAAACTACTTAAACCTAGGTAAACTAAACTAAGGAGAAACACACACCCATGCCCCATGCCCCAGGGAGGATTCGAACCTCCACGGCGAGCAACCGCGCGCTCTGCAGCCAGACGCTTTAGACCGTCGGCTACTCCACCGCGGCGTAATTGATCCCATAGGATTAGAAACATTTGATTTGAATTTGCTTTCATAGTTATCGGGAAAAAATGTACTGTACGCAGCTTGCGCGATATAAGAACTTCTTCATGAAAAAAACTGACTTTCTCTTTGGCCATATTCTCGCACATGTAGGATCGGCCTTGTTAAATTCGGATTTGGCGTGTGTTAATATTTATGGGGTGGCCGGATATTCTTCTGCCGCCACCCCATTCTCCTCGAGACGAAATGTGTACCCCAAATGTGTTATATGTGTGCAATTGTAAAGTGTTACGAAATGTTTGCGAATCGTGTGACTGAGGTGGGACTTGGACACCAGCCCGGTATTCACCTAGAGAGATGTGGAAAACCGCCTGAAAACAACATCCAGGCTAGCCGGCACTCCGACCCTCTTCGTTAATTCGCCGGGCGGATTCGAACCGGGACCGGTACGTCTCTCCGTTTCTGCAAGTGGTGCGTTAAACCACACGGTTAACCGAGCGGGACTTCTTCAGGGAAAAAAACTGATGTGTGCTAAATGAGTAAAGCTGCTGAATAAAACTGTATCAATCTATTAATCACGAATCTAATGTATAAGAATGAATGTTTGTGTGTTCGTACCGCTCAACCGATTGTGATGAAACTTGGTCAGTATTTTGCTTGCACTTTCGCGATGGTCATAGGCACCATTAAATGACTGTATGGCATAAAGTTCGGGAGATATGACGTAATCTAATGTATAAATTGTTTGTTTGTTTGTCTTTTTGTTCGTATTTTATACACGGCCATACCGTACATCCGATTGCGATAAAACTTTTTCAACTCATTGGTTACACTAGCGCGAAGGTTATAGGCGTACTGAAATTAACTTCGTTTGGTGCGTGGCAGATGATGATTCACAATTAGTTAATTCGTTTTTTACGCCTTCACGATGAAATTGCTGGACGGATATGAATGAAATTTGTAACAGAGGAAGCTTATAACCTGATTAATACATGGCATACCCTTCGTAAGCCACCGTACGGTGCATGGCGGAAGATACCTTCAATGGGTTAATATGTTTGATACTCTTCACGTTCAACGACTGGACGAAATTGAATAAAATGTGGACTGAAAACGGCTTATACCCCGAAATAATACATGGGCTAGCTTTCATAAGCCTCCGTAGCTGCATTGCGATGGGTACGTTACAACAAATATTCAAGTTGTTTGACTGGTCACCATGAAAGCACATTAATGTGTATTTTCATGAAGGGGCTTTTTATAATAAGCAAGCCACTGAATTTAGCATCACCATGAAACTTGGCGCATGTATGTATGTTTTCATGTATAGGAGGAAGAGGAGTAGATGGAGGAGGAGACGGACAGAAAGGGGAGCGAGGAGACGGATAGAGACAAGGGAAAGGAGGAGAATGGGAGAGGAGAGATGGCGACAGACAGGTGAAACGAGATGAACAGAGCGAAGGGGGAGGAAATGGACAGAAAAAGGGGACAGGAGGAGACGAGGGAGGAGCAGGTGAACAGAGGGGAGATGAGGAGATGAAAAGAGGGAAAGTGAGAGGGGAGGGGAAGAGACCAACAGAAGGACAAGGAAACAGAAGGTGATCAGAGAGAGAAAAGAGAAGGCGAGATGTACTAATTGAAGATGGGGAGAAATAATTACCCGGGCGACGCCGGGTTTTCAGCTAGTATCGCAGTAATTATTCGCATACCGGGTGATCAAAAAGTCAGTATAAATTTGAAAACTAATAAATCGCTGAATAATGTAGATAGAGAGCTAAAATTGACACACATGCTTGGAGTGACATGGGGTTTCATTACAACCATAAAAGAAAAATCCAAAATAAGTCCGACAGATGACAAATTAAGACAAAGCAAAGATGATGATGTTTACAGGAAATGCTTAATATGTTCACCATCATTGCTCAACAATAGCTGTAGTCGAGGACAGCACTGTAAAGCATGTCCGGAGTTATGGTGAGGCATTGGCTTCGGATGTTGTCTTTCAGCATCCCTAGAGATGTCGGTCGATCACGATACACTTGCAACTTCAGGTAACCCCAAAGCCAATAATCGCAAGGACTGAGGTCTGGGGACCCGGGAAGACAAGCATGACGAATGTGGAGCTGAGCACTCGATGAGCACTCGATCATCACCAAACGACGCGCGAAAGAGATCTTTCATGCGTCTAGCAAATTTTTTTTTTTTTTTTTTATTTTTTTTTTTTTTTGTTCTAATGAGACCCCATGTCATTCCAAGCACGTGTGTCAATTTTTATCTCTCTATCTACATTATTCCGCGTTTTATTAAGTTTTCAAATTTACACTGACTTTTTGATCACCCGGTAGATAATAGATAATTTTACATTTTATTTTCATTACTGGCAGCAGGATTTGTAAAAATTGAAGCCAATTTCTTCCTGCATTCTTCTACCTGTCTCTGTTTTTCGATATGTCATATCACTACTTTTTTACGGCCATCCATTACTACGGAACTTCCTGAACATGTTTAGACTCTCAGAGTAATGCAGTCACGAACGTATATCTTCATTCGTCCTTGGAGCCGCTCTGGCACGATATTGCAGCGGTCGCAGCGGTGGCGGACATTTCACGTTTTACCGGATTCCCGATATTCACTCGTCAAATGGTCGTACCGTTATTGGAAAATATCCTCCGTTCATTGCTACTTCTGGGATGCAGCTTTCAAACTGAATTCGGTCGTGATAATCTGCTGCTGTAGCAGCACTAACCGATCCAACGCCTATGCGAGGCATCTGTTGTCTTATATAGGAGTTGCCGACACACCGCCGTCCTCTGAGTGTTTACGTATATTTATGTTTGAATACGCATGTCTATTCCAGTTTATTTGGCCTTTCAGGATAGCTCTAGGACAATTATTCATATTCCAGAATGAAACTTTCACTCTGCAGCGGAGTGTGCGCTGATATGAAACTTCCTGGCAGATTAAAATTGTGTGCCGGAACCGGGACTCGAACCTGGGTCCTTCGCCTTTCACGGGCAAGCGCTCTACCGACTGAGCTACCCCGACACGACTCACGATGCCGCCTCACAACTTTACTTCCGCCAGTACCTCGCCTCCTACTTTCCAAACTTCACAGAAGCTCTCTTGCAAACACGCAAGACTAGCACTCCTGGAAGAAAGGATATGGTGGAGACATGGATGGCTTAGCCACAGCCTAAGGGAAGTTTCCAGAATGAAACTTTCACTCTGCAGCGGAGTGTGCGCTGATATGAAACTTCCTGGCAGATTAAAACTGTGTGCCGGAACCGGGAATGGAACCTGGGACCTTTGCCTTTCGCGGGCAAGCGCTCTACCGACTGAGCTACCCCGACACGACTCACGATGCCGCCTCACAACTTTACTTCCGCCAGTACCTCGCCTCCTACTTTCCAAACTTCACAGAAGCTCTCTTGCAAACACGCAAGACTAGCACTCCTGGAAGAAAGGATATAGTGGAGACATGGCTTAGCCACAGCCTAAGGAATGTTTCCAGAATGAAACTTTCACTCTGCAGCGCTGTGTGCGCTGATATGAAACTTCCTGGCAGATTAAAATTGTGTGCCGGAACCGGGAATGGAACCTGGGACCTTTGCCTTTCGCGGGCAAGCGCACTACCGACTGTGCTATCCCGACACGACTCACGATGCCGCGTCACAACTTTACTTCCGCCAGTACCTCGCCTCCTACTTTTCAAACTTCACAGAAGCTCTTGCATGGTTCGCAGGAGAGCTTCTGTGAAGTTTGGAAAGTAGGAGGCGAGGTACTGGCGGAAGTAAAGTTGTGAGGCGGCATCGTGAGTCGCTCTGAGTCGGTAGTGCGCGTGCCCGCGAAAGGCAAAGGTCACAGGTTCGAGTCCCGGTTCCGGCACACAATTTTAATTTGCCACGAAGTTTCAATTATTCATATTAATATGGCAGATCATAATGCTTAAATTTCAAATATTGGCCGCTCCAGAGTGTTGGCT
This sequence comes from Locusta migratoria, assembly GCA_026315105.1. Classification (NCBI taxonomy): domain Eukaryota; kingdom Metazoa; phylum Arthropoda; class Insecta; order Orthoptera; family Acrididae; genus Locusta; species Locusta migratoria. Next base: position 552,044,263 of record CM048744.1, read on the forward strand.
TACATTCAGTGGAGTGGAAATACGTCCCGGTCCGGGACTAGACGTCGGATGTCCTGCTATCCACGAGCGGGCGGCTTAACCGCTTCCGCTGCCCGGACACGCTGCCGTGCGGTCCATGTTTATAGCCGCGACACACCAGTATTGTAGCGCCCCATGTTTACCGTCTCTGTTCCTCACAGCTTGTATCCTGTAGACCTGCAAGGTTTTCGGACATCTTGGTGCATTCGCACAGAAAGTGTCGCATTTATACAAGTGCATGTTTGGTGGCTGTACTTTCGGCCGCATAAGAACGTACGATACACATAGATGTATCAAAATTGAAAAAAAAAAAAAAAAAAAAAAAAAAAAAAAAAAACGAAAAAAAGGCATAGTCTGCCGGCCGCGGTGGCCGAGCGTTCTGCTGCGCGCCAGTCACAATCTGCACGACCACTGCGGTCGGGGGTTTGAATCCCCCCCCCTGCGGCATGGATATTTGTGCCGTCCTTGGTATTAGCTAGTTCATAAGTAGTTTGTAATTTTAGGGACTGATGACCACGTAGTTAAGTCCCATAGACTATACAAACATTTTTTTTTTTTTTTACCATCTCTGTTCGTCGCAGCTTGTATCCTGTAGTCCCGCAAGGTTTTTTCGGACATCTGGTGCATCCGCACAGGAAGTGTCGCATGTATACAAGTGTATGTGTGGTGTCTGTACTTTCGGTCGAAGAAGAACATGCGATACGGATAAATGTATCAAATTTGGAAAACCATAGTCTGTTTTAAAATAAACTGCTCAAAAGAATTATGGGATGAGGTGCGATATCATACACAGTCTACATATCGTAGCGTATTGTAATCAGATATGGTTACAGTTGTATTTTGTATGTGATATAGTACGATATTTTGCTGTCTCAACGTTTTACTTGAGGTTTACAATACATTTACCTAGAGCGAGGCAACAAGGGACTATAACGTCATTCTCGTTGCCCTTCTAATACGGCGTGTGATCACCTGTTACGGCCAGTACATTTGCACACATGTGTGCATGTACAGTACGAGGTTATAAATCAGCTCTTGAGGGATATTTGCCCATTCTTTCATGAGTGCAATATCCAGCTCTGCAGCCGATACGAGAGGTACTGGTCTCGCTGGAATGAGTCTGCCGAGTGCATTACAGACATACTCAATCGGGTTTAAGTGCGGTGAACAAGCTGGCCACTCGATTCGTTCAGTTACCTCGACTTCAAGCATATTGGCCACCAGTGCAACTCTGTGGGGACGAGCGTTATCGTCCACCAGAAGGAACCCATCTCCTATGGCATCAGCGTACGCCACAGCAAAATGTAAAAGGATCTCGTCTCTACGCCTCTGAGCAGTCAAAGATACGGATGTCCATTAAATCCACCAACACTGACTCCCACCCACACCATTCGTCCACACCATAGGCTTCCGTGCGTAGAGGCCACATTCCCGAAGACGATTTTGGACTGTTTTTGTTGATATTGCGCATCCTATGGCTGTCTGGATGGTGCGTTACTTTCAGCCTCCTGTCTCGACGGGTTGTTAAGCGGAGATAGCGGTCATCTCTTACTGATGTTACCTGTGGACAACCCATGCCTTCCTTTAACGTAAAGATGTACTACAAAAACTTCGTAAATTTTGGTAAAACTGAACACGATTTCTGCAGGGGACTTCCTGATGTCTGAAATCGCTTCGAGATCCTAAAAATTACACTTTGGGAGACTCCAATAGCTGTAGTCACCTCCCTGTTTGTCTGTCCCACTTCCAACCATCATATTGCTCTCCATGCAATAGCTCTGGGTAAGTCATGTTGTTGCATTGCACAACCTGTTCACTACACTGTCTGAACCCAACTGCTGGTGTCTTTTGGTAAACACAAGTCAAGACCAACCCTCTCTGTTGTTACCACTATCTCAGTGTCCGTAATGTTGTTGTCTCCACTTCGTAGAACCAACAGAAGGACAATCATTTTAGTTCATTTTGCCGATGACAATACTTCAGAATCTAGATATCTCAACTGAGCCCTTTATTATTTTGACCAGTGTATATTTTGACCGCTTTTGGCAGATCTAAGTGTCCATCATCAGATCTTGTATATTGTTAATCAAAGTGAACCATTGGCCCTGGATTAAAATAAGAGTTGCTGCGAACATCAGCGTGTGAAAATGACAAACTACGTCAAAATATATACAAATAGTTTCGCTGATGTCCCGTCATACTGTTTAATTCATTAACATAATGGCTACATCGGGTCATTGAATAAAACAGTGGGGGACATCAGTAAATATATTTTATACGTCATTTTCACGCAGTTCTAACAATCTGATGTTCCCATCATTCTCTTATTTTAATCCTGAGCCAATGTTGGACAATATGAGTTAACAATACACAAGACATAATGATGGAAATTTAGATATGTCGAAACCGGTCAACATAGAGGTATTTTAAAGCGATCTTGGGGGCTCTATGCTTTTTTACAGTTTTTATTTTAAAACACTATAGTTCGCTCCCAACGGCAGAAATGTGAGAAATATATAATTTTACACTTTTGTCTCCTCCCTTGACGCCGTAGGTACGACCCTGTATTATTGCCTTATATTTTTCCCAAATGACAACAGCAGAGTTCATTCAGCTGAAAAAAAGTGACCGGTTTTCTGAATATTCCGCCACCTTATTACGCCTCGAACGATGTGCAGATTCACATAACTCGAGCCGTATAATCTGTTCCACACACACGTAAACATCCTCGCAATTTGATGTAACTGCAGTATATAATCCAGAAAGTGGCTTAACCCGAATGCAGCGTACCTGCATAAACTTGCAGACTGACTTCTAGTCGAATCCAGCTGCTTGTCAAGTCCACTCACTGGATTAAACTGTTTTTAATTGTGCTTCGTATGATTTTGAAGCCGTGTGCAATGTCTTTTTGATGAGCTTATACAATCTGTGACAGTCAAACAAGAACGTGAAAAAAATTCGGAATTCGAGAATGAAATAAATAGTTCTATACACAAATTTAGTGTAAATTAGCAGAAATTAATTTCATTTCTCCAAAGATAGAAATTTTTAATTATAGTATCGGATGGTGTCATTGGTTTAGTAAACTTTGTCACAGTGTGTGGAAGAAAAGATCATGCATTTAATCTAAATTGATTAGAAATTAAAGTTTGAGAGCTTGTGCAACTGTCGTATTGCCTGATTGGTTGTGAGTGTCATTCTTAAACATCGATACCGCTGATTTATTACCAAAATTATGATCTACACTAAGTCGTTCAGTTAATTTTCGCTGTTTTCTTCGAAACGCTTCATGTACTCGATCAATATTCTCTTGTGCCCGCAACTTTCTGTACGATTACTTCTTTTATTTGTTGTGCTACTAATAGCTTCAAAAATTCTAACAGAAAGGATTATAGCAGTAGAAGATTGCACAGGAGATCGTGGGAGTAAAACTTTCGACAGAAATCGTGTTCAGTTCTACCAGAAGTAACCAAGTTTTTGTTCTACAATTTTACAATAAACTTAACCGACTATCCACAGCTACTAAAACTTAGTCTACAGGCCTCCATTCCTCGACACAATAATCCTCAAATCTTCGCTTATGACTATCTCACAGTGTGCGTAACATTCATTAGGACATTCAGTGGAGAAAAATTTAACACTGCAGTAGAATATACAGCATTATTCATGATGAAAGCAGAAGTAGAGACGTAAAAGCAAACCAAAGACCTGATTTTCTACTCCAGAAGACAATTTTTCTTTTCCCCAATCCTTGTCCACTTCTTCTGCCCATATTACGGCTCTCTCTCCCGTTATTGTTCCTGGAAGGCCTTGAAATTTCACGTACTGTTCACTTCTTTTCCTATATTTGCCTCTAGTATTTACCTTTCAGAAACGTCTGCTTTGAGATCTGTGATCCTCGTATTTCAGGCCTCTCGAAAGTCGTTAGTTTTTTTCTTTTGAAAATTCTTCTGTACTGAGACATATGTCCAAGGAAAAAAAGAATTTTTTTTTCTCGCAGAGCCCGATAGTGTTTGTATTTCTCCATGAAGGTCTGTGTTGCTTCATAGATTTTATTTTGTCTGCAAAAGCCAAACAGTCAACAGATTACCCACTTTCCTCCAACTTTTTATATTTAAATACATTCTTCTTCTTTTTCTTTTCTCCTCTGAATGATTACTTTTTGTACGACAAAAATCAGCAGCACTGGGGACAATCCATTCCTTAAGTTAAATTGTTTTGATTTTGGAGGATTCACCGAAAAATTTAAGTGTGCATTTAGTATTTGTGTCTTTTATAATCTATGATTTGTTTTTAGTTCGAAACTCTTTTAAATTTTGAAAAATGTAGGCCTGTCAATCGAAACATATGCTGTTTCAAGTACAAAAATATTATATAGAAAGATTTTTCTTTATTTTAAATTAAATTTTATGTCCCAATTCGTTCCAGAATGGTCGTCCTTTCCTAAATCCACCTTGGTACTCTCATAAATGCAGATCCAGTTGGATTTCTTGCCTGTTCTGTAATGCCATTAAAAGAACGATGTAATTTATAGGAAGGACTTACATTATATTAGCTATAATAATTTTTGTTATAAGCACTAGTAATTTTAGTAAAAGTGGTATTACTATTACTGTTGCTATTCACAGGCAAGATAACCTTATGTGACGATTATTATTGTGATTAAAATTCCCTTAGTAATCACCAGGCCCCTGGAGTATATGATATTCCCTCAGAGCTACTGAAGTCTCTGGGAGAACCACCCATTACAAAATTGTTTCACCTGGTGTGTAAGATGTATGAGACAGGTGAAGTACCCTCAGACTTTAAGAAAAATGTAATCCCCATTCCAAAGAAAGCAGGTACAGACAGGTGTGAAAACTACAGAACCATCAGTTTAATAAGTCATGGTTGCAAAATATTAACACGAATTTTACACAGAAGGATGGAAAAGCTGGCAGAAGCCGACCTCGGGGAAGATCAGTTTGGGTTCAGGAGAAATGTAGAAACACGAAAGGCAATAATCACTTTACGGCTTATCCTAGAAGATAGATTAAGAAAAGGCAAACCTACATTTCTAGCTTTTGTAGATTTGGAGAAGGCTTTTGACAATGTTGACTGGAATAAACTCTTTCAAGTTCTGAAGCAAGCAGGAGTAAAATATAGGGAACGTAAGGTTATTTACAACGTGTAAAAAACCAGACAGCGGTTTTCAGAGTTGAAGGGCATGAAAGGGATGCAGTGGTTGGAAAGGGAGTAAGACAGTGTTGTAGCCTTTCTCCAATGTTATTCAATTTGTACATTGAGCAAGCTATAAAGGAAAGCAACGAGAAATTTGGAGAAGGAATTAAAGTTCAGGGTGAAGAATTAAAAACATTGCGTTTTGCCGACGACATTACAGCAAGGGACCTGGAAGAGCAGTTGAATGGAATGGACAGTGTGCTGAAAGGTGCATATAAGATGAAGATTAACAAAAGCAAAACTAGGGTAATGGAGTGCAGTGTAAGAAAATCAGGTGATGCTGAACGAATTAGATTAGGTAATGAATCAATAAAGGAGATAGATGAGGTTTGTTACTTGGGCAGTAAAATAACAAATGATGGTCGCAGTACAGAGGATATAAAATGCAGAATGGCAATGGGTAGAAAAGCGTTATTGAAAAGGAGAAATTTGTTAACATCGAATATTGATTTAAGCCTAAGGAAGTCCTTTCTGAAGGCATTTGTATGGAGTGTTGCCTTGTATGGGAGTGAGACATGGACGATAAACAGTGCGGACAGGAAGAGGATTGAGGCTTTGGAAATGTGGTGCTACAGAAGAATGCTGAAGATTAGGTGGGTGGATCAAATAACTAATGAGAAGGTACTGAACAGAATTGGGGAGAAAAGGAATTTTTGGCATGCCTTGAATAAAAGAAGGGATAGATTGGTAGGGCACATTCTTAGACATCAAGGAATCGTGAATTTAGCGTTGGAGGGAAGTGTGTGGGGTAAAAACCGCAGAGGAAAACCAAGAGATAGATACAGTAAGCAGATTCAGACAGATGTAGGTTGCCGTTCTTATGTGGAGATGAAGAGGCTTGCTCAGGATAGGGTATTGTGGAGAGCAGCATCAAACCAGTCTCCGGACTGAAGACCACAACAACAACAACAACGATCACCAGACAAACTATGCGAATGTACATTATCGTTAATAGACTGGTACGTAGCCATTCGGTAATTTATGTTGATTCAAATGTTACTTTACCATCATGGATGGAAAGTATTCCTTGTGAGTCTCAGAAAACAGAGCAAGAATATTACAGGCAACAGATGAAGCTGGTCTTTGTTATTTTGGACGAGGTTCCAAGTTCCAGTAGTTCAAAGCTAGAATTTTATGCAGGGACGATCTCCAAGAAACATTTAATGTTGTTGTTTTAAGATAATGTAAGCTATTTCACATCTCTGCATATTTCGTGGGATTCTCTTTTCTCGGAAGTGTTTCAGCAACTCTTTTGCAGCCAGATTACATCACTACAATCGTCTCTATCCCCTTATTAATTTTCCTTCACTCCATACTCTACAACGAGCTATACCACTGGCTCCCCTGATAGTACGTCCCACTCACCAGATATCTTTTTCACCCGCTTGCATACCCTCGTTAGTTGCTCTTACTGATTAGATATTCTCTCCAAGGTAGCTCGCGTTTGCACTACCGCGATGCATAACAGAAGAGGTGGCTACTTAAAAATTAACTCGGTGATCGCAGCCAGTACTGCCAGCAGACTGCTACCTCTTCCTCTGCCTGGAGAAGAGCGCCCCTCCGCCGCTGTTCATAACGGCTGGGAAACCGGAGCCACTGCATCGCCTGCAGCCAGCTCTCCAGTTGCGCTTACGACGCTAAGTGGGTCGTTCCAGCCCTCTCGAAAAGGAAATGGAAACGCCAGTGCTAGAGATCGAAGACTCGTCCCGCTGTGGCGGGCAGACCGAGGCATTGTTCAGGCAAAGGAGGCCGACATGAAAAGACTAACGGAACGTGGGTATTAAAATCTACGAAGTACGTCCAGAAAGTATGTTCCGTTCGATTATACAAAACAACCGTGTACAGATACATTTTTTGTACAAAAATCTACAACTGTTAAAATGTTTTCTACATAGCTTCCGAAATTTTGTAGGCACTTATAGTGTGGCACAAGTTTTTGTATGCTTTCTTCATAGAAGATTGCCGCCTGCGTATTCAACCATGTGGTAAGATGTTCTTTCAGTTTGTCATCATCGTTGAAGTGTTGATCACTAAGGACGGATTTTAGGTGTAAGAAGAGATGCAAGTCGCTAGGAGCGAGGTCCAAGCTGTACGGAGGATGATCAAACACGTTCCACTGAAATTCCCGTATGAGTTGTTGCGTCACTTTCGCCGTGTGAAAAAAAAAAAAAAATCCTTCTTGCAGTAATCCTCTTCTTACACCTAAAATCTGCCCTTGCTGGTCTACATTTCAACGATTATGACGAGCTGAAACAACATGTTACCACATGCTTGAATACGCAGGCGGCAAACTTCTATGAAGAAGGCATTCAAAAACTAGTGCCAAACTATGACAAGTGCGTAAAAAATTTCGGAAACCATGTTGAAAAATAGTTTATCAGTTGTATATTTTTGTAAGATAAATGTTTTCTCTGTATTTGTACACGTTTGTTTTATATAACCCAACGGAACTTGCCTGGTAATAAGGCGAAATTTCCTTTGATGTATAATGTGTGCTTGATATAAAGTTTCTTAAACATGTAAGACACTTGAGCAGCTCACCGGTTTCTTTAAAATTTAAAACACTTGAGCAATTCACCGGCATTTGTGTCATGTCTTATTTCCGACTGAAAGCGTTACTATTGGTAACAACCTTTGTGAAACAGCTACATGAAGTAAGCAATTATCGGTACAATATTGTAAAGTATCGAAACACAAAAAAATGTTCAAATTTTTGTGAAGCTTAAGGGACTTAACTGGGGGGTCATCAGTCCCTAAACTTACAAACTACTTATGAACTAGCTTATACTAAAGACAACACAAACATCCATGCCCGAGACGGGATTCGAATCCCCGACGGGGAGCGGCCTCGCGCATCGTAGCATAGCACTTCAATGCGCTCGGCCATTCCGCCGCGGCTATCGAAACACAGATTTCGAGGTTTTTCGTAATGTAAAATACATACTGCAAGCTCATAAATAACTAATAGGTGTTATAAAAGTATGTTAGTGAGGTGTAGAAAAATGCTGTAAATGAAAAACAGAAATAAAATAAATAAAAGAAATAAAAACTGAAAGGAAATTTAAAAAATCTTTTTAAACAACAGATAATAGGACAACTACCGCGGCGTAATTACAATCTACACTTTGGCAACAACAATCCAGAAATACAGACACAAGAGCTTGCCAAAAAAAACGTTCAAATGTTTGTTAAGCTTATGGGACTTAACTACGACATCATCAGTCCGTAAACTTACAAACTACTTATCAACTACCTTATACTAAAGACGGCACAAATATCCATGCCCGAGGGGAGATTCGAACCCCCGACCGTAGTGGCATGGCAGACCGTGACTGGAGCGCCTCAGTCTCCTCGGCCACCGCGGCCGGCAAGAGCTTGCCAAATTAACTGAATAATATCCACTAATCCAATGGAAACATACAAATTGGAGATATTTAAACATTTTGCCCATTTCAGGGCATTGCATTACAGCCAATGGAATAGTTGAAAATTTAAGCTGGACCGGGATTCGAACCCGGATTTCCGCTTCAGTCCAGCGGTCGCTTTAACCAGTCAGGCTATCTAGGCACGCTTCCAACCCAAATTCTCAACTTTAACACACGACGATGGTGGTGACCCCTGACCAATAGTTGCTTACGCTCTCAGCCTATACAGGATTTCCGTAAGGGATCGAGCATATTAATGCGTCCGCCCTGAAATTGTCAATTTCCTGTAGAGGGGATATATACCATTACTGATAACGTGTCTGTTCTTTCGAACTTGTCCGAAACGATTATACCCATATCAATAATTGGAAATCTGCCAGCTTACACTAGATCATAACTGTCTGGCGGTTATAAAAGTGCAGAGCTAAAAAGAATGCATACTTCTTTTTGTTAAAGACGTTACACGAATGCTCCGCCGCGACAGGTAGTATCGTATGTACGAGACAGTGGGGTCCACACATGGAAATTACGCTCAGAGACTAATTATATCTATGCAGGGTGTATAAAAAAGGACGGCGCAAACTTATAACGATAAAGTACCCGATAACAGAAGTAAACATATCCCAGTAAACATGGGTCTGCAAACGATCCGTTTGCGAGATAGTTAGGAATGTCTGGTTCCAAGCCGCCACTGACGTCATTGTAAACGTCCTAGTTAGTACACATTCATTTGAAATTTAGACTTTGCTATTAATATTTACATCCCATTTAGTTCACCGCGGTGGAGTGGCTTATCGGTCTAAGGCAACTTGCCGCGGAGTGCGAAATTGCTTGCCGTCGGAAGTTTGAGTCCTCCCTGGGGCGTGTGTGTGTGTGTTTGCTTGTTTCGCCCTTAGGTTAATTTAATGTAGTTTGTAAGCCTTCAGTACACATTTATTTGACTTTTTGTAAGCATCGTTACTTAGATGCAGCTCCGGCACATTTTGCTGCTACTTTGAGACGGCATCTAACGCGCAGAAACGGCCAAAGATGGATAGGTCGAGGCGGACCTGCACCTTGCCCTCCATCACCTGAACGAAATACTTTGGATTTTATGTCTGGAGTCACCTAAAAAGCGAATTCTCAAGAATTCTGAAAAGTTCCAGAAATTTTCGAAAGAATTCGAAATTCATTGCAGAGACAGGCACAGTACTGCATCGAGATGCAAAGAAGACACTTCGAACGCCTCCTTTAACAGGTAACCCATACATGAAATGCGAAGTAAATGCGACGTAAAACGTAATGCGAATGGTAAAGTTTACATTTGAAATTCATTAGTACTAACTAGGACGATGTTTATAATGACGTTAATGGTAGATTGGAACCATACATTCGTAATCCTCTCGCAAACTGTCCCGTTGCGGATCCATGTTTACTGGGATATTTTTTTGTTTCCATTATTGTCTGCTTTCAACTGTGTAAGCTTGCGCCTTCCTTCATCTTTTCGATGCACGCTGTTAGCAGCATTGAATACGACGGTGAAGCAAATTATTCACCATTTGAATGGTCTACAATATTTCTTGGAAAGTTGTCATAAAAAAACCACCTAATCCATACCTTACTGGAATATTCATTTTTCGCCATTCCTGCAGAATTTTTGGAATAAAAGAGTGAACTGCGACTTTTGCCTCACCTTGTATATGCCGACTAAAGCAGAGTATGAAAATTTGTACCTAGCTCGGCATTCGATCCTGGATCTCCTTGTATTTGCATTCACCAGTACGCCACCCTGTCGCAGTGGCTTCTCGCAGCCTCACGCCTCCGTCCTTACTCCTTACTTTCAACTGCGCCTCAGTCGACATGGCTAACTTCTCACCCCTCTATCCCGTGTCCACCCCTCCCCTCCCCTCTTTTTCCGGAGAGCCTCTACAGTGTTGTTCCAGTTTAAGGAAGGAAATCATGTGGAGTGAGGCGGAGACGAGAATTTCCACGGTGGAAAAGTTTATTCTCGTTCCCTGGTGATTGTCTTCTGGGTGATTCGGTTTACCACTTTCGCTGCGGCTGACGCTATCCTACATTAAGCGCGGTCGCTTATAAGCGTCAGCCGCAGCGAAAGTGGTAAATATGCGTTGGCGCCCCATAGTTTATCCCATTATAATTATTCCTACGCCATACATATGATGTGGCACATTCTTTGATTACGTGCTCTCTAAATTCTTCCAACATGGCTTCTCGAAGACTACGGAGAACTTTCTTCCAGGCCTTTCAGGTAATCTTCCCATGAAATTACGCTTCATATGAGCTACAGTGACCCAGAGTCCAGCTCTAGTAACACACTAGGACTGGTGGCATTATTGTCTTTTAAATGATATTCCCTGCATATGCCCCTTTATTTTCCAATTTTGATCAATGTAATAAAATATCTTGTCGACAACTGATGTTTCGAGACGGTGGTGTGTGTAAAGTACATGTTGATCCTTGGCTAGACGAAAACAGTAACCGGCCACTGTTAATAATACCGCTTATTTATAAAATACCGCCTGTAGTAGCCGAGCGGTCCAAAGCGTCTCGCTGCGGAGTGCGCGGTTGCTCGCCGTGGAGGTTCGAGTCCTCCCTGGGGCATGGGTGTGTGTGTTTGTCCTTAGGTTAGTTTACCTAGGTTTAAGTACTTTGTAAGCTAGGGACTGATGACCACGCAGTTTGGTCCGATATATTTACGAGCACTTGAACAACATAAAATACCGCCGTCGACGATTTCGAATCAACTGCTTCAATTTCAGATGGTTGTTGAGGTCCAAATATTCTTACATATTTGTTGAAGTTTACATCCGTTTTCCGCTATTTTTGCCCCTTTTAGCGAAATATTATTGGGATTGTGGTGTCTCACAGTACAAAACGACACTAGAAATGATCTAGCAGACACCACAGGGACCACCACCTTCTTTTCCTTCCTTGTTGGGCAGAGTTGAGGAAACGTTCTGGTACCACTAGGATTCGAACCAGACACCCTACCACACTAGAGAACATTATCTAGTTATGTAATCGATGCGAATACTTTATATGTTACCTATATGGCTATTTTTATCAGTATTCGATTGGTAGCGAAAAGAATTATCAACATTTACACTGAAGATCCGAAGAAGCTGGTACACTTGCCTTACACCGTGTAGGGCTTCTGCGAGCACGCAATGGTGTCCCAACATGACGTGGGGTGGACTCGACTACTGGCTGAAGTAGTGCTGGAGGGAACTAACACCACGCATCATGCGGGTCTCCCTGAACTGCATGCTGCAAGGCATCGCAGATATGTTCAACAATGTTCATCTATCGGTACTTTGGTGGCCAGGGGATATGTTTAGAAGAGTGTTCCTGCAACCACACTACAGAAATTTTTAGACGTGTGGAATGTCGCATTGTCCTGTTGGAATTGCCCGTACGAATGCACAGTGGACATGAATAGATGTGTGATCAGCTCGGATGCGTACCTCTACATCTACATGGGATACTCTGCAAATCACATTTAAGTGCCTGGCAGAGGGTTCATCGAACCACAATTATACTATTTATCTCCCATTCCATTCTCGAATAGCGCGTGGGAAGAATGAACACCTGAATCTCTCTGTTCGAGCTCTGATTTCTCGTATTTTATTCTGATGATCATTTCTACCTATGTAAGTGGGAGTCAACATATTTTCGCATTCGGAGAAGAATGTTGGCGATTGTAGTTTCGTAAGTAGCCCACGCCGCAGCGATAAGCGCCGTTGTTGTAATGATTCTTTTGTAGTTCTGTTCTATGTTTTAAGGGTTCTGCCAATAAAACGCAGTCTCTGGTTCGCTTTTTCCACGATATTATCTACGTGTTCTTTCCAATTTAAGTCTGAAGTAATAGTAATTCCTAGGTATTTTGTGGAGTTTACGGCCTTCACATTTGATTGATTTATCTTGTAAACGAAGTTTAACGGATTTCTTTTCGTACTAATGTGGATGACTTCACACTTCTCATTATTTAGACTCAATTGCCAATTTTTACACCATACTGATATCCTATTCAGATCATTCTGCAGTTGGTTTTGATCTTCAGATGATTTTACTAGAAGGTAAATGACGTCGTCATCTGCAAACAACATAAGAGAGCTACTTAGATTTCCGCTAAATCGATTATGTAAATAAGGAACAGCAGAGGACCAATAACACTATCCTGTGGAAGGCCCGATATCACCTCTGTTTTAGTCGATGCCTTACCATCGATTACTACGAACTGTGTCCTCTCCGACAAGAAATCCCCTATACAATCGCAAATTTGGGCGATATACCATAACCACGGAATTTGATTAAAAGCCGTTTGTGAGGTACGGTATCAAAAGTCCTTTATTACTCCAACTGCACACGACTCATGTCAGTACAGAACCTCTACCACCTCGAACATTCCCCTGCTGATATGTAGGATCCATGGATCTATCGGTCCATCAATCCACGAGACTCATCAGACCAGGAAACAATTCCCATTCATCATTCTGTGTTGTTGGTCCCGGTGGAGGCGTAAAGCTTTGTTGTGCAGGCAGCAAGGGTACATGGGTGGGCCTCTGGCTCCGAAAGTAGTTGGCATGGTGACACTTGATGGCCCAGCATTAAAATCCGCAGTAATATTTGGAGGGTCTGCACTTACGTCGTCGTTGGTCCGCTCTTGGAGAATCTATTTTCCGGCAGCATCGATGTCGGATATTTCATGTTTTACGGCTTCTCGATATTCACGCTACACTCGTGAAGTGGTCGTACGAGAACATCGTAACTTCATTGCTACTTCCATCTCTCGTGCGTCGACTGCGATACACCGTTAAAACTCCTTTAAATCGTCATTTGTTGCCACTGTAGCAGCAGACACTTGTTGTCTCACTTAGGCGCTGCCGACCGCAGCACAGTCCTCGCAGTGTTTACGTTTGTTTAATTTTGCATACGCATTTCTATACCAGTTCTTTAGGCCTTCAGTGTAGCTATATCTGTCAGCTCTTTCTCTACATAATCTCATCATAGCGTCGTACAAGGTTTCCAAAAAATCATAAGAGGCAGCTGCCTCTGTTCATCAACATTTCTCTTTTCCTGCCTGCCACTTGTCGGCAGACAGGCAGTCTTTTGTGAATAAAGAAATAAACTATCATAGAGGGCGTAGTCTGAGCTATATAATAGGTTATCAAACACATCCCATCGAAAATGCTTCAGAAGCATCATTGCTGCAGCTGTTGTAGTTGACGAAAAGTAGTCATGAAGCAGGATAAATCTGATGGCAACAAGCGTCTCCTCTAGCCCCACTTTGCCGACTGTTGACGATTTTCCTGATGTGACGCACCCAGTGAAGAAGATAATCGGTTAACACTCGCATTCTTCCCTGTCCGTTTGCTGCATGAACTTCTGGACGTCAGGCTTCAACGTCTCTGTATCATTTCTGTGGTCATGGCAATAACGTTAAGTGTGCTGCATGGAACATAGATGGAACCACGTAGTATTAAGAAATCTGATGACAGCAGGCACGTTTCAGTATCTTAACGTAGTCACTCAGTGTTAAGAATCGTACACACCTGCAGTCGGATTTTCAGTGAGGTCTTACACTAAACAGTCAGCAATTAATTAAAACTTCCGGACTAAGATGCCGTGGTCCACCTGTAAGATGGATGATGAATGAAACCATTTACGAACTGTTATCAAGAAAAATGGATAGGCCGATAGATAGATCGAGCACTATATCCTAGAAGAAAAGTGTCAGAGAACATGCCACAAAAACAACTGTCGGCTGGGAAAGTATGTCTTCCGTTTATCCACAACATAACGTATGGAATTGGGGAAGTTCTGGCCAAATTTCAAATGGAAACAACTTTAGACCCACCAAGAAGATTAGTGAATGTTTAAGATGGGTGAAAGACGCACGACGCCCTCTAGCAACCCCTGGGATGTATAAAATTCCTTGTGGCTGTGGCATGGTCTATATAGGAACAACGAAAAGAAGTGTTAATACCCAATTGATGGAACACAAAAGGAATTGTCGACTGGGATACACGGACAAATTACCTGTAGCGTAACATGTCTTTACAAACGGGGATCATGAAATAGTGAAACTAGCGTGCTAACCAAGATCTCACATTATTACACACGCGTGTATAGTGAAGAAATAGAGATCCAGAAGCACCATAATAATTTCAATAGAAAAAAAGAAGTTTTGAAATTATATAACACTAGTCGTCCCGGCAAAGCTTCGCAATTGCTAATAAATATGTACTCTTGCTTTGAACGTCAAACGTGCAAAATTTTATTGCAATCGTACAAATAATATTGATATCCCAAAGAAAAGAGCTCTTTCAGTTTTCCACAAATTTTCCTATTTTCTGGCCAACTATTCCAAACATTTACTTCACTCAAACCATCCTCTCACTTTGAACGTCGAATGTGCAGAATTTTATCGGAATCAGATTAATGGTTTTGATATTTCATAGAAAAATATCTTTCAAGTTTTTTTCTGAATTTTCCAGTTTTCCGGGAAACTATTCAAAATGTTTATTTCATAAGACAGTTACTCTTGCATTGAACGTCAAATACGCAAAATTTTATCGCAATAATACGAATGATATTGATATCAAATTTAAAAAAGCTCTTTCAGTTTCTGGTGAATTTTCAAATTCTCCGGGTAACTTTCCCAAATTCTTAGTTCATAAGAAAGGTCATGTTTAGTTGAACGTCAGATGATCAAAATTTTATCGCAATTGAATGAACGGTTCTCAACTTATAGTGTTAAGTACATTTATGAACACATTGAAAAAAGTACTTGGTTCGAAATTCGGGACTTTCCTTTTTAACTGTCCCTCTCTTTTTTTTCTCAAAACTTTTCCAAGACCATAATGAACAAAAGAAGAAAAGAATTACCCCTCTCGGTCGTGCGAATAGTCAGTTATAGTGCTGACTTGAATCAATAAAACATTGAAAAACGCACTTCCAGTTTTTCTCAAATTTTTCAAGTTTTCGGTAGATTTTCCAAAAAATTTATTTCATACAAATCTTGTTCTGTCAAGCTGTACTCAAGTGATGCTCTTACAACCATGTAGCAACTGATTTTTATTCATAGAAAAAATGGCTTTCGGTTTTTCCTAAATTTTCCTGCTTTTCGGGCGACATTTCCAAATATTTGATGGTAAATATTTCCAAATATTTGAAGGTAACCCTCCTCTTGCTTCCAACGTGAAATGTACAAAATTTTATCGCTGTTGGATGAACGGTATTGATGGCTCACTGGAAAAAGCTGTTTCAGTTTTTACCGATTTTCCTCTTTTTCCGGACAACTTTTCCATGTTTTATCACCGTTTAAACCTTCCTGAACTTGCACGAATATTTTAAGACCAAAATTGGCCAAATCGGTTCATTCGTTCTCGAGTTTTAGCGAGACTAACGAACAGCAATTCATATATATATATAGCGATGTGACAATGGCTTACCTAATCGAGAGCGACACTGGTCAGAGATAACTTCAAAGTCGGACGCACGTGACAAGTGGTGGCGCCCTCCATGGGCTCTATATAAGCAGGACCTCCAGCGGCTAGCAGCCACTCGCCGACTCACCCCTGAAGATGTTGCCCGTAATAGGTAACGAAACGTTTTACAGATGGACCACAGTATCTTAGCCAGGGAGTTGTAATTAATGAAGACGCCGGCCGTGAAAACCTACGTGTTATGATTAGACAAAAGTCATTCCACACCTTCCAATACCGTGCCGATTCTCCTTTTACCTGGAGAAATGAAGCTACTCGGCATGAATGGAAAAGTTGTTCGTAGCCTCCTGCAGGAAAGTTGAGACATACTGCCTCAACAGTCTTCCATAATTGCCATTGCCGGAGCAGGATTTTTGCACCATCTGACCCCTCGATTATGCCTTACAAATGTTCGACGCGCTTGATGTAGAGGGAGATGTGGATCGAGAGAACTGTCCAGATTGTTCGACGACACAATCGTCAACGGTTGTAGCACGACCACAATGGCGCATAGCCATCCATAAAAATTCTATGTTTGAGAATATAAAATCCATGAATAGATGCCGAATGTATCTCAAATGAATGATTTGTTCAGTTGGACCGAGGACGCACTCCATACCGCGTACAGAGAGCTGACACCATTGTAGAGCCAACCATAGCTTGCACAGTGCTGTGTTGGCAGTTTCGGTCCCTGGCTTTGTGGGGTCCGCGCCACAGTCACACAGCGGCTCTTACCAACTGAAATTAGCTTTCATTTGACCAATTCACTGTTTACTAGCCCAGGACGGTCGCTGCCTTTGATGATGGCGTGTTACCAAAAGCACTCGAGGCGTCGTCGTCTGCTGCCATTGCCCATAACGCCAGACTGCAAGCAACTGTCTCAACGGATGCTTTCGTCTTACGTCCCACATGGATGTGTTCATGGATATTTCACGCAGTGTTGCTTGTCTGTCTGTACTGACTACGCAAACGACGGTGACCTCGAAGTGCAGGTAGTCGGACATTACCTGCAGTGTGATATTGTCGGCATATTCTTGACACTCTGTATATTGGAATATTGGATTCCCTGACAATTTTCAAAATGGGATGTCCGTTAACACCTGCCTTACGGCCATAATCAGATAGGAAGTTTTTGAAACTAATTCCCTACCAATACATGTCGTTTTATCCTCGAGTGTGCGACACTGTCACCATCCGTAACATGGCTTCTTTAAATAGCAATAATCGTTTGGACCACCTGTAAAGTGATGGAGTAATTCTTAATCAATATCAACAATCAATCATTCCGGTATCAGTCACTTTTAACCATTTCCTTTTTATTTATTTGTCTCCTGAACACTCCTACAACTCTGCGTGTCACACACCATGACAAATGAACAAACCGGCAAGACGGAACATTCTAGAAATAGAAAACTTAGCTCTTACCTAGACGAAAATAAGAATGCTTTCTACTTTGGAAGTATAATTGAAATCCGTTTCGCCCTGGAGGAAGCACCATTTCCGTTGCTTCCAATGAATTCACAGACGGAAAGAGTGCAAGGAAAACATAAAACCTTTCTGCTAGTGGGCACATAATGCGCATAGTTCTAAATACGCGTGTCAGCACAATACGTTGAAATAAGAAATAAAATGGATAAAATAACATAAAATAAAATAACTATAAAAAGGGTGTAGGATGATCTCCTACAGGTCGCAATTTGACTGAATTTGAAATGAAATTTTGAGAAAATGTAATCCACCCAGCCGCGGTGGAGTAGCCGAGCGGTCTAAGGCGCCTCCCTGAGGAGCGCGCGGTTGCTCGCCGTCGGAGGTTCGAGTCCTCCCTGGGGAATGGGTGTGTGTGTTTGTCCTTAGGTTAGTTTAACTTAGTTTAAGTAGTTTGTAAGCTATGAACTGATGACCACGCAGTTTGTTCCGATAGATTTAGAAACATTTCAATCCAACCAGCTGACCACTCCTGCGAGGGGTTGTTGCAAAATTAAAACGAAACTTCCATGCTACGTTAATAGCAGAATTATCAGGAAAGGGTTTGGGTTGAACACCATACCTTGCTAGAGGCATATCGTGTCCATATAGTCAATGCTCCCAGCCGACCCACTTCGGGACCATCTAACGTGCACACGTCACATTTAGCGGCCGGTAGCTGACTGGAAGGCGTGAACAAGTGCCGCCGACAGGAAATTGTCAAATTGTTCCTGATACCTTTGATCGTATCTTTTGGTGGACAATCCGTAGATATGTCATAAACTCTACCCTGCTCGAGGGCTGGAAGTCAATTATTGCATATATCGTGTGCCCCACTAACCAGATCCAATTCTTACGTGGATAAGAGTTTTAAGTCAGGAATGGTGAACCATTCCACTGTCACATTATTGGGTGTGATTCGATTCATAAGGGCCAACATACCTCTGGCAAGCGCCCACACGGAAGATGCCCGTAGATATTGGAACCGGTGTTTTCTGGTGTCCGGGACCTGGTACTGGAGACAACTTCCAGATACTAGGAGTATATCCAACCTCCTCTGGTTCAAGACATTGTACATCAGCTTGTACCAGAGGCTGTGGAACCCAGACGACAGGAGTGGGTGGAACATGTTGACCCACACCTGCAGCTAGTTGATGTCTCGTGTCATTGGATAGCGATGCTGTAATAATGCGACAGACGTCAGTTGTTGTTGTTGCGGTCTTCAGTCAGCAGACTGGTTTGATGCAGCTCTCCACGCTATCCTCTCCTGTGCAAGCCTCTTCATCTGAGAATATGTACGGCAACCTACATCCTTTTGAATCTGCTTAATGTATTCGTCCCTCGGACTCCCTCTACGATTTTTATCCCACACGCTTCCTTCTAATGCTAAGTTGACCATTCCTTGATGTCTCAGAATGTGTCCAACCAATCTATCTCTTCTCTTAGTCAGGGTATGCCAGAAACTCCTTTTCTCCCCGATTCGGTTAAGCACCTCCTCATTAGTTACGTGATCTACCCATCTAATTTTCATCACTCGTCTGTAGCACCACATTTCAAAAGCTTATATCATCTTTTTATCTGAACTCCTTATCGTAATACGTTTCACTGACATACAATGCTACACTCCAGACAAATGCTTTCAGAAAGGACTTCTTAACATTTAAATTAATATTGGATGTTAACAAGTTTCGCTTCTTCAGAAACGCTTTTTCTTCCCATAGCCATTCTGTATTTTATATCTTCTTTACTTCGGTCATCAGAAGTTATCTTGCTACCCAAATAACGAAATTCCTCTACTTCTTTTATTGTCTCATTACCTAATCTAATTCCTTCAGCATCGCCCGATTTTCTGACATTGCATTCCATTACCTTCGTTTTACTCTTGTTAATATTCATCTTATATCTTCCTTTCAAGACACTGTCCATTCCATTCAATTGCTCTTCTAGATCTTTTGCAGTCTCTGACAGAATTACTGTCATAGGCAAACCACAATGTTTTTATTTCTTCTCCCTGCACTTTAATGCCCTCTCCAAATTTCTCCTTCCATTCCTTCACTGCCTCTTCAATTTATTTATTTATTTAGCCTGATCAGATTAGGGCCATTAGGCCCTCTCTTACATCGGACCAGGATTTTACACATACAGTATTTCTTTACATGTGAGTTACATATAACATAATAATGATTTTTACAGATGAACAGTTAATAACATTATTTATACAGGTTGATTACATGTAAAAGGATGTAAATAAAAGGTATTGACTTAACTCTAGTAGGATTAATACTAACAGTACCACTGAGACACCTTCTGCTGCTGCTGGTGTAGTAATAGAAGTAACAACATTGATATTATCAGATACAATATTTACTTTTGAATATATCGAGACTGGTTAAGGCATGGCGAATTCTGACAGAAGCTGTACCTGGCGAGAGCAATGGCAGTCGGAGAATATCTGGGAGGAGGAATGGATTGACGTACCTGGACCGTAGGGGAATAAAGACTGGCGTAATTATTGCTTTAGTAGATAATCCATTAACTGTCGTTTGAAGCTGGCAGTGTTATTCAGTTCTCTGATATACTGAGGTAGATTGTTCCAGAGCCTGGTTCCTGCTACTGAAAAGGATTTTGAGAAACCGGCTGAGTGATGGATAGGGACAGAAAGGGTTTCGCTCTGACAGGAACGAGTAGTTCAATTATGTTGATCAGATAAGAGTGTTAAGGTTGAGGAAAGATATGAGGGACAGTGTACGTTGATAAGAGAGTAGAGGAAACAGAGTGTATGAAAATTTCTGCGCTTGTCAGCTCGGAGCCAGCATAGTTGCTTATAAGATGGTGAAATGTGATCAAAGAGACGGATGTTACATATATATCGAACGCAGGCATTCATGATTAGTTACAGACGTCGTGAGCTTTCCCAAGAGAGACCTTGCAAGATAACATCACTGTAATCAATAATTGGAATTACAAGCGTTTGTATAAGTTTGTTTTTAAGATCGAGAGGGAAAAACTTCTTATATCTCTGTAGGGCATGAAGAGATGCTGATGCCTTCCTACACACGGCGGCTGTGTGCTCAGCCCAATTTAGTTTGTCGTCTATTATCACTCCCAGACTTTTTGCCGAGGGCGAAAAATAGATATGTGTGTCATTTAATATTAATGATGGTTGAGATTCGCGGTATTTGTGGTTAATGAGTCTAGGATGACCTACGAGAATCGCCTGTGTTTTACTTGGATTGAGATTTAATCCTATATTCTGTGCCCACTATCTTAAATGTACAGATTGAACAACATTGGGGAAAGGCTACAACCCTGTCTAACTCCCTTCTCAACCTCTACGTCCCTTTCTTGCCCTTCGACTCTAATAACCGCTGTCTGGTTTCTGTATAGGTTGAATATAACTCTTCGCTCCCTATATTTTACACCTGCTACCTTCAGAATTTGGAAGTCTGTATTGCAGTCAACATTGTCAAAAGCTTTCTTCAAATCGACATACGCTAAAAACGTAGGTTTCCCTTCCCTTAGCCTATCTTCTAAGATAAGTCGTAATGTGAGTAATGTGTCGTAATAATAAGTCGTAATGTGTTCCTACATTTTTCCTAAATCCAAACTGATCTTCCCCGAGGTCGGATACCACAAGTTTTTCCATTCGTCTGTAAATAATTCGTGTTAGTATTTTGCAACCATGACTTATTGAACTGATAGTTCTGTAATTTTCACACTTGTCTGCACTTGCTTTCTTTGGAATTGGAATTACAATATTCTTCTTGAAGTCGGAGGGTATTTCCTCTGTCTCATACATCTTGCATATCAGGTGATAAGAATAAAATTCTGAATGTCTATGTGTTTAAGGCGCTGTCGGAGTAATACAGACAGAAAGAGATATCATAATGAAAACAAAACTTGCCGTGGGTAAGTGTATGATACTATTCAACCTGCATAATATTGTGGAATGTTTCACTGTAAGTAGAGAATTGGAATAAAGCATCTCCTGGTAGATGTGTAATTTTGTTCCAGACTCCAGACAACAGATTAGGAATGTTTTATGGCGGCCAGATTCACTGTAACAGTGAAAGCAGTGTAGAGTATCCTACTTATTTGGGTGCCAAATCGGATGACAACTTCGTGACGATGTGTCTGATGAAGTGGGAAATATTTCCAGGTCTGCCGAGGCGGAGTAATCTCAGCGTTTGTGCAGCTCCATATTTCACTCGGCTGACGCAAGCAGGTGGGACGCTCCGGAGTGGTGCATATCGCTTCTGGAAGCCGCCCGCCAGCAAGCGCTGTGCTTCAGCTGGGCACGTGAGGCGGTACCGCGTGTTCATAAAAACTGCCGCAGCGAGCGAGTCAGCGCGTCATGGGCGGGCGCGGAACGTCTGGAGTGAAATATGCATTTCCGATGCAGCGGGGACCGCTTTATTTGCGCCGGAGAAGTACGACGCGGAAGTTATTTTATTATTGCCGCCCAGAGTTATGAAGTATTGTGCATACCCCATGCCGAGATCTACAAGAGAAAAATAATGTTATTGAAAATCATTCAATATCCAGAAGATGCAACTGGAACTGTCTGCTTCACTTTGTGTATGAGAGAACCAGTGAAATGTCCATTAATTTTCAGTATTTGAAAACGATATTTTGTTCGACACACACCGGTGAATACAAAAGCAACCGGAATGCGAACTTTCAAAAGCAAAGAGATATGGACTTGTGCAACAATCTAATACCCTCATATTAAGAAAAAATTAGACCTAGCATAACTGTCTATCTTCATTAGCATGATTTGCATACCAGTCACATCGGTTCAGTATATGTCCTGTTGCCTTGTAAGCCCAGGGTACACAATGGCCTCATAACTTGTTCAAATGTTTCTAAATCTATCGGATGAAACTGCTTGGTCATCAGTCCGTAGCTTACAAACTAGGTAAACTAACTTAATCTAAGGACAACACACACACCCATGCCCCAGGGAGGACTCGATCCTCCACGGCGAGCAACCGCGCGCTCCGCAGCGAGACGCTTTAGACCGCTCGGATACTCCACCGCGGCTCATAACTTGTTCCATACCTGAAGACCCCGGCGCGTATAAGGCGCGAATTGAGTTCTGTGATATAGCCACCCATACTGCATTCACTTGATTCCAAAATGGTGCTTCTCACTAGGTCACTAGGTCACTAGTCAGTCCTTATTTCATTGAAAAATTATCACAAGTGATGTATTGTGCAAAGAAAGGATGTCCTGTTCATCCTCTTCAGCAACACACATTTATAAATTGTAGGTACGTTTCTAATACATTCTTAGAATATCCACTATTGATGCTTTGGAACCCGTGAAGCCGGCCGCGGTGTCCAAACTGTCTGCGGCGCGCCAGTTATAGTCTGCACGGCCACTACGGTCGGGGGTTCGAATCCCCCCTCGGGCATAGATATTTCTGCCGTCCTTAGTATTAGCTACTTCATAAGTAGTTTATAAGTTTAGGGACTAATGACCCCGTAGTCCCATAAGCTCTACAATCATCTGAACATCCGAACCCGTGAATGTTAATTTGAATATAATTTAAGAAAAAAGCAACCAATCACTTTATTTTGAACTGGTTCTTTTTTATTTGTGTTACAAATTCATTTCAAAGGTTAGGCACTAGCACTATGGTAAGAAGAGGAAACATTCTTATAAGTATACTATCAACAAAAATCGACAGCATCCAACTTGTGCTTTTATGATTAGCGTTCGTGACATAAGTCTTTAGTCGAAGATATTGCACTATTTGCACAGAGAAGCCTGCTTCTGTTTGCATGTGATACATTAAGATGAAATACTGACAAAGTATCGCGTGTTCTAAGGCGTTATGATACGGACCCGCAGTCTTTCCTGCCGGTGTTTTGATTTCTCCCTCGGACACGGATTTGTGTATTGCCCTTAGCATTAATTTACGTAGTTTAAGGACCAATTACCTCAGCGGTATGATCCCTTAGAATTATAAACATTTGAACATGTTTAGAATAAAGTGTATCTATAATGGTTGTATAGGATTTCAACTTTATGTGAATTATCAGTTGAAGGGAAAAGCAAAAATTCATATTAACCCTTGCAATACCATGGGGGGAGGGTACTTTATGCCAACCTTTTGAAAATATTAAAATCTCCTCAGGTACTTTGTTTTTAAATATTTTGTAAAAAATATTTATTATCTTTAATGAAGTCTTCTTCCAGATTAATCTGAAAATTTAAGTTTAAAGGAGGTGGTCATGAAGTCCCCTCCCCCCCCCCCCCATGGCAGTAGATGCGACTTCCCACACCGGTAGTCTTACTCAACAGATAATACGATTACGTGACCTTACAACACACGGACATTATATTTCTCTGGGTTGACAGCCAACAATGATCTGAATAATGATTCATTTCCCTTAGATTCTCTATTGTTTCCTGTTCAGTGGCACTTAGTCTAGTGTTACATACAACTGTTTCCTGAAATAGAAGTTGATGAAATTGACAATATAGTGAGTGAACTTGAAGAGCAATGGGTTGTGCGCGAGAATGTGGACTGTGATAGAATATCTACAGACTGAATTAGGTGAAAGATATGAAATGAATGATTGAAAACAGTTTCACATGAAATATTCACGTTCTGGATCCTGATTATGCATTAATAGATCTTTCAGAAGTATGATATTAATGTAATTCAAGAACAATTAATGTATATTATTTATTCTTTAAATTTTTTATGGTGGGCACAAAGAACCCCCTCTTGGTAATAGACGTTACTGAACGTGGCTTGGTATTGCGAGGTTTAATACTGTCTTATTTTCAGAAATAGATTAAAGTGTACTAATATATTAGTAAAATTAGGTTCCGTATATTGCAATTAAATGACAGTAAATATATGATTATTCATTCTACATCTACATGAGATACTCTGTAAATCACATTTAAGTGCCTGGCAGAGGGTTCATCGAACCACCATTATACTATTTATCTCCAATTCCATTCTCGAATAGCGCGCGGGAAGAAAGAACACCTGAATCTCTCCGTTCGAGCTCTGATGTCTCGTATTTTATTCTGATGATCATTTCTACCTATGTAAGTGGGAGTCAACATATTTTCGCATTCGGAGAAGAATGTTGGCGATTGTAGTTTCGTAAGTAGCCCACGCCGCAGCGATAAGCGCCGTTGTTGTAATGATTCCCATCCCAGATCCTGTACCATTTCCGTGACGCTGTCTCCTCTGTATCGTGACAATACAAAACGAGCTGCCCTTCTTTGGACTCTTTCGATGTCCTCCGTCAAACACACCTGAGGATCCCACACTGGGCAGCAATACTCCATAAAAGGACAGACAAGCGTAGTGTATGCAGTTTCTTTTGCAGTTCTGTTGCAAGTTTTAAGGGTTCTGCCAATAAAACGCAGTCTCTGGTTCGCCTTTCCCACGACATTATCTACGTGTTCCTTCCAATTTAAGTCTGAAGTAATAGTAATTCCTAGGTATTTTGTGGAGTTTACGGCCTTCACATTTGATTGATTTATCTTGTATACTAAGTTTAACGGATATCTTTTCGTACTCATGTGGATTACTTCACACTTCTCATTATTTAGAGTCAATTGCCAATTTTCACTCCATACTGATATCTTATTACACTATAGAAGGAAAAGATATTTAGTTACAAATAAAGTACACTATCTGCAACACATGGAAGAGCTGGCGCGAGAGAAAGTGTGGGGAGTGGGAGTGGGGCAAGGGAGTTGGCAGGAAAGAAGTTGTGGCTTTCGTTATGTTCGCTGTTTTACTGTAGTAAGTTCTCGACATTTTGGTTAAATATTTTCTTTAGTTCAAATGTTCAAATGTTTGTATAGCTTATGGGACTTAACTACGGGGTCATCAGTCCCTAAACTGACAAACTACTTATGAACTAGCGAATCCTAAGGACGGCACAAATATCCATGCCCGAGTGGGAATCCGAACCCCCGACCGTAGTGGCCGTGCAGACCGTGACTGGAGCACCTCAGTCCCCTCGGCCACCGAGGCCGGCTTTCTTTAGTTCTGTCTGACCATTAATTAGTTTGCTAGATGATGTATTTGTGTTGATAACGATCTCAATTTCATAATTTTTAATAGACGAAACAACTTGACTACTTTGTTTCCATCTGTTTGCCAGGCTTACAACCTTGTTACCATGGTTCCGCAGTGGGAGACTTAAGACAATGAACTCCCCTGATGTGCATTTTGGGTCACTGTGGGCAGACGTATAAAGGAGCGGCCGCGTCAACGCGTTTCCCGGTATCGACTCGGCTATCTTCCTCGCAATAAATCTCATTCCGGGCGGAGGCGGAGGCGCTGAAACTTGGTTTGGTGGGACTAGCCCAAGCGGGCCCCGGGGACACACGCCGGATCACTGCCGGCGAATGCGGCGGCCGAGCCTACACTGCAAGGCGCCACACTGGCAGAGAACAGCGCCGACGCGACGCTAGCGCAGGAAGCATCGCCACCAGCCGCTGCCGTCGCGGTGTGGCGGGCCCTGATTTATATATAAGAGGCAGCTTCTTGCAACTATATTCTTTATGACATTGTATCTCCTGAACCATGAGTCGTATGTCGTTCTTACCCAGACAGAAGTATTACCTCACGGTAAGGAATATGTGCACCAAATTTTGTTGAAATCGGTCCAGTGCTTTAGGAGGAAATATAAAACACTGTCGTTTGGTGCATCAGATTTTCGTTCATCTATTGTTTATGACGTCATATCTCGTGAACAATGTGTTGTACATGATCCTAACACTTACGGCGACCGTCCTCGTAGAGTGAAGCTTGCGTGTACAAAAGTTCATAAATAATGGAAGAAAACTGTAGATTTGTATGCAATACGTACACACAAACATAGAAACACCATGCTATATAAATATATGAAATAAATCGCAATTTGCGACCAGTTATGGCTTCACTGCACTAGGTTTAGATCGAATACCCAAGTGCGGCGAATGAAAATTTGTGGCCGGCCGGGATTCGAACCTGGGATCTCCTGCTTACTAGGCACACGCGTTGACCGCTCCGCCACAGAGGACACAGTGACCAGCCCAATTGCAGAGTACTCTGTCCTGCAAGTAGGAGGGGGACAGGTGTGTGAGGAAGACATAAGAATGAAATTATATGTGAATATGGAATATGGAACAAAGTGTATAACCTACATTAAAATTTGCTGGTTCTCACAAGAATTGTGAGGGTAGCACAAAGAAGGAAAAACATTGGAATGGGGGTGAGAAACTTTACGCTTTGCGCGCTGCTATCGCGGTGGGTGCGAAATATTCGCTCGAGTGGCGTGACTGTTGTGCTGTGTAAGGGCTGGCAGCAAGTTGAGACGCAGGTCTCTGGCGTGACGCAGGGAGAGTCACGGTGAGTTTCTACGAACCACACAGCTGACTGGAGGCGCGCACGTTGGGGCGCAGCGTGACGTGACGTGACGTGACGCGACGCAGCCGCTGCGCGCCGTGAGCCTGCGGACCGCAGCCTGCTGTACGCAGTTTCCTGCGGGAGTCACGGTGACTCTGGATGATGGCATTGAGTTTTCTAGTTCGCAATGTAACAAAAACTAATTGAAACCGCACGAGTGCTGATTCCCTGTACCACGTCTTCATGTCTATGTACCAGTTGACTAGTAACATGTCACCATCAATCCAGT
The DNA here is from genome assembly GCA_026315105.1 of Locusta migratoria. NCBI lineage: Eukaryota > Metazoa > Arthropoda > Insecta > Orthoptera > Acrididae > Locusta > Locusta migratoria. Next base: position 552,071,539 of record CM048744.1, read on the forward strand.
TTGTTGTCAGAAACGACATTTTCAAAAAATGTTCAAATGTTTGTACAGCATGTGGGACTTAACTACGGGGTCATCAGTCCCTTAACTTACAAACTACTTACGAACTAGCTATCACTAAAGACGGCACAAATATCCATGCCCGAGGGGGGATTCGAACCCCCGACCGTAGTGGCCGTGCAGACCGTGACTGGAGCGCCTCAGTCCCCTCGGCCACCGCGGCCGGCACGACATTTTCCGCGTGGTTACAGAAATGCAGGCGTCATTGTTGAACATTTCCGAGAGAACTCGACAGTTCATAACAGATCAGCGGCTATCATATCACAAGTTGTCTCCGTACAGTAATTAAACCCCCAGTCCATTCCATACCACTTCAACAACAACTCCATTACATTCCAGCAGCCCATCCCAAACCCCACAGGAGAATTGTGAATTGCAACAAAACACTTCAGCTACAGCTTCAACTCGACATGAATTGGGTATTTTCCTGTGTTAAAAATATGGTTCGAATCATTGTTATTCTGAGTGATTATAACATTCAGACAGCATTTTCGCTCATAATTCTTACAAAACATCTGTTATTTTTACGTAATTAAAGCTTAAAAATCATCAAATTTCACGATTAGATCACGTGATCGAAAACGCCCCGTTATTGGCTGAAGTACTGGTGACGTCATAGAACAACTACAGCGCGGCAACTAGAAGTCGGAGCTGTATTATTGTACGCGTTTCCTCTATTTCGCAGCTTTAAGTTCAGTTTTTTCGTGATTTAAACGCGTTTACAGTTTTTATGCCACACTGAAAGATGGTTACGTGAAGGCTGACAGCGGAAACCTCCCTAAAGTTGATGCAATTATGGTGTCTTCATTCTTTAAAAACAATCCAAATTTTTACGTGCCAGAAATGAGAAACGTGAAAACTGCATTGTAAGTAACGCATACCTACATTTTAAAGCTAATTATTTCGAGAGATATTTTATGCCTTTGGAAAAAAGTACCCTATTTGTTGATCTCAGCAGACTTAATCTGAAGTCACCATATTATGCAATAAAGGGTGAAACTTTATCTTCTATCCAAGCGGCCTAGAGTAATTATGTTGGCAACATCAACAACACGATAGAAAATCTTTGTCCAGATGTTCAGACCACATAGAATGACTAGATTAGTGTATCGTACAGACCATGAAGTAAATAAATAATGCTGTTCCTGCTCTATGATTCTTGTATGTACCCTTGTCCGGTCAGTAAAAGTAACTGCCCTCGTAAATCAAAGGTTTCGCGATAAAATATTTGCGCTGTCACGCGATTGGTAATGGCGACGTCTCATGGTTCTCGCTATTCAGCATCTGTTGCCAACATAGCCACAGGAATCCACTGGGATAGTTAGTAAAATTTAACCCAGTAAAGCTTCAATAAACACATATTTGGGTAACTAACACTTTTAATCGTATTTACACTTACATATTACGAAAGTTTGGAAGCTAAATAAATCGACGCATTAAAGACATCTCCCTTATATGTATATTACGATATGGTAAGTTGTAAAGTAACTAGAAGGGCATTGTCGATGTATAAAACGGTTGTTTGACTAAGATCTATTGGTGATAAAAATGCACTTACTGGAGATAAATAATCAGAGCTATACTTTTATACTGGGCTGCAACAATATTCATGTTGTTTCAAATGTTTGTAGAACGTATGGGACTGAACTACGGAGTCATCAGTCCCTAAGCTTACAAACTACTTATGAACTAGCTAAGACTAAGGACGGCACAAATATCCATGCCCGAGGGGGGATTCGAACCCCCGACCGTAGTGGCCGTGCAGACCGCGACTGGAGCGCCTCAGTCCCTTCGGCCACCGCGGCCGGCTATTCATGTTGTTTTTTTCACCAAATATATTAGGAAACGGCTTAAATTACACAAAAAACGTAGGCGTGTAACATTATGAAGTTTTACTTCGCAAATGTAAACATCAGGTCATTAACCTACACATAATACTACCTTACACCTTTGCCGTAGAAGAGAATGATACTACACGGTTTAGGTTACCAATGGAATATTGTTTACTTACATCAAAATGATCCTCACAGAAATACACACATGAAATAGCCGCTATTTCATTTAGATCTCTTCGTGCCAGTGTCAACCACTTTTTGCGTATCTTCTCATTTTTTGGTACTTGCAAGAACAATTTTTCTGGGGTCTTGACAGATGTATTGGTACAGTGCGGAACTAAGCAATATTTGTAGGTCATTATGCAAACGTTAACGCCCAAACACGAGGCCTCGGCCCAAACAATATACAGGTTTTTGTTTATCTTACGAGAGCAGCAGCAGCGTGTTGTATGACGTCATAGGCATCACGTGACTCAAATGTAGCGTTTTTGCGGGCTTTCAAATTATTTGAATTTTTTTTTTTTTTTTAAGTACTGAAATCCACGAGTTAAAAAAAGCGTGTTCGGACCATAATATGACATAATTAACAATTTATAACGATTTCCAGAAAACAGTGAAATACCCTATTGCTTACATTTATTAATGATTTCTCTGAAAACTGAATTTCTGTTAGTAAAAATTTCGATATTTACATTTGATGTACAGAGGCGATTTTTGTATGCTGTAAGAGAACATTTGGGCTGTTAAAATATTATGTTTATTCAATAAAGATTTTTCTATAGATGCTGAATTGTTACTCTCTGCCAATGGTGTTCGAAATATTATGTTACATAATGCGTATAGGTGACGCGTTTATAATCTTAAAAACACAGCTACTTCCTCCTCAGCTCAAGTCGGTCTCGACGCGTTGCATCTCTCACTCTGATTTTTAATGAGACAATGCACTCCTTGGAATTGATCATGGTTTAATGTTCAAATGTTTATTAAGCTTATGGGACTTAACTACGGGGTCATCAGTCCCTAAACTTACAAACTACTTTGAACTTCCTTATAGTAAAGACGGCACAAATATCCATGCCCGAGGGGGGATTCGAACCCCCGACCGCAGTGGCCGTGCAGACCGTGACTGAAGCGCCATGGTTTAATCTAAAATAGTTCGTGAATTTTTCGCCGTGAAATTCGTTGGTTAAAGCGAATACCCCATGACTGTCTTCACGTATGCACATTTTGTTTCATCAATGTGATGTTTCGAGGAAAAACTCAAAATCGGAATTGGATTCTGAACCTGTATCTATTAACATAGCAGAAGTACTCGGCATCCATGCGAGCTGCAAGTGAGCCTCGTCTTCCCCGCACCCCTCGCCACTTTCTCGCAGCTGCAAACTGCGGCGTGGAACTGCGATCCAACTTGCGGCGATGGTCGCCGTGACACGCGCTCCGTGAGAAACTTGACGTGAGTCACCCTGCGTCACGTCACGGACCTGCGTCTCGACTTGCGGCCTGCCTAAGACTGTGGCGGGCGTGGTGAGTTGTTGGCTGTCTGGTGGAGCGCCGCCTGTCGTCACCAGGGACTCTGCCACAGCGGCGGCCGCCCTCGCCCTCGCCGTCGCCCACGCGTCTGCAAAAGCCGGCTCTGGGGTCGCCGCCCTGTCATCCGCCGCCTCGGGTGATTAGAGCTCGGCGCAGGCTGGAGGCCGGGCGCCGAGGGAAACCAGCACTTCACGCTGGTTAAGCTCAAATACCCACTGTCGGCTGCTCATTTACTTGCGCTGCAGTAATTTCATTTTCACTCTGTATGCGAGCAGTTGGATATTTTTGGGACAGCGTGCTGGTTTGCTGGATGTTGCAGACGTAACGTGAAATTTACGTCTCATTCTTTATACTGGGTGAATCACGAAGATATGCAACTACTTTAAAACGTGATTCTACAAGTAAAGCTAAACAAAAAAGCCTAAGAAAGATTTTGCCTGAAATTCAGCAACCTCGCTAATACCGCCATGGTGAAGCCCATCTGTGCCCACGCAGATCGCCCGATTTAACGCCAATGGATTTTTGTGTCCTGATATATAAAGCAGAGTTTCCGTATGTTTAATTTTGTATACGTACTGCATACAAATTAGACTCTTGCGCGAAAAACTGCTGCATTACGAGATATTGTTGCACAGTTTCTCCTAAGCCCCCTCAACGATTTCAACCAAATCTGATACACATATTCATGACCGTGAGGTAGTACCAGTTGCTGTAATTGTAAGAATCACATATGACACATGGTTCAGAAGATATAGCGCCATAAACAATAGGAGTTCTAAGAAACTGCCACATAATGCGACAAGATGAGAAAGAGAGTACTTAGCGACTTCCAACAAACTTGAAATATAATTTCAAACTTGTATTGAACTTTTTCTCGCTGAAAACCATAGCAAAATTATGAAAGGAAAAAAGTTGAAAACTTTCTGCAATTATCTGGAATTTAAAAAAGAAAATTGGGCCAAGTATTTAATAAATCAGAAATTTTCCATAATTATTTTTTTGATTACTTGGAATTTCTTATGAACTACTGCAGATACGTGTCTAAGAATTTTGTATTAGATTCTCCAGGTTAATAGCAATAACATAAATGGAAATCGTGTTTTACTTTACTTTAACCTCGATGCCGAGGCGATAAGTATGCGGCGACTGCTAAATAGCGAGAGTAGTCGTGGCACGGTCATCGCATCGGCGGTGAGGTGTACGTAATTTTGTGGCCACACATGTAATATATCGTAACTATTATTTGTAGTACATGTTTCCCTTTTAGCATATTGTCTTTTATTTTACAGAGGAATACGTCTGATGATGATCTCATAGTGGATCGAAACCGGTCACCGTATTACCAAATAAATTGTAAAATCATTTTGCGAACGTGACTTTTTTTCATTCTGAAACATATACTAATTCGCTGATTTTCCAATACCAACATGTTTTCCAAACTCATCAAGAATCTAGTGTCTTCGGCTGCACTGAATGGGGCACATGAAAACAATCGTAGTGACACACTTACCATCTCATTACCCCTAAAGCTAATAACGATGTAGAGAAGTTAAGCATTTGACGTTTCATCGATGTTAAAGTCCTCGGTAGTCTGAGGAATGACCATCAAAAGCAGCATAGTCGTTTTATGGGAATTACGGGATACCTAAAGCTTGACTGACGAGGATTTAAACCGCCGTCCTCCCGAAACGACTCAATTGTCTCACTAATGGATTGTTTTGCTCCGTGGTAACAATGAGAGAGCTGCTTCATAACAGAGGATAGCCTACAGTAGGGGAAGTTGCGCTGAAATGAAATACCATTTTAGGCCTTTATTAATTAATATTCATATATTAAAATACATCTGAATCAGGATGGATGACGTAGTCCTGATATTACCTCATCAGTCTGTAGGATCTGCTATTCGGATGACAGTTTTGTAAATAGGAGCCTCAGGCTTTTGCTTTTATACAAAAGGTCTACAGTATGTTATTTTAGATTTACGTGAGGGTAAATTTACATAGGAGTAAATAAAGGTAAGAAATTGAAAAAAAGGTAATTTATTTGATGTATTTAATGAATCTGTGATTAAGAACAAATAACAATGATTAATGGATCAATAATTTATTTGATGTATTTAATGAATCTGTGATTAAGAACAAATAACAATGATTAATGGATCAATTCTTCGTATATATGAATTAAAGTTTACCAGTCCACTTTCACCGAAAGTTAAGATATCAAATCGAATAATAAATATTTATTTTTGGATTTGTAGCTCTTGTGTTTCTCTGTGTTTGAGGTAAAAATCTTGGGTATGAGGTCCACCTGATACGCAAAACACTGATTTCTATATATTTACCGCCGTGAAAATAATACAATTTAGTTCTAAGCTAGGTGTGAAAATTACGTCTAAAGTTTTGTAACTTAGTTTTGGTTATTACATTAGTTTTACTTTCTGTGGTCATATGGAACTATTATTAACGTAATTTTGGTATGTAGGAAACTTTCGTACGTCAACCTATACCGTCTGTTACTTACATTTTGTTTTGGCCTATACTTCCTCTGATGTGTTTTTGTAAGCCGGACAAAAACAATACAGATATTTCGAAGACTTCTTCCTGTCACTATCATGTTACACTTCGGCAAAAACAAACAGTGTAGGCTTTGTAATTGTGCGTCTGTACTAGTCAGCCTTCATTTGTTCTAAAGTGGTAATAACAGTGGATTTGAATTTTGTTTATTTCTTCTCTCTGTCTGTTTGTGTGTGTGTGTGTGTGAGAGAGAGAGAGAGAGAGAGAGAGAGAGAGAGAGAGAGAAAGACTTTCTTCCGCTACCTCAAAGTTTGATGCAAATCTCTAGTTTTAATATCCTCAATTTTAGTAGGTAAGACTAGGGAAATAGGAAATGAACTGAGAAACAGAGGAGACAATGGACAAAGAGAAGAGTAAGGAAGAGATTGGAGACAGAAGGAAGGGAAGGGGAATATGGACAGATACTGGGGATGGAGGAAGAGGAGGGGGAAGATGAGGAGGTAAAGTGTAAATAGGAGATGCAAGTTAGTGGGAGTGGGAAGTAGCTGGAGAGAATGTCTAGATAATTTTTTTTTTTCTATCACTTCTTTCATTCTACATAGCCATATGACTAAAGCAGGGCATATATTTGATCGATGTTTATCACTGTCTATGTGCGCAATAATTCTCTTATTTACGTTCCATGCAGACTGAACTAAAGCCGGCCATGGCAGATTTAGGCTTTCCAAGTAGAAACACATCATTTACGCCTTTGAAGTCACCAAACCACAACGTAGTCCTAGCCACACCGGAAAAAAAAACCGACTCGTCTACACTCAGTCTATGCTCTCATTCAGTTTCAAGGCTTTCTCTTGGACGTTCATTGTTTTTGAAGTGTCTCATGTCATATTAGAGCAATCCTTCAAAATTACTATTTAAATAGTGTTCGTTTTTCGCTTTCAAAGGCAAGGGAGACTTATTCATCTGATATTTCTTACATGAGCGCGCAGCCCTTACGTAAGACTCACTTGCGAATGAGCTGCGTGGATCCTTGTTCGGTTTCACCCCCTCTGCGTGTAGGACGCCTTTTAGGTAGATAAGAGATTGAATTAACATAACGATAATCTGTAGGTCACATATACTCTAAAGTAATCACAAACGTCTAGAATTCGGTCATAATACCACAGAGGTCGTATGTATCCCGTGATATACGTAGAAACCGCCTTAAATCTTTATAAAAGAGAAATGGATAGTATTCTCTGTCGCTCTCTGCATCATTTAAATTGAATTCATATATGCCTTTCAAAATAGTGACCATCTAGACACAATATACCTCTGTTATCAACTAAATGGAAACGTAGCTCTGAAATCCCGGAAGAGTTTGCATCAGCACAATAAATATAATAATACTACTACTAATAATAATAATAATAATAATAATAATAAACTAGCCTACGATCGCGGCGTTTCCTGTGTGTATTTACTCCTCTCTTCTGTTAGCCTATCTTTTCCTTCTACCCCTCTGTCTCTGTTTCATTTTCATACTTCTATATTCTTATGACGTATATCGGGAATTATGCGTCCTACAATAATATAATTTTGCAAGTTCGTAGAGTGGAATAATACAAAACTGTCTGCGAAATATGTTACGAATGGCGCTCGTATTAAAGACATAATAACTTGTAATCTAATGCGTGATGTGGCATACATTTCGTGTGTCTGACGTCATATCACCTGAACTATATCTTACTATAACGTAATTTGAAGTTATGTGTGTATACAGTCTGTAAAATGTCCCGCGAATACAGTTGATAGTTTAGAAGTAATAAATTATAACGTACAATTTTAAACAAATCTGTTTAAATAGCAACCGTTCGTGAATGAATAATTTTCAAAAAATTTTCAATCGGTTGCAAATTTACAGGTTAATTACTTAACCATGGTTTCGGCTTCAACTATGGAAGCCTTTATCAGAAGTAAAAATTTTTGTTACATCAAATGGACATTGGTTTTTTAGCAACACAGCCCACGTTCAAGTTACAAATGTAAAGATAGAAGTGTCAAGATTAAAACGAACACATTTCATGTACCTATGGGTCGCGACTGTGGCCCGCACTGTAGGTGGCATCTAACTGACCAAACTAAGATGAACGACAGTGACCTGGCTCCAGTTTTGAAAGTCCTGCGACAGAAACTGTCTATGAAACCATTCAAATTGGAGGTAATGCAGAAGCTCAATAACAACGACAAAGACAAGAGTTTTGTCTTTGCAGTTGCAACAATTGAATGAGGATGGGGATGCCACTGTAGATCGTTTATTTTTTAGCAACGAAGCCATTTTTTACACTAATAGGAAAGTGAACAGGCATAAATGTCGAATCTGGGTTACAAATCATCCACACGAATGCACTGAATTTGAGGCTGATTCCCCAAAGGTAAATTTTTTTGTGCCTTGTCACGTCGAAAACTGTACCGGCCATTCTTCTTCACCGAGAGCACTGTCATTTGACATTCCTACTAGGACATGTTGCAGCAATGGCTGATACCTCAAATGCATTCGGATTTTCCGTTCTTCTTTCAGCCAGGATGGGGCTCCACCAGTGGCGGACTAAGGGAGGGGTGGGGCGGAGGGGGCGGACCGCCCCGGGCCTCCGGACTTGGGGGGCCTCCAAATACCCCGAAACTATTTTTTTTTATTTTTTTTATTTTTTTTATTTATTTTATTTATTTATTTATTTTTTTAATCCCGCTTGACATCTCGTTCTGGTGGGGCCTCCAAATCTCGAAAGTTACTCTTCTTAGACTGACCCGTGCCTATCGTGCTGTGGGAGCCTCTAAGTCTCAAAAGTTACTGTTTTATAGTAATATATTTCCAAGTGGAGGGTGTGTGTGTGTGTGGGGGGGAGGGGTTCCTCATTTTGTTTCGCCACCCCCCTGGGCCTCCAACAGCCTTAGTCCGCCACTTCTCCACCCCATTTACATCAAATGGACATTGGTTTTTTTAGCAACACAGCCCACGTTCAAGTTACAAATGTAAAGATAGAAGTGTCAAGATTAAAACGAACACATTTCATGTACCTATGGGTCGCGATTGTGGCCCGCACTGTAGGTGGCATCTAACTGACCAAACTAAGATGAACGACAGTGACCTGGCTCCAGTTTTGAAAGTCCTGCGACAGAAACTGTCTATGAAACCATTCAAATTGGAGGTAATGCAGAAGCTCAATAACAACGACAAAGACAAGAGTTTTGTCTTTGCAGTTGCAACAATTGAATGAGGATGGGGATGCCACTGTAGATCGTTTATTTTTTAGCAACGAAGCCATTTTTTACACTAATAGGAAAGTGAACAGGCATAAATGTCGAATCTGGGTTACAAATCATCCACACGAATGCACTGAATTTGAGGCTGATTCCCCAAAGGTAAATTTTTTTGTGCCTTGTCACGTCGAAAACTGTACCGGCCATTCTTCTTCACCGAGAGCACTGTCATTTGACATTCCTACTAGGACATGTTGCAGCAATGGCTGATACCTCAAATGCATTCGGATTTTCCGTTCTTCTTTCAGCCAGGATGGGGCTCCACCAGTGGCGGACTAAGGGAGGGGTGGGGCGGAGGGGGCGGACCGCCCCGGGCCTCCGGACTTGGGGGGCCTCCAAATACCCCGAAACTATTTTTTTTTATTTTTTTATTTTTTTATTTTATTTATTTATTTATTTATTTATTTATTTTTTTTTAATCCCGCTTGGCATCTCGTTCTGGTGGGGCCTCCAAATCTCGAAAGTTACTCTTCTTAGACTGACCCGTGCCTATCGTGCTGTGGGAGCCTCTAAGTCTCAAAAGTTACTGTTTTATAGTAATATATTTCCAAGTGGAGGGTGTGTGTGTGTGTGTGGGAGGGGTTCCTCATTTTGTTTCGCCACCCCCCTGGGCCTCCAACAGCCTTAGTCCGCCACTTCTCCACCCCATTTTCGTCGTGAAGTCCGTGGCTAAGTCCGTGGCTACCTGAACACGGAGCTGCCGCAACAATGGATCGGCTGTGCTACAGAAGGGGACAGCTGTTTCATGAAACGGCCTCCCCGATTATCAGCTGTCGCTCCGTGATCTTTCTTCTGTGGGGACACATTAAAGATCTGGTGTATGATCCGCCTCTACCACGTGATGTAGTAGAGCTCTGGCAAACGACTGCCACAGTGTTGGGACGGGTATGGCAAACATTCGATTACCGTATTGCCATATACCGGTTCACCCTTGGTTCGGATATCGAATGTTAGTAAAAAAAATATATTATGTACGCCCAGTATGTGATGTGACCTACCTTCGAATGCTTTCCATTGACATAATGTTTTTGCCTAACGTTGCAACGTTTGAATAACATAGCTTATGGACAGATGTTTTGTATTAATGTTAAATAAGTCCTGTATCCTGTACCCTTGCTTCTTTCCTTACGTCCAATTCATGCCCTTTTCTCTGTCTGCCTTCTCCTGGCCGTCCCCTCTCTCCGATCCTCTGGTTGTTGTTGCAAATTGAAATTTGATTGGAAATAGAAGTCAAAGTGAACAGATTAAAAGCTTGGAATCATTAATACACGGGGTGTTACAGAGACCTTCCGAACTGCTAATCTGCGAGGGTCATAGTTTTAATGACAATACTTCGCATAGTTTTAATCTACAAACATGTACTCTACTTACTCTTTTCTGTTAAAAGTGACTGCTTAAAGGACAACAACTTTACAGCTTAGTTTAGCATGTTCTTTCTAGCAGCGGGTTGAATAAAATTTTAGAACACACCACGCTCTCTGGTGCTGTTCCTCTGAGGAATATACCTGTCCACTGCAGTTTGGCCGAGTCGATCTCTGCGAGATTACGACAGTAACTCGGGCGCTCGATTTTTGGTTGTCGGGACTGCACTGCGCTCTCTTGATAATTATTTCTAAGTCGGGGAATTAGATTATGTTGGTCCCAGTCCCCCGGTTCTGACCCAGATTTTCGGGAGGATTTTCTTAATTGTAAAACGTATGCCGAAGCTTCAAGCCCGTCCCACTCATTCCCAATTGGGACTTCCTTTTTCCCGACTATCAGCATGTTTGATAATTGGCTGAATGGGACTGCGACACTTCATGGACCGGATCTCAAACAGCCCACTCCACTGCTAGGATTGGATAATGAAAGTGTTCGCCGCCAGTCGGTTCACAGCGAAACATTTCTTTACATTTGTATGAAAGATCATGAATTTCATGGTAACAATTGAACAAACAAAATGCCAATTGAAAAGTAGCAATTTCAGCAAGATTACTATTTAATTGATAAGCAATAGGTAGGAATAAAAAAATTTGAAGACAGTTATTTTTTCGTATTTTTAATGCGTTCAACACAACGCTTGCTGATGAACGATACTTTTTTCTCCTTCCAGAGGGTATACGAATAGCGTCAATGGTTTATCGGCTCTCGTACACGACACGTACAACTGCCAATGGGAAAACACAGCAATTCAAGGTTCATTCATGGAAACATACACACATGTGCCAAGTTTCATGGCGATCGGCAAAACGGTGATAAAATACTCTTAGTGGCCAAATGACGACGAAGTCTATTGCAAGGTACACCCTGCATTGGACAATAGGATGAAACAAATACAGTCTGCCAAATTTGATGGTGATCAGTCAGACCAAAGATGTAGTTCATTTGTCAGCTATGACAGAGAGTACATATAAAAGTTATAATTGTTCACTTTTTTCGATTTGCAACTCTTGTTCTTGCTGTGTTTGCAGTGCTGTGTTTGCAGTAAAAATTTCCTGGGTATTAGATCCGCCTGATATGCAAAATACATAAATATATAATGAATTAGTGTTTTGCGTATAAGGCGGACCTAATACCCAAGAAACTGTTCACTTTGTTAGAATTTTCCGAATTTCCTTTGTAACTGTTAATAATTCTGACTTTGTATTGTACGGAGGCGATCCAGTATTATGATAGGTTACAAAAAGGATAAAACCAAGATCGCTTGTATAAAATTTTATTTCGATGGTCTAAACGTGTTTTACACAGCCGTCATCTTGTGATGTCAACGTTGTTGTATAAAATAATTTAAAGTGTATAGATGCATTATCTCATTGTAGTAAAAGTTTAAATATTAGTATAAGTGACAGTAAGATCATTTTATGCAACAACGGTTGACAACACAACATGACGGCTCTGTAAAAAACTTTTAGACCAGAAGATGGTGGCAAAGTGCGCCGACTCCGGTCGTCGAAATAAAAGTACATACAAGTGATTTTGGCTTTATCCTTTTTTGGAACTTATCATGTTAATAATTTATTCACTCCATAAAATGTCGGGCGACTGCCGGAAGTCCGAACCTCCCGCCACAATATTTCGACGCAGAGTCTTCTGGCCATCTGTACGCCGGAAAAGTTTTAAACATCATAATTTAGTCATTGTTTTGTCTGAATAAAAAAAAAAAAAAAAAAAAAAAAAAAAAAAAAAAAAAAAAAAAAAAAAAACGAATTACATGTCTACATTATCCGGATCACGAATTATAGTGTTGAGATCATCCAAAAACACTCATTTTTTCTCAAATTTTCTAGTAGATTTTCTGTACAAACGTTATCCCGATCATTACGAACACAACAAAAGGAAGTAAAATCAGTGGAGCAGTTATACGCGACAAATCATTTTTATTCATATAGATGCGTCATTGCAGCCCTGTGGTTAGCTGCACTTGATAACACCTGTGGAGTGCTGTGCTGTTTGACGTTACTTCATGCTTGCTTACTGCAGTGTGCTATCTCCTGGTGCACAGCCTTCTGACATAAATGAGACGATGTGGTTTGCAGCCTCATCGACGCCTTTTTTTGGTATAAGCCTTCCGGCTGTGAGGTCACAGCGGCTCAAAGTTTAGTTTCACGTTGCAATGAGCTCGTCATTTACGGCTGCTTTAGGCTGGTACCCGCTCGCTTCCCGTAGTTACCTGCCCACCTCTCCTTTCCTCTCTCTCTCTCTCTCTCTCTCTCTCTCTCTCTCTCACACACACACACACACACACAAACAGATATCTTACAATATACATTTTCAACTATAAGAGTTTCATTCCTCACGTCAGTTCGATAGTCTACTGCAGCACAGTACCTTCACTGATGTAGAAAACGCAGTAAGGCATCGGATATGAGTAAAGAACAATAAAAAAGTTTTATTAATGTGAAATGCAAACTTCATAATGTATGTTGTTGATCAACTGCATGTGGTAAAGTTCTGAGAAGTAAAACAACGTTTCAAAACAACGACATTTATTTGCAAATGAATACATACACATTCAGTAACATCAAACAGTATTTATAAGTGAATGAACCTTATCCATTACGATTTTTCCCCCTCTTACACAACCAATGACGTCAAAAACAACTGTATTGTTTGTGCTTCATTAAAGCTGACTTTATCACTTAAATTGTTATTCCATGAAAACAGAATATATTTATACACAGAGTGTGGGTGTGAGCCCAGATCTATAAATGAATTGTAAAAAAACTACACCACTTATCACTTTCCGATATCCGACCACGCTTTTAGAAGCACATTAAAAAGGAACAAAACATTCAAACAGCTGTGGTACATATACAGTAATAAAATAAACATTAAAGCTCACATGACTGTGTGCCGCGGAATCGCGGCTTATCGTTTACGGCTAAACACCACATGGAGGGCTTTAAATGAAGCGGCTACTTTCTTCCTCAAATATCAAGAAACCCTTGCGCGTAATCCCCTACTAAAACATGAGGGCGCGACGAAGACATTAACATTGGTAGACCATGGTTTCGTCAAAACATGATGTTCCGTAGGACAGAACTCGCGTTCCACGTAATCAAAGAAACAGAGGAAGGACTCAGCTGGTTTTTCTTCATTCACTTGCACGTAATTCGTAAACAGCTTACATACAATCTACGTACTCTGCAACCAGCAGAGCAAACTGATAAATCTTTTTACATAGACAATTACTAACAAGCAGATCAAATTCACCATCCCTGAATGATTAATTAATCATTTGCGCTCTTAAGGTACCAGGAGCGCCCGAAGGTCTGATTAAAAAAATTCAGTTGCCAAAATAATTTCAAACCTGCATAGCTAGTTTATGATAATTCTTTAATTTATAAAAAAAAAATTTACAAATGGGTTATTATTTAATTTTGTGTTGTCTAAACAAACCCAACACCTAAAAGGCGAGTTTTAACACGAAGTTATTAATAATTCAATACTGAGGGGCTAACATTCAAACAAACCAACACGCTAACTAAAAGAAAGAAAAACAAGCCTGAAGGACGTCCTTAAAAATTTTAATTTGCCGCGCGGGTGTCACCGAGCGGTCTGGAGCGCCACGTTGCGGATCGCGCGGCCCTTCCGCGTCGGAAGTTCGAATCGTCCCTCGGGCATGGATGTTTGTGTTGTTTTTAGTATAAGTTACTTCATAAGTAGTTGTAAGTTTAAGGACTGATGACTCCGCGGTTAAGTCCCATAAGCTTTAGAAACATCTGAACATTTGGCTGGACTTTAATACTCAAAACAATCCTTGGATAAATCTTAAAACACATCCAAAATATAAAACAAGGAATAAAAAAATGATACTGTAATCTAAAATTGTTGGTGTCTTTTCTTCGTAGTAGTATCTCATAGTAAACCAAACAACCAAGTTATGGTGCTTTTTTTTTTTTCGAGGCTGTTATCAGCACGAGAATTAAGCGCCTCGAACTTACCTATGCGACTACAAACTATGAATTTCTTCGACTAAGATATACAGATGCACTGATTTTGCTATGTGTATTAAAAACTTCGCGAAATTTCATTTCCTTGATTTCTGTGGGTTTTGTTTATACTTGACTTCTTGCTGAGTTTGTGGAAATCAAGTGTTGTATCTTATACTCTTAGAGAGGCTATGAACATGAAACGATGTAGCCAGATACTTTGCGTGGCTCTCCATCACATTAAATGCTTGAAATTCTGAGGGAACCTATGGAAGAATCACATCGTATAAATTACAGTGGGAGTCTGCTTAAGACCCATAAGCTTCACAAATATTTGAACACTTGGAGTCTGCCTGAATACTGAAGTGACAATGAAGCGGACGATTGGGAACCAGAAAAATGTGAAGGAGAATCGGTAGACGGTGACGACGAGGTTTGGCGTGTTCCATCAGAGGAAAGCACGCGAAATGATGGAACCTGGAAGTGGGAAGAAGTTGACACTTCCTACGAGACTCGGAAAACACCATTCGTTGTTAAAAAAAGGTATGAACTTGTTAAATTCTGCATCTGAACCGTTCAAAATATATTTTGGTGAAAATAAGTGCGCGAAACTATTTCTTATGCTATAATCTTGATTCACAAGCAGACTGTTCTACAATCACGTTCTAGGCTTCGTAACAGGGTAGACTTTAATGCAGTGCCTTTCTGCTCTGCGAATATTGATGGGAAATATTCAGAGGCCATCTACATCTATATACATACTCTGCAAATCACATTTAAGTGCCTGGCAGAGGGCTCATGAATCACTTTCATAACCTTTCTCTACCGTTCCATTCTCTAATAGCGCGCGAGAAGAAAGAAACCTAAATCGTGCCGTTTTTGATCTGATTTATTTTATTGGGATGGTTATGTCTCCCTAAGTAGGTGGGTGCTAGCACAATATTTTCACATTCGGAAGTAAGAGTCGGTGATTGAAATTTCGTAAATAGATCTCCCCGCAACGAATAACGTCGTTCTTTGAATGATTCCACCTCAAATCGCTCAACATTTCCATGACGCTACCCCCCCCCCCCCCTGTAAAGTGATAAAACAAAACGAGCTGCCCTTCTCTGGACCTTCTCAATGTCTTCCGTCAGTCCCACCTGGTGAGGATCCCACAATGGGCAAAAGTACTCCAGGAGAGGACGCACGAGTGTGATGTAGGCAGTCTCTTTGGTGGAGCTGTTGCATCTTCGGAGCGTTCTGCCAATGAAAAGTATTGGTTCGCCTTCCCCCCAAAATTTCTGTGTGTTCTCTCCAGTCTAAATTGTTCGTGATTGTAACTCCTACGTATTTGGTAGAATTTACGACGTTAAGGTTTGACTTATTTATCGTGTAACTGAAGTTCGGTGGATTTCTTTTAGTGGTAATGTGTCAGTTTTTTTCTTTTTCTTTTTTCTTTGTTTAGTGTCAATTGCCAATTTTCACACCATGTAGAAATTTTGTTAAATCGATTTAAAGTTTCTTTTGATCGTCTATTGACTACACTAACCGATAAATGACAGCATAATTCGCGAACAATCTTATTTTCGTAAGCACCCTCGTTTGAAGACATCGATTTAGTACCGGTCTATACACCAAGACAGATTTCAGCTAATTTGTAGATTCCTTATTTTTGCATACAACGAGGAACTTACTAAATTTGAGGGCAATAAAATGCGGACTCATTCAGTCAACACTTGAACGGTACATTGAAAATTCATACAAGACGGGAGAATATGTTTCGATAGTTAAATTTCTGACGTTATGGAAAAGACTGGAAATTCATTTACGTCTAAGAGCAGCGAAGTATGATAGGAAGTCGATGGCTTCTGCGAATCATTCACAGGATTTTTATGGCAACTTATTATTTATACGGGAAGTTGCGCGAAGATAGAAACGAAAGTTTTTCTGCAGACTCAATCAGAACTAGTCAAATTGTTCTAAAACGCAGAGGTGCCCACATGGGGTGGTCATGACGAAAACTGCGTCATTGAAATTTCTGAGGGAGGAGGGTGAAAAATTAGTACATTTGGGCAGCCTGGGGAGCGGCTTTAAAAACAATTTACAAAACGTGAAATAAAAGATATTTAATTTCAATATTTAACGGTAAAATCATATTTATTAGGTCATCAACTAGGAATGCAAATAACTCGGGTGAAGGGGTTGGTCGCAGTTTGGTGGGGGGGGGGGGGATGAGTCATTGACCAAGGAGGGGCGGGTGGACACTTCAGCTAAAACGTGTTGGTCTACTTACGTCATACGCTTTGTAAAGACAATTATTACACCAGCGTCCATTTGAGTCACTTTTTGAAAGAATTATGGATGAATGCAGCTGGCACAGTGAAATGTATCCGATGCCTTGAAAAGTGCACGATTCAATACAAGTGAACTCGAAGCGTGGCAGTTCTAACGCGTTATGATCCTGAAATTATGCACAAAGAACTGGTGACCATTTCAACATTTGGTGTCAATACTGTTGCTGTGGCAAGTAAAGAGGCATCTAGATAAGAAAGCTGCGTTCATTAAAGAATAAAATTCTTTTGTGGGTGCTGTAGGTATAAAGAATCAGAAACTTGAACATTTTCTCATGGAAATGCAGGAAGGTGTGAGGAATGACATGTTGTTGTTATGGTGTTCAGTCCGGAGACTGGTTTGATGCAGCTCTCCACCTTACTCTACCCTGAGCAAGCCTCTTCATGTTCTCATAAGAACGGCAACCAACATCCATCTGAATATGCTTACTATATGCATCTCTTGGACTCCCTCTGCGATTTTTACCCCACACACTTTCCTCCAATGCTAAATTTACGATTCCTCGATGTCTGAGAATGTGTCCTACCGAGCGATCCCTTCTTTTAGTCAAGGTATGTCAAAAATTCCTTTTCTCACCAGTTCTGTCCAGCACCTCTTCATTAGTTGTGCGATCTACCCACCTAATCTTCATCATTCTTTTGTAGCACCACATTTCAAAAGCCTCTATTCTCTGCCTTACATAAAATTCGTAACAAACTGGTGAATGTCGCAGTGCACAATGCTTTTGTTTTTCCAGCCAGCGGAAATAGAAAGAAAATGTGAATTGCAGGCTCCTCATACGACAACTGCTGAAACACATGAGACGAGTGCAGATTGTCTTCAGCTTGGTTGCAAACCGAGCAACCCCTCCTAGAGACGAGACCTGACAACAACCCGTATCACATTAAGACCGTCCAGGCCGCGACAGGCAGCTGACTGGCTGGCCGCTGAGTTACTGCCTCGTCGTGGCCAGCCAGTCAGCTGGCGATAGCGACCTGGTCGGTGTTCATCTGATACGGGCTGTTGTGAGGCCTCGTCTCTAGGCGGTGTTGTTTCAAATGTTCAAATGTTTGTATAGTCTATGGGACTTAACTACGGGGTCATCAGTCCCTAAACTTACAAACTGCTTATGAACTACTTACGAACTAGGACGGCACAAATATCCATGCCCGAGGGGGGATTCGAACCCCCGACCGTAGTGGCCGTGCAGACCGTGACTGGAGCGCCCTAGTCCCCTCGGCCACCGCGGCCGGCGGTGTTGCTTCTAGCCGCAGCTGGGCCGTTGTTGCTCGCATAGCAGGCCATCACAAGCGCTATACGCAAAAGCACACCGTACCGTGACATTTTCACGTGCAAATCGTCCACGACAGCTAGGCGCATACTAACTCCCACGATAACCCGTGTCCAAGCGTGCGGTTTGAACCTCCTAACGCAAACCGTTCAGAAGTGATTTCATTTCATACTACCTGAAAATCCGGATTTCACGGGTTATTTACCTCTTGAGTCTTCTTTTAACTTCTGTACAAGATAGTATATTTCCTGCTGTTGCACAGAGAGCGGTTGTGCTTAATGATTAGTCAGATAGGGACATGGGGAAAACTAAACAGGAAAACTTTGGTAATATTAACCGACATTCTTCTGTAATAATTACAAAATTGGTGAAACCGTTTTGCAAGGTTGCATTTGGCAGTCCTCTCAAGAGAGGGAACAGATTTCTAGTGAAGAGAACAAACAAGTTTTCATAGGAACAAAGCTTATAATAATTCAGCCCACACCTGTTCTCTTATTACAGGAATGATGTAACAGCCTGATGTAGGAATCCATTATTTTAGACATGATATTTTACTTTATTTTTATCTCTTATGATCACTGGTATTATTACAGAGTCAGAACTTTAGTTCAATTTTGTGAAGAAGGTTTTTTCTTCTTTTATAGATAAAAAAGGCTCTGGTGATACAGAAGTACTTGGAAACACTGCCATACGTTCACTGAAAAAATAAAGAAATGTTATAATATACCGTGTGTGGCACATAAGTACATTGTTTAAATGTATTTATTATATATATATATATATATATATATATATATATATATATATATATATATTACAGTCTTGATTTAGTACTGCTTCTTTTCCCTTGCTCTCTGTCCATTTCGTTCTTTATTTCTCTTCAGCTCTTGTATATATTTATTGAAGACAACAAGAGCCAACATCGATTTTTAATTTTTATTTTTATAACGGTTTCGGCAGTTTAACTGCCATCTTCGGATTTTAGGTTTAGAGTGACCACACCTTAGATGTTCATGTTTTGTTTATATGTTGACAAGCCAGCAATTAAGTTGGCGAGTAAATGTGCTTTTAAAAGCTTTTAATAATAATGTTCTGAAGAATTAAATCTAAGATCCGAAGATGGCAGTGAAACTGCCGGTACCGGTAATCTTAATAAAAAATAAAAGCGATTTTGACTCTTGTCTTCAATAAATTGGTTACAAGATCGCCCTCAAACATGAACCGTATGAAATATTATGTTGTTTTGAAGGTGAAGGTGAAGGTGTGAAATTTCATGAGGGTTGCAATAAAAGACTATATTTTATGAATGTGTATACAAGTGGTTGCGTAGACTTTCCCGGCTTAATAACTGATAATATTCATGTCGGGTGTGCAGCCGGATACCGTTGTCAACTGAGTAAGTGTATCAGCGCACTCACCGAAAATGGAAGCCAGTTGGTCTGCCGAAATGTGTTTAGTTGGCGACGGTATACGGCTACACACCCGACATGAATATTATGTAAACAAGTACTCTCCAACACGTACCATGAAATACTTGATGCAAAAAGTGACCTTGCTCTTGTTTTGAAGGTCTAGAGTGGAACAAAAATTAAGACTGGTATGCAATACAGGGTGTATCCAAAAGGATGGCGCAAACTTGTTCCCTTGAAAGTACACGATGATAGAAGCAAAAATGTCCCAGTAAACATGGGTCCGCCGTTTGCTGGATAATTACGAATGTATGGTTCCAAGGCGCCACTGACGTCATTGTAAACATCGTCGAAGTTAGTACTCTTAATTTGAAATTTGGACTTTGCCATTAAAATTTACAGCGCATTTATTTCAAATTTCACTGACTTTATTGCAAACATCGTCCCTGTTAGTTAGATGGAGCTAACACGCAGATACGGCCAAAGATGTATAGGTAGAGGCGCACCTGTACCTCGGCCTCCAAGATCACCTGATCAAAAGTTTCTGGATTGTTTTTGTCTAGGTTCATCTCAAAAGCGAAGTGCACAGCACACACGTTAACACGGTTGAAGAACTGGAGAGGAGAGTTGTACACGCTTGTCAAGAATTCGGACATGTTCCAGGGGTTTTCGAAATAATTCGAAATTCATTGCATAGACGAGCACAGTATTGCATTCAGATGCAAGGAAGACACTTAGAACACCGTCTTTAACATGTAACCATATGTGAAATGTGAATTTAATCCGATGTAAAACTAAAATAGAAATTTCAAATTAATTTGTACCAACAGGAACGATTTTTTGAATAAAGTCAGTAAAATGTGAACTAAATGCCATGGAAAACTTAATAGTTTGGAGGCGATCTGATCGTTTTATAGTTTTCATATAAGCAGGTCATCTTGTTAAAAAAATTGGGTATAAAATAACAAGTACAACATAACGACTAAGTGCAATGTTGCACTTGTTATTTTATACTCAATTTTTTTTAACAAGATGATCATCTTATAACACGTATGTGACCAGATGATAGCGACACAGTGTACCGAAACCGGCCCCCAATTAATAAATTATTAATGTGCGATCTTGGCTTTTCATTTTGAAAACTTAGCCCTTTCACTCCGGCGCCAGTCGCGCCCGGCCGTGCCCGCTGTACGGCGCATTTACCGCGCTCCCCACGGCGCTACCCTGTCCTGCTTTCTCACTCTCAGTGTTATCGCAATTATTGGACTTTATACTACATATTTATTAAAGAACATTCATTTGGAATAGAAACAGTTTTCTTCCTTCTTTCACATAATTCGCGTTATTTTTTCGTAAATTCTAAAAGATCTGTGTTTTGGATTCAGCTCTGGTGGGATGTGGACGTTATTATTATAAACGCATATTTCGCTTGTATATGATGATGACATCCTCTCGGGTAAAATATTCCGGAGGTAAAATAGTCCCCCATTCGGATCTCCGGGCGGGGACTACTCAGGAGGATGTTGTCATCAGGAAAGACAATACTGGCATTCTACGGATCGGAGCGTGGAATGTTCGATCCCTTAATTCGGTAGGAAAATTAGAAAATTTAAAAAGGGAAATGGATAGTTTGAAGTTAGATATAGTGGGGATTAGTGAAGTTCGGTGGCAGGATGAACAGGATTTCCGGTCAGATGAAAAGGCTTGCTCAGCATAGACTAGGGTGGAGAGCTGCATCAAACCATTCTCCGGACTGAAGACCTAACAACAACAACATTTCGCTTGTTAAATAATATTTATTTACAATTGCTTTACGTTACATTTCAGTAGCATTACATTACGATGTATGACGCGAGGCGGAACTGGTACAGCAGTCCACCGGCTGGGCGGCACAGGCAGCACTCGACTGCTGCAGCAGTCCACCCACTGGCTGCGGAGCACATTCGCTCCCGACTTCTGCAGAAGTTCACCGTAGCGAAAGGGTTAATAGTTAAGTCTAAATTTCAAATTAATGTGTCCTAATGTACACATGTGATGTTTACAATGACGTCAGTTGCGGCTTGGAACCATACATTCGTAATTATCTCGTAAACGGATCGTTTTCGTACCCATGTATACCGGGACATTTTTTTTTTTCCTATTATCATGTACTTTCAACCGAGTAAGTTTGCGCCAACCTTTTTGATACACCCTGTGGAAAGAATAATATGGTTCACTAATTGACACCATGTATCAATAACAGCCGTAACTCTCCGCTGCCGCTAGAGTTCTATGTGCCATAATGTACTGCCATCTATATCACATTAACTATTAACCCGAGCGTATTGTAAAGCTAACTACAGGTTTGTATCAGTAGCCAGGCCCGAGAAAAGAATACGATGTGTTGTTACTTGGAAGCACCTCGTATTAATGGGCAAGTGGAACTGCACCGACAACCTGTAGGTATTTTATCTGTAAGATTAGTAGGATTTTTGGCCCATTTTATGTTACGGTAGTAACTCTAAAAGTGGGCCTTTGCGATCGCAGCAGCTCGAAATTTAAAGGAAAATAATGTCTTAACTGTTCATCTGACGCGAGAACTGACTAAACGAATTTGTAGAGCAGAAAATTCTCTACAACTTTGCTCTGTTATGCTTTTTGCATATCTCGCATAGTTTCAGAAATATTTGCAAACAAGACGTTGATTTGATACCGTCACTTGATTTTAAGTAAACCAGGCGTTCGGAAATGTTACGTGATATTCTACGACCAGAACTCAGTTTGGCATACGCTACCTTGCGTTTTGTATTTTCTTATAATAACTTACGCGTTGTCATTTCAAAGCAAAGGCGCACTGAAGAATTAACAAAGATACGTCGTTCTAAATACGATAAATTATAATCTAGTTTTTAAGAATGCTATATTAACAGTTAACAACTGCCATCAATAGTACGAGAATTAAGGAACAGTTTCATAATTGTTCGCCGTACTGTAGTGGGCAGCACATTAGGTTACAATGCACTTGGTCGATAGAAACCCGCAGGTACAAGGATTTTTTCCCCCTTCGCCTATGTACGAGTGCTTCCTCTGAAATGTGCGTTTATTCCATTTTTGCAGTTCGGTGGTATGTATTTCATTGCATTTTCACGGAATAGAACAAATGCACTTTCCAGAGAAAGCGCTGTTACATTTGAACAATTACTAACCTTGCAGAATATAGTTATGTGTAATTATCTGAGTGTGCGCAAACCTTTTAGGGTGCAAGATGAAAAAAAATTGCCAGCAATGGTTTTTTGTTTTTATTAACTAATTTATTTATTTATATTTTTTATTCTTCAGGTAAGTCGATACTTTGCGGTGGTTTTTTCATGTTTTTTTCTGGGTTGTTCGCTGAGAATTTTGCTCAGTTTTTTTTTTTATTACAGATGGCGTGGAGCCCTCTTTCTTTTTATCTCTTTTCATTGGTTCTTCCGTTTGATCGGTACTTTGCCGACTTTGCTTTACTTTTATCTTTTCGTCGTTCACTTATATTATTCGTCAGAGGGCGTAGAACTCTTCGACCGAGCGCGCTAACACGCCGTTAACTCTGACAAACACAAACAAATACTTCGCCCATTACAGTACGACGAACAGCTGCGAGAGCAATACGTAATTCAAGTACCATCGATGGCAGGTGTTATCTGCTAACAAGGTATTTTTCGACATTAGATTATAATTCATTGTCCTAAGAAAACCGTGTTTTTGATCATTTTCAGTAAGGCATTGCTTTGCAATGAGAACGCTTGCGTTATAATAAGACAATCATCAAGCAAGAGGGCTAATGCAAGTAAAGAGAGTTCCGGGGAAGGTTTCTGGCGAGAGAGATGTCACATATTGATTTCCGAACGCGAAATGTACGCTGTGTTCCTTCCGGGCTATAGTCACTAGTGCGAACACAAGGCTATAGTCATACGTAACTAGTACAGGCAAAGAAAATAAACTTAGAACAACTTCCAAGGCAAGACAGGTGATAAGATTTTAACGGAAAAAGGTAATGAAAATATGTGCGAGTAACAGTAAAAGTTAAAAAAAAAAGAGAATGTTTGTCAAAGATTAAATATCAAGTAATTGTGGCTGTTTGGTAAAATACGGTCAGAAAGAATATTACTTATTGGGTGCGTAGATTTTAACACATTAGTATAGTCGTAATCATATCCTCCATATTCTTTTATTGCTGTTGTTGTGGTCCTCAATACTGAGACTGGTTTGATGCAGCTCTCCACCCTACTCTATTCTGAGCGAGCCTCTTCATCTCCTCGTAAAGACGGCAACCTGCATCTATTTGAATCTGCTTACTGTATTCATCTCTTGGTCTCCCTCTGAGATTTTTAACCCAAAAACTTCCCTCCAACGCTAAATTCACGATTCCTTGATGTCTAAGAATGTGACCTACTAATCGATCCCTTCTTTTAGTCAGGGTATGCCAGAAATTCCTTTTCTCCCCAATTCTGTTCAGCACCTCCTCATTAGTTACGCGATCCACCCCCTAAT
This sequence comes from Locusta migratoria, assembly GCA_026315105.1. Lineage (NCBI taxonomy): Eukaryota > Metazoa > Arthropoda > Insecta > Orthoptera > Acrididae > Locusta > Locusta migratoria. The sequence continues at coordinate 552,095,707 of CM048744.1, forward strand.
CTTGAGCATTCTTCTGTATCTCCACATTTCAAAAGCCTCTATCCTCTTCCTGTCCGCACTGTTTATCATCCCAGTTTCACTCCCGTACAAGGCAACACTCCACACAAATGCCTTCATAAAGGAGTTTTTTACAATTAAATTTTCCATGTTAAGAAATTTCTCTTTTTCAAAAACGCTTTTCTATTCATTGCCATTCCGCATTTTATATGCTCTGTAGTGCGACCATCATAAGCTATTTTACTGCTCAAGTAGAAAAACCCATCTACTACATTTATTGTTTCATTACCTAATCTAATATCTTCAGCATCGTCTGATTTTCTTATCCTGCATTCCATTACCCTTGTTTTGCTCTTGTTAATGTTCATATTATACACACCTGTCAACACATTGCTCATTTCGTCCATTCCGTTCAATTGCTCTTCCAGATCATTTGCTGTCTCTGGCAGAATTACAATGTCATCGGCCAAACGCAGTGTTTTTATTTCTTCCCCTGAACTTAAATCCCTTCTCCAAACTTCTCCTGGCTTTCCTTTATAGCTTGCTCAATGTAGAAATTGAATAACATTGGAGAAAGGCTACAACCCTGTCTTACTCCCTTCTCAACCTCTGCATCCTTTTCATGCTCTTCAACTCTGATAACTGCTGCCTGGTTTTTGTACAAGTTGTAAATAACCTTCCGTTCCCTATATTTTACTACCGCTGATTTCAAGATCTGAAAGAGAGCAATCCAATCAATATTGTCAAAAGCTTTCTACAAATCTGCATCAGCTAGAAATGTAGGTTTGCCTTTCCTTAATCTATCTTCTAAGACAAGCTGTAAAGTGAGTATTGCCTCCCGTGTTGCTAAATTTCTCCTGAACTCAAAGTGATGTTCCCCGAGGTCAGCTTCTACCAGTTTTTCCATCCTTCTGTAAATAATACTTGTTAAAATTTTTCAGCCATGACTTATTAAACTGATGGTTCTGTTCAAAAATGTTCAAATGTTTGTACAGATTATGGGACTTAACTACGGGGTCATCAGTCCCTAAAATTACAAACTACTTATGAACTACTTACGAACTAGGACGGCACAAATATCCATGCCCGAGGGGGGATTCGAACCCCCGACCGTAGTAGCCGTGCAGACCGTGACTGAAGCTCCTCAGTCCCCTCGGCCACCGCGGCCGGCGATGGTTCTGTAATTTCCACACCTGTCTGCACCTACTTTCTTTGGAATGGGGATTACAATATTCTTCTTGATGTCGGAGGGTATTTCCCCTGACTCATACATCTTGCATACCAGGTGATACAATTTTTTTCATGACTGGCTCCCCTAACGATATCATCAGTTCAGACGGAATATCATCTACTCCAGGGGTCTTGTTTCAAGTCCTTCAGCGCTCTGTCTAATTCTTCCCGCAGTATCATATCTCCTATCTCATCTTCCTCCACTTCGTCTTCCATTTCTAGAATACTGCCTTCAAGTTTATTTCCTTTGTATAGGCCCTCTATATATTCCTTCCACAGACCAGCTTGCCCCTCTTTTCTTAGTAATGGTTTTCCGTCTGAGTTCTTGATATTCATACAGCTGTTTTCCTTGTCTCCAAATATCTCTTTCATTTTCCTTTAGGCGGTATTTATCTTTCCCCTAGTTATGCATTCTTCTACGGTTCTGCATTTGTCCTCTAGCCACTCCTGCTTATACAGTCTGCACTTCCCATCAATCTCATTTTTCAGCATTTTTGTACTCCTTTTTTCCTGTTTTACTTGCTGAATTTTTATATTTTCTCCTCTCATCAAGTTAAGTATATCCTGTGTTATCCAGGGATTTCTGCCTACATGGTCCTCTGCTGCCTTCACTGCCCTATCTCTCAGAGCTATCCCATTCTTCTTATACTGTATTACAGTCGTTGCCTAATGCTCCCTCTGAAACTCTCAAACACTCCCGGTTCCTTCAATTTGTCCAGGTTCCATCTCCTAACCTTTCTTTCTGCAGTCTCTTAAGTTTTAATCTGCATTTCATAACCAATAAGTTGTGGTCAGAGTCTATATCTGCCCCTGGATATGTCTTACAGTTTAGAACATGGTTTCTAAATATATTCCTTATCATTATAAAGTCAATCTGGTACCTTCCAGTGTCTCCTGGTCTCTTCCACGAATACAGTCTTCTTTCACGATGATTAAGCCAAGTGTTGTTGAACATTAAATTGTGTTCTGCGCGAAATTCTCCCAAGCGATCTCCTCTTTCATTCCTTTTCCCCGGTCCATATTCACCTACTATATTTCCTTCTCTTCCCTTTCCTACTACCGAGTTCCAGTCCCCAATCACAATTAAGTTTTCGTCTCCCATAACTTTCTGAATAATTTCTTTTATCTCCTCGTACATTTTTTCGATATTCTCACCATCGGCCGTGCTAGCTGGCATATAAACTTGCACTACTGTGGTCGATGTTGGCTTGGTGTCTATCTTTACTACGATAATGCGTTCACTATGCTGTTCATAGTATCTTACCCGCATTCCTATTTTCTTATTCATTATCAGACATACTCCTGCGTTACCACCAACTGATTTTGTATTAATAACCCTGTACTCACCTGACCAGAAATCCTGTTCATCTTGCCACCGAACTTCACTAATCCCTACCGTATCTAAATTTAACCTATCCATTTCTCTTTATAAATTTTCTACCTTACCTATGTGATTAAGGATTAGAACATTCCACGCTCCGACCCGTAGAATGCCTGTTTTGTTTTTCTGGGTAGTCCCCGCCCGGAGATCCGAATGGGGGACTATTTTACCTCCGGAATATTTTACCCAAGAAGATACCATCATCATATAGTTACACAGTAGAGCTGCATGTCCTTGGGAGTAGTAACGACTGTAGTTTCCTCTTGCTTTCAGCTCTTCGCAGTAACAGTCTACATTGTCAAAAGATTTCTCCAAATCTACATCAGCTAGAAATGTAGGTTTGCCTTTCCTTAATCTATCTTCTAGGATAAGCCGTAAAATGAGTATTGCCTCCCATGTTGCTAAATTTCTCCTGAACTCAAAGTTATGTTCCCCGAGGTCGGCTTCTACCAGTTTTTTCATACTTCTGTAAATAATTCGTGTTAAAATTAATCAGCCGTGACTTATTACACTGATGGTTCTGTAATTTTCACACCTGCTGCACCTGCTTCCTTTGGAATGGGGATTACGATATTCTTCTTGATGTCGGAGGGTATTTCCCCCTGTCTCATACATCTTGCATACCAGGTAATACAATTTTTTCATGACTGGCTCTCCTAACGATATCATCAGTTCAGACGAAATATTATTTACTCCAGGGGCCTTGTTTCGACTCAAGTCCTTCAGCGCTCTGTCAAATTCTTCCCGCAGTATCATATCTCCTATCTCATCTTCCTCCACTTCGTCTTCCATTTCTAGAATACTGCCTTCAAGTTTATTTCCTTTGTATAGGCCCTCTATATACTCTTTCCACCTTTCAGCCTTCCCCTCTTTGCTTAGTACTGGTTTTCCGTCTGAGTTCTTGATATTCATACAGCTGCTTTTCTTGTCTCCAAATATCTCTTTTATTTTCCTGTAGGCGGTATCTATCTTTCCCCTAGTTATGCATTCTTCTACGGTTCTGCATTTGTCCTCTAGCCACTCCTGCTTAGCCAGTCTGCATTTCCCGTCAGTCTCATTTTTCAGACTTTTTGTACTCCTTTTTTCCTGTTTCACTTGCTGAATTTTTATATTTTCTCCTCTCATCATTTAAGTATATCTTTTTTTATCCAGGGATTTCTATTAGACCTCGTCCTTCTGCCTACATGGTCCTCTGCTGCCTTCACTACTCTATCAGAGCTACCCATTCTTCTTCTACTGTATTAGCCGGCCGCGCTGGTCAAAGGGACTGCGGCGCGCCCGTCACGGACTGCATGGTCACTACGGTCGGGGGTTCGAATCCTCCCTCGGGCAGGGATATTTGTGCCGTCCTTAGCATTAGCTAGTTCATAAGTGGTTTGTAAGTTTATGGACTGATGACCCTGTAGTTAAGTCCCATAAGTTCTCAACCACCTCTGGTTCCTTCAGTTTGTCCAGGTTCCATCTCCTAACCTTAAAATCTGAGGGTATGCTCCTGTCTGGTACATTTTACGCACCAGGTGAAGTAGTTTTGTCATGGTTGGCTCTCGCAGAGGCTTCAGTAGTTCTGATGTAATTTTTTTTATTATTTATATTTTTCATATTGCCGCGAGAGACCACAAATACCGAATTCCGCCGTGGCGCAGGGGATAGCGTCACGGACTGCGGTGCTGGAGGTCGCCGGTTCAATCCCGCCCACCGGCAAAAATTTATTTCTTTGTAATTAACAATTCCAGAAGGTTTTTCATCTTTCTTATGTTCACTTGTAAATTCTGCTTGTTTCTTATGCCAGCTCTTCTACTAATTTCTGGGAAATTCTGTCTGTGTATAAATAGCAGGGCACTCTGCCTGAGAGGCAGTGCATGAACAAATCCGAAAGCATGGCAAATACAAGGATACTTTTCGGAACTTTCTGTGTATCCCATTGACTTATATCTATAATAAGTTGGGATTGTGACGTGTTTTTTGTGATTGACGACAGAGTGACGTCGGTTTTTTTATTCATTTCAGGTTTTGTTTTTTATACCAGTGTGACGTGTCTTTTTTATCTCAATGCGTGCTCTACCTGCATGGAACTTTTCATGCACCCTTTCTGGTTTATGTTTGCGCCAAAGATTGAACGAGACTGTTGTCGGCAGTTCACGCTCGTGGGGCGGAATTATTCGTTGCTTCTTTTATACAATTTCTTGAAGATTTTCAGCTGAGCACGGCTCTTTCTTTTTGAAGAGAATCTACATTTGTCCAAAAATCCTAGAAGAGGAAAGTGTATCCATCATGTCACAACTGGCTTCATTTGATGTCAAAGGAAATCTTCTTTTTTATTACATAACCGGCATGATATCGTCGGGGGACTTTTTCTTTACTCGCCAATGAAGGCGGTTTTGGAGAAAAATAAAAATGAATATGAAAATTCATCGGGGGACATTTTTTGTCATCAGCCGATAAAGGCTTTAATGGTGAGCGAAAAGACGGGATGTAGGGGAGTAGGGAGCCCCAAAAAAAAGTCAGTGCTGTGTGTATATTGAGTTCGTAATAAACGTGCTTTGAGTGTAAGTGCTGTGTTCAGTTGCCTTCGAAGTCAAGCCTGCTCCCATTTCAACGCGACAATATTCTTGTCCGAAATGTTTGGAAAAAATCATGAAACCAAAGGCTACGCCAGTACGTTTTTTTTTTTTTGTGTCGTTGGCGTCGTGTATGTGTGAGAACGCTGTGAGGCGGCGTGCGTGAGCAGGTTGGGCTCGCCTGGTGGCAGACGGAGTCCGGGAGGCGGCTGTGCAGACCGCACCGGCAGGAGTAGTTTGCAGAGCGAGCAGCTCGTTATCTGGCTGGCAGCCGGCAGGCGGGGAGGAGGCAGTAGCGAGTAGCGAGCGGCCATTCCTAACCACCCCTAACCCCCTGCTACCACCCAGGGCCACCCCTAGCCGTAAGCTGGGGCAGCGCGGTGCAGTTAGCAGCGGGAAGGCGCTCCGCTCTCTGTGACTAATGGCGCAAAAGGCGGCGGCCAACGTCAGCCAGCTTCCTGACACACAAACACGAGCAGCGGCGGCGCGGCCTGTCTGCTCACTGGTTCACTGAACCCCCGTAAAAAAGCTCTTCGTGAAAAAAAAAGTAAATAAGTAAACAATACAAAAAGTAGAATAGGTTTCAGAAATTACTGTAACCAGTCGCCTTTTGTTTCTTCTTAATGAAGATTTATTTAAACCATTACCGGTTTCAAGCTGCCTAGCAGCTCATCTTCAGATGGTATACATTTATTTCAAATTACATTTGTATCTGTGGCAGGGCAGAAAACGAGAAAAAAGTAAACACTAATTTTGGTAGGCTATACTGAATAATTACAATATAAGTCTGTCTTCAAGACATTACTTACAGTTATGAGCTTCACATTTAATTTGTCCATATTTGGTCCGCTTATGGATAGGATTTCACTACACTTCCTTCCATCAACACACCACAGCAACTCCCACGACTTTTAAGTGGTAAAATTAACAAACACTTCACACACATTACGACTTTACAGCTACAGCTACAGTTGTAAAGTCGTAATGTGTGTGAAGTGTTTGTTAATTTTACCACTTAAAAGTCGTGGGAGTTGCTGTGGTGTTTTGATGGAAGGAAGTGTAGTGAAATCCTATCCATAAGCGGACCAAATATGGACAAATTAAATGTGAAGCTCATAACTGTAAGTAATGTCTTGAAGACAAACTTATATTGTAATTATTTAGTATAGCCTACCAAAATTAGTGTTTACTTTTTTCTCGTTTTCTGCCCTGCCACAGATACAAATGTAATTTGAAATAAATGTATACCACCTGAAGATGAGCTGCTAGCCAGCTTGAAACCGGTAATGGTTTAAATAAATCTTCATTAAGAAGAAACAAAAGGCGACTGGTTGCAGTAATTTCTGAAACCTATTTCAAGAAACAGTCGCAGGTTCCAACACAATGGATAAAATTTTCAAAAAGTACAATGTTTGGTTGTGTGGCCATATTCCGCAGCAGCTGTTAAAATTGATTATAAGAGGTAATCTGTCTTATGCTCACTGCAATTAAGAGATTTATTTTACACCAGAAGCGTTTCGCTTTTTTTTAAATTTTAAAAGCATCTGCTGTGGTCTGTAAATGATACAAAACATTTTGCACGTTAGGCCTAAGTGTTTATAACTTAATATTCGGCCTAATCACGGTGTTGATGTCTCTTCTTTACATGTTACTACTGTTTCTCCGTCTTGTTGGCTGGTGTTCGTTTGTTCCTGGCGTGTGTTTGTCGGGTGTGTACAACACGTTTCGTGTGTTTTTGTTTCGTTTCTTCCTTTTCAGCACATCACATCACTTCGCTTTCTGAATTGTATACAGATTACATATCACCTGTTATAAGTGGAATGCCTGTCTGTTTATTTATGATTTCACTACACAGTGGCTATGTTTTCGTCTGTTCATTTGTTTTTCGTGTGGTCTGTGAGTGTTGCCAACGTTATATATTTATAATACATAAAAACGACTTAATTCAACATGTGTGTGTGTGTGTGAGAGAGAGAGAGAGAGAGAGAGAGAGAGAGAGAGAGAGAGAGAGAGAGAGAGAGAGAGAGAGAGAGATAGAAAGAGAGAGAAATATTTAATTTAGTGAACATCTGACAAAACATCTTAACACCCTATAAAAGGTGTTTTTAAACTGTCATTCTTCGTTTCGTTCTTCTATCTGGTCATTTTATATGAACATTCAAAGTATTTTTCTCTCACGAGAAACGTTTTACATCGTAGTAACAGCTCCTATACGAGCCGTAGCCCGGCCGCTTAACATTGGCGGTAGTGGCCGCAGCGTTGCAATGCGCATGCGCGGCCGAGGTTCAAATTATCTTTAGAACCCTCTGGAGGCAACATATGGGCGCTCCCGTGGCAGGGAGGGGCGAGAAAATGTTCAAATGTTTGTTAAGCTTATGGAACTTAACTACTGGGTGATCAGTCCCTAAACTTACAAACTACTTATGAACTAGCTAAGACTAAGGACGGCACAAATATCCATGCCCGACGGGGGATTCGTACCCCAGACCGTAGTGGCCGTGCGGACCGTGACTGGCGCGCCACAGAGCGCTCGGCCACCGCGGCAGGCAGGGGCGAGGAGAAACGCCAGTTTTAACATTGGCTGATAGACACCAGCTCCTGGCCACTCGAGCTCCAGCGGTTACGCAGGAATTGTCCGGAAGCAAAGGCGATGGAGCTACTGTGAACCTCAACTTTGAAATGTAACAGGCAAGACCCATAACAATATTTAAATACACATACCACTACATTTACTTAGTTAAACAGACAAAATTAAAACTGTAATGTTTTGTCATACAATCGTAAACAAATGTCAACACAATATATCACACAGTGATATCAAGAGTTAATTACCAATATAAAATATCCTATCCATCGGTAGGAACATAAACTATGGAATAGTTTCATGTAAATCTTCAAATATAGATAAGCACATGGCTGACTAAATAAATGTTATGTGTTTCATTTTGAATATCAATTTCATGTTACGTAAAGTAAAGAAGAATATATGTGGGCATGTAAACTTTTAATCAAATTCAAAAAATCAAATGTTTGTTAAGCTTATGGGACTTAACTACGGGGTCATCAGTCCCTGAACTTACCAACTACTTATCAACTACCTTATACTAAGGACGGCACAAATATCCATGCCCGAGGGGGGATTCGAACCCCCGACCGTAATGGCCGTGCAGACCGTGACTGGAGCGCCTCAGTCCCCTCGGCCACCGCGGCCGGCTAATCAAATTCAATTTTAAATTAGCTTTTAACATAATAATGAAATGAGTCATAACAGGCGAGTCCACTGTATAGATGAACTCGGCAGATACACTTCTTATAGAATTAATGATACTGGGGAGTAATAGACACGTAAATTTTAGGAACAGTTTCCTATTATTATTTTCCACGTTATTACGATTCATTGTTACTTTTCATATTCAGGTATATTTTCAGATATTGGAAATACTTACGAGGGTTTAAATGTTGCCGGCCGCGATCGCCGAGGGGACTAAGGCGCTCCAGTCACGGTCTGCACGGCCACTACGGTCGGGGGTTCGAATCCCCCCTCGGGCATGGATATTTGTGCCGTCCATAGTGTTAGCTAGTTCATAAGTTGTTTGTAAGTTTAGGGACTAATGACCCCGTAGTTAAGTCCCATAGACTATACAAACATTTGAACTTTTTTGTTTTGTTTAAATGTTATTAAAAGATGAACTCGTATTTAAGCTTGATTTTCAGAATATGAAATGCTTTTACGACTAAGATAAGTGATTGTAAATTTAATATATGAATGTCTTTAACGATTCCAACAATGCTGGGCACTGTTGGAAATGACATGTAACGGCGGCCCGCAGAGGTCGAAGGACCGCAGTTCCGATTCAAATTTCGAAACTTGTGACACTGTAAGCAGCTCCCCCTCCTAACCTTACGCGTTTGCTAAGGCTGCTCTCCCGCACAACTTTTCAAACAGTTGAATACTTTGTAATAGAGTTCCAGATTGCTGCTTATGTTTTATTTAAAATTGCTACAGCTGTTTCGACAGTTTGTCTTTCTCAAGCGCGTCTACGATGTTTGGACGTTAATTAATGTTGACATCTGTCGTAACTGTTGCTTTAACTGTCAGGTGTTATGCAGCTTTTTACATTAAAACTTTAAATTAAAGAAACTTTTGTATTTTTTCGTAATTAGCAACAGCTTTGCCAAAGATGTTTACATATACCAAAGCTGTTGCTAATTACGAAAAAATACAAAAGTTTCTTTAATTTAAAGTTTTAATGTAAAAAGCTGCATAACACCTGACAGTTAAAGCAACAGTTACACCAGATGTCAACATTAATTAACATCCAAACATCGTAGACGCTTGAGAATGACAAACTGTCGAAACAGCTGTAGAAATTTTAAATAAAACATAAGCAGCAATCTGGAACTCTATTACAATGTCTTTTTACGACGTATATGATGCTGCAGGCCCAACAATTAGGAAAGTTAAATATTTGTTACAACGAAGAGTATAAATGTCATTTACCCTCAAAATCGTGACACATTTGCAGAAACGTCCAAAGATATTTGGCAAGTACAATCCAGAAATTGTTGTTACCGTATCTGTTAATCAGAAGATTGGGTTTAGAAAAAATTGCTTGCAGTTGCTCTCTAACCTACTACCTTCGACAATGCAGCGCGATGTCACTAAACTAGGGTTTTCTTGCTAGGTGAAGAGCAGTGAATTCATTATTATTAATGATCTGATCTTCTGAAGGCTATTACATATGATTCGAATTTATAGCTATAGAATATTTTACGAAATATGTTTTTCATTAATCTTAAATGCGCCAAAAACAAATATGAAGGGCGGATGTTGTCTTAATGGAGAATTTGCCGATGCGCAAGGCAGTAGCTCCATTGCCTTGCTTCGGGACTATTCGTGGTTAACCGCCAAAGCTCGAGTAGGTAGGAGCTGGCGTCTCTACCAGCTCCAACGCCAATTTTAAAAGCGGCGTTTCTCCTTACCCCTCCGTGCCACGGGAGCGCCCACGTTGTCTCCCGGGGCTCCACTAGAGGTTTTGAACCTCATTGCAACACCGCGGCCGGCCGCGGTGACCGAGGGGACTGAGGCGCTCCAGTCACGGTCTGCACGGGCACTACAGTCGGGGTTTCGAATCCCCCTCGGGCATGGATATTTGTGCCGTCCTTAGTCTTAGTTAGTTCATAAGTAGTTTGTAAGTTTAGGGACTGATGACCCTGTAGTTAAGTCCCATAAGCTCTACAAACATTTGAACATTTTTTTTTTTTTTTTTTTTTTTTTTTTTTTTTTTTTTTTTTTTTTTTTTAACACCTCGGCCACTGCCGCCTATATTAAGAGGCCGCGCGACGACTCGACGCTGCACTCGTCGCAGAAGTCGAAGAACGCTTTCCACGTTACCTGCCACCGCGAGATCGGATGAAAGGATCAAAGAAATTGACATTGACGAAGTCAAAGAAGAGCTCCGTCAGCTCCATCGCCGAAAAGCCGCCGGCCATGATAACATCACGAACGGCTTGCTGAAAGAACTTCCTGAAAATTACGTCTATCTTCAAAGGTGCTGAACACACCTTCCAAGCGTTTGGAAACACGCGGACGTGGTAGCTTTGCCTAAGCCTGTCAAAGACGCAAGATTAGCTAAAAACTAGCGCAGACAATATCAAAACTGTTAGAGCGGCTGCTGCAACACATCACCGCTGAAGGCTTGCTTCCGGACGAACAGTTTGGATTCCTCAGCACACATTCTACCACACCTCAGCTGCTGCGTCTGTCGGAAGAGGCGTTAGGTGCCGTTGATCGACGCCATTACTTCGGCTCTCTCATGCTTGACGTGCACGAGGCCGCGGTGGAGTAGCCGAGCGGTCTAAGGCGCCTCGTTGCGGAGCGTGTGGTTGCTCGCCGTCGGAGGCTCGAGTCCTCCCTGGGGCATGGGTTTTTCTGTCTTGTCCTTAGGTTAGTTTACCTTAGTTTAAGTTTGGCCCGATAGATTTACAAACATTTGAACATTTTCTTGTCACGAACCTTTGACTCAGTGTGGCATGAAGGCCTCCTGGGGGTTCCCGTGTAACAAGTGAGTCTTCTGAAATCTGGAGCAGAGGTCGTTTCACGTTCGGGCAGACAGTGGAATTTCCAGGGAGCGTCGAGTGTAGCACTACTCGCTTTACACAGCAAACTTCCCGCACGCAGAGCCTGTCAAACCAACTCTGTACGAGCACTCGTTTACGTGATGTCTACGCGACGTAAAACGTTTGTCATGCGATAAAAATACTTTGAAACTGCATATAAAATGATTTGATAGAAGAACGAATCGAAGATAGCTTATAAATGTAAACAAAAATTCACAAACCCTGAGACCTTCTCGTCTCAAACATGTCAAAGACATTAAAGATAAAGGTGAAGCAATGAATTAAAAATTGTGATGCGGCCGGGAATCGAACCCGGACCCCCTGGTTACTAGGGGAGTCGTACTTAGACTATTCCGAGGCGCCGTAAGCGCTAGTGGGGCCGTGGTCTACTGGTGTGGTGGTCTAGTGGTGCTGGGCGCCGTGACTCAGCGCGCCCGGTTATGGTGCTAAACGCCCCCTGTAATAAAAAGGCTGAGCTAAATATTCAACGAACAACCAAGAACAAAGTGCATCAACGTCTGCAAACCAAAGATCTTCCTGAAGGAAAAAAAAAAAGTTAAAAAAGTGGTATGACGTCTGCCTAGTAAGGATGGAGGTCCGGGTTCGATTCGTGGCCGCATCACAAATTTTAATTCATTGCTTCACCTTTAAAGTTTAAAAACACTTTTTATTTATACAATGAAATTTCTCTTGAAAAGGAACAGAAGTTCCGACAGTCCGCAGCTATAAATGTTAATTATACATATTAAAAAAAAAAAAAAAAAAAAGGTAAAGCAGTCAACAATCCGAAGATTGGTTTGAACACCACATTGCTTTACTAGGCATGGTCCTGTTTGGAGGTGGTATGCCGTTGCCTTCCTCCGACCTTCAAACTGACTTACCCAGCCAGTTATAGGGGGACCTACAGTTTAACGTGGATTCCGAACCACGGTGCTACTCGGTATTTTTCACATGAGCTATACTGCCAGAGGTGAAAGAAGTGGAAAGTGACAGATAAAAATCCCAGGACCTGGCGGGGATCGAACCCGCGACCTTTGGGTTTGTAGTCTGGCACTCTACCACTGTGCAACCGAGGCGCACAACTATACATATATATATCAATTCGAAATTTGCGAGAATTTCAGACTCTAGCTGTTATTCTTTAGTTGGTCTATGCTTTTGCAACACATGAAAATTTGTGCCGGACCGGGACTCGAACCCGGGTCTCCCGCTTATCGCGAGCGGTCGCCTTAACCACTAGGCCATCCGAATACGCTCCACGGTCAGACCCACTAGAGCCCAACTAAAGAATAACAGCTAGAGTCGGAAATTCTCGCAAATTGCAAATTAATATATGTATAATTACTTTTTATATATTTAGTTTTTTCACTGCGAGCTTTTTTCCGGGGGTTCATTGAACCAGTGAACACACAGGATGCACCACCATCGGTTCTACATGTGGTCAACGTGAGCGGCGGTCGCTAATTGTCCGCTACAGGCAGGTGGCAAGTTGGACGGAAAGAGGCAGCCAGCTACAGCCTCGCTGGCGGGAGAGGGTGGCAGCACTGCCGCTGCTGCGCCGAGACGAGCCGGTGAGATATCGGAAGAAGTTTCGCTCGCATGAGGGGAAGCCCCTATCGGGCAGGTGGGCTGGGGTGGGGCGGTGTTTCCTCAGAAAACGACGCGCCGCAGCCGCAGCCGCTGCTCGATTCGGTTAGCGACGCGGCGGCTTAGGCGCCCCTCGTCAACTCAGGCGGGGCAGCTGCGAGAAACCGCACATCAGGGGCAGGGCAGCGGCCTCTAGAGTGTGTCTCAGCGCGGTTCACAGTCCGTAGCCACTCCCAAACTCACATTGTAGCTTCTTTATAACAGTGACACTCCCTTTCCAAGAAACCTCGATTCATTAGCATTTATGAGAGCTTTCATCTTCACGAGTAATATTAAATTTTTTCTCTAGGACACGTAATATGACACCATTGCCAGATAGTAGGAACTATAGCGGAAAATCGTAATGGATGACCTAGTTCGGAAGTGCAGTGGGAAGAGTTAACTATTACTCCGTTCCATTGTGTCGATTCCTTCCCTGTGCGAATGAGTAAGTGTTTTAAAGGGTCTTGGGGTGGATGTCTCTGTCCTAAAAATACCGCGTGTTCACTACTCACGTATTCCACTACCCTAGTAGCCGTTTCATGCGTCAAGCGCACGTGCGACATAATCAGGGAAATCCTACATTTCTCAACGCGACAACAATCCTACTAACGAAGGTACGGGCATATGGGAAAGGTACCCAAAGCTCAAAGACTACTCAAGTAATAGAACCCAGTACGTTGTCCTTGATGGCGAATGTTCATGAGAGATTAGTTATAATCACAAGTGCCCCAGGGAAGTGTGATGGGTTTCTGTCTATATAAACGATCTGACGGACAGAGTAAGCTGCAATCTGCGGCTGTTTGCTGATGATTCTGTGGTGTACAGGAAGGTGTCGTCATTGATCGTCTGTAGTAGGATGCAGGACGACTCGTTCCATTTTTCTAGTTGGTGTGAAATGTAGACAAAACTAAGGTGATGCAGATGAGTAGGAGAAACAATGCCGTAATGTTCGAATACAGCATTAGTGGTGTACTGCTTGACAGAGTCGCGTCAATTACATACCTAGGTATAACGCTGTACAGTGATATGAAATGGAACAAGCTTATAAGGACAGTACTGGGGAAGACGGATGGTCGACTTCGGTTTATTGGGAGAATTTTGGGAAAGTTTGATTCGTCTGTAAAGGAGACCACATATAAAACGCTTGAGTAATGCTCAAGTGTTTGGGATCCACGCCAGATCGTTTTAAAGGAAGAGCCAGAAGCAGTTCAGAATCGGACCGCTAGGTTTGTTACTGGCAGGTTCGATCAATGCGCGAGTGTTACTCAGGTACTTCGGGAACTCAAATGGAAGTCACTGGAGGGAAGGCAACGTTCTTTCCGAGAAACACTGTTGAAGAGATTTAGAGGACCGTTATTTAAAGCGGACTTCAGAAAGATTATACAGCCGCCAACTTACATTTCGCGTAAAGACCACAAAGATCAGAGAGATAATAGCTCGTACAGATACATACAAGTATTCATTTTTCCCTCGTCCTATATGGGAGTGGAAAAGGAAAGCAAGTTACAAATAGTGGTACTACGTACCCTCCACACGCACCTTTGTGTGGATTGCGGAGTACGTAGATGTGGAAATGTGCTTTGTGCGGGAGTGGTCGCGTTGTGTAAGGCATCATGCTACGGACTGAACGGTCGCTCCCGTCGGAGGTTGCAGTCCTCCCTCGGGCCTTGGTGGAGGGGGGGGGGGTAAGTTAGTTCAAATGTTCAAATGTCTGTGAATATATCGGACCAAACTGCGTGGTCATCAGTCCGTAGCTACAAACTACTTAAACCTAGGTAAACTAACCTGACAAACACACACACCCATGCCCCAGGGAGGACTCGAACCTCCACGGCGAGCAACCGCGCGCTCCGCAGCGAGGTGCTTTAGATCGCTCGGCTAATCCACCGTGGCTGCAAGTTAGTCTAAGCAGGAGAACTTATGACCATAACTGTTTGGTTCAGTATACAAACATTTAAACATTTTGAGAAATTCACAACTAAGATCGTCGCAGAATCGTTTGAGCCTTATGAACCGCAAAGAGTATTATAGTCGATAGTACCTTATCGAAAATTCCCTATCTTTCAAATTACTCCTTTCTCATACTAAAGTGGAATTATGTTTAGCGTGACGTCATTGTTTGCCTGGACTCTGTTTTGTGTTTGCCGTCATTTTCGTGAATACCTCCAGGCCAGTGAAGTGATCGTCGCTTCGAAATTGCCGCGGTCGACTTCCTCCACCATCCCCTCGTAATTGAAGTTTATGCACCGTATCCAGTGACCACGCTGTCGACAGGTTGTTAAAGTCTAATCTTCTTTCGGTCTTTCCTTCTTTCCTGCTTCTTCAAATATATTAAACGTAAATCCGATATGCACAAGTTTCATGATAAAAACTTTTCCAAGTTCTGGGGCACCGAACACGTCGGCAAGTTCCGGCGCTGCCGCCTGCCGCTCCTTCCGCTGTCGGCGTTTCGCTAACTACCTGTCGGCTACGTGCCCACTCCACCCGTCTATCCGACTCCCAGATGCCAGTTACACTCTGCAAGTCGGTCTACAGCTACATCTACATGGGATACTCTGCAAATCACATTTAAGTGCCTGGCAGAGGATTCATCGAACCACCGTTATACTATTTTACCTCCCATTCCATTCTCGAATAGCGCTCGGGAAGAATGAACACCTGAATCTCTCCGTTCGGGCTCTGATTTCTCGTATTTTATTCTGATGATCATTTCTACCTATGTAGGTGGGAGTCAACAATATATTTTCGCATTCGGAGGAGAATCTTGGCGATTTGTAGTTTCGTAAGTAGACCACGCCGCAGCGATAAGCTCCGTTTTTGTAAGATTTCCATCCCAGATACTGTATCATTTCCGTAACGCTGTCTCCCCTGTATCATGACAATGCGAAACGAACTGCTCTTCTTTGGACTCTTTCGATGAACTCCGTCAAACCCACCTGCCCACACTGGGCAGCAATACTCAAAAAATGGACGGACAAGCTTAGTGTATGCAGTTGTAGTTCTGTTGCATCTTTTAAGGAATCTGCCAATAAAACGCAGTCTCTAGGTCGCCTTTCCCACGACATTATCTACGTGTTCTTTCCAATTTAAGTCAGAAGTAATTGTAATTCCTATGTATTTCTTGGAGTTTACGGCCTTCACTTTTGATTGATTTATCTTGTAAACAAAGTTTAACGGGTTTCTTTTCGTACTCACGTGGACGACTTCACACTTCTCATTATTTAGAGTCAACTGCTAATTTTCACACCATACTGATATCTTAGTCAAATCGTTCTGCAGTTGGTTTTTATCTTCAGATGATTTTACTAGACGGTCATTTGCAAACAACCTAAGAAAGCTACTTAGATTTTCCCCTAAATCGTTTATGTAACGAGGACCAATAACACTACCCTGTGGAACGCCGGATATCACCTCTGTTTTAGTCGATGCCTTACCATCGATTACTACTAACTGATTCCTCTCTGAGAGGAAATCCCCTATCCAGTCGCAAATTTGGGCCGATATAACGTAACCGCACAATTTGATTAAAAGCTATTTGTGAGGTACGGTGTCAAAAGCCTTCTGGAAATCAAGGAATCCGGAATCAATTTGCGAACCCTTGTCGATAGCACACATCACTTCGTGTTTGTAAAGAGCTATTTGTGTTTCGCATGAACGATATTTTCTAAATCCATGTTGACCTTGGGCCAATAGATCATTCTGTTCGAGATAATCCATAATATTTGAATACAGGATATGTTCCAAAACCCTGCTGCAAATTGAAGTCAATGAAAGAGGCCTGTAGTTTAATGGGTTACTCCTACTGCCTTTCTTGAATATAGGTGTGACCTGTGCAACGTTCCAATCTTTTGCACAGATGAAACTTCCTGGCAGATTAAAATTGTGTGCCGGAACCGGGACTCGAATCTGGGACCTTTGCCTTTCGCGGGCAAGCGCACTACTGCACTAGTGCGCTTGCCCGCGAAAGGCAAAGGTCCCAGGTTCGAGTCCCGGTTCCGGCACACAATTTTAATCTGCCAGGAAGTTTCATATCAGCGCACACTCCGCTGCAGAGTGAAAGTTTCATTTTGGTACAGATCCTTCTTTGAGAGAGCGGTTGTATATGGCTGTCTAGCCGCATCACACTACCGGTGCAACACTATTTTCACAAGTACTTTACGCTGCTAAATCTATACAAAGTGTATTCTTTTAGTGGAAACATACACTTTTTTCAAAGGATCAATGTCTATTGACAGTAACAAACTAAAAGTAGGATAAATTAGGAACTACAGTGATGCAAGACGCTAGTCGTTTTACGATAAACTGTAGTGAGAAACGTTTCCACAGAAACATCTGTACAACTCCTGTGACAGTACACAGAACAACAGGAGTTCCCACACTAGTGATGCGGATTCTGACCAGTAAAGACACAATTGACGTGACAGATTGTGTTCAAAATGACTATCGGCAGCGGCAATACACGCCTCGAGTGTGGCTTCGAGTTACCATTTCAGCGGAGATGTCCGAACAGATTGCGGTAATACGTCGTTAAATAGGGGAAAGGAGATTCGTACCCCCGACCGTAGTGGCCGTGCTGACCGTGACTGGAGCGCCTCAGTCACCTAGGCCACCGCGGCCGGCGTAGTTTTTCTGTATGTAACATTTAAGGCAACAGGGTGATTCTTATAATACAGAAGACAGAAACCACCAACTTTTGATTATGCTATTTATTACCTAAATAGCGCCGTTACCGCTTTCGAACCTTTCAGTTCATCATCAGACGGCTGTTTACGTCTACACAAATGTCACATTTTTCCTTTATGCAGATAATTTTTCTTGTGGTAAAAAGTCTTTTATGACAGAGTGAAGGCTTCCACGACCGGTTGACATTGTAGGTATTATATCTTCTGGGTTGTAAGGCCGTGTTCTTGGAATCTTGGTGCTTCCTGACGTTTCGTCAGATGCTGCGTCGGACCTCTTCGGAGATTGTCCGTCTGTTGAATCTTGCAGTCGGCAAGACTCAACAGACGGACAACCTCCGAAGAAGTCCGACGCAGCATCGGACGAAACGTCAGGAAGCAGCAAAATCCCAAGAACACGGCCTTACAACCCAGAAGATATAATACCTACAAAAAGTCTTTGGTTGTGTGGTGCCCTACAGTACAAAACCTGATTATAATGAGTTTCTTGAGCGTAAATGTGACTCATGATGCCGACAAATATTGCGAACAAACTTTTATGATAGAATTTTTCTTGTTATTTATTTACTTACATCGAAAAGTCGGTTCCATTAGGTTGCGTCGCTGATTACTGCAGCTGTTGCTGCAGTAAACACTTTTTGAAACACTATGTTCCTCCATATAAGTGTTTCAGCTGCAGGAATCAGCGACGTAACCTAATGGAAACGACTTTTCGACGTAAATAAATAATAACAAGAAAAATTCTATCACAAAAATTTGTTCACAATATTTGTCGGTATCACGAGTCACATTTACGATCGAGAAAATCATTATAATCAGGTTCTGTATTGTAGGTCAGCACACAACAAAAGAGTTTTCAACACACAAAAAATTATCAGCATAAAAGAAAAATGTGACATTTGTGTGGACGTGAATAGCCGTCTGATGATGAACTCAAAGGTTCGAAACCGGTAACGGCGCCATTTAGTTAATAAATAGCATAATCAAAAGTGGTTCGTTGCTGTCTTCTTTATTATAAGAATCACCTTCTATTTCATACACAACCACCGGCTCAAAATGTCAGTTTTTGACAAAATAGCATTTATGGCATTTAATTTGACTTTTTTCAAACGATGTCAAACTTGTCATCTTACCCTCGTTTGCGGGAAAGAGGACGAATGTCAGTCGATAATTTGACGAAGGATGTTTGGATAAACATAAAACATTTCATTTTAATAACAGAAGTGTCATACATTTGCTTTCCACCCGTCGCAGTTAGGCGCATTCAGCATGGGCCCACTTATGACAGTATGAACAACCATACAAATTCCCTAATTTATCACAGTCATTTTTCATTTCAGAAAGTTCCTCTCTAACTAAATCATAATCGTCGTCGTCGTAGTTTACGAATACTGAGCAATTAAGGAGTGCCTAATCTTATTTATTTTGCTTTCTCTTCTCCCCTTGGTCCCCTATTTGTGATTCAGTTTTTCTTTTTTCTTTTTTCTTTTTTTTTTTTCTTTCTTATTTCTTTTTCTTCAGTTTGACTTCTGTTTATAATGTGTTGCATACACAAGTGCAGCATTCTGTACCTCCTGTACAGCAATGGTCATCGATTCCTGCTTTCCTATGGGCATTGCTGCCTGTTGGTGCTTCATTTATACTTGTTACCCATGCTCAGTACTGCAAGTTACTATGAAAAGCTCATTAAAATGATTTACGAATTCTTTGGGAAAGTTGACATCTTGTCCGACCAGAAAATTGGTAAACTTATCTGAATCGGCCATTCCTAATTTAAACCCAAGAAAAACATTAAATTATCTTTGGAGTTTAATATATACAGTAAAGAAACAGCATGGTTTATAAATCTTCTCGGAAGATTAAAATTCGAATCCCAGATCCGGCACACAATTTTAATCTGCTAGGATGTTTCGTATTAGAGTACACTCCACTGCAGAGTGAAAATGTCATTCCATGGTGGTTTATAGTTTACGAAAAATCTTAAACCAGCTTGGAAACGTTTACCACACGTGCTCCAGAAGCTACTTCCGTGCACTGAAATATTACAACCAACTTGTACGTAAACATAAAAGTGTATTGTGCTAAATGGCGACCGTCGGCTTTCGTACATATTGTAGCACACGTACAGTGCTAATCGCTGGCAAGGCAAGACCTTCATTTGCTGCTCTGTCACGATAGTCGCAATAAATTAATGATTTGTCAACTTACAAGGAAAGTACTTGGGCTCGAACAAACACTTATACACCAAAATCGTATGAAAGATAATGTCAAGATCCCTTATTGCACTAGCGATACCCCCGTATCTACAAAACTCTGCAGTCGTCCGTTAGAGCCCTATGCGTGTGCCTTGCCACATTGCACTTTGACCTGTCGGTTCGCCAGTAGGGACGGTGCAGTGTGCCTCCTAAATTGCGTTTTGTGATGTTATTTGTGTGGTGAAGCGTCAGGTGGGGCGGCGATTGCTAATCAATCCTGCTAATGTATTGCGATTAGTTGAGATGAAGTTACGAAGAACCCTTTTTCGTGAAGATGGTATTAGTGTAGAAGATGAATCATTTGCATGCTTTCTCGTATCTGTTATGGTACAGAAATATGAGCATAAGTTAGATACTGTTGTTAGAAACTCTTAATATGATAATAGGGATGACAGTGACGAACAAATCATTCCAAGCTGTAGTGCTACGGTAAGTGCGGAAAGAGGCGATGGAAGCAGTGGCAGTGAATACCGTCTTTTGGGAAAAAGGTTAAAGTTGCAACTGTCATCACGGATTTTGATGACAATTCGCTAGATAACATGTACGACGATTATTACATAAGTTATAGTTAAGATATCTGCATTACGTATGGCGTCTACAATTACATCTACAGTGCTGTCTACGGCATGGCTGCAAAGCTTTGCAGGGAAACGACACCCACCAGCACATTGAGGTGTACGTACAGATCTTGTAACCAAACGTTCATACAGATACGTTCATACAGATATGTTTGTTCGAGCGCATGTACTTTCCTTGTTAGACTTCTCATCTTACCCTCCCTTTTTGGGTGTAGTTGATACGTCTTTGCAGACAACGTCTTTCACCTTTCCTCACAGAAAGCGTCTGCAGCATTCAATTCTGGGGACGGGCCGGCCAAGGAAAGAAGGAAGGAAGTTTGGGATTTAACGTCCCGTCGACAGCGTGGTCATTAGAGATGGATCTTACAATCGAATTTGTGGGTAAGAATGGGGAAGGAAATCGGCCGTGCCCTTTCATAGGAACCATCCTGGCATTTGCCTGGAGTGATTTAGGGAAATCACGGAAAACCTGCCGGCCTCGGTGGCCGAGGGGACTGAGGCGCTCCAGTCACGGTCTGCACGGCCACTACTGCCGGGATTTCGAATCCCCCCTCGGGCATGGATATTTGTGCCGTCCTTAGTCTTAGCTAATTCATAAGTAGTTTGTAAGCTTAGGGACTGATGACCCCGTAGTTAAGTCCCATAAGTTCTACAAACATTTGAACATTTGAACACGGAAAACCTAAATCAGGATGGCCGGAGCTGGATTTGAACCACCGTCCTCCCGAATACGAGGTGGTCAAGGTACAGGTACTCTGTTTCCGTTCTATTTGGTAACAATTTGTCAGGAGTTATTACAGAAATCAGTGCACTATTGGCAGGACAGCTATCATGTTGGTACCACAGGTTTCTCCTAAACTGCAAAAGAACGTCTTAGAGCAACGTGACAGAGGGTCTGTTACGAGGTTGCGTTCAGTGTAACGGCTAAGAAGAATGGGCCTATGTAGAAGCTAATAGTGGAGTGAGAAAGAGAGGGTTTGTAGTGAGAAAGAGAGGGGTTTCTTTTTTTCTTTTTATTTATTTATTAACGGGTCGCAGCGAGCAAACTAGAGGTATCGTCACAAGAGCAAAGTTATTGGCGAAACCCCCGCTGTGGCACAAGGGAAACTATCCGGTGATTTATGACGATAGCGTGGGTGGCAGAACGCAGCTTACTGTTGAATTACGAACCGAAGCTTTTAGGAGACACACAAAGGTATTAAAAGGACATCTGTTTTAAAGCGAAACAAGGGAAAATGAAACATTTTATTCTGAAAAAGGCTGAAGTGCTGTGTTACATGGTCATCCGATTTAGCAAGGGCAGCAATGGATAATTTAGCGCCACAAACGTTTTGTCGGAACAACTGCAAACGCTACAATCTCATACATAAGAATTTTTATACACACGGTGTCCATTGAATAAAATTTAATCCTAGTGTGGGATTAAATTCAGCGTAGAAAAAAGCAATTGGATTATACTGAAATTGTCGAAGGTTACTAAAGGTTTTCAAATACGTACAGAAACACCAAATATCCACAGGACAAGCACGTGCAGAGTATTAACAGATCGTACAAATTAGTGGGTGTAGCGCGGTAACGGTACGTGTATTCAGAACACTGTGGAAGGGAGGGCTCTTTCTAGAAGAGGTTTTTGTTGCATGTTCATTTTTTCAGGGCTTTCAAGCAAGGATAGTAATTTTAAGAAATAGCAGTTTCTGACGACAAAATAACAATCATCAATCACTTGGTTCATAAAACCTTCCATTTTTGTGGACAGCGACCATTCATATGGATCACAAGCACATTATATGAAAATATACTTACAATTAAAAAAAAAGATGATAATTAAAATAAATCTTATTGGAGACGACTAACTAAAATATAAACCATCATCGTGGATGTCTAGTCAAGGTGTGTCGACTAGAATCTCATGCCAAACTGTGGTGAAAAGGGGGGAACACAGTAACAGGTAAATTTGGTCCAATAGCCCCCAGATGGCGCAGGGATAAACTTGAATATTATTTTAATGAATTTATGTAACATCATCTTGCGCCCTTTAAATCATATTACTGGGACTGGGCGTACAAATAATCAATACAACCAACTGTCAATATAATATATATACACACACAGGCAGAACCCAATGTGCCAATGCTTATACTCAGGTATTGCACTACATATCATTTGATGAAGAGAGGGGCCGGCCGCGGTGGCCGAGGTGACTGAGGCGCTCCAGTCACGGTCAGCACGGCCACTACGGTCGGGGGTTCGAATCCCCCCTCGGGCATGGATATTTGTGCCGTCCTAGTTCGTAAGTAGTTCATAAGTAGTTTGTAAGTTTAGGGACTGATGACCCCGTAGTTAAGTCCCATAATAAAAAAAAAAAAAAAAAAAAAAAAAAAAAAAAAAAAAAAAAATGAAGAGAGGGAAGTAGGGAAGAGTAGGAAGATGAGAGAAAAGAGAGGAGGCGGGGGGCGGGCAGGGAGAATTAAGATGTGGATAGGAGGAGGTAGGGACCTTTCTTTCATTTCCTCTCTCTCTCTTTTTGTCACAAGAAATTATTTACCAAGATACATGTTACATAAAATATAGTGAACAAACAGATGACTGAAATTACTGTGTTCTTCAAATGCTAACTTCATCATAGTATCCCCCTGTCTCAACACTGTTCTATTTTATAGACTGAGATGTAAGTCATGTCCATGTAAGACTATTGTAGTTATATGAATTGCGACCTTATTATTATATTCAAATGTATGCCTTAACATGGCATTCTAATTGATGGGGCACATGCATCTATTTGTTCAAAAATATTTGTATAGCTTATGGGACTTAACTACGGGGTCATCAGTCCCTAAACTTACAAACGGCACAAATATGCATGCCCGAGAGGGGATTCGATCCCCCGACCGTAGTGGCCGTGCAGACCGTGACTGGCGTGCCTCAGTCCCCTGGGCCTCCGCGGCCGGCCATCTATTTGTTCACTATATTTTATGTAACATGTATCTTGGTAAATAATTTCTTGTAAAAAATGCATAACAATCATCAAATTCAATACTTTCTTCTCTCAAATTTAGAGACCTAGTAAAAGTTAAGAATATCTCGTGACATTGTAAAGCCGCGGTGGAGTAGCCGAGCGGTCTAAAGCGCCTCGCTGCGGAGCGCGCGGTTGCTCGCCGTGGAGGTTCGAGTCCTCCCTGGGGCATGGGTGTGTGTGTTGTCCTTAGGTTAGTTTACCTAGGTTTAACCAGTTTGTAAGCTACGGACTGATGACCACGCAGTTTGGTCCGATAGATTTACAAACATTTGAACATTTTGACGTTGTAAAACCGCAAAAACATCCGGACGTATTGTATTTCTATCGATTTTACTTTATTACGTCAGAGTCTTTGATTCTACGATGTCATAATTGACGTAGTAAAATAGTGTAATCTGGAGATTCCGATTTATTTCGTCGAAACCTGTGACAGGTACAACGTATTCCGCACATAAAGCGTGCGAGGATGAAGAGCGGGTTGCTCATACTTGAGCTTGCCCGGACACTGCCGGGGTGTGAGCGCTGAGAAGGAGTTAGGGATCTAATTGTTGTTGTTAGGAGACAGAGGGGACTAAACAGCTTGGTCATTAGTCCACTTAGGGCTCTAACTCGTAGTGTCGGCAAGGCCCAGATACACGTGGTACTGAGATCGTCAGGCGGATGTGACGTCACAGCTAATCGCCTCTGTCCAAAGGATGATGAACTATTGTGCATGTTTCCAGAATGAAACTTTCACTTTGCAGCGGCGTGTGCGCTGATATGAAACTTCCTGGCAGATTAAAATTGTGTGCCGGAACCGGGACTAGAACCTGGGACCTTTGCCTTTCGCGGGCAAGCGCACTACCGACTGTGCTATCCCGACACGACTCACGATGCCGCCTCACAACTTTACTTCTGCAGGAGAGCTTCTATGAAGTTTGTAAAGTAGGAGGCGAGGTACTGGCGGAAGTAAAGTTGTGAGGCGGCATCGTGAGTCGTGGCGGGATAGCACAGTCGGTAGTGCGCTTGCCCGCGAAAGGCAAAGGTCCCTTGTTCGAGTCCCGGTTCCGGCACACAATTTTAATCTGCCAGGAAGTTTCTTATTGTGCATGTATTCATCTTGAGTTTTGAATAGCTCTTCAATGTCCGTGATTGCTTACAAATAAATTTTCCTCAACCACATTGACAACAAAATATTTGCCACCATAGTGAAATCCAAACAGTACAAAATAACTTACTGGCACACTTATGTAGATCGCATCATATGGCTCCTGGATGAAACACCCAGTCGCATACAAGAACTTCACAATGACATCAACAATTTTCACCCAAAAATAAAATTTACCATAGAAACAGAAAATGACAGAAAGCTAAACTTCCTCGACCTCTCAATACACAGAGACAAAAATCAACACAAATTCTCCATATACAGAAAGCCCACCACCACAAGCACAGCCATACACAAACACTCAAACAATCCAATTACACAGGAACAAGCCGGATTCCAGTACATGCTGCACAGACTTAATCAGACCGCACTTAGTGATGAACAGTACAAAAATAAACTAAAACCAATCAAACAAATAGCAACAGGGTATGGGTATGACAAACATCATAGACAAATTAAACCACAAAATTAAAACTAAGTTAAAAGGAACAACTAACACACAAGCACAAACAGACCAGAAACACACCATAAGCACACAAAACATAAACCCACTCAACTCCCATACACAAAACACCCCCACACAGGACCAAAAATCAAACAAAACAACAAATAAATGGCACACTCTCACATATGTCAACAAAGCAACGCACAAAATAGGAAACATTCTCAAAAAACAAGGCTTTAAAATAGCATACAGAACAGATAACTCAATACAGAGAAAACTAAGAAATCAACACCAACACGGACAAACGTAACACTTCTGACATATACCAACTGACATGCTAGGATTGTAACTCAGTTTACATTGGACAGACATGCAGAAATTTCAATACTAGATACACAGGTGAGCACTAAAAAGCAGTAGTCATTCTACATTTGCAGAACACCTCAAAAGCATGAACCACAAACCAACCGACATAAATACTGATCTAAAGATTCTGAAACACAGCAAAAGCCTCCCACAAAAATTAACAGTCGAAGAGAACTAACACATATAGAAATCCATAATAGAAAGAAAAGAAATAATAAATGAATACATAGCCCTCTGCAACGGAACTATATTCCTCCCCCGAAGAACTGACAGAAAACCCATAAACACACACACACACACACACTCACACACACACACACACACACACACTCACACACACACACACACACACACACTAAAACGAAAGTAACATTCTTCAAAAACTACCGCCTCCACCACAGTCAGCTGTTCTTAACACTACTCCCAGAATTCAACTGCCCACCATCTTGATTTCATAACATAAACATTGAGTGAAGTGAAAGTGCCACAGTGCTTGTTCACAACGTGAAAACACCGCAAATTCACCAAAGCAGGTGACACAAGCTTGCTATAAACACATAGACATTTTGTTATAGAAACAGTCGCAACAGTAAAATAAATCAAAACACAAAAATGACGTCCTATATTTTCGTAAAAAATCCCGATATTTACAAGCTAACCATTCACCCCATTAACTACACACTTTTTGGTTTGCAGGTGACAAACTGTCAAAAATACACAGACATGTTTTGTGAGTTAAAGAAACACAAATATAACAACACGTGGTATTAAGGTAGGCCTAGTATACCTATAAAATAAGAAACGATTTATATTAGTTTCACAATTATCTGTAGTTTCTACACTTAACGTACAAAAAGTAAGAATCATTTCATTGTTCACTTGATAGACAGTATAAAATAATTATCCCACTGATGATGCTGCAACGTCAGCGAAACACGTTCGGGAGAAATAAAAACAATTGTGTTTGCTCAAGTCGGACCATACCAAAAAGCAAATTCATTGTGCATGTTTTCGTGCATGGTGCATAAACTATTGGTAACCAAAACCAGCATGATACGGCTCATGAAGGCAGAGCGATTCAGACGAAGTTTGGTATCCGTAATATCAATTTTAAATGAGAAATCATTTCACGGATATATATAATATGATATGGTTAATAGTTTATGTAATGAGCTCACGTGATAGATCTCGTCTTTAACATTACTATTTCTCATTATAACGACAATTTATTGAATCACTATCATACGTTTTTATAAGAAATACAAAAAGACGGTTACGCAAACAAGGCAGTGTGTATTTGAAGGTGTTGTATCATGCAGTTTGACATTAGTTTCCACGACTTGCTAATTGTTTATAACCAGCAGCAATTTGTTTAATTTTGTGCGTACGTTAAATCTGATTAGTTCATTGAAAAGAACAGTCAAAATTTAGAAGGACCCTTTTTTTGAACGAGTGCTTTAGTGATTAATGCGCAACGTTAACTGAATATCTTTATCGAATTGGTAAGGAAATTCTAATAGAATTCTAATAGTAGCGCAGGCTAGGAGTTCATCAAGTTTTAGTTTCTGCAAAAGTGGAACACTAGTAAAAATTATCAGAAAATTATATCTTTGCCTTATAACCCTTCAAACATCGCAAGGAATTCCTTCTAAAAGACACATGTGGTTCATGGTTTGGGTTCCTGTAGTCATGTCCTAGTTCATGAACCACGGGCAACGTATGAGTGGCCAAGTAAGTGGTCCTGACAGTTGGGATACCAGTTACTTTGGAATGAAGTTGGGCATCTCGGACATATTCTGAGTCGTGGCCACCTTTGTGCTCAGACGGTAAAGACTACCAAATCCACCGGTTAGTCCCTCGACCGTTAGGGGTAAAACCTAGTGGGGCCCTGGGCTGGGCAAGTAAGGCTAGCAACCTGCTTCCCAGGTACTTCAATATCATGCTGGCAAGAATCAGAGCTAAATGCCTCGGACCTTTGGAGGTGATGGAGTCCCACCTCTAAATGACAGACCAGGGACTCATCCGATACGACTTGGCAAACGATCTGGAATGAGATGGGGAGCTATTAATATCAATGGGGATTACACTGGGAAGAAGGTAGAGCTGGCGGAGGCTTCAAGTAAGATGGGGTTAGATGTCTTAGCTGTTAGTGACGTTAGATTAAAGGGAGAGAAAGAGGACGAAGTCGGAGAATACAAGGTCTACCTGTCAGGAGTCAAAGTAGGAAGAGCACAGTGGGGTGTAGGGTTTTACATCAGGAAAGCAATCGAACCCAGCATAATTGCAGTAAGGTATGTAAATGAACGACTGATGTGGATAGATTTGGCCATCTCTAGCAAGAAAATTAGCATTGTGGCTGGCAGTATATTCACCCTGTGAAGGGACAGATCAAGATGAGATGGACAGATTTTACAACGCACTTAGTGATGTAGTTGTCAGAGTGAAGGATAAGGATAGTGTTTTACTCATGGGTGATTTCAGCGCCAGTATAGGAGATCGAACAGAAGGTTATGAAAAGGTTTGGAGAGGATATGGAGGCCAACAGGAACGGAAAACAGTTCTTGGATTTCTGTTCCGGTATGGGCTTATCTATCACAAACTCCTTCTTTAAGCACAAAGACATTCACCGCTATAATTGGGAAGGAAGAGGAACCAGATCGGTCATTGACTATATAATAACAGACCAGGAATTCAGGAAGACAGTCAAGGAAACACGTGTTTTCAGGAGGTTCTTTGATGATACTAATCATTATTTAATCTGCAGTGAAATTGGTTTTGTGAGGCCAAAAGAGCAGGAAGTCAAGTCCATGTGTAGAAGGATAAGAGTGGAGAAGCTTCAAGACAATGATATTAGGCACAAATACATAGCAATGATCTCGGGAAGGTACCAGATAGTTGAATGTAATGATTTACAGTCACTGGAAGAGGAATGGTCAAGGTACAGGGACACATTACTGGAAGCAACCAGAGAATGTCTTGGGACAGTAGTGTGTAAAGGTAGAAAGAAGCAGACAGCCTGGTGGAATGACACAGTCAAGGCAGCCTGTAAAAGGAAAAAGAAGGCATTTCAAAAATGGCTCCATACTAGAAATCAGGTAGGCAGAGAAAGTTATGTTGAAGAAAGAAACAAAGCCAAACGGATAATTGCAGACTCCAAGCAGAAATCATGGGAAGACTTTCGAAATAAGCTAGAAACTCTGGGTCAAGCCGCGGGAAAATCATTTTGGAGAGTAATTAGCAATCTTCGAAAGGGAGGGAAGAAGGAATTAACAAGTGTTTTTGACAGGAAAGCTGCTAGGCAATCCTGTGGATGCCTTGAGTAGATGGAGGGAATATTTTGAAGAATTGCTCAATGTAGGTGAAACGTTCAATGATGTGTCAGATTTTCAGGTAGAATGGGATAGGAACGACGATGGAAACAGGATCTCATTTGAAGAAGTGGAGAAAATGGTCAGTAGATTACAGTACAATAAAGCGGCCTGAGTGGATGAAATTGAGCCAGAACTCGTCAAATACAGTGGAATATCATGCATCAAATGGTTACACAGGATAATTGAGAAGGCGTGGGAATCGGGACAGGTTCCGTCTGACTGGACGAAAGCGGTAATCACGCCAATTTTCAAACATGGAAACAGAAAAGATTGTAACAACTATCGATGTATCTCTTTAGTTAGCGCTGTAGGCAAAATATTCTCAGGTATTGTTGAAGGGAGAGTGCGAGTTTTAATTGAGGACAAGTTAGACGAAAATCAGTGTGGGTTTAGGCCTCTTAGAGGCTGTCAGGACCAGTTCTTTAGTTTACGGCAGATAATGGAAAAGTGCTATGAGTGGAACTGGGAATTGTATCTATTTCATAGATCTAGAAAAGGCTTATGACCGTGTCCCTAGGAGGAAGCTACAAGATTATGGTATAGGAGGCAAACTACTGCAGGCAATTAAAGGGCTTTACGTAGACTGTCAGGCAGCAGTTAGCTCATAGCAAATTAAGCTCATGGTTCAGGGTAGTTTCAGGGGTAAGACAAGGCTGTAACCTGTCACCACTGTTGTTCATACTATTCATGGATCATATGTTGAAAGCAGTAGACTGGCAGGGTGAGATTAAAATAGATGAAAACAAAATAATCAGTCTTGCACATGCGGATGACTTAGTTGTAATGACCGATTCAATTGAAAGGTTGCAAACTAATATTTCAGAGCTCGATCAGAGGTGCAAGGATTATGATATGAAGATCAACATCTCCGAAACGAAAGTAATGTCTGTGGGAAAGAGATTTAAACAGATTGAATGCCAAATAGGAGGAACAAAGTTAGAACAGGTAGACACTTTCAAGTACCTGGGATGTATTTTCTCTCAGGATGGCAACATAGTGAAAGAACTGGAATCGAGGTGCAGCAAAGCTAATGCAGTGAGTGCTCAGCTAAGATCCGCTCTCTTCTGCAAGAAGGAAGTCAGTACCAAGACTAAGTTAGGAGTGCACCTCTCTATCTTTTGACCAACTTTGTTGCATGGGAGTGAGAGTTGTGTGGATACAGGTTACCTTATTCATAAGGTAGAGGCTACAGATATGAAAGTAGAAACAATGATTGCAGGTACTAATAGATGGAAACAATGGCAGGAGGGTGTCCATAATGAGGAAATCAAAGAAAAACTGGGAATGAACACCATAGATGAAGCAGTTAGAGCGAACAGACTGAGATGGTGGGGTCATGTTACACGCATGGGAGAAGGAATGTTACCTAAGAGACTCATGAGCTCGGCAGCGCAGGGAAAGAGGAGTCGAGGTAGACCAAGAAGAAAGTACTTAGTTTCGGTGCAGAATGATTTTGCAGAAAAACGCATAACATCAGACTAGGCATCAATGTTAGCATTTAATAGGGGATCATGGAGGAATTTTATTAGAGGTACTATGCCCCAGACTGAACGCTCAAAGGCATAATCAGTCTCTAATGACGATGATGATGATGATGACACGCCAGAACTTCTTCATTCTTTAATCTGCGAGAAAACATTTCGTAAAACTGAAAAAAATACGACGTGCTTCTAATGCTACCCCTTCAGCCACAATGGTTTCAAACGAAATCACAAGTCGGGAGAAAGAGAACCAGCACACCATATACAGTAATGGCACTTATACTTGAATCGCCAAATGCAATAAGTTGATAAATATTAACGTAGTTCATATTTTCCTTGCGAGATGGTACACAACACCTACGTCCAGAGGCGTGGTTACAAGAGTAGCAACTGTGCTCTTGCCACAAAATCGAGAAATTATGGGTGGCTTCAAATGAAACCAAATCGTCACAAGGAATTAATATTAATATTTCGGGGGAACCAATGTACACAAAAATTAATATCAGGTTTGAGACGTACTGCGCTAAAATAGCGGCAGACCTGATCGCATGGGAATTGAAATATTTTTTGCGATCGCACGTTTTCGGACGGTTGCGTGGACTCAGAATTTTGCTGTGGAAATGTGTCGGTTATGCTTTCAGTTACAGTTACCAAACAACATTTATACAACAAATTTTTTTTCTGCTGTAATGGGGGCTCGAGTCATTTATTTACGACAGCGGTACGAGTTGTTCTCGCCAGTGAACTCCGTGTTTTAATTTGGCAAATAAATTGTAATAGTGAAATGTACACAACGAGTTGTAGTTCGTGTTTTAGATACAGCCACACTAGTTAATATCCCTGCCAATGATTAAACAACATTTTTTGTGTCCCTGCCTCGTCGCCGCTTTTGTGTCCCAACTTCGTCGTAGGTGTCGGTGGCCGAGTGGAATGAGACCGACACAGGAATAAAGATAGCACGCTGGTGCAGGTACGGAGAGGAGCAGCCAGAAACTATAAACACTAGAGTAAATTAGAAAGAGATATATATTGCACAGAATGTAACAATACTTAACTTTTACATAGTACTGCAGAATGTTGATACATAGTTGTTAGAGGCCTGCCTAGTGCCTGTACGATAGCAAGTCTTCACTGGTGCCTATCGGATTCCGAAGTCTTTACTGGTTCCTAACTCAGTCCGAAGTGAACGATGTCTTTCCGTGGTGGCCACGAGCGGGGTTGCAGCAGAGGGCGCTCGTGGCTGTCGTGGTTAGAACGCCGCGCCGTGCGTGCATGGCGGCGAGCGGCGAAAGTAGGTGGCGCGCACTTTGTACTTGTGCGACACCACAACATTAATTAACATTAAATAATGTACGTGAGAACGGAGTTATCAGTGTGTACGAACTGCAGCAAGGAAGACACATCAGGCGTAATTCTTGTCCGCCCCACTGCAATTTTTTTCTTTCGATCAATACACAAAAACTGCGAACTTGGCTTAAAAATATGGTGTATACGATAAATAACAGATCATTCTCCAGCAGGCAAAAAATTACCTTGTAGTTATAACCTTCTCGGAGTATTTCCCCACGAAAAGAACGTAGGGATTTTCAACTGGCTCTGACGAAACGTCAGATGGCATTAACTGAAATAATGGCAGTGTGGAACAGTTTAACGATGGAGCGTGGTTTAGATATCTCGTAGAATACTGAAACCATACCACGGACGCCTGATGTGTCTGGTCTGCAGTCAGTGTCATCTGGGACATTCAGATGCTACTTTCAGCGAAAAATATTAATTTTGTCTATACCTATCAAATGGATGCCGAATAGTCCGTAAATGACCTGGAGACAGGCGGCAGGAAGCATGATTTTTAATCCTGTAGCTTCTCATCTCCCTAATTGGCGAAGTGGCGAGGATGAATTTTACATGTGGAAAGAATGGTAAAACCTGTTGCAACAGCCGTGATGGCCAGAGTAGAAAGTGGCATATTGTAAAAGCTTGGAGTAGGACCTCAAATTGTATTTCAAACCATTAACAACGCTGAGGATTGTATGATCCTTGATTGACCTGCCTGGTCCCCTGATGTGTCACACATACAACATGTGTGGTATGTGTTGCCTTCCGCTAACTACTTCTATGAACTGGTTCAAGTCTCGACAAGAAATTACTCAACGCTTGTACATTGTAATTGAAACATAAGGGTCAGTTCTCTTGGTCTGATGTTGATCATCAGTCCTGAATTAAACGAAAGATTAATCGCTTCTTACCTGTTCAAAATGTTTGTTACGCTTAAGGGACTTAACTGCGGTGTCATCAGTCCCTAAACTTACACACTACTTGTGAACTACCTTATACTAAAGACGACACAAACATCCATGCCCGAGGGGGATTCGAACCCACGACCGTAGCAGCCGCGCAGACTGTGGCTGGCGCGTCGTAGACCGCTCGGCCACTGCGGCCGCCCACTGCTTACCTGTTATGCGATGAACATTCCCAAAAACGTTTGTTAATAATCGGGTTCGAGCTTCATGGTGCAATACATACACTTTCGTTCTGTCTTAATTTGTATCTTCCTCATTAATTCCAAACATGCATGAGCCACTGCTCACAGGGAACTCTTACGTATCTCTAATAAAAAATCTTGTGAATTGCTATAGATAGAAACCAGCAATACCAATTAATTGTAGCCTTTTTTGCAAGAAAGACCTGTTGCTTTGTTTTCTAACACCGTTTATTTAACAAAAAGATCGCTGGGGATATTTGCTGTTTATTCCCCCCCGCCCCACAGTTTCATTTCAACAGTAATAGTCACGCGAATAAAATAACTTTTCAATTGGTTTTATGACTCCGTCGTTAATCTCCACAGTTTCATTTTCGACAGGTTCGTTTATTTCAGTATCAATTAGAGTCCGTTTGCAATCTGTCAGGAAATGGAGAGCAAAGGAAACTGGTACAAATAAATTGATGAACGACTGAGTGTGAATGGATGAGAGAGGGTCCATTCTGGAATCCGATTAACACAAGTATCAAAATAATTTGAATTGTATCGGGTGGGGGGGAGGAGGAGAAGCACGCTCTAAGGTAATATGAGCCCACCAAATACTGTGTTAATTGCACCTTCTAACTCAATTGGCAACCTGTTTCGAACGAACGCCTTATCTGCATATAAGAATTTTATACAGCTGTAAGATATTTCAAATAAATCGTTTATCCCACATATCCATTGTCCGACATATAGTTCAGAAGATATGGCATCATAGTATCAAAACGAAACAGCATGGCGGCCGCGGTGGCCGAGGGGAGTGAGGCGCTCTAGTCACGGTATGCACGGCCACTACGGTCGGGGGTTCGAATCCCCCCTCGGGCATGGATATTTGTGCCGTCCTTAGTGTTAGCTAGTTCATAAGTAGTTTGTAAGCTTAGGGTCTGATGACCCCGTAGTTAAGTCCCATAAGTTCTACAAACATTTGAACATTTGAATTAGGGCATTGAAATTAAACAATGGCGATAAGTGAAAATATTCCACAAGGCTAAATAACATAGATACACTTCACATCGTCTCCGCTGTCATCGGAGTAAACTTACTAGCAGAACATCGGAAGCATACGTGTACAGCATATATGATACACTCATCAGTTCAACATCTCCTTATAAGCCCCTGTATTTATTTCTATCACAGTATGGACACATATTACTCATGGAGACGGAGTGGCGGTAGGAGAGATGGCGGAGGAAATGAACAGGCAGAGGGAAGAGGAGGAGGAGGAGGAAGAGAAAAAGGACAAAGAGATGGGGACAGAAGAAATAGGCAGATAGAGGCAGCAGGAAGTGCATGGCAGCAGTAAGGGAAAGAGGGCACTGATAGAGACGAGGAGGAGAAAGTGGACGTGGATAAGGGGGAACGACGGAATGCACTGAGTAGGCGATAAGGTAGGAGATGGACAGAATGCACAAAATGATTACTTCTCTAGATTTGTTTTGTTTCAATACCCAAACTAGTTTCGGCACTTATTGTAGCATCTTCCGTGGGTTTCTGTTTATTTTATTGTGTCATTCGCAGGATTTGCATGTGCATTAACTGTGGAATGACAAATTTTGACAGCCTGTCATTTGAGCTGTAGCGTTGCTGCTTGTTTGTTTGTGGCGTGTTCTTATTTTTTATGGTCTTCAGTGCGATTTTTGCTTTGAAACAGCAGTGTTTACATCGCCAACAAGAAAAATGGCGATGTAAACAGTGCTACTTCACAGCAAAAATCGCACTGAAGACCATAAACCATAAGAACACGCCACAAACAAACAAGCAGCAACGCTACAGCTCAAATGACAGGCTGTCAAAATTTGCCATCCACAGTTAATGCACATGCAAATCCTGCGAATGACACAATAGAAACCCACGGAAGATGGCATAATGAGTGCCGAAACTAGTTTGGGCATTTAAACAAAACAAAAAGTGTCTTGCATAAGGCGGAATCAGCCACGAATTTAATACTGCAAGCACGTAGGAGACAAGAGCTGCACCATCACAAAATGATAATTATTTCTCTAGTTTATTTTGTCGAATTTTACGTCGCATGGTCCAGAATCAATAAACCATCTGATCACTTTTTTTATGCAGACAATGGATGAACAAAAAATTTAAATCGTTGTAGAAATCTGAACCCATCTGATACAGCGCACTAGAGTCTCATTTCCATTGATTGTTTCAACCTCATCTCGTAGTCTGTAATTCTTAGGTGTGTACACTTCCTATTGCTGTACCGTGACGTCATAATAAAACGTATGTATGACAAACGCGTATTTCCCTTATTTTAATCTCTTTTTTTATAGTTACTTTATTTTAATAAGCTGGAGGTTCAAATTACGTTTATTTATCATATCACAATTACAATTTACATTTATTTTTTACTACTTGCGTTTGAAAAGAAATTGAATGAGAGTTAACTAATAAGGTAAGTATTGTGATTCTTTCTGTGCTGTCACGCTTTGTTTGCTATGAAAGAGAGAACGTTGAGGTTAAATTAGATTGTACAAGAAAGCTGAAGGGGCAGACTAAACGAAGCCACGGGGCAGTACAAAATGTTTGTTAACACTGTAGGTTCATTTAGCAGCCCTTGACGACGGTGCAGTAAAGGAAGAACAGTAGGTGCGCCTCGTTAAAAATTTAACATGCCGCGCTGCAAGTGGCTTTGTGCTGCGTATTTCTCCAGCGGATTAAAGGAGTGGGACGACGTTGTAGAGGTGCTGCGGAGTCTTGGCACCGCCAAGGGGGGGGGGGAGAGGGGGGAGGGGGGGAGAGATGGGAAGAGGAGGAGGGGGGGGCACGCTTCTTAGCACCGCTGCTACTGCAGCTGCCGGATGTAGCCTGTGCCTGGCAGGATGTAAACAACGCCACTCCTGCAGGTAGCCGCAACATCCGACATCGTCACATCACTAAATCCAAACGGTTGTAACACAGCACTCGGTCACAGAGATAAAACGTATTTTACGGTAACTACCAAGACTGACTTCATCGGAAATTACTAAAATTGCCGATAACATAAATTACGATATTTTTCAAAAGAGATTTTTTAAATAAAATGTACAGAATGGAAAAGTACCATTCTGTACATCAAACGAGCACTTACGTTATATTTATAAAATTTTTTTTTTGTAATTTATAGGTTTTTTAATAATTTCTGATGAAGGCACCATTCATGGTTGCCGAAATCAGGTATTATACTTGTTATCTCTGCGACTAAGGGCTGTCTTACTATCATTTTCATTTCTAAACGTAGCCATATTTAAAATAAAAATAAAAAATGAAAAAATTACATGTATAACATACTGGCTCTACGCACTTGGTTCGAAACGGAAGTTAAGGAAGGTTCTCCCCATATTCTCATTTTTCTGGTTCAATACTTGAATATGAATAAATTGAACGTTCATACAACCACTTAGCCCAGAGAATCGTATTTCCTAACTATGAAGATGTCAAACGGAAACAAAATTTATTGTGAGAAGAAAAGAAAAAGCGTTAAAAGTTTTAATAAAGAGAGCGACATCACTAAATTGCTATATCCTATCCAAATAATTTCAATGTTCGTTTGCATATTGTAACACTACCAATTTCCTAATTTTTATAATAATCCCTGACATTGATCTGTGCTCGTGTCAACAGTAATACTGTGAGAATGGCACAATAGTTTAGCGGAAAAATGTGGTTACAAGCCGCGGTGGAGTAGCCGAGCGGTCTAAGGCGCCTCGTTGCGGAGCGCGCGGTTGTTCGCCGTCGGTTCGAGTTCTCCCTGGAGCATGGGTGTGTGTGTGTGTGTGTGTGTGTGTGTGTGTGTGTGTGTGTGTGTGTGTATGTTGTCCTTAGGTTAGTTTACCTTAGTGTAAGTAGTTTGTAAGCTACGGGCTGATGACCACGCAGTAGTGTGGTCCAATAGATTTACAAACATTTGAACATTTTATTTATTTATTTTTGTGGTTACAAAATAGACTCCCATACCTCGTGCTAGTAAATCGATGTCACTTATGATTGAAATTATGGAGGTCTAAATATCTAGATTCTCGTCGAAATGAGGTGTTCCAGGTTACATAGAAAGTAGAAATGAAAATGCCAGCAAACGAGTTAATTATTTTCACTGTATAATTTTATTCACTTCCTAGGACAAATATAACTAAACTCAAACAGGTGCCATCTTTGGCAAAGTACATCAGCGAAGAAAACTATATGTGTGTCTGGTGAGTGCTTTGGTAACCTATAGCTGCATACACTGTTTACTAAACACAGCCTTAGTCAAAAACTGGTGTATCATCTTCGAGTTTTTCACTAAACTAGCATATATAATTACAAAATACCATCATGAAATTATAAGATCAGCAGTGATATTCTCAATAAATGTTATGTCACGAAAAGATAAAGTTCAAGAAATGAGTGTGTGTGAAAATGCTCTATTTGGCAACTCGTTAAAATGTTACATTTGATTTATTTTGATCACCCGCCAATGTTAATAAAAGTGTAATTACATAAAACTACATGTGAAATATTCGAAAAGAGTAAGAAAATCCGTATGCACCCAACCTCAGTGTCGTAGTGAAATAAAACGTTTTAATAATTTTAATTTATCTGCTCAGATCACGCAAGGTATGTAGCATCATGATTACATTCGTATCTTACCTTTTACAAATGTTTTCGTAATTTATTCTGTGTTTAAAGTACCTTTGAATTACGTAAGCAATGTTCTGTGCTACTTTCTAGATCGAAATAGTGTTTGCAAAAGTCATGACATTATTCTTGAAACCCTGACAACCTCCTTTCTCTTGACATGTCCATATTATCTCATATTCCTTTATGGTCTCCTGTACGAGTCTCTGTTCCCAAATTTCTTGCAACATCTCATTTCATACTGTGTCCTTCTTCATCGTTCTTAACCCGTTTCTCCGAAATTTCACCTCGCACGGCTCTGTCCTGCTCGTCTCTCTCCTTCTAATGTTTACGTGAATATCGGAACATAATATGCTCGATATATGACTTGTTTGCTCTTCTGGGACACGCCCCTACTCCGTACTAAGCTTCTTACATTCTGCAGGGGTGGGTTAATTAAAGAAAGTTGTAATGTGATAGTGAAATAAGACAATAACTGCCTTGAAGTTACCTCGCGTATTATTACGCTCCCCTAGACACAAATGTTCGAACTTCGTAAAGTGTGCGATCACCACGAACAGCAATATTTGTTCTGCACCGTACTCCCATGTCAGCAAATTCAAATGTTCAAATGTTTGTATAGCTTATTGGACTTTACTAGGGGGTCATCAGTCCCTAAACTTACAAACTACTTATGAACTAACTAAGATTAAGGACGGCACAAATATCCATGCCCGAGGGGGGATTCGAACCCCCGACCGTAGTGGCCGTGCAGACCGTGACTGGAGCGCCTCAGTCCCCTCGGCCACCGCGGCCGGCCCCATGTCAGCCACATGGCCCGTATGAAGATCATGGACTAGCGCATTCCATTTCCTCTACTAGTGCTGTTTAAAACTGCTGGTCGGTCGTCGTTTCAAGTCCTGTAAAACGTTTCTGCCATGCTTCCGACACATGCTCGATCGGATCGAACTCGGGAGAAACAGCAACCTACGACACACTCTTAAGGAAATATGACGCGATAAAAAAGAAATGTCCACCTGCGTAGGGCGTCTGGGCTCGATTCCAGGTCGGGTAGCAGATTTTCTCGAGGACTGGGTGTTGTGTGTTCTTCATCATCATTCCACCATCATCAACATGCAATCGCTGAAGTGACGCCACCTTAAAAGATTTGAATCAGCTGGGGTCTAAAGATTACAACTATCACAAGATCATCGTCATCGTCATCAATCACAAGAACAACCAAGAAATCTACAATAGATGCCAAATTATGCGAAATTTTTCCACATCACCCTAAATGAATGGAGCGATATCTACGACACAAGGTATAGACATTTTTTTCCATCAGCCAACAATTGCGTTGCAATGAAACTCAAATACGGCACAAAGTTCGAAATATATAATGTCATACACATTGAGATCGAAACTATAACGTACTATAACACATAATTACTAATTTGTGGTAATTATTCAGCAATCAGTCGTCATAAATATAAATTCTTTATTTGTTGGCAAATTTATTGTAAGCATTGATAATGACCAACAAATAAAGAATTTATATTTATGACGACTGATTGCTGAATAATTACCACAAATAAAATACAGTCGTGGAGCACCCAGTCCAATATGGAATCAAGCCTGACATAATTACTAAGATATGACGCCATGAAGTTTCGATTTATTATGTTCCTACTGC
Source organism: Locusta migratoria (assembly GCA_026315105.1). Classification (NCBI taxonomy): domain Eukaryota; kingdom Metazoa; phylum Arthropoda; class Insecta; order Orthoptera; family Acrididae; genus Locusta; species Locusta migratoria. Next base: position 552,134,761 of record CM048744.1, read on the forward strand.
GAACTCAAATCGCAACCCAATTTGCAGGCAGTTTCCTAATATTTCACTATACGTACCTAGAAAATTATGTTTTTGTAAGGCCCATTATTCAGAAGATGTGGTATGATAAAGATTGAGCTGCATGAAAACGAAAATGGCGTGGACAGAGTGAGGGGAAGAAGGCGATGGGTGTGTGGTGTCGCACAAGTCTGAAGTGCGCGCCACGAACTTTCGCCGCGCGCTGCCATGCACGCACGGCACGGTGTTCTTACGTCAGCCACGAGCGCCCTCTGCTGCAACCCCGCTCGTGGCCGCCACTGAACTGCATCGGACACTTGGGATTAGGACAGGCACCGATTATTAGGACTCTCATCAGTAAGCAGGCTTCTAAGTAGTTAACCTATGTCTCAGCAGTACACTTAGTTGGCAGTCATGAACTTCGTAAAAGTTAAGTATCATATTTCTACTAAGTATACAACATGTTCTAATCTAGCTTAGTGTTTCTAGTTTCTGCTGTCCCACTGGCTGGTCACCTCCGTACCTGCACACGCGTGCATCCTGTGTCGGTCTCTCTTTACTCGGCCACAGACACCCAGGACAACCGGCGGAAACGAGACACAAAAGTGGCGACGAGGATGAGATACAAAAGGGTGGAAGAGGAAGAAGGAGGTGGACTGTTGATATTCATGTCGGGTTTCCAGCTGGATCGTAGAGTCATCTTGACACAATATTTCCGCGGATCACCTGGCCGCCATCTTCAGGTGATATGGATGCTGCTGAGTCTCGTAGGAAACTGAAGTCTTGCAGTGATCGGCGGCCTCATATACGCCGCGAAGTATATAAGGCCGCCGATCACGGCAACAGTTTCCTACGAGACTCAGCAGCATCCATATCACCTGAAGATGGCGGCCAGGTGATCCGCGGAAATATTGTGTCAAGATGACTCTACGATCCGGCTGGAAACCCGACATGAATATCAACAATTAATACGCCAGAAAACTCTACGTAATCACAGGAGGTGGACTCACATAAGAATGGATTCAATGCACACTCGGGCAACGCCGAGTGCTAAGACTAGTGTCATATACAGAGGGTGTGGTGTCTGACACCACCCCATGTACACTGAAGAGCCAAAGAAACTGGCACACCTGTATAACATCGGTTAGGGCCCTCAACATGACTTGGCATGGATTCCACTAATGTCTGAAGCAGTGTGAAAGGAATTGACACCTACAAGGCAGTTCATAAATTCGTACGAGTATGAGGGGTGGAGATCTCTTCTAAACAGCACGTTGCAAGGCGTCCAAGATACGCCCAATAAGGGGAGTTTGGTGGTCAGAGGAGGAGTTCAAAATCCTACATTAACCTCCTCAGCACTGTGAAATTTTTCTTCAATATTTTTGCATTTTGTTTGTATTTTATGATTAATAATATTCCAAAAGGCCTAAAAAAGTTTTTAAAAAATTCCTGACACTTTATTATCTACAAAAACTCATGTACACTATGAGGGACATCAGCACACTAGGTACCACAACTGTCAGTATGAGGTGTGACATTGCACTATGCAATTTATTTTAATATGCTTTTATTTTTATATGTTATTAATAGTATAGGCTGATTTTACATTATATAAAGAGTTCTGTGGAAATCCGAGTGCTCACATAGCCAACAAACCGCCTTTCCATTCTGTCAGATATTTTAGCACTGCTGCAGAGTGAACAAGTGACAAGCTAGTGTGTCTTCTTCAATTGTAAGATGTGCTGCCACCTTCCATTTATGTGTTGAGATGCCTAGCATTGTGACCAACATTTGAATATTGTCACAAGATTTATTTTGTTTTATGTCCTCTAAAGGGGGACTGAGGAGATTAGGTATATCTCTGTACCAATTCTGGACGTGTCGCACTAGTCTGATGGAATTGCCCAAGTCCGTCGTAATTTACAGTGGACACGAATGGATGGAAGCTATCAGCCAGGATGCGCACGTACGTTTCAGCTGCCAGAGTCGTATCTATCCGTACCAGGGGTCCCAATCACGCCAACTGCACAAGCCCCAAACCACTACAGAGCTTCCACCAGCTTGAGTAGACTCTTCTGACATGCAGGGTATATGGCTTCATGAGGTTCTCTCCATACCCGTACAGGTCCTAGACGCGTCATATCAGGCGACATGTTTCCAGTCATCCACAATCCAATGGTGTGGCGTAAAGTTTTATATCGTGCGTATTCCATTTTCATTGAATGGTTCATTCGCTGACACTTGCTGATGACCCAGTACTGAAATGCGCAGCATTTTGCAGGAGGGCTACATACAGGCTGTCCAGAAAAGGACTCCCTGATTTCAAAATTAAATATCTCGAAAACAAAGATCGATAGAGGAATGCAGTAAACGGTATGTTTACTGTGAAAGCTGTAAGAAGTTTATACAGCAGTTTGAAATAATAGTTACAAAAGCTGCTAACAGATGTAATCGCCATACGTAATGCCTAGTATAAATAGTGATCCGAAGCCCAGAGCCATCAGTTCCACTATTGAAACGTGAAAGGAGGTTAGCGTACCGAAGGAAGACATTAAAACCATGTACTCCATTGAACAACGCGTTTTTCTGCTGCAAGAATACCACAGGTTAGAAGAGAGTCCTACGGCAACAAGGCGGAGTTTTCAAGCACGGTTTTATGTTCCAAAAGGACCCGATGCGAAAACCATTCATACCCTCTTCGCAAAATTTCAACGAGCAGGCAGCGTAACATGATCTAGTGGGACATGTTGGCCGCAAGCAAACCGCAGTTACGCCTGAAAATATCTCCAAAGTTTCTGGAATTATTCAGCGAAATCCAATGTCATCCGTCCGTAGAATTACATCTGAGATTGGTTTGAAGCGTTCCAGCACGCAGAAAATACTGAGAAAGAGCCTACACATGTTTCCATTCAAAATTCAAACGCACCAGGCCATACCCGTACTAGCTGTGCAAAAAAGGGTTGCCTTTGCTAATCAGATGCTCACAATGATTGATAGTGAAGGATTTGATGTTGGCTGCATCTGGTTTACAGATGAAGCACACTTCCACCTGAATGGATAAGTGAATAAGCAAAACTGGCGATTTTGGGGTTCCGAAAAGCCATATGGGTGTGAAGTGAAACCCCTATATTCTCCTAAAGTTACTGTGTGGGCTGCAGTATGCAGCAGAGGCATTATTGGCCCTTTTTTTTATTCGAGAAACGGTCACTGGTGCACGTTACGTTGCAATTTTGGAACAATTTGTCGCCACACAGCAAGCGTCAGAGGCTTGGCCAGGTACTGAATGGTTTATGCAAGATGGAGCCCGAGCACATCGGACGGAACAAGTGTTTCGCTTTCTTGAGGAATACTTCGGGAATCGAGTCATTGCTTTGGAATATCCCAAATTTACTGGTGAAAGACATGGTCTGCCCCGAAGCATCGCGCCACGCTGGACGAGCTTGAATCGGCGATCTCTGTGGCATGTGAATCCATTTCGGTTGAGACACTACGAAATGTGATGGCGAATTTCATTCTTGCACCACCTCTGTAGTGCCAATGGTGAACATTTTGAAAAAACTGTGATGTGATTGTTTGCAAAGAGTGTTTTCATACGATTATTTCACTTATGTATGCTGATATGAGGTGTACAGCGTACAGCGCCATCTGTTAGCAGCTTTTGTAACTATTATTTCAAACTGCTGTATAAACTTCTTACTGCTTTCACAGTAAACATACCGTTTACTGCATTCCTCTATCGATCTTTGTTTTCGAGATATTTAATTTTGAAATCAGGGAGTCCTTTTCTGGACACCCTTTATCTGTCACATTGACGGATTCTCATGAGTCGTCTTTGGTCCAGTTGTTGCAGGACCTATTTCCGGCAGCAAAGTATCGGAGATTTGCTGTTCACCCGATACCCGATATTCACTGTGCACTCATGGAATTGTCGTATGGAGATATTGTATCCCACCTCTCATACGCCGCTTCTAACACCCGGTTCAGAATCACTTAAAGCTTGATAACCTGCCATTGTAGCAGCAGTGATCGAGCAGCAGTAACCTACGCCCTACATCTGTTATGTAGGTGCTGCCGACCGCAGCATCGTTCTCTGAGTGTTTACATGTCTACATGTTTGCATACGCATGTCTAACCCAGTTTCTTTCGATCTTCAGTGTATATACGTAATGTATCTCTACACCGGAATGGATATTGTTCATTTCCTCACCGTAGGTTAGGTAACATAGGCTTCGTGCGGTCATCCCAATGGTGAGCATTTCAGGGCATGGACGATAGTGGCACTAGATCCGTAGTGTGAATTTGGGGTGGCCGGGAATCATGTCCGAAGAGCTTAATAGTTACGGCGACGCTGTCTCGAAATAGGATGTCAACGATCGAGTTCCCGTCTGCAATAAGTTTTACTTGTCGCCACTGAATTATTTCGTTCCCTCCAGTGCAACCAGCCTGATTCATTTCCTTCCTCTTTTCTCTTCGTTCCTTTTAATTACATGTAATTGCAAAGCGGTGACAAGCCACGTCTGGTGTCCGGGTTTTCTTTGTCGGACATGTCCAAAGGAACAGACATGATTATTTCAGGAGCACACTGACGATGACGAACCGGTCGGTTAGACACTGACACCCAGCAGCTTACACGCTAATTATTTCGTCATTAAGTACGCAGGAAGAATCTGAACAATCACATTAGTATGATGTGTAATACATGATATCCATGGATACGAGATATTCCGAAATAAAGAACAATCAGTCCTCATGTTACAGAATTTCAATTTAATGTCGCTATTACTGACTCATATGAGGAGGTGAGAGGCCAAGGGGAATCGTGTTTCACGAGTTTATATGCTTTAGGTTTTATTACAAACGGCGCTTATAGTACAGCCCGAAGTGTTTCTTGAAAAGTACGAACAGTTTGTTTCCAGGAATACATTCTCTGTTTCGATGTTTATCCACCTTTATATTCATAAGTAATTCCTATTATCCCACCTCGTTTCTCTTAAAATCTCTCACAAGGAATAACGTTTGTGGTTGGAAATAAAAAGAAAGGAACAAACATCAGGATCACAGATAAGGAGTTCACAGAAACAGTTACAGAGGCACTGCGACCTACACGGTCTCCATGCAAGAAATGAAACCCACAATTAACAATAGTAACGAGACTTTCTTTGGGAGAGGGCAATTAAGAATTTAATTCTTCCGAGAGAACGCTGTTGAATATCTTCTCTCACAGTGAAACTATTCCATTTAAAGTTGTACACTAGTAAAACCTCTTTGTTACTAATGCTAATGCGTTCACATTATTTGATTTTGATGTTAAATTGTGTAGCTCTCAGTACATCGCAAGGACAGATACGAAAATTTATATTTAATATGATTATGAGAAGGTCACACTAAATGTGTTATCTGAGTATTTAACCACACTATTTTTGAAAAGTAAAGGTCTTATTGATTAATATTACTGAAATTGATGTTTTATTTATTCAACAATCACTGTGTTAAAATTGGTGTTGAAATTTCATGGTAAAATTAAATTTACGCATCTGACTTTTCTGATAGTTAAATGCAAATTCTTTTATACACACTAAACCACAAGAAAAATGTGGATATTAAGTCGTTTATAAATGTGATCAAATAATTCTGTACTTTTCAATGAATATGAACTTCAAAAGGAGTTATTCTTTAGGGCTGCCGTACATAAGAAAAATATTCAAATGTTTGTACATCTATGGCACTTAAGTACTCTGGTTATTAGTCCCTAGACTTAAAAATTACTTAAACTAACTTATACTAAGAACAATAAATAAGCCCATGCTGTAAGGAGTACTCGAACCTCCGACGACGATAAACGGTGCGCTCCGCAGCTAGGAGTACATCAGCAAACGCTAGTTTTGATACATTACCTATCTTCTTAAAAATAAATATATACACTGATTCTCACAATAATAACCTACTCTCAATGCCACAGCACGTGCATGGCAATACGGTATCAATACACAAAAAATTAATAAAATGAAAACGTGGAAATTAAAGTGATCAAAAATAATACAATGTAGGAAGTAAATGTTTAAGCGTACTGCATTAAAAATTTTAAATTGGATTCCATTATCATTTATCATTTTAATAGTACCTGTATTATACAAGTATTTGTTATTGATTTGATGTCGTATACTAAATTACTTCTTTAATATTTATACTGAGATATTTTATCCTTGGATGTTGCAATATTAGTTTCAATTTCTTCCATTCAAGACTTTTCGGCGTTACGCCATTGTGAAGTGGTACTCCGCTGTTAGTTCTTACATATAGCATCTGCAAATGCGAATACGATATATTTGTGTGAGATGATTGTTTGACTTTTGTTTGATGACATTACTTTCTAACAGCTTCTAATTTACAAAATAATTAATTCAAAATTGACTTGTACTCTACTCCAAGAATAAATAGCGTACCAAAGTATAAAAGATTGATTTTCCACCGGCCGAAGTGGCCGAGCGGTCTGCGGCGCGCCAGTCACGGTCTGCACGGCCTCTACGGTCGGGGGTTAGAATCCCCCCTCGGGCATGGATGTTTGTGTCGTCTTTAGTATAAGGCAGTTCATAAGTAGTTTGGAACTTTAGGGACTGATGACCCCGAGGTTAAGGCGCTTAAGCTTAACAAAAATTTGAACATTTCATTGATTTACCTTAAGATTACCAAACAGGTTTAGTCCTTATCCAGAAACGACAGGCATACCATCTTCAGTAATGCTTCTCGCACACTGTGCCCACACACTGCCACTTCTACTACTCTCGGGAGGTGGAGTTCTCGGGTTTACACTTCTCTATCTTCGCACTCGATTGCCAGCTTACATTGAATGCTTATTATATCGATAAGATAGATAAGACAATAATCTAGAAGTTACCCTTGATACAGCATGAACTGGTAAGGAAGGGAGGGGGGGGGGCAAGAGGAGGGGAAGGTGTGGTTTGGGGGAGACCGCATGTATGTGACGTAGGGGAGCAGCGATGTATATACACCTACATGCCAGTTCAGCAAGATCTCGGGACCTGGTTTAAATTTAGAAGGCTGAAACTAAAACGACTACATTTGGTGTTTGTTGTAAAAGTGCATCCACGCAGTCTCCACGCATGTCGTATGACGGTGCAGAGATCGAATTCTTGTTCTCTGTCAAGGAGCTGCAGTTATACTTACGTACTACGACAAGCTCTATTTATGTATTTAAAAACATCCTTGCCGCGTAAGGAAACAAGGTTTAGACGGAGCGATCTTTCAGTGAAATTTCGTCCCTCATTGACTTGAAAAGGTTATGTTTACATAGTGAGTTTATTGCATTTCGTAATTGCATACTAAGAAAATATTATTTGTGGGAAAATGCTTCAAGCATCTATATTCTTCAAAAGTGAAAACGCCAAAATCACGAAATACACATGTCATTTAATGACGAACGGTTTCGGAGGACTGTGCCACCATCATCTGGTCATATGACATTTCATAAGTTGATCATCTTTTTTTTTTTAATTGTGATAAAATAATGATTGAAACATAGCACAGTCTTGGAAACCGTGATGTGTTAATTTTTATGTTTTACATGTAGACAGTGCTATGTTGCACTCATTACTTTATCTCCATTTTTTAAAAAACATGACCAACTTTTACAAGTAATATGACCAGATGATGGTCGCACAGTCCTCCGGTCATCATTAAATAAAATAAGTATTTCGCGATCTTGGGGTGTTCACTTTTGAGGAATACTAAAGTATCAAACTGCCTCCAAAACCTGCAATCTGAGATAATGTCAATGTCAGCTCGATAAGCGTTTTAATGTGCTAAAGTTTCAAAAAATGTGAGTTCGGTGGATAAACGTGCCGTGATGGGTAGCCTAAAGATCAAAAGGTACCCTGATAAGCCATATCAGATAACTGTGTGTCCTCCTTTGACACGAAGAACAATGACGACGCGTCTCGGTATGGAAGGTGTGAAGCCTTGGTAGGTCGCTGGAGGAGCTGGCACCACATCTGCACAGCCGCGTGGAGTGGCCGAACGCTCTAAGCCGCGTTGCTGCGGAATGCGCTTCTGTTCCCAATCGATATACAATATTTTCTGATCGTCATGGAGACTTACGCGAACTCTTCTGGTGCCATGACTGCACATGTGAGTGATCCCTAGAATTCAATATAGGATATTGTCTCCGTCCTACAGTAGAGGCATCAGGGATCTCTTCCCTGGAAGACGATAAAATCACCTCGGTATGTTGAAAGATGTGACTTTACGGAAGTAACGTACGTAGAGTCGCGCAATTAGAGCGAGGAATGGTATTGTCTGGAAAGCGACAGAATTGTATACGGGGTGGTCCATTGATAGTGATCAAGACAAACATCTCACGAAAGAAGCATCAAACGAAAAGCTACAAAGAACAAAGTTTTCTATCTTGAAGGGGGAAACAGATGGCGCTATGGTTGGCCCGCTAGATGGCTCTGTATTAGGTCAAACGGATATCAACTACATTTTTTTGAAATAGGTACCCGCATTTTTATTACATATTCGTCTAGTACGTAAATAAATATGAATGTTTTCTTTGGATCACTTTTTTAGCTTTGTGATAGATGGCGTTGTAATAGTCACAAATGTATAAGTACGTGGCGTCGTGTAACATTTCGTTAGTGCGGACGGTATTTCCTTCGTGATACATTACTCGTGATAAAATGGACCGTTTACCAATTGCAGAGCCGGCCGCGGTGGCCGATGAGACTGAGGCGCTCCAGTCACGGTCTGCATGGCCACTACGGTCGGGGGTTCGAATCCCCCCTCGGGCATGGATATTTGTGCCGTTCTTAGTTGTAAGTAGTTCATAAGTAGTTTGTAAGTTTAGAGACTGATGACCCCGTAGTTAAGTCCCATAGACTCTACAAACATTTGAACATTTTCAATTGACATTTTCAATTGCAGAAAAGGTCAATATGGTATGGCTATTGTGATCATAATGCCCAACGGGGCTGTGCTATGTATGTTGATCGTTATCCTGGAAAACATCATCCAGGTGTCCGGACCTTTCATAGGATAGTTATATTATTTAATGACAGGAAGAGTTCAGCTACAAGTCAGGGTGGCCACCGAACCTTGAAACCGGGAAAACCGGGAAAAAGCCTTGAATTTGAAAAAACCGGGGAAACCGGGAAAAAGCCTTGAATTTCAGCCAGAAACCCGGATTTTTAACCCACAAGATCTCGCGGCTTTAAGAGTTAAACGATCGTTCGCGTGTATAGCCTATTGCTCAGATTACACGACCAGTTCGAAATGTACTTAAGTGTAAATAAATAATCCCTGTAGTTTAATAAGAAAAAACCTCTAAGTTTGGTTCTGAAGCATCATCAATATGATTAATCTTTCTTTCCATTTCTTCAGCAGTATGGCAAATCATTCTTACCATTACGGTGCAATATGTTGGCAATTGAATTAAAAAAAATCAACTAAACCATACATGATTTAGTCTGTAGAATCTGAATCTGCAATAAAAAATGGGAGTTTCCATTTAAAATTTTATACGAGCCACCCACACCAGTCCCAAACGGTGGAGGCAGTTCAAGTTCAGTATCATTTCCTACGTATCTGCCGTTCGTTAATAATGGTAAAAACCGTTGTGGAATATATACTTTTTTTCTGTAGTTATTCTGGTTTATCAACTTAAAATTTACACCCTATACTATACATTGTGTCAGTGTCGAATCTGGGGTAGGAGAGGGGGATCTATGGGGCTGCAGATCTCCCAAAACCATGAGGAAAAACCTCATAATATGAGCTGGTTCTATGTAGATCAGTTTGAGGTACAATGCCACAGTTTGATCCCCCCCCCCCCTCCCTCTCTCCCCAATCCAAATCCAGGATTCGCCGCTGCTTGGTGTATATTACAACGTGACATGGTTCAACTTGGATGCAATGTGTCTTAAAATATGTAACTAGTTTCTTTGCGGTATAGTTGTTTGCTAAACCCTTTGAGCAAAATTAAGTTTCGTGAAATCCTAGAAAATAACTATTTTTAACCTGGAAAACCGGGAAAAACCTTGAATTTGAAAATGAAGATTTGGTGGCCACCCTGAAACGTCAACCGCGACCTGCAACAAATGATACCCAGGTAAGTGGTTTAGCTGCAGTATCGGCTAATCCGTGCATCAGTAGAAGACAAACTGAGCGAGAATCGGGAATCTCAAAAACGTCGGTGTTGAGAATTCTACGTCAACATAAATTTCAACCGTACCATATTTCTATGCACCAGAATTTGACATGTTTCATGTACAGTTTTGCCACTAGGAATAAAATAAATTACTGGAGAAGAACAGATTTTATCACGCGTTCTGTTTAGTGACGAAGCGTCATTCACAAACAGAGGTACCGTAAACCGGCATAATATACACTATTGGGCAACGGAAAATCAACGATTGCTGCTACAAGTGGAACATCAGCGACCTTGGCGGGTTAATGTATGGTGCGGCATTATGGGAGGAAGCATATTGTCCGCTATTTTATCGATGGCAATCTAAATGGTGCAATGTATGCTGATTTCTTGCGTAATGTTCTACCGATTTTACTACAAGATGTTTTACTGCTTGGCAGAATGGCGATGTACTTTCAACATGATGGATGTCGGCACATGGCTCAAATGGAATATTTAATGACTGGTGGATTGGTCGTAGAAGGACCATGCCATGGCCCGCATGTTCACCGGGTCTTACATCCCCGGAATTTTATGTGGAGAAAAAAAAATGTTCAAATGTTTGTCGCACTTATGGGACTTAACTACGGGTCATCAGTCCCTAAGATTACAAACTACGTATGAACTAGCTAAGACTAATGACGGCACAAATATCCATGCCCGAGGGGGGATTCGAACCCCCGACCGTAGTGGCCGTGCAGACCGTGACTGAAGCGCCTCAGTACCCGCAGCCTATGTGGGGAAAATTGAAGGATATTTGTTATCGTGATTCACCGACAACGCCTGAAAACATCTGTCAGCGCATTGTCAATACATGTGAGAACATTGCTGAAGGCTATGGCGGGGCTTCTATTTTTTAAAAAAAGACAGGGAGGGAAGATCAGTGCCTAGTTGACAAAGTTCCTAAACACCTCCCCTCTTTCAAGCCTTCACTCGTTGTTGTTACCAACACACTTCGTGCCAGTGCCCTGGTTTGTAAACGGGGCAGCACTGCATGCGAGGTGCCGTGTCGACATGCAACTTCAGTGCATGTCTGAATTCACTCTTTACTAACCTTGTGTCTTCTGTCGTAGTTGATGTCCCATTTCGCAGGTGAAGCACACAGGTCGCACGTCCGTTGTACTTGAAGTGATGCTAAAAGAGGTGTTGAGATGTGGCTAGGAAGTACTGCACTACGAATAACTTTAGCTTTTGTAGGATGCCAGTGCTTGTTTTTATTGAAGAAATGCCAGTGTATATCCAAGCACAAATATACAGACTGAGTAATGTTACAAATATAAACGTTGCATAACGTATAAACTGTCCCTGGCCCGCACTGAACTGACATGAATGTGCAAGGTATCGCGGTCGGCGCTCGACTGACTGCCGCCGCCTCTCGCTGCGCGCCACAAGCCACCGTTTTGGCGCCAAGCGAAACTTCTAGACTAACATTGTTCAACTTATTACAAAATGTACAAATAATTAAATCTTTGAATTAACCAAAATATAGCTTAGCACAAAAGCATTACAGAAAGTGTATAGATAATTTTTAATAAACATAGAAAAGTTAAATATTAATAAAAGAAGCTTAAAGTTTTGGCGTACAACTAGTATAGGCGGGAGCCAATCAGATCTCAACTTCCAATAGGGGCGGAGCTTTCCCACGGGATACAAGCTCATCTACTGTCTCTCTCTCTCTCATCCTTTCTGTTACGTAACACAGTTCTCCAACCAAGAAAACTTCTTTAACACCTAATATTTAGATATGCGAAATAAACGGCTCCATATCAGCCCCCTCACAAGGCGAACTACTCGCTGTTGAGAGCAATTTCGCTACGTGTCGCCAAACGCATTGAAGGACACCATTTTGAGCATTTATTGAAGTAGGAAGGAAGAAAGAAGGAAGATCAGTGTTTAACGACCCGTCGCAGCGTGGTCATTAGTGGCGGAGCTTACGCTCGGGTTGTTTGGGTAAGGATGGGGAAGGAAATCGGCCGTGCCCTTTGAAAGGAACCATCCCGGCATTTTCCTGAAGTGATTTAGTGAAATCAAGGAAAACATAAATCTGGATGGCCAGAGGTGGATTTGAACCACCGTTCTCCCGAATGCGAGTCCAGTGTGTTACCACTGCGCCATCTCGCTCGGTTTTATTTGAAGTCACGAGGTAATTATAGGTAATCACGCAGTAACTCCATGCGTTCTCGTAATGTATGATAATTTCAAAAAAGTACATGTGTCACATTGGAACTACCGAAATAAAGTTCAAACGTACCTACGTTCTAATTAAAAAAAAACATACGCCACGATAGGGTTGCCGAGGGGTCTAAGGCGCCTCGCTGCAGAGCGCGCCGTTGCTCGCTGTCGGAGGTTCGAGTCCTCCTTAGGGCATGGGTATGGGTGTGTGTGTGTGTGTGTTGTCATTAGGTTAGTTTACCTCAGTTTAAGTAGTTCGTAAGCTACGGACTGATGACCACGCAGTTTGGTCCGATAGATCTACAAACATTTGAACATTTTGAAAAAAAAAAAAAAAAAAAAAAAACCCTACCTGTTACCCACTGTTCGTCTAAAATTGTGAGCAATATGTCTGTGAATATTACAGAGCCATCTGTCATAAAGCGACAAAAGTATTCCAAATAAAACATTCATATATCTGTTTGACCTATGGCATCGCAATCTAGCGGGCCATCTAGCGCCATCTATTTTCCCCCTTCAAGCTAGAAAAGTTTGTAGTTTTTTCGTTTGATGATTATTTCGTGAGATATTTTGCCCGGTAACTATCTATGGACCACCCTGTATATTTCTTTGATGACTGATTTCAAATGAAATAAATTTATAATGGAAATATAAAGAGTTCAACGAATTCTCCACAGTAACACTGAAAATACAATCAGAATGATTTACTTCTCATATATTTAAATTTGTGTGTCGATTTATTGTACAATTTGTCACTATAGCTTATATCCCAAGAAAAAAATATCTTTGGCAGAGATACTATTTGTTGGCATTAGGCAAAGATTTAAATCGTTCATGCAGTACGGAAATAGAAATGCCGGCAGACAACGCTGTTCTGGGTATTCTGCATACACTTGCGAAACAAATTAAAGTTTTCCTGTTAGGATGTCGTGACACATTCAGAAATGAAACTGCAAATAATGGTAACAAGTAACGGAATATCGGTGTAATCACACTCTCGTATTCCCTCGGGACGTATTCGGGACGTATTCGAAGCCAAGCAACAAAATATTGGGGAGAAGCAAGAAATATCTGCCTAACCTTACCTTCGGAAATCAAGATATATTCGGAAATAAGCAGCCATATCTTTTCGACTAGCGAATGGTATAAATATCATTGATACTCATTTCACTCACCAGCAATTTAAACGTTTTCAATAGGTTTGTTTCTAATAATATTCTCAGAAGGCTTAACATATCCGAACAAAGGTCAAGTATTTGTGAGAAGGAAAACAAAAATGTCATTGCTGGTCGTATCACTTGCAGCAGTTTAATTCTCCGTTTTTCGGTCACATAGATATTACAATATTCTTGTTACTAATTCCTGAGACAGCACACTCTTACGAGTAACATCGAGTACAAACTACTATTATATGAATAAAAAAAAAAATCCCTGATGTGTTGTGGATAAATAATTCATATAATGTGTTACAAACTTTACGATTGATACAATATTACATTGCACGACTTTCGAACACAGTAGCTCTTGTCTGGTAATCTACAACACTAACCACTACGCTATAAATCCACACCAGTGCCGCTTCTTGTCTTTTCTTATCACAGTTTTTTTCACTCTTTATATGATTTTATTTATACTTTTTTATTTTTCACTCTTTATATGATTTTATTTATACTTAGTTTTATTGTGCTAAAGATGATTTAGTGATTCATCTTTAATGCGCTGTTGCCCTGAAACTGTTTAGTGCGAGTTCTAAAACCAAATCTGTGACTTATAAGGCAAATCAAAATGATGTCTGGGACGTCACTTTCCGGGATCCTCACCCATTGGCTTATATCACAGCGAATTTCTTTGCAGAGAAAGGAATGTTTGCTTGAGATTTGAGAATTCCTCATTCCCAGAATTCCAGTCTGGACGACAAAGTCGATAAAGTCGTAGGGCATGAATGGCTGGGAAACTTCAAAGAGCAGGTTCAGCTCCCTAATTGGGATGGTCTTCTCTACGTTGAAATGCTTGTTAAGCATAAGGGACTTAACTGCGGGGTCATTAGTCCCTAAACTTACTTATGAACTACCTTATACTAAAGACGACACAAACATCCATGCCCGAGGGGGGGATTCGAACCCCAGACCGTAGCGGCCGTGCAGACTGTGACTGGCGCGCCGCAGACCGCTCGGCCACTGCAGCCGGCGGTCTTCCCTATCCCTCGCGAACGCAGGCATCTTTCCTTCGCGAAGCGTGAGAACTCTGTTAAGTGTAGGTGACTGTAATGGGAGCGAGGGCGAAACCCGGTGCCGGCACGTAGCCTACCCCTTTCGAAAAGCAACAAGGGGACCGCCGAGCTTAACGTCCCATCCGACGGTCGGATCATCAACAGTGTCCCACGCCCTAAGTCCACGAGACACTGCGGTGTGGAATTTAATTCAGGACCTAGATGCAATGACTGGTGATCGAGGACTTTGCACCACCACCTCTCCTGTCCTCTCTGCCGTAAGGCAAAGGGGGAAATTGTCAACGTACCCAGACGGTTACCCATCCAATTACTGGCCACGACCGACGCTGCTTAACGTCGGTAATCTGGCGGGAACCGGCGTATCAACGCGGCACGTTGACTTTCTTATCGATAAGACAAGCGAGATAAGGAGGGGGAGGGGGGAGAGGAGGAGAAGAGGAGCAGGTGGGGAAGCCAAAGAGAGGAACACCGAACAGGGGAGAGGGCCGAAAGGACGACTAGCGGGAGAGGAGAGCAACAGTCTAGTTTGTCCTCCGGTTGGGAAATGTTATAGATCGGGCACTGGTCGTAGCGGTGCTTCTGAAAAATTCAGGAAAAAAATGTTCAAATATTTCTCAACGTAAGGGACCAACTCGCTAAGGTCAAAGGTCGATAGAATAACTAACTACTTACACTAAGTTCAACTTTTAATAAGTACAACAGACACATCCATGCCCCAGGGAGGACTCGAAACTCCGGCTTGAGCGGCAGCTCAATCACTTGAAATGTCGCCCCAGATCTGGCGCCTGAAAATTCAAGAAGGTGGCTCACGGACAGATTAGTTGTTTCATTTTAACTGTGGATAAAATTCTGGGTTATTAACAGGAGTGTGTGTGTGTGTGTGTGTGTGTGTGTGTGTGTGTGTGTGTGTGTGTGTGCCGGCCGCGGTGGCCGAGGGGACTGAGGCGCTTCAGTCACGGTCTGCACGGTCACTACGGTCGGGGGTTCGAATCCCCCCTCGGGCATGGATATTTGTACCGTCCTTAGTATAAGGTAGTTCGTAAGTAGTTTGTAAGTTTAGGGACTGATGACCCCGTAGTTACGTGCCATATGCTCTACATACATTTGGACATTAGAGAGAGAGTGTGGAACGGGATGCAGAGGGGATAGTTCAGCATAGTGATATCATGTGTTTGATACTTGTGTAGGCAACCCAGTAACAAAGTTCAGATCTGTCCCAAAATCGGCATTACATCCCCTACTTAATAGAAAACAAATGTACAGAGATAAATATTTTAACAGTGGACATAATAAGATTTGATTTTGGGTTATCGTTTACCTGTAGTTACTGTAGAAGCAGCTTTTAGCACAGCGCGAAATATTGAGTCGATAACCGTATCTAAGGGTTAAAAGTCATCTGAAGATGCACTTGTCAACTCAAAATTGGCATCACTGCTATTTGTTTAACTGAATAGTATTATTAACAGTAATTTCTGTTTCCTTCTGTGAAAAGTTGACCTCTTTTTGTGTACAGGTGGACTGAAAATGTCACATTTCAACAAAATATCATATATTATGAATCGTAAAGTTGCGGGTTTGATCGCCCCTAGATTAGATGACAGTAGATTAACACACGTTCCATAATCATCATTTCGTGATGATGTGGAACGTGTCACTTTAATAAATGTCATATTTTCATGACATTATAAGACATTCGATTACATGACATTATTGTTCATTGAACATCAGAAATTTATATCTAAAACTAGCTGAAAAACTGGCGTTGCCCAGGGCTTTACAGTCTGTTCTTACCTTTTATGTTATGTTTGAGTAATAAGTTTTATCTAAGGTGACCACTGTAATTGTAAAACTCCTGTTTGTCTCAGCTAGATGTATTTTATTTGATGCATTTTACCATTCAGTTTTAACACCTTTTCATCCATGACGATGGTCTATTGACCGAAACTGGTTGGTATATAAGGTTTTGAATAAATAGCTGATGGTTTTTAAAAAAGGCATTTTATTTATTCAAGCCTTGACTTAATACTTCTCTTACCCCGTCTCTGTCTGTCCATTTCCTATTACCCCTAATAATATATTTATCGGAGAATAAAGCTGTTTTCCATAATGTACAAAATTATAATTTCTGTATCCAAACAAAGATATATATTACTCAAACAACAAATGTTATGTATCATTCATACAGTCATTTTATTCAAAACTTGACTACAAACATTATGTGTTGTTGTGACTGCGTAGGCTTTCCCGGCGTAATGCTTCATAATATTCTTGTCGGGTTTGCTGCCGGATCAAAACGTCATCTTGACACGATATTTCGGCGGTCCACCTGGCCGCCATCCTCAGGTGACAGTGCTGGTACACCGACTCGCCGAGACTGAGTACAAGCCGCGAGCGGCGGCCCCTATATACGCCGCGGAAGGCCGAGGGCGCGTGCGCAAAAATTGACAGTTCTGCCGTCTACGTTTCAGCGCCGCCAGTGGTGGAAGCCGGCGTAAACGATAGATCGCTATTCTGCAGAGATCGTTGTTTTTTGATGTCAAGTAATAAAGGGTTCCACATTCTACTCAAAGGAAAACCCTTATCTCTGTTTATAATATTGTCAGTAAGACGAATAGCAATCGATTCTTTTAAAATACAGTCCCAATAGCGAGACGCTGAAGCAACCATTTGTGTTTCATCATATTTCATTTTATGTCTCTCAGTAAGACAGTGCTCAGCTACTGCAGATTTCTCTGGTTGAAGTAATCTTGTGTGTCGATGGTGTTCAGTACATCGATCTTGAATTGTGCGAATTGTCTGGCCGATGTAAACTTTTCCACAGTGACAAGGAATTTTGTATACACCGGGTTTCCTCAATCCTAAGTCATCTTTTACTGAGCCCAGGAGTGCTCTAACCTTGGCAGGTGGACGAAAAATGCATTGGATGTCATATCGTTTCAAAATCCTTCCAATTTTAGATGAAATGCTTCCAGAAAACGGTAGGAAAGCCAGCGACTTGCACGTTTCTTCTTGTGGTTCCCGCGGCGGTCCAAATTGAAAAGCACGGCAGATCTGTTGGTCCGTGTAACCATTCTCCTTGAAACTTGACATCAAAAAACAACGATCTCTGCAGAATAGCGATCTATCGTTTACGCCGGCTTCCACCACTGGCGGCGCTGAAACGTAGAGGGCAGAACTGTCAATTTTTGCGCACGCGCCCTCGGCCTTCCGCGGCGTATATAGGGGCCGCCGCTCGCGGCTTGTACTCAGTCTCGGCGAGTCGGTGTACCAGCACTGTCACCTGAGGATGGCGGCCAGGTGGACCGCCGAAATATCGTGTCAAGATGACGTTTTGATCCGGCAGCAAACCCGACAAGAATATTATGAAGCATTACGCCGGGAAAGCCTACGCAGTCACATCAAGAGCCTGTACGGGGAGGAGATGGTTCAGCTGGTAATGAAGTTTGATAAACTTCGGAAGAAGAAGGGAAAGCTGCTGAGTGCCCTCGCTTTTCTACTGAGATGCCGCAATGAAGGTATTATACCGAATTTTGCAAAAATTTCTCATTTTATTGATACTCAAATGGCCAACAAGATAAAGAAGCGTGCTAGTTTTGCTTTGGTGAGGGAGCGTATTCGTTTTACTCGCAGATAACTGGATCTCATATCCAAAGATTTGTTTTATTTGCACTTGGAGGTATCTTCGCAACTGTCGTCTGTTTCATGGGAATGGGTGGATGTTTCTTCTTGGGCTATGTCCGACTGGGCCCACAGGAATGCTGCCAGTAGGCAATCTTCCAAGTTTGACCGGCTTTGTTCCAAAGCTACGATATTGGATGACGAAACCCACCGACGGAATGTGATTAACCTCACAGATAAGGAATTGGATGACGCCACACTATCTGTGTTGGAAAAGGGCCTTAATTTTGCTCCCACACCGAGGAATGTTCCCATCACGGAAATCATTTGTGCGGTTGAGCAAGCGGTATCAAAGTTTCCTGAAGACCAGGCAGAAGTAATAAGACATGAGGTCTCACATACGTTGCGTCGGGCGCCGCCTCCACGGAGTAACATCTCCTCACATGAAAGAGCTGCCATCCGGTCCTTAAGAGAAGATCAGGATTTAATAATTTTACCAGCAGACAAAGGTAATTCCACGGTGGTTCTGTCACGTGATGATTACCTGCGGAAAATGGATCTTTTACTTGAGGACACAGCATACCGTAGGTTGCAGAATGACCCAACCGAGCGGATCAAAAGAAAGACGCTTTCACTGTTGAAGAAGAGTTCCTTACCTGAGGACGAGCTCAAGAAACTTCGTCCTGGTGCCGCCGTTCCACCTAGATTGTACGGTCTGCCTAAGGTACACAAGACTTTAATCCCACTGAGACCGATTGTGAGTAATTTGGGCGCTCCCACTTACAACCTGGCCAAGTATCTGACATCGATTCTCAGCCCTCACGTCGGTAAATGTGAACATCATATTTCCAATTCCACAGTTTTTATTCAGCGGCTGAAGTCTTTGCGTCTGAGTCCCTCTGATTTGCTGGTTAGCTTCGATGTGGTGTCGCTTTTTACCCGGGTTCCTCTGGAAGAATCCTTGCAATTAATTAGTGAAATTCTGGACGAGGAGACAACGGAGCTTTGCCGCCATGTGCTGACGTCGACGTACTTTTTATTCAACGGTCAATATTTTGAACAATCTGACGGAGTGGCTATGGGGAGTCCATTATCCCCCATAGTCGCCAATTTATTTATGGAAGATTTTGAGGACACGGCGCTGAAAACGTCGTTTCTAAAACCTACATGTTTCTGGAGGTACGTTGACGATACTTTCATGGTATGGCCACATGGGAGAGATGCTCTGAACCGTTTTCTGGACCATTTTAATTGCCTCCATCCTAGCATTAAGTTCACTATGGAGGTCGAGATAGATGGGAAGCTTCCATTTTTAGATGTCATGGTGTACAGAAGGGGTGACGGAACATTGGGACATAGTGTTTACAGAAAGCCCACTCACACGGACCGCTACTTGCATGCAACAAGTTGTCATCCACCTTACCAGCGCACTGGTGTCCTGCGCACGCTGACAAAAAGAGCTTTTGCCATTTCAGATGCTGAAAGTCTAACTAAAGAGATGGACCATCTGAGAACGGTTTTCAAGGAGAATGGTTACACGGACCAACAGATCTGCTGTGCTTTTCAATTTGGACCGCCGCGGGAACCACAAGAAGAAACGTGCAAGTCGCTGGCTTTCCTACCGTTTTCTGGAAGCATTTCATCTAAAATTGGAAGGATTTTGAAACGATATGACATCCAATGCATTTTTCGTCCACCTGCCAAGGTTAGAGCACTCCTGGGCTCAGTAAAAGATGACTTAGGATTGAGGAAACCCGGTGTATACAAAATTCCTTGTCACTGTGGAAAAGTTTACATCGGCCAGACAATTCGCACAATTCAAGATCGATGTACTGAACACCATCGACACACAAGATTACTTCAACCAGAGAAATCTGCAGTAGCTGAGCACTGTCTTACTGAGAGACATAAAATGAAATATGATGAAACACAAATGGTTGCTTCAGCGTCTCGCTATTGGGACTGTATTTTAAAAGAATCGATTGCTATTCGTCTTACTGACAATATTATAAACAGAGATAAGGGTTTTCCTTTGAGTAGAATGTGGAACCCTTTATTACTTGACATCAAAAAACAACGATCTCTGCAGAATAGCGATCTATCGTTTACGCCGGCTTCCACCACTGGCGGCGCTGAAACGTAGACGGCAGAACTGTCAATTTTTGCGCACGCGCCCTCGGCCTTCCGCGGCGTATATAGGGGCCGCCGCTCGCGGCTTGTACTCAGTCTCGGCGAGTCGGTGTACCAGCACTGTCACCTGAGGATGGCGGCCAGGTGGACCGCCGAAATATCGTGTCAAGATGACGTTTTGATCCGGCAGCAAACCCGACAAGAATATTATTATGTGTTGTTCCTTGTCCAGGACCTAATATGAATAAATTCTTTGGTAATCTCACCCCTGAGCAAGAGACAAAGTTGTTCATGTGAGAAACATGCAGATGTCATTTCCACGCTGCAGTATTTAATAGATTGCCCTGTGGTTTATATATCGTAATAGATAATGCAAGTCTCACTGGAGACTGCAATCTCTTGAAAATAATGGGTATTCGTTGAATGTACGCCATTCCATTGCCTTCCTTTAGTTGTAGCTCTATAGAAGTTTATTGCTTTAGACAGCAGCCATGTGATCTTCGCAGTTGGACGTTATCAACACCACTGTCTGCTATCAGAAATTTCCTTCTTTAGACTGGAATACAGAAGTTTCTTAGTTGTAAATAAGAAATGTGTTAAAACGTGGTGCATGAAGTGACAGTTTTTACCAACCGCAGTATATTTGATCTCTAATTTATTAAATTAAATGTTGCACAATAGTATAATTTTGCAGGAGCTATCAGTCTGTAAAGTCTGTTGCGAATGCAGTTGGTAGTAAAGAAGTTAACGTCATATCGAATGCCGTAGTTTTACTCCATGACCAGCGGAAAAGTACGAAGCGAGAAACTTTTCTCCTTTCATCATTTTGGTGTGGTTGTCAGCAAAAAAATGCTAATAAAGGTTTGAAATTATGTTTTAAGTTTGTTACAAGTCGCTAAGTAGTCTCTTTCTCATATAGTGTACTTATAAAGTCTAATCGCATGATGTGACAGTTTCTTGTAAGTCATATTGTTCATGACATACGTCATTAGTCATTAGTGTTGGGGGAGGGGCTGGTAGGGGGAAGGAGGGTGGTTAGGGCGGGTGGGAAGGGTTGGTGGTAAGAGGGAGTAGAGGTTTCGGTGAAGGGAGGAAGGAAGCTTGGGGTGGTCATTAGAGACGGATCTAACGCTCGGAGTTTTGGGTAAGGATGGGGAAGGAAATCGGCCGTGCCCTTTGAAAGGAACCATCCCGGAATTTGCCTGGAGTGATTTAGGGAAATCACGGAAAACCTAAATCTGGATGGCCGGAGGTGGATTTGAACCACCATCCTCCCGAATGCGAGTCCAGTGCGTTACCACTGTGCCACCTCGCTCGGTACGTTATACGTCCTGAACCATGTGTTGTGTGTGGTTCGTACCCCCACAGCAATTGTTTTTGGTAAGGAATATGTGTACCAAATATGGTTGTAATCGGTCCAGTGGTTCAGGAGGAAAAATGCAACATTGTGACGTGATGCAGCAGTTTTTCGCGCATCTCATTGTTTATGTAGTCATACCGCCTGAACTATGTGTTTTACCTGATCCATACACCGAAGGCGATCGTCCTATTGCTTTGAAAGTCAAGTGTACTAAATTTCATAAAAATTGGATCAAAACTGTAGATTTGTATACAAAACATACACTCGACCACTCTGCTTTATATACAAAGATTCACCTCCTGAGTAGAAAGAGCTGTCATTTTTAATTTCTTTTAATTTTTTTCCAGTGATTGTTGGCTATCTGTCGGATGTTTGATGGTATTTGGTAAACGACGAAAGACTTTTCTGCGGTATAATTCACCCATTTCTGTACCAAAGTTAGATTTATCCTGTAGGTATGCACACTGGCATTGGGTTGGATTATTAATAAAAAGTCATAGGTGAATGTATAGGGTGTAACTAAATATGGCCGGCCGCGGTGGCCGAGGGGACTGAGGCGCTTCAGTCACGGTCTGCACGGCCACTAAGGTCGGGGGTTCGAATCCCCCCCTCGGGCATGGATATTTGTGCCGTCCTAGTTCGTAAGTAGGTCATAAGTAGTTTGTAAGTTTAGGGACTGATGACCCCGTAGTTTAGTCCCATAAGCTTTTAAATATGTGGGAAAAATCCAAAGATTCTATGGTGGACGTGACAACAAGGAAAAAAAAAAGGGAAAAAAAAAGTTCAAATGTCTGTGAGGTCTTATGCGACCAAACTTCGTGGTCATCAGTCGCTAGACTTACACACTAATTAACTAATTTAAACTAACTTACGCTAAGGACCGCACAAACACCCACGTCCGAGGGAGTATTCGAACCCCCGACCGCAGCGGCCGTGCAGACCGTGACTGGCGAGCAGCAGACCGCTCGGCCACTCCAGCCGGCGTGACAACAAGGAGAACATGTCCTGTACACATGGTTTGTTTGCTTTCGTTGCCGTGCTACAGGCGCAAAACGTCCACACAGACTAATAGGTCAGACTTGAAGTCTTGATGGAGGTGTGCAGCCATAATTATCAATGTAATAAGAAAGAACTTAAAAAAGCTGATTTGCTGCTGAGAATAAAACCATGCAGGTGACGATAAAATCTTTATTCCTTTTGTACTAACGCGTTTCAAGCGTAGCCCATCTTCCGAGTACCTGGTGGTAAGCTAAAAACATAACAATACCCATTTACGTAAAGACAAAACACAATGGCCAGTAGAAGCTGGCCACTCATCAAATACTGGTAACATTAACATGTGAGTACAGAACCTAGTACATTCGACGAATGTTCTAAGTTCTGTACTAACATATTAATGTTACCAATCGTCGAATGTACTAAGTTCTGTCCTCACATATTAATGTTACCAGTATTTGATGAGTGGCCAGCTTCTACTGGCCATTGTGTTTTGTCTTTACTTAAATGGGTATTGTTATGTTTTTACGCTTACCACCAGGTACTCTGAAGATGGGCTACGCCCGAAACGCGTCAGTACAAAAGGAATAAAGATTTTATCGTCACCTGCATGGTTTTATTCTCAGCAGCCAATCAGCTTTTTTAACTTCTTTCTTATCACGTCCACACAGACTGACAGGTCGTCAGGGAAAGACACCATGGCCTGCTCGTACTCCCGACTTCAGTCCATTAGACTACTGTTTAGAGGGTCGCTTTAAGGACATCGTGTATGTCCCACCTATTTATGACATGGAACTGCTGCGTCAGTGCATAGAGCGAGGGCGTCAGCAGGTACGACAGTCAATGATGAGGGGCGCGGGGGCCTGCATTACAGATTTCTCACATATATAGTTGCACCCTGAATACATTGTGAATCTAGCTTGAAAATCCCTAATCCTTTAAATAAATGTCTGCAGGCAGATCTAGGGTGAGGCCTTGCAGTTATTCTCATTACACATTTTTGTGCCATGAATACTTTTTATTTACTCAGTGACGAATTGATCCATAATATGAAGTCATGCGAAGTAAATCAAAATAGTCATCGTGAGCTAATTTACTAATATGTTTATGACCAATATTTGCCATAACGCTAACAGCATAACTAGCTTCACTCAAACATATCAACTGATCATCTATCACATATAAATCCTAAGACTTTTATCTGTCACTTTCTACTTCTTTCATCTCTGACAATGATTTTGATGTGAAAAATGCTGAGCTGCATCGTGGTCCGGAATCCAAGTTGAACTGTAAGTCCCTCTATATAAGCTGCTTGTAAGTCACTTCGCAGATAGGAGGAAGGCAACGCATACCTCCTCCAAACAGGGCCACGCACTATGGTGTTCAAACCAGGCTTCCACTTGTTTACTGCTTTATCATACATATACTGTAAAACATACGGTGATTTAGGGCAGTTTTCATGACATCAGTGTAATTTCAATGGAACAAATCTGTTTCAAGTTGAAAACAAACAATCTGTTTTTATTCTACTGATTTTTGTTTATTTAAGAACTAGTTTCCGGATTATTAGGTCATCTTCAGGGAAAAATTTGACACGCGTCGACGAGCAACGCTAGTGCTTATGTTGTAAACATGTTAAGTGAACATAGAACACACAAGACTCTTGTTCTTTGCTTATATCAGTTATCAATTACATCGTTTGCCACGTGGGTTAATGCTGTGTGATAATGCCTCCTAATTTTGAATTGTACACAGTGAAATTAGAAGGCATTTATCACACGGTATAAACCTACGTGGTAATAAACGAATTTGACATCGAATGTCAATTGCAAAGAATCGATGCCTGTCAATTGCTTACCTGAAGATGGCGTAATAAGCCGAAAACCGTAAATAAACAAAATTTAATAGAACAAAAAATTGTTCGTTTTCAATCTAAAATATGGAATTATTCTATCAATAAGTGACCGAAAAATCCATTTATATAAGTAAATTTGTGTCAGATAAAGAACGGAGTATATAACATTGAGGGAGTTTGCGTATTTAAAAAGTATTCTTCACTCCGACGGCTATCGTGAAAAAAGTCGATGTTGGGAGCGTATTTTGTCTAGTGACCAGAGTAGTTTGTTCCCTTAGAATTAAGAACATTTTTGTTAGTGAAACTGATCAAAATACTAATTTGTATTTTAATTTTCATTATGACTTTTTTCTACCAAGAATCGACGGAAGAATAAGTTAACATGAAAAGTGTAGACTTATCTTTTCTCTTAAAAAAATGAAAGAAAAATGTTCGGAAAAGGCGGTACAGGGTTCTGAGAAGTGGCATCTCTGCTGAGGCAGCTCCTTTGACGCTGAGAGGTTGTGATACGTCTGTCGTCAAAAGGTGTCGTGTGTGGATGTCGCCAGGCGGCTATAAGGGTGCCTCGGTGTGGGGTGCGAGACAGCACAGAGGCCAGGGTCGCCTGCCGCCGCTACTGGGGCGTGGGATGCCCGCTGGTCCTTAATGCAGAAACACCTGCTGGATGAGTTTCCGCGCAGTGGCGAACCAAACACCACTGAACGCGCCAACCGACACCTGTACACATCTATATATAAATCGGGAGACGCGACGTTTGTCCAAGATTAACTCTGAAACTACTCAACTGATAATGGAATTCTGAAGTGTGTGTATGTGTGTGTGTGTGTGTGTGTGTGTGTGTGTGGTTTTTTTGGTAGAGTTTATGGGACTTAACTACGGGGTCATCAGTCCCTAAACTTACAAACTACTTATGAACTACTTACAACTAAGGACGGCACAAATATCCATGCCCGAGGGGGGATTCGAACCCCCGACCGTAGTGGCCGTGCAGACCGTGACTGGAGCGCCTCAAGTCCCCTCGGCCACCGCGGCCGGCGTGTGTGTGTCATTTGGTCCATCTTAAAAGATAGGGTAAGTTTTATCTCGATTAATAACCTCAATATCATTTTATTGCAAATTCAGTGTTTTCATATAGGTTGGGTAAGTATGCAATAATTAACGCTGCACTAGCGGCGGAGTGCTGGACTGGGGTGAGGTTCGAAACTCCTTGGGATCACGCGTGCATTTTTTCACCTTCCCCTATTTGGGATAAGTTAGCGACATGTTAGTACCCGAAGCGGAGCCCAATTGTAAGCCTTGAACCACTGAGACTCACGAAATTTTGGTAATTATAATAAGTTTAGAAAACACAGTTTCCTTTTGGAAAATAGCGAACTGGAAAATGTTTTAAAAGATTACAATAACAGACAAGTACGCAAAAGATTTTAACAATTTATTAGAAAAAGTGACCAGGTTCGATCTCTTCAGGGGCCATCATAAGACCTACTAGTCTCGCTGTTCTGCCGAGGCGATGAGCGAGAGGACTAGGTTTGATGATGGTCTCAGAAGAGATCTAAACAGGTCACTTTTTCTAATAAATTGTTAAAACCTTTTGCGAAGTTACTGTTATTCTCAACTTTTAAATTATTATCATTATTCAAAATGTTTGTATAGCTTATGGGACTTAACTACGGGGTCATCAGTCCCTAAACTTACAATCTACTTACGAACTAGCTAATACTAAGGACGGAACAAATATCCATGCCCGAGGGGGGATTCGAACCCCCGACCGTAGTGGTCGTGCAGACCGTGACTGCAGCGCCTCAGTCCCCTTGGCCACCGCGGCCGGCATTATCATTATTATTACTGTACTTCACGCACCAGTTGTCAATGATAAAATATATATGTCAACACGACATGTTTCGGGACGACATTCTCCCATTACCAAGTTTTGTGAAACAAGGAAACGTAGAATAATAAGGGCACGATGTACAAACGACTGTACCAACAAATATCCCAATGAAAGTAACCTACCTACCATAAAAAGTATCTGCTGCTAGGAAGCTTCGTTAAACACAATAGCTGTGTATGTACACTGTCAAAAATAAAACATTGCGCACATGTTTCTCTGATGGCAGCAAGTTGTGCACTAACGGACAGCTGATCTAAATTCAAAGTTGTCCATATGTTTAACCGCTGTCATTGGCGGTCAAAGAGATTCCAATCAAGATACCTAACATTATTCATTTTTTAACGGAAATACACTGCAAATTTTTTTCCGTGAAGTTAAAAGCAAGAAGTCAATATTTAATACATGCACACACATCAGTGTTTCTCAAGGAGGAGGTTGCTAAAATGTGCCCAGTAATGGTTTTGAGATAGTTCTGTCTTTTCGTTGAGCATACTGCTGGAATCCTCTCTCAACACACAAAAGATCTCAATTTCTTCGAGATTTGGTAATAACCAACCTTTGTCCTCATAGTGCATGACTTTCAAGCTATCATTTAGGAAGCCCAACGAAGGTCGTTCAATTTTCAGATGTTTTGCCCCTGTAGATGAGCCATTCTCTCTATTACTGTCCTCTTTAAGCCGCACCTTAAAATTCCTTCCCGTTTGTCCTACATACTTCATTTCACAATCATTACACTTTATTTGGTATACCCCCGCTGTTTTATTATTGACAACTGGTGCGTGCAGTACAGTAATAATTGTGAAACTGTTGTGTGATGGCGTCTAAATAGATGGTATTATCATTATATTAGATTTTGGACGTTTCTTTGATGCTATAATCTATTCAACAAATGTCCCTTTCGTAATATACTGGACAGTGTGATGGGTCGCCACGAAAGGGGGCCGGATCGATTCCCGGTCGGGTCCGAGAATTTTTACGGCCGGAAACTGGATGCTCTTTCATCATCATAGACAGCTAAAAAAACGAGTTGCTGCGGGCATTCTGAAGAAGACCCCTGTTCGGATCTAACGTCCATAAACGCCATACGATACTCCACCGTTTTAAAGATTTTCAAATGTTTGTAAACCTATTGGGCCAAACGGCTATGGTCATCAGTCCCTACATTTACAAACTACTTAAAGTAACTTACACTAAAGAGAACACACGCCAATACCCGAGGGACGACTCGAATCTCCGGTGGGAACGACTGCCCAGTCCGTAGCATGACGCCTTAGACCATGCGGCCATCCGCGCGGCTACTATTTACTTCCGTTTTGCTTAACGCATAGCCTGTAGCTAGATCTGACAAACACTTCGTTACTCGATCTTCCCGTCCAGCACCGGAAGTCATTCCCCTACAGTAATTATTGTCACCTATGAAAAGCCAGAGCGGATCGGTTGTACCGCTATATAAAGGCAAGTCGTTGCTTAATCCCATTAACCAGAAATTTCGAGAAATTACTGACTGATTTATGTTTTTACACGAGGCTCTAATAAACATTCAGACACGCATAGGCTGTTGAGGGTGTAGTAAGTACGAGGGTTGGAAAACAAATAGTGACAACACTGCTGTGGAGTCACTAAGCAATGGAATCTACTATTGTCGCTGATAGTACACGTTGGTGGTATACCTACCTTATCTCCGAGCAAAAGGACTCGTCCGTCCCACGTGCCCACAATGGCGGGAAACAAGTCACTTGTGAGCGAGAATTCTAACGTAATGGTGTCACTATGTGTGCGAAAGCGGAACAACGGAGTTATAATATGATTTAATGCGCTTAATGCAACTTTTCTGCCGATTCTCTCCGTCCGACAGGCCTCGAGAGGCCCACTGGGTACTGACCGGCCGCCATGCCATCCTCCGCACGAGAGCGTCAACGGTTGCAGTATGGAGGGGGGCGTGGTCAGCGCCCCGCACTCCCGGCCGTTACGTCACTTAGCCTCACAAGGGTTGACTGCACCCCGCTCGCTAACAACACTCGGGAGACCCAGACGGTTACCTATCCAAGTACTAGCCAATCACGACGGTGACCTAACGAGAACCGGTGTATCCACTGCGGCACGCCGTTGGCCTGCCGGTTCTGGTAAGGTTTTATTTCTGTTATTCCGAATTTTATTTGTGGGACCACTTTTTTTTATTTTAAAGTAAATTAAAATCTATGCAGCGATCAGAAAGCACTGAAAATTATCTGGATATCTCGTCTCAAGTGTCAAAGGACCATTTTCGGTAAGACGCATTTACTTGGAACAGAGACAAGAGTCTTTTTCCTAATCGGCGACTGCTGTAAGCAAAACTAAAACAATTTGTTAAAAATAGTCTTGGTTGCACAAGAGCGATGTTTCACTTATTTATACATTTCTCTCCACGCCAAAACGTGAATTTGGTCACGTGGCCTGCAGTTATATCAGTCTGCACCTTCGCTACATCTAGTATTTCATGGTTAAGAAAGATTTTACATATTTTTACATAATTCCTGCTTTTTTTTTTAAGTTTGTAAATTATCACTTCAACGTGTGATGATGCCTAGAAGAGGCGAAACGCGTCATGTATAAATAAGTGGAGCATAGCTTTTGTGCAACCAAGGCTGTTTTTTTTATCAAAATATGTATTTCGGTTGCTGTGGCAGGGCCAGAAAAATATGGAGTGGAGGGACATCACCAATACATGGATTCCATGTTATCAAAAATCGTTCACTCTCCACTGTATGTAATCTTTGAACAGCGCACAGCTCAGACAAAAGCTTGAATTTTTTGCATCTGCTTGTATTTTATTGCCACAAGTAATAGAAACAAGTGAGGGCTCTTTAGCGATGTGGGTATTTGCTGGAATTCTTCAATGCTGTGCGCTGAGGCTGAAAAACTAGCTTTACGGGTAGCAACGCGCGGGCGCGACTCTCGACGTTTCCTTACTGTGCGTTTACTTTAGCAGCCATATTGAAAATATTCAGACTGATAAAAGAAACACCTGCGAAATAAAACAGCGGCGCGATCCTTTCGCTCGCGCAGAGTGTTATTCTAGCGAGCGCCTGCTAGCGACCACTGGTAGCGTTTTACTCGGCGGTGCAATAACAAGGCCGACTGTTAGACCGAAGCAGGCTGCGCGTCACTACGCCGAAATAAGCGCAAGTTGGCGGCTCACAAGTTCCTTCATTAAGCTCGCTCGTTAATAGTTTCACGAAATTAATTCCTTCTCTTTAACGTTCCTGTAAAAATAACATAAGCAGATAATGGAACATTACACAAGTTCAATTTTCGGAGAAATCTACGTCAGATTTATGCGACCTTTAAGCTCTGTTAATAGAAACTGTATATAACAGCTAAGTTGCCACACATCAATGCAGTTCTAATCTTGGTATCATTAACACGGCGTTACACTTTAACGATGCCAAGTCCTCAGTAGGAAAGATGATGCTAATCGGCTTTTTCGACGACCGAGATCCGATATTCACCGAATTTCTAGAGCACGTAAAATCATAAACTCCGTACCCTATGCAACTCCATCAAACGGCGTGGGCTGCTCACAGAGGGGGTGATTCTCCTCCATGATGATGCTCGTCCACACGTCTCCAGGGTCACACAAAGTGTCCTGGCCAAGATCAAGTGGGAACACCTTGAGCATCCGCCCTACAGCCTGGCCATATCGCCCTGTCACTTCCAACTGTTTGGTCCGCTAAAAACGAACTGAATGACACAATACAGGACTGGCTCTTATCAGAGCCACAGGAATTCTGGGAAGAGGGAATCCTTCGACTCGTTAAACAGTGGAACAGTTGTGCTCAGGCCTCTTGTGAATGCCTTCGAATAAAGGCTTCAATTGTACCCACACTGTCGTTTCCTGCCTTTTCTTTCGAACACGCCTCGTAAATGTGTTGGTACCGTTTTACACTTGACACTCATGTTCGTGCCATCCTGCCTTTATAATACCAGTGGTTGGCCTGAGAATCATGAACTTTTAGCAATGCAAGGTCTAATTACGACATATCTGCCAAAACCGGTCAAGAATAAAGATGTTTTTTCACTTTATGTATTATAAATAAGGTCTCCTGTAGTCCGTTCGACCATACCGGATCGTAATCGTAACCATTCTGCCACACCCATTACACTGCCGAAACACATCCTCTCAGGCTAGCAGTTATTTCCCGAATGA
Organism: Locusta migratoria; assembly: GCA_026315105.1. Taxonomy (NCBI): domain Eukaryota; kingdom Metazoa; phylum Arthropoda; class Insecta; order Orthoptera; family Acrididae; genus Locusta; species Locusta migratoria. Next base: position 552,165,397 of record CM048744.1, read on the forward strand.
ATGGATGAAATTTTCTCATGGTGGTATTGCGTCCTCTTTCAAACTCACTGATTTGATGGAACGGTTCGCGCATATATCTGCGAGGCACCCCAGAAGTGTCATCAAGTCACGCTGATACGAGGGTCAATCCAAAAGAAATGCACAGAATTTTTTTAAAAAATACAGTTTTTATTCTGCATGTGTAGACACATCCTTTAGGAACAATATTTCATTTCTCCACATAATCCCCATCCCTCTCAACTACCTTACGCCATCTTGGAACCTGCGCCTGTATACCCGATGCGAGGACAACCCACAATATTGCCGTGCCCGCTTTCATCATGTAACCTACTTGCTCACCGAGTAACTAACTGTACTGCGATCCACAGCAACACCTCCATACACCTTTTTCATCCCCTTGTGGATGTTTCCCACTGTTTCGTTTTCACAGCACAGGAATTCAATAACAGCACGTTGCTTCTGACGAACGTCAAGTGTACCAGCCATCTTCAAGACGTGCAGTGACGGCGCCACTCACGGGAACAGGTTGAACTAAATTGAAAAAAAAAAAAAAAAAACAAAAAAAAAAAACAAAAAAAAAAAAAGCGGGAAGGACGTATCTACACACTGTAAAACTTTCAAGTCTCAGGCACATTTTACCGGTAAGTGGTGATGCGCCGCTGTATAGGTATTGACCTAGCCGGCCGCGGTGGCCGCGGGGACTGAGGCGCTTCAGTTACGGTCTGCACGGCCACTACGGTCGGGGGTTCGAATCCCCCCTCGGGCATGGATATTTGTGCCGTCCTTAGTCTTAGTTAGTTCATAAGTAGTTTGTAAGTTTAGGGACTAATGACCCAGTAGTTAAGTCCCATAGACTCTACAAACATTTGAACATTTGATTTGGTATTGACCTAAAACCCACGGACCAAAATGTTCAAATGTTTGTGAACCTTTTGGATGGCCATTAGTTCCAAGACTCACAAACTAATAAAACTTACTTACACTAAGGACAACACACACAAACACACACACACACACACAAACACACGCCAATGCCGGGGGAAGGAGGGGGACTCGAGCCGCGCACGCCGGAGCAAGGCGCCTTGGAGCGCACGGCCATTCCAGCGTGGGTATGTGACTTACTACAGATGTGATATTTTTATCTGCGAGAATTATGTGAATGAAGCTGGGAAATTTACAATAAGGAAGAACCATTTTTTGTACTCATTTGAATAAAATCTTTGGCGAACCTCCGCGCAATGGAAACTGTATTTGTGACTCTGCTCCTAATAAATGCTTCGCTGTCAAGCGATAATACTAGCTACTAATTCCACAAGGTGCAATGGGGGTACAACTAGCAATAAAGAAAAAAAATTCTTCAACTTGGTTGGTCATCTACGGAATTAGCCATTAAAATCACGAATATGACTTCAATGACAAATAGTTGTACCGGAAACAGTAGGCGTTTTGTCTTTTTCAATAAAATCAAGATATGTATTGTCAAAAATATTTAACATACTACAAATTTGACAACAGTGTAGTTTTGATTCCGACAGTGCAAACAAAATAATCTTCTTATCTCTAACTTTTCAATAAATCACAGCCGGCCGCGGTGGCCAAGCGGTCTGCGGGGCGCCAGTCACAGTCCGCACGGCCACTACGGTCGGGGGTTCGAATCCCCCCTAGGGCATAAATATTTGTGCCGTCCTTAGTATAAGGTAGTTGTTAAGTAGTTTGTAAGTTTAGGGACTGATGACCCCGCAGTTAAGTCCCATAAGCTCTACAAACGTTTGAACGTTTGAATAAATCACGACGAAGAAGAAAATATAAATACAAAGCTATCCATTTCAATGTCTGTATCAACAAAGTTAGAAGAAAACTACGTATCATGGCTAAAAATGAATTAAAGTATTTGCCCGCGGGTGACACGATACGCCACCGGCCATCTGTTTCTCGCTTAATGGCTCACTCGCCGCCCCGCGCCGCTGCGTTGTCTCAGCGGGAACTTTGGAGGAATAAACTGCAGGAACGCCGCTTAGAAGACGGAACCATCGTTCGTGGAACACAAGACCGTCTTACGTACAGCTTGGTTCTTAATTATGCCATATAATTCGCAAAACTTTAGCGATAGATCGTAAGAGCATTGGTACAAAAGAAAAAGATTTGTCATGTTTGTTTTGCAGCTGGTTACACTGGTAATATTGTGTGAGCCACGTTTTTCCATTTAAAATTCTTAAATGTTAACTGAGTTGTACAAGCAGAAGCAAAAATAAAACGATATATAGTGTCTATATAATGATGTTATGGATGTAACAACTAATTATAACTACGTCACAAAAGAATAGTTAAATATCCCATAGACTTCATAGTCATTTCAGACAGAACTGTCCGTAGAAACAAATGCTACCTAGCGCCTCTCTACCGACAGTGTCATGGATACAGATCTTTACAAGATACATTACAAAAGAAACACATGCGAGGGTTGGAACTTAAATAGTGGCAACACTGCTGTGGAGTCACTAAGCAATGGAATCTGCTATTGTCGCTGATAGCACACCTTGTTGACATACCTACCTTGCCTCCGAGCAAATACACTCGCCCGCGTCACGTCGCCGGCGTGCAAATAGTCGAGGGAAAGACAGTCAACTGTGAGCGAGCGGTCTAACATAACGGCATCACTATCTTTTATTAACAGGAGCAACAGAGACTGTCAGAGCACAATATTACTGTTCGTTTTTTTGTAGCATCACCATCGACCAGTTTTGCGAAAAAAGCGGCAACACTTTCCGCGCAACCCACCCAACGTTATGCACGAAAAGGCACGGGAGCATACAACGCAAGCTGTGGTCGCTCTGTTCGGTCGTTGTGACTGGGTTTTGTGCCATTCACCACACTCCCCCGACTTAAATTTGTGACTTTGATTTGATTCCGAAGATGAAGGAACAATTCCTGGCATTCGCTACAGAACTGTTCCACAGTTTCGATAGGCAGTAGACCGCTCCATTCGCACCATCAACAGAACAGGCTCTGCTGATGTTACACTACGCCTTCCATAGCGCTGGCAACGGGTTCTAGAGGGGCAGAACAGGTGCAAACATGTAACGCTTTTGTATCAATGGTGAATCAGCTATATATCTATTAGATCTATATGAAAATAGATAAGGTACATTTAACTGTTATCGTCTCAAAATATGTGATATTAGCGGCAGCCTGAAAACTATTTAGAAACTATTCCTGTGTTTGTTCCATAACTGAGAAGTTTTTAAAGAAATACATTTTCTTTAGCAGCAGATGCTCAGGGAAAAGGGCGCTGGCAGTTGGAAAAATGTTGTAATATAAGCCGGAACGAACAGAGCCACATCACACTGCAACATGAAATGTGGCGCCGAAGCGAGTACTTCCGAGAAGTGGCGGGCATAGCCGAGAAAACCCGTCTCGTGGCCCACCTGTGGCCACTGGGCCACTTGGCACGTCGTGGCTGGCCCTGGTTTAAGGTTTAATGTATCTTTTGCTCTGCGTAAAGTCCACTGTCAGTAAAACTTAATGGCCCATATATCTGACACTTAACTGCTCAACTGTCACTGCCAGACGTGTGGGAATGGCCGTGTTGTCTGGAGCGCCAAGTTACGGATTACGCAACCTTTCGCGTCGGAGGTTCGAGTCCTCCCTAGCGCATAGGTGTGCATGTTGTCCTTAGGTTAATTTAACTTGGTTTAAGTAGTTTGTAAGTCTAGGGACTGATGCCCATAGTAATTTGGTTTCACAGAATTACAAACATTTGAACATATGTTACTGTCACAGGGTAAACATCTCAACGTAACATCTCTGATCAAGTGCGCACTCACATCAAAGTTATTACAATCATTCATCCGCGTTCGCAGACATTCAGTCATGAATAAGTTCCCATTTTAAAACCTAATGGATACCTTCAAGCCGCGGTGGAGTAGCCGAGCGGTCTAAAACGTCGGTTGCTCGCCATGGAGGTTCGAGTCCTCCTTGGGGCATGAGTGTGTGTGTTGTCCTTAGGTTAGTTTACCTAGATTTATGTAGTTTGTAAGCCTCGGACTGATGACCACGCAGTTTGGTCCTATATAATTACAAACATTTGAACATTTGATACCTTCAAAACCTACTGAACTAGGACATTCCAACAGCGGTTACAACTCAGATGATTGACCTTTTTGATAGAATAGAAGGCCCTGAACAGAAATCGGCGTTGCGCTGAAATTTCTCAAGAACAAAAAGTTTTCGGAAGGAAATGGTATCACAGATGAAATACTTCGCTTTGGAGGGGAAACACTGACGAATGTTTTGAGCGATTAATATATGCCACTTCGGCAACGGGAATAATTCTAGAAGAATTGAATGTATCAGTTATGTATTCCATTTTCGAGAAGGATGATGTTACCCAAGTACCCAATTGTATCCAAATGCCGAGGGATTTCATCACTTGCAATTGGCTTCGAAGTCCTTACAACGCTGTTGCTAAACCGCATGAAAGGAAGGAATCGCTGGCACTCAGCAATGTAGGTTGTTCCTGGATGGTCGTCCCTCGATCACTTATTTACATTGAGCCAGGCGCCAATAAATTTCAATGAAATGAATCGGGAACTACATGTTTTATCGATTTTCAAGCAAGCTTATGACAACATTAACCGCGTCACATGTGAAACTGTAGAGCAACTAGGCATTCCACCGAAATACATCCGTTTGTAACCACCTATTCAAATGTTTGTGAATCTAAAGGAAATAAATTCGGTGGTTACCAATAACTATACTTACAAAATACTTAAACTACCCAAAGGAGAATGCATACACATCCACGCCCCAACCTCCGAAGGGGAGCAACAGCGCGCTCCGCAGCAAGGCGCTTTGGAGCGCGCGGCCATTCCACCGTGGCTGCCACGAGCTATCGCCACCATGCAAGTTCTAAGATTGCTTGAGGCGAGGAGATCCATTTGAGGCAATACTGTTCAACTCGGTCATAGATATAGTCCACCTCAACACTTGTCAAACCAAATAAATGGCTCAGCGTATTGTTAAATGTTATTAATTAATAAATTATGGGCTGTTAATTTTAGTGCTTATACCCTAAAAAATAAATAAACCAATACTTCCGACTAAAAAATCAAATAAAACATTAATTTTAAAAAATGAAACTTTTTTTAAGAAACTAAATATATTAGCAAACGAATAACATTTCATTTCTATAAACAAATTAATAACATTTATGAAACAATAAATATAATTTTCTTATAGATCAACCTAAATTGAGTTCAACTAATATAAATTAAAATTTTTATAAGCCCTGATACAAAAGGTACAAGAAACAAACTTCACTTATTATAATTTCAATTCATAATTATTAATTCAATAACATTACTAATAAACTATAATTTAAAAAATCATTTCAATAAAATATACTAAGACAAAAATAAATAAAATTCTTTTTATTAAAATAAATAAATATCAACACAAATAACAAAATAAATTATTCAAGACATCCTGACATCGCTAAATTCACAATTCCTTGATATCTAAGATTGTGTCCTACCAATCTATCCCTTCTTTTAGTCAAGGTATGCCAAAAATTTCTTTTCTCCCCAATTCTGTTCAGTACCTCCTCATTAGTTACGCGATCCACCCACCTAATCTTCAGCATTCTTCTGTAGCACCATATTTCAAAAGCCTCAATCCTCTTCCTGTCTGCACTGTTTATCGTTCATGTCTCACTCCCATACAAGGCAACACACCATACAAATGCCTTCAGAAAGGACTTCCTTAGGCTTAAATCAATATTCGATGTTAACAATTTTCTCTTTTTCAAGAACGCTTTTCTACCCATTGCCATTCTGCATTTTATATCCTCTGTACTGCGACCATCATTTGTTATTTTACTGCCCAAGTAACAAAACTCATCTACCTCCTTTATTGCTTCGTTTCCCAATCTAATTCCTTCAGCATCACCTGATTTTCTTACACTGCACTTCATTACACTAGTTTTGCTCTTGTTAATGTTCACCTTATATGCACCTTTCAGCACACTGTCCATTCCGTTCAATTGCTCTTCCAGGTCCTTTGCTGTATCTGACAGAATTACTATGTCATCGGCAAAACGCAATGTTTTTAATTCTTCACCCTGAACTTTAATTCCTTCTCCAAATTTCTCCTTGCTTTCCTTTACAGCTTGCTCAATGTACAAATTGAATAACAATGGAGAAAGACTACAACCCTGTCTTACTCCCTTTCCAACCACTGCATCCCTTTAAAGCCCTTCAACTCTGACAACCGCTGTCTGGTTTTTGTACAAGTTGTAAATAACCTTACGCTCCCTGTATTTTAGTCCTGCTTACTTCAGAACTTGAAAGAGTTTATTCCAATCAACATTGTCAAAAGCCTTCTCCAAATCTACAAAAGCTAGAAATGTAGGTTTGCCTTTTCTTAATCTATCTTCTAGGATAAGCCGTAAAGTGAGTATTGCCTCCCGTGTTCCTACATTTGTCCTGAACCCAAACTGATCTTCCCCGAGGTCGGCTTCTACCAGCTTTTCCATCCTTCTGTATATAATTCGTGTTAATATTTTGCAACCATGACTTATTAAACTGATGGTTCTGAAGTTTTCACACCTGTCTGCACCTTCTTTGGAATGGGAATTATAACATTTGTCTTAAAGTCTGAGGGTACTTCGCCTGTCTCATACATCTTACACACCAGCTGAAACAGGTTTGTCATGGCTGGTTCTCCCTGAGACTTCAGTAGCTCTGAGAGAATATCATCTACTCCAGGGGCCTTGTTTCGACTTAGATCTTTCAGGACTCTGTCAAATTCTTCTCTCAGTACAGTATCTCCTATTTCATCTTCATCTACATCCTCTTCCCTTCCTACAATATTGTCTCGAAGTTCATTTCCTTTGTAAAGCCCCTCTATATACTCTTTCCGCCTTTCAGCTTTCCCTTCTTTGCTGAGAACTAGTTTTCCATCAGTGTCCTTGATATTCATAGAGCTGTTTTTCTTATCTCCAAATGTTTCTTTTATTTTCCTGTAGGCTGTATCTATTTTTCCCCCTATTTATACATTCTTCTACATCCTTGCGTTGGCCTTCTAGCCACTCCTGCTTAGCCATTTTGCACTTCCTGTCAATCTCATTTCTTAGTCGTCTGTACTCCATTTTACCTGTTTCATTTACTGCATTTTTATATTTTCTCCTTTCATCGATTAAATTTAGTATCTCCTGTGACATCCAAGGATTTTTTGTAGGTCTTGCCTTCCTACCTATTTTGTCCTCTGCTACCTTCACTATTTCATCTCTCAATTTTACGCATTCCTCCTCTACTGTTTTATTTTCCCCTGTTTCTGTCAGTTGTTGCCTAAAGCTCCCTCTGAAATTCTTAAGAACCTCACAACAATGTAAAGAAATTGGGCTGGTAGTGACTGATAACAAAACGATTGGGATACCTTTTTGAACTGGTTGAAGATTTCAAGTACCTGGGCTCCTAGCTAACCTGTAAAAGTGATGTTACGAATGAAGTTCATCAATGCGTGTTCTTTAGTCTTAAACTCTCCTCTGATATCACAGAAAAACGAGATAGACTTGTACGTGACAGTAGCATTGTCAATGCTTTTATCCAGTTGTGATATCAGCGGCAACGAAGAGTCGGACTATGCGTTGGCAGTACTTCGAAAGACCTTTGTACCCGTCTGCAATAAAATGGCAGATGAATGGGAATGAAGAACGGAAGAAGATCAGCACCAGCGGTTTGGAAGGCTGCACCGTGGGACGAATATTGGGGCTTAATAGACTACAATGCTTTCGTCTCACCTTTCGAGTGGATGTATCCCTTCGTAATGTAGTGCTCCAGTCTCACTCAGAGGGAAAAAGTCGTGGTAGATGACGCTAGCGACCGGAAAAGATGGGTTGCCCTCTGCAGTAGATTATTTTGGGGATGACTCTATTCCTTTAATTGTGAGTTTTTGCTATTAAGTTTTTTTTCTGTGCCATGCATCCTATTTTTAGTTATTCTTGCTTTTTATTGTGCTATTTGTAATTTTTTTTCATATTGATTTATTCTACTGTCGGTTCTTGGTGAAGCATTTCAAATTAAATAACTGAAGACTTGTTATTGCCTTGTTTCACAAAACTTTATTCGTGTAGTCTACCTTTCATAGGTAAAATTTCCAGTAGGCTACGTAACATTTTGAAAGCAAATGACTTTTCAGTATATTTCTATGTCGCACATAACTTCAAAGGATAGACAGACAGCCATTATGAACAGTGGTGTATATAAAATCAGTTGTAAAGAGTGCCGGTCCTGTTGTGTAGGACAGACAGGGCGGTCAATTTGTACCAGGCTTAGGGAACACCACAGGAGCTGCAGATTAAGAAAGCCAGATTCTGGCTTTGCCCAACACTGTTTAGAACAAGTGCAGATATACGCCATAGATGTAAAAGTCTTTCACGTTGAAGGTAAAGGTGCAAAACTGACCCAACTAGAAATTTTGGAGATTAAGAAACAGATGCACACAGCCCCAAATTTGACACTGAATGAACAGGCAATTCAATTATTCACCTCTTTTAGACTATGAGTAACTTCTATGTAGTAGATAATAACAATATCGTTAACAATAGGCAAGAAGCAAGGTATTGTGCTATAAGCTGTTCAATTTTTCGAGGTACAATAATGATCAGTAATTTCATTAATAGATAACATTGTACGAAGATATTAAAAAAGGCCAAGATCGCTGCCAAGCAAACTAGTTTGCTATGGTCACTCACTGTGATAATTATGTTTTATTATAATGACATAGTGAACCTATGCACTGTAAATTATGTTACATAGCAACTGATTGACATTACAAGATTATGGCCTCGTAAAATGATTTTATTGGACCAGATGATGCTGACATAGTTCAGCGAAACCGGTCGTGTTAAATAAAAATTGATGATCAGCGATTTTGGCTTTTTTATATCTTTATACAATATCATAGTTGGATCGCCTCCTAGAACATTGACAAACTCAATAGATAACATTATTAAACACAATATTAGTACAATAGATAAATAAGGTAATGCAAGTGTAATAGTTCCTAAATTGCAAGGTAAAAGTATTTTCTTTTAATGTTAAAATCGATAAACAGAGACGTGTAGTATCATAATGGTTTGCCTTCACTGGTGTAACAACTTTGGAATCAGTAAAGTACTTGAAAATGGGCTCAAAATCCGAAACCTAGGTCGTAAAATAAAGTTTTGTGAAACAAGGCAATAACAAGTGTTCAGTCATTTAATTTTTGTTACAGTGCAGTTCCCGGTTTCTAAAGCTTTTTTTCTTTATTTTTTTTTCTTTTGTGTGTAATGTGATTTTTTAAAAATCTGTTGCCATTCTGGTGTAAAAAATTAAAAGCCCGTTAATGCAATAAATCATGATTGAAGATGTTACCATTATAGATTTTTCACTCACAAGCTGTTATGAAGCCATCTGGCCATACAAGGTAGAGAACAAGGTGTAGTTATTTGGAGAGAAACCGATTTCGTACACTTCGAGACCCTCATATTTCGTTATGTAAAAAGGATTTCTGGCATATACGTGGAAAGTCTGTGGAAGAATCGTACTGGATTTTTTTTTTCTTTTTTTTTCCCTATCGGACCAAACTGCGTGGTCATCAGTCCGTAGCTTACAAACTACTAAAACCTAGGTAAACTAACCTACGGACAACACAGACACCCATGCCCCAGGGAGGACTCGAATCTCCACAGCGAGCAACCGCGCGCTCCGCAGCGAGACGCTTTAGACCGCTCGGCTACTCCACCGCGGCGTACTGGATCTGACAAAATAAATATGGACAAGGGAACTCCCGCCCCCCCCTCCCCCTTTACAGACGTGTTGCCCTCTCACGCCAGAAGCGCGGAGCAGAGCAGAGGCCAGAGAACGCAGTGAGCAAAACGGCGCGTCGCGCTAATGCCGGTAGCACGTGTGTAGGTGGATCGATGTGTGGCGGTCTGCAAGAGGTGCCGGCCGCGCCGCTCTGTGGATTCTGCTGGCTCAGCAGCCGCGCATGCAGGTAACACGTCCCGCGCCGTCAGCAGACTGACGCCGAACGGTCGACGTGTCGGCCGCGGTGGCCGAGGGGACTAAGGCGCTCCAGTCACGGTCACCACGGCCTCTACGGTCGGGGGTTCGAATCCCCCCTCGGGCATGGATATTTGTGCCGTCCTAGTTAGTAAGTAGTTCATAAGTAGTTTGTAAGTTTAGGGACTGATGACCCCGCAGTTTAGTCCCATAGACTATACAAACAGTCGACGTGACGAGAGGTGACCACCGCATATTGTAAGCTAATCGCAAGCATTATTCACACGTAACGAAATTAGTCTCGGCTTACTCCAATTATGCCGTCCTCTCACGGGATATGGAAGCACGCGAGAGCGAGGAGCAGGTGACTTCACAGCGTGGAATTCCACGTTCCACTGCCCTGCGAAGCGTGAAAAGAAGGATCCGGCATGTTAGAGTTTTACTTCGTGGAGTGGATCGTGGGCAATGAGATGTGACTTGGTTTTCACTTGACAAGCAGAACGTTTTTAGTCGCCATGTTGCAAAGTAAACTCCTTAGCTCGTGCCTTCTTTCATTGTAGCGAACGATGTAGATTTTTTAAAGCGTCAGAATTTGAGGAACTTTTGGATGTGATTTATTATAATAAAATTACCGGAAACTCCATACTAACAACATATTAGTAGCTTCATCGCATCTAACGTCTGTTAGTGTACCGTGAAATACTATTGTTCCCATGCCACGGTACAATGCTATTCTATCGAAGCGTGTCTTTGTAAGGCAAAGTCATAATTAATCAACAAAAAATCAAATGTTCAAATATTTCTAGAGCTTATGGGGCTTACCTACGGGGTCATCAGTCCCTAAACTTACAAACTACTTATGAACTATCTAATCCTAAGGACGGCACAAATATCCATGCCCGAGGGGGGATTCGAATCCCTGACCGTAGTGGACGAGCAGAACGTGACTGACTCGCCGCAGTCCGCTCGGCCACTGCGGCCGACAATTAAATAACAAATTAGAATATACTAGCTGAAAACCCGGCGTTGCCCGGGTATTTATTTATTTATTCCTACCATTTTTCAGGTACATATTCATTTGTATATGGGCTGTATGTCTATAACATCTCTTGGGAATACAATAGGTAGTAAAGAAGTAATAGGTTAAAACTTGGTGCGATATGGGGCGGTTTTGCATGAACGTTACAGTTTATGTGTTCATATCTCACGAACTACATGTCGTAATGTGATGAAATTTAGAAGGTGCACTCAACTATACGCTTATATACTGTCTGTAAAATGTCCTGCGTCTACAATTTGTAGTGTAGAAGTTAAAAATTGTAACGCCATACTGTATGCCGTAGTTTTAATCCGTGAACAGCGGAACGTTACTGTTTATGTGTTCATATCTCATTATCTACGTGTCGGACTGTGATACTATTTAGAAGCTACATTCAACTATACATGTGTATACTGTCTGTAAATTTTCCTGTCGCTACACTTTCTAGTGTGGAAATTATAAATTGTAACGTCATACCGAGAGCCGTAGTTTTACTCTATAAACAGAGGAAAAGTAGTAAGAGAGAAACTTTTTTCTTTTCATTATTTTACTATGGTTGCTGGCGAGAAAAAGTTTAATAAAGATTTGAAATTATGTTTAAAGTTTGTTGCAAGTCGCTAAGTACTGTCATTCTCATACTGTGTATTTCGAAAGTCTCGCCGCATTATATGGCATTTTTTGCGATTTCTATAGGTTATGACGTAATATCTTTTGAACCAAGTGCCTTATGTGATTCTTAACCATGCAGCAATTGTTACCTCACGGTAAGGAATGTGTGTACCAAATTTGGGTGAAATCGGTTCAATGGTTTAGGAGAAAATGAGCAGCATTGTCGCAAAATACAGCAGTTTTTCGCGCTTCTCATTGTTTATGACGTCATATCTCGTGAACTGTATATCGCATGTGATTTTCACGCTTACGGCAATCGTTCCCGTGGATTGAAGGTTACGTGTACAAAATTTCATAAAGATTGGAATAAAACTGTAGATTTGTACGCAACACGTACACATATACAGACAATCTGCTTCATACATTAGATTTTAGGCGTATGTAATGTACTGTGTCACCTAACTAGCAAGCCTATAAGAGTGATTAGTTAGCGTAATTGGTAGAATTACGAACGTTGTATCAGAGGTCGGAAGTGGATCGATTTCGCAAAATAAAAATCTTCAGATGTTTCTAAATCTATGCTCTTTTCGTTATTAAACCCTAGGGTTACAAAATACTTAAATTTCTACATCTACATCTACATGGGATACTCTGCAAATCACATTTAAGTGCCTGGCAGAGGATTCATCGAACCACAATTATACTATTTATGTCCCATTCCATTCTCGAATAGCGCGCGGGAAGAAAGAACACCTGAATCTCTCTGTTCGAGCTCTGATTTCTCTTATTTTATTCTGATGATCATTTCTACCTATGTAAGTGGGAGTCAACAATATATTTTCGCATTCGGAGGAGAATGTTGGCGATTGGAGTTTCGCAAGTAACCCACGCCTCAGCGATAAGCGCCGTTGTTGTAATGATTCCCATCCCAGATCCTGTATCATTTCCGTAACGCTGTCTCCCCTGTATCGGACAATACGAAACGAGCTGCCCTTCTTTGGACTCTTTCGATGTCCTCCGCCAAACCCACCTGATAAGGATCCCACACTGGGCTGCAATACTCCAAAAATGGACGGACAAGCGCAGTGTATGCAGTTTCTTTAGTAGTTCTGTTGCATCTTTTAAGGGTTCTGCCAATAAAACGCAGTCTCTGGTTCGCCTTTCCCACGATATTATCTACGTGTTCTTTCCAGTTTAAGTCTGAAGTAATAGTGATTCCTAGGTATTTTGTGGAGTTTACGGCCTTCACATTTGATTGATTTATGTTGTAAACAAAGTTTAACGAATTTCTTTTCGTACTCATGTGGACGACTTCACACTTCTCATTATTTAGAGTCAATTGCCAATTTTTACACCATACTGATATCTTATTCAGATCGTTCTGCAGTTGGTTTTGATCTTCAGATGATTTTACTAGACGGTAAATGACGGCGTCATCTGCAAACAACCTAAGAGAGCTACTTAGATTTTCCCCTAAATCGTTTATGTAAATAAGGAATAGCAGAGGACCAATAACACTACCCTGTGGAACGCCCGATATCACCTCTGTTTTAGTCGATGCCTTACCATCGATTACTACGAACTGTGTCCTCTCTGACAAGAAATCCCCTACCCAATTGCAAATTTGGGGCGATATACCATAACCACGCAATTTGATTAAAAGCCGTTTGTGAGGTACGGTGTCAAAAGCTTTCTGGAAATCAAGAAATACGGAATCGATTTGCGAACCTTTGTCGATAGCACCCATCACTTCGTGTGAATATAGAGCTAGTTGTGTTTCGCATGAACGATATTTTCTAAATCCGTGTTGACCTTGGGTCAATAGATCGTTCTGTTCGAGATAATTCATAATATTTGAATACAGGATATGTTCCAAAACCCTGCTGCAAATTGACGTCAATGAAATAGGCCTGTAGTTTAGTGGGTTGCTCCTACTGCCTTTCTTGAATATAGGTGTGACCTGTGCAACTTTCCAATCTTTTGGTACAGATCCTTCTATGAGAGAGCGGTTGTATATGACTGTTAAGTAAGGAGCTATCGCTTCAGCATAATCAGATAGAAATCTAATGGGTATACAATCCGGACCAGAAGACTTGTTCTTATTAAGTGATTTTAGTTGCTGCACTACTCCGATGATATCTACTTCTATGTTACTCATTACGGCATCTGTTCGTAATTCGAAATCTGGAATATTGGTTTCGTCTTCTTTGGTGAATGAGTTTCTAAAAGCTAAGTTTAGTAACTCTGCTTTAGTAGCGCTGTCATCGGCAGGATCGCCATTACTATCACGTAGTGAAGGTATTGTTTGTGACTTTCCCCGAGTATATTTAACATATGACCAAAATCTCTTTGGGTTTTCAGTCAAATTACGAGAAAGAGTTTCGTTGTGATAAATGTTGTAGGCATCTCGCATTGAAATCCTCGCTAAATTTCGAGCTTCTGAGTACAATCGCAAATCCTGGGGATTTCGTGTTCGTTTAAATTTAGTATGTCTTTTCCTTTGCTTTTGCAACAGTGTCCTAACCTGTTTTGTGTACCAAGGGGGATCGCCTCCTTCTTTTATTAATGTATTAGGTATAAAACTTTCAATTGCTGTCGAACTTAGTTAAACAAAGGACAACACACACACACAGCCTCGAGGGAGGATCAATCCTCCGACGGCGAGCAACCGTGCACTCCGCAACAAGGAGCCTTAGACCGGGCACACATTGAGACGCAGGCGACCAAGGTCAGGGCAGGGCAGCGCAGCACAGCACAAGGTTTCTGCCAGGATTAGACGCAGCAGCGCAAATTGCGGCACAGGGCAGGCCAGGCCTGGGACGCACAGTGTCAGGGACACAGATTGCTGCCTTGGCGGCGGGCAGGCCGCGTGCTGGGCTGTGGGTGCCGTCTGTTGTCCCACTGCCCGCTCGCTGCCAGTCTTCTCCAGCTGCTTACCGCGCCTTTTCACCAAGAACGCTCGGACACTCCACCGAGCCAGTCGATTTCGCGTCCACCTACTTTCAAATTTTTCTTTTCCTTTCGGCCCATTTTAGGTTATGGCAGTAGCACTAAAAGTGGGCCTTTGCGACCGCCTTTTGACAACTTGAAATTTATATAAAAATTACTGGTTAACCGTTCATCTGAGACAAAAGTTGAATAAACAAGTTTGTAGAGGAGAAATTTTGAACAACTTTTCTCTCTTATGTTTTTTTCCATAAATCGTACCGTTTCAGAGATATTTGAAAAGATAACGGCGTTTAGACACTGTCACTTGATTCTATGTAAACCAGAGCAGACAAAGAAAATATACTTGAAAAGGAGGACAAATTACTTCGCAAAACACGTGATGATATTTTAACGGAAAAAGATAATGAAAATATGGGAGAAGTAATAGTTTAACGAGATAGAAATTCAAGAAAAGAGTATGTCAAAGCTGAATTCTAATATCAAATAATTATGGTTTTTTGTTAAAATACGGTCAGAGTAAATATTACGTGTTGAGTGCATATATATTATCACAATAGTAGAGCCGTAAACGCATCGTCAATAATTTTTATTTAATTTGGTATTCTTTTTATTGTTATTGTTATTATTGTCCGAAATATTTGTAAAAATGTCATAAAACTACAGGTAAACCTAAAGCATAACACGCCAGTGCGACTTTTTATTTTATTTTTTATTGTTAGTTTCCTAAGCGTTTGTGGTTCTTTCTTGTCAACTTAATATAAGTGTAATATCCTATAGTCAGTGTTATTTCTCTTTAGAAGACTGATTAGTGCGGTGGCCAGCATCACGAGTTGTAGAGTAACTGGGACATAAATAACAGGTTTTCGTCTACACTGTCCTAGATATTTTTAACGGTTTCTTTTAAATACGGTGTTTGGATTTTTTTATTACTTTAATACAATTATAACATCCAAAATTCTATTTTATTTATTACTGAGAAGAACGAACTTTATTCTCGAGAGAATTTGTTGCTTTTTCGTTCTGGGGCACAGGAACCAACGAATTTCAAGACAGTGCCCTACGTCGTTCTGATTTCGTCACGGCACGTAAAATTTGTCAATTTTAGTACAGTGATGAAATAGTTGTGTTTCACAGTGCAAAGAGATGCAGGTGCAGTAAAGGGGGAACAGAAATTATTACAACAAAAATTATCGATCTCAGGCGTTGTCCCGCGTGTCGGAATAAGTTAAATGTATCAGGCAGAAGTTATAATCTCCGAAGGAATTCCAAACTAAATTTTTGAATATGGAGAATATGTACAAAGGGGAAAATAGGAATATAAGAGAGCAAGACAAATGGAGCTGCTACAGGTGTTTTTCACCGTTGATAGCTTTTTTATGAATCACCTTTCACATATATGTACCGTGTTTGTTATTCTTAAAAAAAAAACTTGCAATTTCTGGAAGATTATTGCATGTCAAGTGCAAGTAAACGTACAACTCTACCTGTGCCATAAGAAGGCTACAATTTTCAGGCTCCTTTTTAGACGATCGGTAACAGAGATACGTGCAATTTTACGCACATCAATCTTTATACACACGTTGGTCTACGCACAAAGTCCGCAATGGGCGCAGGAGAGTGCTGCGTACGGAAATCGGGATGAGCAGCACGTTATGTTCCGTGGGAGGTAGCGGGTGCCGGCCGCGGTGGTCGAGGGAACTGAGGCGCTTCAGTCACGGTCTGCACTGCCACTACGGTCGGGGGTTTGAATCCATCTCGGGCATGGATATTTGTGCCGTCCTTAGTGTTAGCTGACTGATGACCCCGTAGTTAAGTCGCATAAGCTATACAAACATTTGAAACAGGGTTTTTTTTTTTTTTTTTTTTTTTTTTTTTTTGAGGTAGGGGGTGCTTTCAGAGCGTGCAGTAGCTGGATGGACAGCACGTCTGGCGTGTGCTGCGTAGGACAACACGAACCGTGTGAGGACGGCTTTACGGTTTCAAAATACACTGTGTGTCTTGAGCAACTGCAAATACTGAAAGGGAAAAGCAGTGCGCAAGGCTGCTGGAGTGGAAGGACTGAACCCACACGAGCATACTCTAAGACAATTTTTAGTTTATTTATTTTTTTTTTATTTTATGTTTATTATTTTTTTCCACACAACTGCGTGGTGGCAACAGCATAGGCAACTTACGATAATCATACAAGTGTATATAAATGCTATTCAATTCTTAATCACAACTCTGTAGCCTCAAATCAGTTTTACATAAAGGCTACGCCAAAAACAATCTTCTACACCAAACATTACAGTTTAAACAATAAATTAATATTAAAATCAAATCAATTACAAGTGCCACTAATATTTTCAACCGGATTGAACTTTAAGAGCTTCGAAAACAGCTAACCTTACAGAGAAATAAATCAAATGTAAACATTAGAAGCACAAGTTACGTCAGCAACTGTCTGCATGTCTTCACCTCACTGACAAATTTACCAAAACAGGAGGCAGCAATCTTCTTGCGCTCCCAAACCGGCGAGATTGCCAGACTAACTCTGATTAAAGAATGTGCCCCTCAAAAAGCTCCATCGAGCTACACTAGTGACAGTACATTCTAAAGCACAAGAAAACAAAATTACTACCAATATCACTCGCCCAAAATTGTCTTTGTTCAACCTGGGGCGCGTTTGACGTAGTTTGATCGTGCAGCTACCAATACTAAAATAAAAAAACACCTTCTGTAGTAGTTTCAAATGTTCAAATGTTTGTATAGCTTATGGGACTTAACTATGGGGTCATCAGTCCCTAAACTTACAAACTACTTACGAACTAGCTAACACTAAGGACGGCACAAATATCCATGCCCGAGTGGGGATTCGAACCCCCCGACCGTAGTGGCCCTGCAGACCGTGACTGGCGCGCCGCAGTCCCCTCGGCTACCGCGACCGGCAACCCTGTAGTAGTAGTAGTAGGTGTTGTTGTTATGGTTTTCAGTCCGGAGACGGGTTTGATGCAGCTCTCCACCCTATTCTATCCTGAGCAAGCCTTTTCATCTCCTCATAAGAACGGCAACCCACATCCATTTGAATATGCTTACTATATGCGTCTCTTGGTCTCCCTCTGCGATTTTTATCCCACACACTTCCCTCCAATGCTAAATTTACGATTCCTCGATGTCTAAGAATGTGTCGTACCATACGATTCCTTCCTTTAGTCAAGGTATGCCAAAAACTCCTTTTCCCACCAATTCTGCTTAGTACCTCTTCATTAGTTACGCGATCTACCCACCTAATCTTCAGCATTCTTCTGTAGCACCACATTTCAAAAGCCTCTATTCTCTTCCTGTCCGCCCTGTTTATCGTCATGTTTCACTCCTGTACAAGGCAACACTCCACACAAATGCCTTCAGAAAATACTTAATATTCGATGTTAGCAAATTTCTCTTTTTCAAAAATGCTTTTCTTCCCATTGCCATTCTGCATTTTATATCCTCTGTACTGCGACTGTCATATGTTATTTTACTACCCAAGTAACAAAACTCATCTACTATCTTCAGTGTTTCGTTACCTAATTTAATTCCTTCAGCATCGCCTGATTTTCTAAGGCTGCATTCCATTATCTTTGTTTTGCTCTTGTTAATGTTCATTTTATACGCTCTCTTCAACACACTGTCCATTCCATTTAACTGCTCTTCCAGCTCCTTTGCTGTCTCTGACAGAATTACAATGTTATCAGCGAAACACAATGTTTTTATTTCTTCACCCTGAACTTTAATCCCTATTCCACATTTTTCCTTCCTTTCCTTCTTCGCGTGTTCGATGTACAAATTGAATAACGTCGGAAAAATGCTGCTGTAGTATAACACTTAATTGACAAATCAAGAAATAACAACAGTGACAGATACACTAGATTTCTGTTCATTAATGAAGTAAAATACCAATATCAGATCAGGCTCGTAATAATCAAACACAAGCAGAAGAGCCACACTGCAAATGACACTGATCTGACATCGGGTGCGTTTAGTAGATTTCAAAATTAACCAGCTAGACATAAAATTTCCCCTTTAACAGTTTAAACAAATGTGACATACTGATAACTCCAGGGGAAAAGGAATAGAGCACCACGGAGAGAAAGATCAAGCACTAAACACTTTGAACCGAACTACCTGCCGACAACAACCAGAATTTCACACGGTGAGGAGAGGAAGCACGGCAAAGAGTCAGACAAGCTCGAGCATGGAGTCACTTCCAGACGACGCCAATACACACCAAGAGGCAGCGCGTTTAACACATGACAAGACGGGCCGTCCACCACCGATGACTTGTTGCTGGGGCCGCAGCAGACCCAGTTCCGCCACACACTGCCGGCGCCGCACAGCCAACATGGCACAGCAACGCTCGCTGTACAACATCTCGCCTGCCCTCTTCCTACTCGCAACCCTCCCGTGAAACCGACGCGCCCCCTCTATATCGAAGCCAACCACCAAGCTGGCTGGTAAAACCGATAGCTCGAAAGAGGACACACACGCCCCCAAGAGAAGATGATCCGTGGACGCCACGGATCAAATACTAAGTCGAAAAACTTTAAGGAAGTATGGATGTACGTGTGTGTGGTGTGTGTGTGTGTGGGGGGGGGGGTGTGACTGCCACATATCCTAGACAATTGGATCTATTTCAAACCTGGTACACATATTCCTTACTATCAGACAACAATCGTTGTGGAGTTAAGGACCACCTATGAGGCAAAGTTCATGAGATAAGATGTCATAAGGAAATTCAAGAAAAACTGACTAATAATGTGTCAATGTTCCATATTCATTCCTAAATAATAGACCGATTTCAACAAATTTTTGTTCAAATATCCTTTAACATAGTCAGTATGAGGTATATAACCACCTACGACACATGGTACAGCAGATTTTCGTCATAAACAGTCACAAGAAACTGCTACTCACGCAACGCGTGAACAACGGCGATTTATTCATTCATTTTGCGAATGACAGGGCGCGGTGACTTGCAGGAACGTTTTCGCAGAATTTCAAACGCTTAGCAACCTTTTTCTTTATGACAACTGCAGCAAAATTTTCAAAGGGAGGAAGTTTATCTCTTACTGGTACCCCTTTCGCACTGTTCATAAAATAAAATTACGCCGTTCAGCATGACGTTACAGTTTATTACTACTAGACTACTAATTGTTTTCCCGAGATATTTAACTGACAGTATACACATGTATCACTGAACGTATCTTGGAAATTATGTCATATTACGACAAATTGCTGTGGCGCCGCAATTCGCCACAACGCCGGCGGACCGCGCAAGTAGAAGACGAGCGATAACTCGTTCCACAGTACTTCGGCCGCCGTGGGCGCCCGCAGTCTCGTTACCATGTTTGCCTACCTGCGCGCCGGCCACTCGGAAAGGAGGGCTCAGCTAGATAGGCCGGCGCGCCACAGCCAAGACAGTACAGCAGAGTAGTCAACAGGTCAGTCTACGAGCGTACCAGTCAGCACGAAGTAGGAGTGCTACAGTTGCAGGAGATCCGTCAACAGCGAGCCAGAAGTCTACATTAGCACAAGCCGCAACACTACTATTGACTGATGTACTGTACAACTGTTTTGTAGGTACGACAAGCGCAACACCTAAAGTTGAGTATTATCTTCAATATTGTAATAAAAGGATACATGAACTGATCATTTCTCTCAGTTGCAGACCTTGACCATCTTCCGAACCTACCGTTCACAGTACCGCATCCCGAAGACACAGAACAAATATTTTGTGAAATATGAGGCCGGCCGGCCTCGGTGGCCGAGGGGACTGCGGCGCTCCAGTCACGGTCTGCACGGCCACTACGGTCGGGGGTTCGAATCCCCCCTCGGGCATGGATATTTGTGCCGTCCTTAGTATTAGCTAGTTCATAAGTAGTTTGTAAATTTAGGGACTGATGACCCCGTAGTTAAGTCCCATAAGCTGTACAAACATTTGAATTTGAATTTGAAATATGAGGCCCAAAAAATTAAGTTTGACAACAAACCATCCTATCGAATTCCCGACATCTACAAATCCAGTTAACGTAACACCCAGAAGATGGCCACTTGCAATAGTGGCCGAAACGTCGGTGAAGTATTTGATATTTTGACGATGCGGTCCAACACCCAGAAGAGTTTTATAAACATCTACAAATCCGTTTGATTGTACCTTCGCTATTAAATCGTACACTGAAGAAGCAAAGAAACTCGTACAGCTGCCTAATATCGTGTACGCCCCCGCGAACACCAAGAAGTGCCGCAACACGACGTGGCTGGACTAGACCAACGTCTGAGGTAGTGTTGGAGGAAACTGACACCGTGCACCCTGCGAGGCTGTTACAAGGGGGTGGAGGTCTTTTCTGGACAGCACGTTGCGAGGCATCCGAGAAAGCTGCATAATGTTCAAGTCTGGGGAGTTTGGTGATCAGCGGAGGTGTTCAAACACAGAAGAGTGATCCTGCAATCATTCTGTAGCAATTCTACATGTGTGCGGTGTCCCATTGTCCTGCTAGAATTTCCCAAGTGCGCCGTAGCCACAATGGACATGAATGAATGCAGGTGATAACTAGGTTGTGCAAATACGTGTCACCTGTGACAGTAGTGTCTACACGTAATAATGGTCCCACGTCTAACTACACACGCTCCACACCGTTACAGAGCCTGCGCCAGCTTCAACAGTGCCCTGCTGACATGCAGGGTCCATGGATTCATGAGGTTCTCTCCATACCGGTACACGTCCATCCGCTCGAAACGAGACTCTTCAGACCAGGCAACATGTTCCCAGTGTTGACGGGTCCAGGCGAGGCGTAAAGTTTTGTGTCGGTCAGTCATCAAGGGCGTAAATACAGTAAGCAGATTCAAAAGGGTTCCCGAACGTATTCTCAGATGAAGAGACTTGCACAGGACAGGGTAGCATTGAGAACTGCATCAAATCAGACTGCGGACTGAAGACAACAACAACAACTCCATCCTCACCAAACTCGGACCTCTACGACGCCTTCACCACTGCATGCCACCCTCCTTCCACCTGCACACTCTCCACATCCTATCCAGGGTATCTTCCGCACCTTTTTTAGACTGAAGACAGCTGATAGATATTCCTGCTTAAAGGAAGTCCCTCTAAGAAATGAACCACCTTTGACAAAGTCTAAGAATATAAGTAATAAGGGAATTACTGTTATTCATCAAAATATACAGGGTATCAGAGATAAAGTTAATGAAATGCTTATTGATACTGATTCTCACATTATTGGAATTTCAGAGCACTTTTTAAGTGGTGTGACAATTAAGAGACTTCCTTTGCCAGGATACAGGAGGAGTTCCTTGCAGTGTGGGGGAGTGGCCATGTATGTAAAAAACGATTTTTCATCGGAGTCAATCGATTTTTCTAAACACTGCACAGAACAGATATTTGAATGTTGTGCAGGAGTTGTTAATGTTAATGGAACTAAACTAGTAATAGTTGTTATTTACAGATCCCCTGACTCAGATTTTAAAATGTTTCTGCCCAAGCTGGAATTGGTTCTGGGTTCACTGTATAGGAAGTATAAAAATTTAATTGTGTGTGGAGATTTCAACATTAATTGTGTAGGTGATAGCTCAAGGAAAAGTCAGCTGTTAGATCTATTTAATTCCTATAACATGATGCAAACAGTATTTTTTCCAACGAGAGTGCAAGGAAATAGCAGTTCTACCATTGACAATATTTTTGTTCATTCTTCATTATTAGAGGGGCACTCTGTCAGCAGAATAGTAAATGGCCTATCAGACCACGATGCCCAACTTTTAATTCTAAAAAGTATTTGTTCTCAAACAAATGTTAAACATAAATATCAACTACTCAGAAAAGTTAATCCAGTTGCAATTGAGACCTTTTTAAGCCTAATTAAGGAACAAGAATGGCAGGATGTTTATAGTGCTGATAATGCAGATGATAAATATAATGCTTTTCTGAACACATTTATTATGCTGTTTGAAAGTTGCTTTCCGCTAGAACGCTCAAAACAGGGTACTTCCAGTAACAGACAGCCAGGGTGGCTGACAAAGGGGATAAGAGTATCATGTAGAACTAAGCGGGAGTTGTATCAAAATGTTAGAAGCAGTCAGAATGAAGATGCAGTAGCTCATTACAAACAGTACTGTAAGGTTCTGAAAAATGTCATTAAGAATGCAAAAAGTTTGTGGTACGCAAAAAGAATAGCAAACTCTCGGGATAAAATTAAAACTATCTGGTCAGTCGTGAAGGAAGTGTCTGGTCAGGATCAGCAGGTAGAAGATATAACGTCAGTGCGTAGTAGGAATGTTTCTGTTACTGACAAGTTAGATATATGTGCAATATTCAATAATCACTTTCTGAATATAGTAGAGGAACTAAACAAAACTCTAGTTTCTACAGGTAATCATATTACGTTTTTAGAAAATGCGTTTCCGAGGCTGTTACCTGAAATGATCCTTCATGATACTTCCATAGGAGAGATTGAGTCAATAATTAAATCACTAAAGACTAAGGACTCTTGTGGATATGATGGGGTATCTAGCAGAATTCTAAAGTACTGTTGTCCATATGTTAGCCCAGTACTATGCCATATTTGTAATTTTTCCTTTCAGAATGGTCAGTTTCCTAACAGATTAAAGTACTCAGTGGTGAAACCGCTTTATAAAAAAGGAGAAAGGGATAATGTAGACAACTATAGACCTATTTCTATGCCATCGGTTTTTTCCAAAGTTATTGAAAAGGCTGTATATTCAAGATTAATTGATCATTTCAGTTCACATAATTTCCTGTCAAACGTACAGTTTGGTTTTAGAAGTGGTTTAACGACTGAAAACGCTATATTTTCGTTTCTCTGTGAGGCACTTGATGGGTTAAATAAGAGACTACGGACATTAGGCGTCTTCTTTGATTTAACAAAAGCGTTTGATTGTGTTGATCACAAAATATTGTTGCAGAAGTTGGAACATTATGGAATACGGGGAGTAGCCCACAACTGGTTCACCTCTTACTTTAATAATAGACAACAGAAGGTAATTCTCCGCAGTGTAGAAAATGGCTATGACGTGCAATCCCAATGGGGCACAATTAAGTATGGGGTGCCCCAGGGGTCTGTTTTGGGACCATTGCTGTTTCTTATTTATATAAATGATATGCCTTCGAGTATAACAGGTGATTGTAAAATATTTTTGTTTGCTGATGATACCAGTTTGGTAGTGAAGGATGTTGCTCGTAATATTGACACAGTATCAAATAATGCAGTTCAAGAGATAAGTTCATGGCTAATAGAGAACAAGTTGATGTTAAATCACAGTAAAACTCAGTTTTTACAATTTCTAACATATAATTTGACGAAATCTGACATTATGATTACACATAATGGGCATGTGATAAGTGAGACTGAACAGTTCAAATTTCTAGGTGTTCATATAGACAGTAAGCTGTCATGGAAAGCCCATGTTCAGGATCTTGTTCCAAAACTAAATTCTGCTATATTTACCATTAGAACAATATCTGAGATAAGTGATTTTTCAACACGAAAAGTAGTCTATTTTGCTTACTTTCACTCACTTATGACGTACGGCATTGTTTTTGGGGTAAGTCGCCTGATGCAAAAAGGATATTTCTGGCTCAAAAACGGGCGGTTCGAGCAATATCAGGTGTAAGTTCGCGAACGTCATGTCGACCCCTTTTCAGTAGTCTGGGAATTTTGACTCTGGCGTCACAATACGTTTTTTCTTTAATGTCGTTTGTTGTTAATAATATCAGCTTATTCCCACGAGTTAGTAGCTTTCACTCGGTGAATACTAGACAGATGTCTAATCTACATTTTCACCACACCACCTTAACACTTGTGCAGAAAGGGGTGCAGTATTCTGCGGCATCCATTTTCAATAAGCTGCCACAAGAGCTTAAGAATCTTAGCACTAATCCACATGCTTTCAAATCTAAACTGAAGAGTTACCTCGTGGCTCACTCCTTTTATTCTGTCGAGGAACTCCTAGAAAAGTTAAACAATTAAGCTAATTCATTTTTTCTTTATTGATTCTTTTAACTTTGTCTTAAGATTGTCGTGTGCAAAGGACTACTTAAATTTTTTCTATTACCATTCTTGTGTAACAATGTATTGACTTGTTCCATGACCATGGAGTCTTACTCCTCAAGTGGGTCCTATGGAACAGAAAAAAAACAAAACAAAAACAAAAAAAACCTCCCCTCCCAGATGACGACCACCGTTTCGACATCTTTCCTTCCTACGAACCCTAACCTTTTCGCCATTGATGCAACGTCCCTTCTCCCCCTTATCTCCTCTTCCCTTGGCTATCCCCCTACTCACTCCTTCCCGCCCCCTCCCTGGAGTCCCCACACTTCCTCCCCACCTCTCCTACCCTATACCACCCCTTCCTCCCGTGCTTCATATAAAAAAAAAATGTTCAAATGTTTGTTAAGCTTATGGGACTTAACTACGGGGTCATCAGTCCCTAAACTTACAAACTACTTATGAACTACTTACGAACTAAGACGGCACAAATATCCATGCCCGAGGGGGGATTCGAACCCCCGACCGTAGTGGCCGTGCTGACCGTGACTGGAGCGCCTGTCCCCTCGGTCACCGCGGCCAGCGTGCTTCATATCCTCCCACCCTCCCTCCCCTGTGGGGTCACCATTTTAATCAGAGCTTCGCTCAGTGGTATGAGTGTCTTCAGTGCTTCAGTGTATTTTAACAATGCGCCCAACGCACTCAGACAAGTGTCGCCATTGTTATTGTAATCAGTGTCCCCATTCTGTTCATCATGTCCAATGAACTGTTCTAAATGAGTGTTTAGCGGCAACGTGACGCAGATGTTAATCTTACTGCATGTTTCATTATCTTTCTTGTTAAGTGTATCTCCAATATTCTTTGTTTGCCCAAGTTTTAAAGTCTAAACATTTTAATTCCTGTACCAACGCATTTGTTCTTCATGTTCATTATGCTTTTAATTCCCGGTTGAGGAGCAGTATTTGAGGCTGCTGACAGCTTGCCTACCCAACCATATGTTTGGAAATTACAACAAAGAAAACAAATTGTACGTTATATTCTAGTAAAAAAAGTAAAGGGAGGCAGCAGCATCCGCGATAAACATACATCCTTTCATCCGCAGAAGATTCTGGAAATATTTTTCTAATACCACCACGTCTGGCGACCGTAGAAATATTTTGTCAGGTTGTTTGCTAACACTGAACAGGAAAAAAGGCTCCTGTTTTAACGTACCGACCTTCAGAATTGCTATTTAACAGCCGCAAGTGTTGGTAGTTTCGTCAACTGAAATTCAAATCATGACATCCTAAAATAATATTAATATTAAAAAATAATAAAATAATAATAAAATGTTTAAATTTTTTGAAGTTAAGGGATCAAGCTGCTAAGTCATCGAGGCCTAGAGTTACAAACTACTTTCACTTACGCTAAGGACAACATACACACACATACCCATTTACGAGAGAGGACTCGAACTTTCGACGGGAGCGGCCGCGCGATTCGTGGCTTGGCGCCTTAGACAGTGCAGCCATTCCCGCGCGGCAATGTAATCCTTAGCCGCCTATTTCTCCGAGAATATGTACGTAAATTATCGGTATGTAACTTTCACTCCATGTTAATTCATCTATTTTAAGTAAAGTTATGTCTGTACTTGCAATGAATATTGCACGTACATACATGTTAAGATGTCTTTTTTTATTTATTAAACTTTCTCCAATGTTATTCAATTTGTATATTGAGCAAGCTGTGAAAGAAAGCAAGGAAAAATTTGGAGAAGGAATTAGAGTTCAGGCTGAAGAAATAAAAACATCGCGTGTTGCTGATGACATAATTCTGTGAGAGAACCTGGTAAAACAGTTGAACGGAATGGACAGTGTGTTAAAAGGAGAGCGTGTAAGCGGAACATTAGCGAGAGCAAAACAAGGGTAATTAAATGCAGTTTTGAAAAAGAGAAATTTGCTGAAATCGAATATTAAGTTAAGTGTAAGGAAGTGTTTTCTGGAGGCATTTGTGCTGCCTTGAACGGAAGTGAAACATGGACGATAAATAGTTGACAAGAAGAAGATAGAAGCTTTTTCAATGCGGTGCTACAGAAGAATGCTGAAGATTAGGTGGGTAGTTCGCGTAACTAATGAAGAGGTACTGAACAGAATTCTGGAGAAAAGGAGTTTTTGTCATACATTGACTAAAGGAAGGGATCAATTGGTAGGGTACATGCTTAGACATCAATGAATCATAATTTTAGCATTGGGGGAAAAATCGCAGAGGGAACCCAAGAGACGAATATAGTCAGCAGATTCAAATGGATGTGTGTTGCCATTCTTATAAGGAGACAAACAGGCTTGCTCAGGACAGAGGAGGTCGGAGAGCTGCATCAAATCGGTGTCCGGACTGAAGACTAAAAGAACAATAACAACAAAAACAACGTTTGAAGTATAAATTCTTGCTACTGCTACTTGTCGCTGCCAGAATTTCTTATCGTGTGTCTTTCTTATGCATTCTTACGTTACGATGGCTTCTCTTGACGTACTGCCGTATTTGAATCTTCTTTTGCACGAAACTTTTTTCTCGCAAACTCGACAATATATTTCCATCATATGCAAATTTTTCGTGGTGGTCAGTTATCCAGAAAACTACGTTCTTTTCTCTGGAGGTATGACACAGAAAACCTTATTTAACACTCATATACATGTTAAAATTAGTGCAAATACAAAGGAAACTGAAACAATGGAAGTTCGACTAAACATTTGAATTTAATTATTTCCGATACATGCGTTGTGACAAGGGTGGGGCGGAAGGAGGGGGCGCAGGAGGCACGTGCAATGCCTGCCTGTTCCTGTTCAGCATCAGTTCGTTTGTCAGTAGCCCGTCGGTTAAGGATCGCACGTAGATACAGGTCGTGGTCACTCTATCTTAAAAGGTGCGATAACCGGTATGCAAATCCGGTCTGTTTACAAATTCAAAAAGAGGTATATAAAGGACGAGAATTATAGTACAAATTAAAAACATAAAACAGACATTAACTCTCTGTTTTGTTGCCTTAAAGACCGATTTTACGCTGTCTGCTGCCTTCTTCAACAGGAGTGGGGGGGGGGGGGGGCATTCTGGCGTCTGTGTCTCGTGCTCTTTTAATATTACCGATTTTTAACTCCTACGAGAAACACTGCAACTCTTACCGCTCACAGAATTCAGCAGTCATATTTTTCATTCAGTCCCATAATTGTAGGGGAAGTTACCTACCCGGTACAAATGAATTTCTTTCGCTACACACAACTGTTTAAAAGCCCACGTAATTTTCTCGTGTGCGAGACATTTTGTGCTGCTGAAGGAAAGCTGTTAACAGCGCTCGTCAGAAAGTAATTTGCTTTAATAAACGACGAAGCAGCAAATTACAACTCGTCACCAGTAAAGTAAGAACAGTGGAGGAGAACCCCTGAAAAAAAGTGCAATGTGGAAAAACATGCAAGTGCTTATTTTCAATTTTTGTCTTAACAGAAATAATAAATACTTTCGTTTCATTATTACTACTTCAGTAATAATGGGAAGCACGTGAGTACAACTTTTGTGGTTCAAGCCTTGTTGTATGATTTTTTTTTATTTCTACACAAGTTACTACAATGACAATTAGAAAATTACAAATCATTTCAATTAGTTATACATTTCAATCTCGCCACAGTCAAGATAAAGATATAACAATTCAATGCTATTTAAATTTTGTCTTCAAATCAAAGCTAAAGAGAACAATTACAATTAGAGCAAGTTTAAAAGAGCCAGGCTTCCTCAAAGGATCCAACAGTATTAAAGACAGGAAGCGTGTGACACTAATATTTCTAGCAACAATTCAATGCTATTTAAATTTTGTCTTCAAATCAAAGCTAAAGAGAACAATTACAATTAGAGCAAGTTTAAAAGAGCCAGGCTTCCTCAAAGGATCCAACAGTATTAAACACAGGAAACGTGTGACACTAATATTTCTAGCAAAATGTGCAGTTCACATATTGTCAAACTAACGTGAATAATGAAAGTTACTTTGTAATGCGTTAGGTGCTAGCATAATAAACTTAAGGGCATAACAGAGTGGCCACTCTGAGTACAGAGCTCGATCAACTCAGTTTTCTAGCTGTTTGTTCTCTATTTGGACTGTCCTTGGGCTACCTAGAAAATATTTTTAGAAGTGCAGGGTCTCCCACTTTCAAAGGCCGCGCGGGAATGGCCGCACGGTTCTAGGCGCCATTTCGGAGGCTGCGCGGCCGTTCCCGCTATTGCCATTACGTTTGCCGCTTCGTAAAGTATCCTCAGTTCAAATTGCACCCCGTGGTTCTTTTTTGTACAACATTTTGAGAGAGGCACTTTAATTATGGTCACCTTCATGAGAAAAATTTCCAAAATCAAAACTTAGAAACTGTGTTGTACCTGAAATTATCAATAATTTTGATTTCACTCGTATCCCAATGCGATTCAGATTCATAGTAGCTGACAAGTGTTTTCCAAGCGCCATGCAGTCTGTATTAGCGCGTGCGGGTGTCAGCTGGTCCTCAGGTGTCTCGCACATGCATGCACCTTCCCCCGCCCCCCCTCCCTTTCAGCTCCCACCTAAACATTAAGATGCTTTCGTTCGATTGGTATAAAAGTCTAATTTGTTAATTTTGAACTGTCAGTATTGTCGAAGTTATTTGAAAACCAAAACTAGTGAAATAAATTGGTTAGATTTTTAAACGAGTTACCTCAGTTTTTATTTGAAAGCTGATTGATGCTTCCCGTGTGGTCCCATTTCAATTTGGTCCAGTTTTGATAATGGCAGTCTTAAATTTGCATTAAGTAATGGACTAAAACGCAATATCAACACAACCGATTTCGATGACTCTTTTTTTATTGGAAAGGATGTACTTCAAGAGTAGTTTGATGACAGTTTGGTTAGGTTCTGATAATGGGATCCATGACAGTCACGTTACTCTTCAATTCTTAGGAGCAAATTAAGGATACTCGGCCGAATATTTTATAGGCTTATTGAATCCATCATCGATGGTGGAGCTGGAACTGCGGCTGCTCAAGATTATGTAGGAAACAGATATGTTTTATAGAAACATTTAGTTCTTGCCTGCCAGTTTCGGCATTACATTACATTATCTTTCCAGCAAGAAGTCCACGAAACCAATTTGGATCCCTATTTAAATGGATATTATACTCCGATCTAGGGGTCTGAAAATGACATAATGTAATGCCGAAACTGGTAGCCAAGAAACAAATGTTTCTATAAAACAATTGCTGATGGTAAGAGCCGGTCGCAGTGGCAGATCGGTCTGCGGCGTGCCAGTCACGGTGTACGGTCGGGGGTTCGAATCCCCCTCGGGCATGGATGTTTGTGCCGTCTTTAGAATAAGCAATTTCATAAGTAGTTTGTAAGTTTAGGGACTGATGAACCCGTAGTTAAGTCCCATAAGCTCTGCATACATTTGAACATTTAGATGGTAACCTGTTTCCTACATAATCTTTTTTAGGCTATCCGGATATTTGAGTCACCTACCGTAACGTCGTTATGGTCAAGTAATTCCCTGTTCAAAACTTTCTTCATGTAAAGCCGCATTGTGAAAGTCTATTTTTAAGCTCTTCGCAAGTCTCTTTTGAAACTGTCCTTGAGGTAGATTTCCTCTGTTGAAATATAGTTTATCCTGACTTCGTTTGTTCCATTTAAACGGCGCTGTCTCATATGAGCAGCACGTCTAGTAGGTCTACCCATATTCAGAAAAATTTACTTAGTGTACTTCAAATTCACTAAAAATTAATTTAAAAAAAAGAATTTTAACATAATAAAACCGATTAAAAAACTATTGCGAAACAAATTAATATGCACTAAAAGTAAAAAACATAACTGCGCATTATTTTACAACCTAATAATTAAGTTAAATTTTCTACTGATCAATATGTAGGTGGGGCGATAGATAATACGCTGAAAGAGCTAGATGTGCATGTGAATAGCGTGTTTTTACTCATTTTACGTAGTGTATACACCCTGGACTTCTTTCCTTAGTCGCCGTGGAGGTTCGAGTCCTCCATGGGGCATGGGTTGTGTGTTTGTCCGTAGGTTAGTTTACCTAGGTTTAAGTAGTTTGTAAGCTACGAGCTGATGACTACGCAGTTTGGTCCGATAGATTTACAAACATTTGAACATTTCTTCCCTTAGTACGTCTCCTTCAAATAGTTTCTCCCTCTTGACAATTGTCTGCGGGAAAGTGTGCCGACGTTTTGGTGCGAAGAGTTCAGGACATCCATCCCGAATTGTTCACAGTTCATCTGAATAATGAAAGTGCACCCGTAAGATGCGATTTTGTTTGAGGAATGTGGTTAGTTTCCTCTTAAACAGAAGCAACCATTATTATGCCATCTGCCAGTTGTTTGGGCTTACGTGCAAGATACCACGTAAGAAATTAATAGTTGTTCTACAAATGTTTGTCGATCTATGGGATTTAACTACTGTGGTTGTGAGTCCCTAGCCTTTCAAACTACTTAAAGTAACCTAAGGACAACACACGCACCCACCCACCCATCCTCACACACACACACACACACACACACACACACACACACACACACACACACATGCCAGAGGGACGACTCGAACCTCCGACGGAGAGCAACAGCTTGCTCCACAGAAAGGCGCCTTAGAGCGCTCGGCCATTTGTCCGCGTCTTATTAATAGTTAACACGAAAATTCTAAGATTAATAGGCGGTAAATTGACTGATGTAGAAATCTGAACCATAGACGAATCAGTCGCCTTTACCGTCAAGGTGGAAGCAGATGATATTTTTCTCTATACCTTCTTGGGCCTAGAAAAAAGAGTGTTCCATTTTGTCGCAAGCAACTACGTATGTATATGGGAAATAATTTCGTGAAGCGTCATCGATCTGTGCGATATGTGCCAGCTCCTCCCGTGATATTTGAGATCTTCTTGCGCTGTGTTATATGGCACGTCTTCAGCCTTAAATACCAAAGCCAAAACAGCCATCCAACTAATAACGAATACTAAAAGTATAATGACACTTCGCTGATGAGATTGTTTACTTTTCAAAACTTGTAACTGTTCACGGAACATTGTTGTTCGTAGCTTTCAAATAATACGCTACGCACGTTATCGTGTTATTACAAAGTTGCAAGTAAGCCTAGATTAAATACACGAAGCAACCGATCGCGACAACCGACAGTCTCGGTACTTCCATCAGCGACGGGGTACGGCATGTATCGCGCTGTTGATTGCCGGATGTTTTCCCCAGCGTACCGTCACACTGCGGCCCACTCAGTAATCAAGCGAAAAATCGTTTTCGTGTTGTACTGTCATCATAAAATAAATATCCTTGAATCGGGTATCGAACTCTAACAATTTCCAGTCGGCCAATATGGTACATAAACAGCAATTTGCATCTTCACCAGCGTCTGTTGGAAACTTTAAAATTGATGATTTCCAGTCCATGGTGTACAGCAATCAGTGAGAATAAATATTCCTTCAGTAAAAAACCGCCTTGATTGCAAATTGTTTTATTAATTAATGACGCGTTTCGCCCTTTAGCAGGGCACCTTCAGATTATCTACGTGACAGAATTTACCCAAAATTACAAGGCTGAGTTACAAAACGGTTATAATGGTACGTGGGCTTATTTTGTGTTAAGAAGACAGTATAAATGGTAAACAAAGCTTACAATGCGCTCGCAATGGTGTGACACCGTAAGGTGTTTCTATTTTTCTTGAATTTTTGGATTTCTTGTAGCCCTACAAATGATTGGGTAACAACGGATTACAGTTGGCACATACTCGGTAAAGATGTGAGAAACATAAAACCGATTTTTAAGATTACCTTACTAGAAGTGGTGGTCTCTGATGATATTAAGGTAATCTTAAAAATCGGTTTTATGTTTCTTACATCTTTACCGAGTATGTTACAACTGTAATTCGTTGTTACCCGATCATTTGTAGGGCTACAAGGAAATCAAAAAATTCGAGAAAAATAGAAACACCGCAAAACAACTTACGCGGTGTCACACCACGGAGAGCGCATTGAAGGCTTTGTTTACCATTTATACTGTCTTCTTAACACAAAATAAGCCCATGTACCATTATAACCGTTTTGTAATTCCGCCTTGTAATTTTGAGTAAATTCTGTCACGCAGATAATCTGAAGATGCCCTACTAAAGGGCGAAACGCGTCATTAGTTAATAAAACAATTTGCAATCAAGACAGTTTTTTACTGAAGGAATCTTTAAAATTAAAGTAAATTCTGGGCCTGAAATACCTCACTATGTAATTTTCATTGCGTAGTATTGTTATTTGACTCGAAATTTCCTATTCGCATCTTTAACAGTTCTGTACAACTGAAAATTATTGTGCCAGACATTTGTCACCCTCATGCCGTAAAGCAAATCTTCGGAAAATAAAATCATTTACAGAGTGGCACCCCAGACCAAACGACCAGTCCCGGGCGGCCGTTTTGTGTTCAGCCACCATTTGTCAAGTGTGTCGTTACCCTTTGTTATGGCAGAAGATAATTTCAATTCACAGTAACATTTCCCACTGTTTAAAGTGCAAAATACACGCGGGAATCGTATGGAAGCATATTTAGACCTTGTTTCTACCACGCTGTGCATGTAAGCAGAAAGTGTCGTGAATTGTGTTCCTTCTTACACGCAATTTTACTCATATTTTCTAAAATGCTTCGTCTAATGAACAACGAACATTGCAGAGTAAATTATCTTACAGATAATCACTTAATTTGTTAGCCACAAAGATGATATAAATTCTGTCCAGCGATAGTGCAAATATCAGATGACCACTAAAGATATGTAACGCGACTGAAGTATCGGCGCGGAAGTAGCAAATTTGTAGCCAGCCGCGTTTCGAACCCAGGTCCCGAGTCGTCCTGCTTACCAGGCAGTTGCGCGTGACCGCTGCGCCACCAGGACACAGAGATGGCAGCGAATGCGCCGACTGCCACTGCTCGCCTCCCGCCAGTTGCAAATTCTCAGCTTTGTCCAGACACAGCTAAAATAGTGCCCCTGCACGTTTTTACTCATTACTCATGGCATTCCGAAGATTCCCTTATCAGTCGGAGTCTAGTGCGAATCCGCGCTCAAGAATGCAAGCCGCGGTGGAGTAGCCAAGAGGTCTAAGGCGCCTCACTGCCGAGCGCGCGATTTCTCGCCGTCGGGGGTTCGAAAAGGAAGGAGGAAGATTAGTGTTTAACGCCCCGTCGACAGCTTGGTCATTAGAGGCGGAGCTTACGCTCGGGTTGTTTTGGTAAGGATAGGGAAGGAAATCGGCCGTACCCTGTGAAAGGTACCATCCCGGCATTTGCCTGAAGTGATTTAGAGAAATCTATATCTGCGTGGCCGGAGCTGGATTTGAACCACTATCCTTTCGAATGCGAGTCCAGTGTGTTACCACTGCGACACCTCGCTCGGTCGGGGTTCGATTCCTCCCCTGGGTATGTGTGTGTGTGTGTGTGTGTGTGTGTGTGTGTGTGTGTGTGTGTGTGTGTGTGTGTGTTTCGTCCTTAGGTTAGTTTACCTTAGTTTAAGTAGTTTGTAATCTACGGACTGATGACCATACAGTTTGGTCTGACAGATTTAAAAACATCTGAACATTTTTTTAGCATGCAAGTATGGACGTTTTTGGTCAAAACAATTAGTGGACCAGTCGAGATATTTAGGTTCTGAAGTAGTGTCATCGACAGAGTGAACTGAAATGGTTCGACGTCTAACAATGGATGTGCGGAGTGGAGACAACAACATTACGGCAGCCGAGGTAATAAAAGAGAGTTGCTGCAGAGAGGGTTGGTGTTGACTTGTGATTACTCTATCAAGCGAATTACACAAGCAGAGGGAGGTGGCTGCAGCTATTGGAGTGTCCCAAAGTGTAATTTCCAGGACTCGATTCCAGACAACAGGTCAGCAAGAGATGATCGTTATCTCCAGTTAACAGCGAGTCGAGTCAGAATGTAACTGAACTGCAACGCACCCTCCAAGCAGCAATATGACGCACAATATCAATAGAAATATTTCCAAACTTAGCCAAAACTACGGAGGGCTATGGTTTGTGTCCCATTGAAACCACGACACTGTTTAGTGGGGGCGAGGACCATTAGGATTGCAGTAAAGCGGACAGTCGTCCTTCCGTAATCTGGAGAGAACTAGGAACTCGGAACCATAGCCGCGGCGGAGCGGCCGAGCGCATTGAGGTGCTATGCTCCGATGCGCGAGGCCGCTCCCCGTCGGAGGTTCGATTCCTCCCTGGAGCATGGGTGTTTGTTTAGTAAAGTGAAAAGGTGCGGTTTAACAGCTTTTAAATATTTGTAAAATGACATGTTTACCACAGCTGTTTACTTTATTGACCTAAAACTGCCGGTTTTGGTTGATGTACCATTGCCAAGCGCAAGCATAGCTTAGGCAGTTGCTTAGCATATGTTTGTGTTTGCGTTCTCTTTAGTATAAGCTAGTTCATAAGTAGTTTGTAAGTTTAGGGACAGATGACCCCGCAGTTACGTCCCATAAGCTAAACAAATATTTGAACATTCGGAACCATCCTGCTTATGTGCAGGAAAGATCACCATCTCATGGTGGTGGACGGAAGGTGCGGGACCTCTGTGTCATTCAGAAAGTTCAAACTGCTCAAACGTACAGAGATGCGATCCTTCGACTTTTGTTGTGTCCTATTCTGGGTTCCTTCTGCTTGACGATAACACACTGGTGGACAATATGCTTGCAGCTGAAGGAACTGAATTGCCACTTCCGGTGATGATTTTCGTGCGGCAGGCTACTAGTAAAATCTTGGGAGCCTGGGGCCCCTCCTTCCTCCACCACGGTCAATTTGTTCATCAAACACTATTGAGCACGTTTGGAATGAACTTGACACGCATTGCAGCCGGACCTCATACTGTCCATGACACGCATGGGTACGTCACTGGTCATCCGAAGTGATCGCACACCATATTAGAGGGCAACGAGAATATATATAAAATGTTATGAAGTCCTTTCTGAAAACATTTGTCTGGAGTGTAGTATTGTA
The DNA here is from genome assembly GCA_026315105.1 of Locusta migratoria. Lineage (NCBI taxonomy): Eukaryota > Metazoa > Arthropoda > Insecta > Orthoptera > Acrididae > Locusta > Locusta migratoria. The sequence goes on from CM048744.1 coordinate 552,201,101, forward strand.
TGGGAGTGAAACGTGGACAGTAAGAAGTTCAGACAAAAATATGATAGAAGCTTTCGAAATGTGGTGCTACAAACGAATGATGAAAATTAGATGGGTAGATCACGTGACTAATGAGGAGGTGCTTAACTGAATTGGGGAGAAAATAAGTTTCTGGCATATCCTGATTAAGAGAAGGGATAGATTGGTGGGACACATTCTGAGACATCAAAGAATCGTCAACTTAGCATTAGAAGGAAGTTTGTGGGGTAAAAAGCGTAGAGGGAGACCGAGGGACAAATACAGTAAGCAGATTCAAAAGGATGTAGGTTGCCGGACGTATTCTCAGATGAAGAGACTTGTGCACGAGCCGGCCGCAGTGGCCGAGCCGTCTGCTGCGCGCCAGTCACGGGTTGCACGGCCGCTACGGTTGGGGTTGGGATCCGCCCTCGGCCATAGATATTTGTGCCGTCCTTAGTATTAGGTAGTTCATGAGTAGTTTGTAAGTTTAGGGACTGATGACCCCGTAGTTAAGACCCATAAGCCTTACAAAGATTTGAACATTTGAAATTGCACAGGACAGAGTAGCGTGGAGAGCTGCATCAAACCAGTCTGCCGACTGAAGACCACAACAACACACACCGAGCACTCTTAACGTTACTGGCAGATTAAAAATATGTGCCGGAATGTGGATTCGAAGCTGGGACCTTTGCCGTTCGCGGGCAAGCGCTCTACCGTGTGCGCTTCATCATCTGTACTTTTTCCAGTACCTCGCCTCCTAAACTTCACAGAAGTTCTCCTGCGAACCTTGCAGGTCTAGCACTCCTAAAATAACGGATATCTTGGAGACATGGCTTAGCCACAGCCTAAGGGATGTTTGCAGACGGTAGAGCGCTTGCCCGCAAAAGGCAAAGGCCTGAGATTCGAATCCCGGTTTCGGCACGTAATTTTAATCTGCCAGCAAGTTTTATATCAGCACACACTCCGATGGAAATTGAGAATTTCGTTCTTTACATGACATTGCCCCACGTCAGTGACTGTTACAATGAGAGTGTTTCTGTGCTGCTATGGACGGCGGGGGAGAACAGGAGAGGCTGGCAGCAGCATTTGGCAGTAACTCATTTTGCCGGCAGCGGCAGCCGAGTTCGGCGCCCCCGCCGTGTGATGTCGGCGCATCAGATGCAGCCTGGCCGCCGCCACCGCCAAATGGGATGTGTCAGCCGGCGTTAGGCTCCAGCCGGCGAGCGGCGGGCGGCGCATGCGCTGTCAGCCGCGCTGCCGCCGCCTCACCACCACCTCCAGCTACAGTTGCGCTCGTAATCACTGAAAAGCGAACTGGCAACTCTGCGATAGGGGAGGGTGGCAGGGGTACTTTCCTCTGCATTCTACGTGTACAACATTTTACAGATTTAGGAGTTTGGCGTGAAATATACGTGTCCAATGTCAGAGGCGCGGCAGACTGGCCGGCTGCGGTGGCCGAGGAGACTGAGGCGCTTCAGTCACGGTCTGCACGGCCACTACGGTCGGGGGTTCGAATCCCCCTTCGGGCATGGATATTTGTGCCGTCCTAGTTCGTAAGTAGTTCATAAGTAGTTTGTAAGTTTAGGAATTGATGACCCCGTAGTTAAGTCCCATAGACTTTACAAACATTTGAACATTTTGCGGCAGAGAGGCCGGGCGCATTGAGGCGCTATGCTCCGATTCGCGAGGCCGTTCCACATCGGGGGTTCGAAACCTCCCCCGGGCATCGATATTTGCGTTATCTTCAGTATAAGTTAGTTGATAAACAGAATGAGACTTTCAATCAGCAGCGGAGTGTGTGCTGATATGAAACTTCAGATGCAACCATGAGAGACTACAGGAAATGAGACAGAGGCACTAGACAAAGTAATCGCGAAGTTCGGCGAAAGAGGAAATGGCAGCAGCAGCAGCAGCAGCAGTGGGACCTCGTCCAGAGAACACACGCGGCGGCTGTCATCGACCGCGGTGAGGCCCGCCGAGTTCTCTCCGCGCCGAAAACAAGCCGGCCCGCTGGCGCCTGGCAGAAGTTAACCGACCTGACGACCAAGTTGCTCAAATCCCCGCAGGTCGCGGGGCTTCGCTTTCCGGCTACAGCGGCTGCGGTGTGAGTAAATGGATGTCTTGTTTCGGGGGCCGTCGTAAAACCTCGTCTTTTCCTTTATCACATTCTAGAGCTGCGACTTTCCGAAAGCCCATTACCAGGGCTCTAGTAATAACGACTGCTACCTTATCCAGCCATTGTGTCAAAGGAACAGTGCCAAAATATCTCAATTATAGCGGTCCACCGCCAGTTGAAACATCAACATTCCTTTCTATTTATCTGTTTGTTTGATTCTTTAAATAACACAGCCCTTACCTTCGAATAATGGGGACAAAGGTGTACTATTATTCAAACAAAATAAATCTAATATTGTCGATAAATCTGGGTCATCTGGAACATCGAAAGAGTCCAAAGAAGTTTTCTGTTGTCACGATACAGGGGAGACAGTATTTGAGATGGGAATCATTACAACAACGGTCTACTTACGAAAATCCAATCGCCAACATTCTCCTCCGAATGCGAAAATATATTGTTCACCCATTTACATGGGTAGAAATGATCATCGGAATAAAATACGATAAATTAGATCTCGAACTGAGAGCCGGCCGCGGTGGCCGAGGGGACTGAGGCGCGTTAGTCACGGTCTGTGCGGCCACTACGGTCGGGGGTTCGAACCCCCCTCGGGCATGGATATTTGTGCCGTCCTTAGTGTTACCTAGTTCATAAGTGGTTTGTAAGTGGGATGACCCCATAGTTAAGTCCTATAAGCTATAAAAACATTTGAACATTTTTTTTTTTTTTTTTTTTTTTTTTTTTTTTTTTTTTTTTTTTTTAGAACGGAGAGATTCAGGTGTACTTTCTTCCCGCGCGCTATTCGAGAATGGAATGGGAGATGAATAGTATAAAGGTGGTTCGATAAACCCTCTGCCAGGCATTTAAATGTCATTTGCAGAGTATCCAATGTAGATACAGATATAGATGTATTCACGTCTCGGTAAACATTCTTTCCATCGCAAAAATTTGTTGGATCTCATGTAAAACTAAGTTGGTAATTTTAGACAGCATCTATCAAATCATATATTCAACAACTTTGTCATAAAATGTTATCTGATTAGTTACCTAACAACGTTTATAGCGACCATATAAATATTATACCTCTTTATTTCTACCATTTAAATATTATACCGCTTACTTTCCATACAATGACTTGGCAATCGCACCTCAACATGATACCAAATCTTCTTCTTCCTGTTGCAAAGGGACTCGTCCAAGAGCAGAGAGAATGATGACGTAAGAATAATCTACTATTTCTATCGGTAAGTAATTTTAAACACTGCACTGGTCCAAATCTGCTCTTCAGTGTTTACATGCGGTCACGCCTACATGTCTCGTCTCTACAGTGTTGAGTGATTTAATTAAGTCCAACCATCACCCACAACAAAAGGGAAGTGTAGAGAGAGCCGAAAGAACTTGCACGCCAAAATATGTGGACGATGAGCTACATCTGAAGCAGGCGTTTAAGAAGAATGGTTATTTAGAGAAAGAAGTAAATACAATTTTACGGTCAAGCAACAGCAGGTCGAAGGTCAAGAAAACAACACAACGATGGAGTAATATAGTCCCTCTCCCCTTCGTTAATACGATAACGGGTCAGATTGGGAAAACTTAATATGAGACCTGTTTTCAAACGAACAAAGAAGATATCCCAAGCCCTCATATGTCTAAAAGACAAACGTTCTCCTTTGACAGCAAGTGGGGTTTATAAAATTTCATGCTCCTACATCGGAACAACTAAGAGAACTGTAAATACACGACTACACGACTAAAGGAGCACAAGTCTTTTCCGACTGTGAAACATCAGCTGTAGTCGACATTGTTAAAAACTTGGAAATCATATAGTGAAGTTCTCTGAGACAGGAATTTTATCTTTTATAACGAATTGTTATCTACAGTTCTATAGAGAAGCGATTGAAATACTTAGTGATAATTTCAACCAAAAAGAGGAGATGATATAACACTGCAAAATCTATAGATATGTTTGACACTGTTCGATAGTATAGCTTGATCTTTGACAAAGATCATTTCTGCGTATCAGGTGGGGCTTGCCCGCCCCGTTTAGACAGTTTTTAAGAAGCTCTCAGACCTACGACTCGTCAGTCGGCAAGATTCAACAGACGGACAACCTCCGAAGAAGTTCTGCACAGCATTGGAAGAAACGTAAGGAAGCAGAAAGTTTTTTAGAAGAAGACCCAGAAAATTTATTAAAGTATAGATTTAAATTGTAACTTCACACACACACACACACACACACACACACACACACACACACACACACACATATATATATATATATATATATATATATATATATATATATATTAATCTGAGTTTTCGAATTCTGGGCTGAAGCGTATCCCTGTTTCTAAATTTCTTTTAGTTCTTAATTAATAAACAGAAACCTTGCAAGAAGAGATGATGTGCGATGCTGCCCACATACATACATAGCTGCAGAATCTTTGAAGGTAACACTCGGGGTACATCGTAACTGGGAACGGAAGGTGGGCAACTTTTTTAATTTCCATATAATAAACAGTCTAGAGTGCAATGAATTACTTATTTAGTCAAGTAGTTTCGGTCCTTATTTTGGACCATCTTGAGGACTGTAACTCTGAAATGTATCATAGTTACATTTAGAGGACTTTCAAGCAACATATATTAGTGTCAATATTAACCTAAGTTAATAGATAAATAAAATAAAGTATTGTTATAACCGTTGATGTCGTGGAGCAGGGCAGGTGCTTAGAAGTCTTCTAGAGCATCACTGCTTGCTGGTGCGAGGTTAACTGCTCTTAAGAGGAGACGGTAGGCAATTTTTATCCCTTTTCTGCCAATGCTATTTTACTCTTTGAATAGGTACACTTTTCAAAGGAACTATAAGTGATAAAACAACGAAATTTTTTCTGCATATATATAACATATACGTCTCAATTTACAGGTAAAATGAACATAATAACGCTACTGGTTTTGAAGAAAAACTTTTTTATTCTTTCACAAGTAAAATTTATCCTTTTTAGTACATTAATTATTATAAAACAGTTCATGATTGTTTTGTGGTTCTCAGTTTACTTGTAATGATTTATTACTATCTTCAGTACAAAAAGAGCAAATTTCATCTTTCTAACCCCATTAGTTTATTTAAGAATGATACCTGAAAGTAAAAAAGGAAGTTTTGAGAAAAATTAATATTGCAATTTTAGTACAGTTATTGATGAGAATTACTTACCACTAATATTTTCCTTTTACAAAGGTCACTAAATATAGGTTTATGTTCATTCTTCAGGTAAAGAATGTTTGTGGTGATATGTGTCACTTCTCCTGTACTTGCACTAAGTGTCAGCACCATTTGAGCAAATAGAGTGCACAGGATTTTCATTTGTGCCACCTATCTTCTTGCCATCTTCCAATATTATTTTTGACTTTTCTTTTAATAATCTTCTTAACCTGGATCCCATTATCTTCTGGACATGCCCAATGCACTCTAATTTAGAAATTGTGACATAAGCCTTGCTGTCACCATCCCGTAAGTACTGTGTGTATCTGACACATCTCTTTGCCACTGAACGATTAAAAATCCTGAGAACTCCTACTACTTCCATGCCACCACTTAGACCAGTATAATTCATATGACAGTAATTTTCATCCCGTTTCTCAGTTCCACTGCCACAAATCTGTCAGTACTTGCTTAGAATCTCTACATCAATTACCTTGCTGATATCGAATGATCTAGCTATCACGACACCATTTAGTGAAGTGTGGTCAACTTTCTGCCAGCTGCCATCGAAACATGCACAAATATCACTACTTTCACTGTCATCACTTTCCTTGAGCGCTTCTTCAGCTGCTTCCTTCATTGAATTGTTACCAACTTCAGCAACAGCAGTTCCAATAACATTATTGTAAGTCTTAAATTTTGCAGGAGGATTTGGAATGTCAAGTAATACACATAAGCGTTTGGCTGCCTCCATCCCTTTGCCAATAGATCTGAGACCATAAACTAGCCTGCTGTTGCTCTCATACAATTTATTATTTGCCATTTTTCATGTCATTGTTGTATCGAATGCACCACATTTTATACAGCTCAACGTCAGGTTCGACACAATCCCTTTACGAAGAAACTGATTCTCACCCAAAGATACGTACGTCACCAACACATATTCTTCAGACAGTATTTTTGGAAATTAAATCACAGAGCATGCTAAGATTCACCACAATATTTCCAACTCAATGTCCATTTCCACAAGCTGACTGGGAGGAAATGCCTTGAAGATACTGCTTGATGTGCTGATTTTCTTTATGTCAAACATTCTCGGCTTCTTTGACCCACTAACCTCATTTATGTGTATGTATTTATTTCCGGTGAATTTTAATTTAGGCGACAATTTCTTTATTCGTGGCACTTTTATGAAAACACGCGGGACCAACGAAAATACAAATCAAGACGTACTTCACTCACAACAAACTTCACCAAGTTCAACAAATAACGTTCGAAAATAATAACAAACACGATCGGAACAAAAAGTATGGATAATAGGTACAGGGTAGGAAACACTGAAGCGATAAAAACAACAGAAGCAATACAAGGAGTAAAAGAATGCCGTGTTCATTTTCTCCTCATAGCGCAAACCGAAAGGCGTGGCCACATTGCACAGAGCGTCAGAAAAACCATCATAACTCACGAAAAAATTGTCGGATTTATATAAAACAAAAACTGTTTCTCGCAGGAAATACCAGGCATTTCAAATATGCTAAGATCTAAAAATCGAATTTTTTAGCTCAGTTGCCTTCCGTCTCAACTAGTTAAGTCTCCGCCCCTTTGCCAGCTCCACCCATCTTTGGTGCCCAGTGATAAGAATACATACATCAATTTAGCCAAAAAATGTAGGATTATAATTAACTGTACCTTTCTTTGTCATTGTCTGACATAAAATAATTATAGTCATTTTTCTGATATGTAAAATAAGTTTAAAATATTTAAATACTGACATAAATTACACCAGGTACTTATCGATATTTTCAGAGATATTCTATAAGTGGTTCTGCAGTGTTGTATGCAAATTTACTGGCATTAAAAGATTAACTATAAAACTTATTTAAGATACATAGAAAACAATTCAAGGAGGCTTACTTTGCAAAATTATTATGTTTTTTTTTTTTTCTCGTTGAAATGTGTGTACAGCTGTTGTTTTCTAGCTAATATTCAAAGTTCGGTTGATTTTACTAATTAACATTTTACAACGCTATTGTAAGCAAGTTTAAGGCAAATAGAATCATTTTTAAGTCCTTAATTTATTGAGCAATGCTTTAGGGTGTCATTTTTATTAAAAAAACAGAATGTATTATAACATTGTAAAATATTAGAAAAATAACATGTCAAAACTAACGAGTTACAATTCAAGTGGCGACATGGAATGAAATACGTAACAGTTAGTTAATAGTAAAACAGATAACATATACACGGTACTTAAGTTAAGCGTAAAGAGAACCATCTTAAATCTGTTTGTTTAAAAAACATGTTATATTATAACATTATGAAATATAAAACTGATATTCTTAACATAGGAAGTTACAATTCAAATGGTGGCTAAGAATGATAGATAAATGAAGTTCATTTATAAATGAAGTTCATTTATAAATGAAGTTCAATAACAGTAAAAAAGATAAAATTAAGGCATACATTGTGTCTAAGAATAAAAATTTAAATGACTGTACAATACATTTGCGCAAGATGTACACGGCTGTTCAGTGTATGACAAGAGAACTGGCGAAAGTTGCGACAACTACCGACGGGATATCTTTAGTTGCAGTTATCTTATCCTAAATTTCAGTTCCCCGCTGCTTCCTGTATCTGTTTTTCTCATCTTTCTAGAGACATCGCTCACTAGGAAAGGAAGCAAAATAAGCTCTTGCAATACATAAGGCTTTTTGCCTTTTCGGTCACAATGAAAGATGTATAATAGGTTTCAGAAATTGCTGCAACCAGTCGCCTTTTGTTTCTTCTTAATGAAGATTTATTTAGACCATTACCGGTTTCAAGCTGCCTAGCAGCTCATCTTCAGATGGTATACAATTATTACAAGTTACATTTGAATCTGTAGTAGGGCAGAAAACGAGAAAATGGTAAACACTAATTTTGGTAGGCTATACTTAATAATTACAATATAAGTTTGTCTTCAAGACATTACTTACAGTTGTGCACTTTACATTTAGTTTGTCCATATTTGGTCCGCTTATTGATAGGATATCACAGCACTTCCTTGCCATCAACACGCCACAACAAATCCCACGACTTTTATGTGGTAAAATTATTAAATATTTCACACAAATTACGACTTTATAGCCACTAGCACGATTTTCAGCTTGTAAACAAACCAAAGAGTATGTTTATACACAAGATAAGAACTATGTGAACTGTTTACATTAATGAAAACCATTCTTGCTATAAAATTTAATAAGCAATGTATTTATGACAATGTTACACCCAATTTTGTTAGAGTTGTTGTCAAAGACCAAAGTGCATCTGCAGTAGCAGCCAAAAGGAAATGTGAAAATGTATGGATCAAAAATGAAATTAGATCACATTACAAACGAAAAGACTTGTTAAACAGGGATATCTACATGCTGCACCTAGAGTTAAGCAATTATCTTACACTAACCCAACTTACAAATTTCCTAGATACAGTCCAACTATCTGTGGACAAAGAGATGCTAAACATCTCAAGCAAACAAAAGAAGATACTTTCATTTCTCATTGCCAAAAAATCCCCCACTACTCACTCTGATACACCTTCTGAACAACATAAATTCTTTGAGAAAGTAATAAACACTACCAGCATTAACTTCAACAACACAGAACTAAACCTGCTAAATAAAGTTCTTAAACATAATATTGCCCCAAAACTAAATGCTAATAATATCAAAGACCTAATCACTAACACCAAAATAGCCTGCATGTCAGCAAAGTTAAACCAAAAGAATCAAAATTCTGTAGCCCATGAAGCAAACAAAATAATAATGAAAAGCTTAGAAAGAGAAAAACTACACAGTAACACTTACATAGAAGCTGCAACAATGAACCAAATTAATAAAAAATTAACAACTAATGATGCCCTTGTTGACAAAGCTGACAAAGGTAACACAGCTGTAATAATGTATCAATCAGAGTACATTAACAAAACTTTAGAATTTTTTAAAAACAACAACATAACAGAAATAGAATCTGATCCTACCCTCAAATACCAAGCTAAAATAAAAAACATGCTAAAGAACTGCAACTTCCTTTTAACATCCACTGAAGCTAAACACTGTTTAATTACGAATCCCATAGCCCCAAAGCTCAGATCACAACCCAAGATTCACAAAAGTGGGCACCCAATACGCCCTATAGTGAACTCGATAAATAGTCCGGGCTACAAAGTAACCAAAAAACTTCATGAATTAATCAAGAAATACTACACATTCCCAACCAACTATACCATAAAAAACAGTTATGAATTGATTGATAGCATCAGAAACATTACCATACCCAGTTCGACAAGGTTTACATCCCTTGATATAGTGAACTTATACACCAACATTCCTATAATAGACACACTTCGAATAATAAAAGACAACCTAATGCACCACAAAAAACTAAGTAACATTGAAATATATGAATTAATGGACCTGCTTGAGTTAGTACTATCACATAATTACTTTTGCTTCAACAACAAAATGTATATTCAACATGATGGTCTGGCAATGGGGAGCAGCCTAGCTGGTCTGCTTGCTGTCATCTACATTAATGATTTTGAAAACAAATTCTTTAAAGCAAACCCAATTGAAAAAGATAAAATCATTTATTATAAAAGGTATGTTGACGACACCTTGTTGTTATATAATGGAACAACCAATGATATTGATGAGTTAGCTGATAAACTGAACAAAGTTCATCCCAAAATACAATTTACAGTGGAGCATGAAACACAATCTGGGATCAATTTTCTTGACCTTTACATAACACATCAAGACAACAAACATAAATTTCAAATATACAGGAAACCTACCACATCAGATGCCATAATAAATAATACATCATGCCACCCAAATCAGCATAAACTAGCCTTCTTCAAATCAGCACTTAACCGAATACATAAAATTCAACCCGATACCATTGCTAAAACTAAAGAAATAAATATTCTAAAAACCATAGCATTGAACAATGCTTATGACCCAACCATTGTAGATAAATTGGATGATAATATTAAATCCAATCAAACAGCAACAACAAACGAATCCTCCGAAGCAGAAGAAACCAAATTTATCTGTATGCCATTTCTCGGCAACATCTCATACAAACTGGCTAAGCTGTTTAAACCACACAAGGTCAAAGTAAGCTTTCACACTAAAAACCAAATAAAAGACAAAATAGTTCATAACACTAAAAGAACCACCACACCCTTTCACAAATCCGGTATATATAAATTAACATGCGACAGCTGCTCCTGCTACTACATAGGGCAAACAGGAATAAATTTTAATATCCGATACAAAGAACATAAAGACGCACTCCGTTTAAACAACTTACAAAAATCCTCATTTGCTGCCCACCTTGCAGAAAACAAACATTCCATTACAGGCATAAATACCAACCTCAATATACTACACTCTGTAGACAAGGGACTAAAAATGTATCTTCTTGAACAATTAGAGATTTTCATCCACAAACATAAATCACCACACACAATTCTTAATGAGCAGACAGAATTAGCAAATACCTCATTCTTCCAGTATTTTGAAGACTCTTTAAAATTGAAGAATTAGACAATCATTCACAAATACCCCCCACCCCCATTACACACACACACACACAGCACCAAAAAATCTCCTTTCACTTACACTCTTTCTTTCGTCTTCTTCTACTTCATCCCACTCCACCCCACCCTTTACACCACCACCCACACTACTCCCTACCAAAGCCCAAAATTATTTTGAAATTTTCGAATCAATGAATAACAGACAAATTCAAATGTCTTATATGCCACCTAAAACAACAAATGTGACGAATGTAAACAGATGTTATAGTAATCACAAAATCAATACTCCTAATATTAACGTAACTATCATTCTGAAATCATATTATATACATATGTTAACTTTGAATACAACTTTTGATCTTATGTAATCTAAATTGGCATCATATGTATATTCTATAACAAGATAAGCTTTTGTTAGTCTTTGGTTTCACATAGTTCTTATCTTGTGTATAAACATACTCTTTGGTTTGTTTACAAGCAGAAAGTTGTGCTAGTGGCTATAAAGTCGTAATGTGCGTGAAATATTTAATAATTTTATCACTTAAAAGTAGTGGGATTTGTTGTGGCGTGTTGATGGAAAGGAAGTGTTGTGATATCCTATCAATAAGCGGACCAAATATGGACAAACTAAATGTAAAGTGCACAACTGTAAGTAATGTCTTGAAGACAAACTTATATTTCAATTATTAAGTGTAGCCTACCAAAATTAGTGTTTACCATTTTCTCGTTTTCTGCCCTACTACAGATTCAAATGTACCTTGTAATAATTGTATACTATCTGAAGATGAGCTGCTAGGCAGCTTGAAACCGGTAATGGTCTAAATAAATCTTCATTAAGAAGAAACAAAAGGCGACTGGTTGCAGTAATTTCTGAAATCTATTTCAATAAACAGTCGCAGGTTCCTACACAATGGATAGATGGATCTATAAGTTTTCTAGTATGTGTGCCTGATGCCCTGTAGCCTGGTAATATTTGAAAAAACTAAGACTAAAGCATAGAATGAGTACAATCATGGTGTGAATGTCATGAGCAACTCATGACTAAATAAGATGGCATCATCTTGGGTAAGATATTCAGCAAGTAATATATCTACCATTTGGGTCTCAGCGAGAGGACTATGCAGTACGATGTATTCATCAGGAAAAGTAGAACTGGAAACTTACGGAGCGGAGCGTGAACTGTTAGATCGTTTAATCACGTTGTTAGGTTAGAAAATTTAAAAGCAAGTACAACCCCAGTTGAAATGTTTACAAATAGCTTGCAAATAGTAAATTGCACATCTAACATATAAAAATTAATGGTTTTTTTCGTACTTCATGTTGGCCATACTGTACATCTGATTGCGATATAACTTTGTCAACTCATTGCTTACACTAGCGCGAAGGTTATAGGCATACTGAAATTGTCTTCGTGTGGTGCATGGCGGAGGGTGCTCTACAGTTAGTTAATTCGATTATTACGCATTCACACTGAAACTACTGGACGGATATGAATGAAATTTGGAACAGAGGTAGCTTATACCCTGATTAATACATGGGCTACCGACCGTAAGCCACCATGTGGTGTGTGGCAGAGGGTACCTTGAAAGTAGCCTTTTATTAAAAATAAGCAAGATATCGGGCAGTTGAGATCTGCAAATCTAAGTTAAAACGTTCACTGCTGCTCTAAATTACTTTACAAGTGGCCACAGCACATGCGCAACAGATATTTGTCTAACTGCTCACTCCTTAAATGAGCAGCCAACGTTTTAACACACACAAAATCAACGTTAAAAATAAATGAATAGATAATTAAACATGGCATGGGGAGCATGAAATCATAAAGCAGAGGTTGGAACCTTATAATTGGTTAATATGTTTGCTACTTCTTCATGCTAAACAGGATGGACAGATTTGAATGACATTTGGAATGGAAATTGCTTATGTCCTGCATTAATACGTGGGCTACCTTTCACAAGCCACCGTACGATGCGTGGAGAAGGATACTTTAGAATGGTTTATTACCTTTGTTTCTCTTCACACTGAAACAGCTGCACGGACTTCAATTCAATTAGGAATGCGTATGGCTTATACCCTGAATTAACATATGAGTTACTTGTAGGAAGCCACCATGCGGTGTCTGGCGCAGGATACCTTACAGTCGGTTAACAGGTTTTTTACTCTTCCTGCTGAAACGGCTGGACAGAATTGAATGAAATGTGGAATGAAGATAGCTTATACCCCGAATTAATACATGGGCTACCTTTCGTAAGCCTCCGTGCATGGAGGCTTACAAAACTTGTACCATGAAAGTCACCTCATAAATGTTTGTTTTCATGAAGGAGGTTTTCATGACCTGGAAAACAGTGAATTTAGCATGGCGGAGGGTACCTTGTGACTTTAACACCCTTCGACTTGTCACCATGAAATTTGGCACATGAGTCTTTGTTTTCATGTATATCAGGGAGAGGATTAGGTGGAAGTCGAGACGAACAGAAAAGTGAGGGAGGAGACGGACAGAGAGAGGGAAAAGAAGGAGAATAGAGAGGGCAGATGGTGAAAGGTGAAAAGATAGAGAGCGTGATAGAAAAGAGAAAAGAAGAGGAGGAGATGGAAAGAGAGAGAAGGAAAGGAATGTTGAGAGAGTTTTCAGTTAGTATTAAATAAAATAATGCTAATGACATTGAACGCAAGACCGTTAGTTGACTATAGCTGAAAACGACAGATTGAATTTATAGCAAAAAGTAGGTTAAGGTTGATAGTAGGATCGAAATGAATTCCTGTTACGTGAATACAGGGTTATAAATTCAAAATCTGAAGGGAGAAATTCAATATCGAAGCCATTTAAGTGACCATCGAGAACACAGTGAACGCGTTATCTTAGCCAAAATATATACAGGGCTACACACCCCACAGAATTCAACATGCCTCTAAGCTCTGCCGATGATGAGTAGATTGAAAAATAAAAGAACTGAGGGGAAATGTTGATATATGAGGTAGAGCAGAAGCTAACCTGGACGGCTGCCCGCACGATTTAAGGCGCTGCTGTCTGGGATGTGCAGTAGAGTCGCTGCCCCATTACACTACCTGCTACGCCGGAGAGGTTAGCGCATCGCGCATGCGCAGCTGCATATTCGTAACCAATAGGTTCGTTCCAGCAGCTCCTAGACGGCTACTTTCAAGCGCTAAGAAACAGGTGTTACTGCGCATGCGCAGCTACTATGACGTAAAAACCCTTGCTTGATACTAGCACTGCTGGAACGCTTTTTGCACTGTTTCTGGCTGCAGGCGAAGGTGAGTTTAAAGGAATAATTAAAAGACTTTCCTTCCTAATAACGAAGAAGTGTTAAAGAGAGATATCTGATCTCAAGTGGGATTGCAGTGACTTCGAAATAATCGAAAAACATGCTACCAATACACACGTATCACGTGATGGCTACCTCCCACTCTCAGACCTTTCTGGCCACTACGGTCGGGGGTTCGAATCCCCCCTCGGGCATGGATATTTGTGCCGTCCTAGTTCGTAAGTAGTTAATAAGTAGGTTGTACGTTTAGTGACTGATGACCCCGTAGGTAAGTCCCATAAGATTCACAAACATTTGAACATTTTTTTCAGACCTTTCTGCGCATGCGCAAATTGGCAGTTTGACTGCGCCAGAAATATTTTTCCGGGTAGCGTCTGGCTGCTTGCGGTAACTGCTGGAACACCAAACAGCCACACTCCAAGAAGCCAGAAGCGGGAGAAGGCGCTGCTGGAACACAATTTCAGCGTTGCGCATGCGCGTCAAGCAGTCTGGCAGCTGCTGGAACGAACCTAATGTGTGACGAGTTTAAGCGCGTGGCATCCGCGTGGCCTATGCACGTGTGCACGCGTTTGTTGTACCACACGGGACAGCATCGGTCATCTTCGGCATCATTCGCCAGTACTCCCGAAGTGTATTCACGCTCTCACTCGCACACCATCGGCGCACGAGGCGCGTGCAAGCCACACGGACAGGCCACGCGGATGCAGGCAGGGCTCTAATGTGCAGATATGGCGGCCCCGACTCAGTCTGATGATGTGTTTTAGTGTGCTGGCCAGCGTGAATGTGGTTTTACGTGGTTTTCCACTTCCCACTACGTGAATAATGGGCTGCCACCTAAGACGACGAAGCAGATTGTAATTCGAATCAAGAACAGCCGCCAGAATGAGTAATTTAGAGGTAGATACTCAATGTTGTTCAATTTGTACATTGAGCAAGCTATAAAGGAAAGCAAGGAGAAATTTGGTAAAGGAATTAAAGTTCAGGGGGAAGAATTAAAAACATTGCGTTTTGCCGACGACGTAGTAATTCTGTCAGATACAGCAAAGGACCTGGACAAAGTGCTGAAAGGTGCATATAAGATGAACATTAACAAGATCAAAACTAGGGTAATGGAGTGCAGTCTAAGAAAATCAGGTGATGCTGAAGGAATTAGATTAGGTAACGAAGCAATAAAGGAGGTAGATGAGTTTTGTTTCTTGGGCAGTAAAATAACAAATGATGGTCGCCGTTCAGAGGATATAAAATGCAGAATGGCAATGGGTAGAAAAACGTTCTTGAAAAAGAGAAATTTTTTAACATCGAATATTGATTTAAGCCTAAGGAAGTCCTTTCTGAAGGCATTTGTATGGAGTGTTGCCTTGTATGGGAGTGAAACATGGACGATAAACGGTGCGGACAGGTAGAGGATAGAGGCTTTTGAAATGTGGTGCTACAGAAGAACGCTGAAGATTACGTGGGTGGATCGGGTAACTAATGAGGAGTTACTGAACAGAACTGGGGAGAAAAGAAATTTTTGGCATACCTTGACTAAAAGAAGGGATAGATTGGTAGGACACAGACATCAAGGAATTGTGAATTTAGCGTTGGAGGGAAGTGTGTGCGGTAAAAACCGCAGAGGAAGACCAAGAGATGGATACAGTAAGCAGATTCAGACAGAAGTAGGTTGCCGTTCTTATGTGGAGATGAAGAGGCTTGCTCAGGATAGGGTATTGTGGAGAGCTGCATCAAACCAGTGCCCGGGCTGAAGACCACAATAACAACACTCCAAGGAGTCTCGGGCGGGGAATACTCAGGAGGATGATTTTAAACATAGCTTGTCGACTGCAGCAACTGTAGGTTTACAAATATTTGACAAAGTTCAGCCCAACCAGTTGCAAGATTAGATAAAATCCCTTGATCTAGATTCCGGCACCATCTAAGGGTGCCTTCATCAGAAGAATAAAAATTAGACCTAAAACAGTCATTGAGTTAAATTAGTATACATTAAGTTAGAAAAAAAGTGCTTTACATATGTTGCGTTATGCAAAATCATAGGTATACATATGTACTTACATAAGACGTGCAATTACGAGCAGTGTGGTCAAGTCCAAACTTATAAAATTATGCAACATGCTAGCAAAAGGCTAGCAAGTCAGAAATAAAGTAAAGGCAGCCCGCCTGTGTTGGGCTTACAGTGCTGCTCGACAGCCAACCGAACGCCATCAAACTGAGGACAGCGCGTACAGGTGGTGGCCTATGGCGCCCTCTCTTACAGTTTATACGCAACAGGCGTTAGTGCAAAGCGGCAGCAGCCGGTGACATTACATTATGCGAATGAATAAATGACAAAGAACGTTTTAACAAATCAGCTGATATACAACATTTGATACAAAATGTTCAATTTACAGCACATTTTCCGACAGAAACGAAACTGAATTTACATAAAAAAAATTTTAGCATGATTAGTCTATGAAGCAACAGGTTTCATTATAAACAGAGAAACATTACTTGGAATAGAAAATATTACTGAAAAATACACTAAGAACCTGAGTATGGAAGCATAATCTGGGATCTTTGAACAACGACTTTAGAGCATTGAAAAAATCTTTGTTACGCAGATGTAGCTGTTCGTTAAGAATAAATTTGTCATTTAATGAAAAATGTTTAAAAATTTCCAATTCTTCAAGAACGTCAAGTTTCATCCCTTTATTTTGTATATGTAAGCTACTAATATCTAGAGTCTCGTTTGGTTTATGGTTTGCAGTTAACATGTGTTCAGCAAAGGAAGAATTGTGAATATTAGTGCCTTTTTCCCCTAAACAGTGCTCTTTACATCTGGTAGCAAAAGCTCTTCCTATTTGTCCTACGTAAAAATAAGGGCACGATCCACTATTTATTTTATCGACCTCTGATTTTTCTAAATCTATGCTCTTGTGATTTTCAGTTATGGAAGAGATTGCTTTTGAGACTGTTTGAGGTAGAGAAGGCTACATTGCAGTTATACTTCTTACTGAGAGGGCGTCGTATATTGCAAGATACGGGACCGAGAAAAGGGATCGAAAAATACTTCTTGTATTTTGGATTGGAGAAGGAAGACCCGAGAATGGTTTTGATTAGTGTAATCTCGGAATCAAGATTTTTGTCAGAGGTATAGATATAGCTATGTCGTCATCAGAAGAAGAAAAACAGGCATTCTGCGGATCAGGTTAGAAAATTTAAAAAGGGAAATGGATAGGTTGAAGTTTGATGTAAATGTGGATTAGTGAAGTTAGGTGGAAAGATCAACAGGATTTCTAGTCAAGTGAATACGTGGTGGTAAATACAAAATCAGTTGGGGTATCACAGGAATAGATGTAATAATGAATAACAAAATAGGAATGCGGCTAAACTACTATGAACAGCACAGTGTTCTCATTATCGTAGTCAAGATAGATATGAAGGCAACACCGAGAACAGTACTAAAGGTTCATTAACCAACTAGCTCTGCTGATGATGTAAGAAGAAATGAATGATGAGGTACAGGACATTATTCACACTGTTATGGAAGACGAAAACTTTATCGTGATGGGGGACTGGAATTTTGTAGTGAAAAAATCCAAGGAATAAAAAACAGTAGATGAATATGGACAGGGGAAAAGGAATGAAAGAGGCAGCTGCTCCAACATAATTTAATCATTACAAACATTTGGTTTAGGAACCATGAAAACCAACAGGAGATAACAGGAGACACCGTAAGGTACCAGATAGATTGTATAACGTTTTAAACTGTAATACATATCCAATTTGAAACGTATACCCTGACCATATTTAATTGGTTATGAATTGCAGACTGAAATCGAAGAAACTGCATAAAGGCGAGAAACTAAAGTGTTGGGAACTGGATAAACTGAAGGAATCTGATATTCTTGAGTGCTTTATAGCTGTCTCTCCACTGACAGAAATGGGGGGAAGTAACACAGCAGAAGATGAATGGGTAGCTTTGAGAAATAGTGCAGACAGTAGAGAACCAAATAGAAAGACAAGGCCGACAGAAAATCCTAGAACATCACAAGAAATACTGCATTTATTTTATGAAAGGAGGAAATATATAAAGGCAAGTGAAGCAGGTAAAGTGGAGTACAGGCGACTAAAAAAGAGATTGACAAGAAATGGAAAATGCCTAAGCTAAGCAAATGTTTCTAAGAGTGCAAATGCGAGACTATAGAAGAAAGTATAACTAGAGGAAAGATAGCTACTGCCTACATGAAAATAAAAGAATTGGAGACAAAAAAAGCAGCTGTCTGAATATCAAGATTTCAGACGGAAAACCAGTTCTGAGAAAAGAAGGTAAAGCAGAGAGGTATAAAGAATATAACAGAGGCTCTACAAAGGAACTTCAAGAGAATGTTGTAGAGAGGGAGGAGAAAGCAGATGAAGATGCGATAGTGGATGCTATACTGAGAGAATGAGAAGCACTGAAAGATATAAGTCGAAATAAGACCTATGAAGTAGACAACATTCCTTCAAAACTACTGAAGGTGTGTAAGATGTACGGTGTATAACATGTTGAGACAAGCCAAATACCCTCTGACTAAAAAATGTCATAATCCCAAAGAAAGCTTGTGCAGGCAGACGTGAATATTACAGAAGCATCAGTGTAATAAGACCTGGTTGCAAAATTCTAACACGAAGTATTTAAAGTAAAATGGAAAAGTCAGAGTTAGGTGAAATGTAGGAACCTGGGAGGCAATACTTGTATTAGGAATTAGATTAGGAAAGGCGAATCTACATTTCTAGCTTTTGTATTTTTGGAGAAAGTTTTTTACAATGTTGACTGGAATTCTAAAGTTACAAAGGGTAAAATATAGGGAAGAAGAAGTTATTAACAACTGCAACCAGATAATAATTTCAAGAATAGAAGGGTGTGAAAGGGAATCATTGATTGGGAAAGGAGTAAGACGTGTTTGTAGCCTTTCCCCAACATTGTTCAATTTGTACATCCAGCAATCTGTGAAGGAAAGCCAGGAGAACTTTTAAGATGGGATTAGTGTTCAGGTAGAAGAAGTCGAAACTTTGAGGTTTGCCTAGGACCTTGTAATTCTGTCAGAGACAGCAAAGGACCTGGAGGAGCAATGGAACGGAATGGAGAGGGTTGAAAGGTGCGTATAAAATGAACATTAACAAAAACAAAACAAAACAAAAAAACCAACGCTAATGGAAAGTTGTCTTAAGAAAATCAGACGATGTTGAAAGAGATCAGGAAGCGAAATAATAAAGGTGGCAGATGAGATTTGCAAGTGGGAAGTAAAATATCATACAATGGTCGCAGCACAGATGGTACAAAATGCACAATGACAATATGTAGAAAGGTGTTTCTAATACAGAGAAATTTGTTAGTATCGAATATTAACTTGTTATGAACTCTTTTCTGAAGCGGTAGTGAAACGTGAACGATAAATATTTCAGACGGAAAGACGACAGAAGGTTTTCAAATGTGATGCTACCGAATAATGCTAAAAATTAGATGCGTTTGCGCTTAACTAATGAGGAGGTACTGAAAAAAGATGTGAAAAAAGAACATTCTGGCTTATCTTGACTAAACTAAGGTCTAGATTCGTAGAACATATTCTTAGTCATCAAGGAATCGTGAACATTAGAGGGAAGTGTGCACCAGAATGACTTTGGTTTTACACATTTCAGATGAAGCAGTCCAAAGTCCAATAATTTCTACTGTCATATGAAATATACTGTACTATTGATACTGTACCACCATGAGAAGTTTTTGGCCAATGTTACTTACTATATTATTAAAACTTACTACATTAAAACAAAACGTATAAATCTGTTCACATGGCCCTAACCATTTAATTTAAGTAACATAATACTTTTTCTTCTCGTGGTTTTTATGTGTGTCAAATCAAAATAAAATATAACTTACTATGATGGGTTGGAGACTAGCTTGTGTGCGTCTGTGTGTGTGTGTGTATGAGCGTCTGTTTGTGAGCTAATGCAACAGTGCCTACCTGGACAGTTACAGCACTGAATGTAAACACTGATCATATGGTCGGTAATTAAAGTACGAGTAAATATTATAGTTAATCAGCCAGACATCGACTGATAACAATGTGTATGGTTCTGTTAATGCAGTTAACTATCCAGAACACGAGTCTGTTTAAACAATGTATGACAAGTCCGGTTGTAGCACAAGTTCCGATTCGTTAATCAGACAGACAAATAGTTCATTAATTAAATTAAATACTGACAAATGTTTAACACAGATTTAATGTCGGAAAATAAATGTGATCATGGGTGGAGTGACTGATAGCAGCAGAATGACGTGCAACAGTGTGGCACAATAAAGACACTGAACTTGACAATTATGTATCTGTTCATAAATTAAAGCACAATGTTTACATTACTACTGTGACACAGATTGAGCATGACATCTATTTCAACCTTAGGAATGCTTGTTATATGTAAAGTCACGTGCTGTGGATAAGATTTACCTCATTAACAAACAAAATGTTGTATTGTCAAAATAGTTCATTAGCTAAGACGGGTGCATACCAAGTAATACCAAGAGTAAATGTGCTCATGCATAGAATGACAGACAATCTACATCAGTAACTGATAGAAAGGAAAGGGACATGTACAATCTATCATAGTGTGAAAATGTTTTAGTCGGTAATTACGTAATTGAAATGCATCTGACACTGGCAGCGGCGTGGAAATTCTTCTCTGTGTCTTCTTAATCGCAGAAGATGTCCCTATCATACCTGATGCGTGACGAATGGCACTTACTATCCATAAAGTGCATTTCGCTGAAGCCATCACGCACATGAAACTTCCTGACAGATTAAAATTGTGTGCCGGAACCGGGACTCGAACCTGGGACCTTTGCCTTTCGCTGGCAAGTGCTCTACCGACTGAGCTATCCCGACACGACTCACGATGCCGCATCACAACTTTCCTTCCGCCAGTACCTCGCCTCCTACTTTCCAAACTTCACAGAAGCTCTCCTGCGAAACATGCAACACTAGCACTCCTGGAAGAAAGGATATGGTGGAGACATGGCTTAGCAACATGCCTGAGGGATGTTTCCAGAATGAAACTTCCACTCTGCAGCGGAGTGTGCGCTGATATGACAATCTTCCAGGAAGTTTCATATCAGCGCACACTGCGCTGGAGAATGAAAGTTTCATTCTGTAATTTTAATCTGCCAGGAAGTTTCATATCAGCGCACACTCCGCTGCAGAGTGAAAGTTTCATTCATCGCGCACCTCTTTATGCGTCATCAGGATGTCTTAATCATCGGCAAGGACTTCCGTTCCACCCAGGCGCCCAAGGACCAGCTACCAAACCACGCTCCACGCTCTCCGCCATCATCTCCAACATTCGTCTTGTGGACACCTGGGAGTACGTAGTACATGGCGATCGGCCGTGCTTTACACAATACACCAACAACTCATCCAGCTGTACAGACAGCATCTGTATCAGGCGACTCTTTGTTCAGGGTACACATGCCAAAAAAAGCAACGCCTGTCAGTTTTTCCAATCATGCAGCATATTCCGTGTGTCCATTGATAGTGACTGGCCCAAATATGTCACGAAATAAGCATCAAACTATAAAACTATTTTAAAAATGCCGTTCATATCCATCTGTCCTATGGCAACGCCATCTAGCGGGCCAGCCATAGCGTCATCTCTTTTCCTCTTTCAAGCTAGAAAAGTTTTGTTCATTGTAGTCTTTTCGTTTGATGCTTATTTCGCGAGATACTTGGCCCGGTCACTATCAATGGACCACCCTGCATATGCACTCTTACCATGCACCGACAGAAAACGTGGCATGGGCGAGGCTCGAGCAAGCAGAACATAGCACACTTATATTCGCCAGAATGCCGAGAGATCGTGGAGATCACGTGGATAGAATGAGTCAAGCCTGCTATGAGGAATCCGTTGATTGGACACGCAAGGGAACCAGCCGCATGACGACGATACACAATGGACTATTACTGCCACATGACGACGGTACACAATGGACTACTAGTGCGACATCCTAAAGATTGTTCAACAGACCCACTATCCTCCCTGCCAGCATGCAATGACTCATGCAAAAGCGCGGATCACATTACTTATGAAGCATCATCTTAAAGGAACTATTATTTGTACTCGTACCTTAGATAGTAATAGAACGCAGTACGTTGTTCTCGACGGCGAGTGTTCATCAGAGACGAGTGTATCGTCAGGCGTGCCCCAGGGGAGTGTGATAGGACCACTATTCTTTTCTATCTATATAAATGATCTGATGGACAGAGTAAGTTCTAATATGCGGCTGTTTGCTGATGATGCTGTGGTGTATAGGAGGGTGTCGTCTGTAACTGACTGTAATAGCATAGAGGATGACTTAGACAAAATTTCTAGTTGGTGCGAAGATTTGCAGCTAGCTCTCAATGTGGAAAAATGTAAGGTGATGCGCATTAGTAGAAAAAACAATCCCATAATGTTAGTATTGAGCTTCTTGATGCTGTCGCGTCGTTCAAACATCTAGACGTAACATTGCAGAGCGATATGAAATGGAAAGAGCATGTAAGGACAGTTGTAAGGCGGACAGCCGACTTCGGTTTATTGGGAGAATTTCGGGAAGATGTACTTCACCTGTAAAGGAGACCGCGTATAAGACGCTTGTACGACTACGTCTTGAGTATTGCTCAAGTGTTTGGGACCCACAGCAGATCAGTTTAAAGGAAGATATAGAGGCGGTTCAGAGACGAGCAGCTAGATTTGTTACCGGTAGGTTCGACCAATGCGCGAGTATTACGAAAATGCTCCGGTAACTCAATTGGGGATCGCTGGAAGACGTTCTTTTCGTGAATTTCTGTTGAGTAAATTTAGAGGGCCGGAATTTGAAGCTGAGTGTAGTACGATCTTGCTGCCGCCTACTTACATTTCGCGTAAAGATCACAAAGACAAGATTAGAGAAATTAGGGCTCGTATGGAGGCATATAGGCATTCTTTTTTTCCGCGTTCAATTCGGGAGTGGAATAGGAAAGGAAATGCCTAGTAGTGGTAAAGTGTACCCTCCGCCACGCATCTTACGGTGAATTGCGGAGTATGCATGTAGATGTAGAACACGAAGGGCCGTCAATGAACCATATCATCGTTGAACGCCCTTGACGTAGGCAGGCACTGGTTCAGAGTGTAGCAATAGATGTTGACCATTCTATCGAAACGCGACGAGAAATCGTAACTGCTCTCCACGTACACAGTCGTCAACTACACACTGCTCAGTACCATTCACCAGAAGTGATAGAGGACAGCTCTCGCCCGCCTAAAATATGGAACACTACCACAGTATTAGCAAATGTGTCTACGTGAGGATGCAACTGACGAAGATGTAATATTCATATCATATATGACATCAACTGCGATTGGGCAAAGCTGAAAATGTGTATCCAGCCCGGATTCGAACGCGGGTCTCCTGCTTTCTAGGCAGTTGCGCTGACCCCTACACCACTGGGGACACAGTGATCACCGCACCTGCAAGGACTACCTGAGCACGCCTCCCGTCAGATACAAATTCCCAGCTTCGCCCTGCCACAGTACTCAAACTCGTAGTTATGAAACTAATTCCCGTAAGAGTAAGGGCTTCAAACTTGCTCACCCCTCCCCACTAACGACAGGATCATTGCCCGTCACCGGCATATTATATCCATACATGTGGCGTCTGTTCTGAAAGAACAGACGTCACCTCTGATCCAGCAGTTGCAATTATTTAATATTCATAGAATAGATGACATCAACTGCGATTGGGCAAAGCTGAAAATGTGTACCCAGCCGGGACTCGACCCGGGTCTCCTGCTTTTTAGGCAGTTGCGCTGACCCCTACACCACTGGGGACACAGTGATCACCGCACCTGCAAGGACTACCTGAACACGCCCCCCGTCAGACACAAATTCCCAGCTTCGCCCTGCCGGTGACGGGCAATGATCCTGTCGTTAGTGGGGAGGGGTGGGCAAGTTTGAAGCCCTTACTCTTACGGGAATTAGTTTCATAACTACGAGTTTGAGTACTGTGGCAGGGCGAAGCTGGGAATTTGTATCTGACGGGAGGCGTGCCTAGGTAGTCCTTGCAGGTGCGGTGATCACTGTGTCCCCAGTGGTGTAGGGGTCAGCGCAACTGCCTAGAAAGCAGGAGACCCGGGTTCGAATCCCGGCTGGGTACACATTTTCAGCTTTGCCCAATCGCAGTTGATGTCATATATTCTATGAATATTAAATAATAGCAACTGCTGGATCAGAGGTGACGTCTGTTCTTTCGTAACAGACGCCACATGTATGACGAAGATGTGACTGAAGTTGTACTGGCTGGCGCTTGACGCAAGTCACCTGGACCCGTTAGAGCTTTGCAAGACCCTTCGCCAGCTGCCAACACCGACCTGGCTGGACATAAGTCGCGAACCATCGACGCCGCCAGAGCAGATTCCTGGCGATTACCTGAAATCAGGGGCGGCTGAGGCCCCTTCCATGCACCGTGTCCGCGAGGGTCCGGTTGGAATCTCAGGGGTACCACCTGCCGGATATTCTGGGCTCTCAGGTGGCAATCTTGAAATTCCGGCCGGATCCGGTGCACGTGACGCCTACATATCACCTAGCGGGTGACCTTGTGCTGCCGAAAGTCATGTCACAATCCAGGAGTGACATTTGACGGTAGTCTGTGGACAAGATCAAGGAGTCCTTCAAAGTAGCGCGTATTTATGTAGTGGATCTTATTTGTTTACCCCCTTATTTGGCAATATTGCTCTCAAGCAACATCAAATTAACGTTTTTTTCTGAAACATGTTTGAAGTTTCATCCTTAGATGGACAACAGTGCTTGAAACTAACGTTTAAGCTCTCCAATAAAGTGATGTTTCGTTGTCTTTTGCTAAAAATTTAGCAATAAACTGATTCTTTAGCGGACACTATAAGCATACGTTACCGAGGTGTGTGTTTATTTTACTTTTGCGGCGATACACGGAAAACTGCTTGTAAAATGGAAGGAGGAAGCCTTGAATTTCAGTTATAATTGAAAATTGTTGACGAGTTCTTATACGGGAGACTAAAATGGACTTATATTTATTGGGAACAGGAGGCCTGATAGACCACTACAAAATGGGCAACAAGTCCAAAAAAAGAATGAACCATCATCTCCTGTACCAGTCAATGAGGTAGAGTGTGATTGATATGACAATATGTTGTCACTTGACAGATTTCGAACCAAAAGGAATTAGCAATTTAGGTCTTCAGGAATACTTGCTGTAAAATGTGGAAATCATTGGACTATTCTGAACTTTGCCCCAGAATGACTAGTTTTTACACGTTTCGCATGAAGTAGTCCAAAATACAATAATTTATACAATCATGAGAACAAGACAGTAGTATTGATACTGTAACACCATGCGAAGATTTTGGGCAATGTTACTTACAAACCAGACAGAATATTATGAGAGAAAAAAGTTCACATGGCCCTACACATTTAATGTAATTAACATAGTACATTTTCTACTCGTGATTTCTGTTTGTGCCAAATAAAGGGTTGAATAAAATAAAAAAATAAAATATAACCTATTATGAGTCTGGATAGAGGACCAACGTGTGTGCATGTGTGTGTGTGTGTGTGTGTGTGTGTGAGAGAGAGAGAGAGAGAGAGAGAGCCACAATTTCTGTGCTGATGCAACAGTGCCTACCTGAACAGGTACAGCACTGAATGTAAACACTGGTCTTATTGTCTGTAATCAAAGTACGAGTAAGTAATATAGTTATTCAGCCTGACATCGACTGATAACAATGTGTATGGCCCTATTAGTGCGGTTAACTATCCAGAACACGAGTCTGTTTAAACAATGAATGGCAGGTCTGGTTGTAGCACAAGGTCCGATTCGTTAATCAGACGGACAAATAGTTCATTAATTAAATTAAATACTGATAAATGTTTGACACAAATTTAATGTCCGAAAATAAATGTGTTCGTTGGTGTAGTTATTGATAGCAGCAGAATGACGTGTAACAGCGTTGCGCAATAAAAACACTAAAGTTGACAATTATGTATCCATTAATTAATTATAGCACAATGTTTACATTACTTCTGTGTCACAGAAAGAGCATGGCGTCTATTGCAACATTAGAAATGCCTATTATAGATAACTTCCCGTGCTGTGAATAAGATTTTCCTCATTGACAAACAAAATGTTATGATGTCAAAATAGTTAATTATCTAAGTTGTATGCATATCAAATAATATCAAGTGTAAATGTGCTCGTTCGTAAAATGACAGACAATCTATAACAGTTAGAAAAAAAGGGATTTTCATAATCAATCATAGTGTGAAAGCGTCTAAGTCGATAATTATGTAATTGACACACGTCTGGCACAGACAGCGGCGTGGCAATTCTCAGTGACTTCATGTCACTATTATACCTGATGCGAGAAGTATGGCACTCACTCTCCGTAAAGTCATATTCATTAACATCTACACACAATCCGGCTGTGGTCGTCGTCGTGAACGGACTGGTTTTTTCGATGAAGCCATCACTCACCTGAAACTTCCTGGCAGATTAAAATTGTGTGTCGGAACCGGGACTCGAACCTGGGACCTTTACCTTTCGCGTGCAAGTGCTCTACCGACTGAGCTATCCCGACACGACTCACGATGCCGCATCACAACTTTACTTCCTCCAGTTCCTCGCCTCCTGCTTTCCAAACTCCACAGAAGCTCCCCTGCGAAACATGCAAGACTAGCACTTCTGGAAGAAAGGATATGGTAGAGACATGGCTTAGCCATAGCCGAAGGGATGTTTCCAGAATGAAACTTTCAATTAATGAAACTTTCACTTAATCTGTCAGGAAGTTTCATATCAGCGCACACTCCGCTGCAGAGTGAAAGTTTCATTCTGGAAACATCGCTTAGGCTGTGGCTAAGCCATGTCTCCACATATCCTTTCTTCCAGGAATGCTAGTCTTGCATGTTTCGCAGGAGAGCTTCTGTGAAGTTTGGAAAGTAGGAGGAGAGGTACTGGCGGAAGTAAAGTTGTGATGCGGCATCGTGAGTCGTGTCGGGATAGCTCAGTCGGTAGAGCACTTGCAAGCGAAATACAAAGGTCCCAGGTTCCAGTCCTGGTTCCTACGCACAATTTTAATCTGCCAGGAAGTTTCATATCAGCGCACACTCCGCTGCAGAGTGAAAGTTTCATTCTGGAAACATCCCTTAGGCTGTGGCTAAGCCATGTCTCCACCATATCCTTTCTTCCAGGAATGCTAGTCTTGCATGTTTCGCAGGAGAGCTTCTGTGAAGTTTGGAAAGTAGGAAGAGAGGTACTGGCGGAAGTAAAGTTGTGATGCGGCATCGTGAGTCGTGTTGGGATAGCTCAGTCGGTAGAGCACTTGCAAGCGAAATACAAAGGTCCCAGGTTCCAGTCCTGGTTCCTACACACAATTTTAATCTGCCAGGAAGTTTCATATCAGCGCACACTCCGCTGCAGAGTGAAAGTTTCATTCACCACGTACCTGTTTATGCGTTGTCAGGATGCCTTAATCATCGGCAAGGACTTCCATCCAGGCGCCCAAAGACCAGCTACCACACCACGCTCCATGTGCGACGCTCGCCGCCATCATCATTCGTCTTGTGGACACGTGGGAGTATGTACATGGCGATCGGATGGGCTTTACACTCTATACCAGCCACTCATCCAGCTGTATTCTTCGCATCTATATCAGGCGACTCTTTGTTCACGGTACACAGGCCAAAAAACAAGGCCTGTCAGTTTTTCCAATCATGCAGCATATACCGTGTGGTCCACTGATAGTGACCGGGCCAAATACGTCAAGAAATAAGCATTATACAAACAAAAAAAAACTATTTTAAAAAATGCAGTTGATATTCGTCTGACCTGTGGCAATGCCATCTAGTGGCCCAACCATCAGTTTTCCTCTTTCAAGATAGAAAAGTTTGCAGATTTTTCGTTTGATGCTTATTTTGTGATATCTTTGGCCCGGTCACTATCAATGGACCACCCTGCATATGCACTCTTACCATGCACCGACACAACTCTTGGCATGGGCGAGGTCCCTGGAAGCAGAACAAAGCACACTTACATTCGCCAGAATTCCGAGAGATCGTGGAGACCACGTGGGAACTATGTACACGCCAGAGGATTCCCCACAGCGATCTTTTGGTAGATAGAATGTGCCAAGCCTGTATGAGGGAAGTGTTGATTCGACACGCAAGGGAGCGAGCCGCATGGCGACGATACACAATGGACTATTACTACCGCATCCTAGGCGATTGTTCAACAGACGCAACTAGCCTGCCCGCCACCAAGCTATGAATCGTGCGAAAGCGCGGATCACATTACTTACAAAGCGTCTTCTTGATGGTGGTGCATGCAACACAAAATAGAATGGAACACGAAGGGCCGTCAATGTAACATGTACTCGCTTAACGCTACTACGAAGGCGGGCAGTAATTCGGAATGTAACATTAGATGGTGATCGTTTCATCGAAACGCAACGTGTAATCGGAAATGCGCTCCACGTAGATGGTAGTCCACTGCTCAGTATCATTCACCAGAAGTGGTAGAGGACATCTCTCGCCTGCCTAACATATGGGACACTACCACAGGATGAGCAATTGGATCTACTGGAGGATGTAACAGATGGAGAGGTCACGGCAGCTGTATTGGCCGGCGCACACCTCGAGACTGCAGGATCTGATGGGCTCTCGTTAGTCGTTTACACGACCGTTCGCCAGCTGCCAACACCGACGAACTATCGACGCCGACAGTGCAGATTCCTGGCGACTGAAATCAAGGGTGGCTGAGGCCTCTAGCATGCGCCGTGTCCGCGCGGGTCCGGTTTGGTATTTCGGGTTCCTGCCTGCAGGATATTCAGGGCTCTCAGGCGGCGATCCGAAATACCGGCTGGATCCGCTGCAAATGACGCCTACTCCATCATGTCTCGGTATCGACCTAACACTGACCATATGTTGTGATTACCTCCTAAAGATACTTGATCATTGTATATCACGTAGCGGGTGACGTTGTGCTGCCAAAAGCCATGAGTGACATCTGACGGTAGTCTGTGGGCGTGTTACACCGTTCGGTTTGTAAACAAGAACAAGTAGTCCTTCATGGTAGCATATATTTATGTTATATAAGGAACTCATTAGTCCAATAGATTTCGGGAATGCAGCCGCGTAAAATTCACTTCTTCTGCTGATATTTCGGCCGCGTACCTTCCGGCCATCTTCAGAGTGAGTCGAAGACTGTCGACGAGGTGCCGGGCGCGGCCTTATAAGCCTGATCGCGGTGTCAATGCGCGTGCGCTTCACAGATGCTGGTTTACTGCATATCGAAGTACTCACAAGCGTGCGCCCTCCGTGGCGGAAGCGCTCCGGTGTTCACTTATCGATATATGCTCGGCGGCGGCAACACCTTCACGTCTTCTCTGTGATTTCAATACTCCAAGTGCAGGGTTCCAAGCTTTGTCTAAATTAAAACCTTTATCTCTGTTTAATAAGTTGTTGGCCAGTCTAATTTCAACAGCTTCCTTAAATATAGCATTCCAAAACGAAGATATGGGTGTCAAAATCTTCACATCGCTATAGTTCATTGAATGACCAGTTTCTATGCAATGTTCAGCCACAGCTGACTTGTCTGGCTGTAATAGGCGAGTATATCTTCTGTGTTCAACGCATCTCTCGTGGACAGTGCGTATTGTCTGGCCTATATATGAATTATCACAATTTCCATAAGGGATCTGGTACACACCTGACTTGCGAAGCAACAAATCATCTTTCACTGACCCGAGTAAGGCTGCAATCTTCACTGGAGGCCGGAAGATAACCTTAACACGATGTTTGTCTAGAATGCGGCTTATCTTTGACGAAAGAGCGCCCAGGTAAGAAGGCTCTTGATCTATAACTTTTATTTTCGTCTTCTTCTTCCACGTCTCGTGCTTGCATTCTTGGACTCACATCGAATGCTCTGCGAATCTGTTGCTGCGAATATCCATTTGATTTGAAAATGCTCTTCAGGTGTGTGAGCTCTTTCTGCAAGTTGTCATCGTCTGATATACAATGTGCTCTGTGCACCAATGTCTTAAGGACCCCTGCGGTTTGTGAGGGATGATGGCAGCTACTGGCATGTAAATACAGATTCGTATGGGTTGATTTCCGATATACTTATTTAATTTAGACAAAGCTTGGAACCCTGCACTTGGAGTATTGAAATCACAGAGAAGACGTGAAGGTGTTGCCGCCTCCGAGCATATATCGATAAGTGAACACCGGAGCGCTTCCGCCACGGGGGACGCACGCGTGTGAGTACTTCGATATGCAGTAAACCAGCATCTGTGACGCGCACGCGCATTGCCACCGCGATCAGGCTTATAAGGCCGCGCCCGGCACCTCGTCGACAGTCTTCGACTCACTCTGAAGATGGCCGGAAGGTACGCGGCCGAAATATCAGCAGAAGAAGTGAATTTTACACGGCTGCATTCCCGAAATCTATTGGACTGTACATTGCGCCGTGAAAAGTTGAAAATGCACATCAAATACCTCTTCGGGGAGGAGATGGTTTCCTGTTTCAATAGTTTGGATAAATTACGACATCAGAGAGCAAGACTACTGAGCTCTTTGAGTTTCTTATTGAAGTGCCGGGACCACGGAATTGTTCCAAGATTTGCAAGGTTGGTACATTTTGTTAAGAATACTGCAGTTAACAGAATTTTATATGAAGCTGGCTCTGCTATTGTTAAAGAAAGGATTCGTTTCACTCGTAGAAAGTTGGACAGTGTATCAAAAGACCTGTATCATGTACATTTAAAGATGGCAGCTGTTTTATCTGCTGACTCTTGGAATTGGGTTGATGGCACGACATGGACCAAATCTGACTGGATTCGTGATGTGACTACAACAAGACAGATGGCCAAATACAGCCGATTAGACCAGCCTCCTCAGGTGGATTCTGTTGTTCGACGCCCTGTTATAAATTTGACGGGAAAGAATCTGGACGAAGCCACTGTCTCTGTCTTAAGTACAGGGCTAAATTTTGCCCCCACTCCAAAGACCTTGCCAATACCATCTTTCATTAGTGCTATTGAAGCAGCTGTCCGTCCACTATCAGAAGATTCAGCTGAAGAAATCAGACGTGAAAGCTGTCGAGCAATTATAAAGTATCGTCCACAAAGAAGTAACATATCTAGAGAAGAGAGGTTAGCCATACGAAAACTCCGTGAGGACACAGACACAGTAGTTTTACGTGCTGACAAAGGCAACGCCACCGTCCTGCTGCCTCGGGAAGACTACAATGAAAAGATCTAAATTAAATAAGTATCTATTTAATCTATTGGACTATACATTACGCCGTGAAAAGTTGAAAATGCACAAAATGCACAAGGGGCGATCTATAATAGTTTAATAATGATTTTGCAGCCAATATCGCAGTTTTCATTTATTATATTAGGTCTTCAAAGTCTAAGTTCAATATTAATTGAAGTACAGTATAACACTGTTAGGCGGGTAAACTATCTCGCTTCAGAAAGATTGGAAGATGGATGTATATATTTTATTTGTGACTAGAAATTTTATGTTTGGTGACGCCTCAACATGGATGTACTCTTTTAGTATGTAAAAAATGTTGTGATGTAAAATACGACTGGTCTGAAGATGGCGTCGAGCATGCCGAAACCGGTAACAAATGAAAAATGCGATCTTGGCTGCAAAATCATTATTAAACAATTATAGATCGCTCCATTGAACAATTAGTTCCTTATATAACATAGTGGCCCCCCAGGCTGTTGGGAAAGTGTTCACCTTGCTAACGTTAAAAAAGAAGATCACAAAGTATAAACTACACATCAACTTCAAAATTTAGCAATAAAGTGAATCTTTAGTGGACACTCGAAGTATGCGTTACCGAGGTACTAGTTAGTTTCAATTTTGTGACGATATTTCTCGTGGCACATAGATATCTGCTTCTAAAAGGGAAAAAGGAAGCCTTGAAGTTTATTTATTATGGGAAATTGTTGGCCAGTTTCTTATATGGGTGACTGAAAATGGACTTATATTTATTGGGAGACCTGATAGACCACTACAAAATGGGCAGTAAGTCCGAAAGTAGAATGATCTAGCATCTCTAGTACCAGTCAATGAGGTACAGTATGGCAGATATGACAATAAGTTTTGACTTGACAGGTTATGGGCCAAAAGGAATTTTCAAGTTTTGTCTTCAGGGATACTTTACTGTAAATTGTGGAAATCATTGGACTATTCTTAACTTTGCACCAGAATGACTTGTTTTCACACGTTTCACATGAAGAAGTCCAAAGTACAATAATTTATACAATCATGAGAACAAGACTGTAGTATTGATACTGTAACACCATGTGAAATTACTTACAAACAAGAAACTATATTTTAAAACAAAACAAAATTTTAACGTGGCCCTTCACACCTAATTTAAGTAACATAGTACTTTTTCTTCTCGTTATTTCTGTGTGTGCCAAATAAAGGGTTAAAAAATAAAAAAATAAATAAAAAATAAAAAACTTATTATGAGTGTGGACCGAGGACTAGCGTGTGTGCGTGTGTGTGTGTGTGTGTGTGTGTGTGAGCCTCTATTTGTGTGCTAATGGAACAGTACCTACCTGGACAGGTACAGCACTGAATGTAAACACTGTTCTTACTGTCTGTAATTAAAGTACGAGTAAATAATATAGTTACTCAGCCTGACATCGACTGATAACAATGTGTATGTCCCTGTTAGTGCGTTTAACTATCCAGGACACGTGTCTGTTGTATCACAAGGTCCGATTCGTTAATCAGACAGACAAATAATTCATTAATTAAATTAAATACTGATAAATGTTTGACGCAAGTTTAAGGTCCGAAAATAAATGAGATCATTCGTGGAGTGACTGATGGCAGCAGAATGACGTGTAACAGTATGGCACAGTAACAGCACCAAAGTTGACAATTATGTATCCGATAATTAATTAAATATTAAAGTTTAAATTACTATTGTGACACAGAGTGAGCATGACATCTATTGCAACATTAGAAAAGCTTGTTATATGTGACGTCACGCACTGTGTATGAAATTTACCTCATTTACAAACAAAATGTTGTATTTCGAAACACTTACGGGTTTGTGCAACAATCTTTCTTACTGCATTTTCGCCTTGAAAATGGCAGGGTGGTCTCCTGCCGAAATATCGGCCGTCGTCGATTTTGGTACCTGGCAGCATACCCGTAAGTTTTTCGAAGTTGTTATTCGCCAGGAGAAATCAAGGAATCAAAATGTTGTATTGTCAAAATAGTTCATTAGCTAAGTTGGGTGCATACCAAGTAATAACAAGTGTAAATGTGGTCATGTGTAGAATGACAGACAATCTGTAACACTAATTGATAGCAACGAAAGGAACTTGCACAATCTGTCGTAGTGTGAAAACGTATTGGACGATAATTATGTAATTGACTAATTATTTAAAGTAAAGATCAAAGTATAGTTTATTAAATGCTAAAACTGATGTATGGATTCGGTTGCGAGCTTGGCAATAATTATTATGTGTACCGACACCTTCTGAAAATGTAACCTAATTTTATTAATAAACTAATTATTTGTATGAAAAGGCGCGACACACGATAGACGAAAAATGCTGGTAGCTACTTGATCAACTGGTCGGTTAAGATTTCTACGACTGAATGTGAATGACATAACAAAAGTGAACAATAAGCAAGTGGTGTAATTAATTTCGTATTTCGAATAGTTTCCACAATTGGCAAGAAATATTGGTGGCTACCTTATAAATGAGAAGCCTACGATTCTTGTATCAAAAAATGTAAGAGCATAGCAACTCGGGATACAAAGAATGTGCGAAATGTTTAACAGAGACTCGACGATTTACTTTCCTACTCAGAATATGGATCATAAATGAATTTAATTTCACTCTCCTCTTATCCTTAGACAAAAGCTTGGTCACTTGCAGTACATTAATGATGAAATATAAATAAAGTTGAAACTTGTATCTATCAAAAAAATTTCAAATGTTTGTTAAGCTTATGGGACTTAACTACGGGGTCATCAGTCCCTAAATTTACAAACTACTTATGAACTACTTACGAACTAGGACGGCACAAATATCCATGCCCGAGGGGGGATTCGAACCCCCGACCGTAGTGGCCGTGCTGACCGTGACTGGAGCGACTCAGTCACCTCGGCCACCGCGGCCGGCTTGTATCTATCCTACCGTTTAAAACTTACCACCTAGCACAACTTGCCAACAACAATTCTGAGTTTAAAAAAAAGGGAGAATGAAGCTGTCCTCTAAGTGAAACCAAATTATGATATATGAATCTTATCATTACTACTTTTTAACTATCACAATTACAATAAAGAATTACATAGCAAAAGCAAAGTTGTCAACAATCCTGACAGCTTAGAACAAGTCTCTCAGTCTGTTGCTCTCCACCAACACCTAACTCAGGCCTACCACTTCCACTCTTCACTACTTGTGCCTACCATTCGCTACCAACGACTCACAACTCATAGCAAATAAACTCTCTGACCAGAGAGTGACAGTGACAAAGTGTAGTGCTGCCACCTATCAGTAAGAACCCGTATCCCATACGTGCCGCAGATGTTCCCCATGTAAGCGGCATTCGGCTCATTTGTGAGACTTGGCATGTTGTTCAACGTCAGCCAAAAAGCAAAGGAGGCCTCAGTCTGTGTCATGTAAAGCACCGAACTACGGCCCTCTCTGTAAGCACGTTTATCAAGATGTGGCGACGTATTCCGACTTGCCCTTCCAGCCTATTGATGAGGGACCCTTGCCCCAAGCTCGCTAGTAGCACCAGTGCTGCTGACCGACGTTCCAGCGCCATTTTTCTACACTCTTACCATGCGTCGACAGAAGACAGGGCGTGGGCGAGGCCCCTGGAAGTGGAATATGACATACTTACATTTACCCGAATTCCGAGATATCGTGGACACAACGACCGCAGTAGGCGTGCAGAACGTGACTGGCGCGCCGCAGAACGCTCGGCCACCTCGGCCGGCAGCTACGAGTTCTTACCCTCCCAAAAAGCAAAGGAAGTCTCAATCTCTGTAATGTGCAGCATCGTACGTCGGCTCTCTTTGTAAGCACGCATATCAAGATGTGGCGACGTACTCCGATTTGCCTTTCCACTCTACTGACGAGGGCTCTTGCCCCAAGCTCGCTAGCAGCACCAGTGCATTTGACCGACGCCCAGCGCCCTTCTTCCTCTTGAGACACTCTTCCTCGAATACAGTTGTTGTTGTTTTTGGTTTTTGAGGGGACTAAACAGCTAGGTCATCAGTCCCCTTCGAATACAGTTACCTTCGGACCACGCTTACCCTTCCACGCATGTCGACGGCTATGCTGGTGTACTCCGCGATGCAACCGCGACATTCGCCGAATGCGATTGGACACAAACATTCGCATGTTCGATGTATATCAGTGTGGCGAATAGTTCACGGTCCTACGCTTACACCAAATGTCCAGTCCAGCAGAAGTTAATAATCGGTTCCTTTTACCGGCCTCCCGACTCTGACGAAACAATAGCAGAAAGGTTCAAAGAAAACCTGAGTCTAATTACAAAAACGTACCCGACTCACACGATAATAGTAGGTGGTGATTTTAATTTACCCTCGATCTGTTGGCGAAATTATATTTTCAAATCAGCAGGTAGGCATAAAACATCGTCCGAAATTGTACTCAACGCATTCTCTGAGAATTACTTCGAACAATTAGTTCATGAGCCAACTAGAATTGTAAATGGATGTGAAAACACTGTTGATCTCTTAGCAACAAATAATCCTGAGCTAATAACGAGCATCAAAACGGATACAGGTATTAGTGAACACAGAGCTGTCGTAGCGAAATTGAATATCGAAAGTCCCAAAGTTACCAAAAATAAACGCAAAGTATATTTGTTCAGGAAAGCAGATAGAAACAAAATACATTGCTTCATGAAAGACAGCTTCCACTCGTTTCTAACACTAAACATAGGTGTAGACCAGATGTGGCTCAAATTCAAAGAAGTGGTGGCAATTGAAAGTTTTATACCTAATAAATTAATAAAAGAAGGCGATCCCCCTTGGTACACAAAACAGGTTAGAACACTGTTGCAAAAGCAAAGGAAAAGGCATACTAAATTTAAACGAACACGAAATCCCCAGGATTTGCGATCGTACTCAGAAGCTCGAAATTTAGCGAGGATTTCAATGCGAGATGCCTACAATATTTATCACAACGAAACTCTTTCTCGTAATTTGACTGAGAAACCAAAGAGATTTGGGTCATATGTTAAATATACTCGGGGCAACTCACAAACAATACCTTCACTACGTGATAGTAACGGCGATCCTACCGATAACAGCGCTACTAAAGCAGAGTTACTAAACTTAGCTTTTAGAAACTCATTCACCAAAGAAGACGAAACCAATATTCCAGATTTCGAATTACGAACAGATGCCGTAATGAGTAACATAGAAGTAGATATCATCGGAGTAGTGCAGCAACTAAAATCACTTAATAAGAACAAGTCTTCTGGTCCGGATTGTATACCCATTAGATTTCTATCTGATTATGCTGAAGCGATAGCTCCTTACTTAACAGTCATATACAACCGCTCTCTCATAGAAGGATCTGTACCAAAAGATTGGAAAGTTGCACAGGTCACACCTATATTCAAGAAAGGCAGTAGGAGCAACCCACTACAGGCCTATTTCATTGACGTCAATTTGCAGCAGGGTTTTGGAACATATCCTGTATTCAAATATTATGAATTATCTCGAACAGAACGATCTATTGACCCAAGGTCAACACGGGTTTAGAAAATATCGTTCATGCGAAACACAACTAGCTCTTTATTCACACGAAGTGATGGGTGCTATCGACAAAGGTTCGCAAATCGATTCCGTATTTCTTGATTTCCAGAAAGCTTTTGACACCGTACCTCACAAACGGCTTTTAATCAAATTGCGTGGTTATGGTATATCGCCCCAAATTTGCGATTGGATAGGGGATTTCTTGTCAGAGAGGACACAGTTCGTAGTAATCGATGGTAAGGCATCGACTAAAACAGAGGTGATATCGGGCGTTCCACAGGGTAGTGTTATTGGTCCTCTGCTATTCCTTATTTACATAAACGATTTAGGGGAAAATCTAAGTAGTTCTCTTAGGTTGTTTGCAGATGACGCCGTCATTTACCGTCTAGTAAAATCATCTGAAGATCAAAACCAACTGCAGAACGATCAGAATAATATGTCACTGTGGTGTAAAAATTGGCAATTGACTCTAAATAATGAGAAATGTGAAGTCGTCCACATGAGTACGAAAAGAAATCCGTTAAACTTTGTTTACAACATAAATCAATCAAGTGTGAAGGCCGTAAACTCCACAAAATCCCTAGGAATTACTATTACTTCAGACTTAAACTGGAAAGAACACGTAGACAATATCGTGGGAAAGGCGAACTAGAGACTGCGTTTTATTGGCAGAACCCTTAAAAGATGCAACAGAACTACTAAAGAAACTGCATATACTACGCTTGTCCGTCCATTTCTGGAGTATTGCAGCCCAGTGTGGGATCCTTATCAGGTGGGTTTACCGGAGGACATCGAAAGAGCCCAAAGAAGGGCAGCTCGTTTCGTATTGTCACGGTACAGGGGAGACAGCGTTACGGAAATGATACAGGATCTGGGATGGGAATCATTACAACAACGGCGCTTATCGCTGCGGCGTGGGCTACTTGCGAAACTCCAATCGCCAATATTCTCCTCCGAATGCGAAAATATATTGTTGACTCCCACTTACATAGGTAGAAATGATCATCAGAATAAAATAAGAGAAATCAGAGCTCGAACAGAGAGATTCAGGTGTTCTTTCTTCCCGCGCGCTATTCGAGAATGGAATGGGAGATAAATAGTATAATTGTGGTTCGATGAACCCTCTGCCAGGCACTTAAATGTGATTTGCAGAGTACCCATGTAGATGTAGATGTAGATGTAGATAGGGAAGCAGATCTGCCAGACGAGCCTCCACGGCATCCACCTAATTATGTCTGCGGCGAGGCATTTGGTCCGCCAGATGTTGGTCTTTTTACACGCACAACGCCTGACGATATCACTGAAGAAAAGTTCCTCTTCCCCGATAAGGACATTTTCCCGCAAACTAAGACCCACACAGTGACATGGATTTGCGGAGTCGCTCTTCTCTGCCCGTTTGGAAATGGAGATAAATCAGTTCTCAATTTGTGGGAAGACATCAATGAATTACACTGCGCATTTGGCAAGAACCCGAAGTACCAGAATTACTTCTCGAAATTTCTCCGGAGTGCATTCCATGATTCACGTAGCAGCTGGATCTTTCATGCTAGGACCAACTGATTTATTTACGTCCCCTTTTACCTATTGATCATTATAACGGCAACCCACGTACAATTTCTAGAAGACGTACGTGGATGATCTACTGACGTATCGCCGCCACGCGTTTCCCCCCCCCCCCCCCCCCCCCTCGTACTGCTAATCAAACGCGATCGCGAGTCTCGTGAGGGCGTGCTGTTCCGACAATGTCCTTAATTTTATTACAAACAAGTCACAGACGTTGTTAATGCTAAAGGGCTCCTTCGTTTAATTGTATTGAATTTTTTCTCCTTTTTCTTTCCTCCCACATTTGTTTAAATAAAGAAGAATAAAAATATGGTCGAGGCGACCGCTGATGAAATCGATCATTAAATAAAAACTCCAGTAAAAATGAATAAAAAAAATTGGTTAAGGCGACAGCTGGACAGAAGCGGGAATTCCGGGTCCGAACCATGGTCCAGCACAAACTTTGAACTTTAGTGTTCAATTTATTTCAAAGCCTCTAAACGAATAATTAAACATTTAGAATTCGTTAAATTACGCTCGTTAAATGTCAACGAATGGTGTGTGTTTCTTCGAACATGTCCGAAAAGAACAGACACCATATCTAATAATCGTAATAGACGATTCAGGAGACAATCTGAGTAGCTGTGACGTACTGTGGGTACTTCTTTTTAAAATTTTCTTTTATTTTATTTTTATCGTAGGTGACGGTTATATTATTTTTAAGGCTTTCGTCGTCGTCCATGAATTGGTTTACTAGGCTGTCAAAATTTTAGTTGCGTCGTACATCAGGAATTTATGTTGGTAAGCCTGTCAATTCTTAGTATATTCCATTACGGCTTTTTGTTTTTAACGTAAGTAAAAACTGAACCATGTATTTTTTTTTATATATTTTTACCTAATAAAGTCTTTAGATAACGTTTAGAATGTTTGAGCCTAAGAATTCTGTCTCTCACGGCTTTTAATTAAATTTCAAAGTCTTTTTAAAATTTTATTTGTCCCGGTAGTTCATTTTATAGAAGTACGTCACATAAGGAGTTAATTACTAATTCTTCCGTGAAAAATAGTCTTTGCTAATTGGCCTTAATCTTGATTTTTTTTCTTTTACTGAATAATGTTTTTAATAAATTTAACCTTCATATTCCTATCTCAAACACAGTCAAGAATTTTATTTAAAAATATCATCGATTTGATGAAAGGGTACTATCTACGTAAGAAGGTTTTCGAGAAACTTTTTTAAAACACAATTTCTGTTATATTTTTCGCTTTAAGAGCACACAGTTACAACATACACTGAACAAAGTCACACGTTATTTGAGACACAATTCTCAAAATATATTTCTTCACATTGATAGTTAATTATATCTCTGGTACAATCAAAGTTCAGAATATTCTCCCAAAGCCAAATTAAAGTTCCTTAATACACTCTATCCTTTCTCAGTGAAATTAATTGTCAGTTTTTTTTAAGTCCACTTGAATATTAACTATCTCGACGGGAGGCAGAATTTTCTACGTTCCGTAGCCTAATCCCGAATTAAAGTCCATAAATAATGTAACTATGCAATCGCGTAACCTTTCGATCATTCATCGTTAACTATCAAAGTCTTTAATTTCTGTAGGAATAATTTAAACGCGAATTAAAAAGTTCCGAACTATTTCCGTACATGATTCCAGACTATTTTGCAAGACAATTAAGCGAGAAGCTTACAGAGAGATCCTTACACACCGCAAAACAATGACTGAGAGAGAGCAGTGCTACTGCGGTTACTATTTATACTGTATTTAGGACAAATGATAACTGTGCTTGCAGTGTTTTGACTCGGTCACTCTGTGACTTTAACTATTCTGACTTTACAAAGATAAAACAGATTTCTTTAAAATTCTGAAAAAATACGTAAATTCTTCCTCTTACAAAAATTAATAAAAATTAAAATGTACTGATAAGGATATTCCAATGCGATGACTGCGATGTAGTGTTACATGGCTCATTTAGAATGTTCGCGGATGAAGTTGTCGAGTATCGGATTTTAAAGTCACCAGAAGATCATAAGCAAATGCAAAACGATATTTACATGTGCATAGTTTTAAAATTGGCATTTGAACCTAAATAATGAAAAGTGTTAAGCCGATCCAGAAGATGCAATCAAAATAGTTGCGAAACCGGCAGTGGGAGTCTCCAGTGACAATAGATATATGGGGAATTAACGGTCCTTCACTCTGTTACACAACCGTCTCTTTTATTTAAACACTTGTATATTTCTATCGGAATGTTTAGAAACATGTTTCTGTAGTCTTACAGTCCGGAGACTGGTTTGATGCAGCTCTCCACCCAACTCTGTCGTGAACAAGCTTTTTCATCTTCTCATAAGAACGTTTACTGTATTCGTCTCTGGGTCTGCGATTTTTACTCCACACACGCTCCTCCAATGCTAAATTCACAATTTCCTTACGGCTAAGAATGTGTCCTATAATAGCTCCCTTCTTTTAGTCCATCTCTCCTCAGTTCTGTTAAGTACTCATTAGTTATGCTATATATCCTTCTTATTTTGAGCATTCTTCTGTAGCGCCATATTTCAAAAGCCGCTGTTCACATCCTGTCTGAACTATTTACCGTTCATGTTTCAATCCCGCACTAGGCAACGCTCCGCACAAATGCCTTCAGAAACGACTTCCTTGGGCATAAATTAATATCTGATGTAAGCAAATTCCTCTTTTCAAAAACGCTTTTCTTTCCATTGCCATTCTACATTTTATATCCTTTGTCAAACCTACCGATTTTC
Source organism: Locusta migratoria (assembly GCA_026315105.1). Classification (NCBI taxonomy): domain Eukaryota; kingdom Metazoa; phylum Arthropoda; class Insecta; order Orthoptera; family Acrididae; genus Locusta; species Locusta migratoria. Next base: position 552,242,437 of record CM048744.1, read on the forward strand.
TTAGACTCCATTGCCCTTGTTTTGCTACTATTATGCTCCTTTCACCACACTGTCCATTCCGTTCAATTGCTCTCCAGGTATCTGAGAGAATTGCCATGTCATCAGCAAAATACAATGTTTTTATTTCCTCACCCTAAGCTTTAATCCCTTCTCCTTGATTCTTTCCACAGCTACCTCGATGAACAAATTGAATAACATTCGAGAAAGACTACAGCCGTGTGTTAATCCCCAAGCGATACTTCCCTTTAATGCCGTTCAACTCATAACTGTTATCTGGTTTTTGTACAAGTTGGAAATAACACTCCTTCCCCTGTATTTGACCCCTGCTGACTTCAGAATTTGAAAGAGTCTATACCAATCAACATTGTCAAAAGCTTTCTCTAAATCTACAAAAACTATAAATGTAGGTTTGCCTTTATTTAACCAAAGTGATAAGTGAATATTTCCCCCCGTATTCCTACATTTCTTCTGAGTCTAAATTGATCATTGTCGAGGTCAGCTTCTATCAGCCTTTCCATCCTTCTGTAAATAATTCGTGTTAAAATTTTGCAACCATGACTTATTAAACTTATGTCTTTTATTATTATTATTATGTCTGAGGGTATTTCCCCTGGTGATATACTTTTGTCATGGCTGGCACTCCCAGAGACTTCGGTATCTTTTAGGGACTGTCATCTACTCCAGGGGCCTCGTTCCAGCTTAGGTCTTTCAGGGCTCTGTCAACTTCATCTGTCAGTAACAGAGGCCAGAATGAGTAAAGGTGAAGTAGATATCCTTGGAGTAGTGAACCAACTTATATCACAAATCACTTAACAAGAACAAGTCCGAATTGCATACCCATTAGATTTCTTTTTGACTATGCTGAAGCGATAGCTCCTTACTTAACAGCCATATATAAACGCTCTCTCAAAGAAGGATCTGTATCAAAAGACTGGAAAGTTGCACAGATCACAGCTATATTCAAGAAAGGCAGTAGGAGTAACCCACTAAACCACAGACCTATTTCATTGACGACAATTTGCAACAGTGTTTTGGAAGTTATCCTGTATAAAAATATTATGAATTATCTCGAACAAAATGATCTATTGATCCAAGATCAACGCGGATTTAGAAAATATCGTTCATGCGAAACAGAACTAGCTCTATACTCACACGAAATGATGAGTGCTATGGACAATGGTTCTCAAGTTGATTCCATATTTCTTGATTTCCATAAGCGACCGGGCGTTGAAAACTAATCTTCCTTTCTTCCTTCCAAAAGGCTTTTGACACTGTACCTCAAAAAACGACTTTAAATCAAATTGTATTGTTATGGTATGTCGCCCCAAATTTACGATTGGATAGGGGATTTTCCGTCAGGGAGGACACAGTTTGTAGTAATCGATGGTAAGGCATCGACTAAAACAGAGGTGATATCTCGAGTTCCACAGGGTAGTGGGTCCTGTGCTGTTCCTTATTTACATAAGCGATTTAGGGGAAAATCTAAGCAGCTCTCTTAGGTTGTTTGCAGATGACGCCGTCATTTACCGTCTAGTAACATCATCTGAAGATCAAAACCAACTGCGGAACGATCTAAATAAGATATCACTATGGTGTAAAAATTGGCATTTGACTGTAAGTAATGAGAAGTGTGAAGTCGTCCACATGAATACGAAAAGAAATTCGTTAAACTTTGTTTACAACATAAATCAATCAAATGTGAAGGCCGTAAACTCCACAGAATACCTAGGAATTACTATTACTTCAGACATAAATTGGAAAGAACACGTAGATAATGTCGTGGGAAAGGCGAACCAGAGACTACGTTTTATTGGCGGAACCCTTAAAAAATGCAACAGAACTACAAAAGAAACTGCATACACTACGCTTGTCCGTCCATTTTTGGAGTATTGCTGCTTCGTGTGGGATCCTTATCAGGAGGGTTTGACGGAGGATATCGAAAGAGTCGAAAGAAGGGCAGCTCGTTTCGCATTCTCACGATACAGGGGAGACAGCGTTATGGAAATGATACAGGATCTGGAATGGGAACCATTACAACAACGACATTTATCGCTGCGGCGTGGGCTACTTAAGAAACTCCAATCGCCAACATTCTCCTCCGAATGCGAAAATATATTGTTGACTCCCACTTACAAAGCTACAAATGATTATGAGAATAAAATACGATAAATCAGAGCTCAAACTGTTTCAGGTGTTCTATTCGAGAATGGAATGGGAGAAAATAATGTAAAGGTGGTATGATGAACCCTCTGCCAGGCACTTAAATGTGATTTGCAGAGTACCCCATGTAGACGTGCGTGTAGGTGTAGATTTCACCTTCCTTTGTAGAACCCCCCTTCTATGTAGTCTTTCGTACAGATTTTCCTTCTTTGCTGATCAGTGGTGGCGCTAGGCGTCGGCGATGTCGCCAACCGCCGACGGCCTCGCGCCTGTGGGAACCTCGCAAAACATTTTTAAAATTTCAGATTTTTTTCCCTTATTTATATTTGATGTTTAATGGCGCTTTTCAACTGCTAGGGTATGTAGCGACGACTTGCATCTAACTTACACTAGCATAACGAAAGGACGAACACAACATCTGTAACCAAGGATAGGATTCGACCCCCGACGAGAGCGATCTCGCTCACCGTGGTATGACGCCTTAGAGCGCTCAGCCATTCCCGACCGGCAGCTATTTAGTTCTCCGTATTTATTTCCGTATGAGTGCAGCAATGAAGTAATTTTTAGTTAAAGACTTGCAAAATTAGAAAACAATTTGGAAGAAGTATATCCAAATGTTTGCTATATAACAATCAGAATCACGCTCACAGTTCCAGTCAGTACAGGTTCGGCCGAGAGGAGCTTCACAAAGTTAAAATTGATCAAGATTTACTTGAGAAGCACCGTGAGGCAAGAAACACGATCTGCGTTGTCAGTAGTATCAACTGAAGCCAAAATAGCGGCTAGTATTAATTAAGATGTGATCTTAAAAAAATTCAGTGAGACGAAAAGGCGAAAAGTTTCTCTGTTTTAATTTGTGTATGATTATTGTAATTTTTGCCATTGCAATAATACTTGCATATTATACTATTAAAATTTTATTATAATGATTATTGATGTATAATTAAGCTCATTTTATTTAACATTTTCTTCATTACTGGAAAAATGAAAGGGGCCTCGCAAAGACGAGTTCGCCGGCGCCTAGTTTTCGTCTAGCGCCGCCACTGTTGCTGAGAACTGGTTTTCCATCCGAGTCTTTGATATTCATAGAACTAGGGTTGCCAGATCTCCGGGCGCCGCCCGGAGTGCCCGGGTTTGGAATGAATTCTCCGGGTCTACGGGCCAATGACTCTTATCTCCGGGCTTGAATGTAACCTTCATCTTAACTTTTTTTTTACGACGCTTTTTAAGTACTATGCTCATATAGCGACGATCTACATCGAACTTAACGTAACTTGAACTAGGACGAACACAACATTCATGCCCTAGGGGGAGGATTCGAACCTCTGGCGGGAGAAGCCTCGCGCACCGTGACAAGACGCCTCAGTGTGCTCGGCCATTTCCGGCGGGCTCCTCTCTAGTAATTATGAATAACTTTATATAAATGTCAATTTCTTATTGCAACAAAACGCTATCTTTCTATTCATCCTCTGAAAACTTTTCGCTGTTGCGTTGGTAGTAATCGGCTAGCGCATTATTAAGCAAACACTGTTGCGGCAACGTGTCAACTGGCGACGTCTATTATTTGTGTTCGTTCGTTCATTGTTTGTTATCAGTTTACCGGCAGTTTTTGGAATACTCGGATCGTGTGTGAACAGACAAGCTTACATTAACTCAGATTAGTGAGTAATAACAGTGAAATGAAGAGACGACATCTAAGTTCGTTCCGTGAAGAATGGTTGCAGGAAGAAAATTAGAAAGAGTGGCTACAAAAGTTTATTAGGTATTTGGCGCTCTTCTTGGTGACCAGTTTTCGGAGCCTCAAGCGGTAACTCTTCGAAGGCGCAGCTGTTGATGTGAGCAGCTTTGATGCTGCCGCCACTTCTGTTGCCACAGCCGACTGAAGTGTGCCGATTGTTGATCCACAGCAACTGGAGGCCTGGCCGGTCAGCTGCGGCATGTGATGGCCACCCCCTAGCAATGTTCCACCGGGGGGGGGGGGGGGGGGGGGAGGGGGATACTTGCTGCTGGGAGGGAGGAGATGATTCGTGTTTGTATTTTATTTATTTATTTATTTATTTTTACGTGTAATCCTGGTTGGGTTGGGTGTGTGTGAGTTGGTCGCAGTTGGGGGGGGGGGGGAGTCATTGGCCAAGGGGGAGGGGGGCACGTCTAGTCTCCGGGCCTGCCTCGAGTTCAATCTGGCAACCCTACATAGAACTGTTTTCCTTATCTCCAAATAAGTATTGTACCTGGCGTTACCGTTGGTTCAAAAGAATCCCTAGGAAGCACGTGTATCTGATAGGCGGTGTCGCGATTGAGCCGTCGCTTGACTCCTCTCAATAAGTGCCGTTTGTCGGGTGCCGCGGTCGTTAAATTGGTCGGCGGGCAGTGTGGAGTGAGGGCGATTATCGCGCGGTTCGATTGGCGCCATTATCTGGCAATTTGCAGGCACCGCGCGCACTATGCGACCGGCTCGGACAGCGCAAGCGGCGTCCCGACCTGCGAAAGCCGGGAGGGGGGTACGCGGCACCGCGGTGAGTAGCCGAGCGCCCTAAAGCCCTTTTTAAACGATGAACGAAGGTGAACAAGATAGATAATAGTCTACTGAAGCGCTCCTAGCGTACTAGCCCTGAACTACAAACTCAAGCCAAATCTTGTGGAAGCGTGTTTAGACGATAAACGTAATCGAACAGTAATACCCGATGTTGAAAGTGAGATTATAAAAGCAGATATGATATGCAGGAAGTCATAGTTTAATACTGGAATTGAGGAAACAACGCTAAATGTTATTGACGGCCAAAGAAAACCTTGCAATCTCATGTTTTTGGTCAACTTAGTGTGGTAAAGTTATGGGAAGTGAAACAACATTTCAAAACATTCACATCTATTTTCAAGCGAAAAAAATAAACTTATGAACACATCAAGCAATATTTATAAGAGCGTAAATAGACCTTCTTTACTTTATCTACTACGATTTGCCCAATTACATTGTTAATAACGTCATCCACAACTGAATTTTTGTCTTTCATTTGGACTGACTTTTTCCATTTAAAATGCTATTTAATGAAAATTGCATCATCAAATTACAATCTTATTCAAATAAACAATTGGTTTCAGTCTTTTCTGTTACGCTATTGCAAATCATAAACCATTTTTCGGTTTCAGATGTACGACCTCGCTTTTCGGTGGACAATAATTGAAATAAATATTTAAGTCGTCATGAAACATTTGCAATTTACCGCTAAACCAAAGTATAATAATAAACTAAAGATTAATAAGACAAGTTTGCGTGCAAACCGTGTAATTGTCGACTACAGTATGCAAATCGCGTGACGAAAATAGGTTAACTTCCGATGTCAGCAGACGACCGTTCAATCAAAACAATCTTCTTGAGAAAGTTTAACGTGACGTTGACGTTAGGTGACGGTCCGGTGACGGATAGTGTGAATTCCGTCATTAGAAATACATTTTGTAATACATTCTGATCATAAACTTCGACATAACGCAAAATATACGTAAATACGAAGGAAAATGGCGGACTAACTGGAGCAGACAGCTGCTAGCTCGCGCATGCGCAGTGAACCCACTAGTACCGAATTTAGAACTTGTCCTATTTCTTTATCGCTATAATTATCGCGCTTCGATACTAGCGCGAGCATACTAGTGCAGCCTTTCAAACGACTGACGGCCGCCATTAACGCTACTTGTTAGCAATCTATTACTAGTTCGTTGATCGTTTAAAACGGGCTTAAGGCGCCTCGCTGCGGAGCGCGCGGGCGCGGTTGCTCGCCGTCGGAGGTTCGAGTTCTCCCTAGGGCATGTGTTTGTGTGTTTGTCCTTAGGTTAGTTTACCTTAGTTTAAGTAGTTTGTAAGCTACGGACTGATGACCACGCAGATCGGTCCGATGGATTTACAAACATTTGAACATTTCGTAATTCCGTAGATTTTCCCGGCGTAATAATGGTTGTTGTTCTTCACGGGTTTGCGGCCGAAATATGTCGATCTGCTGATACGATATTTCGGCGGTCCACCTGGTCGCCATCTTCAGGTATGACTGGTGCACAATCACGCCGGAACTGAGGACACATCAGTTACGGCGGCTCCTTTATACCGCGGGAACAGGCCAGTGCGCATGTGCAAGAAGTGGAAGAACGCCTTCTGGGAAGTGAAGAGTATTGCAGCGCCACGAGCGGTAGAAGTTAGCCAAAGAGAGTAATCGAAAATTGAGAAGGACCTGGTCGAAAACTAGACCGTTGTTGTTTAATCTATATCTATAAATGTGAATGTCTGTTCGGTGCACGTATATCACGACTGAACCACAAGACATAAAGAGCTAAAAATTTGTACAGTTACTAATGTCTACCCGGGGAAGGCTTTAGGCACAATTTTATGGCGATCGGATAGCTATATGTGAATGTCTGTTCAGTGTACGCTCATCACGTCCGAACGACAAGACGCAGAGACTTAAATATTTGTACAGTTACTAATTTATACCTGAGGAAGGTTTTAGGCACGGTTTTATAGCGATCTGATAGATATTTACAAATTTGAAGAATATAACGCGAAATGCGGAACAATAATTAGGTCTACTCTTTGAAAATTATATTTACTCTTTGAAAATGGTTTTATTGGTTGCAATGTTGCTTGAGGGTTGATAACGATAAAAGAGTTGAGTATATTGGGATGGAAAGTTGTCGGTGAATATAAAATTCTACGTGTGTGTGTGTGTGTGTGTGTGTGTTAATATTTCGCTCTTCAGCGAAAACTACAGAACGCAAATGAATGGTCTGTGTGTAATTTTTGTCCGAAGTCTCCCGTTGTACACCATAGCAGGTCCATGCCGATAGCTATAAGGGGGTGGAAGATATGGTGGTTGAAAGTCGTCAAATTATTTAAAAAATTCGGACTGAGACCTGAGATGACGTTTGCGACTCTATAGCAAGGAGGTTTCATACAGCGAAACGTGATGCCACAGACCATATCTTTGGTCTATGCGTGCTACAATGTCTTCATCTCTTTCTGTGTAAGGATAAGCATACGAATAAGGAATATAAAAATAAATAAATAAAGCAGTAAAAAAGAAATTTCTTTTCATACAGACATACAGCACTTATACAAATGAATACATACCTGCAAAATTATACAATTGTACAACATATAACTCAATAAATATTAGATCGTACGCTTGTACAACATATAACTCAATAAATATTAGATCGTACGCATTTTATGTCATTTGTGTTTTGGTTACTATCTTTCTTTGTTTAGATACTTATAATTTTGTACATTATGCAAGACAGCCTTATTTCTTATTTATTCTCCGATAAATATAGCATGTTTTTAGAAAAAAAGAGATGGACAGAGAGAGGAAGGATGGGAGAAGTACTAACTCAAAGCAGGAATAAATAAATAAATACCCGGGCAAAGCCGGGTTTTCAGCTAGTATCAGATAAAATGGGATTTCCATTGAGTAAAACGTGGAATCCCGTTTTATCTGATATTCAACAACAACGGTCTAGTTTTCGACCAGCTCCTGCTTAATTTTCGATTACTCGCTTCGGCTAACTTCTATCGCTGGTGGCGCTGCAATACTCTTCTCTTCCCAGAGGGCAGTCTTTCACTTCTTGCACATGCGCACTGGCCTGTTCCCGCGGTATAAAGGAGCCGCCGTAACTGGTGTGCCCAGTTGTGATTGTGCACCAGTCATACCTGAAGATGGCGGCCAGGTGGACCGCCGAAATGTCGTATCAGCAGATCGACCGTGAAGAACAACAACCATATGAACATTTTGAGGGTACGCGGAGCACTCACGACTTGCGGTCTCTGTGACTCTCAATTGGAAGTGCCCAAGGAACTGTTCAGGCCTGTTTATGTTTCTAGCGATTCAGCTCCTACACCTGCATCAACATGACTGCTCAGCAACTCGTACTTAAACCCTTTATTTGGCACACACAGAAATTACGAGAAGAAAAAGTATTATGTTACTTAAATTAAATGTGTAGGGCCAAATAAACAGATTTATACGATTTTCTTTTTCAAAGTAAAGGTTCTGGTTTGTAAGTAACATTTCCCAAAAAAAATGTGCATGCTGGTACAGTATCAATACTTCAGTGTTGTTCTTATAACTGTAGAAACTATTGTATTTTGAACTACTTCATGGGAAATGTATAAAACAAGTCGTCTTTGGTGCAAAGTTCAGAACAGTCCCATTATTTCCATATTTTACAGTCAAATATCCCTGAAGACCAAAATTGCAAATTCCTGTTGGCCAGTAATCTGTCAAGTGACAATATATTGTCATATCTCTCATACCGTACATCATTGACTGGTACGATAGATGCTGTTTCATTCTTCTATCGGACTTATTGCCCATTTTGTAGTGGTCTACCAGGCCTGCTCTTCCAAATAAATATACCGGATGATCAAAAAGTGAGTATAAATTTGAAAACTTAATAAATCACGGAATAATGTAGATAGAGAGGTAAAAATTGACACACCTGCTTGAAATGACATGGGATTTTATTAGAACCGAAAATAAAAATATAAAAAAAAATATTGCTAACGTGAAAGATCTCATGCGCGCGTCGTTTGGTGATGATCGTGTGCTCAGCCGCCACTTTCGTCATGCTTGGCCTGCCAGACCTCAGTCCATGCGATTATTGGTTTTAGGGTTACCCGAAGTCACAAGTCTATCGTGATCGACCGACATCTCCAGGGATGCTGAAATACAACATCCGACGCCAATGCCTCACCATAACTCCGGACATGCTTTACAGTGCTGTTCACTGTTCCTCGACTACAGCTATTATTGAGGTATGATGGCGAACATATTGAGCATTTCCTGTAAAGAACATCGTCTTTGTCCTAATTTGTTATGCTAATTATAGCCCTAAGTCATTCCAAGCATGTCTGTCAATTTTTACTTCTCTATCTACATTATTCCCTGATTTATTAAGTTTTCAAATTTATACTGACTTTTTGATCACCCGGTATTTTCAGTCTCCCATATAAGAACTCGTCAACAGTTTTCCATGATAATTGAACTTCAAGGCTTCCTCTTTCCCTTTCATAAGCACTTTTCCATGTATCACGAAAAGTATCGTCACAAAATTGAAAGAAACATGTACCTCGGTGACGTATGCTTGGAGTGTCCGCTAAAGATTATTGCTAAACCGTTCGCAAAATGCAACGAAACATCACTGTATTGGAGAGCTCAAAAGTTAGTTTCAGGCACTGTTGGCCATTCAAGGATGAAACTTCAAACATGTTGCAAAAACCACGCGCAGTTTTGATGTTGCTTGAGAGCAACATTGGCAAATAAACGGTTAAGTGCCGGGAAACGGGTTCGTCGAACAGTTCCAAACTATATTTCTACCGTATATTCTCATTTCCTAGAGGCTCTTGTAGTTTTAGAAATCAAAGATACTAGAGGCCCTTTGCACCTCGCGCCGTTAGTGGAATGACAATAAAAATTGGGAAAAATGTATGTAAAGTTGAATGTTCATACATAGCTTTCTTCAGAATTAATCGATTCCATTGTTTAAAACCGCAAATGAAAGAGCTTGATGCGCTGAGTGTTGTTAGGTCAAAAAGAACTGCATACCTTAAATAGAACAGAAGATATCGTAAAACAAACCGCTTAAAATATTTGATGCAAGGATAGGAGGATACCGCGTTTGAATAAAAATAAAGGAAGGAGAGATTTAATTCTGATACTTGATGAGATATCTGCGAAGGAACGCCTTTTGTTTAAAGCACAAATGAAGGTAATCGGTCGGATAGAAAGGCTGACCGACTAACTTTAGTTTACAGCAAGGATATTCCCATAAGAAATATACAGAAGGAAATCGCGTTTGAGTATACAAATAGGTAGTTGAGAGTTATGTAAATTCTGATACCTGATGACCAATCTGTGGATGAATACGTTTCGTTTAGAACAAAAATGAAGGAAATCGAACTGGTAGTTTGGTCTGGCCGACTGACTTTAGTTTTCGTAGATTCTTTTAATATATAAGAATTACGAACAACTTAAATTGGTAATAACACGTAGAAAATCTTGTTGGGAAGGCGAAACAAAGGCTACGTTTCATTGGTAGAACACTTCGAAGATGAACAGTTTTACTAAAGAAAATGTCTACACTACACTTGTGCGTGCTAAGTGGTGTCTTAAAAAGAACGCCGGATTTAAATCTAATATCTATCGAATTTATTTATTTGAAATAAGAAAACAAACACACTATTCTCTTCGAGAGAAGTTGAGATCATACGTCAAACACAACGTCCTACAAGGTATCGTTCTGACCATGTAATTAACCATCAGTAGCTCACACATTTCCCCATCAATTTCATCCAGAAAACGTTAAATTTCTTGTTCGAGTTCCAACAGCCCAATCGAAGTAAGCCCCAGACTTGCGTATTCCACCTTAACAATAGAGAGGCAAAGAGAGAACTGAATGTATTGTGGAATGGTACAAGATTACGCACTGCCCTTCCCAGTGTACTTGGCAGTTACCAATGATAGCACACTATCGTTTGAGCGACACATTAAGAAGAGCAGGGCAAAAGTCCGAACACGGAATAGCTTACTTGGCAATCTAACAACGTCAAAATATGGAACTAATGCAAAAGTTTTACACACCACAGCAATGTCCCTCTGTTACTCTGCTACTGAATTTGCAAGTCCTGTATGGAAACGGTCATGTCACGCAAACGAACTGGAGCCCGTCCTGAATCAGGAGGCTTATCACTGGAATCGTTCCGCCCAAGGTCCGCCGATCGGTACAGAGCAGAATCGAACGATCAAAACAGCTTCGAGACCGACGTCACCCATTACGTGGCTTCCAAACTGTACCAAAGCGCCTTAAGTCAGGAAGCAGTTTTCTACACTTAACGGAACCACTCGCAGGCCCAGCAAGAACCATCAGAATAAAACTGTGGCGGGAGCTACAAGAACATGCCGACTATGCCGCGGAGTCGCTGCCACCTGCCGCAGAACTGGACTTTAAACAGTCTGAGGTCGCGAATAAGTAGTCGCAATAATAATTTGCACAAGTGGGGTATTTGCGAAAGTGTTTTGTGTCCATGCGGTAACATACAGACCGTGGACCACCTGCTGCAATGTCCGCAAGTAAGTCATCCAAAAGAGTGCACAGCCCAAAACCTGATGATCTGCAGCGGAACAGCAGTGGCATATGTAGACTTGTAATTTTTCTTGTCTACATCTACATCTACATGGGATACTTTGAAAATCACATTTAAGTGCCTGGCAGAGGGTTCATCGAACCACCATTATACTATTTATCTCCCATTCCATTCTCGAATAGCGTGCGGGAAAAAAGAACACCTGAATCTCTTCGTTCGAGGTCTGATTTCTCGTATTTTATTCTGATGATCCTTTCTACCTATGGAAGTGGGAGTCAACAATATATTTTCGCATTCTTAGGAGAATGTTGGCGATTGGTGTTTCGTAAGTAGCCCAGGCCGCAGCGATAAGCACCGTTGTTGTAATGATTCCCATCCCAGATCCTGTATCATTTCCGTAACGCTGTCTCCCCTGTATCTTGACAACACGAAACGAGCTGCCCTTCTTTGGACTCTTTCGATGTTCGCCGTCAAACCCACCTGATAAGGATCCCACACGAGGCAGCAGTACTCCAAAAATGGACGGACAAGCGTAATGTATGCAGTTTCTTTTGTAGTTCTGTTGCATGTTTTAATGGTTCTGCCAATAAAACGCAGTCTCTGGTTCGCCTTTCCCATGACAATATCTACGTGTTCTTTCCAATTTTAGTCTGAAGTAATAGTAATTCCTAGGTATTTTGTGGAGTTTACGGCTTTCACTTTTGATTGATTTCTCTTGTAAACAAAGTTTAACGGATTTCTTTTTGTACTCATGTGGACGACTTCACACTTCTCATTATTTAGAATCAATTGCCAATTTTTACACCACAGTGACATATTATTCTGATCGTTCTGCAGTTGGTTTTGATCTTCAGATGATTTTACTAGACGTTAAATGACGGTGTCATCTGCAAACAACCTAAGAGAGCTACTTAGATTTTCCCCTAAATCATTTACGTAAATAAGGAACAGCAGAGGACCAATAACACTACCCTGTGGAACGCCCGATATCACATCTGTTTTAGTCGATGCCTTACCATGGACTACTACGAACTGTCTCCTCTCTGACAGGAAATCCCCTATCCAATCGATAATATGGAGCGATATACCATAACAACGCAATTTGATTAAAAGCCGTTTGTGAGGTACGGTGTCAAAAGCCTTCTAGAAATCAAGAAATACGGAATCGATTTCCGAATCCTTGTCTATATCACCCATCACTTCGTGTGAATAAATTTAATTATATTTTATTCTGAAACTTTATAGACATTATTATTATTATTATTATTATATATTGCTTGTAGCTCGCATGTGAAATATATATAGATTACGGGGTTTGTTTTTGTAAACTCATGACTTAGTGTGCTCCCACAGGAAATGTCCCAAGGTGTCAGATCACAAGATCAAGATGCACGGGTTTGGTCTTCTCGTAACGAGATTAGTCTATCTCGGAACTTCTCACGCAGCAGAGCGATTGTCTCTCCTGAAGTGTGGCAAGTTGCACCGTCTTGTTGGAACCAGAAATAATCGATGTCCGTTTTATCCAACCGTGGGCAAAGGAAATTAGTGAGCATCGCACGATAACGAACTACATTCAGCCCTTCCTTAGACAACTTAAAAAAAATGACCGATTAAATCCCCACTCCAAATTGCACACCAAACCGTAACTCGCTGAGGATACATATCTTTTTGGTGAATTACTCTTGGATTCTCTGATACCCATATTCTGCAGTTACGTTTATCCACACAGCCGCTTAAATGAAAGAGAGATTCATCTGAAGAAAATTATGCGCTTTGTGAAACCACGTGTCTTTCGATCTTTTTCCAGGATCAATTGCACAAATTGTCGTAGTTTTCCATGATCCGCTGGTTTAAGTCCCCATGTTAACAGAACTTTGTACGGGTGTAAATGAAGGTCTTTCGTTACGATTCTATGCATTGTTCCAGGACACATGTTCATTTCTTGAGCACGACGGCGACATGATTTTCCCTAACTCAAAGTGACCGAATCAAACACAGCAGCAACATTTGACTCACTCCGGCCATTTCGATGGTGTCCCGGGATTTTGATGTCTTCCGTTCAACCGGTTTTCTCAAATTTACTGATCAATTTACGAACAGTGGATTCATTTAGTGCATTGTTGTATCCCATAATCGTACGTAGATTTTGAAAGGTTTCCGCGAAACTTTTACCATTTTTGTAGTGAGTTTTCGCAATCAACACTCGCTGTTCCGTACTGCACCTTGCCATGGCTATACACCACAAACATTAACCTGGGAAACAAAAGCACTGTATCAAAAGATATCCTCGATGATCAGTCATAACAAAACATACAAAAACAATGATGTCAACAATAACAATTAAAAATAACGGGCTTTTCAAATCTGGCGTTCTTTTTGAGACACCCTTTATTTTGGAGTATTGCTGCCCATTGTGGGATCCCCACCAAGTGGGACTGACGGACGATTTAGAGAAAGTTCAAAGAAAAGCAGTTCATTTTGTATTATCGTGATATAGGGGACCGAGCATGATGGAAATGATGCTCGAGTTGGGGTGGATATCATTAAAAGAAAGACATTATTCGTTGCGACGGGATCTATTTGCGAAATACTTTTCACCAACCTTCTCTTCCGAATGCGAACATGTTTTGTTAGCACCCACCTGCATAGGGAAACGTGATATAATACAATAAGGAAAATTAGATCTAAAACGGAAATATTTTGGTTTTCCTATTTCCCGCGCGCTTTTAGAGAATGGAAAGGTAGAGAAATATCAAAAAGCGGTTCTATAAACACTGTGCCAAGCGCTTCGACGTGATATGCAAAGAATTTATGTAGATGTAAATATATTGCTAATACGTATGATGTTTCACTGAACTAAAGTTTGTCCACGGCCGGGATTCGAATCTAATTCTCCTGGTTTACCATTGTGATTTTTATTTTTATGATTTTTTTTTCGGGTAGACTAGATCCTTGCGAACTTGCTGTTGTGGTACTTCTACGTTGATGGTTCTTGGGTCAGTGTTTTTATTAGACAGCTTCCCTCCCATTTAACGAGCTTATCCACGTGGTATTGCCGATTATGCAAACGCACGGAATAAACTAAGTACTACAGCATAAATCAGCTTAAACCAAAACCATCAAAGACACAAGTGTGTGCTTTCCGTATGGACTATAGGAAAGCCACCCGCAAGTTAAAGATACAATGGCCAGGATTAAATTGGAACACTGTGACACTCCAAAATACTTAGGAATAGCTCTAACGTTCAGGAAACTCTAACGTTGAAGAAACACTGCATGAATCCTAAATCAAAACCTACTGGCCAGATCACAGTGGGGCAAATCTGAAACAGTTTGAACCTCTACAATGGCGTTATGCTACTCCGCTCCAGAGTACGCCTGTCTTGCTTGGTATAAGTCAATACATGCCAAATAGATGGATATTGACATAAATGACAAATCCAGAATCATAACAGGCCGTATGAACTCCAGTCGAATGGCTCTACCACCTGCAGGAATTGCACCGAAGACAAATAGCAAACAGATGAAGAACGGTACTGGAACAAGAAAAAGAGGAATCCCATTCATTAAATTCAAGAATAAGTTTTCTCAGAACATTGGAGAAACTAATCACTGATGAAGAAGCCAGGCAGGCACTATGGAGGGCTGACACATCCCATCTCGTTGGAAAAGATTTTGGGAATCTTTACTCACTGGTCATGATGAGAACTGGCAACCTGGAATTTCTTGAACAGGCTGTCACGGGTTAAATTAGCAAATTTTGGGACACACTGAAGAAAACATCCTTTGTGGGAATAACCGACTGTTCAACGTGTGCTTCAGTGTCGACTGTGTACAGTCACCTGCACAGGAGGTGGTCTCCACCAGGCAACGGGAAATGCAGAAGAAGTGACCAAATTTTGGTCGAGACTGTAAGTGTATGAGTCAACAATTGGTGGCCTCTCTGCGGGGTGCGCGGCTGCTCCCTGTCGGAGGTTCGAGTCTACCATCGGGCATGGGTGTGTGTCGTTAGCATAAGTTAGTAGTTAAGTAGTTTTTAAGTCGAGGGACTGATGAACACTGTAGTTTAGTCTCGCACATTTCAACGTTTGTAAACTGTGTCCATGTGTACTTCTGACACGAGAATAATAACAATAATAAAAAATAATGTGGAAGGACTGTCCAAACACTGTAATTAATTATATATTTATTTCTCACACAAGATATTTTTCGGCTTTTAATGCCATCGTCAGGTGTTTCGTATTTAGAGGTTGTAAATGCTTCAACTGACTCTTTATAAGGTGACAATTTATATCTGAATTGTAGCCAGTTACAGCATCTGAGGTATTGACAGATGCTGTAACTGGCTACAATTCAGATATAAATTGTCACCTTATAAATAGTCAGTTGAAGCATTTACAACCTCTAAATACGAAACACCTGACGATGGCATTAAAAGCCGAAAGATATCTTGTGTGAGAAATAAATATATAATTAATTACAGTGTTTGGACAGTCCTTCCACATTATGCCAATATACGACATTTCTAACACTGTGGGCCCGAGATATAACAAGTTATAATAAAAAAAGTTCGTCTCCCTTCACAACAAAAAATTTATTCCCCTGTTGCGCCGGAACGACGCCTGTTAGATGGATTGCTAGCAATTGTGAATGACAGCCATTGACCAAGTGCGACTTCGTCACCACGCTGTCCGTACGCGAACGAAATATTAAATTTTGTTCAGTATTTTATACATAATTGTCTGAAGAAGGAAACAGGTTCTTGTACGAAATAAGAATGTGTATTTGAACTGAACTGTCAAGATAATCTGTGATTGTCTATTCTTTAAAATTTCTTCAAATATTTCGTTGAAAATTCTCCGTAGTTTCATAAACCACATTTATAGTTTATGAATCAGTTGTAAAATAAGATATCGATTCACAAACTGAAACACACAGTTTCCACCTTATATAAGGTGGATCAGACCCTAATACTGTATAAAGTAAAATTTTCAGTATTATTTCTCTTCACACAAATCAGTGTAATAAAATATACACAGTCTACGAATATTCTTGTAGAAACTCAAGATAGTAACTGAAACTATTTGTGATATACATAACCAGCAAAACTTTCGTTGTAATACAAATAAATCTTTTTATCTTGTTTATTCTTCTCTTACTCTGTAGTTGTCGATCCGCGACGTTTGATGGCCAGCTATATCATCTATGGCTCCAGCAGAGAAGATGTTGTTTACGTGGGTTCCACAATTGTCACCGCACATGAAACATAAGAAAACAACAGATATTGTTTTAAGAATAATGTAATGAGAATCATTAACATTAAAAATCATTATCAACAACATAAATAAACATGATTTTACCAGCAAAAACCTGAGCTTATGTAAGGCAGTAGAAGGGATAATATTGTCAAGGCTCTCCACTAGCGGAATAGCTCCCCAGCATTGAACGTAAATGGAAACAATTCTGATTAAACCTCAAGCGTACGTCATATTAGCATCGAATAATATCATTCTCCAGAGACAGAAGTCAAGTCTGTGTTGCGGAGGTTATTCCCCAAATTCGTGATACCCATAATGCAACGGTGGCTGAATGGGTGTCCAGCGCGTTAAGTGATAGGTCTGGATCGCTCTCTTATAAAGAAAGCTTGGTCAAGAACTTTACGATCAACACGGAACAACGACGATTCCACGACCGCAAGGAGTCGATCTACCCGATCACGCAAAAAGAACCGACTGTCTAATAAGCAGGAGATCCCGGTTCGAATCCCGGCTGTAATACAAGTTTTAATTTAATGTCCCGTCAAATTGTCAACATTTCTTTACCGATCGCTCCATCACACTGGACTCTCATTCCATAAGAAGGAGGTTCAAATCCGCCTCCAGCCATCCAGATTCAGATTTCCGAGATTTCCCTAAGTACTCAAGACAGATGCCTTGATCGTTCTTTTCATAGTTCACTACCGATTTCTTTCCTTCCTTTAAGCAAAAATAATCCGAAGGAAGGATGATTAGGGTTTGACGCGGTGGAGTAGCCGAGCGGTCTAAAGCGTCTCGCTGCGGAGCTTACGGTTGCTCGTCGTGGAGGTTCGAGTCCTCCCTGGGGCATGGGTATGTGTGTTGTCCTTAGGTTAGTTTACCTAGGTTTAAGTAGATTGTAATCTACGGACTGATGACCACGCAGTTTGGCCCGGATAGATGTACAAACATTTGAACATTTGATTTTGAAGATTAGGAT
The DNA here is from genome assembly GCA_026315105.1 of Locusta migratoria. Classification (NCBI taxonomy): domain Eukaryota; kingdom Metazoa; phylum Arthropoda; class Insecta; order Orthoptera; family Acrididae; genus Locusta; species Locusta migratoria. The sequence goes on from CM048744.1 coordinate 552,259,955, forward strand.
TTAACGTCCCGCAGCCAGCATGGCCATTAGAGGAGAAGCATGCACAGAGCGTTTTTATTTTACTTACGTCTATATTAATATACAAATATATAAAGGTGACTGATGACCTTGCAATTTTGTCCCCCTAAAACATTCAAACAACAACAAATATATATATATATATATATATGTTCGTAGTCTTCCCGTGCACATCAATTGACAAAGCCGAATACAAATACTATTTGTAGCCAGGATATAAACTTCAAAATGCCTGCGAAACCTTTTAGAAAGACATTTAAATTCACATAGCCGCGGAACATCTCAAGAAAATATCAAAGACTCAACCAAGACTCTCCATCTTTGCACTGTCAACTAACGTTGCCTTCAGCTCTACTCACGCTTCATATCAAAATCAGCGTCTTCTAAGAACGAATAAGATTTTACAAACAATGTCCCACATGATCTTTTAACCCCATATATTTATGGAGAAATCGATATTCGAAACCGGCTTTCGCGGTTATGTACTTTTGCCAGGGACTTAACAAAGCAAGTACTAAGAGACGCGTTTCCATGTAGGCAAATGACATTTCATCACAAACGTATGTTTCTTTAAAGGACACCCCATATTGTTTCTAATGTAATCAACTGCATGAAAAATGACAAAAATGAATGTCGTTGGTAGCATCGCAATACATTATTACATCCCAAGAAATTGCGAAGTGATTTTGACGCTTGAAATAAACGCAACGCCCAGCTAGCGCCCGTCCCGAAACTGCCTGTAATCGTGCGCCAACTGCTCCATTTATTCATTTCTAGTCATTACCAACGACATCAATTTTTGTCATTTTTCATGGTAGGCCTTACTAAATGCATTAAAAAATCGGGTTAAATATTAAAAAAAAAAAAAAAATAAAAAAAAGAAGATGTTTGAGTGGAAAATAATATTTGTTCACGTTTTAGAATGTCTCATAGCACTTACATTAACAAGCCCTTAAGGTACGTTCATGCTCGTGAAGGTGGTTTTCCAATATGTATCGTTATTCGACAGAAATTTGGGGTGAAAATTTTAAGAGGGACATTTTACTTTCTGTAATTCGGAAACGGTTTGAACAATGTGAATCGAATTTTGAATTCATATCATGATTTGTTCTTTTACCTTCACAGTCGTCTTTCCTGGCCATACGTGACGTTCCATTACTGGAATATGAATTGACTTATCTGAGATTACCGATTTTGGGCCTCAAATCAACGTTAGGTGCTGTTTTCCTCGATTACTCCAAGGAACTCAAACTCAACTTCTAAATACCTAGGAAACTTTTGAGAACTAGGGGCATTTATAATTTTTTTTCTGAATGACTGCCAGTGCCTATCTACATAAGACTGCAAAATATTCGTATGTAATGAACACAATTTCGAAATACAACAATTTTCCAGAAAAATTATTACAGTTTTTGAGTCTTGTTTCATATTTATCAGCAAACCAACATACACATATACCGTAACCCTTTCAATAGATATACACTATGTGATTAAAATTATCCGAAGACCCCGAAAAACGTACGTTTTTCTTAATAGGTGATTTCTGCTGCCATATCAGCGACCTTAGTAGTCTTGGGATGTCGTGGGACAGCATAATGAGGAAATCCACGGACTTCGAAAGTGGTCAGGTGACTGTATGCGAGGTTTCCATACTCCTAAACATCCTTAGGTCCGCTGTTTATGATATGATAGTGAAGTGGAAAAGTGAAGGAACATGAACTACACGAAAGCAACTAGCCGACGTCGTCTGTTGATTGACAGAGACTGCCGACAGTTGAAGAGGACCGTACAGAGTAATAGACAGATATCTATCCAGACCAACATACAAGAATTACGAACTGCTTCCAGTATCACTCGAAGTACTATAACAATTAGGCGGCAGGTGAGAGAACTAGGATTTCATGGTACAAGGTATTCCGGAAAATATAAGTAAATTAAAATTAATGTTTAATGGAAATTTGCAACGTATCCCGAATAGATTAATGTTTAATGGAAATTGATCAACACTACGTACGTGAAAAACTGAATTTTTAAAAACGGAACAATGTGGTCACTACGACCACCGATGTAAGCCTTAGAAAACATTAATATGCGCAACGAACACTTTTTTGACACATTCAATGCACAGATAATATCAATTAATCAGAAGATGACTACTGAGAGACACATACATTAGATTTTATTTGCCTCAAGATGTTATATAAGATGGTACTATAAGACGTGAAAAGAAGCATTTTAATCTGTGTCTCTAGTTGGTTTTAGCTCCTTGATGTGACGGCAGTTACATTTTTTGAGAGGTTAGTGGGTGGGGAAGAGGGGGATCATTTGGTATTGCATTTCCGTGCGTGTATATTACATGAACTCGTTTCAAATTTATTAAGTCCAAATTCGAAAACTGGTCTATTAATTATGTTCATATTATTATGTGTAATGGATAATTAGATCTAAACTGATTTACTCCGCGGTTCACTCTTGAAGGAGGAGTACTTTAAATCGTGATAAAAGACATCGGATGTCAGTGAGAAGTGCGAACATGTTTTATATTGGATTCACGAAATAGCGAAGCGTTGTTTGTTATATTTTTGTTTGGCGGCTTTTTAATTTTATCTGTTTTGAGGAAATTGCTTTTTATAATGGTACATAGTAGATATCTTTTTATTATTTATTTTTACATTCCTCCGATATTGCATGCGACCAACAGCGGGTAGGTATCTATGTGTGGCTGAAGAGTTACAGAGATACTTTTAAAGTGTTCAGCAAAGGTGCGCGGATGGCTGCGAGGGTTTCATCAAACAGGACTCCTCTGTCGTGTTCCTTACTTGAGTATTTAATACAACTGTTCCAAAGTAGGTGGAATCCCATAGTAAATTGTAAATACTTTTACCTGGATCCCCTTGTCTCCCCCTTTCATTTTCACGCAGGTGCTAATGTTGACATTCGCTGGGATCACGCCAAAGGAAGATCGAAAATAGGCGGCTGGATGTTTTCACCGTCTGAATTGTGCTGAAATTTCTTCTGTTGGTTTTCAAAGGTCCCGATTACTTCCATCGTATACACCACACCACAGCTGACAACGGGTGGTACTACGTTCAGTGGAGTTTCAGGTTCACGATATTCTATAAGGGTTGAATCGTATGAGAGTCAAAAGTCCCAAAGGTTCTAATAACCACGACGATTTTGACAATAGACGTCTTGGTTCTGAGTTTCCTTGAGGCTTCAAAGGCTGGTGTAGTGTGGGTAGAATTTTAAGAGAAATGCTAATGTGACCTCCTTTCAAATGTTCAAACGTCTGTAAATCTATCGGACCAAACTGCGTGGTCACCAGTCCGTAGCTTAAAAACAAACCTAGGTAAACTAACCTGACAACACACACAACCATGCCCCAGGGAGGACTCGAACCTCCGACGGCGAGCAACCGCGCGCTCCACAGCGAGGCGCCTTAGACTGCTCGGCTACTCCACCGCGGCTGACCTCCTTTACGTGTCACATGAACTTGTAAGGTGCAGCTGTACTGTCACATGTCTAGAATCGCTGAGGCTACGGTGATGACAGAGAATACCATGCTTAAGCGGTGCAGTCGAATTTCTGACTTTTGGGTCAGGATGGGTAACAGTTACGACCGAAACATGCGTCCGATACCGTAACCGAACTTGCGTAATGAAGTTAAAATTTCAGGTAAATTTACGTTAGACCACAAATGACTAGTTTTTCAACACCTCGCAAGAGCCCCTCCCTGAATTAAACCTACTTGGGTGCGTGTAAGCTTAACCAGGAGTCCGTAGAAGATGACATGGGATGCAAAGAGGTTTAGACAAATCGATGGTACTTAAAGTACTTCCAAATTGAATTCTATTCTCCTCATTGTGGCATTCTCTATAAAAAATTGAAGTAAATCAGAGAAGAAGTAAAATGGACTCGATACAGTGGAGCCTCGTTATTTCGAGTCTCGTAATTACGAGCTTCCCATAAATACGAGCGTCATAAAAGAAACAAAAACTGCGGGTACGTTGTGTCTTCACTGGAAAAGGCTCTCCGCCATTATAAAGCGAAGTAAATAGTTAAAAGACTTTAGCCGCGGTGCAGTAGCCGAGCGGTGTAAGGCGCCTCGCTGCGGAGCGCGCGGTTTCTCGCCGTCGGAGGCTCGAGTCCTCCCTGGGGCATGGGTGTGTGTGTGTGTGTGTATTGTCCTTAGGTTGGTTTACCTAGGTTTAAGTAGTTTGTAAGCTACGGACTGATGACCACGCAGTTTGGTCCCATATATTTACAAACATTTGAATATTTTGTTTTTAAAAGAATATAGGTTGCCAGTGTTAAAGTATATATAAACTGTTTTAGGAAAGTCCACATTTTTTGACACATGTATTCTTTTCATGGTCGATTTATTGCTTTTTCAGTCCCTGTCCCGTGCACCACGAATTAACAAAAAGTTCCGCAGTCCTGCATATCTTCTTGTAGGAAGATACTCTTTAGGTAGACAACAAACATCTAAGTAGGTACTACGAAATGCTAGAGCCTTAACATGACTACCACAATAAAAATATGCAGAAAGTAATAATTTGCTTCCATCATTAGCATTCTCTTTAAAAAAAATTGGGAGCGCTAGCTTTCTATTGTCATCTTCATATCAGTTTTTGCAATCGACAAACAACTTTACATATCTCCTTTTTTTGCATTCCTAAATACATAATGCATATAAGTTACAGGCGGTAAATCAGATTCAATTAGTGCTGCAGAAAGTTCAAATGTTTGTGAAGCTTTCGGACTTAACTGCAGGGTCATCAGTCCCTAAACTTACAAACTTCCTTTGAACTACTTTATACTAAATACAGCACAAACAAGAGTGCAAAATTTCATCAATATCGGAACAAACCTATAAATCTGTATGTAACAGAAACACAGGGGCAGATTGGAAAACGCACTTTGTTGTTCTCAAATTTTCCAGTTTTATTTCATACAACCGTTGTTCTGAGACTAACGAAAAAAGAAAAAGAAACAAAAAAAAAGAAAAAAAACCTTTCTGTGATATCGGTCTAGCCATTCTCAAGTCATGACACGCCGAGATATTTGGGATCCATTTTTATGTTGCAAGCTACCCTTCCCCATACACCGTATGATAGACGATGATATTCATCTTGTTTTGAAGGTCAAGCGTACAAAATTTCGTGAAGATCGCAATGAAACCGTAGATTTTTTCAGTCTGTAGGAAAAGTATCCTCCGCCATGCACATTAATTCTGTCCTATAGCAAAATACTTTCTTAATTGACGTCTTCTTCCTATAAACTACATTCCTATCAAATTTCAACTTCATAGGTGCAGCATTTTTAGAAATTTCGTGTTTAGTCCTGTCAAATTTCATCTTCATATGTGCAGTAGTTTTAGAAATTTCGTGTTTAGTCAGTGAGTAAATGAGTGTCTTTTCGCTTTTATATAAATAGAGATAAAGGGTCAATTGCCAATCTTTGCACCATGCTGATACATAAATCATTTTGTAGTTGCTTTTGGTCTTCTGGTGAATTTACTAACCGATAAATAACAGCATCTTACGCGAACAGTATAAGGGAGGTACTCAGATTGTCTTCTAAATCTTTTATAAAAATAAGGAACGCTTCCCTGTGGAACGCTAGATATCACATCTGTTCTACTCGATGAGTTACCGTTAATTACAGCATACTGTGTCCTTTTTAACAGTAAATCACGATATATTCGTCTTATTGGACCAAATATCGAATATCAGGTGAAGTACCCTCAAACTTTAAGAAAAATGTTATAATCCCCATTCCAAAGAAAGCAGGCGCAGTCAGCTGTGAAAACTACAAAACCACCAGATTAATAAGTCATGGTTGCAAAATATTAACACGAATTATTTACAGAAGGATGGAAAAGCTGGTAGAAGCCGGCCTCGGGGAAGATCTGTTTGGGTTCAGGAGCAATGTAGGAACTCGGGAGGCAATACTCACTTTACGGCTTATCCCAGAAGATATATTAAGAAAAGGCAAACCTACATTTCTAGCATTTGTAGACTTGGAGAAGGCGTTTGACAATGTTGATTGGAATAAACTCTTTCAAGTTCTGAGGCAAGCAGGAGTAAAATATAAGGAGCGTAAGGTTATTTACAACTTCTACAAACACCAGACAGCGGTTGTCAGAGTTGAAGGGCATGAAAGGGATGCAGTGGTTGTTAAGGGAGTAAGACAGGGTTGTTGCCTTTCTCCAATGTTATTCAATTTGTACATTGAGCAAGCTATAAAGGAAAGCAAGGAGAAATTTGGTGAAGGAATTAAAGTTCAGGGGGAAGAATTAAAAACATTGCGTTTTGCCGACGACATAGTAATTCTGTCAGATACAGGAAAGGACCTGGAAGAGCAATTGAATGGAATGGGCAGTGTGCTGAAAGGTGCATATAAGATGAACATTAACAAGAGCCAAACTAGGGTAATGGAGTGCAGTCTAAGAAAATCAGGCGATGCTGAAGGAATTAGATTAGGTAGCGAAACAATAAAGGAGGTAGATGAGTTTTGTTAATTGGGCAGTAAAATAACAAATGATGGTCGCAGTACAGAGGATATAAAATGCAGAATGGCAATGGGTAGAAAAGCGTTCTTGAAAAAGAGAAATTCGTTAACATCCAATAATGATTTAAGCCTAAGGAAGTCCTTTCTGAAGGCATTTGTATGGAGTGTTGCCTTGTATGGGAGTGAAACATGGGCGATAAACAGTGCGGACAGGGAGAGGATTGAGGCTTTTGAAATGTGGTGCTACAGAAGAATGCTGAAGATTAGGTGGGTGGATCGTGTAACTAATGAGGATGTACTGAATTGGGGAGAAAAGAAATTTCTGACTAAAAGAAGAGATAGATTGGTAGGGCACATTCTTAGACTTCAAGTAATTGTGAATTTAGCGTTGGAGGGAAGTGTGTGGGGTAAAAACCGCCGATGAAGACTAAGAGATGGATACAGTAAGCGGATTCAGACAGATGCAGTTTGCCGTTCTTATGTGGAGGTGAAGAGGCTTGCTCAGGATAGGGTATTGTGGAGAGCTGTATCAAACCAGTCTCCGGACTGAAGACCACAACAACAACCGAATATCATGAACAAATGACGATTAATATTGACATAGTAGACTTAATTGTACATTGCTCCGTTTTACGTAAAGCGACGTTACCTGTCCAAACAGTTCTAATACACATACCAGATGACGCGAGTAGACTACACGGCTATGTAGAGTTACTTAGTGAACAGTTATGTTTACACGAAGGTGTTACAATCTGTAAAAGAAATTGAAAGTGGCTCCAAAGTGCAACATTCATAATGAATTGCGGGTAGTGATAATCACTTTGCACCAAGAAGGTAATAGTGCCCGACAAATAGCAAAGAAACTGAAGATTTCTATCAACGTAGTTGTCTAAACCATTCTCTGGCATCCAGATACCAACTGCTAAGAAGATAGTCCTCGCTGAGGAGCACCCATGAAAATAGCAGAACCCCAGGAAATATATTTGGTAGTGACCAGTAAACGTAACAGATTAAAAACTGTCGGTGAATTGACTGCTGAAGTAAACGCAAAGAGGGATACACCACTGAGTGAGTAACACTGGGACGGCCGTGGCAGACAACAATGTCCAACGTTATGCAGCAAATAAGGAAACCACTGTGGCGCCCCGTTAACTAGAAGAAAAGGTTTCAGTGGGTTGAAGCACTCCAATATTGGACAGTATGGGATCGGGACAGAGGCACTCACTGATCAATCCCTTTCGTGCGCCCTTTACCCCATTAAAGCTTGAAACCTCAGTGCGTAATTTCTACTGTCAAGCATGGAGAGGGATGTTAATGGTTTGGAGATCTTTTATAGAGAATGAAGGCGGATAGTTGATGAAAATATCTGAAAAAATCAACTTAAGGGAGTATAATGCCATTCTCTAGCGATATGCGAAGATATCTGGTGGACATATTATGGCAAAGGACTTTCCTTGTAGCAAAACTGCGACCCAAAATGTACGTCTCGCCTGTGTGTGTGTGTGTGTGTGTGTGTTTGTGTCTGTGTGTTGATGGTAATGAGGGACCAAACAACGAGGTCATCAGTCCCTACGTCTCGCTTGTGTCGGGATTACGTGACGTCTCTAGAGGTTCGGAAAGTATTGACAAACATGAAACGGCCGCCGCAGCACTCTAAGCTGCTATGGGATGCGTTGGACAGGAGGATCCGAAGCGGGTAATCGTGAATGGGACAGTTTCGGGAGGTCCTGCAGCAAGAATGTAGATTAATTCCATCTGAAACTGTGTCAAAACTGGCCCGGTCCATGCAAGGCGGTGATGAACGCAAAGGGTCACAAGACAACACACCAGTTCAGACACCACACCGATTTTAACAATCACCGATCATGACGCCGGAGGAAGGAGTAGAGGCCGTCTTCTGCATCTGGAAGTAGATCTGGCCAAACCTATTTTGTCGCTAGACGCAGTTTTAGAGAGTAGATTAGTAGTTTCTTTTTCATAATCAAAATGGGTGACTAGTAGTTGGGGGACTGCAGCGACAATAATGAGTCTGGGCCGCCCAGTGCCAGGGGCTCATCGCGATTAGCTCGGTAAGCTGGCCGTCATCAGCATCAGGATTGTAACTACTGGCACACCTGTGACGCTGCAGTAATGACTAGTGGGAGACGTAATGAAACGGTCGGGCCCCGTGGTCTCGAGGTAAACCGCTCGACTGGAAAACGAAGGGTCGCGAGTTCGAAACCCGGTCGGAACTCTGATTTTTCAGTCTTCGCTTTTACCCAGCCTTCACCTCTCAACGATGTGAGGAGTCGCCAGAAACGACACGTGATTCGGATTCCGTGTTAAGCTGTAGGTCCCTTTCCCAGTTGGATAAGTCAAAAAATGTTCAAATGTTTGTAGAACTTATGGGACTTAACTTCGGGGTCATCAGTACCTAAGCTTACAAACTACTTATGAACTACCTAAGACTAAGGATGGCACAAATATCCATGGCCGAGGGGGGATTCGAACCGCCGACCGTAGTGGCCGTGCAGACCGTGACTGGAGTGCATCAGTCTCCTCGGCCACCGCGGCCGGCGTCGAATTGGCCTCCAGTTGAAAGAATCACACCACGCCAATGAGGCATGCGAAATTATTATTGCTATGAAACAAAATTGAATTGTATAAATCTATGTTTGCAAGTAGCTTAATACGACCCTTTATAAATCTTACAACCAAACCTACAGATGTTAGACACTGAGATCGGTACCAAACGTTCTATATCGATAGCGTATCGACCTAAACTTCTATATAATTCGCGCTATTTGCTGCCGTCCAGAAGAACACGCGTAAACTAAAATAATAAGTAACTCCTAACCAACGGAGCACAGGAAAAGCATATCTGTGTGTGTGGGGGGGGGGGGGGGTCTGCCGCGCTGAACTCCCGTGGGGTAGTTGATCGAGCGAACGTAAAAGGAGTCTTCGGATTTTATAGCACAGTGTTTTGGCAGTTTGCTTTTGCTTCTTTTTATTTGAAAGTAGCAAACCTGTAGAGTGCATTCGTTGAAGAAACAAACAACTGCACCATACATGCAGAAGTATAAAATTTTTGTGTCTCAGCCTCGTCGCCGCTTTTGTGTCTCGTTTCCGTCGTAGGTGTCGGTGGCCGAGTGGAATGAGACCGACACAGGAATAAAGATAGCACGCTGGTGCAGGTACGGAGAGGAGCAGCCAGAAACTAGAAACACTAGAGTAAATTAGAACGAGATATATATTGCACAGAATTTATACAATACTTAACCTTTACATAGTACTGCAGAATGTTGATACATAGTTGAGCTAGAGTCCTGCCTAGTGCCTAACTGATAGCCAAGTCTTCACTGGTGCCTATCGGATTCCGAAGTCTTTACTGGTTCCTAACTCAGTCCCAAGTGATCGATGTCGTTCAGTGGTGGCCGCGAGCGGAGTTGCAGCAGAGGGCGCTCGTGGCTGTCGTCGTAAGAACGCCGCGCCGTGCGTGCATGGCGGCGCGCGGCGAAAGTAGGTGGCGCGCACTTTTTACTTGTGCGACACCACAAAAATCAATAATAATAAATGACTGCTAGATGGGCAGCACCGCCGTTCAGCGGATGTGCGTGCTGTGGGTAGAGTGCCGTGCGTTTTCCCGCACTATCAAGTGGGGCTGACGTTTCCGTCCAGCCGGTTGCAGTGGCCGAGCGGTCTGCGGCGCGCCAGTCACAGTCTGCACGGCCGCTACGGTCGGGGGATTCGAATTCTCAATCTTAAAAACTGCTTATGAACTACCTTATACTAAAGACAGCACATACATCCATGCCTTAGGGGTGATTCAACCCCCGACGGGGAACGCCCTCGCGCATCGTAGCATAGCGCCTCAATACGCTCCGCCGCGGCTCGAATTCTCCCTCGGGCATGTGTGTTAGTGTTGTCCTTAGCGTAAGTTAGTCTAATTTAGTTAAGTAATTAGTGTGTAAGTCTAGCGACTGATAACCACGCAGTTTGGTCGCATAAGACCTCACAGACATTTGAACATTTTGTTGCCGTCCAGTTCACACGCGACTGTTACTGCAGCAGCTGACAATGGTGTTTTGCGAAATGAACCAGTGGAACGTTACAGACATTCTCTTTCAACAATTTTCAACGTACTGCGGTTTAGAAAAAAGCTCTATGCGGGGCTTGAACCCATGATCCTCTGTTCAAGCGTAACGTGATAATCTCTCATAGTTATGCTTTTCCTGTACTCCGTAGATTTCGCACGTTCTCCTGGACGGCAGCACATAGCACGAATTATATACAAGTTTCGGCTGATACTCTATCGATATACAATGTTTGTTACCGATCTGAGTGTCTGACATCTGAAGGTTTGGGCGTTAGATATTGGGTTCTATTGGAGAAGGATAAAAAAAGTCACTATTTTGAGGAATCGAATGCTTGTTGCAACTTTCTGTGTGTTATTTGAGCTTTGTAAATAGTTGGAGAACAGTAAAATTCAATTTCATACTGTTTATTTATTTATCAGTATTGAGCATTACATATGAGACAGTTATTTAGTTTTACATTAGATGGAAGTTTAATACATATATTCAAATACTAAAATTTATTAATGTGGTAAATACACTACTTTAATACATGTGGGAATAATGGATCTTATTAATTTACTAATAAACTCGTCTGCAGAACGCTGCCAAACTACTTCGTCATATTACCAGCAATTATACACTACGTTGCATAGAGATTAGACGGGATTGTAATTCCAAATACAAAGATTATTAACAATTTCATACTGTGCTTCCCGTCTAATCTAATATATAAAGCAGAGTGTCCGTATGGTTTGTACGTGTTGCATACAAATCTACAGTTTTGTTCCAATCTTTATGAAATTTTGTACACGTAAGTCTCAATCAATGAGGACGGTCGCCGTAAGTGTAAGAATCACGTACGATATATAGTTCACGAGATATGACGTCATAGACAATGCGCTGCGCGAAAAACTGCTGCATTTTGCGACAATGCTGCTCATTTTCTCCTGAACGATTAGACCGATTTCAACCAAACTTGGTACACACATTCCTTACCGTGAGTTAACAATTGCTGCATGGTTAAGAATCACATACGGCACATGGTTCAAAAGATATTACGTCATAACCAATAGAAGTAGCAAAAAATGCCATATAATGCGGTGAGACTTTCGAAATACACTGTATGAGAATGACAGCGCTTAGGGACTTGCAACAAACTTTACACATAATTTCAAACCTTTATTAAACTTTTTCTCGCTGCCAACCATAGTAAAATGATGAAAGGAAAAAAGTTTCTCGCTTATTACTTTTCCAAATGTTCAAATGTTTGTAGAACTTATGGGACTTTACTACGGGGTCATCAGTCCCTAAGCTTACAAACTACTTATGAACTACCTAAGAGTAAGGACGGCACAAATATCCATGCCCGACGGGGGGATTCGAACCCCCGACCGTACTGGCCGTGCAGACCGTGACTGGAGCGCCTCAGTCCCCTCGGCCACCGCGGCCGGCTACTACTTTTCCGCTGTTTATGAAGTAAAACTACGGCATTTGGTACGACGTTACAATTCATAATTTGAACTCTAGAAATTGTAGCGACAGGAAATTTTACAGACAGTATACAAGCATATAGTTGAATGTACTTTCTAAATAGTAACACAATATGACACGTAGTTCATGAGATATGAGTATATAAACAGTAACGTTAATGGAAAACCGCCCCATCGAGCTCCAATTTTAATCTATTAGTTATTTATTACTAACTGAATTCCCAAGAGATTTTACAGACATACAGCCCTTATAAAAATAAATAAATACCTGAAAAATAGCAGGAATAAATAAATAAATACCCGGGCAACGTCGGGTTTTCAGCTAGCCTTATATAATTGCTGGTAAGATGCGATAGAAAGTAACATGTATATGAGGAAGTAGTTTGTAGCGCCCTGCCAACGGGTTTCTCGTCTTGTGCGGGAGAATGGGCCGACGCCGCGGAGGGCGGTGACACCTCTGCGTGGGCCGCAGCCGCCTCATCGTCGCTGACAGCCGCTAAAAGCCGCGCGTTTGCCTGGCCTGCCGAGGTGTGTGCGTGCGTGTGTGTGTCTGAGAGCATGCGGATGATGCAGGTCACAGCATTGCTGCCAGTCGGCCTGCGCTACATTCTACGAGGGGGAGTCAGTAAATAAGTCGCAGACTGATGCACACACGCCAGTACTGCCATTACAAGTCTAAAGATTGCTGACTCCACCTGTACATACAAACACCGGTCCCATCGTTAGAAAAGGCCTTTTGTCTGGAGCTTGGAATTTTTATGACAGCGTTTGCATTTTGAACTTTATTTGGTTCCTTAAATTCCTGCAACCCACCAGACGAATGTATCGTAGAGGTTAGAGAAATACCCCTCTCTCAATTTGCGACTAATTTACTGCCACATCTTTGGAATACAAGTGTGTTATCAGCGCGCTACAGAAACGTTTCACTAAGAAGTTCCTTCCGTATGGTGAAACCAGTCACAGATAGGTATCGAAAACAAAGTTGAACTGTGAAATGAGCGAAAAACAATCGAAATTTGTGTTGTACGCGTACAAGTATTGAGAAACGAAGAATTGAATCGGATTACGTATCTGCAGCAAGACAGGCCATTTCAGTCAAGGCGTAGGCTTGCTAATTCGAGACACGACATAAGCTTGGATTCCATCGTCTGTAGAATAAAGTACCTCTTCCGAAAGACAACGTTTACTGTGGAATCAGCAGTTAATGACGAAACTTTAAAAGTTTTACGGGACACTTATCTAAGGACGCTCAAGAAATAGCTGCTTGTATTTGGTCCAATACTACACTATGGAGAGCTTTAAGTCCTCTTGCCTACACTGAGAACCAAAGTAACTCACCAAAAGTAAACGTATAGTAAGCCTTCTTTCACGATAATATTGTGGGTCCGAATTTCTTTACGGAGCAAACTGTGACGTCAAGCAACTACCTAAATATGTTGCAGTCGTATGCAGTTTTATAAGTCAAAGGTGTCATCTTCCAACAAGACGGCTCTTCTCCATACTACACCACCATCGCTCGGGAATTTCTCGGTGTAACGTTTTCACACCTATCTAGAGGAAGGGGTGGATTCAAGCCAACCGCGGCGGAGCGGCCGAGTGCATTGAGGCGCTAAGCTACGACGCGCGAGGCCGTTACCCGTCGGGGGTTCAAATCCCCCTAGAGCATGGATGTTTATGCCGTCTTTAGTATAAGCTAGTTCATGAGTAGTTTGTAAGTTTAACGACTGATGACCTCGCAGTTAAGTTCCATAAGTTTTACAAACATTTGAACAGTGAGAATTCGAACCCCCGACCGTAGCGGCCGTGCAGACTGTGACCGGCTGGACGGCAACGACAGCCCCACTAGAAGATAATACTTTTGTATAAAGGAAACGAATTTCCTGAACGGGTCTGCGATCCTCATTTTTTCAATAAGAATAAAAATCGGTAAATTATATTGGCTGCTTACGACGTTTCGGCATCTGCCATCACCAGATCTAAAAACCTCTGAACTTGCAAAGTAAAGTTTGGCGTCAATAATAAAAAATCTACCTAGTGAGTTAACGCGTATAATTTTAGCGATCTAGACGGTTTTCATTCTTACTGAGAAGATAATACTTGTGAACAGGCTAGTGTTTCTACACAAAACGTTGGGCTATATCACGTGGCGTTTGGAAATGTCGGTACGGAGACGGCTCCGGGCTTCCTCCTACTGGCGGCGGCGCATTGTGTATCGCGGGCGGGTATCGGCTGCCAGCCGCAGGCGCCGACATGTCTGCTAGTGGCGCAGCGCACCGCCTACCACACCAGCTAGCTGTACGTGTCTGGAAACACAACACTTCGCTGTTATAACTGCAGCGATATTATATTGAAAGACTACACTGCTTAATATTACTTGGATAAATATGCACTTAATGTTTTTTTTAATATCAAAACGCAATTGAATTTTCTTTAATCATTTTCTTTTATTGTAATCGAATGAGATTATTATAAATTACTATTACGACATATTTTAATTGGAAAAAAACATAGAGAGGTTGTTACGGGGAATGGGAAGCAAATGATGTGTTCCATCAGTAGAACAGACGATGTAATAGACTGCCTACACTACACATGGCCGTCCTCTTCGAGAGTACTGCTGCGCTGCATGGAATCGTTTTCAGATAGGATTGCCGGAGGACATCGAAAGTCAAGTGTTAATGTTGTTTCAATGCAGTCCCCGTATTTACACCCCAGGAGATGGACAAAGAAACGTGAACACCATGCAGCATACTACATCTTCTTCGTACATGTTAACAATGAGAGATGACCGCAGTGCTCTAACCGCGTACGAAGTCTTGCACGTTACCTCCAAGTGTACAAGGTGTCTCAGTTATCTTGACCACCCAAAATATCTGTGGAACAATAACAGCTGTTGTAAAACGACTTTCACGAGTACTAATGTAAGGCACGGTTTCATGAATGTAAATGTTTTGAAACATCCAGAATGAAACTTTCACTCAGCAGCGGAGTGTGCGCTGATATGAAACTTCATGGCAGATTAAAATTGTGTGCCAGAACCGGGACTAGAACCTGGGATCTTTGCCTCTCGCGGGCAAGCAATCTACCGACTGAGCTATCCCTACACGATTCACGATCCCTACTTCCGCCAGTATTTAAGTTTGGAATGTAACAGGCGAGATACTGGCGGAGAGTAAAGTTGTGAGGCGGGATCGTGAGTCGTGTCGGGATAGCTCAGTCTGTAGAGCGCTTGCCCGCGAAGGGCAAAGGTCCCAGGTTCGAGTCCCGGTTCCGGCACAAAATTTTAATCTGCCAGGAAGTTTCATTTAGAAATATTCTAAAACGAAAGCATATATATAGAAAGTTAAGTGTTTTAAATGGACATCTTATATTATTTTATCAGCAATTAGGCAAACAATGACGTTGATTACATCACAATTAGCCAATTACATCCCGAGATATTGCGAAGCAAAGTTCTGAAAGAACATGAAACGCGCCGCTAGCGCACATCGTGAGACTCAGGCGTGAAACCCCTTGCTGCCCGTAATGGCAGGACGTGCGCTAGGCGCACGTTTCACGTTCTTTCAGAACTTCGCTTCGCAATATCTCGGGATGTAATTGGCTAATTTTTGTGTAATAAACGCCGTTGTTTATGATATTGGTCATGCAATAGACTGCTGATAGAATAATACAGAATGTCCATTTAAAAACACACAATTTACTGTTAAAAATCACACATGCTTTAGTTTCAGAATGTTTCAAAACATTTACATTCATGAGCCCCTGCCTTACATTGATACCGGTGAAAGTCGACTGCGAAACTCAACACTCTCTGTAGTAATGCACGGTTCGTGCTTGATGACCTTCGCAGTTTTGTCCTCTTAAAACACCAAACCAACAACAACATTCAAGGAAGTGCTGCAATTACTAAACCCTCAACAGCGAAAGCCAACGCAAAGCCGGCCGCGGTGGCCGAGCGGTCTGCGGCACACCAGTCACGGTCTGCATGCCCACTACGGTCGGGGGTTCGAAGCCCCCCTCGGGCATGGTATTAGTATTAGTTAGTTCATAAGTAGTTTGTAAGTTTAGGGACTGATGACCCAGTAGTTAAGTCCCATAAGCTATACAAACATTTGATCATTTCCAACGCAAAGCTGCGAAGGAAGTAGTGCCACTGTCGTAAAACGTCGTCACATCATAACTGAAAGTTCGTGATATGGTCCCATGAATCGTCGTTTACATAATTTACTACGAACAACCGGGTTTACGAGTGGAAAACCCCAAAATCAGCTTACTATTCATCATGCCTGCTACCTACAGTCCACCAAGGGGAGCTCAGTCATGATAGCAACACATGGTAATCAACTGTGTCATTACCGTCACTGTTGGATAACTGTGAATTAATATCTCACCATCTTGCTATAATTTGCTACTAACAAACACTGCCATATTCAAATACACACACTCACACTCTCACACACACACACACACACACACACACACACACACACACAGCCAAAACGTTTTTGTACAGCATCAGACAATTTTCAAACAACCCCCTAATCAACCAAATCACCGAGTCTCAACATAATGGAAGCACTTGGAGTTTCACAGCTGACAATAAGGACAAAATTTAAGCTATAATGTGGTTGAAGTAATTGGCTGATGTTTTGGTACGAGAATAGATAATATTTCGAAGATTTGCAGCTGTCCTCAAAGCCAATGGTGGGTGAAATATACCTATACTATGTTTCGGTGTGAATGAATAGTGTCTAAGAACGTCAACACCAAGCGGGAAATATTATTTTGAAAAACTCTATATATGTTACTATTATGACAAAGATATGCAATGTACCCAGTTTGAACTGTAATTCATCAACATTGGTGGCCAAAGAACACTTAATTAGAAAATGTTACCAGTAAAACCCGCTTCATTTTGTCTTCTTGTCGGGACCATTTGAAAGAGCTATCTTTAGAGTACTGAAGCAGCTTCTACAGTGAAAATATCTTCCAGTCAGAATTGTATACCTCATTAGTTTCCTATCAGAGTACGCTGATGCAATTGCTCCAGACGTAGGTGATATACAACCTCTCGCTGAACGAAAGATCTCTACCCAAATATTGGAAAGTTGCACAGGGCACATCGATGTTCAGTAAGCGCTCCGAATTACAGGCTATATCCTTGACGTCAATTTGCAGCAGGGTTCCGGAATATATACTGGTTCAATCATTACGAAATGCCTCGAACACAACGTTCTGTCGGCCCCGTGCTCAAAACTGGTTTAGAAAATATTGTTCTTGTGAAATATCACTAGCTTTTAACTTACAAGTGATGAACGCTATAGACAAGGTCTTTCAAATTGAATAAATATTTAAGATTACCTGACATAGTCGGGTTTGGAGGCGATCTGATCGTTTTATATTTTTCAAAATGAGAAGCCGAGATGGCACATTAATAGTTTATTAAATGACGACCGGTTTCGGTGCACTGTGTCACCATCATCTGGTCACATATGTGTTATAAGCTGGTCATCTTGTTAAAAAAAATTGGGTGTAAAATAACAAGTGCAACATTGCACTTAGTCATTATATAAAAAATACACAAGTTAAAAACATGACAGCTTACAAAATATTTAGAAGCTGTCATGTTTTAGCTTGTGTGTCTTACAAAATAGAATGTATGTGTGTGTATGTATCTATGTTTATATGTATGTATGTATGTATGTTCCACATCTCCTCCTAAACTACTGGACCGATTTCAATCAAACTTGGTACACATGTTCTTTAATATCAGGCAACAATCGCTGTCGAGGTAAGAATCACCTACGACACATACGTAACGACATATGACGTCATAAACAATAAGATGCGCGAAAAACTGCTGCGTCAATCGACAATGCTGCACATTTTCTCCTAAACCACTGGACCGATTTCAACCAAATTTGGTACACATATTTCGTACGTGAGGAAACAACTGATGTAAGAGCTATAACGTCATGAACAATAGGAATCGCAAAAAGCTGCTACGTAATGCGCAGAGACTTTATAAATACACTGTATGAGAATGACAGTACTTGGCGACTTGCAACCAACTTTAAACATAATTTCAAATCTTTATTAAACTTTTTCTCGCAGACAACGACATCAAATTAATAAAAGGAAAAAAGGAAAAAAGTTTCTCGCTTACTACTTTTCTGCTGTTCATGGAGCAAAACTATGGCATTCGGTATAACGTTACGATTTGTAATTTCTACACTACCAATTGTACTCGCAGGTTATTTTGCAGACAGAATACACACTTAAAGCTGAATGTACGTTCGAAATTGTATCACAGTACGACATGTAGTTCATGAGATATGAGGACGTAAAGAGTAACGTTCATGGAAAACCGCCCCATCCAAACCTCACGTTTTAATCTATTACTTCTTTACTACTAACCATATTCGCAATAGATTTTCCGACATCCAGCACTTATACAAATCAATATATTCTTGCAAAATTTTACAATTGTACAACATATCTATACTAACAATAAATTTGTAAATGTACCCCTGTCGCTGTTCGCTTTAATCTTCAAAACTACTGGACGAATTTTGATGCGGTTTTCACAGGTAACATGAGCGCAGATTGGTTTAGGATCCAGGCATGATTTCATCAAAATACGATCGCGAAGTGTTTTCATAGACCGTCGTGTCTGTCTTTTCATCTATTAGAAACCACTTCTCCAAAACTACTTTATGAGTTCGCATGGGGCAACTTCAACGTACCTTGGGACAACATATAGACTTAGTTTCATAAATTCGGATCACAGAAAGAAGAACAATCACAATTTAACATTTTTCATCGACAACCGTCATATCTTTCTCTTTCATCTCCAAAAGTAATAGACGAATTTTCAGGGGTTTTTCGTAGTAAACGTGAGGATATCTTGCGGTTACAGAAACGCTTCATTTCACAAAATCAGATCAGAAAAATTAAGATACCACAATTTAAACATTTCTCTCAAAGCAATGGCATGTATCTATATGTAGAGAGTAATCTGCAAAAGTACTAAATGAACATGGAGGTATCACAGATAAATAGAGAATATCCTGGGGTAACATGTAGGCTTCATTTCATCAAAATCAGATCAGGAAAGCAAAAGATATCGTAATTTGCAGTTTTAGGTGTATTTCATGCTTGGAAAGAGCGGCGCAATGCAGCAAAGAACTAATAGATAACGCTGCGGCTGTTCGTGTGAAGTTCGGGGCAGAGATCGGATTATTACCCTTTGAGAAAATAGTACATACTCCTTGACTTTTCAAATGTACCGTTATCACAGTCTTAACGTATATGTACAACTGGTATGAAAGTTTAAGTCTGTCGCTTGGAGCGACAATAGCGCATCTAACAGAAAGAGAGCCAACCGCAAGAATAATAATTGTATTCAGTGATATTTCTACTTCATTAAGGAAATACTTATTACTTATTATATTTCAGTTTTTCATGCCTGAGCCCATTGTCCAGAGATATGAAAGATCATGAAATGTTTTAAATGGCGAATATAACTGATGTATGATGTAAGATACATCATATTCATGAATAATGCCTATTTCTAACACGTTTCGCAAACGTATTAAAAGAAAAAAAAAACAACTACTAACACGTTTTTATGCGGTTTTCACCGGAAATTTGAGCTGAGATCGGGGCAACATATAGGCATGATTTCATTAAAATCAGATCATGGAAAATAAGTTACATCGCAATCTTAAGTGTTTTCAGTAACTGTCTGTTCATCTATTAGAAGTACCTACTCTCCTAAACTACTTCACGGATTTGCATGGAGCAACTTTGTTTCATAAAAGTGGAATCAGAGAAATTGTTTTAGATGTACGTTATGCTTGAAGTATGGATTGCGTAGTACAGAAAACAAGCGATAGAGGCGCTCTAGTGCACCAAAGAACTAATAAACACCTCTGCTGCATAATAAGGATGCGGTAGTACAACAAGGAAGCGAACGTCTGTGACAGAATTAAGCAATCTTATGTCTACTAATACCAACAAACATTGAACATAGTGTTACTGATTTCGCTTTGTGTATGATATACTTAACGACATTTCTTTGCTTATTTTGGCATGTTTCTCTTTTTGTATTAAAAACTTTATGAAGATACATACAGGTCCTCCTTCAACCACCGTTGCGAAGCAGGGGCATATAAGCTAGTTTTTTATATAATGACAAAGTGCAATGTTGCACTTGTTATTTTATACCCAATTTTTTTAACAAGATGACCCGCTTATAATACATACGTGACCAGATGATGGTGACAGAGAGCACCGAAACCGGTCGACATTTAATACACTACTAATGTGTGATCTTGACTTCTCATTTTGAAAACTATGAATCAATATTTGTAGATTACCAATTAGGCTTTTAAAAGAGTACCGACAATTATGTACAAATAGTGAACATGTGCATAATCGTCTCAGATATGTGACTGGATTGAACATTGCCTGTCTGACAGGACAGTTTGTACTAACTGAATGAAAGGTATCGGCTAAAACAGAGGTGAGACACGGCGTTCCTCATTGTGGTGTTATAGGTCCTCTGCTATTTAAACTATTGGGGAGAAAATCATACTTGTCGTCTTATGTTGTTTCCAGTGATATCATTCATCGTCTACTAAGGTTATCCGAAGATCCAAATCAGCTGCAGAACAATTTAGATAACTTATCTGCAGTCGTGAATTGCAAATATTTTTATTTAATCACCGCGCCAAAATACATGGGTTTTAAGTATTTATATGTCTTATTAGAAGCTACCATTCTTTTCTTGTCTCCAAGAACTTGCTTAATGTAACCGAGAAAGTCATAATGCTGTCTCGTTCGTCAGGGATGAATAGACTAGTTCCACGTACGCTTAAATCTGCAACATGAAAATAATTCAGCGGAACTGAAGGACCGTAAAAACCTGTTTGACATTATCTGACATGGTACAATGATGACGATCTACATTACTTAATTATATTCAAAAAGAAAAATCCTGTATAGCAGAATGGTTAATTAATTTAATTAAGACCGCTTTCCATGGGAAGATGACGATGGTGATGATGATGACGGCATAGCCCATCGAAACCGGTCATCAATAAATTAATGAATCATTCTGCGATCTTGACGTTTTCCTTTAGAAGATAAAAAAACCGTTTGGTTAAGGAATCTGAATTACCAGTTACTAAATATATACAACCTGCCAAGAACCCAATATTCTCAATAATTGCAGTCATAAGAAGGAAGGCTGGAAGATTTGCGTTTAAAGACCCATCGACAGCGTGGTCATTAGAGACGGAGCTTACGCTCGGGTTGTTTGGGTAACGATGGGGAAGGAAATCGGCCATGCCCTTTGAAAGGAACCATGCCGGCATTTGCCTGGAGTGATTTAGGGAAATCACGGAAAACCTAAATCTGTATGGCCGGAGGTGGATTTGAACAACCATGCTCCAGAATACAAGTCCAGTGTGTTACCATTGCACCACTTCGCTCGGTTGCAGTCATAAGAGCAGACTGCTTAACATTGCTTGGATATATATACCTGGCAGGGGGTTCGTCGAACCACTTTTATGATAATTCTATATAGTTACATCTCTAATAGCTCGCGGGAGATAGGAACACCTAAATCTTTCTCCCTATGTAGTCCGGTGCAAACGATACATGTTCGAATTCGAAAACGAAAATTGGTTAAAGAAACTTCGCAAATAGATCTCGCCACAACAAATAACGCTTTGTTTCACAAGGACGTTACTTTCTGAATCTCTGTTCACTATGGATCAATAGGTATTTCTCTTGGAGTTATTTTATAATAT
This sequence comes from Locusta migratoria, assembly GCA_026315105.1. Classification (NCBI taxonomy): domain Eukaryota; kingdom Metazoa; phylum Arthropoda; class Insecta; order Orthoptera; family Acrididae; genus Locusta; species Locusta migratoria. The sequence continues at coordinate 552,281,849 of CM048744.1, forward strand.
TTGACGAAATTATATCTTCTGAAATCCTGCTGCAAACCGACGTCAAAAATATTGGCCTGTAATTTTGCGCCTCACTCCTATTGCCTTTCCTGTATATTGGAGTGACCTGTGCAACTTCCCAGTCTTTGGGTACGGAACGTTCGCTGAGTGAGTGGTTGTATATGCTATTGCATCAGCATACTCTGAAAGGAACCTAATTGGTATAAGATCGGTGCCGGGAGACTTTTGTTAATTGATTTAAGTTGCTTTAATACTCAAGGGGTATCTAGTTCTAAATTACGCATACTGGCAGCTGTTCTTGATACGAATTCTGGGTTATTGAACTTCCTTTTATTCTAATTTAATTAGATTAGTATAAATTACTGTTACGGCAGATTTAAATTGGAAACAACACATAGAAAATGTGTGGAAAGTGAAGAAAAGGTTGTGTTCCATCAGCAGAACACTAACACGATGTAACAGAATTAATAGAGATACTGCACTACACTACACTTTCTCGCGGTACCGCTGCGCTGCTTGGGGTCGTTTTCAGATAGGATTGCCGGAGAACAAAAAATGTTCAAATGTTTGTACAGCTTATGGGACTTAACTACGGGGTCATCAGTCCCTAAACTTACAAACTACTTATCAACTACTTACGAACTAGGACGGCACAAATATCCATGCCAGAGGGGGAATTCGAACCCCCGACCGTAGTGTCCGTGCAGACCGTGACTGAAGCGCCTCAGTCCCCTCGGTCACCGCGGCCGGCTTGCCGGAGGACATCGAAAGAGTACAAAGAAGGGGAGCTAGTTATGTATTATCCCGATACAGGGGAGAGAGTGTGCGTCGGAAATGAGTTGGGGTGGAAATCATTTCAACAACGCTGTTTTCGTTGCAGTGAAATCTCCTTACGAAATTTTTATCGCCGACATTTTTCTCTGAATGCGAAACTATATTCTTCATTTTCAACTATATATAGGGAGAAATTATTATCAAAACAAGTTAATAGAGATCAGAGCTCGAATGGAGAGATTTCTTTCTTGCCACATGCTATTTCAGTGATGGTGCAAGGACGTAACCAAAGGGGGAGGGGGGGGTCTTGGGGGGTCTTGGGGGTCCGGACCCCCTCTATCACCTAAACGATAAAATACTACTCAGACTTACGCTAATCACAAAACACACACACACACACACACACACACACGGTCCATGGTGGACTCTAACCTCCGAAGGGACTAAATTAAATAAGACACGACCTACTTCCTAGTTACCATGTAGTGAAACTGAATGATATTATTATCAGTCATATGACGAAAAAGAGTATGCAGTACCGACAGTCAAGAAAGCCATCTATACATTTTAATTATCGATACATCTGTAACAGCATCGGCAATTGCCCAGTCCTCCTTTAGCCATTGTCCATCGTTGGCCTTACTCAATTATTGCTATGTTAAGCACTTCAGTTCTTACTTGCAGTGCAATATAATGTAACTGATATCGTTTATTTCTTTTGTGCTGTTAGGATAGTATCCAATTATGGATAACTTCGATATAAGAAAAAAGAGAAAAACCAACTTTCATTCGTCCACTAGCGTCATGGTAAGTTAAAATACGTACTATTATAATAGCTTATTTATCTTTTTACAGCAGTTAAATGTTAGCAGTGGAGTCGTTATTTGGAATGGCAATATTCTAGTATATCACAACGCACCGCTCTCAGTACGCGCAATACTTTCCAAAGTTAGCTTTGAGAGTAATATTTCATCTATAGGATGGATACGTTGCAATGACAACAAGAGTAAAAGAATCAATAATCTTGGAAATAAATGTACATTAACCGATTATAGACTTACGCTCCCTAAATCGGTATACAAGGTATTTATGGTGATGCAAAACTTAATGCAAATTTTGGAAACACCGAGCTACAGTCGTGGCTTACAGGAAGCGAGTTGGTGACGTGCAACCGTGCCGTTGCCTGTGATCAAATTCAAAGAAACATTTCTCATTCTGATAAACTGACTTCGTTTGGAATAACAACTAAAGGTTCTGCAACAATTTTTAAGAAATGTTTTCCGCAATTTTGTATATAAAATACTGTAGTATTTGTAAGAAGGTTTAACAAACGCAAACTATCTATATAAAATATAAATATGTTAAATTTGCCGGCCGCAGTGGCCGAGCGGTGTCCAATCCCCCCTCGGGCATGGATGTTTGTGTTGTCTTTAGTATAACCTAGTTCGTAAGTAGTTTGTAAATTTCAGGACTGAAGACCCCGAGGTTAAGTCCCTTAAGCTTAACAAACATTGTAAATTTGTTTTTAGAATAAATAGAAGCGCGAGCCTTTGAAATTTCTCTTTAACTAGTCCGACCTCCCCCCCCCCCTTCACAATATTCTGGCTACGTCACTGAATGGTGGACTGATAGCAAGAAATTGGTTTGATGAAACCTCTGGCAAGCACTTCACTGTGATGTGCAGAGTAGCCATGTAGATGTAGATGCAGATTTAGAACTCTCTGCCACAGCTCAGCTTTTGCCATGCTAAGCGACAGTGCTATGTCATTCATAAAGAGCGAGAATCACTCATTCAGTTACGATGCCATTATCGAATAGCTGTGTTGCTGTGAACGTGTATCTCAAAGCGTGTTAGCGTGATGTCCGAATAAATATTTCATGTGACGGCAATAAACCTGAAGTACTTCTCAAAGAGGCAAGGGTTATTGTTTCGCTGGTTTACAGTTTTTAAACGTGATTCTGAAAGCGGAGCTTCAAGTACTGCATTTTCAAGGCACAAAAAATGACGGTAAAAGCATGTGGTGTCGGCAAGAGAACTCCGCAGCGAATTGTCTGTGAAAGTATATACGTTATAGAGATGTCACGAATAGTTTGTTTCGTGTCGCATGGATTGCATCAAAATCGAACCTGTAACACTAATGTATGGTTTCAGCAAATATTAAGGCGCTCTTTCTTTGAAATATATATAAATTGAATATGGGATGTCACAAAAACGTGTTACAGAGTTTCATCAATGAAAAGAATTTTAATCTATCGCACTTCGCACTCACCTGCTGGGTTTTTACTCGGTAGCTTAGAAACTACTTAAACTAAGGTAAACTAACCAAAGGACAACGCAAACACCCATACCCGAGGGGGGACTCAAACCCCCGTCGACGAACGACCGCGCGCCAAAACGTACGGCTAATCCACCGTGGCCAAAAGAATTTAAAAATATATTGGTATCAAATATATTGAAACTAATGATGGAAGAAAGTTTTTAACTAAAAGAAATGACGAAAGTAACAGGACGAACCACATTGCTAAGAACGATGCAGAAGCATGAGATAGTGGTAGTTCCATTCTGTTTTACCGTGATAAAACATTGGTGAATCAAAATCATTCCAGAAAAAGCTGCCGGAAATGAGTGATGTTACTGACTGTTTTAAAATTTTTGTCGTAAAAGATTTCTGTATGATTATTATGCATGTTGGCTCTTTTTTTGGGTGTTCTGAAAGTAAATAAGTGTAGGCGTACGAATTTTCTTACAATCATTCGCAAATGAACGCTGACTCTTTCAGGAAGTGGTCCACTGAACAGTCCTTGTCATAAATTGCTTCGGTGTTGATAATAATAATAGACAATGGAAGTTCCCATTTAGCTGTGATAGGAAAACTCCTAGTACGAGCCGTGGTGGAGTAGCCAAGCGGTCTAAGGCGCCTCGCTGCGGAGCGCGCGGTTGCCCACCGTCGGAGGTTCGAGTCCTCCCTGGGGCATGTGTGTGTGTGTGTGTGTGTGTGTGTGTGTGTGTGTGTGTCGGTGTGTGTGTCGGTGTGTGTGTGTGTGTGGGAGTGTGTGTGTGTGTGTGTGTGTGTGTGTGTGTGTGTGTGTGTGTGTGTGTCGGTGTGTGTGTGTTTGTGTGTGTGTGTGTGTGTGTGTGTGTGTGTGTGTGTGTGTGTGTGTGTGTGTATGTGTGTGTGTGTGTGTTTGTGTGTGTGTGTGTGTGTGTGTGTGTGTGTGTGTGTTTGTTTGTTTGTGTGTGTTGCCCTTAGGTTAGTTTACCTTAGTTTAAATAGTTTGTAAGCTACGGAATATGCAGTTTGGTCCGATAGATTTAGAAAAATTTGAACGTATCCTAGAACGACAAACGGGTAGAGAATATTATGCTCTGGCTAAAAATATACAAACATTACGGTACAAGCCAGACTCTTTCCGAATTACAAATAATTCAACTCGTTAATTTCAACAAGTGTCGTGACAAAACGTACGACCTCGCTTTATTTACACATGAGTGTGGCCACACAGTTTTGTGTTTACCACCAAAAATCTGTTAGCATAATAAAAAAAAAAAATCACACGTTAAAGGCTATATGTCAGAAAAACAAGTTGTGTATGAAGCATCAGACAATATTCCTCCACAATCTAAGCAAACTTTGTGAACGGCCTGGAGCGTCACATGAGGGATCGCGCGGCCTCCCGCGTCGGAGGTTCGAATACTCCCTCGGGCTTGGATTTGTGTGTTGTCCTTAGGTTAGTTTAACTTAAATTATTTTGTAAGTCTAGGAACTGATGACCAACGTAGCTTGGTCCCATAGAATTACAAACATTTGAACATTTTGAAACAGACTATGTGCGGCACACTGAAAAACATCAGGTCATTGATACGGAGGTGGTATTGGACACAAGCATTGAACCTATCATCAAAAATTTACAATCAGTTGGGCTAACGACTCAGATAGCAGTCACTATAGTATAGCTAAGTAAGCTTTCGAACATCGTAAGGTTATATGTCTCGTTTTGCATAGTTAATAATAAGCACCAATATCACCGGGTAAATTCGTCAAACACTCCTATATTTTGACACGAAACACCATGCCCTTTTATAATTGGAAAAATGTATTAAACTATCAGGGTGGTTTACCTGGAGAGATATCGGAGGCTTTCGTCGTATTTATTAGCTAGCGTTCCATGAGTTTTCAAAGAAGAAAGTGTGTTGTTATTTCGTTCCATGGATAATGAAATATAGTCTCTCTTAGGGACGAGTGACGTTACACACTTATTGTTCTCTCAGCAGAAAATACGACAATACATTGACCATTTACACTACACCAATGCATGGGTGTTATACGTACACTGATCAAGGCAGCTTTCTTGTGATTATAATTTGACGCAAAAGATGGATTGTCTCTGTTTTCAAGCAGAATGGACATACTGTTGATCAAATCAGTCGTACCTTTCAATTATAACCACCGCATTCCTGTGTTCACCCAGCTAGTACGTTTATGCTCCAAAAGGCCGCACTGTACCCATTCCCACAATCGTCGTGCAGTGTTCCTGTTCCCCCACCACTCCCGTCCATCACCGCAGACCACGACTCTGGAACGCAACAGCCAGAGATGACGGTTCTGCGTGTGTGAAGAGTGCCTCTGTGATTGTATGAACGACAGCATGTGTCTCTTTTCCGACGAAGGTTAGTGGCCAAAAGCTTACATTTTTATGCCGTGGTCTTTCCGATTAGTTCCAAACAATCCGTATTATTTAATATTCACAGAATATATGACATCAACTGCTATTGGGCAAAGCTGAAAATGTGTACCCATCCGGGATTCGAACCCGGGTCTCCTGCTTTCTAGGCAGTTGCGCTGACCCCTACACCACTGGGGACACAGTGATCACCACACCTGCAAGGACTACCTAAGCACGCCTCTCGTCAGATACAAATTCCCAGCTTCTGGGAGGCGTGCTTAGGTAGTCCTTGCAGGTGTGGTGATCACTGTGTCCCCAGTGGTGTAGGGGTCAGCGCAACTGCCTAGGAAGCAGGAGACCCGGGTTCGAATCCCGGCTGGGTACACATTTTCAGCTTTGCCTAATAGCAGTTGATGTCATATATTCTGTGAATATTAAATAATAACAACTGCAGGATCAGAAGTGACGTCTGTTCTTTCGGAACAGACGCCACATGTATATATAATCCGTATTATATTGCTGATAATTGGAAATCACACACCTGCCAGAGGGAGGACTCGAAATATTCAAATGTTTGTAGAACTTATGGGACTTAACTACGGGGTCATCAGTCCCTAAACTTACAAACTACTTATGAAGTAACTAATAATAAGGACGGCACAAATATCCATGACCGATGGGGGATTCGAACCCCCTACCGTAGTGGCCGTACGGAATGTGAATGGCGCGCCGCAGACCTCTCGACCACCGCGGCCGGTGGAGGATTCGAATCTCGGACGGAAGTGGCATACAATCCCCGACATAGTACCTCATACCGCGCGGACATTCTCCACGGCGCTTTGTTCAAAACTAAAGACCTTCTTGGCTCTATCAAAGATGACTTTGGACTGAAGAAGCCCGAAGTGTATAAAAAACCTATAATTGCAGAAAAGCTTATATTGGACAGATTGATCGTACGGTTGAAGATAAATGTCTGGAACACTAATGCAACACGTTTTCTCGACCCTGAAAAATTTCCCCTCCAAAAATCGTCGTAATGAAGGGCATAGCATGTCACTGAATGAGTAACAAATCGCTGCACAGCCTTTCCGTTAATGGGGTTGCGAACTTAAGAAAACAACTGAACTCCCATTAAAGGACCAAATTATTAATAAGAATAAATGTTCTCCCTTAACTGAGATATGGAATCATAAACAACAACGATCTGGTTTTCGACCCTATTTCTTAATTTTTGATTCATCGCTTTTGTCAGCTTCTACCGTCGCTGGCGCTACAGTATTTCTTCGCTACGCAGGGGCAGCTCATTCGCGCAGCGTCTGTACCCTTGATATGAAACAGCCGCCGTATCTGCTGATACCGCAATACCGGCTGGATTGTGAACTTTGTCTCAATATGCTGACCAGATGGCGCGCTGAAATATCGTGTCGGCACGGCGATGACATCCGACAAGATAGCTGTGAAGATATCAACATTTATTGCGCCGGGAAAATCTATGCAATCACATCGGTCAAATGTTGCCCAACACTCCTCGCAAAGTTTGTTACTAATCGCCTTCGCGACGTGTGCCACCTCTTTCGCGGTGTCCGGAAATGGATGTTACTGAGCATTACCTCGAAAGCTCGTACGCAGCTAGTGACAGAGTTGCAGTACAATTTTCAGGCCTGTCTCGCGAAAATTTTCTCGTCCATAGTGACGAAGGCAGCATGCCATAGTTGCCCCATCGAATCCGGGAACATAGGATAATGTCACACAACTTTTTGCAATATCTATGTTTTCAGAGTCATTTTCCACTTGCCAGCTATTCATTGAGCACTGAAGAATTAAAGCTTATAGGCCATCCCATATCTTTAGCAAAAAAGGTACGCTACAGAGCAGTTGACCAAAAGATACGAAATAATACAACGTGTAAAATCACACAGTTTAAAATCACAACTATTTTTAAAAACATTCATTTGATAAACATAAACTGGATGCTTTAAAAATCATTATATAAAGATAACATATTTTCAATAGAAATATCATTAGTTTTGACCCTTACTAAGCCATTCAATTAAATTATTATGGCTGCGCGGGTTTATAGGGGTATGTTTGACATCTTATGTTTAAAAATTAAAGTATGTATACAAAGAGTTGGAATGAATTTAGCACTTGCAAGATAATGGAAGTGTGACTACTCGACTAGAATGCTTTTTTGTGATAAAGCAGAATCTATCGATATTTTTTCTACAGCTATCTACAGAATGGCTTCGAATCCGTGACGGGGCATTGTTAAAAAATTCTGGAGCTAATAGCAACTTCTAGTTTTAACTTTTCGAGAAAACTAATAACAACTGTAATTCATTCCGAAAATATGGTTCTCGTCCATTCATGTCTAAGTTCACTATACAATAATATCTGTTAGGCACAAATCATTCGCACTGAGATGATTTTCATGGGATATCTCGTATCGATGTGTAACTGAGTGCGAATTGTACACGAGGCTTTGTAGAGGGACTGTCCGTACGCAATGTTGCTTCAGTTTGACGGTTAGAATGCACGCTGTTTATTGCTCTCCCATTTTCCAGACAATCCTGTGACGAAATGAACTAGTCGTCATTATCTTTAATTATAAATGTTACTTTTCTATCACAAGTGGTTTAATGTGGTCATTCTACTTTTGGTAGCTCCGGGTGGATACTTTTAAGTATTTTACAATACCATTTTGGTGGAGGAGATACATCGATAAACACTTAAGAGCCAAGGATACTGATAATAGGTATGGTATGCAAACACTGAGTATGTAAACAGAGGACGCCACCTATGTGAGACCAGGTGTCTGACCCAGGCGTTAGATCGGTTACTGCTGCTACAATTGGCAGGCTATCACGATTTCAGGTGAGTGTGAACTTGGTGTTATACTCGGCGCAAGAGAGACGGGACAAAGCGTCTGCGAGGTATCGATGAAGTGGAGATTTTTCCGTACTAGTATTTCACGAGTACACCGTCAGTATCGAGAATCCGGTAAAACATCAAGTCTGTGACATCGCTGAGGCCGGAAAAACATCCCGCAATGACGGGACCAACAACGACTGAAGTACAAACCTTCCGCAAATTACTGTGGATTTAAATGCGTGAGAACCGCTCAACGAAACATCGTCTATATGGACTTGTGTATGCCTGTTGACAGCACGATACAAAACTTTATGCCTCCTTTGCGCCCGTGAGCACCGACATAGGACAGTTAATTACTGGAAACACTTCACCTAGTCTGACGAGCCTCCATTCCAGTTGGAACTAGCGGGTACGGGTATTGAGATAACCCCATTACTCCGTGGACCCTGCATGCCAGCAATGGACTGTTCCAGTTGGTGGAGGCTCTGTCAAGGTTTGGCGTCTGTTCCGTTGGAGTGATGTGGTACGCCTGATACGTGACATTTAAGTACTCATTCTGAATGATCACCTGCATCCATTTCTGTCCATTGTGCATTTCGTCGGACTTTTGCAATTCCAGCAGGACAATAGAATACCCAAAAGTCCATAATTACTACAGAGAGGCTCCAGGAACCCTTTTCTGAAATTAAACACCTCCGCTGGTGAACTAAACTCCATGTACATCATCATTATTGAGTTCCCTTACAGAGTGGTATTCAGAAGAGCAGTCCCTCGTATTCATACAGATTTATGGACGGTACGGCGGGGTTTAAGGGATGAAAGATACGTGGAAAGAGCTTCAGATAAAAGTCAGTTGGCCTTCACCCAAATTCTGTCACTTTCTCTCACTCCAACACTTCCCTCGGCGATTTTGCTACCACATTCGTGCCAATGTCGCGAGATTGAATTGCGTAGCACTGCACGTGAGGGCCGTAGAACTACCCGCATCGTCAGTGCGTGTAGTAAAATTTTCTGGTCACTAACCTGGCTTCTTCGTTATATCTGATGTCCCCACGCAGAAGCAGCGCACAGGTCGTGGATCTTCTTCTCTTGAAGTAATGTGCTGTGGAAGCTTTGGAACTGGAGGCTAGGCCCGTAGTTAATATTTCAAAAAGTAGGGTTGCCAGTTGTTTCATAATTTATTGTTATGCCGCGAAACAACAAACGACATATATCGCACTGTTCCTTGTTATACACTTGTACAAACATTTCATTGGAACATAACTGATAATTTTTCTAATCCCATACGTGCTGACCTGTCGTGCGGAACTCTCTGAACTGCCCTCGTGGAACTGCCTGCTACCTTGCAGTGCCGTTCCCGCGTACTCTTAATTTTGGCGGGAATCGCCACTTCTCCAACATAGTTATTCATTTGTATCACATAATTAAAGCTTTTTCTAAATAAACAAAACACATCATAATACACCTTACACTACACATAATATTTACAATAAATCATATCAATTTCTATACAGTAGTTCATCTAATTTTTATTACTAAAGAAACGTAGGGGGGGGACCTTACACAGAGGTGTGGGGGGGGGGGGGCAGCCAATGAGAATATTTCTGGGTAGCACTGCCGCAAGTTTTCACTGTAATGCTACACATCTGTTATATTTTTCCGCCCATTCCACTTGCGACGTGACCTCCCAGCTACAAAATTTCTTAACCCCCGGTACCTTATGGCCCTAAGCCAGCCATCCTACAGCGGCCGTAAGATGTATGGTGTCAATGACTTCCAGCACTACTTCAGACATCAGTCGACCCCAGGCCATGTTGTGGCGGGCACTTCTGCGTGCAGGCGGGGCCTACATGACATCAGGATGCAGGGGTACCAATTTCTTTGCCTCTTCAGTGTATACGGACGAATTTATAGAAAGTAGTACCCAGTCTGAAAATTCTCTCGTTCTCAGTATTTTTTTGATTTATTTATTTCACACTCGTTACCTTTCGCTCTTAATTTACTCCCTCGACACACTTTCGGGACCTAGATATGCAATTAGTTCAAACTAGATGACGCGTGCTAATAATTCGCACTCTATCCTTATCAGTCACAGATAGTTAAAATAGTAATGGAGGAGAGTCAGATGCAAATACGTATGTATAAAAGCTAATAAAGTTTAAATAATATTAACAAATATTACTCTCATTGTAAGAAAATATGTTCAAAAAGTGTTCAAATGTTTGTAGAGTCTATGGGACTTAACTACGGGGTCATCAGTCCCTAAACTTACAAACTACTTATGAACTATCTAACACTACGGACAGTACAAATATCCTTGCCCGAGGGGGGATTCGAACCCCCGACCGTAGTGGCCGTGCAGACCGTGACTGGAGCGCCTCAATCCCTCGGCCACAAATCTCCTGATAAACTACGCATGCATAAACAATCTAAACAACTGCAAGAACTGTCGCGGCTGTTACTTAAGTTAAATTATTTGTGTATTTTTCCTCGTTGCATCGACGTGTATAGCCAAAATCGTGTCGTAAACTACGCTTTACATTGACGTGTATAACCGAAATCGCATCATAAACTATGCTTGCATCAAAGAAGGTCTTTGGCTTGCGTGAAGAATAAAAAATCCAAACAATTGCAAGAGCTGTAGTTCATGTTGGATCACGGCCGAGCGGCCGAGCGCATTGAGGCGCTATGTTTTGATACGGGAGGCAGTTCCCCGTCGGGAGTTCGAATCCCCCCCTCGGGCATGGATATTTGTGCCGTCTTTAGTATTAGGTAGTTCATAAGTAGTTTGAAAGTTTAGGGAATGATGATCCTGTAGTTAAGTTCCATAAGTCCAATAGATTTCGGGAATGCAGCCGCGTAAAATTCACTTCTTCTGCTGATATTTCGGCCGCGTACCTTCCGGCCATCTTCAGAGTGAGTCGAAGACTGTCGACGAGGTGCCGGGCGCGGCCTTATAAGCCTGATCGCGGTGGCAATGCGCGTGCGCGTCACAGATGCTGGTTTACTGCATATCGAAGTACTCACACGCGTGCGCCCCCCGTGGCGGAAGCGCTCCGGTGTTCACTTATCGATATATGCTCGGCGGCGGCAACACCTTCACGTCTTCTCTGTGATTTCAATACTCCAAGTGCAGGGTTCCAAGCTTTGTCTAAATTAAAACCTTTATCTCTGTTTAATAAGTTGTTGGCCAGTCTAATTTCAACAGCTTCCTTAAATAGAGCATCCCAAAACGAAGATATGGGTGTCAAAATCTTCACATCGCTATAGTTCATTGAATGACCAGTTTCTATGCAATGTTCAGCCACAGCTGACTTGTCTGGCTGCAATAGGCGGGTATATCTTCTGTGTTCAACGCATCTCTCGTGGACAGTGCGTATTGTCTGGCCTATATATGAATTATCACAATTTCCGCAAGGGATCTGGTACACACCTGACTTGCGAAGCAACAAATCATCCTTCACTGACCCGAGTAAGGCTGCAATCTTCACTGGTGGCCGGAAGATAACCTTAACACGATGTTTGTCGAGAATGCGGCCTATCTTTGACGAAAGAGCGCCCACGTAAGGTAAGAAGGCTCTTGATCTATAACTATTATTTTCGTCTTCTTCTTCCACGTCTCGTGCTTGCATTCTTGGACTCACATCGAATGCTCTGCAAATCTGTTGCTGCGAATATCCATTTGCTTTGAAAATGCTCTTCAGGTGTGTGAGCACTTCCTACAAGTTGTCATCGTCCGATATACAATGTGCTCTGTGCACCAATGTCTTAAGGACCCCTGCGGTTTGTGAGGGATGATGGCAGCTACTGGCATGTAAATACAGATTCGTGTGGGTTGGTTTCCGATATACTGCATGTCCTAATGTACCATCAGCTTTTCGACGAACAAGTACATCCAAAAAAGGGAGGCAGCCATATTTTTCCATTTCCATAGTAAATTTGATATTAGCGTGGATGGAGTTCAGATGGTCAAGAAATCGATGTAACTCATCCTTCCCATGAGGCCATACTATAAACGTGTCATCCACGTATCTCCAGAAGACCGTTGGTTTAAAAGTTGCCGAGTCCAGAGCCTTGTCCTCGAAGTCTTCCATAAAGAAATTCGCTACCAGAGAGGATAGGGGGCTTCCCATAGCAAATCCGTCAATTTGCTCATAAAAGTCACCAATAAACAGGAAATAAGATGACGTCAGTACATGTTCAAATAAGGCGGTGATATCCTTGTCAAAATGTTGGCCAATTAGAGAAAGAGAATCCTGTACAGGTACCTTGGTATATAGTGATACCACGTCGAAACTCACCAGTACATCTGTACTATTAAGCCTGAGGTGGCTGAGTCTTTGAATAAAATCTACAGAATTCCGGATATGGTGACTACATTTTCCTACCAACATCGGACGATGACAACTTGCAGGAAGAGCTCACACACCTGAAGAGCATTTTCAAAGCAAATGGATATTCGCAGCAACAGATTTGCAGAGCATTCGATGTGAGTCCAAGATTGCAAGCACGAGACGTGGAAGAAAAAGACGAAAATAATAGTTATAGATCAAGAGCCTTCTTACCTTACGTGGGTGCTCTTTCGTCAAAGATAGGCCGCATTCTCGACAAACATCGTGTTAAGGTTATCTTCCGGCCACCAGTGAAGATTGCAGCCTTACTCGGGTCAGTGAAGGATGATTTGTTGCTTCGCAAGTCAGGTGTGTACCAGATCCCTTGCGGAAATTGTGATAATTCATATATAGGCCAGACAATACGCACTGTCCACGAGAGATGCGTTGAACACAGAAGATATACCCGCCTATTGCAGCCAGACAAGTCAGCTGTGGCTGAACATTGCATAGAAACTGGTCATTCAATGAACTATAGCGATGTGAAGATTTTGACACCCATATCTTCGTTTTGGGATGCTATATTTAAGGAAGCTGTTGAAATTAGACTGGCCAACAACTTATTAAACAGAGATAAAGGTTTTAATTTAGACAAAGCTTGGAACCCTGCACTTGGAGTATTGAAATCACAGAGAAGACGTGAAGGTGTTGCCGCCGCCGAGCATATATCGATAAGTGAACACCGGAGCGCTTCCGCCACGGGGGGCGCACGCGTGTGAGTACTTCGATATGCAGTATACCAGCATCTGTGACGCGCACGCGCATTGCTACCGCGATCAGGCTTATAAGGCCGCGCCCGGCAACTCGTCGACAGTCTTCGACTCACTCTGAAGATGGCCGGAAGGTACGCGGCCGAAATATCAGCAGAAGAAGTGAATTTTACGCGGCTGCATTCCCGAAATCTATTGGACTGTACATTGCGCCGTGAAAAGTTGAAAATGCACAAGTTCCATAAGCTTTACAAACATTTGAACATTTTTTGTTGATGTTGCTTAAACAGATTGTAAATAGATGGCACCTTCTTTATTGCTTTTATATCGGCTGCGCAAACTGAGCTGATACTCGGCGCGGTGGCTGATGGGATCAACCGTAAATACATGTCCCAATTGCGATAGTTGATTGATACCAACGTAGATTGTACAAACAGTACAATATTTTTCAAAATAAAGTTTTTGTGGAAACAGTAACTTTAAACAATTTGTCAATTTTTTTCATTAGTGGAGAACGAAACCTTGAAAATAATGCCTCTATCATTAATTATAGATATGTAATGCGGGAGATATGGCGTACTCACAAAAATACACCGACGAGAAATAATATGTATATGATTTTTATCATAATTACGTCAATGTCCAAAAGAAAAGGCACTACAGAAGTACGTATAATTTATGGGCCGTGGTAGAATACCCGTACGCCTTGGGGCGTCGTGCTGCGGTGGGCTCGGCCGTTCCCGTCAGGGGTTCGAGTCCTCCCTCGGGCATGGGTGTTTCTGTTGTCCTTAGCATACGTTAGGTTACGTTAGTGAAGGTTGTTTGTAAGTGTAGGGACCAATGACCATGGTAGTTAAGTCCCGGATTTACTAACATTTAAACTTTTTATTTATTTATGCGACGACGGGCAGAAATGAAAGAGGAAATCTGCTAACCATCACCGCAAGAAAACGACAATTATTGGTAAGGTTTACTAGGACAGTATGTAAGCTGAGAATAATTTTCGTCTGGCTGAGTGCCAGGACAATCCTTGCAGCTGTGGAACTAACCCTCTTAAATTTTCTTGATAGAAGCTTTAATGAAACTGAACTGATGAAACTTTTCTGGCGTCAGATGAACTGACCTTAATTGTCTTGGCAGGAAAGTAGACGAACTGAAACTATCTTATCGATGAAAACTGTTTTAATGATGGAACTTGTCTGCTTGCTATTAACGTGTGAGCCAAACCATTCCTTTGCATGTTTTAACTGAAATTTTGCAGGTAGCTTATGGTAGACACTAGTTTTGGAGCTGCGATCATCCTGGTGTTAACACATGTAGGAGTGAGTTTGTTCTTAATACATATATTATTGAATTTGGTAGTTTCAAATAATTTTACCAGATTGTTGATTCTCACGTTTTTATAGTGAATATCTTGAATTTTATATGCCTAAAAGTGAAAATGGTAAAACTAATTGAAAGTATCAAATTCAATAATAAATGTATTAAAAAGAAAATCACTCCTGCATATGTTAACATCACAGTCATCGCATATCCCAAACTAGTATCTACCATAAGACAGTATGGATCAAGAATATGGATGCAGGAAGAAATCAAAAACAAAGTTATCCACAAAGTATATTTGAACCAATATATTTATCTCGGTCATTTAGAACTTAGTACTAATCCACTTATATTTGATCACATTTCGAAATTTATAGATAAATATGTAGATTATACTCGATATAAAATGCGACTCACACATAAAACAAAGTCTAACCCAACTTCCAATACTAGAGCTCACCACCCCAATTTTATAAAAGAGCTGAAAACTTAACAAAAGTTTTATTCACAGCATAAAGGACTAAAGCATAAAATTAAACCCAAATCTGACACTAACACAAGTAAACATCTGACAGCAACAAGAAAAATTTCAATAGACATTGCAAAATTACCAATAAAACAACAAAATGAAATATGCATCAGTGAAACAAATATAATAGACAAAGATATATCTGTATAATACATATACAGATTACATACTGCTTAAACTAATGAACCATAAACTCACATCCATTAATGCTTTAGCAATAAAGGCAGACAAAGCCAATAGTTTATTTTACACGAAAACAACTATGTATAAAAGATCAACGACTTCTTTATAGCAAATAACTTCACACAAGTTAACAGACACCTCACAAACAAATATTCAGCACAAATAAAGAAATCTATAAAACGATCTAACACAATCCTAACAGAAAATGAGAAAAAGTCTTGTCTAGTAATGAATCCCAAAATCGCTGAACTAAGCGGACTACCTAATATCCACAAACTTTTAGCACCATTACCCCATTTAGTTATTATTATAGATAGCCGAATTTATTTAGTTAGTAGAAAATTGTACAACCTCCTGTCAAAATTCTATACTTACACTAACAATTATACAATAAAAAATCAAGATTATTAGCACAAATAATTAAAGACATTCCAATACCTGAAAATGGCCCTTTTGTTGTAAAAAATCATTATACTGGTATCCCTATACAAGAAATAATCACCACAACTGAAGACAACTTACTAATTTATAGGAAATTTTCCATAACGGACACCAATGAAATTACTGCTAAAATCAGTACTGCAAAAATTAGTACACAAACAAACGTTTATGCCATGGAATGCAGTATTGCTGCTATAATAGCAGATATTTTCTTAAATATACTTGAAAAATAATGTTTCAACAACCACAACAAATTGATCAAATAAATAAAATATTATTCTAAATATGTAGATAACGTTAATAGATCGAGATAATTCGGATATCCAACAAATACATGACACATTAAATGAACTACAGCGAAAAATGAAATTTAGAGTAGAGACCGAAAAAAAAACACAAATTCGAAACCTACCGGAAACCTACTTCTACAGATAATATTATCAATGCACACTCATGCCACCCAAAAGAAAACACTACGCCTACTCCCACACAGACAGATAAGTCTACCGTTAGAACATGACTCAAAACAAAAAGAAATCAAATTCCTAGAAACATACATACAAAAAAGCCCTGAAAACGATCCTTCTAGGAAATATTTCAAAACAAATTAACGCATTACTAAAGTATACCAACTTAAGATTCGCATATCAGACACGACATAACCTCACAATTAAAATAAGGTAAAAATATTTACCACTTTTCTCAAACATAGGAATACACAAAATTAGATGCAACAACTGTAATAAGTTTTATATGGGCCAGACAGGCAGAAACTTCCGTATTAGGTAAAGGGAGCACACCACACAAAGCGAAAATAACCGATATAATTTTCACCAACAATTAGAAACAGAGAAACACACAGCAGATAATTTAGAACCGGCGCCCCTAAATTTTACGTATAACACGTAAAGGACAACTCGTGAACATTCTGGAGGAAATCGAAATACATTTACATTCACTTGACCAACCTTTTGAGACACAAAAACACGTAGAAAACTTTCTTGATATCCTCCACCAAGAAAATGTATAAAGATTACGAGAAACTCATACAATGCACACCAATAAGATTTCAGGAGTAAAGATCACTAAAATTTATGATACAATGATCACAAATGTCAATAACGATTTGGTTAGCAAAGATAACTAATTCTTTCGGACATGTCCGAAGGAACAGACTTATAAAGATCACTAAATTTTCCGACACATGTGAAGATCATATATTCCACCAACTACTCAAATACCAAAGATTATCTTCACAATAAACAGACAGCATGTAAACATATAGTTGGTTAACTGTCAAGAAGCTGTCAAATATTCATAAGGCAATCGTAAAGTGTTTTGAGAACAAATATTGCTTCAATAAAATTTAAGAAACAATAAATAGATTGACAGCACGAAAACTTGTATGTGGATGTCACGAACAACTGACGTAGGTATATTTAGTAACAGCCGGCCGCGGTGGCCGAGGGGACTAAGGCTCCAGTCACGGTCTTCACAGCCACTACGGTCCGGGGTTCGAATCCCCCCGAGGGCATGGATATTTGTGCCGTCCTAGTTCGTAAGTAGTTTGTAAGTTAGGGACTGATGACCCCGTAGTTAAGTCCCATAGACTATACAAACATTTGAACATTATTTAGTAATATAATAATGGTACTCATAAAAATTGATGTATGTTTGACAGCCGCGGCGGAGTGGCCAAGCCCACTGAGGCGCTATGCTCCGATGCGCGAGGCCGCTCCCCGTCGAGGGCTCGAATTCCCCCTCGGGCATGGATGTTTGTGTCGTCTTTTGTACAAGGTAATTCATAAGTAATTTGTAAGTTTAGGGACTGATGACCTCGCAGTTAAGTCCCTTAAGCTTAACAAACATTTGAACAGTTTTTTATGTGTTTGACAGATTACCTGGAGATGGCAGTAAAGCCGAAATAGGTCCTTTCATTCATAAGTAATACTTGTATTTAAAGCAGAAACTATTATTTTATGACATAATGTCTTGAAATACATCATATACAGTGTTGTAGGACGAATATACACCAAATTAACACATCTGACTTTAAATGCATTGCATAGATTGTAATTGTTCTCTTATTACGACAATCTACAGTAGTCGCTCTAGCAAAGTACTGTTTTTGTCAATGAAAATTCCAAAAAATCTGAAATTACGTACCTGACTAATATAAAATATAACGACTGATGCTGTGTATTTATTTGGATCTGATCTTAATAGCGTTACTCTAATATGAAACTATTCTAGATGCATATCAGATTTTGACAAATTAATTAAAATTTAAACCACACGCTTCCCTCCAAAGCTAAATGACGACTCCTTGATATCTCCGGATGTTTCCGATCAATCCATCCCTTCTTTTTCGTCAAAGAATACCAGACATTCCTTTTCTCCGGAATTCTGCTCAGACCTCCTAATTAGTTTCGCGATGTTTCCACCTAAAGTACTTTCCTGTAACATCACATTTCAAAAGATATTATCTTTTTGTCCGTACAACGATATACCCATTCCGCATTGCCTGATTTCCTTGTAATGCATACCATTATCCTTCGTTTGCTCTTGTTAATGTTCATCTTTTTCTCTCCTTTCAAAACACTGTCAATGCCATTCTATTGCTCTTCTAAGTACTTTGTTCTCTCTGGCAGAATTACAATGTCATCGGCAAACCACATTTTTTTTTATTTCTTCTCCCTGAACTTTAATTTCTTCTCGAAACTTCTCCTTGCTTTCCTTTATAGCTGGCTCAGTCGAAAACGTTGGAGAAGGCTACAGCCCTCATTACTCTCTACCCAACCCTACGTCCCTTTCATGTCCTTAGATTGTTATAACTGTTGTCTGGTTTTTGTAGAAGTGTAATATAACTTTCAGATTTACATTTGTTATCTTCAGAATATGAAATAGTGTATTAGACTCAACATTGTCAAGAGCTAAAGACGTATGTTTGACTCTCCGTAACCTATGCTCTAAGATAGTGAGTGTTGCCTAGCGTGTTAATAGATTTCTCCCCATGGTTGGATTCTACTACATTTTCCATTACTTTGTAAATAATTCTTGTCACTATTTTGCAATCATGACGTATTAAACTGATGGTTCTGTAATGTTCACACTTGTAAGTACATACTTTCTTCGGAATTACCAGTAAATCCATATATCCTTCCCAAGTAAGTGCAATCATAATTTAGTCGTAAATTGCGGCATTCAATTTTGTCAAACGTTTGAAACACTAAGGGTCTGCTTAGGTCATCGATCCCTAGACTTACAAAGTACTTAAACTAAGTTATGCTAAAGACAACACACATTCCCATGCCCGATGAAAGACTAATCTTCGACGCGAGCGGATGTGCAATCTGTGAATAGACGACACAGACCGCGCGTCCATTCGCTGGTGGCAAACTTGCAAAAGTACTGCCCTCACTGATTGGGAATTATCAAATGTTCAAATGTTTGTATAGTCTATGGGACGTAACTACGGGGTCATCAGTCCCTAAACTTACAAACTACTTATGAACTAACTAAGAGTAAGAACGGCACAAATATCCACCCCCGACCGTAGTGGCCGTGCAGACCGTGACTGGAGCGCCTTAGTCTCCTCAGCCACCGCGGCAGGCGCGCGAATTATCCGAACTAACGGAGCCATTTAATTTTTCTTTGGTTTACTGTGAAATTAACAACATCAAGTATTGGCTCTTCGGTGTAAGACGTCATACTTCTAAAGAGAGCAGACTTCTGAAACGTTAAACTACATTTTCTTTCACTGATCCAATTTTGATAAAATATACTCTAAGTAGTGCTCAAGCTACGCTCAAATTGTCAAAACTCCTTGAAAATACATTTATTGGGTTTGAAAATGAGTTAGATTAGTGTCTGCAAATATACAGAGCTAACGGTCACAGATAAAACATTAAATACATTATCTTCCTTCACCAATAACGGATTTTCCTCAATTTATGCCTAAATTTTCCCTCAAAAATGAATGAAGTTACTTGTCAAAATCGCATGAAAATTAGTAGAGTAAGTTTGAAGATTAGTCACTGCTGTTCTAAGGTTTCATTGTAGTGTTAGTAGCACATCCAATTGAAAAGGAGTAGCAGCAATGCATGTAATCCCAGTGGCGGTTTGCCGAGAAATTACGTAATGCTGTTCCCAGTGACACTAGCAAAGTTAACGGCTACTCACCCATTTCTTCATTGCATGATGGATCGGCGCAAAGAGCAGTTATCCAGTTTTATCAGGCAGACGATCAGCATGTCTCTCAAATTACTCGCCAGATAAAATATGTGGGCGGGGTGCAGCATCACGCACGGTGCGCAAAATTCCTACGATGTCAGAGGCGGGAGGCGTATATATCAAAGACGTGCCACGAGCGTATGATTATGAAATTCCTACGCCAAGCCACACGTTTTTGTAAATTCATCACAGCCTCCTCCTGTCGCTTTTCTGTGTATAAATGCTGATACAGCTAGCTGTTTTATGTGAAACTGGGACCACGATTCCGCTTTATATTGATGAGTGAAGTTTAGTACTCTTCGATACTTCTGCTAACCTCACATATGCCGGAATAACGAATTTTCATACTTCTCTTGAACAGAATAAATTTAGCAAATCTGACGTATCGCAAAGACATTCGATTACTGTTCGAGTCACGGAAATTACACAGTACTATCGTCAGCACGGAAGAGACTGAAGTGTCATGTTAAACCGTACATTACCAAAACGATGCCTATCGTCATAAAGTGTTGCATGGACAACTGACAAAGTGCATCAATATCGTTATATTTATCTATATATTGATGAACTTCATCAATTTAATTTTTAAAATTGTAAACAACCGTAACTGGCTTTAACCCTTCCCTCTCTAATAGTGTCTTTCATCCAGCTAAAATTTAATTGTTCCAAATTAAACAATAACTCTGTGTGTGTATTGCTGACCAACTATCTCTTGCTAAACAAGTACATTTGAGTTAGTAGACTACAATAGTAATTATGGTAAAATATATATTGCTCTGAGCTTATTCCTTAACTAGATGATCGCAGTTCAGTGATTCCTTTATGAAAATACCCGAAAGGTACTCTTTAGTCAGCAATATCTATTTTTACCTTCAAACTAGTTTATATTCATGAAGTTCTATTTCTCTTCAAAACTAATATGTTTCACATTTAAAAGACAGTTTGCAACTCAACATAAGTGTATATGCCAAGACTTGTTACATCTCACAAAAAGAAGTCTATTATTGGTCTTTCCATTTAAAAAGGTACTGTCTGAGCTAAATTAAACAGCTTGGTTGTTCAAGCTTCAAACTTAATTACTGGTTAGTATAAATTGATCCTTATTAGTTGTCAAGCATTCTTGGTACACATATTCCTCACCGTGAGGTAATGCTGTTGGGGTACGAACCACATACGACGTATGGTTCAGGAGAACTTAGTGTGGTGTTTTTGGGAAATTCTCATCCCCCGCCCCCCTCAGGGACGTACTCCATACTGTGAGGGACGGGGTGGGGGGCTATGTGGCATCGATCCCGTGATCGATAGCCGTTTTATGTTATCTTTGGTGTATGTTCTTTGGACTGACCAGGGACTTCGGACAGTCGGCCTCTTGTATCTGAAGTGTTAACCTCGCATCTGTGCCGACATAGAGAAATAAATGTTTTCAGAGTGGATACCGCATTCATAACTGAACTGCAACTATCCCCTCAACATCGTGAGACGCCATTTTGTTCATACATTATATGAGAAAGTACTTAGCGACCTGTAAAAAATTTTAAAAATAATTTCAAACCTTTATTATATTTTTCCTCCCTAGCAATCACATCAAAATAATGAAATAAAAACGGTTTCTCGCTTACTACTTTTTCGCTGTTCATGGAGTAAAACTACGGCATTCGGTATGACGTTACAATTTATAATTTCTACACTACAAATACTATTCGCAGGAAATTTTATAGACATTATACATACATACACCTTCGAAAGAGAATGACAGTACGACACGAAGTTAATGAGATATGAGGACATAAACAGCAACATTCGTGAAACACCGCCCCATCACGTATCAGGTTGTAATATGTTGCGTCTTTACCGCTGACTGTATTAGCAACAGGTTTTACAGGCATAAAACACTTATAGAAATGAATATATACCTGCCAATTATACAATTGTACAACATATAATTCAATAAACATGAGAGCACATATACTGAGATAGGTAAAAACCTTTTACATCCTGCGTCACGTTTTAATACAGTTCTTATTTACTGCCAAGACACTCATGTATTCTAGTCATCTTACGTGCTGAAAGCTGACTATGCTGTTGGCAACTCTTAACTGTGAAGCGCACATGGCGTAGACCAAATAAATATTCTATAAAACTACAGGGAAAGGAAGAGAACGAAACTGTACATCCAACGAATACCCATTATTTTCAACATATCTACCTTTTAACTTCGAGAAATTGCAGTTTCCAGTGAGTCTTGCATTTTCTATTACGAATAATGAATTACAGGGCACTCTAATGAATCACATATTTTTGGAAACATTTTTGTTTCATTTATTGGGTAACAGCACTCTTATATAAATTTATATATGAAGAAAAGTCTAGAGTGGAAACAATTTATTTTTTTCCGACTAGTTTCGGTCTTGTCTTAGACCATCTTCAGGAAATATAGCTTTGAAATATATCAGTTACATTTGGCGGACTTTCAGCATATGCATTAGTGTCAAACGTAAATTAAATTAATAAAGAGAAATACCGAAACTAGTCGGGAAAAAATAAATACTTTGCACTCTCGACTGTTCTTCATATATAAATCTAATAAACACTGCGGAGTGGATTTCACATCTCCATGTTTCTGTTTCTGGGCTCACCAAATAATTTATTCATACTAGATCCTGAACAAGTAACAGAAAGTATTGTTTATAATCAAGTTTTGAATTAAACGAACGCATGAAAGTACATATTTGTATCTTAATGACTACCTTTCTTTGTTTGGAGACTACACTTATTATTTTGTACGTTATGAAAGATAACCTTTTTTCTTGAGTATTCTCCCATAAATATAACATGTTTTTAGAAAAAAAGGAGATGGACAGACAGAAGTGATAGGAGAAGTACTAACTCAAGGCTTGAATAAATAAATATTCGGGCAACGCCGGCATTTCAGCTAGTATAGTATAAATTATATATTTTTGACGACGTTACAGCGTTCATTTTAAAGAAATAAATTGCAATTTGCGATCACTTATGGCTTCACTGTACTAGGTTTAGATGTAATACCAACGTGCGGCTAATGAAAAGTTCTGCCCGGCCGGGATTCGAACCTGGGATCTCCTGCTTACTAGGCAGACGCGTTGACCACTCCGCCACCGAGGACACAGTGGACAACCCAACTGCAGAGGACTCTTCCCTGCACGTCTCCCGCATACCCAATCTCCATTCGCCACACTGTCTCTTTCCTATTACCACAGGCTCTTAATTCTGTAATGCTCGCAGCCACAATACTGTATTCCCGCATCAGGGAGAACAGACCATGTGGTATCGAGATACAATTAATTGTCGTCAGGAGCCCAGCCTCGGCTTGTATGCAATTATATATTTTTGACTACGTTAAGGCGTTCATTTTTAATGAAATAAATCGCAATTTGCGATCACTTATGGCTTCACTGTACTAGGTTTAGATGTAATACCAATGTGCGGCGAATGAGGCTGTGGTAATAGGAAAGAGACAATGTGGCGAATGGAGATTTGGGTGTGGCGGGAGACGTGCAGGAAAGAGTCCTCTGCAGTCGGATGGTCACTGTGTCCTTGGTGGTGGAGTGGTCAATGCGTCTGTTTAGTAAGCAGGAGATCCCGGGTTCGAATCCCGGCCGGGCACGAATTTTCATTCGTCGCACATTGGTATTACATCTAAACCTAGTACAGTGAAGCCATAAGTGATCGCAAATTGCGATTTATTTCATTATTGCATAAATGTTTCGACTAACACTCTGTAAGTCACTTTCGTGTCAGTTGAAACGTATTCCTCAAGCGGTGGTCTTACTGAAGACTATCGCGATACCTACTGAGCCCGTTCCCTGCCCACTGTGAGCAGCGGTGAGCCCTAAATGGTTTCATGGGGCACTCAAGCTAAAACCGTGTGAGTTCAAGGCGTTTGCTGTTCCGCCTGTCGATGCAGACGCACCTAAAAACGGTATGAGAAAACATGTTACAAAAATTGTCACCATAAATTAAGATATCTATCAATTGTTGGGCTCAGCGCTCGGTCAAGTTCCAGCGTCGCCAGCCAGACTTCCGCTGGCGTATGATGAAAGGCACCACAGCGCGCCTGTCGATGTACAGTATCGGAACCGCTGTCATGCGGACTGAATGAGCCGTGCTTCTCGTTTTGTAAAGAGCGGCTAATACCGGCGGCTCTCCCTGCTGCTGCTGCGCTGTATTGACGCGCTTTGAAGTCGCAACAAACAAACAACTTTGTGCGCGGCTCACCACTCGCCGTCCAAAGCTACTGCGTTTCTTCTTTCGCTTTTACATTCCAAGTTATATTGCGCAATAGCACACTCACCAATGTCCAATGTCGCGCACCTGCGGCGCGGCTTAATTTGTTTAGGTAACTACGTGTTTTTATAAAACCGGCATATCCTCTTCCATTCGAATATCTTAGTTTGCTGTAATAACATGAACTGGACATCTGATCCATGATTACAGTGTAATGTCCCATGGTAAACTCGCCGCGGCAGAGTGGCCGAGCGTACTGAGGCGCTTTGCTCCGATGCGCGAGGCCGTTCCCCATCGGGGGTTCGAATACTACCTCGGCCATGGATGTTTGTGTTGTCTTTAGTATAAAGTAATTTGTAAGTAAAGGGACTGATGACTCCGCATTTTTTTTTTTTTGTTCATTTATTGGGAAACAGCACTCTTATATAAATTTATATATGAAGATCAGTCTAGAGTGCAAAAAATGTATTTTTCCCGACTAGTTTCGGTCTTGTCTTAGACGATCTTCAGGAAATAGAGCTCTGAAATATATCAGTTACATTTAGAGGACTTTCAGCATATACATTAGTGTCAAACGTAAACTAAATTAATAAAGAGAAAGATCGAAACTAGACGGGAAAAAATACATTTCTTTGCGCTCTGGACTGTTCTTCATATATAACTCTAATAAATACTACGCAGTGGATTTCACATCTCCATGTTTCTGACACGCACCACTTTACGTCTGTCGCTCAAGGGTAGGCTCACCAAAGAATTTATTCATACTAGATCCTGGACAAGTAACAGGAAGTATTGTTTATAATGACGTTTTGAATTAAACGAATGCATGAAAGTACATATTTGTATCTTAATGACTACTTTTATTTCTACAAACAAACAACTTTGTGCGCGGATCACCACTCGCCGTCCAAAGCTACTGCGTTTCTTCTTTCGCTTTTACATTCCAAGTTATATTGCGCAATAGCACACTCCCCAATGTCCAATGTCGCGCACCTGCGGCGTGGCTTAATTTATTTAGGTAACTACGTGTTTTTATAAAACCGGCATATCCTCTTCCATTCGAATATCTTAGTTTGCTGTAATAACATGAACTGGACATCTGATCCATGATTACAGTGTAATGTCCCATGGTAAACTCGCCGCGGCAGAGTGGCCGAGCGTACTGAGGCGCTTTGCTCCGATGCGCGAGGCCGTTCCCCATCGGGGGTTCGAATACTCCCTCGGCCATGGATGTTTGTGTTGTCTTTAGTATAAAGTAATTTGTAAGTAAAGGGACTGATGACTCCGCATTTTTTTTTTTGTTCATTTATTGGGAAACATCACTCTTATATAAATTTATATATGAAGAACAGTCTAGAGTGCAAAAAATGTATTTTTCCCGACTAGTTTCGGTCTTGTCTTAGACGATCTTCAGGAAATAGAGCTCTGAAATATATCAGTTACATTTAGAGGACTTTCAGCATATACATTATTGTCAAACGTAAACTAAATTAATAAAGAGAAAGATCGAAACTAGACGGGAAAAAATACATTTCTTTGCGCTCTGGACTGTTCTTCATATATAACTCTAATAAATACTACGCAGTGGATTTCACATCTCCATGTTTCTGACACGCACCACTTTACGTCTGTCGCTCAAGGGTAGGCTCACCAAAGAATTTATTCATACTAGATCCTGGACAAGTAACAGGAAGTATTGTTTATAATGACGTTTTGAATTAAACGAATGCATGAAAGTACATATTTGTATCTTAATGACTACTTTTATTTCTACAAACAAACAACTTTGTGCGCGGCTCACCACTCGCCGTCCAAAGCTACTGCGTTTCTTCTTTCGCTTTTACATTCCAAGTTATATTGCGCAATAGCACACTCCCCAATGTCCAATGTCGCGCACCTGCGGCGCGGCTTAATTTGTTTAGGTAACTACGTGTTTTTATAAAACCGGCATATCCTCTTCCATTCGAATATCTTAGTTTGCTGTAATAACATGAACTGGACATCTGATCCATGATTACAGTGTAATGTCCCATGGTAAACTCGCCGCGGCAGAGTGGCCGAGCGTACTGAGGCGCTTTGCTCCGATGCGCGAGGCCGTTCCCCATCGGGGGTTCGAATACTCCCTCGGCCATGGATGTTTGTGTTGTCTTTAGTATAAAGTAATTTGTAAGTAAAGGGACTGATGACTCCGCATTTTTTTTTGTTCATTTATTGGGAAACATCACTCTTATATAAATTTATATATGAAGATCAGTCTAGAGTGCAAAAAATGTATTTTTCCCGACTAGTTTCGGTCTTGTCTTAGACGATCTTCAGGAAATAGAGCTCTGAAATATATCAGTTACATTTAGAGGACTTTCAGCATATACATTATTGTCAAACGTAAACTAAATTAATAAAGAGAAAGATCGAAACTAGACGGGAAAAAATACATTTCTTTGCGCTCTGGACTGTTCTTCATATATAACTCTAATAAATACTACGCAGTGGATTTCACATCTCCATGTTTCTGACACGCACCACTTTACGTCTGTCGCTCAAGGGTAGGCTCACCAAAGAATTTATTCATACTAGATCCTGGACAAGTAACAGGAAGTATTGTTTATAATGACGTTTTGAATTAACCGAATGCATGAAAGTACATATTTGTATCTTAATGACTACTTTTATTTCTACAAACAAACAACTTTGTGCGCGGCTCACCACTCGCCGTCCAAAGCTACTGCGTTTCTTCTTTCGCTTTTACATTCCAAGTTATATTGCGCAATAGCACACTCCCCAATGTCCAATGTCGCGCACCTGCGGCGCGGCTTAATTTGTTTAGGTAACTACGTGTTTTTATAAAACCGGCATATCCTCTTCCATTCGAATATCTTAGTTTGCTGTAATAACATGAACTGGACATCTGATCCATGATTACAGTGTAATGTCCCATGGTAAACTCGCCGCGGCAGAGTGGCCGAGCGTACTGAGGCGCTTTGCTCCGATGCGCGAGGCCGTTCCCCATCGGGGGTTCGAATACTCCCTCGGCCATGGATGTTTGTGTTGTCTTTAGTATAAAGTAATTTGTAAGTAAAGGGACTGATGACTCCGCATTTTTTTTTGTTCATTTATTGGGAAACATCACTCTTATATAAATTTATATATGAAGATCAGTCTAGAGTGCAAAAAATGTATTTTTCCCGACTAGTTTCGGTCTTGTCTTAGACGATCTTCAGGAAATAGAGCTCTGAAATATATCAGTTACATTTAGAGGACTTTCAGCATATACATTATTGTCAAACGTAAACTAAATTAATAAAGAGAAAGATCGAAACTAGACGGGAAAAAATACATTTCTTTGCGCTCTGGACTGTTCTTCATATATAACTCTAATAAATACTACGCAGTGGATTTCACATCTCCATGTTTCTGACACGCACCACTTTACGTCTGTCGCTCAAGGGTAGGCTCACCAAAGAATTTATTCATACTAGATCCTGGACAAGTAACAGGAAGTATTGTTTATAATGACGTTTTGAATTAAACGAATGCATGAAAGTACATATTTGTATCTTAATGACTACTTTTATTTCTACAAACAAACAACTTTGTGCGCGGCTCACCACTCGCCGTCCAAAGCTACTGCGTTTCTTCTTTCGCTTTTACATTCCAAGTTATATTGCGCAATAGCACACTCCCCAATGTCCAATGTCGCGCACCTGCGGCGCGGCTTAATTTGTTTAGGTAACTACGTGTTTTTATAAAACCGGCATATCCTCTTCCATTCGAATATCTTAGTTTGCTGTAATAACATGAACTGGACATCTGATCCATGATTACAGTGTAATGTCCCATGGTAAACTCGCCGCGGCAGAGTGGCCGAGCGTACTGAGGCGCTTTGCTCCGATGCGCGAGGCCGTTCCCCATCGGGGGTTCGAATACTCCCTCGGCCATGGATGTTTGTGTTGTCTTTAGTATAAAGTAATTTGTAAGTAAAGGGACTGATGACTCCGCATTTTTTTTTGTTCATTTATTGGGAAACATCACTCTTATATAAATTTATATATGAAGAACAGTCTAGAGTGCAAAAAATGTATTTTTCCCGACTAGTTTCGGTCTTGTCTTAGACGATCTTCAGGAAATAGAGCTCTGAAATATATCAGTTACATTTAGAGGACTTTCAGCATATACATTATTGTCAAACGTAAACTAAATTAATAAAGAGAAAGATCGAAACTAGACGGGAAAAAATACATTTCTTTGCGCTCTGGACTGTTCTTCATATATAACTCTAATAAATACTACGCAGTGGATTTCACATCTCCATGTTTCTGACACGCACCACTTTACGTCTGTCGCTCAAGGGTAGGCTCACCAAAGAATTTATTCATACTAGATCCTGGACAAGTAACAGGAAGTATTGTTTATAATGACGTTTTGAATTAAACGAATGCATGAAAGTACATATTTGTATCTTAATGACTACTTTTATTTCTACAAACAAACAACTTTGTGCGCGGCTCACCACTCGCCGTCCAAAGCTACTGCGTTTCTTCTTTCGCTTTTACATTCCAAGTTATATTGCGCAATAGCACACTCCCCAATGTCCAATGTCGCGCACCTGCGGCGCGGCTTAATTTGTTTAGGTAACTACGTGTTTTTATAAAACCGGCATATCCTCTTCCATTCGAATATCTTAGTTTGCTGTAATAACATGAACTGGACATCTGATCCATGATTACAGTGTAATGTCCCATGGTAAACTCGCCGCGGCAGAGTGGCCGAGCGTACTGAGGCGCTTTGCTCCGATGCGCGAGGCCGTTCCCCATCGGGGGTTCGAATACTCCCTCGGCCATGGATGTTTGTGTTGTCTTTAGTATAAAGTAATTTGTAAGTAAAGGGACTGATGACTCCGCATTTTTTTTTTTTGTTCATTTATTGGGAAACATCACTCTTATATAAATTTATATATGAAGAACAGTCTAGAGTGCAAAAAATGTATTTTTCCCGACTAGTTTCGGTCTTGTCTTAGACGATCTTCAGGAAATAGAGCTCTGAAATATATCAGTTACATTTAGAGGACTTTCAGCATATACATTATTGTCAAACGTAAACTAAATTAATAAAGAGAAAGATCGAAACTAGACGGGAAAAAATACATTTCTTTGCGCTCTGGACTGTTCTTCATATATAACTCTAATAAATACTACGCAGTGGATTTCACATCTCCATGTTTCTGACACGCACCACTTTACGTCTGTCGCTCAAGGGTAGGCTCACCAAAGAATTTATTCATACTAGATCCTGGACAACTAACAGGAAGTATTGTTTATAATGACGTTTTGAATTAAACGAATGCATGAAAGTACATATTTGTATCTTAATGACTACTTTTATTTCTACAAACAAACAACTTTGTGCGCGGATCACCACTCGCCGTCCAAAGCTACTGCGTTTCTTCTTTCGCTTTTACATTCCAAGTTATATTGCGCAATAGCACACTCCCCAATGTCCAATGTCGCGCACCTGCGGCGTGGCTTAATTTATTTAGGTAACTACGTGTTTTTATAAAACCGGCATATCCTCTTCCATTCGAATATCTTAGTTTGCTGTAATAACATGAACTGGACATCTGATCCATGATTACAGTGTAATGTCCCATGGTAAACTCGCCGCGGCAGAGTGGCCGAGCGTACTGAGGCGCTTTGCTCCGATGCGCGAGGCCGTTCCCCATCGGGGGTTCGAATACTCCCTCGGCCATGGATGTTTGTGTTGTCTTTAGTATAAAGTAATTTGTAAGTAAAGGGACTGATGACTCCGCATTTTTTTTTTTTGTTCATTTATTGGGAAACATCACTCTTATATAAATTTATATATGAAGAACAGTCTAGAGTGCAAAAAATGTATTTTTCCCGACTAGTTTCGGTCTTGTCTTAGACGATCTTCAGGAAATAGAGCTCTGAAATATATCAGTTACATTTAGAGGACTTTCAGCATATACATTATTGTCAAACGTAAACTAAATTAATAAAGAGAAAGATCGAAACTAGACGGGAAAAAATACATTTCTTTGCGCTCTGGACTGTTCTTCATATATAACTCTAATAAATACTACGCAGTGGATTTCACATCTCCATGTTTCTGACACGCACCACTTTACGTCTGTCGCTCAAGGGTAGGCTCACCAAAGAATTTATTCATACTAGATCCTGGACAAGTAACAGGAAGTATTGTTTATAATGACGTTTTGAATTAAACGAATGCATGAAAGTACATATTTGTATCTTAATGACTACTTTTATTTCTACAAACAAACAACTTTGTGCGCGGCTCACCACTCGCCGTCCAAAGCTACTGCGTTTCTTCTTTCGCTTTTACATTCCAAGTTATATTGCGCAATAGCACACTCCCCAATGTCCAATGTCGCGCACCTGCGGCGCGGCTTAATTTGTTTAGGTAACTACGTGTTTTTATAAAACCGGCATATCCTCTTCCATTCGAATATCTTAGTTTGCTGTAATAACATGAACTGGACATCTGATCCATGATTACAGTGTAATGTCCCATGGTAAACTCGCCGCGGCAGAGTGGCCGAGCGTACTGAGGCGCTTTGCTCCGATGCGCGAGGCCGTTCCCCATCGGGGGTTCGAATACTCCCTCGGCCATGGATGTTTGTGTTGTCTTTAGTATAAAGTAATTTGTAAGTAAAGGGACTGATGACTCCGCATTTTTTTTTTTTGTTCATTTATTGGGAAACATCACTCTTATATAAATTTATATATGAAGAACAGTCTAGAGTGCAAAAAATGTATTTTTCCCGACTAGTTTCGGTCTTGTCTTAGACGATCTTCAGGTAATAGAGCTCTGAAATATATCAGTTACATTTAGAGGACTTTCAGCATATACATTATTGTCAAACGTAAACTAAATTAATAAAGAGAAAGATCGAAACTAGACGGGAAAAAATACATTTCTTTGCGCTCTGGACTGTTCTTCATATATAACTCTAATAAATACTACGCAGTGGATTTCACATCTCCATGTTTCTGACACGCACCACTTTACGTCTGTCGCTCAAGGGTAGGCTCACCAAAGAATTTATTCATACTAGATCCTGGACAAGTAACAGGAAGTATTGTTTATAATGACGTTTTGAATTAAACGAATGCATGAAAGTACATATTTGTATCTTAATGACTACTTTTATTTCTACAAACAAACAACTTTGTGCGCGGCTCACCACTCGCCGTCCAAAGCTACTGCGTTTCTTCTTTCGCTTTTACATTCCAAGTTATATTGCGCAATAGCACACTCCCCAATGTCCAATGTCGCGCACCTGCGGCGCGGCTTAATTTGTTTAGGTAACTACGTGTTTTTATAAAACCGGCATATCCTCTTCCATTCGAATATCTTAGTTTGCTGTAATAACATGAACTGGACATCTGATCCATGATTACAGTGTAATGTCCCATGGTAAACTCGCCGCGGCAGAGTGGCCGAGCGTACTGAGGCGCTTTGCTCCGATGCGCGAGGCCGTTCCCCATCGGGGGTTCGAATACTCCCTCGGCCATGGATGTTTGTGTTGTCTTTAGTATAAAGTAATTTGTAAGTAAAGGGACTGATGACCCCTCATTTAAGTCCCCTAAGCTTAACAAACATTTGAACATCAGGATAAACTCGACAGAGGAAAAAATGGAAATGAGCGTATGGCTTTCTTGGCCGAGAGATCCCTTGCGGGATTGTTCGGCCATCTTTGTGAAAGTCTTTTTAGTTGACGCCGCATGAAAGACTTACGTGCCAATTATGATGAGATGATGATGATTAGGACAGCCGGCCGCGGTGGCCGAGGTGACTGAGGCGCTCCAGTCACGATCAGCACGGCCACTACGGTCGGGGGTTCGAATCCCCCCTCGGGCATGGATATTTGTGCCGTCCTAGTTCGTAAGTAGTTCATAAGTAGTTTGTAAGTTTAGGGACTGATGACCCCATAGTTAAGTCCTGTAAGCTTAACAAACATTTGAATTTGATTAGGACAACACACAACACCCAGTCCCCTGCCGGGAATCGAAACTGGGCCTCCTGCGTTTTAGTCTGCGACGCTGGCACTGAGCTACGGAGGCGGACTCGACAAAGGAAATTCAAAAACTCTACAAAAGGCTGTATCCCTTTCAGACCTAAGGTTGTAGGTGATGTGACATTAATATAAGAAGGCCTATAGCACCAAATCTACAATGCTTCTATAATCTTTTTTGTCTGAATTCCTTATTGTCCACGTTTCACTCCCATACAATGCTACACTCCAGTTAAATGCTTTCAGAAAGGACTTCCTAACATTTAAACTAATATTGGATATCAACAAATTTAGCTTCTTCAGAAACGCTTTTCTTCCCATAGCCATTCTGCATTTTATATCTCCTTTACTTCTGCTATCAGAAGTTATCTTACTACCCAAATAACAAAACTCATCTACTACTTATATCGTCTCATTACCTAATCTAATTCCTTTAGCATCACCCTCGTTTTACTCTTGTTAATTTTCGTCTTATATCTTCCTTTCAAGACACTGTCCATTCCATTTAATTGCTCTTCCAGGTCCTATGCTGACAGAATTACTGCCGTCCGCGGTGGCCGAGGGGACTGAGGCGCTTCAGTCACGGTCTGCACGGCCACTACGGTCGGGGGTTCGAATCACCCCTCGGGCATGGATATTTGTGCCGTCCTTAGTTGTAGGTAGTTCATAAGTAGTTTATAAGTTTAGGGACTGATGACCCCTTAGTTAAGCCCCTTAAGCTTAACAAACATTTGAACATTTCGACAGAATTACTCTGTTTGTATTCCCTCTCCCTGGACTTTAATTCTCTCTTCAAATTTCTCCTTTCACTCCTTCACAGCTTGGTCAATGTACAAATTGAACAACATTGGAGAAAGGCTACAACCCTGCCTTACTCCCCAACCTTTGCGACCCGTTCATACCCATCGGCTCTAATAATTGCTGTCTGGTTTTTGTACAAGTTCAATATAACTCTTCGCTCCCTGTATTTTATCCCTGCTACCTTCAGAATTTGAAGGAGTGTATTCCAGTCACCACTGTCAAAAGGTTTCTCCAGATCCACAAATGCTAAAAACATAGGTTTGCCTTTCTGTATCCTATCTTCTAAGGTAAGTCGTAAGTATTGCGTGTTTCTACATTTCTCCTAAATCCGAGCTGATCTTCCCCAAGGTCGGATTCCTCCAGTTTTTCCATTCATCTGTAAATAATGCGTGATAGTATTTTGCAACCATGACTTATTAAACTGATAGTTCTGTAATTTTCACATTTTTTTGCAGTTGCTTTCTTTGGAATTGGAATCAGTATATTCTTCTTGAAGTCTGAGGGTATTTCCCCTGTCTCACACTTTTGCATACCATACACAGTAATTAATTATGCCGGCCGCGGTGGCCGAGGAGACTGAGGCGCTCCAGTCACGGTCTGCACGGCCACTACGGTCTGGGGTTCGAATCCCCCTTCGGGCATTGATATTTGTGCCGTCCTAGTTCGTAAGTAGTTCAAAGTAGTTTGTAAGTTTAGGGACTGATGACCCCGTAGTTAAGTCCCATAGACTATACAAACATTTGAACATTTAATTAATTACAAAAAAGGAAATAAATTTATTTTGTACCCACAGAGTTGTTTGTTTTGGGCCTTCACTACAAATTTTTATGATATTATAGTAACATGCGTTTGAACGAAATGAGACAATAACATCAAAGGGTCATGTAAAATCAACTGTCTGTCAGATATAACAGCTTCACATGTCAAAACAAGGATATCAACACCTTGTCAACAAGTCTTTCTCGCCAGCATTGTAAGTGTACTGGACGTTTGCCGACTGCTGGTACCACATAATGTAGAAACATGGAATTTAAACACGTTGCACACGTTAAGACAGTTCTTCCACGATTGTGTGATGCAGGCCGAACTTCCTAAAGTGGATCACGGAGAAATAAATTCTTTGCAAGAAACGACTAAGCAAGATAGAGAAGTGATGATGAACACTTTATGTTCATTGTACATTGGTGTCTGTGTGCTCCTTACCATTAGGTAGTTCAAGTAGTTTGTAAGGTCGGTGTCGCTTGCCCTAAGCGTCGTATTAGATACTTTCTGCCCCTGTACAGCAGCGATGGTAGGTAGCGTGCGGTGCTCACGTGTAATGTGTGTTGCCTAACAGCCAGTCACTGCTTAGGTGGTTGTAACACGCGCAGTGGTCGAGAACACTGGCCTGCCAACCGGATTACCTGCTTGTAGCCTCTCAGAGGACTTCCACCCTGCTGTACACATATAAGGTCAGGGATCGGTCCGTAATTTTCGCCTAATATTAAAATACTTCGCATGCGTAGGCTGGTTGGTCTGCACCAGTTGTTTCTTTTTAATCCAGATGAGGAATCCATATCGTAAGTTTCGTAGTTATACCTTGAAATTTGAGTTAACAGCAACATATGTTTGATAATCAATTTTTCCATCTCGTATTTCACCCCTTTATTGGTCGAAACACGTGTCTTTTAAATTTGAACCCCGAACCCAAATCCGAAAATTTGTAGTTCTAATTTCAAAATTGCCTAAATAGCAACATATTTCCGAAAAACATCCCCTCTCCAATTTAACCCCCTTGATGGTTGAATTTCCAAAAATACCGAAACCCGTATTTTTTAAATCATAACAAACAATACAAATACCAATTTTTGTTGCTATAGCTTCAAAATTGTCTTGACAACAATGTGTTCTCGTGAAGAATTTTTGATCCCCTCTTTTACCCCCTTAGTTGATGAATTTCCAAAAATACTAAAAATCATGGACTTTTAATCCTGACCAAGATTCCATATCCGAAGTTTCGTAGTTGTAGCTTAAAATTTGAGTTATGAGTAACATATTTTTGAAAATCAATTTTTTGCGTCATCTATTTTACCCTCTCATTTGTCGAATTTCAAAAAAATGCCGAAACACGTGTCTTTTAAATTCGAACCCTGAATTAAAATCCGAAATATTGTAGTTCTAGCTTCAAAATTGCCTAAATAGTTACGTATTTTCAAAAAACGTTTCATCCCCTATGTCACCCTCTTACGGACGGGAAATCGAAAAATCGCTTCGTAAATGACGCCTAAAGAGTAAGATCAACACCCTCCACAAATTTCAAGTTTCTATCTTCAGTGTTTTGGGCTGGGCGATGATGAGTCAGTCAGTCAGTCAATCAGTCAATCGGGACACTTCCTTTTATATATAGAGACGGATATGCAAACAAGAAAGGACAAAGTACAATAATTCATGGAAACAAGGCTGCGCGCGTGTCCTACTAGTGTCATCGAATGTTGATGCGTGAAAACGCAATAAAAGGGATTTTCTTTTCATCGATCGTGGCAATGGATGAGACATAGTTCCTGTTTTACAGTCCTGAAAAGAAGCGTGGGCCAACTCAATGGAGTCAAGCGGAAACAGCCATGAGGTCTGGGGCGCCACGTCGCGGATTGATCTGCCTCTCCCGCCGGAGGTTCGAACGCTCGTTCGAACATTGGTGTCTGTGTGCTCCTTACCATTAGGTAGTTCAAGTAGTTTGTAATTTCAGGAACCGATGACCTTATCAGTTTGGCTCCTTAGAATTACAAACGTTTGATTATTTTCAACTCAATCGAAGCACACAGTCACTCGCCTAAAGAAGAGTTCGCAGCGGCGATGAAGTCAGAGCGTCTTCGTTGTGGAAAAACGTTAACAGCTGCATAAAGATAACGACGAAAAGTGACGGAAATGACGGAAAATATCAAATCAAATGTTTGTAAGACTATGGGAGCAAAGTGCAGTTGCCATCGGTCCTGACACCTAAAAACTAGTTAAACAACCTCAGAAGGAGAGCAGCCGCAGACTCCGCAGCAAGGAGCCTTAGAGCGCACGGCCATTCACACACAGCGGAAAACGTAAATGGAGGTGGTATTTCTTGAATGCACCTTGTATTATTCAGTTATTTATTCTTCATTCATCACTAGTTTCAGAGTTGTTACCCACAAATAACATTACATGAAAATAATGAACAGAAATATACCCCACAGATATAGGGGAGAGTGGGGCACTTTGAACCAATTATTTTCAGTGTTACTCATACAATAATTTCATTAGAGTGTTGTCATTTTCAGTTTTTACATTTTAATCATTCATGTATCAAATGGCCTTTTATGATTGCTCTATAATTTGTTTAAAACTACAAGTCTTTTAAGAAAAGCTGGCAAATGTTTAATAGTGCCAACATGTGGGGTACAATCAGCCACTTTAAGTAGATTGTTAGAAGAACTTATTTAGCATAAAATGTAAATTTTAAATGAACAAGGTGTCTCACGAAAGACGCCTGCCAGGCGTCCAAAGGATCGCGCGGTACGGCTCCCGCCCGCCGCCACCGCATCCGCCACGGCAGTGCACGATTCTCGGACTATTGTGCTGCTGGCGCATATACTGAGTTAAAGTCTAAAAAACATTGCCATCTGAGTAACCTAAGCTTACCTTTATTTACAGTAGATGTTCAAAATGAAGTTCCTCTATGGAAAGAGCGGCCTGACATCTCTTGAACACATCTGCGAACACTAGACGAATTTCGGCTGTCGAAATCTGGGAATGACTTAGTGGAATCATGTCTTCCAACTCTTCGAGTGTATAGGGATTGCTTGCATACACCTTGTCTTTTAACATTCCCCAGAGATAAAAGTCACAGGGATTTAGATCTGGAGAACGAGGAGGCCGGTCAATTATCCTACACTTCGTATTGCTGCCATAGAAGCATTGGCAATGTGTGGTCTTGCATTGTCGTGCATGAAATTTCGTCGGGTGAAAGTTCTTGGAAGAATGGATGCAGGATATCGTTCACATATCTGTCAGAATTTAGTGTTTTGTGAAAAAAGATTGGCCCATTTATTCGCCTCGCACTAATTGCACACCACACTACATTTTTCATGTCATGAAGAGGTTGTTGATGTAACTCGTGTGGATTTTCTGGGCTCCAACGCCGATTGTTCTGCGAATTTACGTAGCTTGACAAATGCAGCCATGCTTCATCAGAAAAATATAGCCATCCAGGATCAACTTTCCCATCGCGCACAGACTGTAACAGCCGGTTACAGTAACGACATCGAGCAACAGTATCTGAGTTCGTGAGTTAATGCACTACCGTTATTTTCTACGGCTTCAAATTCAGTTTGTGTACTGCTCTGTGAGCAGGTGCTCTTGACACGCCCGTCTGAAGTGCCAAACGGCGAAGAGCTTTCCTCGGGCTTTTTTTTCCAAGGCCTCCCCTATCTCGTCTAATTTACTTTCGTTTAGAACACTACCTCCTCTAGGCCTTCGTTCGTCTAGCTCAGATCCAGTCTTCTGAAATTTCTTCACTAATCTGCAGATCGTGGATTCATTGGGAACATGCACACCGAGAAATTCTAGCTGACATTCCACATAAGATTCTGTTTTTGCATAGTACAGCACAAGATACACTCGTTGATCCTTTGTGTATACCATACTGAAAGGAAATTTGACAGCAAACTCAGAACAACACCCAATCACTCTGTCACACAGTACAGAACACAAGAGCACGGTGTTTCTACCTGACGACAATAGGGCCGGACTCTTCGCTGTTGCCAAGTGTCCCACAACACGCTTAGCGGCGACTGGCAGGCGGAGCGGCAGCAGCCGGCAAACGCACCGCGCAACTCGCGGACCTCTCCCAGGCGTCTTTCGTGAGACACCCTGTATTTTTAAGTTTAGTTATATTCCGCTTATACATCATTAAACCTGTAGGTACGTCTTCTTTTGAAATTACCGAACATCAATGGTCTGAAAGCTAATTCCAAATTTTAAATATGTCTTTTGTCTCTTTCTCACACCAGTTAGTTTCAGAAGCACGTAAAGTCTGTTACTAGCAGGAACAAATGCTCCGGTCTTTACCTTTCCTCAAAAATGATACCTGTTAGTTTCCAGAATCATCCTTTTATTTCAAAATTTTCAGCACATAGTAAACTGGCATTTTGTTTTTAGTTCAAATTTGGTCAAAACGAAATTATATGTTTCTGGTAATTCACCCAATTCGTCAAAGTTGTATCCCCCCAAGTCGAGCGCACGGCCGCACCATCCTTCTCTCGAAGCAGTTCGCGGCAATTTCGAACCCTCTGCACCTCCGTTGTGGATAAATCTAGAAGCCTGAATTTTCGGTTATCAGTAGTATCTACTATAACTAGCTACCTTTTTCTAATTATACTATTCTACGCGTTATAATCTACGAAATATTAGCAATCGAAAATTGCTAATTCTGTCACTCACTGACTCACCAATCATCAAAATTCTACGATACTTCTAGCAGACACACAGACGTCAAACTTTGTATTTAGATACTGTTTAGCCTGTAATGGAAGAAAAAATTGAAACATCAGTAAATATTAATTCCGTTCTCGAAAACATTTTATCGTGACGGAATAATATCTGCTATCTTGACGGCGAAATTTCTGTGTTCCTGTTAGCCTTGTGGTTGAGCGATAGGTTCACTTGCGGAAGATCGCGAGTTCGATTTCTGGTGCTGTATCTTCTTCCTTTTGTTTTTCATTTTAATGCAGCCGTCACCTTCCTAGTAAGTGAAGAGTCGCCAGAAATTACATGAGGCACCTGATAACAGAATGAAGAGTAGCCTAACTGGTAAGATGTAGCTTCAATTTCTGCAGATGGTAACAGTACCAATGACACGGACATTGTAGATTGATTTCAGTTATAAATGTGAAAACTGTTGCTCGTAATGTCGAAAATTCACATGACGTGGGGCAAAAATTTAGACCGTGAGCAAACACGTTAGATGTTGGTTTCAAACGACAACACGGCGAAGCTAGAGACACGCCAGTGATCTGGGAGACGCGCAGTCTATGTTATCTACGGTCTGTGGCACTCTGGGGTGAGTACTGAATTCTGTCTTCTTTAGGAGGGGCTGGTTCTGATGTTATAAACATTAAGCTAAGACTTTCACGTGATATCATTATGTAAATAGACGAACTTGAAAACTGAAGTACGATAATTTTTTCAGGAGGCTAATGAAACTTATATAATTCGAAAGATGGTTTGCTGTGGGTGTGCGCAACACAATAATCGTGAGTGTACATAGCCGATAAGAGAGGTAAAACGAAGTAGATGTGTTCAGATCTATATCTCGGATCATGATTTAAATTCTCCAACTCTAATAAAAAGTGAACGTCAAAATTTGAAGTGCTACCAACTATTGCCCAAGGTATGATCGAAATTAGAAAAACATCGTTCGTAACATCAATGTTATCATCAGTTCAAAGAAATCGAAGAGAATCGAAAAGAAAACGTCCGAGATTATGAGTGTTCTGGGTGACGAAAACAAGCAATCCTCGGCAGAACCACAAACACACATTACTAGACTAGCACTACCGAATATAGTATTATTGGTCTGCCTTTCACTTAACAACGTATCAACAATTATTTGTGTACAGATATAATAGTCTTAAGAAATAAGGATAAACTGACAAAATATCGCCACGTTTTGACGTAAAGGCTAAATTTTACTTACGGCGGTGGCACAGTGTGCAAATGTTGCAAACGAAATGTTCACTTTACATGGGGTACAAACAAGAACCTGTCAACTACAGAGCAGAAACATAATTAATTATTTACTTCATGATCAACATGAAGGACTGCGCCCCTCATTCTATGTGACTGGTTTTCCCAAGTGTCTCATTCGTCAGCCGCTGCCAACTTCAGCACACTACGCCACCACTGCCGTAAGTAAAATTCTATTGTGTACTAGACAAACTTGTTGACATTTGAGTAATACTACAATCATGTATACAGGAAAATGTACCTTATCTGCAACCTCCGTGTATTTTGAAATTCACAAACTGATGCGAAATACAACACTAACTTGTTGATATTTGTATAATGATGCACTACAGGTGGCAGTACTGTACATGATGAAAGGCTTGAACAATGTAATCGACTTTCCGGACTTTACAAATACTGTTACATCAAACCAAACCAAATTAAAGTGAGAGGGAATGGGT
The DNA here is from genome assembly GCA_026315105.1 of Locusta migratoria. Lineage (NCBI taxonomy): Eukaryota > Metazoa > Arthropoda > Insecta > Orthoptera > Acrididae > Locusta > Locusta migratoria. The sequence goes on from CM048744.1 coordinate 552,322,279, forward strand.
TTTAAGAAAATCCGTGGCTGATGTATAAAAATTTTTACATAAAAGGACTACCTACAAAAAGAAATGATATCCCACCAAAAACATAAAATGTACAAAAACGCAAGTCTCACGACGAGTATCTTCCACCATAAAGAAATCGTGAGAAACCAAGTCGGTTACATTAATTAGTGTTCGTGGGATCACCTACTCAACATCTTGTCATAATTTTTTATCTTATTAGTTATTTACCAACATCTGTAGAGAATGTATCAAAATTATACATCTTTAATTCTATACTATGATGAATTGGCAATCGCATGGCAACATCAACTTATATTTAAAATACTTTATGCAAATGTGAGGTATTTCATACCTACGTGATTACGTTTGGTTGCATAGTGGAATATTTATTACTATTATATGATGATGTGTAATTCCCTAATCATTATATGTATTCTGATGTCATTATATTACGATGTGACTGCGAAGTTATTACACGTATTACACAAATAAAGTTGTTCAAGACTAATATAGTTGCTATAATTATTGGTAGATAACTAATAAGTGGTAGATAACAAATAACTGGTTCCATGAACATTAATTAAAATAACTGAGTTGACTTCCTATGGCAACATACACTACTACTTACAAAACTTTATGCACATGTGAGTGTACTTCAATCTTATGTAATCACATTTGGTTACATAATGGAATATAAATAGTTATGCCTCTATGACAATGTGCAATTGCCAGATTATTATATTTATTGTTATGGTGCGATTGCCAAGCCATTATATATTTATTAGAGGAATACAGAAGTATAATTTCGATACAGTCACTACAAATGTTGGTAAATAACTAATTAGATACAATATTATGACAAGATGTTGAACATGTGGTTCCATAAACACTAATTAATATAACCGACTTGGTTTCGCACTAGAGCTGACACTTTTTAATGGTAGAAGGAATTCGTCGCGAGACTGCGTTTCTGTACATTTCATGTTTTTGATTGGATATACAGATTCACCAGACTCATCCAGGTTGTCATTGCTCTCTTCATAATGAACCGAGGTGTTTTCTTCATCAGCTTCCTGCTCATGAAGCTTCCCATTTGCCTTTTTATTGAGATTTGTTGTGGCCTGTAACAAATTTTTCTCTGGTATATCAGTTAGGGCAGAATAAACCATGGTTCAAAGTGCCTTGTGGGGAACATGATTGAATGTGCCGCAACAGCACATAATATTTCAAACAAAGCTCAAGTGAATTTATATATGAACATTGTTAATATTTGAATATATTGACCATTACACACAATATTTGTTTCATAGCAGCGCACAGTCCGCTGCAGAGTGAAGTTTCATTCTGGAAACATTCCTTAGGCTGTGGCTAAGCCATGTCTCCACCATATCCTTTCTTCCAGGAGTGCTAGTCTTGCATGTTTCGCAGGAGAGGTTCTGTGAAGTTTGGAAACTAGGAGGCGAGGTACTGGCGGAAGTAAAGTTGTGGGTCGGCATCGTGAGTCGTATCGGGATAGCTCAGTCGGTAGAGCGCTTGCCCTGGAAAGGCAAAGGTCCCAGATTCGAGTCCCGGTTCTGGCACACAATTTTAATCTGCCAGGGAGTTTCAATATTCGTATTGTTATTATGACACAGTTTCTGTGCAGTTCTTGTCACCAAATTGTAATCTATCTAATCCTCTGAAAATTAATTCTCTGTTACGAACAGCAGGAAACGAATGGCAGGAGCTAGATCTTGTAGAAAACAAATGTAAGTCGGTGAAGCAGTACTGCTAACATACGCACAGAGGAAAAATAATTTGCCACCTTTCACTGAAATTATGCCATCTGATTCACTGTGCCCCGTGGTTCATTTTACCGCAGAGTTTCAGATGTGTAATGAGCCATTACCATATCACAAATATTCCTTTTCTTAATGAAGCGCGTGAGAGAATTTAAGAGTTAAATGGATGATCATTGGTAATTCCTTTTATTGCCATCGGGCGGCCTCGGGAAACATGAACTCGTGTAATGCAGCTGTCGGTGGTGTACTTCCAGCTGACAGCGAGCACGCGCTAATCTGGCGCTGTTTATGACTGCTTTACTGCGGCGCAGCGCGTCTGCCGGCTGAACTTTTCCACAAGGAGGCGCCTGCTTTCGGAGGGAATATTTACAAGTGAGCGCCGAGCCGCGCCGGGCAGTAAAATTTACGCCGCGCCCCGCTCCGCCCGCCGCTGCTGCCGAATAAAAGTGCTACACCCCAACCCCTTCCCACCCTACCTCTCCCCAACAAGCCACCCCTCTGCTGTCTGCCAGCTCTGTGGCCGCAACTCCACGTCCGCCGTTTGCTCGGCCGTCCGCCCTCGATAACGCCCCGCACCCTTTTTAAACGATGAACGAAAGTGAACAAGATAGATAATAATCAAAATATTCCACGGGTGTACTGCCGGTCTATAGTGTCCAACGGGCACAATATTTCGGCGATCATTCATGTCGCCATGATCAGGTGAACTGACGGACTGAGCTCCTGGAAACGTGCCGGCACAGAGATCCGCACGCTACGGCTGCTCGAAGGGAACTGGGTTCTAGCCACAAGGATGGGGCCCCTCCACGCCCACACCAACGTGGTGACCATCACAAAAGTTCTACTGTCACCTCCGTAATTAAGTTAGTTTGCTAAGGTGGATCACGGGATGTGGGAACCGCGATTTTATCCGTACGTGTGGGCGCGATCACCCATTAATACGGTGCATCTGGAGATAGAATTGGTCGAAAGGTATACGAAGGGTAAAGGTATGTAAGGGCAGAGGAAAAAAAGTGCCAAGGCAAGAGCCAAGGGAAAAAAACCTCTGCGACAGTGGGGTAGGTATGAAGGGCAGTAGCGGTATGCTATCTGCGACAGATCATGCAAAGGTTGGTAATGTTAGTGATGGGTATTTTCTCAGTACCATTAACTTTGCTAGGTTCGTCATAAAGAATCAGTCCGTTTTGATGCGAGGTTCTGCTGCAGCTGAGCTCCAATGATGCCTCCTGGGTCGGCTGTGGCAGAATACCTGTAACATAGCCAAGTCTGTCAAGGTAGTTAGGCAGTTCGGTCATAGAACTGGCTAAGTGTGCGGGACTGTTTAGGTTTGTTTGTGTTTAGTGCGATGAATATGGTTTCCCTGCTTTGCCTGTAGGTTGGCTGTGGGCTCAGCTGGCATTGCCAGTCAGATTGCTGTTTTGCAGGGGTTTGCCATGTTCATCGTGTTTGTGAGTTGGTGTTCCCTACGGCCGTAGGTGGTTAATCTCTGAGGAGAAGTGTTTTTGGGCGATTATGTTTCCATCTATGGTTGTGATCGTAGTTCCCCAAGCGTAGGATGAAGGGGTTGTTCGAGTGTCTCGAGTTTCTGTATAGTCGTGTGGCGAGTTTCTTGAATACCACCGAGAGGCGCTCTAGGCGGTATTCATTGTGAAGGTCCACGGTGCGTGTGTATCGTGGAGCGTTGCTAATGATGCGTAGTACCTTGTTCTGTATGAGCTGCAGGCGGCGCAGCCGTGTTGGCGCCGCGTATGCCCAGCACGGAGCACCGTACGTCATCAGAGGTCTAATATGTGTCATGTAGAGGTTCCTCGACACCCGGCTATTCAGTTTGCTTTCCCTGTTGAGCATCGGGTAGAGTTGTTTGAGCCTCGCGTTTGCTCTGTTGGTCATGTGTTGTATGTGGTCCCCCCATATGAGTTTCCGGTCCAGCCAGACACCAAGGTATTTGACTTTCTCACGGAAGCGTATTGGGCGTGTATGTAGAGTAATTGGTCTACAGTGTTGGTGTTTGCGCAGGTGTTTCGGTCTGCGTGTGAACAGAACTGCCTCACACTTGTCGACGTTGACTTTAACACGCCATTTCTCCAACCAAGGTTCGGCAGTTCTGAGTGCTGTCTGTAGGCGTGAGTTAATGTTTGATCGCTTCCAATCTTGCGCCATGATGGCGGTGTCATCTGCGTAGATTGCAGTCATCGTGTTATGCGTGGATGGAAAATCATTAATGTATAGGTTAAACAAGAGGGGCCCCAGGATGCTGCCTTGGGGTACTCCGGCTTGAATACCATGTCGTGTAGACTGTTTGCCCTGCACGTCAGTGTTGAAGCTTCTGTTGGTGAGATATGAGTGTATGAGATGCACGAGTCCGTCGGGAAACGCGGCGTCGTTAAGTTTGCGTATAAGGCCGTTGTGCCAGAGACGATCGAAAGCTTTTTCGATGTCCAGGAACACCGCCCCAGTGGCTTTGTTTTTGTTGTAGCCGTCTGTTATGTGTTCAACTACGCGGAGGAGTTGTTGTGTTGTGGAGTGGTGATTCCTAAATCCGAATTGCTCCGGTCTTAGGGTGTCATTGGTGATGCAGTGCCGAGTGAGACGTTTAAGTATTACCTTCTCAACTATCTTACTGAGCGAGCTCAGCAGACTGATGGGTCGGTAATTTTGTGGGAGGGAGTTGTCTTTCCCTGGCTTCCTGAACATCAGGACCTTGGCCGCCTTCCAAAAGGCAGGGAAGTGTTGGTGTTGCAGGATGGCATTTGTGATGTGTTCTAGCCCGGTAGCGGGCCATTTAAATACCCTCGGCCCGCGGAGCGACCCTTCCGCGGTCCGCGCCCCGCGCCGCGGCCGCGCAGTGGAACCGATTGCGCCGGCGTCTGAGATGACGTCTGTGTGAGGGCTCTGTCCGCCGTGGTCGTCACTACGTTACGTTTGCTAGATTTACTCTTAATTAACCCAATCGCTGGTTCTCAAGCTTTGCTAAGATTATAGACACAGTCATGGTTTATAAGGTCGTCACTAGTGCTAATTTCAATGGCCTCTCTGACGACGCAGTCCCAGTATCTCGACATCTGTACCAGAATCCTAGTGCGTTCATACTCCATCCTGTCATTCTCCGACAAACAATGTTCAGCGACCGCCGACTTGCTCGGATACATCAATCGTTTGTGCCTCTGGTGTTCAACGCATCGATCCTCGACGGTCCAATCGGCGGTCGCTCAACATTGTTGTGCCGGCACGTTTCCAGTAGCTCAGTCCGTCAGTTCACCTGATGATGGCGACATGAATGATCGCCGAAATATTGTGCCCGTTGGACACTATAGACCGGCAGTACACCCATGGATATTTTGATTATTAAATACGCCGGGAGGAACTGAAGAATCACAAGATAGATAATAGTCTACTGAAGCGCTCCTAGCGTACCGTCAGAAGGGGTGAAGTCGATCAGGTGGGGGGAATTCGACCGGCAATAAAGCATTATAATTTATACTACTTCCGCCTGGCGGTACATCCGGGAACTTCCCGCTACACATACTTGGAAGCCAATGAGTTGCAGAGTAGTGTTTACCTGTAGAATTTTCTCTCTGAGTATCCGTTCAGTGGGATATAAACAAATGCATTTTGGTGGCCTCTGAATGAATCAATACTAAACCTCTCACAATACGACCTTATAGTCATATAATTCTGCTGTTTTCAGACTGTTAGTCGGTAAGTGAACTCATTGTCATTTGATTTATGTATTTGCAAAAGCAGAAGTTTGTTGTATGGACGAGTAGTGATCTAAAAATTGAATTGTCTTATTTTGTAGGGTGAAGTCGATCATGCCGCGAACGTACGTGAAGAAGGTGGGAAGAGAGGGAAAAAGGAACTACAATCCAGTATATCTGGAAAATGCCGTTCAGGAAGTGAAGATAGGGAAGTTGAGTATTCGTAAAGCATCTGAGTGTTACGGTGTGCCCTATACAACGTTAAATGAGTGGGTGAAGGGCAAACATAGATATAAATATGGTGGGCAGCCTGTTCTTAGTTTAGTAGACGAAGAATGTTTAGTTCATGGATTGATCATGTGTATTTCCAGACGTTCCTGGTGTACAAAAGACTCCCTTGACACAAATTGTAACAAAAATGAAGCCTAAGGGCATTGGTCGTGGACGCTACAGTTTCCGAGATTTTGACATTTCAACATTGAGTACAATTTCTATATGATGCAAGATAATTTTATGTGCAGTGTTTTTTTAAGGATATCTTTTTCAAATAAACAATTGGCCTCAGTCTTTTCTGTTACAATATTGCAAAACATACAGAATTTTTCGGTTTCAGATGTACGATCTCGCTTTTTGGTGGACAATAATTGAGATAAATATTTAAGTCGTCATGAAACATTTGCAATTTACCGCTAAACCAAAGTATAATAATAAAATAAAGATTATTAACACAAATTTGCATGCAAACCGTGTAATTGTAGATTACAATATGAAAATCGCCTGACGAAAATAGGTTAACTTCCGATGTCAGCAGACGACCGTTCAATCAAAACAATCTTCTCGAGAAAGCTTAACGTGACGGTGACGTTAGGTGACGGTCTGGTGACGGACAGCGTGAATGTCGTAATTAGAAATACATTCTGATCATAAAATTGGACATAACGCAAAATATACGTAAATACGTAGGAAAATGGCGGACTAACTAGAGCGGTGACTGCAGCTGACAGCTACCAGCACGCGCATGCGCAGTGAACCCACTAGTACCAAATTTATAACTGGCCCTATTTCGTTATCGCTACGATTATCCCGAGTCGATACTAGCGCGCTCATACTAGTCGAGTCGTTCAAAAGACAGACGGCCGCCATTAACGCAACTTGTTATCAATCTATTACAAGTTCGTTGATCGTTTAAAATGGGCTTTACGTACCTGCTGTCCCGTTTACAAGCAGTTATCTTGGCTACGTGCAGATAAGCGTCGAACCTACCATACATTATGTTTTCTGCAACGCTTCCTCAATCATTGTAAACCTTCTTACTCATCCTCAACCTTCATACTACTATCTGAAAGGCACAGCAGAAACACACGCTCTCACCAAAATAAAACTCTCTCTGTACCATCACATAACACTGCAATCTTCTGTAAATCATTTTCCGTATCGGGAACACGTCTCTGGAACAATCTTCCTCAAAAGTTAAGGGAGATTAAATCTATTGCATACTTCAAAAGACAGCTAATGGTCCACCTTCTGTCACACTAGCCATTTTTTTCTCCACTTATCAGTCTGTAGCTCCCCGTTGTCAATTCCTCCTCCCCTCACAAATGTTTTCCTTTCCTTTCGTCAGAAGATATCTTTACTCGTATTTATTTCCACTTCCTAACAACCACAGGCACTGTTTCATTTTACAATCTTCTCCTCTTTCATTAATATTTTTTCTTTCTGTTTATAATAAACTTAGTTCAAATGTGTTAAGCCAATCAATCTCCATGTAAATATCTTTTGTTATTATTAGTATTGGCATACACCACAAATTACTGTTGATACTGTGACTTTTGTGTTATTATTATCATTATTATTATTAGTATTAACAAATATTTTTATTAATATTATTAATTACTGTGTTTTTCGTTACTTAAATCCTTTGTATATGTTGTTCCTGGTCAGATGTAAGAGAGGGCCTTAAGGCTTAAATCTGGTCAGGTTAAATAAGCAAATAAATAAATAAATAATTTGTAGACTGGGGATTTACCACTTTTAAAATATATGATACAACATTTATGTTAACAATTTATCGATGGCGCATTTATCGTTAGTACTGTGGTGCGTGAAGACTTCAGTAAAAGATAAATAAATGGTCTTCTTTTAGTTTCATTATTTTTGGAAATATCTCGGACAAAAATATAAATTATATAAAGTAAATATTTAAGGGGACACGTTGATGAGAAACACCCACTATTTCAAAAATGTACCAAATCTACAGTTTTGGAGATATGGCAATGATATTTTGTAACACGCTTTACATAAAAGCAACACATTTACATATAAAATCCTTTGATTATAAACTTGTTTTGGAATAAAATTTGAAGGTTTATTTTTAAAAAAGAAGGTATGTTCCTTTTTCTCAGAAAGTATTCAAGAGATTTCTACTAAAGTTCTCTGTTTCACCTCTTTATATGTTGTAAACTTCTCTCATAAAGTTTTTGGAATATGTCACATAGTTGAGTTTTCATAATTTTTTAATTATAATTTCACAAGTACAATTTTAAATTCATGCAAAATTCCAATCATTTGCCCCAGTTCTCAGCTAGCAATCAGAATTTCAAAATTTGCTCTTGAGAAAACGTTTATTAGATTTACAGGAATATGTGTACAATTTTTCATAATTCTAGCATTCATAGTATCTGAGGAAAAAGATACATGAACTTTAAAAACAAATTTTTCAAGAAACGCATTTTAAAGTTCAAGCTAACTTTATTCCTTATGTCACTTCTACAGAAGCCACCACATTTGTACTCTGGGTCTTCTTTCCCTTCAAGGCTTCTGGTTTCTTCTTTCCTTTACCAGGCCTTCAACTGACTTATCAGCTACAGAGACGCGCTGTAAATCTATTTTTTTTTTCATTCTAATACGTTAATCCTTCCCACGTTCCCCTCCTTAAATACAACTGCAACATACGTTTCATTTCTGACAACTGTAACAGATGAAAATGTGGTTTTAGGGCATGAGTGAATTTAGACACTCATTTGGATTCTGGGTTTTGCAATGAACACACTTTTTAAGAAGTGTAGGCTCGGCCAGAAACCTGTAAGTGGATTTGACAAGATTCAGGATACAATTTGGAAGCCTCTCCTTGTGAATGTCGGGGTTGTTATCCCTCTGAGCTTATAGATATTTAAACCAGCTAATGTGGCATAGATGATGAATAGGGTGTTAATCTGTTGACATCAAGTGGAAATATGTAGCTTATGCTGTACTTTTCATGTCATTTTCGCTGGATAGGTTCTGTTTGATGAACTGAATGAACAAAAAGAATGGAACACTTGTATAAAATCTCCGTCAGTATCACAAGGTAAAAACAGAATTGCTAGTTCATAAACGATTCTGCTAGATTGTTATTCTTTATAAGATACGAAATAGTGTGGAAGATGATCTATGAAACCAAAGAGCCTTCTAGATGCATCCCGCACATGTTTGTTAAAAAGTAAAACACACAATCGGTATTCACTGAGCTGGTATTGAAGTGCTGCTTCAAAATGTGGGCGTGGCAGGGAGGCCGCGTCACACGTGTAATTCATTTTCAGGCTCTTCGGATACTATTTCAACATTGAAACTTTTAAAACTTATTGTCCATGAAGTGTACTAACAAATAAAAAATAAATAGAAAATGTATTTATAGAGGACTAGCCGTAAGCCCGGCGTTGCCCGGGTGTTCATTTATCCTACACTCTCGTAGTCCACATCCCCTTCACCCCTCTCTCTGCATACACCTCTTCCTCTCCACCTCTCCCTCTCTCATGTATCGAGATCTTCCTCTTGGTTTAAAGAACGTGTGCAAAAATTCATAAAGATTGGAGTAAAACTATGCATTTTGTAAAATTCCGTAAGTACCCTCAACCATGCACCGAACGAAATTTTATAAAGAGACATTCCTTTTTTTTTTTTTTTTTTTTTTTTTTTTTTTTTTTTTTTTTTTTTTTTTTTAAGGTAGAGTGTGTAAATTTCATCAACATCGGAACAAAACTGCAGATTTCTATGCAATAGAAACGCAGGATCAGAATGAAAACTGCAGTTTGTTCCAATTTTATTTCGTAGAACCCTTGTTCTGAGAAGAAAAAAAAAAAAAAAAAAAGTGACGTGAAATCGGTCGAGCCTTTTTCAAGTTATGGCGCAACCAAGGTACTTAGGTATCCATTTTCATGCTCCCCCAGCCGGCCGCGGTAGCCGAGAGGACTGAGGCGCGCCACTCACGGTCTACACGGCCACGGTCGGGGGTTCGAATCCCCCCTCGGCCATGGCGCGCCACTCACGGTCTGCACGGCCACTGCGGTCGGAGGTTCAAATCCCCCCTCGGCCATGGATATTTGTGCCGTCCTTAGTATTAGCTAGTTCGTAAGTAGTTTGTAAGTTTAGGGACTGATGACCCCGTAGTTAAGTCCCATAAGCTCTACAAACATTTGAACATTTGAACCCTCCCCCATGCAACGAATGAAACTTAAGGTAGACGGTGAACTTCCTCTTGTTTCGAAGCTGAAGCGTGCGAAATTTCTTGAAGATCTGAATGAAGCTGTAGATTTCGTGAGTCTGTAGCAGAAGTATACTCCGCCATGCACCTATGACAAAATACTTTCTTAGTTGACGTTTTCTACCTATAAACTACGTTCCTGCCAAATTTCCTGCTTCATGGCTGAAGTAGTTGTCGAGATTTCGTGTTTAGTCAGTGAGTGACTGAGTGAGTGCCCTCTCGCTTTTATATAGACAGAGATTAAGAAAACAGATTGCTTACTTTTGGATGCAATAGAAAAATAAATAGTAACATGCAAATCTGTAATGCTAACTTTATTTGATACAAGGTCATGCCTGATGCGACAGTTTTACGGCATCTACAGCGAAACTGTTGTGAGCGGTAGACTTATTTTCGTTTCATCATTTTGCGTTAGTGTGTGTATTTTAAGGACTTTTTCCATTATCGGAAGAAGACAGTGGGTATCAGAGACATGAAACGAATAAACTGAAAAATAAATTGAAGAGAAAACAATGTACATTATTTTTAAAATTGAGACTTCATAACATATGACCTTGCTCATAACAAGAGTAGCAAAATATCACATACCTGACCCAAATTTTGCCAGTTTAATGCACCTCATCAGATCAGAAAAAAAAGGAATTCGGTAGCCTTCTGTAACAGCGCTTTACCGATACCTGAAGATGAAAGCCTACAATTGGGTTCCAAATGCTCTGAAGAGGATTAACTAACTTTGTACCGAAAAACAAAAATCCACGTATAAAATAAATTTAAGCAAACTTTCTACTGTTGAAAGGCTGTTTAAAAAGGTAATGAATAATTAAAATGTTGAATAAATGAAAATCTCTTATATATGCATAATCTCTAATTTTGATTCTATTGTTTGTACATAATTTCTTGTTTCATTGTGACATTCATTATTGCTCAAAATAAAAGTTAAATTACTGATTCTTGATTTTTTTTCTTACGCAAATCTAGTTCAAAATAAGAATTTTCCATGTGGTTGGAGTAAAACAAAAGAAGTCCACAGCTTCTAATCATTTGGGTAGCAACAGAGCCTTTAAATAAAAACTGTGATTTTTCCCATTTATCCAGTTTTTTGTATTAAAGACCACTGACAACTTCTCTGTTACAAATTGTCAATTACTACACACTTTTGCTTGATATTAGTGTTTCGTCTGCAAAATTTTTATTGGTGGACTTATTTAGAAATGTTGTTGTTGTTTCTCCTCGTTTCACAGAGCCACAGCGACACAGCGCGGGTTACTGATTTAAATGGTGTTTTTGCTCGCTGAGTCAATGTTCGCAAGATTTAATTTCCCTCACATTCAAGACTAATCGACAGCGCAGCGTGGCTGGCTTTCGCTCCATTTCATAATTAGCTATACGCCCGTGCTTCGCAACGGCAGTTCCAAAAGCCCTCGCATACAGCTGCTTTTCAGTATTCAATAGATCAATCGGTGAAAACAGTTCTCTTTGTCAGCTCATTAGTTTATCGTATCAATGAGTCAAATAAACCTAACGAAAGAAGCAAAGAAATTTACACACACATACACACACACACACACACACACACACACACAAACACACACACACACACACACACACACACACACGCACATGGAGAAGTGACTAAAATCACCATCTAGTGTTTCTTTGGTGTACTACACCTTACGACTAAGTAAACTCCTAAATAAATCAAGGTATCTTTTCTTTCCCTGAAAATATATTATGAAATACAGCTATATTCTCCCACAAAATATGCTCTCCCAAAGTATGCTCAAGTTTCTTATTAAAAGAAACGTTAGCATTTATTGGTAATTTCACAGATTATCGTGCCCAAACAAACACATACACACGGTAGTTTTATCTAAAACTACGTTGGTCATCAGTCCCTAGACTTACAAACTACTTAAACTAAGTTAAACTAACCTAAGGACAACACACACATCTATGCCTGAGGGAAGATTCGAACCTCGGAGGCGGGAGGCCAAAGCGATCCGTAACGTGGCGCTCCAGACCGCTCGGCTACTCCCGCGCGGCCGTTCTTTTTCGCTTGGTACGATTTTGATGAAATAAATCCTATCTGTTGCCCACAGGCTACGCTAAAATTAGCTGCGAAAACGCGACTGAAATTCGTCAGGTACGTATAGACTTACGAGTGTTCGAATAGTTACCAACAAACACGCCTATTTTACAGATTTATTATCAGTGGGCATCTCATAATGAAAGAATATTAGTGAAACCTCAGTAGTCCTGAAAATCTATTATCACGTGTAGCTTGATGCTAGTTCACTTCACACATAAACCGTTCTGACTGCCATTCACAGTGTAGCTTCAAAAAATTAACCAACACAGAAAGCTGTGTATGGAGACGAACTGTTCCCAGTGACGTAATTTTCTAACATTTGTAAGAATTTGTTCAATTCTTCTCTTAGTAGTAGGGCTGTGGGGATTGAAGCCCACTGAGATTCGCCTGTCTATTGTTTGTTTGGCAATAAATTTGAATTACCCTCACCCCTCCTCCCTCAGCCAATTGCCGGACAGCAGATCAGAGGATGCCGCCACAGGATGATAGATAGGTCTTCCTGGAAGGACGCCGCCATAACGCACTTAAGGATGATTGACAGGTTGCAAGTAAACAACACCTCCCTCAGCCACACACCTGGCCTACACGACGCCCCCTCCACCCCTTGGCGCCACCGTCAGACAGTAAATGCATATAGATACTTAGTAGCATGGTTATATGCAAGGTATGTGGGGTATTTATATCTTCTTTTAGCTGTGTTTACGAATTGACGTCTCTCGGAAGCGTATCGGAGATGATTGCAGTGGTAAATTAATGTTCTTTGGTCAATAAGCATCGAGTTAGATAACATAAACAGGTTTAGTTACTTACGTTGGGAAGTGCGTTTAATCGTATGTTTAGTCTCTAAAGGATTGCCCTTGGAGATCGATAAAAAAATCTGGTGTTGCATTAATTCGAAATGGTGTAGACTATTTTGAGTTGCTGCTTGTAAGGGTTATAAGAACTTGGCTTTGATCTAGATCTTTTCTTGTTGGCTGTTCTGTGGGTGTGCACGCCGATCTTTTTTTTTTTTTTTTTTTTTTTTTATTTTTTTTTTTTTTTTTTTTTTTTTTTACACTGTGTTACAGATGTTTATCGAGAGTAATAATTTGTTAGAGGGAGTGGAATATGCTGGTGGTTTGTGCGCGAATGCTTGTGGTATATAGTCTATTGACTGACAGAAAGCGTTCCGGAAATATTGTCTGCCGGTCTATGCGATGGAAACAAAGTTGTTGTTCGATGTTTTGGATGGGTCAAGCAGTCAATACAGTTATTGGCTGTGTCTGGGATACCTTGTCTGTTACTGATCGCGGTTATAACACCGTCTGTGGGGGAACTTAGAGTTGGTACTGGGTTAGTGACGGCTGTAAGGATAGCGCTGTCTGGGTTGCGTTTGGACGTATACAGAGCTTGCAGCATGCTAGTTGGGACAAAAAAACGTGTTGTAATGGCTAGATTCGTTTGTTGGTGTAGGTTTGTGTTGACTGCTAGGTTAGTTCTCTTACTGTGTTGGAAATGTTTGGCGCTTACAGATAGTGCTGTAGGCTAGATGGGATGAAAGTTAAGTAAAAAGTGTTGATATACCCTAAATACACATCACGATAGAGCTCTAAAGAAACGTACTTTGGTGTTGTAAAATAAACTTTGCAGTGATCTTTCGTCGAAGCATCGCCTTTTTAATCGTATGCTAGTGTTGTCTACTTTACGGCTGGTGTGCATTATGTTATGTAGCGGATATGCCTGCTGCGGTAAATCATAATTCTTTCATCGAAAATCAACATGTTTTATAAAACGCCTATAGTTTCGTAACTTAAAGTGCGCTAGTTGTAGCCATTGTAGTGCGTGTGTGCAGATCTACATGCGTAGTAAATTCAGCAAGTTCGATACTGCAAAAGTCGGAGATAAGACGAAGTTACTATTTCTGGAATACATGGGGGAAATATGTACGTCCTGTGGGTATATATCTTATAAACTGCAGCTAATCGATGTTTTTTAATGGAGGCGCTCCCATCTATACTACAGCAGCAGCTTCGTGTAGATGGCTTCTGTCTCCTGTATTTTTGGCCAACACTTTAACCGAGTGGCGTTCGTATCCGAGCATGACTTTCGGATGGAAGGAGCAATATCTAAGTGGTTGCGGACGAGGAAACGACTGCTTAACGTGGTTGGCGTCGAATTGTAGAACCAAAATAAAATTTGTCGAAAAATCACGAGCCCTGGTGTAAGCAAAGTTATCGATTTTATAAAGCGTCCAGGCAGTTGATTGTTAGGACTTTTATTTTTTCGTTGGGTCGAGAAGATGGCGTTACCAGGATGGAGGATTGTGCAAGAAGATTGTTTAAGTGTTCTAAAAGAGAAGATACGGTATTTACAAAGTGCGCCGTTGTACTGTGCGTCGCTCCCCGTTAATATACGCTTTTAGATTTGATTACTTGGGTATTAAGAGTACCCGGAAATTGACCGCTCTCTCGGACATTATGTTTTTTAGTTTCAACTGTAAATTACTTGCAGAGTCGAGCAAGGATATATATATATATATATATATATATATATATATATATATATTATATTAGCACTCCAGGACTTTATTCTCCACAGACGTAGATATCGCCTACGTTATTCCACAAGTCCTAAGAAGAAGGGTAAACGAAAACTGGGTTATATGACGAAGACAATGGTTTTAAAGGAGGTTATTGCATATGTGCAAGCCCGGTTTAAACAGATAGTGTAAGGGAAAATATTTGATTTTACACTAAACAGGCAGGGGGATTGGTCTCTCATCGTTGTACTGACCGACATTAGCGGAACACACGACAGACATGTTTGTACTGTGTGTGACTCCCATCCATTCCTTAGAGGGCAGGTTATGATCGTTGTATGCGGGCGTTGGGTGCAATATGTTTGAGAACATTACGTTGCATGTACTCAGCTGTGCTGTAACAAAAAAAAAGTGTGAACACTCCAAGTCCTATATAGGATCAGGTTTTGCGGTGTGTAGGTTAGCATCTTCGTTTACGGTAGACATCTACTTGTAATTAAAATAATAAATCTAACTATAGACCGGCAGTACACCCGTGGATATTTTGATAATAAATCTTAGTTTGGATTAGTGGAATGCACAAGAAAGGAACTTGGAGTAGGAATTTTGTGGGTAAAGGGCGGGTCGAACTTGTTCTGAAAATCGGTTTTTCATTGGGCAGGTAAAGTACTACCTGGGTTCTGTGGTTGCTGTATTGTCGAATAAGGGTGTTGTTAGGCCAATACTTTCAAGAAAAAGAAAAGTTTTAGTGTAGACGATCGGAAATCGATAAATTATTTCATGTATTTCATGTATTTCATGTATTTTTTTATTTCGACTCTCCGTTGCACAATAGGGTTTAAATGTCTACTGGGGCGCTGGAATATCGGTGTCAGATAAATGTAGTTTGCATCGTAACAGGACATAGAGATTCCTTAGATGGGATGTGTACTGCTGTAGCAAGGAAATAAAAGGTAAAATTAAACTACCCGAATTCTCGGAAGGCGCATCTGTACCTCGATCTAAGAAGGAAGAGTAACAGGGCAAGATCGCTAGAGTGTTAAATTTCGGAACTTTCGGTATGGCTCAGCTCCATTAAAAAAGGCAATAAGCGCTATCCTTGTCAGAGTGGTGTGTCTGCATAGAAGGTTTTGATCATTTGGAGATGTAACTTAGGTGTTTTTAAACATATGTTTCTTTTATGTAGCCTGCAGAGAGAGCGCTCTGCGTTCTGGACGATTGTTAACGGTTCTTGCAGATGTATATTTAGAGACGTTGTGCTACATGTCGTTACCGATTTTCGTTTTTTGGAATTTTTGTATAAACAATATGCCGTCTTCTGCTGCTGCTGTTGTTGTCGAAAGAGTGGTTGGCATACAAGTTACATTCTGTTTGATGGCTGTTGTTTGCATCGTGTAAACGATGAGATACGTTTATAGATCTAAGGTTGCGATCGAGTTCTGAAACGGACCATTTCTTTTCTTTTGGTTAGTCCCTAATGTTTGTCTCTGGTTAGAATTGTTTTTGTATATCGAAAGAGTATATGTTAAGATGGATACGTAAATTTGTAGCGTTCGTTCCCGTTTATTATCTAACCTGCGCTATTATTAAACACATCTGTCAGCTGTTATATTTGTAGTCTATGCGAAGAGCATGGAGAGGGAAATGGGAGTGTTTGCGCATCGAAAAATTCTTACTTGCAAATTTTGCATATGAGTTTTAATATTTTACTACAAGCTGTAGTATACGAGACCAACTAAGCATTTCTGTTCTACATTGTTTTTTAGCATTACACCGAAATTCTTGTTAGATACATACGAAGAACACTATGGTAGCTTTATTTTTTCCGAGAATAATAAACGGCGGAAATTGTTACATAAATCGAGATCTGGCGTATGGTCGCTGTGGCGCGCTTAATAATAAATATGCAGTTTAATTGGCTGGTGACCTGGCGGGGCGCGGTCGCCGTGAAAAGAGTGCAGTACGCCCCTGCCAGGGGCGCAGGGGTCGGCCGGCGGGGGCGGTGTTGTTTATAGATGTCGATGCTGTCAAGACAATCGTCGCGGTACTGTTTGTTTTGTTCTCGCGGGTCGCAGCGTCCTTTGAGAAGCGGTCGCGAGCATGGAGGAGGGGGTAGCATCTGTCGGCAGCTGCGGCGGCGGCGGCGGTTCGGCAATCGGCCGAGCGAGTAGGGGTCGCGGTGTCGGCCCAATGTGTGGCAGAAGGTGCAAGTGCAGACATGTCGAGGTGCTGCCTGTCTGACGGTGGTGCCGAGGGGTGGAGGGGGGCATAGGCCAGGTGTGAGGCCGAGGGAGGTGTTGTTTACTTGCAACCTGTCAATCATCCATAAGTGCGTTATGGCGGCGTCCTTTGACCAGCGGTTGGACAAGTAGCGTTGATGACAATCAAAAGGACCTACATGTAATCATCCTGTCCTTCCGGGAAGACCTATCAATCATCCTGTGGTGGCATCCTTTGATTGGCGGTCTGGCAATTGTCCGAGGGAGGAGGGGTGGGGGGTAATTCAAATTTCTCGCCAAACAAACAAAAGACAGGCGAATCTCAGTGGACTTCAATCCCCACAGCCCTACTACTTCTCTTTCTTGAAGGACTCCACGTGGTTTCAAAGAACTCTGCGCACTGCAGGAGACACTATCTAAGTGTCAAGTACCTAAAAGCTTGTGTGGTTGCACTGTGACTTAGATTATAGTTGATGAGGCAGACAACTAAGCGATTTGATACCATTTGTAGCTGACAACTAATGTGTTTTCAGCTAGGGTTTTCCATACCAATGTAGTTTATTCTTACGTCTCATGACAAAGCGAGGTGTTGCATTGATGAACCATACTTTTTATGGACAGCACATCAGTCATACATTGAACAATTTTGTATAGTACCATGGTTCACCTAAATCCCTAAAGGCAACTGTTAGTCCTTTTCCTACCACATAGTTTCTTAATGTAAGATAGTTCTTGCACGCATTGACGTATTTGGTGACACTTCCTAGCAGACTAAAAATGTGTGCTTGAGCTAAACTCGAAATTGGCACCTTTGTCTTATCCGTGCAAGTTCTCTATGGACTGAGCTTAGTCTACCCAAGCAATATTTAAGACCTGTCCTCACAGCTGTACTGCGACCAGTACGTGAATTTCGACCTACCACGATACGAACCTAAGTTCGAGTCTGACTAGCAGACAATATAAATTTTCAGAAAGTTTCAAGGCTATGTATTTTTGTATGAATGACATATTGCACCAAGTGATACTCGTAGCTAAAACGTAGGATGAAACTTTAGTTAATATCTAATTGCAATTATGTCACTATCCACTCAAAAAACATTGAGTGGAAACTATAAATAATAAGAACAATAGTCAAGAAATTCTTCAGTGAAAAAAAAAAGTAAGGCCACACACTGAAAACGCATTCGGGAGGACGGTGGTTGTTCAAATTAACTTCCGGCTATTCATATTTCCCTAAATCCCTCCAGACAGTTGCCGGGATGATCCCTTTCAAAGGGCACGGCCGATTTTCTTCTCCATCCCTACCCAAAAATTCAAGTGTGAGGTCCATCTGTAACGAAAACGCTGTCGATGGGACGTTAAACATTAATCTTCCTTGTTTTTTCCTGACTTTCTTCAATCGCTTGTTCCACGCACATATAAGAGTACAGTACAGCAATGATAACAATTGTTTTCAAATGGAACACGTTAAAATTGAAGCGCGCCGGTTGGTATGAAATTTCGAGTTGTTTCTGCGATCGTAAAACTGATGAATCTTACTGGATCTCAAAGTTATGTTGACCAAAAGTATTAAGAATTTCGGCAACGTTGGACACTTAGCTTAATCAAATGTTCAAATGTTTGTTAAGCTTATGGGACTTAACTACGGGGTCATCAGTCCCTAAACTTACAAACTACTTATCAACTACCTTATACTAAAGACGGCACAAATATCCATGCCCGAGGGGGGATTCTAACCCCCGACCATAGTGGCCGTGCGGACCGTGACTGGAGCGCCTCAGTCTCCTCGGCCACCGAGCCCGGCCTTAGCTTAATCAAAGAACCGAATGACCTGTAGAAACTCATTCGATGCGGTCTCATCAGTTGGATTACAAGCGCAAGTCATCGTCTCACATACCCGTAAAGCAATTCATTTGTAAGTAAAAAACTTCTCTCGCGGTTTTCATTCGGCAGCATCTAAAACCATGTATCTCAAACAAGACTTACACATTACGTATTTTATATTTGTCTTGCTGGCTACTCGCAACCAGTCGTCACGGCCGGCGCAAGCTGACGCTTATCTCTGCTTGCAAGGTTCAAATCAAATCTGTCACTATCTTAATGAAAACGTCCAACATCTTGTCTTATCTTAAGCTGCTTTTCCTGCACGCAGGGTGATGAATTTCTTTTTCTCCGTTTCTTATGATTTACTGCGAGCGTGATATAGTAAAAGATGTTTTTCTTGAAAAGTTCCTGGGCGTAGTACCAACAGTAAAATTCAGAGGCGGTAATGTTATGATGTGGTAGTGTTTTCCATGGAAGGGGGTTCCACTCCTTGTTGTTTTGCGTGGCACTGTCACAGCACAGGCTGATAATGATGTTTTAAGTCTGGAAACTTTTGATCACATAGTGGAGTAATCTTGTCTCAAGGCTGGAAAATTGTAAGTAGCGAAAACGGAATATCAACTTCGAACGAAGATTTACAAACGGTCTGTTCGCTGCAGAATTAGAAGCACAGCAGACATTCACTCGCTAGCAGATGATGTTCATTGGTTATTCGCGATACTCACACCCTGCCATCGGATCGCCACATTGTGTACCGTGATTCGTCACTCCACACAACGTTTTCCCACAGTTGAATCGTCAAATGTTTGTGCTTCTTATACCAAGCCAGGCGTCGGACCATGACATCAGAGTGTTCTCTCCTCCCGCCTGTCACAGTATTTTGAGTGGATCCTTCACTGTCACATCTAGGGATGTTTAGGAGTGTGTAAATCTCACGTACAGACTTCTGACATAGGTGACACCCAATAACCTGACCACGTTCGAAGTCCGTGAGTTTCGCGAAGCGCTCCATTCAGCTCAAACGATGTCTATTGACTACTAGATCATTTTGTGGAGAACTTGGCAGTAGTTGGAAGAACAGTGCACCTAAGATGAAAAACGTATGTTTTTTGGGAGTGTCCGGATACTTTTGATCACAGAGTAATTTAAACAGAATTGCTATGACGCAAATGCAGCTGCAATAAATATGATAGATGAAGTGACCCAAGAACTCGTAAATCGTAAAATGTTGGTATGAGACCAAGAGTTAAATAGGTTGCCGTGGATATGACACCCGTTAAGTGCTACATCATCAGTGTTCTGCCAAAAGGCAGGTTTTCACATGGCACTTCTCTACGCTGTCCAGTCTTCTGCCATTCTCCAGGTCCGCATAATTTCCTCTTCCCTTTATGTCATCTGTCATCTTGTATCGCCTTCTTCCTTTCAGTCTTCTCCCACAAACCAGTCCTTCCAAGGCATCTGCTAGCATGCACTCCTTTCTCAATGAATGTTTCAACCAGTTTATGATAACAAATAGCTCACCTCATGTTTATATAATCTGATGATGCCTCAACAGGGCGAAACGTGCCAGTAATAAGAAAAAAAAATTGGAACCGAGACTGACTTTTGTGATATAGTTCATTTTCTTTTCTTTTATAACCTTCAGCAGACATCTTCTCTCCCTAACCATTTCCAACACTCTTTCATTACTCACTCTTTCCATCCACCTTATCCTCTCCATTCTCCTTCACATTCTCATCTCAAATGCTTCTAACCTTTTTTCAACCTCTCGTTTTATCGTCCATGTTTCTGCCCCATGTAGAGCCACACTCCAGATAAAACAGTGCCAAGCCTTTTCCTTAGACCTCTAGGTAATTTGCAAGGTAACTGTCTCCTCTTTCTGTTGAACGCCTCCTTCGATATGGAATTTCGAGTTTTCACCTAGTGGTGGCATCTCAAGTCTTCAGTTATTGTTCTTCCAAGATACTTAAATGCAAGTACTTGGCTAATGGTAATTTGTCCATTTTAATATTGGCCAGTCTGCTTCTTGTACTGATGACCGTACTCTGTTTTTCTGTGTTAATTTTCATCCCGGATTCCAAGCAAGCGTTCATTCAGATCTTTCAGCATGCTGTTCGTTGTCCGCTCACTTTCTCCCACTAATACCATGTAATCAGCAAATATGATACATTCTATTTTCTTTCCACCAATCTTTATTCCTCTTTTCCCATCTACGCCTTTTGAAATAAAATAAGGTATAAAACAACAGTGGGGAAAGGCAACAACCTTGTCTAACACCTCGCCCAATTCTGGTTCCCTCTGATATTTTATTTCCAATCCTTATCCGCACTTTCTGGTGTAAATATAGATTCTGTATGTTGTGTCTCTTTGCAATCCTTTCCTCTTCAATATACCTATCAGATTCTTCCACTGCTGCCAAAAGTCTTTTCTAAATCTATAAAAACAGCAAAGATTTCTCTGCCTTTTTCTATATATCTTTCTCCTATAGCTCTTAACAGGCCAATAGCATCTCTTGTTCCTTTTCTAAATCCGAACTGCTCCTCTGCAATCCCTCTATCCATCTTGCCATATAGCCTTCTATTCAAAATCTGAGCAACACTTTAGCTGCGTGAGAAATTAGACTGATGCTCCTATGCTCTTCACAATTTTTAGTGTTTCTCTTTTTCTCTATTGGTATCGTAACTGCTGCAAGGAAGTCCTACAAAGTTGACATAATAAGACACGATTTTATTTCGTGACAATTTTTGTTAGTTGAGGGTCTATGCTCTGAGGACCACTTCAATGCAGTGAGATACGTGATGATCTCACAATCTTGTCTGCAAAATCATTACTACAGCGCATCCGCGTGAAAGTCGAGGGCTTCACGAGTCTTTCCCTATTATGTCACATAAACGTACTTCACTAAGTTGCGATAATTTTTACATTGTGCTGTTAAGTCAAACATGTGCGATTAGTTTTCTCAGCACTGGCTACTGATAGAAACATGCGGCGTATTTTAACCTTTAATTTGTGACTTTTTATTTTAAGCTATAAAATCTACTACGATTAATATATAGTGAGTACACACTGAGAAAAATATTTATAAAATTTTTTCCTTAAAGTGGTTATGCACTACTAGCAACAAACCGCTCATATCGGATCAGCTATATAGTGCTTCCATGACGTACCCGATGCAGTAAATGTCACTATTGTGCCGCTGATCTTTTCATAAAGTAATTCTTAATGCAATGACAGTATGTGATTGACTACTTTCACATGGCAATATAGGTATGAGAACGTTAATAAAAAAAAATTAAAAAAAAAAAAACACGCACATGTTACGAGTAACTCAAAACACCTATCTGTCGAAGTTGTTCAGTAGTACTCTGCGACTTACGATTTCTGGGACGTGCTTCTTGCATATGTAAAACTGTGTGTACAAGCAGCTACAAATGAATGTGTGGTAAATGTTGATCTGTTTGAGAGATAATGGAAGAAATCAGGTACCGCATGTATCTTATCAGCTACACTATGAATACAAGGGTTAAAATAAGCAAAAAGTCATTGTGAATAGATGCAAGAGACGGCAGCACTTTGCCGGACAAAACTCTAGCGGCAGCGGAACAGAGTTAGGATTGTTATTACTACTAAAAATGGAGACGATGTCAGTACCAGGAGACCGTGTGAGCATTGGTTTTCCTCCATTTGCTGGTGTGCCCCAGCCTTAAATTCATCCACAGTTTTGTGAGATGCGTAGTGTCCAGTGGTGGATCTTGAATGCGGCACTTCAGAGAAGACAACGTCGTGTGACAACACACCACGACAATCGCAGCCTCACACTACCCGGTCTGACGACAAGGATCGCTAAAGAATACGCGTAAGACATTCCCTCCAAAGTTGGCATTTCCGCGGTATCTGAGCTCAAAATCCGAGGACGTGAAAATGCGAAAAGTTCCAGCCAGCTGGGCGCCATGCATGCTGACATGAGCACAACGTGGCGCACGTGATATGTTGTCAGGAAATGTAGACGCCTGGTGGCTAGACTAGATTAGTTTTTCATTCCGTAGATCCATGTTGTGGAGATCCTCGTGGATGTGGAACATGTCAAGATACAAAACTTACAAGCTGAATAATAGATAATACTAATAATATAAATATAGATACACACTTTTTGAGCTGATAATATAATACTAATATAGTATGAATACCGATACATGCATCACTTGGTACAATTTAGAAATGCACTAATGGGGTAGAAGGAATTGGCCACTAGAAAGTCTTTTAGGCTTCCCTTATACTGATCATTATTTCCAGCTAAATTTTTATACTTGGTGGTAAATTATTGAAAATGTGTGTTCCTGAGTAGTGGACCCCTTTTTGAACTAAAGTAAGCTCTTTTAAGTCCTTCTGTAGATCAGTTTCGTTCCTAGTATTGTATGTATGAACTGAGCTGTTTGTTGAGAAAAGGGATATATTATTTATGACAAATTTCATTAAGGAATAAATATACTGAGAGGCAGTAGTTAATATACCCAGTTCTTTGAAGAGGCTTCTACAGGACGTCCGTGAATGTACTCCACAAATAATACGTATTACTTGCTTTTGGACTCTGAAAACCTTTGACTGACTTGAAGAATTACCCCAAAATATTATACCATATGATATTATGGAATGAAAGTAAGCATAGTGTGCAAGCTATTTTATTTTTATGTCTCCCATATCTGATAACAGTCATATTGAAAATACAGATTTGTTGAGTCGTTTCTGCAGTTCTGTGGTGTGCTCCTCCCAACTGAATTTATTATCAAGCTGTAATCCCAGGAATTTTATACTGTCAACCTCTTCTATCTGCTCTTCTTCATACTTAATGTATATCTTTTCATCGATAATGAAAACGGTTAGACGTGGACGCCGTTTTTAATTCTGAAACTACGAACCAGCCAGCTGTATTGCATCTGCAGTTTTCTAGTGGTCACAACTCTTAAAAGAAGCATTCGCAGTGGCCATGGATTAACGACGTCATCTTTGTGAAAAATGTTTACAGCTGCAGTGAGATTAGGACGAGAACGGACAGAAGTTGTGTTTTCTATGCGATTATTCTGTGAGAGAAAAGTCGTAGGTGTAATAACTTGAATGCACGTTGTATTTTGATGGGTACCTTACTTTTATGTGGTCATTCAGAATTTCACATTAAACTGATCTCGGCAAACTTTCAATGTTTTTATTTCTGTACCAGTCTAAGGAAATAAAGTGATACAGGCTATATGAGTAGAGAGCAACTTATTTCGATTTTTTTAAATTACATTTGTGTGCCTTCATGTGGCACCAGTGATCTCTATATAACCTGGATGTATAACTCTGGTGTCTGAGCATAGAACTGTAGCGTGCCTGCACATGCATATGTTTTGCTCACGAATTTGCATTGTCCGCCATGTTGAAATTAGTCAAATGAATTTACATCAGTTAATACATGACAAATAATTGCTAGATTACCTCTGGATTTGAAATTTATTTCAATATATGAATTAACAGACTCATGTGAGTACGGAATCGAAACATATTTCCTTTTCGTTTTCTTGTAATACTTCATAGCGGCCATGTTGTAATTGGTCAAGAAACAGAATGTGAACATATTTGGCTAGCACTCTCAGCTATCTGTAGTTCAACATCCAGGTAATATAATGTGACACATGCACATGCCTTCATGTGGCACATGCAGTAACTGCATATCAAATGCTAGATACAATAGAAAAGTAATTAACAATGTGGTAAAGAAAAAAATTTGTATAGGTGCTAATTATTCCTACGTACCGAAATTTTCCACATTTTCAACCTATACATCGTATCGTATCTGTTACGAATTATGACATTTTACCTATTTATGTCTTCTTCAGTTGTTGCTATGACTTTTTATTCGTCATTCTGGTGGAATATAGTTAGAACTATTTTACGTCTAAATTGTCGATGAAAACGAATTGCCTTTCAAGTCAATCATTTACCCAACTGGTCGGATTCCTCGAGTGGCAGTGAACTGGCAGATAGTGGCAGGTCGGTTTCCAGCGCTCTGCCGAGATAATCTGAGAACAGATACCGCAACAGCCGTGGACAACGAACTGCAGTTTCTTACAGATTGCGCTGTAGACTTACCTTTACACATTGGTGACCACACGCTTTCCTGATTGCCTTGCGATGTTAACTGGACGCCCGATTGTAATGATTACTGAATAGTTCAAGTAATCTCTGAATGAGAAAATTGTTTACTCCAAGAAATGTAACCGTATTCCTGGAGGTACGCCCGTATCTCCCCGTGAACATCTGTCCGTCCAGTTTATAATTTTTTCAAAGGAATCTTGAAATTACGTTCCTAAGAATGGTTAAATAAATATGAAAAGTATCTTTCATTTCGAAGTAATAGTTCAATGAATTTTACTGACAGCGTCCCACTATTATCGTAAGCGCACAGAGAATAATATACTGTACATTTATCGCGCAACTATAATGCCTCAGTCATCCTATAACAATTAGCAAGGAGAATCATACTCTTACCTGCAGTCGGAAGACACTGCCTTTTCCATTGTTCACTGGGGCGCCACTTCTGGACGCAGGGAATTTCGTAGTGTTGAGTACGGTTCCTCCGTCCCTCTTCCCTGCCGGTAAACGAGAGTTACCCGGGCGCCCAAATTTTGGTTGTCGGAACTGCGTTCGCGCTGTCCCCCTCGTTTGGACAACAAATTAATATCGTCCGTCTCCCTCGATCCCGATCATATTTTCGGGATGTTTCCCTTGATTTTAGGCACATTCCGGACCTCCCACTTATTGAGATCCCTCTTTTACCACACTATCGATTGATCTGATAATGGGCAGAACGTCGAACATCCCGCCCCGCTCCACTTCTCGAGAAAGGAAGGAAATAAAGGCGATAAATATGGGTTACATCATCACCCCCAAGGGACGCAATAAGTGTCTCTTTACTGCTCAGTGATATAGTATATGGCCCCTTCGTGGGAGAGAAGTTCTTGTACCTTTAATAATCGCTGCAGCACAGGGGACATGATTTCGCTTCTGTTTCGTGCACAGGAAACTTTTCAGAAATGTACACATTCATTAAATGCACATGATTCAAATGTTCAAATGTTTGTGAATCTATGGGACTAAACTACTACGTTCATCAGTTCCTAGGTTTACTGACCTAAGGACAACACACCTAAGGACAACACACCTAACACGCCTACACACACACATACACACACACACACACACACACACACACACAGACAGACACCTACACGAGGGAGTACTCGAACCTCCGGCGGGAACAGCTTCACAGTACCTGACAAGGCGCCTAGAACCGCCTGGAAAAACATACGGTGTTATTGTTCATTTGACAATATTCATGAATTACTAATTAGTAGAAATTTATTATGCCTTGGTTAAATTAAAGAAATAAACATAGTTTCTTAATAACACCGATAAAAACATTTTAAAAGAATAATTAAGGGTTAACAAACCCACTCAAGCATATAGTGCTTCTTAACCAATGAAATGGAACTTTTGAAGGAAATGTTTACATGTCGTTTAAGAGTGCAACAATCTTGCAAATATTGGCTACTGGGTTACAGGTACAGCTTGATTAAATTCAAATAATCAACACAAGCCCCTCAATGACGTTCATCAACGAACCTTTTGAATAGACAACGATTAAGAACAGGGGCAATAGTCTCTCTCAAGGTATCTCCTGCAACAAGCTCGAAATTATTTGAAATCTAAAATAGTACTTCCAAAAACAAATTTCTTTAAATCATTTACATGTCAGTTAATAAATGACAAGAAAAATAACTTTATATGTATAGGTTTGTAGCCACGTCGAAACTGGTCATCCTAAAAATAAAAACGCGATCTTGGCTGGAAACCTGTACAAACTGATTTAGATCGCCCCCAACGAGCCATGAGTTCCATACATAAAATAACTTTATAGCATAGCACTAACATAGTTAAAAATGGCTGACGCTCTTCCCCGTTTTAATAAAAAGTCACAGTTTTTAGAAGTGGCTCTAGAGCATTACAACTGCTCACTTACAAATTCAGATATGCCCGATACCAAAAAAAGGGAGTCTTAAAATAAGGTAAATTACAACATACGTGAACAATTTGGGGATGATTGCTTAGGTTAAAACTTTCTTGGTTGGTCACTAATATTCCACAATAAAAGAGGGAACAGGTGGAAGATGCACGTAAACCTGAAATCTGCTGGTGTGCGTGATGGGTGCACAGTGATGCCCTTGGTAAATAAATCAGAGAACAAGGTTGTTAAGTATATATACAAAGGGGCAATTGCCACTGGGTGGTAAGGTCGTTAAGTATATATACAAAGAGGGCAATTACCACTGGGTGGCAAGGTCGTTAAGTAAATATATATATATATATGGGGCAATTGCCACTGGGTGGAACGACTCGCTTACAGTGTAAATAACGACAGCCACCAACTAACTAGTCGGACCGGCCGCGGTGGCCGAGGGGACTGAGGCGCTCCAGTGACGGTCTGCACGGCCACTACGGTCGGGGGTTCGAATCCCCCCTCGGGCATGGATATTTGAGCCGTCCTAGTTCGTAAGAAGTTCATAAGTAGTTTGTAAGTTTAGGGACTGATGACCCCGTAGTTAAGTCCCATAAGCTTTACAAACATTTGAACATTTAAGTTTAACTAGTCGGGCACACATAAATCACACGTCGCCACAGTCGCTCAACTGAAATGCACTTCACACGGTGCTGAGTAATAACAGTAGCTGCAAATTTCGACCACGTTCTTTGTACCAGGAAGGAGGGCGTGGAAGGAAAGGGCCCTAACATCTCTTTCGTCTGCGGATCGGGCGGGCCCGTTGCTGCAAGAGCTCTCGACGTCGAGACGGTCAGGCGTAGCTGCACCAACACCCCCAGGTGGTTGGACGCGGTTCCGTTTACAGCATCATGATGGTCGCATCTGGGTCTGGCGACATCGCGGTGAACGCACATTGGAAGCGTGTATTCGTCATCTGGCGTACTACCGGCGTGATGCTACTGGTTACACGTCTCAGTCACCTCTTGTTCAAATCGACGGCACTCGGAACAGTGGCCATTACATTTCAGATGTGTTTCGACCCGTGGCTCTATCCTTCATTGGATCCCTGCGAAACCCTACATTTCAGTAGGATAATGCATGACCGCATGTTGCAGGTCCTGTACGGGCCTTTCTGGATACGGAAAATGTTCGACTGCTGCCATGACCAACACATTGTCCAGATCTGTCACCAACTGAATACGTCTGGTCAATGGTGGCCGAGCAACTGGCTCGTCACAATACGCCAGTGACTGCTCTCGATGAACTGTGGTATCGTGTTGAAGCCGCATGGGCATCTATACTAGTACACGCCAGCTAATCTGTGTTTGACTCAATGCCCAGGCGTATCAAGGCCGTTACTACGCCCAGAGGTGGTTGTTCTGGGTACGGATTTCTCAGGATCTATGCACGCAAATTAAGTGAAAATTTAATCACATGTTAGTTCTAGAATAATATATTTGTCCAATGAAAACCTGTTTATCGTCTGCATTTCTTCATGGTGTAAGACTGGTAAAAGCCAGTATCGTAATTCGTATGGTGTATGGTGATGGGTATTTTCTCCAGAGCAGCACTCTTTGAGTGATGACCATAAAGTTTGACCGACAAATGTAATTAATTACAAACCGAGTAGGGAGACGATTAGCAGAGGGGGGAAGGAATTGACAGGCAATGCTTGGGTGGATGTAATAGGAATGGAGGCAGAGAATGTGTCAGGAAGGTGGGTCAGAGAGAGAGAGAGGGGAGGATGAGATAAATGGATGTAAAGAGATGGAAGTAAAATAAAGACGGAGAGTTGGAGATGGACACAGTGTTGCGTAAGGTATGTCCAGGGATTGAGAGGGGGAGGTGATGGAGAGAGATAGGAGGGAAGACACTGAAAATAAAAATAATCGTTCAAATCTTTGTAAATCTACTTACAAACAACTTAAATTAACGGGAGGACACCACACACACACACACACACACACACACAGACACCCATGCCCGACGGAATACTCAGACCTCCGACGGGTTGCAACCGGGAGCTCCGCATCAAGGCGCCTTAGATCGCTTAGCCAATCCACCAAGGGAAGGAAACTGACGGAGGATTGAGGAGAGGCAAAGGAAAGGGGTTGAGCAGAGAGCTAATGAGACTGAAGGAGATCGGGGTGTACATCCTGTACCCACACAAATAAGCAGTTGTGAAGCGTTGCCACGTTCGCTAGCTCTCAAATGAAATTCGTGTTTCCCCCAGTCAGAAGACGCCAGCTATGACGGCCACCTGCCGCGGCAGCAGCGCGACACGTCGGCGGCGGCGTGTTTTCTCGCCTGGGCCGGACAGCGCCCCCGGGGCTCTCCCCCCTCCCCTGTCTCGCCCTCGGCCTGCAATTAGCGTGGGTCCAGTAATTGCCCCCCGCTTCCTGGCGATCGGGCCGCCTTGAGGCGCCTCTGCCTCCGCCTCCGCCCCCGCCGTCCCTCGGCCTTCCGCCGGCAACCAGGTCAGCCTCGCCGTCGCCGGCGGCGGCGTCGTCGGCGCGTGCCCCCATCATCCCCGCTCTCGCGGCTACAGTTTCTCGCAGACTGTCTGCTCTGTTTTCGAAGAACCGCCGTTCCCTTTATCAATTTACCTTCCTTGCGATCGACGTCACCGATTCGTCATATCCCTGTCTCGTTATTATTCTTCCGCTGAACCGTGAGGCCACTACGACTTCGAAATAACTGAGTCGTACTGACCACGTTGTACGATAAGGTCGCGCAAGAGTACGCGTCCGGTAAGAGCACGCACTGTCATTTTCTCTACATTGGCAGCACTGAGCGAGAGTGCAAAACTACATTCAATTGTAGTTTCTATACTACGCCTATTTTCACTCATTGCTTTCATATGGGATCATATTCTGGGACAATTAAACATTGAGTAATAAAGCATTGCACAAAATCGTGTAATCAGAATAATTGCTGGAGCCCACCCAAGAGCATCCTGCAGACATTTATTTAGGGATCTAGGGAGCTTCACTGTAGCTTCACAATATATATATATTCACTCATGAAATTTTTTATTAACAATCCGACCCAGTTCAAAAGTAATAGCAGCTACAACACTAGGAGAAAGGATGACATTCACTATTCAATGTCAAATCTAACTTTGGCTCAGAAAGGGGTGAATTTGCTACAAAAGTCTTTGGTCACTTACCAAGTAGCATCAAAAGTCTGACAGATAGCCAATTAGTATTTAAAAAGAAATCAAAGGAATTTCTAAAAGGCAACTACTTCTACAATGTAGATGAATTTTTAGATAAAACTTTAAAAAAAATCAAAAACAACAAAAATGTGTTAAACAATCCTTAAAATATTGATTGTCAAGTGTAGACAACATTTACTAAACTAACACGTTTCACATCATAACGAAATGTCGTATATATGATCTATGGGATAAGTATTAATTCAGTCTAATCTATCACAAGTATTGAAGATCTCCTCCAGGTTTATTGGTTATACCAAGTAAATATGAGTTTTCGTTTCAGATTAAATACTTACGTCGTATGTCATAAGCAATAAGTACTATAAATATATGAACAGAAAATAACAATATTTGCCTAAGAGGAACCGTTCTGTGAGGATGAGGCCATGCTACGACCGAGCAGTCAGTGCCATTTGTTGTTGTTTTTATCACTACCAGGTGCGACAATAAAGTAATGAGAGTGCTGTGAAAAATGTTCCAGTTCCAGAATGAAACTTTCACTCTGCAGCGGAGTGTGCGCTGATATGAAACTTCCTGGCAGGTTAAAATTGTGTGCCGGAACCGGAACTCGAACCTGGGACCTTCGCCTTTCGCGGGCAAGCGCTCTACCACTAAGCTATCCCGAAACAACTTCAATTCTGCCAGTACCTCGCCTCCTGCTTTCCAAACTTCACAGAAGTTCTCCTGCGAAGTAGGAGGCAGAATTGAAGTTGTGGGGCGGCACCATGAGTCGTTTCGGGATAGCTTACTGGTAGAGCGCTTGACCGCGAAACGCGAAGGCTCCAGGTTCGAATTCCAGTTCCGGTACACAATTTTAGTCTGCCAGGAAGTTTCAAGTTTAGTGTTGTCTTCTTCAAAGTAGTTCTCTTCTGACTGCACACATTTTTCCAGCGCTTCTGCCATTGATAGTAACATTTCTGGAACTCATCTTCTTTAATAATGTCCAAGACCTTCGTCACAGCTTTTTGGGCATCTTGTGTTGTTTGAAAATGGTGTCGCTTGACCGCCGTTGTGACTCTTGGCAATAGAAAAAAAGTCGCACGGAGCGATATCTGGTGAATAAGGTGGCTGTGATAGTACTGAAATTTGTTTTGAGGTTAAAAATTGCTGTTGTTTAATCCTGGTTAGACTCGTAGCCATCAGGACACGTGGTATGCGTGGACAGCCTAAACAGCTATACTGATTAGTAATACAAGTTTTATTTACTGAAAGTTACACCAAATACTCAACGTCTATAAAGTATGTCTCTTCTCATGACAGCATCTTCTTCCTCGATGCTAGCTGCGCCGAGTCCTAGTGACTGCCTGTTTCGCAGCCGAGTTCAGATGGGCTCTTCCAGACGCATGTCGGCCTAGATATCACAGCTTGTAGAGGGCGCGCTTCCTCCAGGATGCACGGCGCCGGTCTCGGCTGCTTTCTTCACGATCGTTCTCGTGTGTCTGGCGTGTGGCGCTGACTTTACGCCACAACAGCAGTAATGACAGAGCAGTATGGAATGGCGCGTTATCGAGATGCAGAATCCGATTATCAGCAATGTTGGCAGGGGCACGAAGAACTTTTTTACGAAGTCTTTCTAAAATTTCTTTGCAGCAATATTGGTTAACTCTTTGTCCAGGAGGCACCCTTTCTTTATGAACAATTTCCTCGGAATCAAAGAAGCACACGAGCCTTCATTTCACCTTTCACTTTGAAATGCGTGATTTTCAGTGTGGCTGATCCCTTTGAGCACCTACGAACTGTGGCTAAATCTCTCGATTTTACTGAAAAAAAAAAAAAAAAAAAAAAAAAAAATCACTTCCATCACCAGTGATAACAGAGCTCAACAATTTTGGATTGATTTCCGTTTGATCTAACGGATCATCTGCCACATTTTTTCCGTGTTTCTCGCTGTTTTGGTGTGAGATTTTTGGGGACCATTTTCGCACAAATCTTTCTCCTGCCAAGATCTTTAGTTATTATTAGACGAACTCGATTAACGTTCAGTTCTTCTGACGGATAACCTTCGACAGCCGCGGTGGCCGAGGGGACTGAGGCGCTCCAGTCATGGTCTGCGCGGCCACTACGGTCGGGGGTTCGAATCCCCCCCCTCGGGCATGGATATTTGTGCCGTCCTCAGTCTTAGCTAGTTCATAAGTAGTTTGTAAGCTTAGGAACTGATGACCCCGTAGTTAAGTCCCATCTACAAACATTTGAATATTTTGGATAACCTTCGATCAGATCTACGAGTTCACACACCCTGGCCAACTTGACACCCGTCCGTGAATTTGATGGTCGTCCACTGCAGTCTTCATCTTCGACATTCGTTCTGCCTTCACTAAGCATTTTATGCCAACAAAAAACTTGAGCTCTTGTCATAACTTCCTCTCCAAAAGCCCTCTGAAGCTTAGCGTAAGTTGTCGCGTTTTCACCAAATTTAACGCAAAAAGAAATGGCATACCGTTGCGCAATATTATGCACTTCCATTTCCGTGACGAGAGACATAAACATGTGTTAACTTATTACAGCAGAACTCACGACTGAGCAGTCGCATCGATGTGCCGCTTGGACTAGATGCACCTTATAGACCAAGGTCAAAGATATTGTGCCTACGCAAGCCTGCAGGGTTGCCACATCTTGCAAAGAAAATCATACTTTATTGTCGCATTTCGTATTTGATGTATCAGTTAAGAATGCGCTACATGGAAGCGCGTTACGGTATGCGCGTACTCTTAGCCACCCTCTGAGTTTCTAAGATGCTCTGTGTGTAACTTTTATTAATGAAAGCAATCAAGACTTTGCCCCATCAGAAATGAATGAGAGAGCCGAATGTCCGAAAACTGAAGAAAAGAATGGAGCTAAACAAAACACAAATGGAAAATGTTGTTACTCAGTGACAGATCATGTGAACATGCAGTCATCAGGAACGTGAAACACATGAAAAGATTTAAATGAAGGCAGGTTTAGGCCTAGGACTATTCGAAATATATCGATCCACAACAAAGAAAAACATGACAAAGAAAGCCCAGATTTTGTCCGTAACTCCGTACACATAAAATCAAGAAGACATAAAATACAACTGCAGACAAAACGGAATCTCTAAGCCTATTCTGGATTTGTCCATCCCATCAACTTCAGGAACAACTAGCTCCAAATCCAAGGCTAAGTCTCATGAGCTACCCAGGGTGTGGTGACGGGTAGAAGGAGACTATCGTAGAAGACTGGATAAACTGTGTCAACTGCTCGAAATGATGACTCGAAGAATGCACGGGTTACGAAGGACATACCAAGTTCTTTGTGATTTATGTTTGTACGTACTTTTTGACCATACCTTGCGTACTCTTTATCGACGTTGCAGCTAAGAGTACGAATGGGAAGACTTTTATATTTATTAACATTAATTTTCAGGTTTTTGATACATAGTTGACAGCTCTAACTGGTATATGCTGTTAATAAATAAACAAGCGATAATTTAGTGTAACAAAAGTTTGTTTTATGTTTTAACCTTATCAATTACTAGATGTAAGGGCCCAAATACTGAGTGCCTACAGTTTCCCGACTTTCCTAAACCTGATTCAAAAAAGCCAAATACACAGCTGCTTCTGATCAAGTTCACCAGTTCCAGTTCCAAGTTCACCCCATTGTGACCCAGAATCCCGGGCGAAATTTTGAAATCTTCTGCACTAGACATAGTTCCAAGACAGCAATATAACCCTATTGTGACCCACGGTAAGTCGTTGTTGTTGTTTTTGTTCTTGTTGCGGTCTTCGGTACTGTGGCTAATTTGATGCAGCTTTCCACACTACTCTGCAAGCCAATCCATCTCTGAATAAGAACGGCAAACTATATAATCTGACTAGCTTAAAACGCTGCTCCGTCGCGTGTTGGTTGATTATGTTAGATAAGCTATCTTTCAGGAGTGTGCTATGAGATTGGTTTTGAAGGGTGAAATGAAATATAATACCTTCTTTAGAAACAAACATTTTTAATCAACATTCAAATAAATAATAAAATTATGTGAAGTGCTTAATGATTTACAATAAATAATACATATATTATTCCTTATAGCCTGTATTGCAATATCTCAACACGTATGGTGAGAGTAATGTTCAAATTCATTTAAATTTCATTTTGGGTCATTCTGGTAAACTACGTTATTTGTAGTATTGTTTGGAGCATAGATGTATTCCTGAGGCATGTTGTCTGAATGTGATCTATTAAAAGTAGATGTACGGTTGTAATATGTGTAAAGTAACGCAATGCACATTTATCTAGGCAGTTTAAATAACAATCAAATTAATGTAATTAATTTCACTTATTTTTTGAGGAAATGTCGCTTATAAAGCGGAACTGAAAAATATTCCTATCAGATTGCAGAAGTCCATGCTCTTACCGTTTATCAGGAAAGTAAGTAGTGTAAATCAAATCACACGTAAAAATGCACTCGTTTCGAAGAATACAATCACGAAATTCAACAATAATGATTGTAATAATACCACAGATCGATCACTTGATGTAATGCGCGAAACGTCAAATCGATTTTTTTTAAAGAGATGTATTAAAAGAAGTGCGCCTTGGTTGCATAGTACTAGAGTGCTAGACTACAAACCCAAAGGTCCAGGGTTCGATCCCCGCCAGGTCCTAGGATTTTTATCTCTCACTTTCCACTTCTTTCACCTCTGGCAGTATTGCTCCTGTGAAAAATACCGAGTTGCACCGTGGTTCGGAACCCACGTTAAACTGTAGGTCCCCCTATAACTGGCTGGGTAAGTCAGTTCTAAGGTCGGAGAAAGGCAACGGCATACCACCTCCAAACAGGACCATGCCTAGTAAAGCACTGTGGTGTTCAAACCAATCTTCGGATTGTTGACTGCTTTACCTTTTATTAAAAGAAATTTCTTTTTTACTGTTTTATTTATTAATCTTATATTTCCTTGTTCGTATGCTTATCCTTACAGAGAAAGAGCTGAAGACAATGTAGCACGCATAGATCATAGATATGGTCTGTGGCATCACGTTTCGCTGTATGTAACCTCCTTGCTATAAAGACGCAAACGTCATCGCTGGCCTTCAGTCCGAATTTTTTCATGATTTGACGACTTTCAACCACCATATTTTCCACCCCTTTATAGCTATCGGCATGGAGACTTCGGACAACAATTACAAACAGACCATTCGTTTGCGTTCTGTAGTTTTCGCCGCAGAGAGAAATATTAACACACACACACACACAATTTTATACTTCCCACCCAATATACACCACCCTTTTATCATTATCAACCCTCAAGCAACAATGCAACCAATAAAACCATTTTCAAAGAGTAAATATAATTTGCAAAGAGTAATTAATTTCCAGCATTTCGCGTTATATTATTCAAATTACTAAATATCTATCAGATCGCTATAAAACCGTGCTTAAAACGTTCCTCAGGTATAAATTAGTAACTGTGAAAATAAAAGTCTCTGCGTCTTGTCGTTCGGACGTGATAAGTGAACACTGAACAGACATTCACATTTATAGATATAGATTACTGTATTACTCTCTCGATCTCCCTTTGAGATTTTACCCCACACACTTCATTCTAATGCTAAATTGAGGAGTCCTCGATGTCTCGGCACCAATCTTCACCCTTATCTTCATCAAGATACGCCAGAAATTTCTTTTCTCCCCCATTCGGTTGAGCACCTCCTCATTAGTTACACGATCTACCCATCTAATCCTCAGCATTAGTCTGTAGCACCACATTTCAAAAGCTTCTATCATCTTTAGTCTGAACTCATTGTCCACGTTTCTCCCGTACAACGCTACACTCCAGATAAATGCTTTCAGAAAGGACTTCCTAACATTTAACCTAATATTGGATGTCAACAAATTTCGGTTCTTCAGAAACGCTATTCTTCCCATAGTCATTCTCCATTTTATATCTTCTTTACTTCAGCCAAATAACAAAACTTATCTACTACTTTCCTTGTCTCATTACCTAATTTAATTCCTTCAGCATCGTCTGATT
Source organism: Locusta migratoria (assembly GCA_026315105.1). Classification (NCBI taxonomy): domain Eukaryota; kingdom Metazoa; phylum Arthropoda; class Insecta; order Orthoptera; family Acrididae; genus Locusta; species Locusta migratoria. The sequence continues at coordinate 552,358,205 of CM048744.1, forward strand.
TTCTGACACAACATTCCATTACCTTTGTTTTACTGTTGTTAATGCTCATTTTATACCTTCCTCTCAAGACACTGTCCATTCCTTTCAATTACTCTTCCAGGTCCTTTGCTGTCTCCGACACAATTACAATGTGATCGTCAAATCGAAAAGTTTTTATTGCTTGTTCCTGGACCGAATAACTTAAGCGAAAGTCTACAACCCTGTCTTACTCCCTTCCCAACTACTGAGTCCCTTTCATGCCCTTCGACTCTAATGACTGCTGTCTGGTTTTTGTACAAGTTGAATATAACTCTTCGCTTCGTATATTTTACCTCTCCTACTTTCAGAATTTGAAAAAGTGCATTCCAGTCAACATTGTCAAAGGCTTTTTCCAGATCTACAAATGCTAAAAATATACGTTGGCTTTTCGTAAGTTATAATGTGAATTTTGCCTCGCCTGTTCCTATATTTCTCCTAAATCGAAACTGATCTTCCTCACGGTAGGAATCCACCAGTTTTTCCATTCGTCTGCAATTAACTCGTGTTAGTATATTTTAACCATGACTTATTAAACCGATAGTTCTGTAATTTTCACATTTGACTGCACTCGCTTTCTTTGCAATTGGAATTGTAATATTATTCTTGTAGTCAGAGGATATTTTCCTCTGTCATATATCTTGCATACCAAGCAGAACAATTTCTTCATAACTGCATCTCCTAACGATATCAGCAATTCAGACGGAGTATCATCTACTCCACTAGCCTTGTTTCCACTCAAATCTTTCACTTCTCTGTCAAATTCATCTCGCAGTATCGTATCTCCTATCTCCATTTCCTCTTCTATTTCTAGAATACTGCCTTCATTTCCTTTGTATAGGCTGTCTACATAATCCTGTCACCTTGCCGGCTTGTTTTCTTAGTACTTGTTTTCCAACTGAACTCTTGATATTTATGCAGCTGCTTTTTTTGTCTCCAAATGTTTCTTTCTTTCCTCTTAGCGGTATCTATCTTTTCCCTGGTCATAAATTGTTCTATGTTATCGCATTTGTCTTCTAGCCACTCTTGCATTCTGCACTTCCTGTCAACCTAATTTTTCGCCCGTCTTTACTCCCTTTTGCCTGTTACACTTGCTGCATTTTTACATTTTCTCTCTCATCAGTAAAGTTCAGTATCTCCTGTGTTATCCAGAGATTTCTATTAGGCCTACATAACACACTGCGGCCCTCACGACTCTTTCTCTAAGAGCTACCCATTCTTCTCATACTGAATTACTTTCCCCTGTTTCGTTCAATGCCTGCGTAATACTCTGAAACTCTCAACCACATCTGGTCCCTTCAATTTTTCATGTTTCGTGTCCTTAATTTTCTGTCTTTTTTGCAGTCTCTTAAGTTTTAATCTACAGTTCATCTTCTATATCTATAAATGTGAATGTCTGTTCGGTGTAAGTTTATCACGTCTGAACCACAAGATATAAAGAGCTAAAATGTTTACAGTTACTAATGTCTACCAGGGGAAGGCTTTAGGCACGGTTTTATGGCGATCGGATATATATATTAATGTGAATGTCTGTTCGGTGTACGATTATCACGTCCAAACGACAAGACGCAGAGACTTAAATATTTGTACCTGAGGAAGGTTTTAGGTGCGGATTTATAGCGATCTGATAGATTTTAGTAATTTGAAGAATATAACGAGAAATGCGGAACAATAATGATTCTTAGAAAATTATATTTACTCTTTGAAAATGGTTTTATTGGTTGCATTGTTGCTTGAGAGTTGATAATGATAAAAGGGTGAAGTATATTGGGATGGAAAGGTATCGGTGTATATAAAATTCTACGTGTGTATGTGTGTTAATATTTTGCTCTGCAGCGAAAACTGCAGAACGAAAACGAATGGTGTGTGTGTAATTGTTGTCCGAAGTCTCCCATTGTACACCATAGCAGTTCCATGCCGATAGCTATAAGAGGGAGGAACATATGGTGGTTGAAAGTCGTTAAATTATAAAAAAATTCGGACTGAAGGCCAGCGATGACGTTTGCGACTCTATAGCAAGGAGGTTACGTACAGCGAAACGTGATGCCACAGACCATATTTTCGGTCTATGCGTGCTACAATGTCTTCAGCTCTTTCTCTGTAAGGATTAGCTTATGAATAAAGAAATATAAGAATAAATAAATAAAGCAGTGAAAAAGAATTTTTTTAATACATCTCTCTAAAAAAATCGATTTGACGTTTCGCGCATTACATCAAGTGATCCATCCGTGATATTATTACAATCATTATCGTTGAATTTCGTGGTTGGATTCTTCGAAACGAGTGCATTTTACCTGTGATTTCTTATATATTCTCTGATAAATGTAACATGTTTTTAGAAAAAAGGAGATTGACAGAGAGAGAGAGAGAGAGAGAGAGAGAGTGGATATGAAAAGTACTAACTCAAAGTTCGAATAAGTAAATAAATACCCGGCAACGCCGGGTTTTCAGCTAGTAACCAATAATTATGGTCAGAGCCCCCTGGAAACCTCTTACAGTTTAAAACCTGGTTTCTAAACCTTTGCCTTACCATTATAAAGTCAATCTGATATCTTCCAGTGTCTCCTGGTCTCTTTCACCTAGATAATCTCCTTTCGTGATGATTAAACCAAGTGTTTGTGATCATTAAATTGTGCTCTATACGAAACTCTACCAGGCGATTTCCTCTTTCATTCATTTTCCGCTGTCCGTATTCACTTACTAGATTTTCTTCCCTTTCCTTCCCTTCCCTTTCCTAGTGTCGAGTTCCAGTCCCCCATCACAATTAAGCTTTCTTCTCTTTTAACGGTGTGAATAATTTCTCTTATCTCCTCACACATTTATTCGATCTCCCATCATTGACAGAGCTAGTTGGCATATAAACATGCACTAATGTGGTCGGTGTAGGCTTTGCGTCTTTCTTTGCTACGATAATGCGTTCACCATGCTGTTCATTGTAACTTACCCGCATTCCTGTTTTCTTATTCATTATTATCAGACCAACTCCTGAGTTACCACCACCTGATTTTGTATTTATAAACCTGTACTTCGCTGACCAGGAATCGTGTTCATCCTACCACAGAACTTCACTAATTCCCCCTTATCTGACGTTAATCTATCCATATCTCTTTCCAAATTTTCTAACTCACCTATCCGATTGAGGGATAGAACATTCCTCACTCATATCGGGAGAATGCCTGTTTTACTGTAAAGCTGCATGTCCTCGCGAAAAGTAACGATTTTAGTTTCCCCTATGCTTTCAGTCGTTCGCAGTAATCGCATGGCAAGGATACGTCAGCTGATGACATAATTTTAGGTGTTGTACCGCTTTTACTGATAACCTACATTCCGGCCAACATTACAGTTTAATTCTCTCCATAGTAGATGGAATTCGGACGCAGCTGATTCGATTATATAGATGGATGAAAATACCAGCAGCTGTATTCAAATTCTTTATTAAATTTTCAGGCTCCCGTTCTGCAATTGTTATTAAAAGCACATTCGAGTTGGGTAGCCATTAAAACCGGTAGCCGTAAATTTTTTGCTCTATTCACGACGTTGAGGGTGTAGCATGAATAGAACAAGAAATTTACGGCTACCGGTTTTAATGGCTACGCAATTCGAATGTGGTTTTAATAACAATTACACAACGGGAGCCTGAAGATAGTTTATTGAAGCACCGAAACCGGTCGCACAAAAAAGAATTTGAATACAGCTGTTGGTATTTTCATCCATCTACACCAGGTGCGTCCAGAAAGTAAGTTCCATTTGGTAATAAAATGAAATTGTACACAGATACAGAAGAAATTTTTATTGCACAAAATTCTACAACTCTTAAACCACTTTTCCACATAACTGCCGAAATTTTGCAGGCATTTGTCATAACGTGTCACCTGGTTTTGTATACCTTCTTCATAGAAATCTGCCGCCTGTGTCTTCAACCAGTTGGAAACAGTTTCTTTCAAGTCGTCGTCCATAGCGAGAGCACTAATTGTAAACCTACGGTTTTCCTGGATCTTGTCATCAATCGCGTGAACCAGTTCTTCTGTAACCAAAGGTGGACCCCCACTTCGTTCTTCATCGTGCAAATCACTACGCCCGCCATTGAACTGTCGGACCCATCTTCTCACCATCGAATCACTCATCGCATTTGGTCCGTAAACATCGCAAATTTGCCGATAAATTTCACTTGGTTTCACTTTCCTCGCATTCAGAAACCGAATCACCGACCTGATTTCACAGGCGGCGGGATTTTCAATCAACGCCGACATTTCAAACAAGCACAACAAAGCATACGTAACTGACAGCGATCTCCAAATGGCGCACGTTATTCTCCTTGCTACACATCGTCTACAGCGCATGTGCGGAACTGCAATCGCAGCGCTACAGCGGAGATAAATTGAAACAGAACTTACTTTCTGGACGCGCCTCGTATAACGTTACAGTTGCCTTCTTCTGGGTATACTGATATACCATTATACCCAGTGGCGTTCTTCTGGGTATACTGGTATATCAGTATACCCAGAAGAAGGCAACTGTAACATTGGCCGAAATGTCGGTTATTAAAGTAATAGCCATCTTAGATTATGACGCGGTACAACACCCAGAAAACTAAAAATATAAAATAATCACTTGAAAAACAGATCTTGGGTTGCGAAAGTTTTGGTAAAATTTTTACTTTACCATGGTTTCGGCTTCACTAAGGAAGTAAAACTGTTTGTTACATATGAATGTATAGTCAGAAAATGGTCTTGAGCGATAGGGCTCACGTTAAAAAGTAAAAAAAAAAAAGTTTGCAAATTGCAACATTTTTAAAACAAGTGAGACAATGCAGCGCTGACGTCAGTCTGATGCCACCTGCAGTGCTAGCCTTAGCGCCATGTTGTCTCACTTGTTTTTAAAAAAATTTAAATGTACAAACTTTTTTACTTTTTAACGTGAGCCCTATCGCGCAAGATCATCTTCTGACTATACCAGTAGCTAAAAGTTCTGCGGGAATGTACATCATAAGTACACTCCTGGCCATTAACATTGCTGCACCAAGAAGATGACGTGCTACAGACGCGAAATTTAACCGAAAGGAAATTATTAGCTTTTCAGAGCATTCACACAAGGTTGGCGCCGGTGGTGACACCTACAACGTGCTGACATAAGAAAAGTTTCCAACCTATTTATCATACACAAACAGCAGTTGACCGACGTTGCCTGGTGAAACGTTGTTGTGATGCCTCGCGTAAGGAGGAGAAATGCATACTATCACGTTTCCGACTTTGATAAAGGTCGGATTGTAGTCTATCGCGATTGCGGTTTATCGTAACGCGACATTGCTGCTCGCGTTGGCAGAATATGGAAGTGGTAAGTTCAGAAGGGCAATACGGAACGCCGTGCTGGATCAGAACGGCCTCGTATCACTAGCAGTCGACATGACAGGCATCTAATCGTAACGGATCGTGCAGCCACGTCTCGATCCCTGATCAACAGATGGGGACGTTTGCAAGACGACAACTATCTGCACGAACAGTTCGACGACGTTTACAGCAGCATGGACTATCAGCTCGGAGACCATGGCTGCGGTTACCCTTGACGCTGTATCACAGACAGGAGCGGCTGCGATGGTGTACGCAACGACGAACCTGGGTGCACGAATGGCAAAACGTCATTTTTTCGGATGAATCCAGGTTCTGTTTACAGAATCATGATGGTCGGATCCGTGTTTGGCGACATCGCGGTGAATGCACATTAGAAGCGTGTATTCGCCATCGCCATACTGGCGTATCACCCGGCGTGATGGTATGGGGTGCCATTGGTTACACGGTCACCTCTTGTTCGCATCGACGGCAGTTTGAACAGTGGCCTTACATTTCAGATGTGTTATGACCCGTTGCTCCACCCTATATTCAATCCCTGCGAAACCCTACATTTCAGCAGAATAATGCACGACCACATGTTGCAGGTCCTGTACGGGCCTTTCTGGATACGGAAAATGTTCGACTGCTGCCCTGGCCGGCACATTCTCCAGATCTCTCACCAATTGAAACGTCTGGTCAATGGTGGCCGAGCAACTGGCTCGTCACAATACGCCAGTCACTAGTCTTGATGAACTGTGGTATCGTATTGAAAGTGTATGGGCATCTGTACGTGTACATGCCATCCAAGCTCTGTTTGCCTCAATGTCCAGGCGTATGAAGGCCGTTATTCGGCCAGAGGTACTGATTTGCGTTAAAATGTAATCACATGTCAGTTCTAGTATAATATATTTGTCAAATGAATACCCGTTTATCATCTGCATTTCTTCTTGGTGTATCAATTTTATTGGCCAGTAGTGTAGTTAGTTTACCATCCATCGCCTGTATAGTAGCGTCAGAGCAGAACGCTTGGTTATGTAAACGCAGTTTCGTGTGCTTGATAGTTTTTCAGTTTTGAGATCTAAAAACGTTCTAACAACATCTTACGTCTCTTGCTGGGTGCAACGGCAGCAGAAATCGTCGCTATGTAGCCGCAGGGTGAACTGCGGTTATTTCGCTTTACTATCGCTACCGTGAAAAGGACAAGTTAGAAATAACGAGGAAAATATTCAAATAGGTTTCCTCTGGGATTCTGAATATAGTCTACCATGAATTTATTCCCAAAATAACTATAGCCAACATTCAGCACTGCCATGAAGTTAAGCGCGTAGAAAGGTGGCGTAAACAAAATAACACCGACTTCTAGGAAGCTGGTTCCACACGGCTGTTCGCTAGAATGAAAAGGGACCTAACAGGAAAGAGATTCGCCGAAATCGCCGAAGGTGGAAATATCGCTTCAGGCTGTAACAAAGCATAGGAAGGCGAAACCGGTATTGAACTACTCGATACCATATTAAAAATCCTTTATATACGTAAAATTCTGTCTGTAAATAAATGTTTACAAAAGTGAATATATTGTACCACTTATAATCATCAGTTTCTGAAGTTCTTAAACTCATGGAAAGTAAGTGTCTATGATGTTTAAAGCATATTTTGGAACTGCCACTACAGTGGTAATAAAAATTAAAAATACGTCATTACTTACTTACCCTCAAAATCCGTATTTGGTAATATTCATTACATCAATTTCGAGACACTCTGATTCACAAAACATTTTTTATTTAAATGAAAGTGTTGTTATATAATACAAATTCCTCCAAACGAAGCATATTAAGGATCATGACCTATAGGAAATATCTATATTACCAGATTAATATTTTAATGTAGAAAGATATAAAAAAGCCAAGATCGCTGATCATCAATTTTTATTTACGACGACCGGTTTCGCTGAACTATGTCAGCATCATCTGGTCAAATAAAATATTTTACAAGGCCATAATCTTGTAATGTCAATCAGTTGTTATATCACAATTTACAGTGCATAGGTGCACTATGTCATTATAATAAAACATAATTATCACAGTGAGTGACAATAGCAAACTCAACTTGACATTACAAGATTATGGCCTTGTAAAATATTTTATTTGACCAGATGATGCTGACATAGTTCAGCGAATCCGGTCGTCGTAAATAAAAATTGATGATCAGCGATCTTGGTTTTTTTATATCTTTCTACATTATTTTAATTGGATCGCCTCCTAGAACGGAAACCAACTCAAGATTAATATTTTTTTAATACTTTTTTATGCACACATAATATTTAAAAACCGCCACATACTTTGTTTCTCTGTAACGGTGCTTGACAGGCTTTACATACTTAGCATCAAAGAGAAATTAGCGAGACCCTTTATTTGAGAAACTTACAAATATTCAGGAAGAGTTTAATTAGAATTACATGTATTTTGGGCAACATAAAGCATCCTTTATATCCTCATTCACCATTTTAAGCCATAAAAAGGAAGCGATATTTGCTTAAAGACAGAAGTTTATGATAGCAAAACGTACTCATTCCTCTCACTTGTGACACAGTACAGAGACAGCGCGTTAATTCTGGAAGTGCCTGCGAAACACAAAGACCCCTCCTGTCTGCTGCTTACTTCGCCCACCCGTCTCTTCGCCGATTCCAGAGTGGCTGTTTATTATGGCAGTATTTCATACCTTGAGGTGTTTTACGTTCGCTTTTGTGACTGGAAATTTTTCAAACATGTTATGACTGATCTCTTCACACAAAAACCTTACTTTATACTGCACGTCACAGTATTTCTCCAGTCAGGCGGTTTATAGCCAGTGGTTGCTGAAACAAAAAGAATTTGATGTCACATTGACGCTTACAAAATTATAGTCGGAGAATAATCTCTGGTGGATAAAGATGTTAGTCAGGTGGCTCCAGACATTTAAGACTCGTCTCAGCTTTCGTCTAAAAGCCTGGAAGAATTTTTACGTTGTAATACTGTCTGGGCAATACTGTATTTACAATAACACGTGATTTTACCATTTTACACGCTCTTTTGGCACATAAAAAGTTTAATAATGGAGAAAATTGATTAAATAGTTTTTGGAAATGGGCAACTGCCACGCAAGAGCTCAGATTGGTGCACCGAAAACACAATTTCCAGTATTTTCTTTGAGAAGCAGCTCTACAGTTCATTCAACAAAGATTTAACCTCGTCCGTATGTCCACAAACAAAGATACTATTTTAATTAACTTTCAATGTAATGCAGGTCGACAATTAATAGGCATAAAACATTTTTATAGTCTATTAAATTATCTTTGCAGTAATTCAATGATCTGTGTCCTTAAAACTTATGTAGTTTATGTTAATGTTACTCCAAACCGTAATTTTATGTTACCAGAGATGATGAAAATTGTAATGTTATGCAGTTAGTGAAGATTTTACAATATTTAAACTATCCACTCGTGTTAAACATTCACTTTAAATTAACATCTAAAACATCCTTAAGCCTGTTTAATTTCTTCTTTACCGTTCCAACGATAGCACAGTCTTTTCAATGGATTTGTCTTTTGCAGGAAAATGTCCGAAAATGCACTACAACAAAGATAAGATTCAATTCTGAGCCGTTCAATCACGCATCAAACTCTTCCACCACAGAATTGTGTAACTGAATTTGAAGTAAAATTGAGCTTTTAAGGTGTTCATACAAACCAAGTCACTTTCTCCGGAAATATCTGTTAAGAATTTCACATTAAGACCTCGGAATATTCTTTCGTAGAAATCTCATTGCTTTTTTTTCAATCACTCAGTCTTAAAGTCTTAAACTATATATTTATTTAGCATAAAAGTATAATCTTGCTTCAGAAATTCTAGAACTGATACTACCAGACTTTTCATAAAACACTTTCACAATTTTATTCATACTTTACAACCACCACATACCAACATAAAATACTCAATTCATTTACATATATCAACATTTCAAGAGTACAAACAGAACTAAACTTTCTTTTACAATTTTCCCCTCATACCACTTATTAATTGTTAAAAAATATAACTGTCATGGAAGAATTCCAACTTGAAGCCAGCGACCAAGATACAATATTGTCTGCTTGTGTTAACGATACAATATTATCCCCTTATGTTAACGATTTCTGAAGGCTAAGAAGACGCCCTTTACTTCCATGTTGTTGTCGTTCCGCTCGTGAAACAAAGATAAGTTTTTTAAAATTATAAATATGTAAAATTTTACTTATTACCTATAATTATTCTCATACAATTTCCAAATGAACTCTCTATCTATCACTGTCGCTGGAAAACTAGTAGTGACTTCTAAACTCTATTATGGAGACCTATTCTGGATCAAAAACAAACATTCTAGAAACAACAGCAGTTAAATGATATCGACCATTTACTAAATAATTTCTCACAGCCGCAATTGTGAACTAGCAGACTACACTGTTTAATTCATCTACGTATACGAGAGTGGAAATCATACGTCGTGTTATCGATCACTGTAATATTCTTCGTAATTAATTTTTGGAATCCTCTTGTTTACTGACATGTTATACCCATTACAAGTAGAGTTCAAATGTTCAAATGTTTGTATAGTCTATGGGACTTAACTACGGGGTCATCAGTCCCTAAACTTACAAACTACTTATGAACTAACTAAGACTAAGACCTGTGACCGATCGTACATTCATCTACTTCTACATCTACATAGATACTCTGCAAATCACATTAAAGTGCCTGGCAGAGGGTTCATTAACCACTTTCATTACTTTTCTCTACCGTTCCATTCTCTAATAGCGCGCGGGAAGAGAGAACACCTAAATCGTTCCGTTTTCGATCTCATTTCTCTTATTTTATTGGGATGGTCGTGTCTCCCTAAGTAGGTGGGTGCTAGCAAAATATTTTCACATTCAGAACTAAAAGTCGGTGATTGAAACTTCGCAAACAGATCACGCCGCAATGAATAATGTCTTTCTTTCCACCCCAATTCGTGCAACATTTCCGTGACGCTTTCCCCCCGTAACGTGATATAACAAAACGAGCTGCCCTTCTCTGAACCTTCTCCATGTCTTCCGTCAACCCCACCTGGTGAGGGTCCCACAAGTGGCAACAGTACTCCAGGAGACGAGGCACAAGTGTGATGTAGGCAGTCTAAGGGAGATATTCAGATTGTCTCCTAAATCGTTTATAAACACGGGGAAGATTAGGGGACGTATAACGCTTCCCTGTGGAACGCCAGATATCACTTCTGTTTTACTCGATGACTTACCGTCAATTACAACGAACTGTGTTCTTTCTGATAGGAAATTGTGAATCCAACCGCACAATTGGGTAGATATTCCATAAGCACGCAATTTCATAAGAAGGCGCCACATTCTGTTGTTGTAATCTGTAATTTACGAACATAACTACAAATTATTTATTATCTGAGTCACTAAATGGGTGTGACAGTTTTACTTTTTCCTGAGTCGCTTGTGAATAGCTGTGTAATATATTTAGAGTTGCAAGGCATATATATATCGTTTCAGGCAGAGGTACTTCGATTGCAAGCATTCTTGGAAATTACCAACGAACTAGTCGCGAAAATTTCGGTTACTGGCGATCCCGTGGATTTTTAAAATACGGAATCGTGTATATTTTTTGGCTCATGCTATATTTATTGTGAGGGACATGCTGTTTCCTAAAATGCCGTAAAAGCGGAAGAAAAACAGCGAGTCCGGCAGTGAGAGTGTTAAAATCGTACACATTTGTGGCACGTTCAAATTTTTCGTGACGACAAGTTATTCTTTTTGGAAAGCGTGGTGGTGGGTGGGGGAGGGGAGAACGAACATAAAAACGAGCTGTTACCAGCCCGCCCACCCCCCTGCGCCTTCCAAATACCCTCATCCCTGCTTCTGAGTTTGCATATCATGTTCTGCTAACCGTCGCAATGCTAATATTTCATATATGAGCCCATAGCGGAATTGAATAGCATGCGCACTTGTGATGCGTAACATATGTGTGTGTGCTGCATTATTTTGTGGTGTCCGCATAGCAAGAGTCCAGTATTAAGAATCAACGCGATCAAATGTTCAGATTTAGCCGTGAGCCGTTCCGATGTAATTTAAGCATTTCATTCAAACTATATTTGCATCTCGCTGTGAAGCGAGGGAAGAAGTACGGCCAAACAGCTTTTTTTTTCTTTTTTTTTTTAAGGTGACTCGGTACTTCATTATGTGATTATAAAACCCGTTCATGTAGATGTTTGATTTGTTTTTAAATGATTCACAGTTACTAACTATTTTTGAAAAGTACCGATAATTTACTGCCCTGTTTCCTCGACGACTTGCAATTTTGTAGAAATCGGATTCGTTAATCTTCGGATATTAATTTCATAGATACAGAGTTTCACAGATAAATTACTTATTTCAGTACGCGGGAAATAAACAGGTATGTGTTAAGTATTTTAAACCATTCCTGATGCGTGTTAGTCGTTCGAACTGGGATACGTCCCTTGAGAGAAGATATCTACCAGAAACCTCTCAAAATATTAATAAATTAATTAATATTCATAGAATATATGACTTCAACTGCGATTGGGCAAAGCTGAAAATGTGTACCCAGCCGGGATTCGAACCCAGGTCTCCTGCTTTCTAGGCAGTTGCGCTGACCCCTACACCACTGGGGACACAGTGATCACCGCACCTGCAAGGACTACCCATGCACGCCTCCCGTCAGATACAAATTCCTAGCTTCGCTATGGGCAGGGCGAAGCTAGGAATTTGTATCTGACGGGAGGCGTGCATGGGTAGTCCTTGCAGGTGCGGTGATCACTGTGTCCCCAGTGGTGTAGGGGTCAGCGCAACTGCCTAGAAAGCAGGCGACCTGGGTTCGAATCCCGGCTGGGTACACATTTTCAGCTTTGCCCAATCGCAGTTGAAGTCATATATTCTATGAATATTAAATAATAACAGCTGCAGGATCAGAAGTGGCGTCTGTTCTTTCTGAACAGACGCCACATGTATATAAATAAATTAATTACTACGGTTACCTGTCATGTTACTCCAATGGAGAGCGATCCGTTTAAATTTTAATAAAAATACACCTTCTTTAGTTTGTTACGCGAAGATCGCTGAAAAAATGTATTTATTTTCCTTGACTGGTTTCAGTGATTTAAATCATCAAAAATGTTCAAATGTTTGTAAATCTACATCATACTTACAAAGAAACAAAGATGTGTACAATGATAAAACACTGAACAACAATAATAATAAAATGTCTGTAAATCTATCGGACCAAACTGTGTGATCATCAGTAAGTATGTTACAAACTACTTAAACCTAGGTAAACTAACCTACGGACAAACACTCACACCCATGCCCCAGGGAGGACTCGAACCTCCACGGCGAGCAACCGCGCGCTCCGCAACGAGGCGCTTTAAATCATCATCTTCAAAATGATTTACAAGGTGTTCACTTAGGAAAAGTCTGTTTTATGTCAGAAATACATTTTACCTTTTAATCTAACATGACGATACATTTTGATGGCGTATTTTTTTATCATGTTGACCATGCTTTTTTATTCATTTTATATATCAACGAGAAACTATTTGGCATGTTCTCCAACATTAAGATATTGTAAACCATTCTGATGATTTAAATCATTGAATCAGGTCAACGTATATAAATATACTTTATCAGCGATCTTGGCGTAACAACCTAAAGGTGTATTTTTATTACTTCTTAGGTTACATTTCCATACTACGAAACTATGACGTCTGTTCTTTCAACACCGAAATTACTAAAACTCAATAGAAAAACGTTAATAACATTCAAACGCAAAACTCAGATTATGTTGCATACACGACCGTTTATGATTTAACAACTAATTTCTTACCTGTAACATAAGACTAATTGAGATTTTCGTTTGAAATACGAAAATCCCGTAATATCAACCGATTTATAAACGGACCAATTGGAAAGTTCTTGGTGAGTTCTCATCGTGTAGTCCCGTATTTCGCATAACATAAAACTTCGCATAACGAATTGCATAAGTTTTATTACAGACTACCTGGTACCCGACGCGTTGCTGCCACAGAAGAAATAATTGCGCAATAAGGTTTTAAATTTTAAAGTGTTTGCTTGTTTAATTACGAATGGTGAAAATAAATGTACATTTTATAGTCGACAATAAATTTAGTTCTTGAAATTGACGTTACATAAAGGAGAAGTATAAATGACATTCATTTCATTTTATTGACATCATTATTCAAGTGCTTTACGGTAAACAATATTTTTTATTTTAGTTTTCCGACTTCTTGGCTGTCCGACTCGTAAGAACGCAACGTACAAATGGCCTTGTGAAAACATGGATTTTCTAGATTCAATCCGCACACGTGGAGTGACTTATCTGGTGTCTTGTTGATGGGTATTGAGAATGCGAGTCGAATGCAGTTGTTGGGAATCAAATGGCTTGTCGGCGGGAAAGATGGGAGTGCGTGGAATGAGCACATCTTCTCCTTTCGACTTTACAGTAGGAACACTTGCCTCGATGACATTCGGTATAGTTTTTTCACAGTGAGTCTTGTTCCATTACACAACTGGATGGATTGATGTTCCGCAAGAGAATAACTGGCACGCCGACTTTGAGTGACGATTTCTGCAGTGGCACACCAGGAATAACCAATGAATTTAAAAACTGGATTCGATAATTAACAACATCCTCCGCATTCACAACGCTATCAAGTGATTTGTAGGCAACATAATCACCTGGAATTTGTTTTTAAACTGCATGGTTGATTGCACTGACGTCGGTGTTTTCTGTTGCTAAAATAGAGCGTTCAAAAAGCCGTTAATGATCTTTGTAATTGATCACAATTTTGTGGTAACATCAACTGGTACTTTTCCTTCACTGGTGCCCAAGAGCTGTTTTGAAAATGTGTGTGCCATTTCCTCCTCCCATTCCCTTTGTTCATCTTTCACCTGTCTGTCACCATCTCCCCTCTCTCATTCTCCTCCTCTCCCCTCTCTCTGTCCGTCTCCTCCTCCACTTACTCCTCTCCTTCACACACACACACACACACACACACATATATATATATATATATATATATATATATATATATATATATATATATATATATATATACGCCAAGTTTCATGGTGACTGGTCAAACGGGATCAAAGTCTGAAGGTACCCTCCGACATGCAGGCTAGCAGATTATATAAATCTCATTCATGATAACATACACTTCTGTGCTGGCTCTCATCGTGACCAGTAAAACAATTTGGATGTTTGTTGTAATGTACCTCCCGCCATTCACCTACGGGGACTTACGAAAGATAGCCCATGTATTAATTTTGGTTGTAAGGTGTCTTAATTTTACATTTAATTCAATTCAGTCCTGCCGTTTCAGCATGAAGAGTAACGAACGTGTTAACCCACTGTAAGGTACCCTCCGACAAGCAACGTACGGTGGCTTCTTAAAGGTATATCATGCGCTAATGCATGGTATAAGCTATCTCCATTCCAAATTTCATTCAAATCTGTTCATCCCTTTCAGCATTAAGGAGTAGCAAACGTATTAACACATTTTAAGGTACCCTCCGCCACGCAACATATGGTGGCTTACGAAATGTAGCCCATGTATTAATGAAAGTATAAGCTCCGTTCCAAATTTCATTCACATTCGTCCAGCCATTTCAGCGTGAACGCGTAAGAAACGAATTAACTAACTGTAGAGAACCATCCGATATGCACCATACGAAGTTAATTTTAGTATGCCTATAACCTTCGCGCGAGAGCAAGCAATGAGTTGACAAAGTTTTATCGCAATCGGATGTACGGTATAGCCGTGCATAAAATACGAACAAGATACAAATTAATTGTGTTTTTCATTGGTAAGTCGTCAGAAATACATAAACTTAAGTAAAGAGACTATTTGTTCACAGAACTTACAAGTATTTTTCTACAGCAAGTAACATGACTATAATTTTTTTTTTTTTTAATTTGTCAGAACAAGCTGTTGTTAGTCGAATTTAGTACGTTTAAGTTACGATACAAACGTTTTACTCCGCAATTTGTACTATGTATCGGGCGTTACGTGCGACATACAAAATGACGTGCAGAAATGTGGTTTACTTTAAAGTATCGCCTCTGTCACACTGCCACTAGAATATCGTGCGACTTTTCTCTGTCTTCTAGAAAAAGTACTACATCTCCTTTCCCTGTGTTTTTAGACTATTCCTTTCTTAGAACATAAACCGAACGAGACGCTGCCTTTCACTGTCACAGATTAAGGTCAGGAATCTCTTTCTACGAAACGAAGAAGTCGCCGTCGACGCTGCTGTATTTGTCTGCGGCCGTGTTTTAAGGGCACTGCAACGTCACGATATGACATATGCGAGTGTTCCCATTTTTCCCTTCCAGTCAGATCCTTGGACTCATTTTTACACACGATCCGTCATATCACAGCAATGTGAACTCACTGCACGGCAAGGTTTGTCGTGACTGAAATGTGATATACCTGTTGCTCGCTTTCTTTCTTGGAGCTATTTTTAACAAGCACGAGTCATCTTTAAATCGTAAATATGCTCAATAGTTGTTTCTCGGCTCGTTGTTAACATTTTTCTACTATTATTTTTATTTATTTATTTATAAATAATTAGACGCAAATGCAATAAAAATGAGGGTACCTGTTTTAAAAAAATGTTGTTGATATCCGTTTGACTAATGGCAGCGCCATCTAGCGGACCAACCATATCTCCATCTGTTTTCCCCCTTAAAACTAGAAAAGTTTTGTTCTTTGTAGTTTTTTCGTTTGATGGCTATTTCGTCAGATATTTGGCTCGGTCACTATCAATGGACCACCCTGTATATCGTAATCTCTTCTTAACCCTATGTCTATTACAACCTCCCCCTTCCTTTGTCCATCTCCTCCTCCCCCTATCTTCACACCACTCCCTCTCGTCCCACAACATATCCAATTCCTCCCTCCTCCTCTCTGCGTTTATATCATCCTCCCTATTTAAATCCAATTCATTTCCCCATTCGCTTCCTTCCCAGCTCTCTGATCTTATTGTAACTTCGTAGGCTTTCCCGGCGTGACAAATCTTCGAAGTCTCTGCGGGTTTTCTGCCGGGTAATAAAATCAAACTGATTCAATATTTCGACGGTACAGCTGTCAGCCATCTTCAGAAAACCGCTGCTGCGGAGTCCCGCTGAATAGTATTTCATTATCCGGCAGAAAACCCGCAGAGACTTCGAAGGTCTCTGATTTTATTTATTTTCATTGTAATCGGGATCTTGATTGGGATTAGTAGTCAAAATGGATGGATAATAAATTGAATGTAAAATAATTTATCATGATCTTATGAAACAAAACAATTAATTGAAATAAAAAGAGTGCAATGGAAATATAACTTTTCGAAAGTCTTTCTGTTTCATTCTTTTCTTGTTTTATTAGGAATCTATTTGAAACACGATTAACAACATTTCTGCATACCGGTAAAATTTTACAATCCGCTACACATGCCTGGTATAGCTATGTTAGCAACAGCTGTTGGATAGTGCGAATGAAGCCGACAAATCGTGGCAAAGCTTGAGATAGCCAATGAAATTTTAGATGTCGACAGTTTCTTCCGAAGCCAACTGATGCATTCGCTGCGTAATCGACTGCTGCATCGTATCTGAACGCCAAACAAAATCAAATGTTTGTAAATCTATTGGACCAAACTGCTTGGTCTTCAGTCCGTAGCTTACAAACTACTTAAACCTAGGTAAACTAACCTAAGGACAACACACACACACACCCATGCCCCAGGGAGGACTCGAACGCCAAACGTTCAGTTCTAATCGTCAGACGTGGCTGTCTGTTTTGTCGACGATCCAAACTATTTTTGTGCGTAAGCTGCAACTGAGGGAGTCGTACTCGACTGTACCCATTGTTCTAGAGTCATAATGGATCGCGCTTGAGAATTTCTTTCTCGATTTACCTCCAAGCGCTGTGTACACACATCGTCAGTCTCATTGACATCTGCGATCACGTAGTAAGACTGCGTAGCGCGTACGCCGACGCTGCAGTGAAGTTATTGATCTAAAAAAAAGTAAACCACGATATCTACTCAGTTTGTTTGTAACACCAAAAAAAAAAAAAAAAAAAAAAAAAAAAAAAAACACGAAGTGACATCAGTTCTATATTTTCAACGCTTCAAAGATATGATCACCACCGATAACACCATAGAGGTAAGAATAATATAGAGGGGATTCTAAAAAAACAACGTTTCATGTTAAATTAGTCTGGCTGTTTTAACCTTGTGTGCATAACGCCCTCTCCATTTATTCTAACCTCCTTGGCGTATTTGTTCGCTCCGTTACAGCTTAATTGGTCGCTAGGCGTGTAGAGAATGAATAAGCTGATTGTTGGATAATCTAGCTGGAAGCGTACTTTCAGTTTTTCTCAAATTCTGATTTTCCGCTAGATTTTCCAAAAATTTTATTTCATACAAACCTTGTCCTGACAATTACGAACAGAACAAAGAAAACATCAGCCATTCAATGAAGCCATTCTCGAGCTTTCACACATGTGGCAATTCATTTTTATTAATATAAGATCAAATAACAGAAACTGCTGCTAGAAGGGAGGAGGTCCCATGCTGGCAACGGTCACAGCAACAGGTTAACAGGTGAAACTTTCACTCTGCAGCGGAGTGTACGCTGATATGAAACTTCCTGGCAGATTAAAATTGTGTGCCGGAACCGGGACTCGAACCAGGGACCTTTGCCTTTCGCGGTTCCGGCACACAATTTAAATCTGCCAGGAGGTTTCATATCAGCGCACACTCTGCAGAGTAAAAGTTTCATTCTTGGAACAGAAACTTAGGCTGTGGCTGAGCCATGTCCCCATCATATCCTTTCTTCCAGGAGTGCTAGTCTTTCAAGGTTCGCAGGAGAGTTTTGTGACATTTGGAAAGTAGGAGGCGAGGTACTGGCGGAAGTGAAGGTGTGAGGCGGCCTAGTGCGTCGTGTCGGGATAGCTCAGTCGGTAGAGCTCTTGTCCGCTAAAGGCAAAGGCCCCATGTTCGAGTCCCGGTTCCGGCACACAATTTTAATCTGCGAAGAAGATTTAAAACACCTGTTAATAGGGAAGTGGAAGTCAGGCAGGTTAATTCATTCCACAATCTCGTTTCATTTGTTTCTTCCACGAACCAGTATCAGAAGAGTAGGCGACACGGTGCATCACGGGAAATTTCGCCATCATAAGAGCAATACACACAAAATCATTTAAACAAGGTATGGCGCGTGAAATCGCAGTTGAGTCTGAAACTTATAAACTGTGATGTCGTCCATATGAATTCTGAAAATTATATTTCGGTTACACATTAAATAACACAAATTTCAAGTTTCGTCAATTCAATTACACTATTGGCCATTAAAATTGCTACAACAAGAAGAAATGCAGATGATAAACGGGTATTCATTGGACAAATATATTATACTAGAACTGACATGTCATTACATTTTCACGCAATTTGGGTGCATAAATCCTCAGAAATCAGTACCCAGAACAACTACATCTGGCCTTGATACGCCTAGGCATCGAGTCAAACAGAACGCATCTGAAATGTAACGGCCACCGTTCAAAGTGCCGTCGATGCGAACAAGAGGTGACCGAGACGTGTAACCAAAGGCACCCCATACCATCACGCTGGGTGATACGCCAGTATGGCGATGACGAATACACGCTTTCAATGTTCGTTCACCGCGATGTCGCCAAACACGGATGCGACCATCATGATGCTGTAAACAGACCCTGGATTCATCCGACAAAAAGACGTTTTGACATTCGTGCACCCGGGTTCGTCATTGCGTACACCATCGCTGGCGCTCTTGTCTGTGATGCAGCGTCAAGGGTAACCGCAGCCATGTTCTCCGAGGTGATACTCCATGCTGCTGCAAACGTCGTCGAACTGTTCGTGCAGATGGTTGTTGTCTTGCAAGCGTCCCCATCTGTTGACTCAGTGATCGAGTTGTGGCTGCACGATCCGTTGTAGCCATGTGGATGAGATGCCTGTCAAATCGACTGCTAGTGATACGAGGCTGTTGGGATCCAGCACGGCGTTCCGTATTGCCCTCCTGAACCCACCAATTCCATATTCTGCTAACAGTCATTGGATCGCGACCAACGCGAGCAGCAATATCGCGATACGATAAGCCGCCGCCGCGATTGGATACAATCCGACCTTTTTCAAAGCCGGCCGGCCGCGGTGGCCGAGGTGACTGAGGCGCTCCAGTCACGGTCAGCACGGCCACTACGGTCGTGAGTTCGAATCCCCCCTCGGGCATGGATATTTGTGCCGTCCTAGTTCGTAAGTAGTTCATAAGTAGTTTGTAAGTTTAGGCACTGATGACCATGTAGTTAAGTCCCATAAGCTTAACAAACATTTGAACATTTTTTCAAAGCCGGAATCGTGATGGTACGCATTTCTCCTTCTTACAAAAGTCATCACAACAACGTTTCACCAGGCAACGCCGGTCAACTGCTGTTTGTGTATGAGAAATCCGATGGAAACTTTCCTCATGTCAGCACGTTTTAGGCGTCGCCACCGGCGCCAACCTTGTGTGAATCCTCAGCATCTTACTATGGGTTAAATTTCGCGTCTGTCGCACGTCAAATAAACATGAATTAATGATTTTATAATGAAGAGCTTAATTATTCTCCATATCACCCCAACCAAACAATAAGAACTAACATTAAAAAATTAACTATATAATAAAATTAATTTATAAATGTAAAACTCTATAGGGTCTTCTCGTCTTCATAAATATTTAAGCCTTTTAAATTAAAAGTTAAATTCTAAAAAAATAGTGGTGTACCTTTTTTAATGACCAGGAGTGCTTAGGATTACGGTTACAAACAAATTAAATTTTCTCCCAGTCCTAGGAGCATGACAGTATCAGCTTTATATTGAAGCTGATACACGGAGCAAGCTAAAAGAGCTTTTGGAACGTATAAATATACCAGAACAGTTGCATCAGTACAGGACTTCTTCAAACAAACGACAATAACGCATGAACATCAGACAGTAAAATTTCTAATAAATATGAAAATGATAATGAGTTACTATAATACGGTAATGACGAGGCATATAATTACTGTACTCTTGTGTTCCAATACGTAGTTATGTTCAAATGTTTGTACAGCTTATGGGACATAACTACAGGGTCATCAGTCCCTAAACTTACAAACTACTTATGAACTAGCTAATACTAAGGACGGCACAAATATCCATGCCCGAGGGGGGATTCGAACCCCCGACCGTAGTTGCCCTGCAGACCGTGACTGAGGCGCCTCAGTCCGCTCGGTCACCGCGGCCGGCACGTAGTTATGTATCTCATGTTTTATTAATGTGTTTGATTCAGAGACTACTAATTACTGTGATTAAATGTTGTCACTTCTAACAAGAAAATTCTAATGCACCTTTTGAGGAGACTGTATTTTAATTCGAAATAGTATGTTTGAATAAATATGTTAGAGAACTTATATAGCAATTGCAGGTGAACAAAATTTTATACATCTCAACCCAAATACCTGAGATATTCAAAATGCACAGTTGAATCATGAATCTGAGATATAAAAATACTTAGAGTCTTCTACACCTAAAGCTTTTTTTTTTGGGGGGGGGGGGGGGAGGGGGAGCTCTTTTATTCTTTGTCAAAGGTCTTTCAAACTTAGCCAAAAGTTCGACAATTTAATAAAGTTATCAGAATATTCGAGATCTTCAAACTACTGCAAACTTTATGTTTTTGATCCTCAGGGCATATGTAGCTGCACACACAGGACCGTTGAGTGCTATCTTTTCACCTATACACTGAAACACAGACATACGTAAATACCCACAGAACAGCGTTACGGTCGGAAACGCCGGTATAAGACGGTAAGTGACTGACGCAAGCGTTGGATCGGTTACTGCTGCCAAAATGGCAGGTCATCAAGATTTAAGTGAGTATGAAGGTGGTGTTATAGTTGGCGCACGAGGGGTGGGATGAAGTATCTGCGAGATAGCGATGAGAGGGATTTTTCCTGAACGTCCATTTCACGAGTGGACCTTGAATATCGGCAGTCCGGTAAAATATCAAACCTCAGACAACGCTGTGACCGTAATAAGATCCTGCAATAACGGGACCATCGACAGCTGGCGAGAATCGTCCAACGTTACAGAAGAGCAACCCTTCCGAAAATTTCTGCGGATTCAACGCGGAGCCATTTACGTCAGCGTGCGAACCATTCAACGATCCATCTTCGATATGCGCTTTCTAATGTCCACTCATGTACCCTTGCTGAACACATGGCACCAAGATTTAAGCCCCTATTACACGAGCGACTTCTTGTCTCTGTTGACTACTCGAACCGAATGTGTCGACAGCAGCGCCCCTGGTGGTTTCGTGTTTCATTTGTTTTGCGTGATCGTTTGCGTTTACACGACAGCTTCGAAATTTGTGTGTGTGAGCTGTCTGCTGTGCGGTCTTATCTCTGTGGTTGTCGTCGTAATACTTAGTGCGCTGATTTGCATTTTACTCACAACATTTTATCCAACACAGCGAAATGGAAGAAAATCTTGTGGTATTGGCTGCAGCAACGGTTTTTATTGAGGGAAGGCAAAAAGAAAGAGCGCATAGGCAGGAAGAGAAGCGTTTGGATGCGATCGTGGCCTGCAAAGACGAGGAGAAGGAAGGGGGATATACGGAATGCTAGTGAACGAATTGCGACTTGAAGACCCATATGTATTTAGCAAATTCCTAGGAATGAACGAGCCGTGTCTCAATAAGTTGTTGAAACCACTACACTTTAAGATGGTAAACATCTGCTGCAGAACACCCACTCTTTTCGCTATGGCGAATTTTTTTAACTCCCCCCTTAACGTGACCACAGAGTGCCAAATTTAGTTTTACAATCTTCAGGTGAAACTGCATTTGTTTCCGTGGGTTCTAGAAAATATATAATGTTTTCAATGAGTATCTGCAGCTACCGGAAGACATATAGATCACAAATAATACTAGAGTAGGTTAAAATTACCTTATTGTGATATAAATGATGTTCTGATAAGCCGAAATAAGAGCCTTAACGCTTTCGTTCATCCACTCCATTTCTACAAAAAATAAAAAATAATCCAAACTCAACATGCTTTGTATTATTTCGATGGAAAACGTGAAGTGAAAATGCCAGTGATGGCTCACTAGATTTTTATTCCGTACTATACTACTTACTACGTGCTTTGCGTCTTCTGCTGGGCAATGCAGCCGAGGCTTCTGCGCATGCGCAGTCTTCACCGCACTCGAATTCCAAAACTCGGCACAATGGAAAGATTATTGACGCCATAGTCGCACTCACGCCGTTGTTGGCTCCTGGTTTACACGACGTTTCGAGTAGTCGATTTTCGCAAGAAAGTGGATCGTGTAACAGGGGCTTTACTCCTCGCCTGAGCAGGTCAACACGGACGTTGGACTGGTGATAACTGGAAACACGTTGCCTCGTCTGACAAGTCTCGTTTCCACAGGTATCGAGCGGATGGACGTTTAGGGGTATGGAGACAACCTCATGAATCCATGGAACCTGCAAGACAGTGGGGGACTGTTCAAGCTGGTGGAGGCTGTATAATAATGTGGGGCGTGTGCAGTTGCAGTCATGTGGGACCCCTGATACGTCTACAAACGACTCTGATAGGTGTCACGTATGTATGCATTCTCAATGATCGTCTGCATCTATTCACGTCCATAGTGATTTCCGGCAGAACTAGGCAATAACAGTAGGACAATGCGACTTCCCATACTTCCAGAACTTCTACAGCGTGGCTCCAGGAGTATCCTTCTTGGTTTAAAAACGTCCACTTGCCACCAAACTGCCCACACATTACTGAGCCTATCTGGGATGACTTGCAGCGCGCTGCTCAGAAGAGAACGGACTCTCGCGGAATTCTGTACAGCCCTGCAGGATGCACGGTGTCAGTTTACTCCAGCACTGCTTCAGACATCAGTCGTGTCTGAGTGTTCACGATATTGGGCAGGTGTATCAGTTTCTTTGGCTCTTCTGTGTATTTTCTACACGACAAAAATGTGGACACGCTAATTGTTTCTAACTGGTGATGTTGAGTGTCAGATACCTACCTAAAACTTCGAAACGCCGCGTCACCAGAATGTTATGAGTACGTTATTTTTCTTTCCTATACATTCACTCAAGAAAGCGGTGAATTGTTTTGCCCATTCTCAATTCTTTTAAATTTCACTAGTTGTGGACCTTTCTTGGAATATTCTCGTTTTCCATTTTATAGGTAGTTTGGTATCTCACAGGCTGTCTACAGAAAATAATAACCCTGGGTGCAGTTGCAGTCAAAGCAGTGAGTTTAGTTATTGCCAGAAATTCTGTCTATTGATAACTTAACTAACAATTCTGAGATTGTTGCCGGCCGCGGTGGCCGAGGAGACTGAGGCGCTCCAGTCATGGTCTGCACGGCCACTACGGTCGGGGGTTCGAATCCCCCCCTCGGGCATGGATATTTGTGCCGTTATTAGTTGTAAGTAGTTCATAAGTAGTTTGTAAGTTTAGGGACTGATGACCCCGTAGTTAAGTCCCATAGACTCTACAAACATTTGAATTTTTTTGAGATTGTTGTTTTCCAATTTTTAGCTCAAGGTGGTCTATGAAACCTAGTGACGCTGTATTTGTTGATTGGGAGAGCTCTGTACTACATCAATCTGAAAGTGAATCTAGTGGGGATGAATATGTTATAGAACAAAGAGTCGATAAATTTACCGTATACTCAAGTTGACGCTCAAGACGATGACTATTAGTCATATTTTTCACTCTCATCAACATTAGCCTAGTGAACGGCTAATATTATCTACCGTGGATCCAGAAGTAACCACATTGTACACCTTCATCTCAGTTGTCGAGTTCAAAACAGCCTGTTGAGCCGAGAATTGCTGCTGAACATCAGTAGAATAATTCATATTCCTGTTCTGTATGAAATCAGACAAGACTGGGGAAAAGATGTCAGGTGTGTAAACTGCCCACCAGGATCTGACAGAAAAACTAACAAGGAGAATATATGGGTATCGGATTCTAGAATTTTTATCTACGGTATGTGAAGTTCGGAACTCAAGTAACAATCACCCAAAGCCATTCGACACAACTCTAAAAAATTCTTGTGAAAATCTAAAGTTTTGCAAGTAAGCTTAAGTAGCAATCATTAAATGAATTACAACAGCTGACGGTTATAACTAAAAAAAATTGTTAGCGTTCTGGCCTTACAACTGCTCAAATCTTGACTTGACACATTTTAGTTTTTTTTTTTTTTTTTTTTTTTTTTTTTTTTTTTTTTTTTTAATACTTACGAAAAGTACACGCATTTTTTTTTTTGTTCGGTATTTTCTATATTTTATAGAAGTTAGTTTACAATGATGCTTTTAATAGAAAAATGTAAGTTACATTTTTTACAGTAGTGGCTTCACTATTAGTTGACGACGGTAGTCTTTGATTGTTCAGTTTGTGAAGAGCTACGACACTGTTTTTGGAAAGCTACATAGCTACAAAGCTTGGTACCTACATGAATTTTGCAAAACTTCAAAGTAGATTTTCTCGAAAATTTTTGAGAGTGGCGGCGAATGGCTTTGGCTGATTATTATTTAAGTTTTGAACATCACGTACCATAAATATAAAGAAATTCTAAAATCCGATACCCATTTGGTCTCCTTGTAGCCTACACAATTCCTGTATACCGAGATTGCGAAGAGTAATGACTTGCAGATTCTTCTGTGTCTAATAATTTGAAAAAGAATAATGCGTTTTTAAAAAGTTCTGGTTTGTTTACATAAAATTATTGGGTAATTGTATATGTAACACTCTGCAATGTTTTCATGGGTTTTAACATGTTCGAAAATTTTTGAATTCTGCTAACTAATTATCTGTAGCCAATGTGTTCAGTGATACCAATATAAGTTAATTTTGAAATGTTCGTACAAACTATTAATTTCTCCTTTTCCATTGGAGTATGAGGGTCATGGAAATCACTAGGTATGTAGAACCCAACAAATTGCGTTACAAAAACATCACCTCACCAGTTACGTCTTAATTATTAGTTGTGCAGGTGGAGTTTCCAGAGGAATGAAAGTGTTTTCAATTGCTCGTCTTCTTCCCAAGTATAATCTTAGTTTCATAGAATGTTGTTGTAGTTGTTGTGTGTGTTTGACCTTAGGTTAGATTACCTAGGTTTAAGTAGTTTGTAAGCTACGGATTGATGACCACGCAGTTTGGTCCAATAGATTTACAAAAAATAAAAAAAATAAAATAAAAAAAATGCTTATTGTATTCGTCCCTCGGTCGTCTTCTACGATTTGTACCGCATACACTTCCTTCTAATGCTGAGTTGACGATTCCTTGATGTCTCAGAATGTGTCCCACCAA
This sequence comes from Locusta migratoria, assembly GCA_026315105.1. Taxonomy (NCBI): domain Eukaryota; kingdom Metazoa; phylum Arthropoda; class Insecta; order Orthoptera; family Acrididae; genus Locusta; species Locusta migratoria. Next base: position 552,384,010 of record CM048744.1, read on the forward strand.
TCTATCCCTTCTCTTAGCAGGATATTACATAAACTCCTTTTCTCCCAAATTCTGTTGAGCACCTCCTCATTAGTTACGTGATCTACCCATCTAATCATTCGTATGTAGCTCCACATTTCGAAAGCTTCTATCATCTTTTTGTCTGAACTTCTTATGATACAATGCTACACCCCAGATAAATGCTTTCAGAAATGACTACCTAACATTTAAGCCGGTCGCGGTGGCCAAGCGGTATGCGGCGTGCCAGTCACGGTCTGCACGGCTACTACGGTCGGGGATTCGAATCGCCCCCCCCCCTCCCCTGGGGCATGGATATTTGTGCCGTCCTTAGTTATAGCTAGTTCATAAATAGTTTGTAAGTTTAGGGACTGATGATCTCGTAGTTACGACACAAACATTTGAACATATAATCTAATATTGGATGTCAACAAATTTCGCTTCTTCAAAAAGCTTTTGTTCCCATAGTCATTCTACATTTTATATGTTCTTTACTTCGGCCATCAGAAGTTATCTTGCTACCTAAATAACAAAACTCATCTACTACTTTTACTCTCATTATCTAATTGCTTCAGCATCGCCTGAGTTTCTGACAATGCATTGCATTACCCTCGTTTTACTCTTGTTTTTTTTTTTCCATCTTATATCTTCCTTTCAATACACTGTCCATTCCGTTTAATTGCTCTTCCAGATCCTTTTCTGTCTGACAGAATTACTATGTCGTCAGCAAACCGCAAGGTTTTTATTCCCTCTCCCTGGACTAGTTCCCTCTCCAAATTTCTCCTTGCATTCCTTCATAGGTTGCTCAATGTACAGATTGAACAATACTGAGGAAAGGCTACAACCCCGTCTTAGTCCCTTATCAACCACTGCGACCCTCTCATGCCCTTCGACTCAAAGAATGGCCTCTTACAAATCTACGCAACCGTCCAGGCAACCTAGTGGCGCTATCATGCGCTGGTGAAACATGACTTAACGTGTGTGCGTGGGCACGGCTGACGACGCGCCTCCCGTGCTGTGGTGTGCTGTAGAGGCGGCGAGCCTAAATCAGCAGCACGCGACTGCGGTTGCCTCACCGTGTCGACACGCCTGCTAGTGGAGGCGACTACTCAACGTAGACAGCGCAGTTCTAGCGGGATAAATCTGACGCCCATCCTGCTATCCCTGACACTATTCCTGCCTGCTTTCAATCCGCCGAGTCAGAGGCATCGTCGGTAAATTAGAAAATTCACCACTGGCTTTATCTCACAATAGCTTCAAGCTCGACGTACAAGAAATACGTAAGATACTTATCAGCACAGTGTCACGCTGACAAATGCGCTGAGTGGTTCTCCCCCTGGAGTTGTCTACTCGTAAAAGTTACTTTATAACAATCGTCAGTGTTTCAGCCAATTTAGTAGTGATTCAAACATATTTATTACTAGCTGTAAACTAGGCGGGTATTTAACCATTTATTCAAGCCTTGGGTCTTTATTTATTGATGAAGTTAAGAAACGACCTGCATTGTGGGATCTTCAGGACGGTGAATATTCTAGTAAAACCGCTTTGACATGTCCCTTCTCTCTTTTTCTCTCTGACCATATTTTTTCTAAAACGTTCTATATTTATGGGAGAATATTTAAGGGTGTCTTGCATAATACACAAAATAACAAATGCAATATCCAAACAAATAAAGGTAGTTACCGAGATAAAATTATTTGTAAAATTGATACATTTATTTAATTGAAACTTTGGGTTACTTGTCCATGAGTTAGTATGAATAAATTCCTTGGTGTGTCCACCCTTGAGCAAAGGACAGAAAATTGTCCTTGTGAAAAACATTGAAATGTGAAATCCACTACGGAGTAGTCAATAGATTGCCTTCTGACATGAATCGTTAATAGTGTCTCACTGGACACTGCAGCCTCTTGAACTTAAAATGTCGATCTGTCGGAAATAAAGCATATTCGTTAGATGGACATTGTGTCAATCTCTTCCTTGTAGTTCTATGGAAGGTCGTGTTCTTAGAATCTTGTTGCTTCCTGACGTTTCGTCCGATGCTGCATCGGACTTCTTCGGAGGTAGTTCGTCCGTTGAGTCTTGCCGACTGACGGGTCGCAGGTCTGAGAGCTTCTTAAATACCGTCTAAAAGAGGGCGTAGCTAAGATCCAAGTGATGAGCAGAGATGATCCTTGTTATAAAATTCCATGCTCCTGTGGTAAAGTCTACACATCTAAAGGAGCACAAAAGTCTATGCCGACTTGGAAAAACTGAAAAATCGGCTGTGGTGGAACACTGCTTACAATTGGGGAAATCATATAGTAAAATTCTCTGAGACAGAAATTTTATCATCCATGACGAATTGCTATCCAAGGTTGTATAGAAAAGCAATTGAAATATATAAACATACTGATAATTTCAATCGAAAAGAAGAGACTATGAAACTCAACGATATATGCACTGTGACTCTGCAGAATCGATGACTGTTTGTATCTTTGACATGGTTCGATAGTATAGCTTTATCTTTGACAAGGATCATCTCTGCTTATCACGTGGATCTTAGCCACGCCCATTTTAGACGGTATTTAAGAAGCTCTCAGAACTGCGACCCGTCAGTCGGCAAGACTCAACAGTCGGACAACCTCCGAAGTCCGACGTAGCATCGGGAAGCAGCTAGATTCCAAGAACACGGCCTTACAACCCAGAAGATATAATACCTACAATGTCAACCGATCATGAAAGCCTTCACTCTATCAGTTCTATAGAAGTTTGTTCCTTTCGCCTGCAGCCATGTGCACGTTACGGCCGTGTTCAGACACGACGATCATCGCGCGGTTACAGGATCGCGCTGTGCCCGCGCGGGTTTTATTTACTTGAGTGCCATCGTAACCTAACGTAACCACGCGGCTAGTGCAATCGCGCGGTAGTCGCATTTCAACCGCCGGAAAATACATTCGCGCAGAGCCCGCGCAGTTCTACTTCTGTGGAAACCTACAGGAGCGGCCAGTTTGGTTGCGGGCATCGCGCGGTTCGGACGTCTCAGTGCCACAAACGTGCAATGGATCGTTTCGACACTGAATTGTTTATTGATGAAGTTGAGAAACGACCTGCATTATGGGTATTCAGAGCGATGAATATTTTAATAAAAGTGCTAAAAACTAAGCTTTGCAAGAGTTGGTGGAGATATTTTGAAATGAAGAAGGTGGCTTGGAAAAAAGTATGTTTTTGGTACGTAGGTGTTTACTGAACAAAAATTAATTTACATAGAATCATATTTTTCTTTCATGTGTGTTTCAGAACTTTAAATATCTTCCCTGACTAAACGAAGTAGCGCATGAAAAGAATTGGCCATGTACGAGCCGATCATTTAGTGTAGGATGCACCAGTAGTGGCTTTTTCTTACTCTCGCTCTCTTTCTTTTAAGCAACCAGAGTAAACAATATTTCTTCTTCGACTTCCGACACTGTCAATTCCCGCTACACAATGCGAACTCCAACCGCTTACTAACCGCGGTCGGACAGCATCTGTCTGAACACACAGACCGTCATGTTGCGGTTCAAACCACATGTCTAAACGCGGCCAAAAGTTGCCCGTCGGAACGGTTTTCCGCGCAAGTTACTGTTTATGTCCTCATATCTCATGAACAACGAGTAGTACTGTGATATAATTTCGAAGGTATATTCAGCTGTGTGTGTGTGTGTGTGTGTGTGTGTGTGTATGTGTGTGTGTGTACTGTCTGTAAGATTCTCTTGCGAGTACAATCTGTAGTGTAGAAATTATAAATACTAATGTCATAGTGAATGCCATATTTTTACTCCATGAACAGCGAAAAAGAAGTAAGCGAAAAACTTTTATTCCTTTCATCATGTGGTTGGTGGTGAACGATAAAAAGTATAATAATGGTTTGAAATTATAATTAAACTTTGTTGCAAGTCGCTAAATACTCTCATTCTCATACTGCATATGAATAAAGTTTAGTCGCATAATGTGGCCTTTTTTCAAAATGTTCAAATGTTTGTTAAGTTTATGGGTCTTAACTACGGGGTCATCAGTCCCTAAACTTACAAACTACTTATCTACTACCTTATACTAAGGACGGCACAAATATCCATGCCCGAGGGGGGATTCGAATCCCCGACCGTAGTGGCCGTGCAGACCGTGACTGGAGTGCCTCAGTCCCCTCGGCCACCACGGCCGGCTGGCCTTTTTTACGACTCCTGTTGTTTATGACGTTAAATCTCCTGACCCATGTGTGGTATGTGGTTCTTACCTCGACGGCAACTGTTACCTCACGTAACAAACATGTCTGCCAAGTTTGGTCTAAATCTGTCCAGTAGTTTAGGAGGAGATGTGCAGCATTGTCGCGTGATGCAGCAATTTTTCACGCATCTCACTGTTTATGACGTCATATCTAGTGTATTATGTGCTGTACGTGATACCTACACTTAAGGCGACCGTCTACTGGTTTCAAGGTCATGCGTGAAAATTTCATTAAAACTTCATTAAAAATTTTAGATGTATACTCACAAACAAGCACACGAACCAACAGAGGACACTGCTTTACACATAAAGATATTACAGTCAAGATAATTCGAAACAAAAAAGGTCTAGTAAACATGAGCCCTAAAATACATAATTTAAGAGCTATTATTGTATTTCACCTATGCTTTTTGTTCTAATTTATGCATCTCAGCCCATTGATTGCGTTGATTAAAACAGTTATATTTACCATGGTTTCGGTACCAGCTAAGGATGTCTTCGTTTTGTGTGTATGCTCACGCAGCACATTTCGGCGTGCTTATAATATGCATTAACTTTCTTTCAGACTGACAGTGACGTATTGTTTAACCAAAATGTTCAAATGTTTCTAAATCTGTGGGACCAAACTGCAGTGGTCATCAGTCCATAGGCTTACAAACTACTTACACTAACCTGGCCGACGGACGACTCGGCCATCCGATGGAGAGCAACCATTGTTTAATGTTTTTCCCCTCACCCTTCCGTTCGCATTTCCGTTGACATTTCGTGTATACGTAATTTTAAATTTCTGATGAAAACACCCACAGATAGTGTAGAAACAGTGATAAATATTAGGGATTTAATCAACACAACCAATGGACTGTGACCCATAGATTTAACATGCCAGTACGGTTGCTGCCTGCACAGCAATATTGAAAACTGTCATCTTTGCATTCCATAATTTGGGATGATGTACGTAGTGTGCATAAGATAAGAAAAATACTGTGGTAGCTTACGAATTATGAGCACTTGATTACTAGAAGAGATGTCTTTTATAGAAACGAGGCTGAAAACGTTCTCATAGCTATTAAGGCATGTTATTTAAAGTTCGTTTATAGGAGTATTTTCATCTTGTTTTACCTCATACTACTGTCTAGACGTAATGGAAGACAATAACTTGCAGTAGAGATTTGTTTCAGGAACGAATGAAGCACTCGTAGCTCTAAACCGACGCGTTTTGGAGTTATCATTTACTGTTCTATTTGCTTCGAATCATATTTCCTGACACATAACAGAATATCGCCCATTGCTCATGAAAGGATTGGCCACCCGAGTGTAATAATATTATTCATATATTTTACTCTTATTATTTTCAATAATTTAGCATCAATTACAAAAAATTTAGATACAAATAAAGATCAGTTTAAGAGGAACGTAAAAGACTTTCTAGTGGCCAACTCCGTCTACTCCATTAGTGAATTTCTAAATTGTACCAAATGATGCATGCACTCATACTATATTAGTATTATTATATAATCAGCAAAAAAAATTATGTATCTCTATTATTAGTATTATCTATAATTCAACTTGTAAATTTTGTTTCTTGGCATGTTCCACATCCACGAGGATCCCCTCAACATGGATCAACGGAACGAATAACTAATCTAATCTAATCATTAAAATAAATTCGTAATCGTCTGTATCGTCCACCCGTCAGTTTCACGAGCTCTAAAGTAACAGAGCTTCCTCTTACAATCACTTGCAAAATGTCTCGACGATCTTTTTTTTTTTTTTTTTTAAACTCTTTACGTTCTTTTAAAGCCCAATGAATTGTTACTTACGTTGCTTGCAAACAACTTTTACTTCACATAGTAGGTGCAAAATCTGCATCACGTCATTAATAACGTCTACATTCAGTACTGACTCCTGTAGATCTACATCTACATGGGATACTCTGCAAATCACATTTAAGTGCCTGGCAGAGGGTTCATAGAACCACAATTATACTATTTATCTCCCGTAAAACTTCCTGGCAGATTAAAATTGTGTGCCGGAACCGGGACTCGAACCTGGGACCTTTGCCTTTCGCGGGCAAGCGAAAGTAGGAGGCGAGGTACTGGCAGAAGTAAAGTTGTGAGGCGGCATCGTGAGTCGTGTCGGGATAGCACAGTCGGTAGTGCGCTTGCCCGCGAAAGGCAAAGGTCCCAGGTTCGAGTCCCGGTTCCGGCACACAATTTTAATCTGCCAGGAAGTTTCATATCAGCGCACACTCCGCTGCAGAGTGAAGTTTCATTCTATTTATCTCCCATTCCATTCTCGAATAGCGCGCGGGAAGAATCTTGATAAGGTTTGAGAATTACTATCAGGCTATGTTGTATAAAATGAGTGGTGATTTCTTCTTATTGGGATGATGTAATATATTGCACATTTACCGTGACAATTTCTTGAGTACCCTCTTTGGATAGAACTCAGGATTCAAGGAAATGTCGCAAACATCGTTTTCTCGAAAATTATCCTCCTTTACGAGTTATTGAAACTTCATACATTTTGAGATTAATTCTCACGAAATACGAACGTTCATTGATTTCCATATGAACCTTTTATTGGGGTAACTGACCATAGATTGATGCTGACTTCGTTTGGCTTGTAAATACTCAGCATGTAGATGAAGTATCTGCGAGTAGTCGGCGTTACAATTTCTGCTTTTCAGTACCTAGAGATCACAGAAAAATAATAAATCCAAGGTGACAGTTGGAGGTGAATTAAAAGATCTAAGATAGCGCCAGTGAGAAATTCAAAACTTTATCGGTGCCAAAGGATTGAAAGAAATTCAAGCTCACTTGTAATGGTAGCCGTTCTGGTGTCACATCTGACAGATCTGAAAATTTTAATCCTCTAGTGACCAGGTATGGTTTCCGTAGAAAAAAAAAAAACATCTGTCTTAGAACTCATTTAATCGCTGCTAGGACCAAGTGGTTACATGACTGACCATCAGAATGGGTTCATACACCAATGGATAAAAAAAAGAAGCCCTCGGGTGCAAATTAAAAATTATTTGACCTCGTTTCGGCAATGACTAAGATTGCCTTCATCAGAAATTATAAAATAAAACAAGTCACATAATAAAACATACTACTCAGCTGTTAAGCTTACGTCACAATGTTTAAAAAGAAATTTGTAGAAAAAGCTAGCACTATGGGCTGCACGCCAGTCTGATGCCTCCGTTCAGGCGTGCAGCTGAGTAGTATATTTTATTATGTGACTTGTTTTATTTTATAATTTCTGATGAAGGCAATCATAGTAATTGCCGAAACCAGATCAAGTAATTTTTAATTTGCGACCGAGGGCTGCTTTTTTATCCATTGACTTGTAACGGTCGCTGACAATAGCAGCTATGTTTAAAACTATAAGGTTCCATACATTGTTATAAATATGACATTAGCTAAAAATGAGTTCGTTACCGAATCATTTACTGCAGTTTCCCGGCGTTACATACCTAGAGGGTTGTGATGGACCTGCCTATTGCCCATAGCCGGCCGCGGTGGCCGCGAGGACTGAGGCGCTCCAGTCACGGTCTGCCCTACGGTCTGCACTACGGTCGGGGGTTCGAATCCCCCCTCGAGCATGGATATTTGTGCCGTCCGTAGTATAAGGTAGTTCGTAAGTAGTTTGAAGGTTAAGGGACTGATCATCCCGTAGTTAAGTCCCATAAGCTTAACGAACTTTTGAACATTTTATTGCCCATACATGATTCGTTCAAGTTAGAGCATCATTAGCGGTCTATTGTTTCCTTTCTTGTTATCGCATGTTGTAAGGTTTTTCTTTTTCTAAGTTTCGTTAAAATGCAGAGTTCACGCTTTGTCATATTTCTTGCTTTCTATATTTATTTAAATTTGCGCTGTCACTGAAATATGCTCGATGGCCAAAAGTACTTACCCAAAAACGTATGCAAAGGATGTAACGTGCAGCATTTTCACATCTTACACATGTAAGCTTCAGCAACATAACGGGTGCCCCATAAAGCCTGACAAATTGAAATAACTATAAAACTACACATTGTACACAAAAATTGCCCGGAAAAAAAAAATCTTCAGGGGAGACATCGACCGGATCTAAAATTAAACGACCACCCCCGTCTCCTGTGGAGAGAAGGGGGAGCAACTATTAAAAGTATAAACAGTAACCCCCTCCCTTACTATTGCAGACTCGGATTTCTCGCTAAAAGCACCTAGGGTTTGTTTGACACATAATTCCCCAGTCGTGCTTGATGGACCTCTATTCGCAATAATTGTGGTTTATGGCCAGTCTGATGTAATTATACTTTATATTAAATAACAAAGAAACAGCTGTTCAGTAAAAGAAACGTAGCAAACGATACCAGTGAAGCTCCACCTACATATTTCGTGTGCTTCCTTTAATCGTGATCCTTAATGCAGGATATAGCCGTAGCGGCGCTGACGTATACTCCGCCATGTACCACATAACATCGGGAATATAAATAAATGGGCAACATCATGGATCTACTTCTCATCATTGTCCGCAGGTAGAAGGATTTTAAATTGATGACCGTTGCGTATCCTGTCTTACATTACTGAAAATGCAAGTTTTAATGTCCACTTTACGGTGTAATGTTTCGAAACTTGTGATTAATCGTATGTAACTGATTACAGTGCTATCTGCCACAAGTGGAAAATACTGTGTCGAGTGACACCTGGATATTTTTTGGCGAGGAATCGGAATCTGCAATGAAAAATGGGGTTCCTCATGTGGCAGTGATGGTGGACTGATTTCCGGTCAGGTATTATTCCTGTGGGTAATACATTTGGCAACAACGCATAACTGGGGCGTTTCCTAATGGTACCAAATAAAAAAAAACATATTTAAAATGTCTTACATATGACAGTCCCTAACCAACACCTAGTTACAGCTTGTGGTGAACAGCGAAGTAATGATGAGGAGTACGTTAGTGATCACTGTCACTGACTGTGAGTTGTTAAAAACAAGCTGGCGGATGGAGTAGACAGCTGAATGTGTTTTGAGTGGAAAGTTTGAATCTTGGCAAGATGACGGGTGGAATTGACAGTTGACTGCGTTATTAATTACAATAACGAGAGAATACCTAGTTTGACAGCACATGAATATGTGTTTAACGAGTACTTGTGCGGCTACGAACAGCCATTAAAACTCTCATGAACTGATTTTATCATCAAATTTGTGACAAAACGCCACTGGGTTGCATATTCGACAGGAAATACATATTGTAATATGCGAACTTAACCGAGGGCTTCTAGAAATAGATTATGACTACAGTTCAAAGCTTTAAAGAGGAGTTTGAGCTCAGGTCGTGAGATAAGCGTAATTAATGGGCTTTTTGTTAGCCATTGCTTGTCTTTATATAAATGACACAACATGATAACAGAACGAAAACATTACAAAGCTTGATTAGTTGTACCTGCCTGTCGCCGATATAGTTATGCAAACTGTTGCTCACAATGCAGTATCGTCCATCAATTTAGAAAAGGATCATTTGACTTTCCACCGCCGCGAATAAAAAATCAATATTCGATGTTAACAAATTTCTCTTTTTCAAAAACGCCTTTCTACCCATTGCCATTCTGTATTTTATATCATCTGTACTGCGACCATCATTTGTTATTTTACTGCCCAATTAACAAAACTCCTCTACCTCCTTTATTGTTTCGTTACCTAATCAGCATCACCTGATTTTCTTACACTGCACTCCATTACCCTAGTTTTGCTCTTGTTAATATTCATCTTATATGCACCTTTCAGCACACTGTCTATTCCGTTCAATTGCTCTTCCAGGTCCTTTGCTGTATCTGACAGAATTACTATGTCGTCGGCAAAACGCAATGTTTTTAATTCTTCACCCTGAACTTTAATTCCTTCTCCAAATTTCTCCTTGCTTTCCTTTATAGCTTGCTCAATGTACAAATTGAACAACATTGGGGAAAGGCTACAACCCTGTCTTACTCCCTTTCCAACCACTGCATCCCTTTCATGCCCTTCAACTCTGACAACTGCTGTCTGGTTTTTGTACAAGTTGTAAATAACCTTACGCTCCCTATATTTTACTCCTGCTTGCTTCAGAACTTGAAAGAGTTTATTCCAATCAAAATTGTCAAAAGCCTTCTCCAAATCTACAAAAGCTAGAAATGTTGGTTTGCCTTTTCTTAATCTATCTTCTAGGATAAGCCGTAAAGTGAGTATTGCCTCCCGTGTTCCTACATTTCTCCTAAACCCAAACTGATCTTCCCCGAGGTCGGCTTCTACCAGCTTTTCCATCCTTCTGTATATAATCCGTGTTAATATTTTGCAACCATGACTTATTAAACTGATGGTTCTGTAGTTTTCACACCTGTCTGCACCTGCTTTCTTTGGAATAGGGATTATAACATTTTTCTTAAAGTCTGAGGGCACTTCACCTGTCTCATACATCTTACACACAATGTGAAACAATTTTGTCATGGCTGGTTCTCCCAGAGACTTCAGTAGCTCTGACGGTATATCATCTACTCCAGGGGCCTTGTTTCGACTTAGATCTTTCAGTGCTCTGTCAAATTCATCTCTCAGTATAGCATCTCCTATTTCATCATCATCTACATCATCTTCCCTTCCTACAATAATGTCTCGAAGTTCATTTCCTTTGTAGAGCGTCGCTATATACTCTTTCCACCTTTCAGCTTTCCCTTCTTTGCTGAGAACTGGTTTTCCATAAGTGTCCTTGATATTCATAGAGCTGTTTTTCTTATCGCCAAATGTTTCTTTTATTTTCCGGTAGGCTGTATCTATTTTTCCCCTATTTATACATTCTTATACATCCTTGCATTTGCCTTCTAGCCTTTCCTGCTTAGCCATTTTGCACTTCCTGACAATCTCATTTCTTAGACGTCTGTACTCCATTTTGCCTGTTTCATTTACTGCATTTTTATACTTTCTCCTTTTATCGATTAAATTTAGTATCTCCTGTGATATCCAACCTTTAGATATTCAGATCACTATCCACTCTTCTTAACTACTACGCAGCAAGAAACATACATAAGAGTTTCCTTTAAAGCATGTGTGCAAATGCTCATAGAAGGTAACTTAAGTCAGCTTCATAATCTGTGTCGTAAAGTAGTATTGGTTGGCACGCGTGATTACCGCATAAGCGTCAGATAACTAACATTTTGCGATTTAATGGCACGTTTCCTCTGTGTGTGCTGAATCGATTGTAATGGTGCTATTGCCAAATGGTCCTATTTTTCTGACGTACTGTATACAGTGCCCCAGGTTCTGGCTGTTGCTTGTACATCATAGTGTTGTACACGTAAACAGTTTTTCACACTTTGGAAGTACATTATTTCTCGGTAGTATTTTTTGTATTTCTGAAAAAAGACTACAGCACAAAAGACTGATAGCTCTGCTATTGAGCTGGCGGGGGATAAAGTCTGTAAATCGTTCCGAGGCACAACTCGCTCCTCTAGGAAAGTGAGCTGTTAAAGAATTACTGAATCACAGACCTGTATAAATAAAAGTTGAATATTTTTCGCTCGTATCCGCATCAATTCAGAACTTCCGGATCGATGTAGCTATTTTTTTCATGATTGTAGAATATTTATTTGTATACGTAGGGAAAAGAACTGGAAAAGTTACCCAGAAAATAGCAAAAATTATGATTTTTGTATGCACTAATTCTCATGATTGACATCTCTATGATATTGTTGAACATACGAGGGGGGAGTTAGACAATATGTTTCCCCTGTCGACTGTGGTCAGAGTTGCGTGTGAAAGGAAAAATTAGAATGAGACATTAAAGATAAGACATATATTTATTTTTCTACATAATTTCCAAGTAGACATTTATCGTAGATGTGACTGAAAGTATACCAATGACTCTAAAAAGGAAGAAACGTCGCGAACAAGTATTCACAGGATGTTTTTGCATACATTTATTTTGCATGACGCGTTTCAGGCTCTGCCCATCTTCGGATGACCTGGTGAAAAATATACAAAAGCAATCTTACAATTTTTGCACAATATGTTGCAAGTGACGTTAAAAGGTAATAAAGGTATAATACAATACCCACAATATACAAACCATGGAATAGATCTGTAGACAATATGCCACAAATAAAGAAAAAGTAAAATGAGAAGCACCATCATAACTGAAATAGGGTACAAACTAAAGTTCTTCCTATGCATGGACACTGAAACTAAATGCGACGAGCCCCTTCTGAATATGTGAGTGACTGGCCCACTAGAGGGCGTCGCTATACGGTTTTACAAGAACAGCGGAAGTGCCAAATACTATCATAGAACAGTTTTATGATTACAAGGTAAAAATAAAGTAATGTAAAGTTCTTAAGTGATGGATAGTCGACATTAAAATATAAGTAAATATCTAAAATAACAATTTACGTGCCAGCTTTACAGAGGTGTATTAAAACGTAAAGAGAATGCAAAACGTAATCCGATATGTATCTCAAACAAATGTACAAGTTTGTACGAAATTAAAAGTTACATTTTCTAGAATTACTCAGACCTAGTCAAAAGAAGCCTTATAGAAAGATTGCGCAAAAAATAAAAAGCCAGCGCCGAAAAATAGGAACATACATTCTCTGTGTAGACATTGAGTAACTATTTATGTAGTTTGTCTTAACGATAGATATCTGATCAACAATTTACATGCCAGATTTACAAAGGTACATTAAAACATAAAAGAAAATTAAACGTAATTCATAATTTCTGTCTAACAGCGGTAGAGGCTAGTACAAAAATAAAGGTACGTTTTTAAAAAATACACAGAGCTAATCAAGAAGTAATATGAAAGATTAGGCAAAAGATAAAAAGCCAGCGTCGAGAAAAATAAAAATGCATTCTCTGTGTAGACATTGAGTACCTCTTTATTTTGTATGTTAAACAACAAAAAATCGATCAAAAATATTTAAAGAAACAAAGCCGGCCACTAATGGTTTGTTCATTAATTATCTGGTCTGGAGCTCTACGACAATTACTGTAAACTACTACCTCTTCCAGAATATCTCTACTACGACTTTCAGTCACATCTATGATATACTGTGCCTAACTGGGCAAAAAAGCGGTCAAGAAGTTTTACCACGCTAAGAGAGCAATCATATTAAACCAAATGAAAATACTGTTCAGCAGGTCTTGTTTGGTTAACGAGGTAACGCCAACTTCGACATACCCAACGGATCTTGCAATGCACAGCGTGTTAGAAGTAAATTTGATAAGTGGTGGATTAAGAGACATTTCTCTCTTTAGGTCGGGCATAAAGCAAAATATCTAGCTCGTCATCCTACTAATGTGTCTCGTTGTCATCTACGTGCTTATATGTTCTTTTGTTTTTTAATAGTGCTTCATACCATGCAAACTTAGACGCTAGGTTTGAACGTCAATAAATTCATCGTAGGCATCAGTGGAAGCTGAATAGGTTGATTGCAAACAGCTACAACCACCGCATGCTCTTCACAAATCAAGCAAGTAGACATAAATTTGCAGACAGAGTGGTGAACTTAACAAACACAACTTTCACATATCCTGAAATTAACGTTTTCGAAAAGGTTTAAATTTCAATGTCCCTACAAAAATCGGTGATAAAGTGATTAAAAGAGTAATAGCTGAAGTGAAAAATGGGTGTGAATTTGCTACAGTGTCAAAATTTTCACAGGCAGACATAGCAGTAAAAACTTGCAACGCCTTGTCCTCCGAGCATACCAATTTATCTTCTGATAAACTAGCAACCGAAGTAAAAGGTCTTAATTCAAAGCTTCATGAAAACAATATTCTTGTCACTGAAGCAGTTTAAGTAATTCTATAGTTTTGATTCATGATCATGATTACATTGAAAAAACCCTACAATTTTTTGCCGATTACGGAATCGAGAAAGTTAAAAAACAGTCGCTAATGTCCTTTGCAAATGATATAAAACGTTGTATTAACGTTTCGAATGAATTTTGTCACACAAAATGGAGTAAAAACCGTATGGTTAAGATGAAAGCTATAATGTCCGTATTACGCTACACAAAGAAAATCTCCCTATTCGTCCACATGTTAGTGGTTTCCAAAGCCCGATTTATTACAACAGCTTTTGCCACACTAAGATTAAAGAAATTTAAGCACAACACACACACACACACACACACACACACACACACACACACACACACACACACACATATTACTCTCATCAATTTCCTAGACGCTTTAACTAGCTGTTTAATGAACGTCACCTAAGGAAGACACTGCCATTTCAGTTCAAGGTCCACTACGTCCTTAGAAGAATGATACACGTAGCTGTTTAACACTTGTATATAGGGTTGTTGATGAAGCTTACATGTCTAAGATGTGAAAATGCTGCACGTTACATCATTTGCATAAGTTTTTGGGTATGTACTTTGGCCATCGTTCATATTTTGGTGACAGCGCAAATTTAAATAAACGTAGAAACCTAGAAATATGACAAAGCGTAAACTCAGCATCACTGCATTTTAACGAAACTTAGAAAAACAAAAACGTTTCAACATGTTATAACAAAGGAAACAATAGACCGCTAATGATGCTCTAACTTGGACGAAACATATATGGGCAGTAGAAGCAGTCAGGCCCATCGGAATCCTCTAGGAAACCTCGTTACAGGTATATTCGCTAACGAACTCATTTTTCTCTAATGGGCAAGGTGCCATCTTTGTAACAATGTATGGAACCTTAAAATTTTAAACATAGCTGCTATGGTGATTCCTTAATTTCTCCTGGTGAACACCACATTAAAAACTCGGTGGATTTCCTACGTTGATTGGAGGGTTTGCACTTGGCTCACTCGGATGTTTTAGTTAGTTTTGATGTGGTTTCTCTTTTCACTCGCGTTCCTCTGTCTGATTCGTTGCAACTAATTGAGACGAAGTTTGGTACGGATTTAACGAATTTATTTCGACATGTTTTGACTTCCACCTACATTTTATTCAATGACGATTACTACGAGCAGACAGATGGAGTTGCGATGGGAAGCCCTTTGTCACCCATCATTGCTAATTTATTCGTGGAGGACTTCGAAGATCGTGCACTGGAGTCAGCGGCGTTGAAACCTGCTTGTTTTTTTTTTTTTTTTTTTTTTTTTTTCTTTTTTTTTTTTTTTTCAGATATGTAGACGACACTTTGTTGTTTGGCCTCATGGTAGTGAGAACTTGAATCATTTTTTGGAACATTTAAATTCAATCCACCCCAACATCCGTTTTACAATGGATGTGGAAAAGAATGGTTGCCTTCCCTTCCTTGATGTTTTGGTCAAGAGAAAGGCAGATGGCACTGCCGAAACCAGGTCAAATAATTTTTAATTTGCGACCGAGGGCTGTTTTTTTATTCATTGATGTATGGAACCCATTCTGTAGGTCAGTCTTGTAAAACCACCACCTAGAGAGAAGACCGCGACAGTCTCGTGTGACGTCAGGCACAGTAGGTTGCGCGCTCATAGCTGAATGGGATAGCAAATGTTTGTATAGTCTATGGGACTTAACTACGAGGTCATCAGTCCCTAAACTTACAAACTACTTATGAACTACTTACGAACTAGGACGGCACAAATATCCATGCCCGAGGGTGGATTCGAACCCCCGACCGTAGTGGCCGTGCAGACCGTGACTGGAGCGCCTTAGTCCCCTCGGCCACCGCGGCCGGCAGCTGAATGGGTAGCCGCTGGGGCACGGCCCACGATGCCGAAGCAGCGAGCCAGTCAGCTATGCGCGCGCAACCTACTCTACCTGACGTCACACGGATGAGAGCACCACGGCCTTCTCTGTAGGTGGTGTTGCTTGTAACCACTTGGTCCTGGCAGCGATTAAAGGAGTTTGAAGTGTTTCTTTCTAGGGAAACCATACTTGGTCACTAGACGGTTAAAATTTTCAGATCTGTCAGATATTTTTGAACATAACACCACAACTGCTACCGTTACAAGTGAGCTTGAATTTTTTGAAACTTCTTTCAATCCCTTGGCACCGAATAATTTTTGAATCTCTCACAGGCGCTATCTCAGATCTTTTAATTTACCTCCAAATGTCACCTTGGATTTATTATTTTTCTATGATCACTAGGTACTGAAAAGCGGAAATTGTAACGCCGACTACTCGCAGATACTTAAACTACATGCTGAGTATTTATCAGACAAAAGAAGTTAGCTTCAATCCATATTCAGTTATCGATGTATGTTGGTATTTCGTGAGCTCAAAATGTATGATGTTTCAATAACTCGCAAAGGAGGATAAGTTTCGAGAATACGTAGATATTGCGACATATTGCTTGAATCCTGAGTTCTATTTAAAGAGGGGTACCTAAGAAATTGTTACGGTAACTGTGCAATATATTACATCATCCCAATAAGAAGAAATCACCGCTCATTTTATACAACATAGTCTGATAGTAATTCTCAAACCTTTTCAAGATATCTACAGGAGTCAGTACTGAATGCATACGTTATTAATGAAGCGATGCAGATTTTGCACCTACTATGTGAAGGAAAAGTTGTTTCCAAGCAACGTAAGTAACAATTCATTTTGCTTTAAAGGAACAGAATGAGTTACGGAAAACTATTAATGTCAACACAGTTTAAAACAGATTGCAAGAGCAAGCTGCATGTTACCTTAGAGTTCATAAAACTGACGGGTGCAACATAGAGACGATTACTAATTTATTTTAATCCCAGTATGCTTCAGTTTTAATACTATGTAATATTTTATTGTTACGCAATTTTGTAGCTGTAATGTCGTTAAAATTACTACTCCTAATTCTCACAGCTTTAAAAATAGCAATGAAATGGTACACCTTTCAAATGATACTATCCTTCGTGGAAATGCTCTTCTTTTGACATTAGGAATTTGTACACGAATGCCCCTATAGACGAAATCATAGAAATCTTTTTGAAAAATCTCCTTAACTACGGCAAAGTGGAATACGTCTATGTAGCCGAGCTAATTGCATCAACCAAATTAGCTTTGTCTATTAATTACTTCAACTTCATCAAAAAACTTACTTTTAGCAACGGTGCTTGGCCATGTCTTTCAAGTATCATTTCTGAAGTCTTTGTTAACGAAATTTGCAATAAAATTATTTTATACCTTAGGTATGTCAAGACATTTTCATCATATTTGATGGTAACCAAGATGATATGCAAAATTTGTCCAGAGCATTATATTCGATGCACGAAAAAATGCAACTTTCTTGATTTAAAAATCTCGCTTATAGTGACAAAATAGATATTGAAATCTTCCTTAAACCTACAGCTACAAATCTGATTAATCCTTCAAACTCCTGTCATACTACAGCCCACAAAAGTTCTTATTTTTCGTCAAGCTTCCATTGTATGTCTAAAATAGCTCTTGATAAAGATGCCACTGATAAAGAAATCAATACATTTATGCAAGTTGCTTAAAAAGATATTCGCGCGCTAGAAAGTATTATTTTCAAAAAGGTAGCCAGTCAAGAAGTTCAAAAGCAAGACATCTGTTCGCACATCTCTTTGTCCTATCTTGGTCCTGTCTCTAAGAAAATAGTAATGCCTTTAAGAAAGCAAAAGTTCAAGTTGACTTCCAAACCAGAAATCGACTAGGACGTCTTTTACGACACAACCTAGATACTGACGATAACAAATTTAAGAGGGCGGGTGTCTAGAAAATTAGGTGTCGATCTTTTGAGCAATTCTACAGGATGTTACAAAAAGGTAAGGCCAAACTTTCACGAAACATTCCTCTCACACAAAGAAAGAAAATATGTTTTGTGGACATGTGTCCGGAAACGCTTAAATTCCATGTTAGAGCTCATTTTATTACTTCTCTTCAAATCACATTAATCATGGAATGGAAACACACAGCAACAGAACGTACCAGCGTGACTTCAAACACTTTGTTACAGGAAATGTTCAAAATGTCCTCCGTTAGCGAGGATACGTGCATCCACCCTCCGTCGCATGGAATCCCTGATGCGCTGATGTAGCCCTGGAGAATGGCGTATTGTATCACAGTCTTCCACAATACGAGCACGAAGAGTCTTTACATTTGGTACCGGGGTTGCGTAGACAAGAGCTTTCAAATGCCCCCATAAATGAAATTCAAGAGGGTTGAGGTTAGGAGAGCGTGGAGGCCATGGAATTGGTCCGCCTCTACCAATCCATCGGTCACCGAATCTGTAGTTGAGAAGCGTCCGAACACGTCGATTGAAATGTGCAGGAGCTCCATCGTGCATGAAGCACATGTTGTGTCGTACTTGTAAAGGCACATGTTCTAGCAGCACAGGTAGAGTATCCCGTATGAAATCATGATAACGTGCTCCAGTGGGCGTAGGTGGAAGAACATGAGGTCCAATCAAGACATCACCAACAATTCATGCCCAAACGTTCACAGAAAATCTGTTGATGACGTGATTCCACAATTGCGTGCGGATTCTCGTCAGCCCACACATGTTGATTGTGAAAATTTACAATTTGATCACGTTGGAATGAAGGCTAAAATGAGATCTAACATGGAAATTAAGCGTTTCCGGACATATGTCCACATAACATATTTTCTTACTTTGTGTGTGAGGAATGTTTCCTGAAAGTTTTGCCGTACCTTTTTGTAACACCCTGTATATTGGCCAAACGGGTAGGAATTTCATTACCAGATATCGTGAACACACATATGCTAGTAATATTAGTGCTACCGGATATCATTTAAAAAAACCACACAAACACAAACATATTAGATACAATTCAAAACAGCCTTAGTACACAACATCCTGAACAAACAGGTAAAACATTAGATATTTTGAAAGAGGTAGAAATAAGTTTACAGTAACTGCCGTTGAGCTCCAGAGCAGATAATTAATAAACAAACCATTAGTGGCCGGCTTTTTTAATATTTTTGATCAAGTTTTGTTTAGACATACAAAGTCAAGAGTTGCTCATTGTCTACACAGAAAATGAATTTTATTGTTCTCGACGCTGACTTTGTATCTTTTGCCTAATCTTTTATATTACTTCTTAACTAGCTCTGTGTAATTAAAAAAAAAGTACCTTTATTTTTGTACAAGCCTATACTGTTGTTAGACAGAAATTATGAATTAAATTTAGTTTCCTTTTATGCCTTAATGTACCTTCGTAAATCTGGCATGTAAATTGTTAATCAGATATCGTTAAAACAAACTACATGAATAGTTACCCAATGTCTACACAGAGAATGTATGTTCCTATTTTTCGACGCTGGCTTTTTATTTTTTGCCTAATCTTTCTATATGGTTTCTTCCGACTTTGTCTGTGTAATTCTAGAAAATGTAACTTTTAGTTTCGTACAAACTTGTAAATTTGTTTGAGATCAATATTGGATTATGTTTTGCATTCTCTTTACGTTTTAATGCACCTCTGTAAAGCTGAAATGTAAATTGTTATTTTAGATATTTACTTACATTTTAATGACGACTGTCACCCACTTAAGAACTTTTCATTATTTCACTTTTACCTTGTCATCATGAAATTTTTCTATGATAGTATTTCGCACTTCCGATGTCCTTTTAAAACCGTATAGGGTCGCCCTCTAGTGGGCCGGTCACTCACCTGTACAGCGTTCGCAGAGAGTCGCCACATTTAGTTTCAGTCACCATCCATAGGAAGATCTTTAGTTTGTACCCTATTTCAGTTTTGATGGTGTTTCTCATTTTACTTTTCTTTATTGGTGGCATATTGTCTACTGATCTGTTCCATGGTTTGTGTATTGTGTTTATTGCATTATACCTTTATTACTTTTTAACGTCACTTGCAACATATTGTGCAAAAATTGCAAAAGTGCTTTGTATATTTTTCACCAGGTCATCCGTAGATGGGCAGAGCCCGAAACGCGTCATGCAAAATTAATGTATTCAATAACATCCTGTGAATACTTGTTCGCGACGCTTCTTCCTTTGCAAAGTCATTGGTATAATTGAACTGAGACATTTGTCATACCGCGTTATAAGCATCAAAACGCCGCCCAGGAAGAATCAGGGCGTTGCATACGGTAGAAGCGTTTAACAACAGCTTGTTTGACGTCGGCATTGCTTCCAAAGTGCCTTCCGCCGAAAGTCTTCTTCAAAGCGGGATACAGATGGTGCGAGATCAGGACTGTATGGCAGATAGTGCTGGTGCGGTGCTCCCATCCAAAGTTTGCAATATGGTTTTGCCGTCTCGCATTGTCAACCAACAGCAGAACTCCAGATCTGAGAAGGCCATGCCACTTTTTCCGAATCCCGCCTTTCAATTTAGACAGAGTGGCACAGTACTGCCATTGTAAACGTCCAGGAACAAAACGCCTTGGGTGTCCCAGAAATCGGTGAGTAGCACATTACCTTTTGAACTTCTTTCGGACAGGTGATCTCGAATTTTTTCCACTCCGTGGAGGCGGAATTCGATTCGGACGTGTAATGGTGGACACAGGTTTCATCTCCCGTTACAATCCGAATAACAGAAAGTTACTGCCATATTCATGATCGACCTCTACCGAATGGAGTATCAGTGTATGCACCTGCGCGTTCAGCTGCTGTGTTGTATTTCGCTCATTGCCGTTCAACACTTCATCCGTATGCAACGCCCTGATTTTTTCGTGTACGGGTTTTTGAAGCTTATAAAGCAGTTTGACAAATGTCTCAATGTACTTGGAAAATATGTAGAAAAAAAGATATGTCTCATTCTATTTTATTCGTTTCATACGCATCTCTGCTCACAGGCGACAGGGGAAACTTATTTTCCAGCTTCCTTCGTATTTATTTTTTTCCATGAAAAATGATTTGATATTTCGCAATCCAGTGTATGGTGCGTGTAATAGACTTGAAGAGCCTTTGACCGATCAGTAATCCACATCAATTTCTTACTGATAGCCATAAACGTTGGCAAATTTATAAATATGGTGCATGGTGTAGGGTTCCTTGTAACATGAAATGTGACGGCTATACGTAATTTTTCATAAATGTCGGGGGAGAGGAGATGGTCTGAAATGAATGAAAGGAGCAGATAGAGGGCACACTCTGGCAACTTTTATTGAGCACAAGAAAGTTACTGGAAAATGGCCAGGTAATCCCTCATTCGAATTCGGAAACTCTGTCCGCAGGCCTCCTTCTCATACCGAGCCTCCGGAGATGGGACTTCTGACAGCAAACGTGCTTCCTCATTTCTCATCAACTGGTTAGCGTCTCTGCAAACTTCTACAATGTTCGCTGTGTCCTTTAAGTTAAAGCTGTCGAAGAGGATAATATGCCAAATAGACTTACATCTACATCTACATCGATACTCTGCAAATCACATTCAAGTGCCTGGCAGAGGGTTCATTAACCACTTTCATAACTTTTCTCTACTGTTCCATTCTCTAATAGCGCGCAAGAAGGAAGAACACCTAAATCGTTCCGTTTTCGATCTGATTTCTCTTATTTTATTGGGATGGTCGTGTCTCCCTAAGTAGGTGGGTGCTAGCAAAATATTTTCACATTCAGAACTAAAAGTCGGTGATTGAAACTAAGCAAACAGATCACGCCGCAATGAATAACGTCTTTCTTTTAATGATTTCCACCCCAATTCGTGCAACATTTCCGTGAGCTTTCCCCGCCATAACGTGATAGAACAAAACGAGCTGCCCTTCTCTGAACCTTCTCAATGTCTTCCGTCAGTCCCACCTGTTGAGGGTCCCACAAGGGGCAACAGTACTCCAGGAGAGGACGCACAAGTGTGATGTAGGCAGTCTCTTCGGTGGAGCTGGTGCATCTTCGAAGCGTCCTGCCAATGAAACATAATCTTTGGTTCGCCTTCCCCACAATATTTTCTGTGTGTTCTCTCCAGTCTAAGTTGTTCGTAATTGTAACTCCTAGGTATTTGGTAGAATCTACGACATTGATTTGACTGATTTATCGCGTAATGGAAGTTCAGCGGATTTCTTTTAGTGGCCATGTGTATTACTTCACACTTTTCTTTATTTAGTGTCAATTGCCAATTTTCGCACCATGCAGAAATTTTGTCTAAATCGCATTGCAGTTGCTTTTGATCCTCTGTTGACTTCACTAACCGATAAACGACGGCATTATCCGCGAACAATCTAAGGGAGCTATTCAGATTGTCTCCTAAATCGTTTATAAACACGAGGAAGAGTAGGAGACCTATAACGCTTCCCTGTGGAACGCCAGATATCACTTCTGATTTACTCGATGACTTGCCGTCAATTACAACGAACTGTGTTCTTTCTGATAGGAAGTCGTAAATCCAACCGCACAATTGGAGAGATATTCCATAAGCACGCAATTTCATAAGAAGCCGCTTGTGGGGTACAGTGTCAAAAGCCTTCCTGAAATCCAGAAATGTGGAATCGATTTGAGATCCCTTGTCGATGGCACTTAACACTTCATGTGAATAAAGGGCAAGCTGTGTTTCGCAAGATTGATATATTCTGAATCCGTGTTGACTATTGGTTAATGGGTCGTTCTCTTCGAGGTAGTTCATAATATTGGAACCAAGTATATGCTCCAAAATCCTATTGCAAATCGACGTCAATGAGATAGGCCTGTAATTTTGGGGATCACTCCTATTGCCTTTCTTGAATATTGAAGTAACTTGGGCAACTTTCCAATCTTTGGGTACGGATCTTTCGCTGAGTGATCGGTTGTAAATTATAGCTAAGTACGGAGCTATTGCATCAGCATACTCTGAGAGAAATCTAGTTGGTATACAATCCGGCCCGGAAGATTTGTTTTTGTTTAGTGACTTAAGTTGTTTTACTACTCCAGGAACATCTACTTCTAAGTTTCGCATTCTGGCAGCTGTGTGACCTGTTTATAGTAATCGTGGTATTATATATTTAGTTTTCTATTGTTATAAATTCAAACCATATAGTAGCATTTCAGGATTTTAAGAAAATTCATGGCGATGCTGCGGTAACAATTCAGTGTTCTTCTGTTTAATTGTTCACTACAGGCAGCAAAAACTTATTTTCGCGTTTCCAAAGCGAATATGACTAACGCACCAATTCCAGAACACTCAATTCTATGAAACGTTCTTCGTGATCTATATGCATAACTCACAGTTTGGGCAGCACTACATGAAAATAGCTGAGCAGATGTTCTACAGTTCTGTTGTGCGTGTAAAGGTGATCGAAGGTCACTCCGCTAGTGCTCCAAAAGATATCAGTATGATACCGCCAGTTAGGGTGACTATGTCGCCATTAAAAGATTTTGTAATAATTTCTGCAAATGTCGTGATTCGAAAGAAAATAATTTTTTCCTCTTAGTGTTTGCAGGGTATAAAGATAGGCCTAGGTCTTAGTTGAGGATACACCGTTTCCAAACGTTCAAATTCATCTTTCTCTTATCGCATGTAACAGAACAGGAACCCAAACGCATTCAACTGTTCTAATGAGTGTCAGTAATAAATTGCTTGTTATTATAAGATCAAAAATTTAATGTGTTGGCTGGCTCAAATTGCTGTTCTGATGTAGCCTTATTTGAACCAAATACTTTGTTTGAAGCACCTAATAGTCTACCTAATACTAATAATTATATGTGAAATATACGATTGCATGAATCATCTTCAGAAAGATAGTCCTGCAAGTTTCTAAGTTTGTAGTAGGTATCGTCACCTCTATACATATTCATACTTTATATGTTTCATTCCATTGATAGGTGTAACTAGTATCTTGAGGCTGCTACAGAAAATTTCTAGGGTTTTCTGGAGTCGTGAAATTAGTACTCGTCGTTGCAGATTCCATTTGACGTTTACTGAACCAAAGTACACGATACATAGTACCACCGCCCTGGTTGACAGAACAACTACTTTGACAATCACTGACCATAACCAACTACGACTAACCCGCAGACCCCCTGGCGGAGTATTTACGTCTTGTTAAACAATGGTTTTCTTTAACAATGATAACGTGAATTATTCATATTGAGAGTTGCAATAAGAGACTGATGAGATAAATAATTTTTCAATTGAAATCATAAACATTTTTGAATGCACATAATTTGTATATAAACAAACTGTGGGATAATTACAATACAATTTAATTATCTAACGATATAGTGATATGAGTGAACATTTTGAAAACATTGTGATGTGATTGTTTGCAAAGAGTGTTTTCATACGATTATTTCACTTATGTATGCTGATATGAGCTGTACAGCGTTAGCAGCTTTTGTAACTATTATTTCAAACTTCTGTATAAACTTCTTACAGCTTTCACAATAAACATACCGTTTACTGCATTCCTCTATCGATCTTTGCTTTCGAGATATTTAATTTTGAAATCAGGGAGCCCTTTTCTGGACACACTGTAGGTTCTCTTTGTATTACGCAGTGTTCTACGCTGTCTGAATATAAAGTACCAATATTTTCCATTTAAGGTCAGTATCACGTGAGATTGGATTGCATTTAACTTCAGCAACACTTTTGTAGGCAGACCCGGCATCTGTTTTTGCACGTGCTGTACGTGTTCACACAGTGTACATAGTAACCAGCTCGTAGCACGAGACGAGGGCTGTGAAGCAGCCACTGCGTGACACTTTAACGAGAGGCCGCAGAGCGGGCTATACGGTTCCTCTAGCGTCAGCGGCAGAGGATTAAGCCGCTACGGGGCCAAGCTGATCGACTGGCGAGCCACCTTATTGCAGATGAGGCGCCGGCTTCGTAAATGCTGCTGCTCCCTGAATTGTTCTTTAGGCTTCACTTGGCAGACGAGATGTCGAAGCACACAGTCAACTACTGTGCTTGCTGTTAATGCTTAGCCAATCTGATGACTCTAAACAATTACTGGTTAATATCGAACGTCAGATACATCAGTTCCTGTGACATTAACGTAGTTCATCTGTGAAATAACAGTTACCCTCACCTCAGATAACTATGCACCGCTGAGCTCTGCGATACATATCGTGGAAACTTTGCATGAAGTCTTTCTTTGGGACGCTGTTCAAAAGCCTCGTCACGTTTCAATGAAAGGAATATCGCCAAATCTCTGTCCTTCCAAAGCGAGTTTAAGTCGAATAGGAAGACGTCTGGAGGATAGAGCCCGTCAAGACGGCCGCCATTCCCGCTCGGTTCCCGCAGCGCTGGCGCCTCGCTCTCGACAGCTGACGGCGGGTAAAGGGTTGGTAGAGGTGGAGCGATGACATCACACTTGCGAGAGCGAGACGTTTCGGGCAGGACGAGTCACGATACTCCCGGGTTCACGCGCGCCCGCTGGGCCGAGCTGAGCTTGGCTGAGCCGCCTCAGCCTAGTCGGCGCACGCCGCCGGCTGCGTGTGCCGGACGTACCCGAGACGAAAAAAAGGGGGAAAATACACTTTTTCGATTTTCACGTTGTAAAAATTGTTGATGGTATACACGATCACGCTACATCGTTTTATGAAATTAATTTTTCCTTACTAGCTTTGCCTTGCCTGTGAAAAAATAAAAAGGCTAATTTTCATTCCGCACGAGTTTTTAGTTCCGTAACGCTCCTCACTCGATTTTGATGAAAGTATGCGTTTAAAAAATCTGATTTTTGGACACATTATAGTACACCATCTTAGCTTTCGTACAAGACATCCACCTTTTCGTAATTCCTAACAGTCGTTTTCAGATGACGCTTTTTCTCAAGTATATGCACTTGATTTACAAATCGTGTATTGAAAAAGTTAGATAGCGGGCAGGTTACTGTTCTATGATTTTTAGACCATATATTACAGCGAGTGAAATGGAGCTAAAAGAACAAAAAAGTTTTTGAAATGGTAATCGCCCTGATATCTACCTCCTTTCACAAGTAATTGCGAGTTATCTGAGCGCCCTCGGGCCGCCATCACAAATCTACGAACTCAGCCTGTGTTGAGCGTAGCGTGAAGCACTGCAGTGCCGAAAAATCTGACCTGCTGGCTACGTTTGTCGGTCCCTCGTGATGTGTTAAAGATCCATAATGAGAGAACAATAATGAACTAATTTTTCTTGGGTGGCAACCGATTACAATGGACAACCATCTGCTACGGTTTTACAGCAGATCATACTTGACTTTGAGAGGCATACATCTGGTTTTTTCCACATAATACAAGTCATGGAATTTATGTTTCGTGTTTGGAACCAGAAGAGAAGAACAAAGTAATGTAAACTGCGACTACTCCTAAGACACAATATATACCTTTTAGCTTTTGTAGTTTTCGGAAAATGTGTTCCCACAGGGTGAAAATAATTGTATACAGTGTGTCCAACATAAATGGGGTACTTTCACGTCTGAGATGAAAGTAAGAATGAACTGAGTTGCTTTTAGTAACCTGTCTGAGACGAACAACGTTTCTACGAACATTTTGATGTACCGTTTGAAGACAATTTTCTTTGTCTGCAAGATGGTACTTTCGAATTTTCAACATACGCTGGTTTACTTTAGCCTCAGACATTGCAGGACAAGTCAGTAAAGGATGAGAAGCGTCTGTCACTTTTTTCTATTTTTTCCGAGGGAAGGGGAGAGCTTGTCCCCAGCTATAAGGAATCCCAACCCACTGTCAACAGAAGATCGATTGCTGGCCACTTCAAGAATCCGGCTAACAGTGCATTGATTTTATTATATTATATATTAAAAGAATCTACGAAAACTAAAGTCAGTCGGACAGACTAAACTACCCAGCTGATTTCCTTCATTTTTGTGTAAAACTAAAGGTATTCATCCACTTTTCCTACACTCAAACGGGATTTTCTTCTGTATATTTCTTATGGGGATGTCCTGGCTGTAAACTTAAGTCATTCTGTCAGGCCGTTCTATCCGACCCATTTCCTTCATTTTCGCTTTAAACGAAAGGTATTTATTCGCAGATTTGTAATCAAGTATCATAATTAACTTAAGTCTCTCCTTCCTTTACTTTCATTCAAACGCGGGATCCTTCTGTCCTTGCATTGACTATTTTAATCGGCTTGTTTTAGGATATCTTCGGTTCTAAATCAAGTACACAGTTCTCTTTGACCTAACAACGCTCAACGGATCAAGATCTTTCATTTGTGCTTTTAAACACTTGCACGGATTGATTCTGAAGAAAGCTATGCGTGAACATTCAACTTTACTTCCATGTCTTCCCAACGTTTTTGTCATTCCACTAACGGTGCGAAGTATTCGCACGGGTCTTATTCGCACGGGTCCTCTAGCTTTCTTATAAATTAAAAGAATCTATTTTATAATTATAATTGATTTTAAATAAGTGTTATGAATTTA
This sequence comes from Locusta migratoria, assembly GCA_026315105.1. NCBI lineage: Eukaryota > Metazoa > Arthropoda > Insecta > Orthoptera > Acrididae > Locusta > Locusta migratoria. Next base: position 552,411,441 of record CM048744.1, read on the forward strand.
AGAAAACACAAGCTTATATAATATTCTGTATACTATCTATAATAAAATATTTCTAAATGATAAATATTTAATTTTACTTATTTCCATTTCACGTGACTGGCCACTAATGCTGCAAAGTATTCGCACGGGTCACTTAGTTTTATTACTATTGTTCTCACATTGTAGTGAACCGTCGAATTTTATTAACATAAGAAATAGGTGGTAATGGACTCATCCCATGAATATAGACTAACAATTAGGAGAGTATTTCCTTCCATTAACATTCGATATCTTTAATATTCACGCCGAGAGTCGGCGCCGGCACGAACCGATTGGGGTATGGTGTTGCTTCTGCAGCACAAGTATCACGTCTCCAGCCTGCTTTCAGCAGAAGCTCCTCTGCATGATTTTTTTTCAATTATACTTATGAAAATATGTTTATTATTCTTCTATTGCTATTAATTCTGTAAGATGAATAAAAAAATCAGAAATGTTTAGATTTTTACATAAGGAAAAACTCTCCTAAATGTTAGTCGAAATTAATGGGATGGGTCCATACCACATATTTCTAATATGCTTATAATTCTATGAGTCACTACAGTGTACAAAAAATAGTAATAAAATTACAAAGTCAATTAACAGTTAACTGGCTCAAAGTAGATGGCATTGAACAAGTACTGGTCACACCCGTGCTTCCTTCGATCTTCCAGCGACAGTGGGTGACGATCCTTTGTTGCTGGCCACAAGCCCACTAAGAACGAAAAAACAAATCACAACATGAAACAAATGACAACTGCTTCTCATCCTTTACTGATCTGCAGTGTCTGAGGCTAAAATAAATATGTGCGTTTTTCTTTCATTTAAAGTATAAAAATCGATATGAAAGTACCATGGAGACAAGGAAAATTGTGAGATTCAGGAAATGTTCATAGAAACAGCTTCCTAACAAAATAAATAAAAATTCTGAGAACCGTGTAGAGTTCTTTGTAAGTGGAGATGAGCTGAAACATAGTACAGCGAATACCACATAAATCTGGCACACCTGACGTACCATCCATGGCCATAAGTTGCAGCATCCCTTATCAGGAGGTAACGAAACGTCTTTAATTTTAATGTTATGTACTCCTACTTTAGTCTCGGTCTGAGGGATAGCGCTTTTATGTGAAACAATGTATATAAATTGTTTCACCTTGTGGTAGAACATTTTCTGGGAGTTACAAAAGCGAAAATTAAGAGAAGGTTCAAATGTTTCTTAAGCTTAAGGGACATAACAGCGGGGCCATCAGTCCCTAAACTTACAAACTACTTATGAACTACCTTATACTAAAGACGACACAAATATCCATGCCCGAGGGGGGGATTCGAACTCCCGACCGTAGCGGCCGTGCAGACTGTGACTGGCGCGCCACAGTCCCCACGGCCACCGCGGCCGGCTTAAGAGAAGGCTAAATAGTGTAATCTTAGGTGTAGATGCATCAATAAATGTAAGTATATTTTCGGGTTTCTTCCGTTTATTATCCTCAACTAGAAAGTCATTGAGTAGAATTTCAAAAATTTTATTTCAGTCCATCAAATTCGCAGTTTACATTAATTGTTTCTTCTCTTTTAGTTTGAAACACGAAATATGTATTCCATTAATTGTACAATCTGGACAACAAACTACTTGTATACCTCTTAAGTGAAGTATTACCTTACATAAAACCATAGCAGATCCCTGTCCATTGTAGTGGGTTGCCACCCAAGAAAAATTAGGGTATAGCTATTTTCTGGTTGTGAATTATTAACACATCACGAGGGACCAACATACGTGGCCAGCAAATAATTTTTTCGGCACTGCAGTGCCTTACGCCACGCTCAACACACGCCGAGTTCGTAGGCTTGCGGACGCGACATGATGCCGCTCAGATAACTCACAATTACTTGTGAAAGGAGGTAGATATCAGTGCGACTACCATTTCAAAAACTTTTCTGTTCTTTTAGCTCAATTTCACTCGCTGTAATGTATGGCCTAAAATGCATAGTACAGTAAGCTGCCCGCTATCGAACTTTTTCAATACACGATTTGTAAATCAAGTGCGCATACCTGACAAAAAGAATCATTTGAAAACGATTGTTACGAATTCCGAAAAGATGAATGTTTTATTGGAAAGCTAAGATGTTGTACTATCCTGTGTCCAAAAAATCAGATTTTTTAACCGAATACTTTCATCAAAATCGAGTGAGGAGCTTTACGAAACAGAAAACTGGTGCAGAATGAAAAGTAGACTTTTTATTTTTCCACAGGCAAGGCAAAGCTCGTAAGGAAAAAATAAGTTGACAAAACGATGCGATGTGGTCTTATATACCGTCAAAATTTCTTACAACTTGAAAATCGAAAAAGTTGTTTTTCCCCATCTTTTTCGTCTTGGCACATCCCCGCTCGGCTCGGCCCGGCCGGCAGTGTGGACGCACCGTCGTAGACGTGTGGCGGACGGGCGCAGTAATTTCTAACGGCGTCATGAGGGGGGCTGGTCGTGCGCATGCGCACTGCTGTCGGCTGTTCCACATGCCAGCCGGGAGTACCGAGACTTCTCGCTCCCGAGACTGTGTTATCGGCATGGCCGGCTCCTGGGTACGGCGGTCTCGCTAGCCGCTCCCTCTGGCGGGAACGAGCGGGAGCCAGGCCGCGTTTGACGGCCTCTACTGGAGGATTGTGTGTGTGCTTGATGTTCAAGGTGCACCTTCCCCTTTTTTGTCAGGAAGTGTATGATGGGCGTACTGGGGTCTGAGCAAAGACCTTGTAAAAATATCTTGACTCCTTGACGGCGCTGCTGTCGCGGGATAATTTGAACATTCGCCTGGCCGCCATAGTAGTGGCAAGCATGAGATAAATACGGGAGTTGTTAACAGGTAAATCGTGTACTAAACAGCTACTGCGGGATGTACACGCATTTGATAGTCACGTTGTATTGTTTGACTATCGCAGTGTACATGACACACGACGTGGAACAGCTTCTCAGCGTTTAAATACATAAATGAATTGAAAGGAATAAAAAGATGGAATATTTTTACTACTTGTACTACTATAGGCAGTACTGGTGGACAGGAAGTTCGAAAAGTTTCATTTTATGATTGTGTAAAATAACTATTGGGGTCACGAAATTAGTTGCCCCACTACAGTTCGAATTTTTGCTTATGAAATTAATATTAGCAACTTGTAACGCAGAATTGAAAAGTAATCAAAAATTCAAATGTTTGTGTAGTCTATGGGACTTAACTACGGGGTCATCAGTCCCTAAACTTACAAAACTACTTATGAACTACTTACGAACTAGAACGGCACAAATATCCATGCCCAAGGGGGGATTCGAACCCCCGACCGTAGTGGCCGTGCAGACCGTGACTGGAGCGCCTTAGCCCCCTCAGCCACCGCGGCCGGCGAAAAGTAATCTGCTGAACATATAGGTATAAGAACTAAAAGGGGTTTGCAGCCTGTGTATAGTTCCACATATGAACGGCACATAGCCACAGTGGATGCACACTGTGAAGTTCAACCCTGTGACGATAGTTGCTGACTTTTGAGCAGTTCACTCTGCTATAAGGTATTTGGCTTACAGCATCAAAAATGCTAATTTTCTTGCTAGACACCCTAATGCTAATGTTGGATGTCTTAGTTAAGAAAAGGTTATGGCATACTTCGTGTTCTTAAAAGAATTTGGTAGTGGCTGATTGCTGTATTCACAACGTAAGAAGCTATTTTTCAGTTATGTATCTGATAACAAATTTCATTTTCACAATCGATTTTCAGCATTAGCTGTTTGAGTCAGCCCTGTTTGATTTGTTGGTGCATTGAAAAATTTAAATATTAGAAAATACAACATTAAAGCAGAGACGAAAAGTGTGAAACTCTTCCGAAATTAATGTTTGTAAAAATGTTTCACAATCGTACAATATACTGAGAAAGTGCAAAAAAATCGTGTCTGACGATAAATTCCGTTCATGTGCTGCACTAAGAACGCAAAAAAATACATGTTGTATTATAGTCCCGTTTCGTTAGGAAGAGGAAACGCTGTTGGCCAATTTCTACACTGTATGTGTAATAAATTTACACACAAACCTATAGTTTCTGTATATTCAAGGTGTCTGAAGCTGTTTTGTAGTTATATATTTCAATCAAATGAATACTCTCTCTAATGAAAAGAATATTACGAACATTTAAAGTTCGCGCGTAAGTTTGCCACCACAATGGCCGCTGAGGCGCTCTTCAATTTGTCCGTCGTTCGCAGTCGGCCGGTTACGCAATTATGGGGGCTTGGGTCTAAGCCGTGTCGACTCGATTTGCTTGTATTGGCGCCAGTTACCCGTCGCGCACGTATCGACATCCATTCTTAAGGTTAGTTTACACGACGACACTAGGTTTCATGAAACTGCGCTACTGGCCAGTGCGCATGCGCGGCAGGCGTTCACGCAGCTCGTTGGCGAAACTAAACAGTTTCGACACTTTCCAACTTTGGCGAAAGTGATTTCCCGTGTTTTTAGGTTAGGTGATAACCAATACAGAACAAAACACAACATAAAGGGGGGAAAGGAAGAAATAATTCGGTTTTTGAAAATATATGCGATGCATAGGTGTTTGTGCCATTTTAACGATGAAAATTTCAGGAATAAGCAGCGGCGTGTTAGTGCTCTTGAAGCAATTATCCGTGAATTAAATATTGATGGACTGACGATTAGTGAATTGCAGACTAAAATACATTCAACTCCAAATACCTATACAAAAGAACTATGGCAATTGTGGATTTGAGAACACGGTACAAGTATTGTAGAGATATCTGTTTGACAAGAAACGTAATGCAATTTGTAATTTCAGTTCTGGTGACAATGCTTCACGCATAACAGTATCTTGTTTCTTTATTGCAATACTAACTCTGTTTAAAAGGAACGTAAACTACTCTGGTGACATTCTGAGTTGATTAAAATAACTTATAGAGTCTTCGATCACAATTTTTTTCAGCAACCGATCTGACGTCTTTTTTTAATCCAGTTACAAACCCAAACACGTTTCTTAGACTTTTTATGTTTAGTCTTATGCAGCGACTTCACACAGAGAAGCAATAGCTCCGCCTCAACTTTTACAGCTACCAAAACTTTCATTGTACGGCGACTACGGCACTCACAAAACAACGAAACTGAAGTGTATAGTATTGGCGCCGTGTCTACAGACATACACGAAACCAGTTGCGCGCAACTCATTTCATGAAACGAGTGTCGCAACTTGGTGTCGTCGTGTAGACTAGCCTTTACTTCATCGCGAGTGGCGCGGTCTGTCTAGTTTTGTTTGTCATTTGTCCCGCGACCGGCGCACGTCGCCGCGGTCGAGTGTATACCTGGGGCCGCACGCGCAGTTGTAGACGTGCAGAGGGTAGTGTGTACGTTTGGGCCGGTTCATAAGTGGAAGGCTGCTGCTGTGTTTTGACGACCGGAGCAGCCAGGGGGGGTGAAACTCATATAGGGATTTCCGGCAACACGATGTTGGTTCGCTGCCAGGCCACATAGAGCGCTGCGATTTTTCATGTCGCTTTCCTATTGGATTATTTACGTTTTACAGTCCTCCATATTTGTTTTGATTCGTATACGGTGTTCTGTGCTCAGGCTCTATAACAACGTCTTCCTAATTGCGATTTTCTGAGTTCATTTTGTGAGTTTCATAAATTTCATTTATTTGAACTGTACAGAAGTTCCATTTCATATGACTGAAGATGAATAAATAATAATCAACAGACATAAAATAAATTGGTTTTTGTAGACATTACGGTAGGCCTACATTCTTGTTTGCAGGACAGTGTATATTTATTTATTTGTACAACCTACTATTCCTCTTATAACCGTTGCCCTTGCTTCGTATGATGCCATAATTCTCAAAGTAGATTCCGCGATAATATTTTTTGGACAAGGAATTGATGGTACCTTTTTTTTTTTTTTTTTTTTTTTTTTTTTGAGTTTGAATTTTGTTAAAGTACAGCACAAAATGAACATTAAAGCAAATAAACCGCGGGTTGCATATTAAAGTCGGGCACCATACAAGCAACAGCACGTTATAAGACTTACGGAAAGCATCTAGCTGGATCCTGTGCTTCGTATTGTAGAAACGGGAAACAATAACTTTTTTTTTATTTAATATATGAAAGATGAAGATACTTTCCGTAGTAGATCAATGTTCAGACTGTTCACTTCGCTTTTCATTGTTGTGTGACCGTGGGTGTAACATGAAGTTACTGGTAATAATAAAAAATTTAAAAAAAATGATCGGACTTCGTGAAATTACAAAAGAAATGACTGCAGGTTCTAAAATCAAGCAAAGTATAGTATAAGGATGATTGATTGATTGAAATTTTGCAGACAATGCGAAGCGATTGTAATGGCGTCTGAACATTAAACTATTACGGAGGCGAAGGAGCTGAAAACAGTAGAAAATAAGTATTTGACGTGGAGGGATTCATTTAAATAAAAGCCAAAGAGAGGGATGATTTTAAATTTAAGTAATATATTTTTACAACAACTTGCATCACTTACATTGGATGGATACATGAATGGAAGACGTCCGTACAGAACGAACATAGACAAGAAAGTGAGTAAAACAACTATCTCGGTTCCGTCTTCTCGCTTGTTTGGGAGTAAAAAATGACGAACGAAATTGAATTAGTTGCATTGCGAGTCAGAGGGAACCGGAGGCGATAAGTATCGCTCATCAAAGATAATAAAAAAATAAATAAAAAAATTCAGTGTATCGTTACACTCTTTAGGTCACATGAGTGGATATAATTGTGCCTTAGCGTATGTGAAAACTGGAAAATCATTTACATAGATGCGTGATTTTTAGTCTGACATGGGCAAAATCACATTTACTTCCATGTGATAACGCCACACGGCGAAAATCGCAGTACCGAGTTTTAGAAACAAACAATTTTACGGTCAAAAAGATTACCACGACATCAGTTACGAAGTTTGGCCGACTGTAAACAACAGCCACAAGCAATAAATGTTAGTTTTTGATTTAAATTTCTCGTATATATTACTTTGCAAGGCCTCAAAAACCTTTCTATGAGGTCCACCCTCAAAGAATAAATGAAAAATATTGCCGTCTAACACCAATATAACGTTTTCTCATTCGTGTATTTAGAAGTAAACATATGGATTTTCGCGCGACATTTTTCGGATTGAAAGTTCACTGCCAGGTCGCTAGTAGCGCTGCCGTCGTTCTGTGTTTCCGTGCGATAACATGGTCTTTGCACTTCTGTTATTTTTGGTGTTCTGTGGGAGCGGCTCTTCTTCTTCCTCCTCCTGCCTCAGCCGGCGCCTAGACACGTCGGACCACTTGGGCGATGGGCTGCCTCTTTGGCGGTGTGGTGTGAGGAATGTCGCCGGACCTGTGCCGGGATTTGGAAAGTTAAGTTCGTCTGTCTGTTCGTGCGCCGTTGTTGCATCAGTGGTACACGTTGCAGTGTGTTTCTTGTTTTGAAACCTATATGTGCTTAACAAGTGTTTTTACGGTGGCGCCATGCCCTTTCGCGTTCCGGTTGTGATCGTATACTTCATTGTTCAGTATTTTCCCCTCCGTCCGAGTTACCTGTACTAGAACGGTTGTAATTAACTGGTTTTCATCTGTGTTTTCTTGTGGTTTACTTAGCATTGGTTTTGAACGGGCTTGTTAATATTATGTACGTTTTTCGAATATCTGCGCAATTCTTATCACCCCTGTCGGCAATCTGCTAACATTTTAAGAGGTTGCAATGTCTGAGACCCTTGTCAGCGTGCTATCCTCTATTAAAAGACTGTAATGGGCAATTCCGCGGTGGAGTAGCCGAGGGGTCTAAGGCCCCCTGCTGCAGAGCGCTCGGTTGCTCGCCGTCGGAGGTTACAGTCCTCCCTGGGACATGGGGGTGTGGTTGTCCTTAGGTTAGTTTACCTTAGTTTAAGTAGTTTCTAAGCTACGGACTGACGACCACGCACTTTGGTCCGATAGATTTACAAACATTTGAACACTTGTAATGGGTAATTAATTCAAACTAGCTCTGAGTTTATAATATTTTTAACGGCCTTGTAAATCATTTGTAAAAATTAAAGCTCTGTTAGCCTTTTAATGTTGTTTACTATACGTAATGAAGCTGGGTGCTGGTTCAAAACTGTTGAAATGTTTGTAAATCTATCGGACCAAACTGCGTCGTCATCATTCCGTAGCTTACAAACTACTTAAACTAAGGTAAACTAACCTAAGGACAACACACACACACACACCCATGCCCAGGAGGACTCGAACCTCCGACGGCGAGCAACGGCGTGCTCCGCAGCGAGGCGAATTAAACCGTTAAATGTTCAAATGTTTGTATAGCTTGTATAGCTACGAGGTCATCAGTCCCTAAACTTACAAACTACTTATCAACTACCTCATACTAAGGACGGCACAAATATCCATGCCCCAGGGGGGATTCGAACCCCCGACCGTACTGGCCGTGCAGACCGTGACAGCAGCGCCTCAGTCCCCTCGGCCACCGCGGCCGGCTGAACATAATTGATGAACATCATTGTCTTAAAGATAATTAGTTGTACTGGGTGTTGTTTGTACAGTAAATTCCCATAGATAATTCTGTTTTTCTTCATTTCCACCTGTGCTGCTAGTCCACTTGAAAGTAGCTTGTTAAATTTTTTTTATTGAAAAGTCTCTGGCCATAGAGATCAGAAAAAAGCAAATCAAAACGCTTACTGCTGCTCCAAATTACTTTGCGAATGGCGCCAGTTCTTGTCAATGGAAATTTATCAAACTTTTTACTCTTTAAGGGAGCAGTCAACGTTTTAACAAACACAAAAATAATATACTAGAGGGAATAGATAAATAGACATTGGATGGGAAGCATGAAATTATAAAGCAGAAGTTTGATACTTTAGATTATTACCTATTCAAAACAATAAACAGGCAAAAATGTGGGGAGACCAAATAAGCACAATAAAGCACACACCTTGTACAACAGTGAATTAAATTATTAAATTACTGACCGTAATAAAATGGTTTCTGCCCTTTATGAATATGGAGGGAACGTGGGGGGACATTTGCAATTACGCAGGGGATAATGAAAGCACACTCACAGACACACACATAATGCTTCTGACACTTTCTGAGTTTCAAAACGGAGCGTCGGCAGCGTTTTGACAAGATGGTGGATGTGTTCAAGCACAATTTAAAAGTATACTATGTGCGAACGAACTCATGTGTGGGGAGTACCACGTGGTGTACAAACACAGTGAATTATATAGAATTTGTAAAGAAATTAATTTAGAATAAGCAAGTAAAGCACTCGCGAGAATTCAACAATAGAAAGCTGATATCTATAAAGAGAATGCCTGAAGGCAGACGTAATGACCATTACAAAAGCTTGTTGTGCAATCGGTCATACCAAGATAGGAAAGACGGAATGAATCCAGAAATTTCGAGAGAGAATTTATCATGCTCGCAGTAACAGACACCACACGAAAACGTTAGTTAAAAGCAGCAAGCAATTCAAGCATACTAAAATGAAACTTTCACTCTGCAGCAGAGTGTGCGCTGATATGCAAAGGTCCCAGGTTCGAGTCACGGCTCCGGCACACAATTTTAATCTGCCAGGAAGTTTCATATCAGCGCACACTCCGCTGCAGAGTGAAAGTTTCATTCTGGAAACATCCCTTAGGCTGTGGCTAAGCCATGTCTCCACCATATCCTTTCTTCCAGGAATGCTAGTCTTGCATGGTTCGCAGGAGAGCTTCTGTGAAGTTTGGAAAGTAGGAGGCGAGGTACTGGCGGAAGTAAAGTTGTGAGGCGGCGTCGTGAGTCGTGTCGGGGTAGCACAGTCGGTAGTGCGCTTGCCCGCGAAAGGCAAAGGTCCCAGATTCGAGTCCCGGCTCCGGCACACAATTTTAATCTGCCAGGAAGTTTCATACAAGCATACTAAGTTTACACAAAGACTGAAGGCCTCACAAGTGTATTCTAACTTGAGAAAACAAGACGCAAAAATGATTACCAGAGTGAAAATACAAATACTATCGAGTTTTGAAAAATAAGAAACACTTCGCCCCACATAGCGAAAGAATGACTTAAGAAAAACTCTCAGTATTAACACAACAATGCCTGATCACAAATAAAGTAAAGTTCTAACAGCATGCCATCCCCTCAGTATTATTTGACGAAATACATCGGCGGTCACAGTAAGAGTAAGTGAATAGACCACGCGCAGAGCGTTCCCTGGGCGAACCGGATGTTAGGGTGCGTTCAAATCCTACTGTCTACCAATCCTCGCTACCTGCGGGAGATAATACCCTCTGCTATTGCTTCAGAGAGGTGTCCTTTGTTACCTCTTTGGTCCATGATTATGTTGGTACCACACTAAGAACAAGCGACCTCGCCATCTTGTCAAGTAAGGGTGTCTGCGGCTACCTAGCAGACGACAGTGCAGACGACATACGAAACCATGCGTTTTTTAGTATAGTAAACGAAGCCTAACGCGCGAAGCGGCGACTGAAAGCTACTGCGCGGCAGTCATTTAATATTAAAAGCAATCTTACACATTAATACGAACACACAAGTTCAATCACAATGGTGGAAACATATATAAACACGGGGCATTCATCATTAATAAAGGAATAAAATATTATTGATGTAAAGATAAACGAAATTAATGGTGGAGAAGCTCTTTAAAGTAATGAAAGTAGACCGGTTTACAGTTCAAAACTCAAGATGCAACACGACCACAGATTCAGTGGTCGTGTTTCACACTCAAAGATTAATACTGCTCGTTGCCTCTTTATTTTAAATCAATGTGTGTGTCGCATCAGGAACGAACAAATTGGTTATAGGATGGAAGCAATAACTCCCATATCTATTAAGTGTATGAAGTACGAATAAATGAAGCGCAGTTGATATATTTTATACATTTTATAAAAATGGATCTATGCATGTGTACACATATTCCTTACTGTCAGTCAACAATCTCTGTGAGGGTAATAACTATCTACGACACATGCTTCAGGAGATTCGACGTCTTGAAAGAGAGCAAAAACTGCCCCATCATGCGACGTAATTTATCTACTTAGCGACTTAAAATAATCTTCACATATAATTTCAACAATTTATAAAACTTTTTCTCGCTGACTCCTCTTTCGATGTTTATGCAGTAAAACTACGGCAATCGGCATAAAATTAGAAATTGCCGGAATGAAATTTTCACTATGCAGTGGAGTGTGCGCGAATATGAAACTTCCCGGCAGATTAAAATTGTGTACCGGAAAACGGGATTCGAAGCTGAGACATTTTCCTTCCACGAGCAAGCACTCTACCGCCTGAGCTATCCCAGCACGCTTCACGTTTCGTCCTCGCAATTTTACTTCTGTCAGTACTTCGCCTCCTACTTCCTAAACGTTGCAGAAGTTCTCCTGCGAACCATGCAGGACAACCACTCTTTGAAGTTCCATATCAGCGCTCACTCAGCTGCAGAGTGAAAGTTTCATCCTGGAAACACCCCTTAGGCTGTGCGTAAGCCATGTCTCTCATATCCTTGCTTCTAGGAGTACTATTTCTGCAAGGTTCGCAGAAGAACTGTGAAGTCTGGCGAGGTGGAGTGAAGAAGACGAGGGACGGGCAGAAGTAAAATTGTGAGTACAGACCGAAGCGTGTCGGAATAGCTCAGGCCGTCAGACGGCATCAGTTCCGCTGAGCTAGCAGGTTGTTGTTTACTTCTCCGCAGCGTCGCGCGTGTTAGGTACTTCGTAACTTCAGTGGTGTTTGTGTTTTCGTGTTTGTGACATCGTCGTTGTCTCGTCTCGTGCTTCGTTGGTTGTGTGTGTGACAGCGGCTTAGTCCGCTTCCGTTTGTTTATCATGGCGTCCAAGATTGTTCCACGTAAAGGTATTTTTTTCGTTTGACAAGTCAACGCTTCATGTGTAGCCCGGATCTTTGGAAATCCACAACTGGTTAGTCGATACGTTTCATGTCACCTCTAACCAAGTGCATACCGCCTATTTTGGTACCGACTTTTACGTGTTCTTTCTGAAATTTGAGGATCCGCTGCAAGTCAACAACTTCCTATTAAAACATGGTAATCATGTTCATTTCCGGCATACAGATGGTTCGTTTAGTAATGTGCTCCTTGCAAATACGGACACTGAGTATACTAAAGTTCGCATATAAAATCATCCTCCGGAGGTAGAGGATATTGATCTTAAGGAAATTTTGGCTCAATTCGGTGACGCAAAAGGCATTCGCCGTGAACGCAGATCGAGTCAACACTATCTCCAAATTAATTAAAACTTCCGGGCTAAGTTGTCGTGGTCCATCAATAAAACTTCTTACGACGTTTCGTTGCCTACTGCGGGCAACATCTTCAAGGGTGAGTCGACGACTGCCTACTAGGCGCTGGAGGTCCTGCTTGTATAGAGGGCATAGACGGCGCCACCACTTGTCACGTGCTGCCGACTATGAAGGTATCTTTGACCAACGTTATCTCTCTCGATTACAGGTAATCGATTGTCATATCTTTGGTTCAAAGTTGACCGCCAAATCTTATATAATTTCAACCCTTCTTCTTTCCTGTTGAAATTATTATGGTGTTTCTGTATTTCTATAGCTTCTCTGTACATGCGTGTCAAAGCGACGTCCTGGCTAGCACGCGCGTTTCACTAAATTTTATTTCATGCTCACCACGTGTAAAAACATGCTCTGTCACATGTGACTTGTCTGTGTGACCCAGACGACAATTCCTTTTATAACTATCAATAAAATTCTTCTGGGTATGAAACCGCGTCGTCATTTTATAAACTGTACCGACGTTTCGGCCACTGTTGTAGGCGGCCTTCATCAGGGTCTGATGATGGCTGCCTGCAACAGTGACCGAAACGTCGGTGGAATTTATAAAATGACGACGCGGTTTCATACCCAGAAGAATTTTATTGATAGTGACAACAGCCGCGGAAGCCTACATTTGCAATTCCTTTTATGTTTCAATATGCGAGTCCTTAGTGTTAGTTAGCTCATAAGTAGTTTGCAAGTTTAGGGACTGATAACCCCGCAGTTAAGTTCCATAAGCTTGACAAACATTTGATTCTTCAAAATGACATCATACTACGACACGTAGTTCGTAAGTGATAACAGGTTTGTGAGAAACGCTCCAAGAGATTTAGATTTATTACGTTTTTACTACTAACTAGTATTTCCTGCGGTTGAAAATCGACCAATTGTGTTTACAATGGTCAAATTTTACGTATCATGTCGGCGGCCTCGCGTGATTATGTTGGTAACATCAACAACACGATAGAAAATCGTTGCCCATGTATTCGAACCACATAGAATGACTCGATTACTGTATCGTACACACCAAGAAGTAAACAAATAACGCTTTTCCTGCCTTATGGTTGACAGGTTCTTGTATGAACCCTTGTCCGCTCAGTAAAAATAATTGCCCTCGTAAAGCGAAGATTCCATGAGAAAACATCAGCGTTGTCAATCGATTGGCTAAAATGAAGACTCACAGGATTCTCACTATTCAGCATCTGTTGCCAACATTATCATAGGAGGCCGCTGGGATATTTTGTAAAATTTAACCGGCACTGGGAGGTATGAAACGGTATCTTTTACGTGTTAAAGAAAATGCCTGACACAATAACAACAAATAAGAACGGAAGTATATACTTCTCATGCCATTTTCGAATTATATAACTTTCATTAGCCTAATATTTGAAATGAAACTACAATTTCGGTGTTCGTATATTTAAACGACGCCAAGAAAAAATGTTATTTCGGTACTGCGATATTCAGAATTCCAGAGCTGACAAAATGTCGACTTCGTAGTTCCACCGTGCACCGCTAGATGCCTCTCCCAGCGCATCATCATTTATATTGGCATTCATATGAAAACATTTATTTCCTTTAACCTCTCTTAATCACTGCGGAAATGAAGCATTTGAACGGCACAAGAAAGTGAGTTGGGAGCACTCCATGTTTCGATATTTACTTATTTTAATACTGCATATGCGCTGCATTACAGCGTCTTTGGTCGAGGCGAATAGTCAATTAGTGAGCTGATTGTTGGAGAATGTAGAGCCGGCCGCGGTGGCCGAGGGGACTGAGGCGCTCCAGTCACGGTCCGCACGGCCACTACGGTCGGGGGTTCGAATCCCCCCCTCGGGCATGGATATTTGTGCCGTCCTTAGCTGTAAGTAGTTCATAAGTAGTTTGTAAGTTTAGGGACTGATGACCCCGTAGTTAAGTCCCATAGACTCTACAAACATTTGAACATTTTTTGATAATGTAGAACTTGATCCAAGCTGTAGATAGAAAAATTTCTACTTCCTTTTAATGGCTAAATGGACACGTAATATTTATATTCGTGAAATCTACGACAAACAATATTTCGAATTATGTAACTTTCATTGGCCTTCTTGTACGAATAAATTAGTAATCTGTACCACAATTTTCGTGTTAGCGTATTTATATAATGATTCTATTCGTATCATAGTTTGAAGGCTAGTAAGCAACATAGTTAGGGAGGATAAAGTCAGAAATATATGCATGAAATCCGCCCCATCACACGAGAGGTTGTAATTTATTGTGTCTTTATTACCAACTCCATTCGCAACATATTTCGCAGTCAGCTTCCTAGTATGCCGCCCTACAAATCTTGAAAATTATATTCTTGTAGGACACTTAGTTCATGACGTCATATTGACGCAACCGACTTTGCACAGCAGGCACGATATCTGTCGCTTAGCCGGCCGCGGTGGCCGAGGGGACTGAGGCGCTCCAGTCACGGTCTGCACGGCCACTACTGTCGGGGGTTCGAATCCCCCCTCGGGCATGGATATTTGTGCTGTCCTAGTTCGTAAGTAGTTCATAAGTAGTTTGTAAGTTTAGGGACTGATGACCCCATAGTTAAGTCCCATAAGCTTAACAACCGTTTGAACATATCTGTCGCTTAGTTGCCGCACGTGCATTCGACTGTTCTCCAGACAAGACCTCGGCAACTGGTACACGTAACCATTCCTAAGCGGAGGATGCACTTTTTGTTTTAATCTTTCCACTGTTCTGCGGGTTCGTAAGTGATTGCGGGTTCTGAAAAATGGATGCAGGCTAAGGGACGGGCGGGCTGTCTGGGATATCTGGGAAAATAAATGGCGCCTGCTGAAATATAGCGGCGGCCCGCCGCTGCCCGTACACAAAGGATGGCCTCCCTGTTAGTGTGGCGAGGCAAGGCAAGGCGCTGCGGACGCGCGAGATACGGCCGACAGACGACAGCCGGCGACAGCGCCTGTTGCTGGCTTTATGTGAGCCCACTGGCTGCTTCCTTCTGTCTCCTGACACCAGGCGCGCTCTAACACCAAGTGGTAGTAAAGCTGTGTATATGAAAGTATGGCCAGCCTGCCAGCGGCAGCCATGTTGGGCCTATTCCGCTGCTGATTACACGCCGACTGGTACAACGTTCACAGCGGTTAGCAATACTTATCAACCGATTTTGAGAAAACCATTCAATAAAAAAATTTTTTTTCATGTTTTATAGTGTGATACATTCTCTCGATAATGATCTCTATTTCTTTTCATTATTACTTATAGTTTCCGTGCTACATCAAATTAAGTAAACTACTGCGCAAAATTTTGAAGAGTTTGCAGAGGAAAACTCGCATTGCGTAGACTTTGCGTATGGTTGATTTTAGATCATACAATGCTGCGGACGAAATGTAGGTAAGATATCGAAATTTTATTTAAGGTCCAGAGCAGAACGATAACTCTTCTCATTCTCGAGATACAGGCTGCTTTATCCGACGGACAGATGCGGAAACTTCGCGTACTTCTGTTCATGCGGACCTGGCTGCTCTACGGAATACTTATCGTCCGATTTTAAGAAAACTGGTTTGTGGCTCTATATTTAAAGAGTTCACCTATGAATTCAGATTGACCTGTACCATAGCCTGTACCATAGCCATCTCATCATCGGAGCATAGTGTAATTGAGATCATGGAAAAGTCTTTGATGAGTATTTTCTTGCTTATTATGTACTTATATCTTACATGAACTACGAAAAATGCAAGGAGATACACACTACATGTCTTTTACCAGAAACAGAAATTAAAGGTGTAAAGCCAATTACATTTGAATGTCTAATATTTGTCTTGTTTAAATTCTTTGTTTCCTGATATGATACACTAACACATGAAAACGAATGAGAAAAGCTTGTTTCAGGAACTGTATGTTAATTTCATATCTAAACGGGAATCTAGTTCACTCACTAGTATGTAAAAATAAAAATGAAAAGTGTATTTTCGACAACTACCTGAAGATAAAATCAATGACGCGTGAATAATTTAACCTCACGACATTGTGCAGGAATTTTCTTAACAAATTTATTCAAGTTCAAAATATATAGGTATCTGATGCGTGATCCATTCGTCAGTGAATCTTAACTCTAGTAATTTACATTATGAATTAAAATCATCACAGCACAACAACCGAAGCTCGTTTCTGGATTGCTAGTTTTCTCTGACGACTTTCATCAGCCAGGCTGTTCATCATCCTGCATTTCTGATACCTAATGGAAGTACTATAATGTTTACCTCCCTTCTTCGTTTCTTAAAAACACCCAAAAGTACAACACTGTGGCATTGGCGCGGAAAAGGATGGCCATACTTTCCCTATACAGAGCTTTAAAGTGTTAGAGCCCTGTATTGGGAGAGTACCGTCAACCGGGCGAGCGCCGCCATTGTAGGCCTATCTCGCAATAGCAGCGCTATGGGCGGCGCTGTTAAATTATCACGTGGTTATGTTGTCAACAAGAACAACACGATAGAAAATCATTGCCAAGATGTTTATATTCTTAGAAATCCGAATAGAATGACTTGATTTGTGTTTAGTACAGTTCGTGACGTAAATAATGCGGTTCCTGCTGCGTGGTTGACAGGTTCTTGTAAGCACCCTTGTTCGCTCAGTGAAAGTACTTGTCCTCGTACAACGAAGATTTCATAACAAAACATTTGCATTGTAACGCGATTGGCTAATGCCAGCGACGCATGATTGCCAACATTATCACGCGAGGCCGCCAGGACGATAACTAAAATTTAAACCCTGTACCAAATGCACTGTTTTCGCAATAAGTGACGATCCTGCTTTGAATTAGCTAAGGACTGACGTTTCATCTCTAATATATTGGTTTTTATCAAAGTAGATGTACTTAATACATGTTGCTTTCCATTAATGTAGTGCCTAATGTTGATAGGTGTTGTGTGCTAACCTACATGTGATATTATCACATAACAATAACCGAGCTAATATTTTGGGAAGGTTTAAGTTTTTACACATTGTTATCTCACTGCTGGGTACTTCAGTAAAATAAACTTTAGGCTACCTTAAAATTCGAGTTTTGGAGATCTATTTAATGGGCGGTTTCATTTACCGTACAAACTTTCGTAATATTCAGGCTACGTATAATACGAAATTCGTCAAATACGGCACATTATGTTAGATTTTCGTGTATTTATATATTTTACAAATATCATTTCCCTTACCTGTTTGTCCGTACAACATTGCTCGCAAGAAACTTGTATGAACAGAGAAACCTAGAAGTTTACTCGATATTTCAATACCAATTTATTTACTTCGCAAAATTTTGCATTCTCGTATGGAAATGTCTGGTATCCCGGAACGACATGTTTGAGAGCCCGCCAGACCACATGGACTATGACAGCAGCCGTTAGGCGGCGCACAACCTACTAGCGCTGCCATCGCCACTAGAGCGCTGCACGCCGTGGCGCGCCTACCGCGCCGCACTATATAGGGCCGGAGCCACAGCTCGCTCCTCAGTCTGGTGTTGACTGCGCTCCGTTTACTTTCGCTATTCATTGGTTATCTGGCTTCGTACTCTGCTCTGACACGGTTTCGATTTGGCATTCGTTTGGATCTTTGTTTTTTCGATTAGTTGTTGTTATTGTCGTCTCTGTGGTTTCGTGGAGTGTTTCTCGTTCGCGGCGACGCTTGATCGGTCGGTCGTCGCTAGTCGCTCCCGACCCAGTCAGGTCTTCGGTCACAATAAAATGTACCCACAATTCGCGTCTTTTCGCATCTCTTTCGCCCTGTGGAATGCGTAAAACTTGCTACCTCGGACTGTCTTAGTATAACAATTCACTGCCAACCTGCGGCATTTTTCACCATATAAAAATGGAGTATACTATGCTAAGCTCTTAATTTTATACATAATGAGTCTACACATTTCCAACACCTCTAAATGCTAAAATAACAGCTAGTTAAGTGAAATATGCCATTTACACTGATGGATTGCTTAGGCCTAAAATGGCAGACGTGCCCTACCCGCGCTCAACTGACCAATAGCAGCCGGCGGTTGTCGGCAAGACACACATAAAAGGTTGGCGCTACTCTACCAAGTGGCCCCTCGCCTGGAATGTTTCATTCGAGTGGTTGGTCAGCAGGTGACTGTTTAAGAAAAAGAAATGTTAATAAAAGTACACCTTCTTTAAGTTCTTAAGCCAATATGACTAATAAAATGTGAAACAGACAAAAGATAAAATATAATCTAATATGACGACACATTTTGATAACGTATATTTGAACATGTTAACCTTGTATTTTTATTCATTTCTCATTTCAACGAGGGACTCTCTATCTGACATGTTCTCCTAAGTGGACCTTGTAAACCGTTATGAAATCATCGAAACTTGTATTATTTATTTATTGTTTTTTTCTGTTCCATAGGACCCAATTGAGGAGTGAGACTCCATGGCCATGGAACAAGTCAATACATTAATTGTTACACAAGAATGGTAATAGGAAATTTTTAAGTAGTCCTTTGCACACGACAATCTTAAGACAAAATGAAAAGAATCAATACAGAAAAAAATGAATTAGCTTAATTGTTTAACTTTTCTAGGAGTTCCTCGACAGAATGAAAGGAGTGAGCCACGAGGTAACTCTTCAATTTAGATTTGAAAGCGTGTGGATTAGTGCTAAGATTCTTTAGTTCTTGTGGCAGCTTATTGAAAATGGATGCCGCAGAATACTGTACCCCTTTCTGCACATGTGTTAAGGTGCTGTGATGCAAATGTAGATTCGACTTCTGTCTAGTATTCACCGAGTGAAAGCTACTAACTCGTGGGAATAAGCTGATATTATTAACAACAAACGACATTAAGGAAAAAACGTATTGTGACGCCAGAGTCAAAATTCCCAGACTACTGAAAAGGGGTAGACATGACGTTCGCGAACTTACACCAGCTATTGCTCGAACCGCCCGTTTTTGAACCAGAAATATCCTTTTTGCATCAGGCGAGTTACCCCAAAAAACAATACCGTACGTCATAAGTGAGTGAAAGTAAGCGTAATAGACTACTTTTCGTGTTGAAAAATCACTTATCTCAGATATTGTTCCAATGGTAAATATAGCAGAATTTAGTTTTGGAACAAGATCCCGAACACGGGCTTTCCATGACAGCTTACTGTCTATATGAACACCTAGAAATTTGAACTGTTCAGTCTCAATTATCACATGCCCATTATGTGTAATCAGAATGTCAGCTTTCGTCAAATTATGTGTTAGAAATTGTAAAAACTGAGTTTTACTGTGATTTAACATCAACTTGTTTTCTACAAGCCATGAACTTATCCCTTGAACTGCATTATTTGATACTGTGTCAATATTACGAGCAACATCCTTCACTACCAAGCTGGTATCATCAGCAAACAAAAATATTTTACAGTCACCTGTTATACTCGAAGGCATATCATTTATATAAATAAGAAACAGCAATGGTCCAAAAACAGACCCCTGGGGCACCCCATACTTAATTGTGCCCCATTGGGATTGCACGTCATAGCCATTTTCTATACTGTGGAGAATTACCTTCCTTTGTCTATTATTAATGTAGGAGGTGAACCAGTTGTGGGCTACTCTCCGTATTCCATAATGTAAACTTGTAAACAGTAATATATACACTTTATTGGGTAAAAGTGCAGTGCAGTTTATGAGTCCGCGAGTGGTGCTTCATGCGCAGATGTTGGTAATGGCGAGATGAATGATGCAGGTGAAGACACCCAATCAGATTCCGCATTTCATATGTTGTAAATTTGGCCTTTCTGCACATGCACTACTTTTCCCTTCAGATTTAATAATTTCATGTAACGTAAATTGAAATACGTGTTTCTCTCTCAAGTAATACGACGACAGTAATTTTTTCAGTGCCTTTCAATACGCGAATAATGAATGTTATTAAAATTAGTGTTCACTTCCCTAAGAAAAGACCAAATGTTGGGTAATTTGGAAGAATCCGTGTATCTCGAAGTTCCGTTTCTGAACCGGAGATTCGGGCGCTACACGCCATCACGTACTAAAAGGAAAAAAAATCTTGTTTAACCTATACCTGACCTTCTCAAGGCTACTCTACAGATGACTTTCTTAAGTGCAGGAACATACTTTCAGACTTTTCTTTAACACACTATTGACAACTTCGAAACCAACAACATGCCAGCGCAGCTTTAAGGTTAGGTAGGCCTACATAGGTTACAGAAAAAGTTTTGTCTCATAGTAGCGCCTAAATCTCCGGTTCAGAACCGCTCAGTGTAAGTAATTGCGCTGCGAAAGTCATGAAATCACCACAATTAAAATCACTGGTGAAAATAATTTTGGCTACATAGTACATCCAGAACGCTCGATCTCCATTACAGAATGTAAATATAAATCCCACATTTATTGAAATTCAATATTTCAATCTGAAGATCTTTACATCCACTACGCCGATTTGTTTACAAACCACAAAGAGAAAGCTATTTGATACTGGCCGCGCGAATGGGACTGCTGACAGGCTGCGACGCCGTTGCCAACGTCCAAGCATGAAACGCCACTCGCGGACTCTTAAACTGCACTTCAGCCCTTTATTGTAATAAATATATATATATTGAAACAGTTCTACTGAAGAAACTGCCTACACTACACTTGCGCGTCCAATTTTGGAGTCTTATTGCGCATTGTGGGGGTCCCCACCAGGCGGGACTGACAGATGATTTAGAGAACAGAGAAGGGCAGCTTGTTTTGTATTAGCGCAATACAGGGAAAAAAGATTCACGGGAATGATGGACGAGATGGGGTGGAAATAATTTTTTAAAAAAGGCGTTACTCGTTGATACGAGATCTATTTTCGAAATTTCTTTCACCGAGTTTCTCTTCCGAATGCGAAAATATTTTGTTAGCACCCAACTGCATAGGAAGACATGATCATCAAAATAAAATAAGAGAAATCTGATCAAAAAAGATGTATCTGTTTCTTTTTCCCGCTAGCTATTAGAGGCTGGAACTGTAGAGAAATATCGAAAAATCGGTTCGATATACCTTCTGCCAAGCACTTCAATGTGACTTGCAGACTATTTATGTTGTAGTAATTGCAGTAGTAGTAGTAGCGGTAGTAGCGATCTTGGCTTAACAACCTAAATAAGGTACATATTTTATTAACATTTAAACTGATCGCTCTCCAATGCCGTAACATGCCAAGTAACTATAAAAAGCAATATGACTTTCTAAGCGAAGTGAATCATTACGATAAGTCGAACGTCATAGCGATGGTTCGTTCTGTTGCTGGTGAACCAAGTACAAAACTCAGCAGCTCTCCTGTCTTTGGAAGGTCTATGTCTCATACGCTGAAGAACCAAATAAATTGTTACACCTGCAAAATATCGTGTAGAGCCCCCGCGACCACGCCGAACCGTAAAACCACGAACCATCCATTCTACTAACGTCTGTAGAAGTGCTGGAGGGAGTTGACACCATGCATCCTGGAGGGCTGTCTACACGATCCTCTAGGCTTGTCAAAACGGACATATGACTGGTAACGAGCGGAATCACGTTGCCTGGTTTGAAGAGTCATTGTATCGAGCACATGGACGTGTACTGGTATGGAGAGAACCTCATCAATCCATGAACCGTTCATGTCGGCGGGTTGCTGTTCAAGTTGGCGGAGGCTCTGTAATGATGTGAGGCGTGTACAGTGGGAGTCATGTGGGGCCCCTGATGCGTCTAGAGACAACTCTGGCAGGTGGTACATACGTAAGCATCGTGGATGCTCACCTGCGTCCATTCGTGGCCATTGTGCATTCCGACGGAGTTTAGCATTCCAGCAAGACCATGTGACACCTCATGTCAAGAACGGCTACTGAGTGGCTCCAGCAACACTCGTCCGAGTTTAAACCCCTTGATGGCCAAAAACCTCTCGAGAACATATCTGGAATTTTAAATGGCAACGTGCTGATCAGAAGACATCTCCTCCCCAAAACTCTTAGGAATTTAAGTATGCAAGGTGAGTCTGAAAAGTTCGTGGAATGGTCGTATATTTTACAAACCGCGTTGGCGAGGATGAGGTGCTCGGGGGGACACAATGACGGACATGTCAACGAGCGACCCCTATCGTGCAAAGCACTGCAGTGAAGCGGTGGAGCACACTGCGACCCATTTAACAGGGTCAGTGTGAGAACTTGCGCCATTGCAACATGGAGCGCAAAATGGAGCAATTCATGAACATGAAGTTTCGTTTTAAACTAGGCAGAACGGCGATGAAGAACCATGGGATGTTAGTGCAAGTGTATGGTGATTAAGCAGTGAGAAGGAAGTGTATGTTTGTCCTCGGAGTCTTTCGCAACGACATTCTTCCATAAAATATTCTCGGTTTTCTAGCCGCGTCATGTCGAATAAAATCCTCGAGCTTTCGATGGAAAGCTCCGCCATCGTCGTCAGGAGTAAAATCATTGACTGCCGGTGTTGGCTCCTGCTTATAGAGCTGCAGCGCTGCGGCTGTAAGCTTCTGGAGGCCCGGAGAGCGCCTGCGCGGGAAGACAGCGCGGGCCGATGGGCCGCGGTACCGCGTGACGTCACGTCGAGCGTACCGAGGCATAGGAGAAGGACAGGCCGACCCGCACGTCATATGACGTGATCAAGTGAGGCCTGTGCCGGCGCGATCGCTAGAGGACTTGATCACGTGATATGACGTGTGCGCCGCGGCCTGTCTTTCTCGTAGGCAAGGCGCTGACCGCCGGCGCCACATTTGAAACTAGCGCTCTCGCTTCCCTATTAGCGCGAGACGTCTACGTCCAGGGCCCGCCCCCACGCCCTACTGTGTGTATACCCTTTGTTCAAATTGTTGCCGTTTAATATAATTTCAGCAGCCTTTTTTTATAACAAAATCCCAGTAATACGATGTTTGGGCCAGAATTATCGTGTTTTCAAATAGTATTTTATGACCATTTGTTAGGCAATGTTGTGCCAATGCTGATTTCTCAAGTTCTCTTTATTTTATGTGCCGAGTGTGTTCTGCACAACGTTCAGCAACAGTTCTAATAGTCTGTCCAATGTAATTACTTCCACACTCAAAGGGGACGCCATATACACCCTAAAACACACAGACCTGTACTGTCCTTAATGGGTCCCAAACATCATACTACTGGGATTCTGTTACAAAAGAGCCGGTTGAAGTTAGATTAAACGGCAACAATTTCAACAGAGACCAGGGCCGCCTGCAGTGGCCGAGGGTACTGAGGCTCTCCAGTCACGGTCTGCACGGCCACTACGGTCGAGGGTTCGAATCCCCCCTTGGGCATGGATATTTGTGCCGTCCTTAGTGTTAGCTAGTTCATAAGTAGTTTGTAAGTCTAGGGACTGATGATCCCGTAGTTAAGTCCCATAAGCTATACGAATATTTGAACATATTATTGTTTTCTGAAGAGAAAGAGGAATCTTTTTTAGTCGATAACGAAAAATAAAAGTAGCTTCTATAAGAACGTCCCAATTTCATGGTACTTGTTTTGGAATAATCGATATCATTTTCGATGTGAGAGTAAATGACATTTTCCCCTCAAGGAGAAAATCAGTTCTAACACGATTTCCTTTACAGCAACTGGAACGGCTTTTACATTTCGTATTGAATGATTATACGTCTTTGTAAAAGCTATCTTAATACAGTTACGAACTCTGTGTGATATTATGTGAAATATTTATTTGGTCTTTTCTGAGTATGACATAGAACTTTACTTCACGTAGAAACAATATTACTATGAAAAATCCGAGCCGTAAATTTCTGTTTTTAATAATAATATTTTGAAACTTATATTTTAACCACATTATCGAATTGTTTTAGATAACGTCAGTGGCTGTAAATAAATACTAGGGAAAACTTTTTCCTTGACTAACACCCGGACAGACAGTTCAGCGTCTGTATGCTAAGAATGAGGTAAACATTCCAAGGGTGAAACAATAGTTTAGCCGTTTTCTAAACAATGCCACTATATTAAACTATTTGTGTATTTTACTGTCACTTTCTTTCACAAAAAGCGCCGTAGAATGATAATCACAATAGAACACCACTATTGCTTCGACAGCATACACATGGTATAGTCGTAGAGATTTTGGTGCCAAGGAAACTATCATATACTCCATCTACCAATAAAATGGTCAACGGTGTAGGGGTACCACAACTACACCAATCAAATCATGAACTGACTTTCGTACTTCTATTCTGGACGACACAGTTGTAAAAATAATAGTTTTTTGGAATATTTTCGGCCTTACATAAATCCCCAAACACATAGCTTTACCGAAATACTGTTAAACAATAACATTCCGTCAACATAGCTAAAAGTCATACAACATTCTTTGAAAATAGCTTGCCGAGACTGTTACCTGAAATGGACCTCCATGATACTTCCAAAGGGGAGATTCAGTTAATAATCAAATCACTAAACACTAAGGACTCTTGTAGATATGTGAGGTATCTAGCAGAATTCTAAAGTATTCTCCATATGTTAGCCCAGTACTAAGCCATATTTGTAATTTTTACTTTCAGAATGGTCAGTTTCCTGACAGATAAAAGTACTCATTAGTGAAACCGCTTTATAAAAAAAGGATAAAGGGATAATGTAGACAACTATAAACCTATTTCTATGCCATCGGTTTTTTCTAAAGGTATTGAAAAGGCTGTATATTCTGTATTAATTTATCATTTCAGTTCACATGCCAAACGTACAGTTTGCTTTTAGAAATGGTTTAATGATTGAAAATGCTATATTTTCGTTTCTCTGTGAGGCACTTGGTAGGTTAAATAAAAGACTACGGACATTAGGCGTCTTATTTGATCTAATAATTTGATTGTGTTGATCACAAAACATTGTTGCAAAAGTTGGAACATTGCGGAATACGAGGAGTAGCTCATAACTAGTTCATCTCTTATTTTAATAACAGACAGCAGAAGGTAATTCTCCGCAGTGTTGAAAATGGCTATGATGTACAATCACAATGGGGCACAGTTAAGTGTGGGGTGCCCTAGCCCTTTCAGCCCTGAATTTTTTTTTTCATTTTAAACTCTTCTATAGTCTACAATTAGCTTAGTACAAATAGTAAATCTTTTTTCTTCGATTTTACGAAAGAAGGAGCCACACGATCGTGTTGGTCAGTGTTTATTTGCAAAAGTTGTGATGTATGCCTCACAAGTACATACGACTGTGACTGGCAAGTAAACTTCGTATATCTGTGCTCCGAATATAGTCGCAATGTATTATTTATTTGTTTGTTTACCAGAATGTAAATTGACATAAATAATTGCATAACTAGGTTTACAATCATTAATAACAATGTAACTCATTAAGAAACTACTGCTTCTGAATATGAAACTGGTTTTTATTTATCCATGTTCAAACTACAAATTTAAATAATCAGTTAAAGTCATCAAAAAATCTTAAAAATTACAAAGAATAATCAACAGACTAAGACCACATTACTTGTTTTATGAAATTGCTTGAAATAATTTTTGTGCTTAAAAAGACAAATATACATTGCATTTTTCACAGCAGGTTTTTGTTCTGCTGATACATGAAGTTAATCTAAACATTCGAGTAGAAGTTAAATCAATTACTGGGTAATGATCATAACCATCTAACCTTCTGTCGTTACAAGGAACAGGGGTAGGAGGGTTGTAATATTTGGATCTTTTACATTCCCCAGTCTCAGTTTTTTCCACTATAGGGCTTTTCTTCTCAGGAGTTGCCAATAAATCTTCAGCAATTTTCAATCGAAATTTCATCAAACCTTAATATTTTTTCGTGAAATTTTACTTAACTTTGCGGCCATTTTGTACTACATCCAGCTGTTCGAGGTATTGGAGAAAGACCTTAAAACTCCATTTCCAGGTATTAAACCAAGTTCGATAACACTCCACTTGTTGACACAGATCTCCACGCCACCCATTGACAGATTATATCTGCATACAACTGACGGACATGGTAGCTCAATATGTTTATTTTTCTTCTTCGGACCACCGCTCCACGTTTAGTTCTAGGTGAATTCCAGAACACGTAGATGACACTACAACCAATTGCTATATTTCCAAAGCACTAAAACTATCTTCTCATCACTTAGAACAACCTATACTGATTCTCCTCGTTTTAATTTTGAAGTATCACGAAAGTTTACTGCTTTTACCCGATTTGTCATAATTGTTCTTGTTCCATGATACCCCCTGTCAAATAATTTCTTCAGCAACAGAATACAAGCAGCGTTCAGGAGAAATGGTTTGTAACAGCCGAAGAACAGAAAGACTAAGTCCCTGCTCTGTTCCATCCAGATTTGTTGAAGCACCATGGTATATTTCGAAGTCCATTGCAAGACCTGATGTCGATGTAATTACAATTTTTTTCAAACCTACGCTAAAAGCAATAACACCCCAATTTCAATAAATACTTATAATGAGAAAGTGCATTTTAATTAACATTTCTTAGCTAAGCATTACTACACGTACGATTGTGAGAGTGAACGATAAAATTTAAACTAAATACTAACCCTTACGATCATGATAGTTGTTATTTTTCCACAATAGACACCATAATTTCAAAACAAATGATAAGAACGATGTGTCATTGTGTTCTTACTAAGAAAACATTGAAATCGTGTTTCTTTTACGCAGTATAATGAAAAATAATTAAATGTCTTGGCTTGCTGTTGCGAGAACACTTGCTGAGCTACTGAATTGCCTTTGTAGAGCAATCTTCCGCCAACAATTGAAACCAGAAATGCATTCGAAACTGAGGGCTTCACCAGCACGATTGGCGTGAGCCGGTGCGAGCCAGATAAGTGGGGGAAAAGCTGAGAAATTTATTTTACAAACTGACTCACACATTTGTGCGGGTCAGGGATGAAAGGGCTAGGGTCCCTTTTGGGACCATTTATATAAATGATATGTCACCTGTTATACGTTTTTGTTTGCTGACGGTACCAGCTTGGTACTGAAGGATCATATGCCCATTATGTCTAATCTAAATGTCAGCTTTCAGTAAATTATGTGTTATAACTTGTGAAAACAGAGTTTTACTGTGATTTAACATCATTTTCTACATGCCATGATCGTACCTCTTGAACTGCATTATTTGATACTGTGTCAATATGCACGGAGTAAGAAAGCCTCTCCTTCGCGCTTAAAGCGCTCCAAGTGCGTATGAGCAGCGTCACAACGCATCCATTTCTACAGTTCGGTCAATTCAAGCGTAACCCATCGTGATGCAATTATAACAAGGTACTAGTTGGAAGGAGTGATCAGCCGTTGTCTGTTGCTCTGATTGGTGGTCGTCGGCGAATGAGGTGAGGCTTTCGTTTCTCTCCTGATGCCCGCGGGATTTAGATAACCCTAACAGTTGCACGATTTTTCACTGTAACCTGGATTAACTGGTATCTCGTTGTGCCAGTTATACACAAAGCTCGACTGAGGACTAGCCACTTCAAAGGTATCGTGACTAGACAAATTCGTTGAAGTACAAAGCAAAGTTCCCTATTTCCTTTTGAAATAATTTCGTTCGACTACTTCCTGCAACTAAAGGACAAATAAGAATAGAAATAACTCTCAGTAAAATGTAATTGAAACGTTGTGTTAGTAATGTATTTGTGGGAACAGCATTATGAAAAATGTAATTAGTGCATGAATGCAGCTTTCGTTTTCCCGTATTCACCACGAAATCTAGTGTCACTGTGCAGTTTTCCTCAGAACTGGTCTCTTTTCCATAGATTCATTACATAAAACAGTAGTTGCTATAATCACCAGTCTGTTTCAATACCTATTCGTAGATAAATATGTAATTCCACACAATTTACTTTCAAACAAAATTTTTTCAGTAATCTTTACATTTCAGCAACCTTAACTGTATTATATTTATTTGTCCTCATGTACGAAATAATTTTTCTTTTCCTTTTTTTCACATTTCCACGTGTAAAATTCTTCAGCTCATCTTCTTTCGATGATAATTCAAAATCTTTTTCCTGTGCTTCCAGGCGACATTCGTTTGTCGGTCGTCTACAATATCCTTTCACAATATTGTTTCCTTTATTATAAAACGAACGATGTGATGCACTACTTTGTGACTGGCCATCACTACTCTTCGCCGTTCTGCTATGCCAGTACTGATTCCCATTTCGAAGTTTCCCCTGCTTACGTTGTCAGGCATTACATTTCAAAGTGACTATGAAATAATCTCTTGCATACTACTTTTTAATCGGTAATTTTCATCTTATTCAATGACTGAATCAGAGATGTGTTTCTGGAAGTAATGGTTCCCCCAAGCGCAATACAATTTCGAACTTCGAGGATTTGTATAGAGTTCGTAACCCAAAGCTATTACCGTTAACCAAACCACTCGCCGTTAGTCAATACATTATCTGTTTGTGAGCTCGATATTAACAAAATTATCACCAAATCAATAACTAGTTCGTCGTCGTACAGAATGGAGCATTTCTAGTATGTAAATGGCCACAAACGTGTTACTTCAGCAGTTATTCGTCAGATTGTCAGTCATCAAGTGTGGTGCGTTATGATTAAACAGCATTTTATGTGAGACAAAACGAGTTCATTTGCAGATAAAATTTCATAGTTACTGTCTGCTACATTTTACCCTAAATAGCCTTTCTTTCAGGTCATACAATATTTTAAAATATCGGGTAAGAACTTTGCTAAAAGAAAGTTTATTTGTGAGGGTCTATTGCATAATATCTGTGTAGAAATCTACAGATTCCATTTTTACGGGGTGTGGTACAGCAACCGTGTTCAGCTTAAATGTGTAGACTGTCCAGCTGAGTATGTGGGACAGACAGGGAAGGCATTCGAAATACGTTTCAGTGAACATTTTTTGACACAAAAGGGGCAAATAAAGAAATACTCTCCTTTTGCCGAGCATTTAAAGTCTTCTGGCCATCAAGCTCCCACCCTAGATAATTTATAAATTTTGAATTATGCCCAAAAATGACGGAAGTTAAACACCCGGGAAGAATTTGAGATTTCTATGATGATGTATTTTAAACACCCGAGACATCTTAATCATTAAAAGAAAGACGTTATTCATTGCGGCGTGATATGTTTGCGAAGTTTCAATCACTGACGTTTAGTTCTGAATGTGAAAATATTTTGCTAGCACCCACCTACTTAGGGAGACATGACCATCCCAATAAAATAAGAGAAATCAGATCGAAAACGGAACGATTTAGGTGTTCTTTCTTCCCGCGCGCTATTAGAGAATGGAACGGTAGAGAAAAGTTATGAAGGTGGTTAATGAACCCTCTGCCAGGCACTTAAATGTGATTGGCAGAGTATCGATGTAGATGTAGATGTAGATGAATGATCAGTTGACCTCAAAAGACCAAACCTTTTTCGACACTTTTATGGAAATTTTTAAGTAATATTCTGATGTATAACCGGGCATCCTTACAAACTGCATTCATGTGATATTGGTATTTTAAGTAAATGGTGCCCATATTTTAAATTAACAACTGTTATCCGACCGACCCAACACCTACAGTGTTGTGGACACTTAGCTTTATTGTCGGTTTCTCGCAGCACAAATGTGAACGCTGCCTCAGGCAGTATTTGTACCTCTAGCGACGAAAGTCGTATTAATATGTTGACGACCTAAGGTGCAGGGACATCATACAAGGTAAATCTTGCAATATCCATTCATTTAAACAATATATCAATCTGTTTTCAACGGTCAATGTTACCGGATATTAATGGTTTAGCCGGCCGCGGTGGCCAAGGGGACTGAGGCGCTCCAGTCACGGTATGCACTACCACTACGGTCGGGGGTTCGAATCCCCCCTCGGGCATTGATATTTGTGCCGTCCTTAGTATTAGTAGTTCGTATGTAGTTTGTAAGTTTAGGGACTGATGATCCCGTAGTTAAGTCCCATAAGCTATACAAACATTTTTTCATTAATGGTTTACATATTATTGTCTCTGAAAGATACCCTATGACCGCATTTTATGTTCAAATGTTTGTAAAGCTTAAGGGACTTAACTGCGAGTTCATCAGTTCCTAAACTTACAAACTACTTATCAACTACCTTATACTAAAGACGGCACAAATATCCATGCACGAGGGGGGGATTCGAACCCCCGACCGTAGTGGCCGTGCAGACCGTGACTGGAGCGCCTCGGTCTCCTCGGCCACCGCGGCCGGCACCGCATTTTAATCTAAACAACCTCCACCACAGAGTATATAAAACATTAGTACCATACATTATCACAATTTCTTATTAACAGCTTCAGACTGGCTTATAGCTAGAAATTTTCGAAATAATGTCATGTAAATATGACATTATTTCCAAAAAAAAAATTCGAAATAATGTCATGTAAATATTGTAACCACTCCCGTGAACCACAGACATTGCCGAGGTGGGGTGGCTTGCGTGCCTCAACGATACAGATAGCCGTACCGTAGGTGCAACCACAGCGGAGGGGTATCTGTGGAGAGGCCAGACAAACGTGTGGTTCCTGAAGAGGGGCAGCAGCCTTTTCAGTAGTTACATGGGCAACAGTCTGGATGATTGACTGAGCTGGCCTTGTAACATCAGCTAATGTGGCTTTGCCACACAGCTACTGCGAACGGCTGAAAGCAAGGGGAAACTACAGCCGTTACCTTTCCCGAGGACATGCAGCTCTACTGTATGAACATATGATGATGGCATCCTCTCGGGTAAAATATTCCGGAGGTAAAATAGTCCCCCATTTGGATCTCCGGGCGGGGACTACTCAGGAGGATGTGATCATCAGGAAAGACAATACTGGCATTCTACGGGTCGGAGCGTGGAATGTTAGATCCCTTAATCGAGTAGGAAAATTAGAAAATTTAAAAAGGGAAATGGATAGGTTGAAGTTAGATATAGTGGGGATTAGTGAAGTTCGGTGGCAGGATGAACAAGATTTCTGGTCAGTATTGTAAATACAAAATCAGTTGGGGGTATCACAGGAGTAGGACTGATAATGAATAAGAAAATAGGAATGCGGGTAAACTACTATGACCAGCACAGTGATCGCATTATCATTGTCAAGATAGATACGAAGCCAACACCAACAACAGTAGTACAGGTTTATATGCCAACTAGCTCTGCCGCTGATGAGGAAATCGAAGAAATATCTAAGGAGCTAAAGGAAATTATTCATACTATTAAGGTAGAGGAAAACTTAATTGTTATGGGAGACTGGAAGAGAAGGGAAGGGAAGGTAGTAGGTGAATATGGTCTGGGCAAAAGGAACGAAAGAGGAAGCCGCCTGGTAGAATTTTGCACAGAACATAATTTAGTTATAACAAACACCTGGTTCAAGAATCACAAAAGAAAGTTGCATACGTGGAAGAGACCAGGAGACACTGGGAGATACCAGATAGATTTTATAATGGTAAGAAATAGATATCGGAACCAGGTTTTACAGTGTAAGACATACCCTGGGGCAGATATAGACTCTACCATAAATTGTTGATTATGAACTGTAGACTAAACTGAAGAAACTACAAAAAGGTAGGAAAATAAGGAGATGGGACCTGGATAAATTGAAGGAACCTGAGGTCCTTAAGAATTTCAGAGGGAGTTTTAGGCAACAATTGACAGAAACAGGGGAAAATAAAACAGTAGAGGAGGAATGGGTAAAATTGAGAGATGAAATAGTGAAGGTAGCAGAGGACAAAATAGGTAGAAAGGCAAGGCCTACAAAAAATCCTTGGATATCGCAGGAGATACTAAATTTAATCGATGAAAGGAGAAAATATAAAAATGCAGTAAATGAAACAGACAAAATGGAGTACAGACGACTAAGAAATGAGATTGACAGGAAGTGCAAATGGCTAAGCAGGAGTGGCTAGAAGGCAAATGCAAGGATGTATAAGAATGTATAAATAGGGGAAAAATAGATACAGCCTACATGATAATAAAAGAAACATTTTGAGATAAGAAAAACAGCTCTATGAATATCAAGGGCACTGATGGAAAACCAGTTCTCAGGAAAGAAGGGAAAGCTGAAAGGTGGAAAGAGTATATAGAGGGGCTCTACAAAGGAAATGAACTTCGAGACAATATTGTAGGAAGGGAAGAGGATTTAGATTAAGATGAAATAAGTGATACTGTACTGAGAGAAGAATTTGACAGAGCCCTGAAAGACCTAAGTCGAAACAAGGCCCCTGGAGTAGATGATATTCCCTCAGAGCTACTGAAGTCTCTGGGAGAACCAGCCATGGTAAAATTGTTTCACCTGGTGTGTAAGATGTATGAGACAGGTGAAATACCCTCAGACTAAGAAAAATGTTATAATTCCCATCCCTAAGAAAGCAGGTGCAGACAGGTGTGAAAACTACAGAACCATCAGTTTAATAAGTCATGGTTGCAAAATATTAATGCGAATTATATACAGAAGGATGGAAAAGCTGGTAGAAACAGACCTCGGGGAAGATCAGTTTGGGTTCAGGAGAAATGTAGGAACACGGGAGGCAATACTCACTTTACGGCTTATCCTAGAAGATAGATTAAGAAAAGACAAACCTACATATCTAGCTTTTGTAGATTTGGAGAAGGCTTTTGACAATGTTGATTGGAATAAACTCTTTAAAGTTCCGAAGCAAGCAGGAGTAAAATATAGGGAGCGTAAGGTTATTTACAACTTGTACAAAAACCAGACAGCGGTTGACAGAGTTGAAGGGCTTTAAAGGGATGCAGTGGTTGGAAAGGGAGTAAGACAGGGTTGTAGTCTTTCTCCATTGTTATTCAATTTGTACATTGAGCAAGCTGGAAAGGAAAGCAAGGAGAAATTTGGAGAAGGTATTAAAGTTCAGGGTGAAGAATTAAAAACATTGCGTTTTGCCGACGACATAGTAATTCTGTCAGATACAGCAAAGGACCTGGAAGAGCAATTGAACGGAATGGACAGTATGCTGAAAGGAGCATATAAGATGAACATTAACAAGAGCAAAACTAGGGTAATGGAGTGCAGTGTAAGAAAATCAGGTGATGCTGAAGCAATTAGATTGGGAAACGAAGCAATAAAGGAGGTAGATGAGTTTTGTTACTTGGGCAGTAAAATAACAAATGATGGTCGCAGTACAGAGGATATAAAATGCAGAATGGCAATGGGTAGAAAAGCGTTCTTGAAAAAGAGAAATTTGTTAACATCGAATATTGGTTTAAGCCTAAGGAAGTCCTTTCTGACGGCATTTGTATGGATTGTTGCCTTGTATGGGAGTGAGACATGGACGATAAACAGTGCGGACAGGAAGAGGGTTGAGGCTTTTGAAATATGGTGCTACAGAAAAATGCTGAAGATTAGGTGGGTGGATCGCGTAACTAATGAGGAGGTACTGAACAGAATTGTGGAGAAAAGAAATTTCTGGCATACCTTGACTAAAAGAAGGGATAGATTAGTAGTACACATTCTTAGACATCAAGCAATTGTGAATTTAGCGTTGGAGGGAAGTGTGTGGGGGTAAAAATCGCAGAGGAAGACCAAGAGATGGATACAGTAAGCAGATTCAGACAGATGTAGGTTGCCGTTCTTATGTGGAGATGAAGAGGCTTGCTCAGGATAGGGTATTGTGGGGAGCTGCATCAAACCAGTCTCCGGACTGAAGACCACAACAACAACAACAAATATTGTAAGTTCCTTATCAATAATTTCTTCTTTGTCAGATATCTGAAAATGTCCTAACCGGGCGAAACTCGTCATTGTAATAAAAATAATTTCTTTATTGTGTATTTTGTGGATTAAAATACATTATTTGCTTTTTTTGGCCATTAGGAAAAATATGCAAAAAGCGGTAAGTGTGTAAGCATTACAACGCTTGCAGCATTTTCTCGATATAAGTAATGATAAAAGCCGATTACCATACTTGGGCGATTCCTAGTTTCTTCGTAAAAGCCCCGGTATACTGGTCGCCTATTCGCTACGTGATTCGCCTTCTGGAAACCTCAGCCATTAATCACGGATCCCCGCGGGATGCGCTCGGTGGGAACATGAGAGGGGCGTGCAAGCCGCCTGCTTAAACCCGCTCCGTTCTCAGCCTATAATTACACAGTGCTGCCGCGCCGGCGCGACGTAAAAAACTGCAAATGAGCTGGGGAGTTCGCGAACTGCTACTGCCGTCAGGCGAACAGAGAACATTTGGCTTCTACTTAGCATTTTAAGTGCTCTCAAGTATCTGTGTCACTGGTTAAACATGCACTATCCAATGTCGTCATTTTACTACAGTGGTGGCTACATTTAAAGATGTCTTTAAGCCTTCGGTTTGCCTTTTCTTTCCTTTTTCTCTCTTCCGCTGCTTCTACTTTGAATCGCTATTAACCTCTTATTTCACATTTGCCTTACATTTTGTTTTCCTTTCAATTTCTATAAGACAAGACATTCTTAAACGATGGAAACTCTTTCAAGCTTGCTATATTCAAAGTCGTAGACAGTCACTCACATAACTGGCGTACTTTCAATTCTAGACAGTTTCTGAAAATGACGCAACTATTTAGTTATGGACTATGCCTATCGGTAAATAGGCAGTACTGTGGTATCTCCACCCTCCAATTTCCCACTCAGTATATATTCTTATATGTTCATCTACGTAGAAATTATTTACTGTTAAAATATTAGTAATCAGGTTCTGATATTAAAAATCATATGAGAACATTTATCACTTGAATAACCAATTTGAGTAGCATTTACATAGATACTCCGCAATCCACCCAAGGTAGGATTCCTGTTTCACTCCCATATAGAATGAGGGAAAAATGAATGCTTCTATTCATCCGTAAAAGCCCTAATCTCTCTGATCTTATCTTTGTGAGATTTACGCACCAGCAGAATCTTTTTGCAGTCCCCATGAAGTTCCGGCCCCCTAAATTTCTTCAACAATGTTCCTCAAAAAGAACGTTGCCTTCCTTCCAGCGACTCCCTTTTGACTTCCCGAAGCATTTCAGTAACACTCGCGCATTGATGAAATCTACCAGTTTTCGCCTCTGAACTGCCTCTACGTCCTCCTTTAAACCGATCTGATGGAGATCCAAAACTCTAGACGGGGTCGTACAAGCGTTTTATACGCGATCTCCTTTACGAATTACACCTTGCCAAAATTGTCCCACGACAGTCCTTATACCGTTGAGAACTTTATAGAATACACGTAGAACTATACAAAACTTGATATCATGAATACGTTTGGCAGATACAACCATGAATAACAATTTTACGACTCTTAAACGTGTCGTTCTACGTTTTATTCTCGACCGTTCAACAACCAAGAGCAAAAGAAAATTATTACCGCTACAATTAACGAAGTGTCCTGTTTTCATATACCAAGGAGTGAAGTTTCGCATCACGAATATCTGTTTCGAATGTGATAAAATTACTTTCAATGGAAAAAAAATATATCTAGACTTTTATTTGAGCGCAATGTTGAAATTCAAATGTTTGTAGACCTTATGGGACCTAACTACGGGGTCATCAGTCCCTAAAATTACAAACTACTTAAGAACTAACTAATACAAAGGACGGCACAAATATCCATGCCCGAGGGGGATTCGAACCCGCGACCGTAGTAGCCGTGCAGACCGTGACTGCCGCGCCGCAGAGCGCACGGCCACCGCGGTCGACTGAAAGTAATGCACACCATTGAAATGCAGCGATGCAACGAGAACACGATTTGATCACATTCTTTATAACAACATCCTACATACATTTCGTTGTTCTTAAGCTGAAAAAATCAGAATCTGTTCAATTCTTCCAGCATCTGTCGACATCCTCCAATTTTCTCTAATTTTAATGTTTTATTTGGTATTTAGTAACATTTTTCACGCAGAGCAATTAATAAATATTATTTTTGACGGATTAATTTAACAACTGAATATCTTTTAAGACAGGAAAAAGTAGTTGCATTATCGGCAAATACAATTTCAGTGCCACAACTGTAATTTTTGTATTTCCGAAAATAACAGTTCGCATAGGTAATTGATGGTATCAATTCCGACACAGAGGCACATGAAAATATTTACAGCCTTTCTGAATAAACATCGCCAGTAAAGCAGTAATCTGTCCGAAGACTGGCTTGGACATCAAAGTGCTCTACTAGGCGTGGTCTTGTTTCGTGGTGGTTTGCTGTTGCCTTCCTTCCTTGTAGTGACGTACCGTACCGAGCCAGTTGTAGAGGAGGGGAGACCTACATATTAATGTGAATTCCGAACCATGGTCCATCTCGGCATTTTGTACGTCAAAAACGTTGCCATCGGTGAGAGAAATGATAAGGGACAGATAATAATCCCATACTTTACCGCGGATCAAACACGCGATAGATTTGTAGTACGGCACTTTACCAATCCCCATCCCTCTGTCTTTCCCTCGGCCCCCACCCCGACCCTCTTTTCCCTTTTTGTTTTTCAGGTAGATCGGTCTCTTTAGGATACGGCATCGTATTTGTTCAACGTTTACGACTGGCCGAGCTTCCAGCCCTCTCATCTGACGCGCTGCGCCGCCGCGCCGCCTGCACCACGACAAGTTCCTGGAAATGGCCACTGTTGACCTAGATGTAGCGCAGTGCCATTTATCAAACGCGGAAACGCGAGTAGCTCTACCTGAGGCAGAATACCAGTGGCGTTTTCAGTGCGCTGCTGCAGCTCTTTCAGTGTCGGAGGTTTCTAGCAGATCCTTCATTTTTTCGAAAGTTGAAACATACAGCAAAGTGTTCAGGCAGTCGACGTGGCAAGGAGGCTGTACTTCCCTCTGCTAATATTCCTCTTCACCGGACAAAGTAACATAGCCGTTACAAGATTGTCAAGTCCATGGGTGTTGTTGGTCCGACGAAATAAACACATAATTATTCACTAAATCACTTCACTCCTTGCTTCCGGTGGCACTGGCACAGAAACCGTTACGGACATTTTGGCAAAAACAGTCTCTTTAGCACAAATATAATTGTTTCCTTGAGGTTTGATTCCATTTCCTGGAGGTGCTCCACGACCACACAATGATGAACACACCAGATGTATTTCGCAGCATTGGGCGTTAATGTTTTATTAAAAAAAAACACAGTTCGATTTCAATCACCTAGTGACCATCTTCAGTGTCCTTCAAACAAGCATTATGAATGCCCTGGATGTAACTGTAACGGCAAACATAAAATATTTTATGTTTGCCGTTGCAGTTACATTCAGGGCATTCATAATGCTTGTTTGAAGGACACTGAAGATGGTCACTAGGTGATTGAAATCGAACTGGTTTTTTTTTTTTTTTTTTTTTTTTTTTTTTTTTTTTTTTTTTTTTTTTTTTAATAAAACATTAACGGCCAATGCTGCGAAATACATCTGGTGTGTTCATAATTGTTTCCTTTCTTTTTCCTCTTTCATTTCTGACACGTTTCGGCTGTTCTAGGCCTGTTTTAGTTGGCGCCATGATAGCTTGTGGTTGGAAATAAGCAGACCGCATCTGTGGCCAAGGAGCGGCTCCTGGGTTGTACAATGATGCCTAGAACAGGCGAAACGCGTCACATGCGAAAAAGGAAAAATTATATTTGTGCAAACAAGATTTTTCTTGGCAAAATATTTTATCGTCTTTGAGTTGACTCATTTAGGGATTAAACAGTTTCAGGACATACGGTTAGCAGTACCAGTTTCAAGAAAGAATCGTCTTACAATAACAATGTAGACATTGAGCTTCATATCAGTCGTACATTAAATCATTTAACAGTTCTTCATAACAGTAGTGGGGACTTACTGACGCACAGTGACATATATGTTGTGAATTTACATGCTTTGTCATGATGTAGGATCGACCGGGGATATACTGCCATCCGCGATATCTGAGTAGCGGAAACTTGCCGGCCTGACAGCTCATGACCTGTGGCGAACGACGCTGCAACTAGTGTCTCGAGTGATTGGAGGTGGTGGCTCACATTGTTTTGTTTCTGTAGGGAAAAACATTATTTTGCTCCAATTTTTTGCTCCACTTTTTACACTTTAAATCAGCTGAGGTATTTCTATGCTACAAAACGGTATCCGCTATGATAACCTTAAAATAGATGTTTTAGTCTACATTTTAATCTACAATGTAGAACACTTTAGTTTGTTTTGACGTTCCCAAATCTACGTTACTACCCTGTTTCGTATCGAGGTTTGACGCTACCGCTCCATCATGACGAACTGTGGTACAAACACACCTTTTGTTGCACGTTGCTACAATCAGGGCTGAAACAGTTGAAAACATTTGTGATCAGAATGAAACATTCACCCTGCAGCGGAGTGTGCGCTGATATGAAACTTCCTGGCACATTAAAGTTATGTGCCGGAACCGGTACTCGAAGCTGGGACCTTTGCCTTTCGCGTGCAAGCGCACTACCGACTGTGTTATCCCGACACGACTCACGATGCCGCCTCACAACTCTACTTTCGCCAATACCTCGCCTCCTACTTTCCAAACTCCACAGAAGCTCTCCTGCGAACCATGCACGTTGGTACAATCAGGGCTGAAACAGTTGAAAACATTTGTGATCAGAATGAAACTTTCACCCTGCAGCGGAGTGTGCGCTGATATGAAACTTCCTGGCACATTAAAGTTGTGTGCCGGAACCGGTACTCGAAGCTGGGACCTTTGCTTTTCGCGTGCAAGCGCACTACCGACTGTGTTATCCCGACACGACTCACGATGCCGCCTCACAACTCTACTTTCGCCAATACCTCGCCTCCTACTTTCCAAACTCCACAGAAGCTCTCCTGCGAACCATGCACGTTGGTACAATCAGGGCTGAAACAGTTGAAAACATTTGTGATCAGAATGAAACTTTCACCCTGCAGCAGAGTGTGCGCTGATATGAAACTTCCTGGTACATTAAAGTTATGTGCCGGAACCGGTACTCGAAGCTGGGACCTTTGCCTTTCGCGTGCAAGCGCACTACCGACTGTGTTATCCCGACACGACTCACGATGCCGCCTCACAACTCTACTTTCGCCAATACCTCGCCTCCTACTTTCCAAACTCCACAGAAGCTCTCCTGCGAACCATGCACGTTGGTACAATCAGGGCTGAAACAGTTGAAAACATTTGTGATCAGAATGAAACTTTCACCCTGCAGCGGAGTGTGCGCTGATATGAAACTTCCTGGTACATTAAAGTTATGTGCCGGAACCGGTACTCGAAGCTGGGACCTTTGTCTTTCGCGTGCAAGCGCACCTCGACTGTGTTACCCCGACACGACTCACGATGCCGCCTCACAACTCTACTTTCGCCAATACCTCGCCTCCTACTTTCCAAACTCCACAGAAGCTCTCCTGCGAACCATGCACGTTGGTACAATCAGGGCTGAAACAGTTGAAAACATTTGTGATCAGAATGAAACTTTCACCCTGCAGCGGAGTGTGCGCTGATATGAAACTTCCTGGTACATTAAAGTTATGTGCCGGAACCGGTACTCGAAGCTGGGACCTTTGCCTTTCGCGTGCAAGGGCACTACCGACTGTGTTATCCCGACACGACTCACGATGCCGCCTCACAACTCTACTTTCGCCAATACCTCGCCTCCTACTTTCCAAACTCCACAGAAGCTCTCCTGCGAACCATGCACGTTGGTACAATCAGGGCTGAAACAGTTGAAAACAATTGTGATCAGAATGAAACTTTCACCCTGCAGCGGAGTGTGCGCTGATATGAAACTTCCTGGCACATTAAAGTTATGTGCCGGAACCGGTACTCGAAGCTGGGACCTTTGCCTTTCGCGTGCAAGCGCACTACCGACTGTGTTATCCCGACACGACTCACGATGCCGCCTCACAACTCTACTTTCGCCAATACCTCGCCTCCTACTTTCCAAACTCCACAGAAGCTCTCCTGA
This sequence comes from Locusta migratoria, assembly GCA_026315105.1. Lineage (NCBI taxonomy): Eukaryota > Metazoa > Arthropoda > Insecta > Orthoptera > Acrididae > Locusta > Locusta migratoria. The sequence continues at coordinate 552,451,594 of CM048744.1, forward strand.
GAACCATGCACGTTGGTACAATCAGGGCTGAAACAGTTGAAAACATTTGTGATCAGAATGAAACTTTCACCCTGCAGCGGAGTGTGCGCTGATATGAAACTTCCTGGCACATTAAAGTTGTGTGCCGGAACCGGTACTTGAAGCTGGGACCTTTGCCTTTCGCGTGCATGCGCACTACCGACTGTGTTATCCCGACACGACTCACGATGCCGCCTCACAACTCTACTTTCGCCAATACCTCGCCTCCTACTTTCCAAACTCCACAGAAGCTCTCCTGCGAACCATGCACGTTGGTACAATCAGGGCTGAAACAGTTGAAAACATTTGTGATCAGAATGAAACTTTCACCCTGCAGCGGAGTGTGCGCTGATATGAAACTTCCTGGTACATTAAAGTTATGTGCCGGAACCGGTACTCGAAGCTGGGACCTTTGCCTTTCGCGTGCAAACGCACCTCGACTGTGTTACCCTGACACGACTCACGATGCCGCCTCACAACTCTACTTTCGCCAATACCTCGCCTCCTACTTTCCAAACTCCACAGAAGCTCTCCTGCGAACCATGCACGTTGGTACAATCAGGGCTGAAACAGTTGAAAACAATTGTGATCAGAATGAAACTTTCACCCTGCAGCGGAGTGTGCGCTGATATGAAACATCCTGGTACATTAAAGTTATGTGCCGGAACCGGTACTCGAAGCTGGGACCTTTGCCTTTCGCGTGCAAGCGCACTACCGACTGTGTTATCCCGACACGACTCACGATGCCGCCTCACAACTCTACTTTCGCCAATACCTCGCCTCCTACTTTCCAAACTCCACAGAAGCTCTCCTGCGAACCATGCACGTTGGTACAATCAGGGCTGAAACAGTTGAAAACATTTGTGATCAGAATGAAACTTTCACCCTGCAGCGGAGTGTGTGCTGATATGAAACTTCCTGGTACATTAAAGTTATGTGCCGGAACCGGTACTCAAAGCTGGGACCTTTGTCTTTCGCGTGCAAGCGCACCTCGACTGTGTTACCCCGACACAACTCACGATGCCGCCTCACAACTCTACTTTCGCCAATACCTCGCCTCCTACTTTCCAAACTCCACAGAAGCTCTCCTGCGAACCATGCACGTTGGTACAATCAGGGCTGAAACAGTTGAAAACATTTGTGATCAGAATGAAACTTTCACCCTGCAGCGGAGTGTGCGCTGATATGAAACTTCCTGGCAAATAAAAGTTATGTGCCGGAACCGGTACTCGAAGCTGGGACCTTTGCCTTTCGCGTGCAAGCGCACTACCGACTGTGTTATCCCGACACGACTCACGATGCCGCCTCACAACTCTACTTTCGCCAATACCTCGCCTCCTACTTTCCAAACTCCACAGAAGCTCTCCTGCGAACCATGCACGTTGGTACAATCAGGGCTGAAACAGTTGAAAACATTTGTGATCAGAATGAAACTTTCACCCTGCAGCGGAGTGTGCGCTGATATGAAACTTCCTGGCACATTAAAGTTATGTGCCGGAACCGGTACTCGAAGCTGGGACCCTTGCCTTTCGCGTGCAAGTGCACTACCGACTGTGTTATCCCGACACGACTCACAATGCCGCCTCACAACTCTACTTTCGCCAATACCTCGCCTCCTACTTTCCAAACTCCACAGAAGCTCTCCTGCGAACCATGCACGTTGGTACAATCAGGGCTGAAACAGTTGAAAACATTTGTGATCAGAATGAAACTTTCACCCTGCAGCGGAGTGTGCGCTGGTATGAAACTTCCTGTCACATTAAAGTTGTGTGCCGGAACCGGTACTCGAAGCTGGGACCTTTGCCTTTCGTGTGCAAGCGGACTACCGACTGTGTTATCCCGACACGACTCACAATGCCGCCTCACAACTCTACTTTCGCCAATACCTCGCCTCCTACTTTCCAAACTCCACAGAAGCTCTCCTGCGAACCATGCACGTTGGTACAATCAGGGCTGAAACAGTTGAAAACATTTGTGATCAGAATGAAACTTTCACCCTGCAGCGGAGTGTGCGCTGATATGAAACTTCCTGGCACATTAAAGTTGTGTGCCGGAACCGGTACTTGAAGCTGGGACCTTTGCCTTTCGCGAGCAAGCGCACTACCGACTGTGTTATCCCGACACGACTCACGATGCCGCCTCACAACTCTACTTTCGCCAATACCTCGCCTCCTACTTTCCAAACTCCACAGAAGCTCTCCTGCGAACCATGCACGTTGGTACAATCAGGGCTGAAACAGTTGAAAACATTTGTGATCAGAATGAAACTTTCACCCTGCAGCGGAGTGTGCGCTGATATGAAACTTCCTGGCACATTAAAGTTATGTGCCGGAACCGGTACTTGAAGCTGGGACCTTTGCCTTTCGCGTGCAAGCGCACTACCGACTGTGTTAGCCCGACACGACTCACAATGCCGCCTCACAACTCTACTTTCGCCAATACCTCGCCTCCTACTTTCCAAACTCCACAGAAGCTCTCCTGCGAACCATGCACGTTGGTACAATCAGGGCTGAAACAGTTGAAAACAATTGTGATCAGAATGAAACTTTCACCCTGCAGCGGAGTGTGCGCTGATATGAAACATCCTGGTACATTAAAGTTATGTGCCGGAACCGGTACTCAAAGCTGGGACCTTTGTCTTTCGCGTGCAAGCGCACCTCGACTGTGTTACCCCGACACAACTCACGATGCCGCCTCACAACTCTACTTTCGCCAATACCTCGCCTCCTACTTTCCAAACTCCACAGAAGCTCTCCTGCGAACCATGCACGTTGGTACAATCAGGGCTGAAACAGTTGAAAACATTTGTGATCAGAATGAAACTTTCACCCTGCAGCGGAGTGTGCGCTGATATGAAACTTCCTGGCAAATTAAAGTTATGTGCCGGAACCGGTACTCGAAGCTGGGACCTTTGCCTTTCGCGTGCAAGCGCACTACCGACTGTGTTATCCCGACACGACTCACGATGCCGCCTCACAACTCTACTTTCGCCAATACCTCGCCTCCTACTTTCCAAACTCCACAGAAGCTCTCCTGCGAACCATGCACGTTGGTACAATCAGGGCTGAAACAGTTGAAAACATTTGTGATCAGAATGAAACTTTCACCCTGCAGCGGAGTGTGCGCTGGTATGAAACTTCCTGTCACATTAAAGTTGTGTGCCGGAACCGGTACTCGAAGCTGGGACCTTTGCCTTTCGCGTGCAAGCGCACTACCGACTGTGTTATCCCGACACGACTCACAATGCCGCCTCACAACTCTACTTTCGCCAATACCTCGCCTCCTACTTTCCAAACTCCACAGAAGCTCTCCTGCGAACCATGCACGTTGGTACAATCAGGGCTGAAACAGTTGAAAACATTTGTGATCAGAATGAAACTTTCACCCTGCAGCGGAGTGTGCGCTGGTATGAAACTTCCTGTCACATTAAAGTTATGTGCCGGAACCGGTACTCGAAGCTGGGACCTTTGCCTTTCGCGTGCAAGCGCACCTCGACTGTGTTACCCCGACACGACTCACGATGCCGCCTCACAACTCTACTTTCGCCAATACCTCGCCTCCTCCTTTCCAAACTCCACAGAAGCTCTCCTGCGAACCATGCACGTTGGTACAATCAGGGCTGAAACAGTTGAAAACATTTGTGATCAGAATGAAACTTTCACCCTGCAGCGGAGTGTGCGCTGATATGAAACTTCCTGGCACATTAAAGATGTGTGCCGGAACCGGTACTCGAAGCTGGGACCTTTGCCTTTCGCGTGCATGCGCACTACCGACTGTGTTATCCCGACACGACTCACGATGCCGCCTCACAACTCTACTTTCGCCAATACCTCGCCTCCTACTTTCCAAACTCCACAGAAGCTCTCCTGCGAACCATGCACGTTGGTACAATCAGGGCTGAAACAGTTGAAAACATTTGTGATCAGAATGAAACTTTCACCCTGCAGCGGAGTGTGCGCTGATATGAAACTTCCTGGCACATTAAAGTTGTGTGCCGGAACCGGTACTCGAAGCTGGGACCTTTGCTTTTCGCGTGCAAGCGCACTACCGACTGTGTTATCCCGACACGACTCACGATGCCGCCTCACAACTCTACTTTCGCCAATACCTCGCCTCCTACTTTCCAAACTCCACAGAAGCTCTCCTGCGAACCATGCACGTTGGTACAATCAGGGCTGAAACAGTTGAAAACATTTGTGATCAGAATGAAACTTTCACCCTGCAGCGGAGTGTGCGCTGGTATGAAACTTCCTGTCACATTAAAGTTGTGTGCCGGAACCGGTACTCGAAGCTGGGACCTTTGCCTTTCGTGTGCAAGCGCACTACCGACTGTGTTATCCCGACACGACTCACGATGCCGCCTCACAACTCTACTTTCGCCAATACCTCGTCTCCTACTTTCCAAACTCCACAGAAGCTCTCCTGCGAACCATGCACGTTGGTACAATCAGGGCTGAAACAGTTGAAAACATTTGTGATCAGAATGAAACTTTCACCCTGCAGCGGAGTGTGCGCTGATATGAAACTTCCTGGCACATTAAAGTTGTGTGCCGGAACCGGTACTCGAAGCTGGGACCTTTGTCTTTCGCGTGCAAGCGCACCTCGACTGTGTTACCCCGACACGACTCACGATGCCGCCTCACAACTCTACTTTCGCCAATACCTCGCCTCCTACTTTCCAAACTCCACAGAAGCTCTCCTGCGAACCATGCACGTTGGTACAATCAGGGCTGAATCAGTTGAAAACATTTGTGATCAGAATGAAACTTTCACCCTGCAGCGGAGTGTGCGCTGATATGAAACATCCTGGTACATTAAAGTTATGTGCCGGAACCGGTACTCGAAGCTGGGACCTTTGCCTTTCGCGTGCGAGCGCACTACCGACTGTGTTATCCCGACACGACTCACGATGCCGCCTCACAACTCTACTTTCGCCAATACCTCGCCTCCTACTTTCCAAACTCCACAGAAGCTCTCCTGCGTACCATGCACGTTGGTACAATCAGGGCTGAAACAGTTGAAAACATTTGTGATCAGAATGAAACTTTCACCCTGCAGCGGAGTGTGCGCTGGTATGAAACTTCCTGTCACATTAAAGTTGTGTGCCGGAACCGGTACTCGAAGCTGGGACCCTTGCCTTTCGCGTGAAAGTGCACTACCGACTGTGTTATCCCGACACGACTCACAATGCCGCCTCACAACTCTACTTTCGCCAATACCTCGCCTCCTACTTTCCAAACTCCACAGAAGCTCTCCTGCGAACCATGCACGTTGGTACAATCAGGGCTGAAACAGTTGAAAACATTTGTGATCAGAATGAAACTTTCACCCTGCAGCGGAGTGTGCGCTGATATGAAACTTCCTGGCAAATTAAAGTTGTCTGCCGGAACCGGTACTCGAAGCTGGGACCTTTGCCTTTCGCGTGCAAGCGCACTACCGACTGTGTTATCCCGACACGACTCACGATGCCGCCTCACAACTCTACTTTCGCCAATACCTCGCCTCCTACTTTCCAAACTCCACAGAAGCTCTCCTGCGAACCATGCACGTTGGTACAATCAGGGCTGAAACAGTTGAAAACATTTGTGATCAGAATGAAACTTTCACCCTGCAGCGGAGTGTGCGCTGATATGAAACTTCCTGGCACATTAAAGTTATGTGCCGGAACCGGTACTCGAAGCTGGGACCTTTGCCTTTCGCGTGCAAGCGCACTACCGACTGTGTTATCCAGACACGACTCACAATGCCGCCTCACAACTCTACTTTCGCCAATACCTCGCCTCCTACTTTCCAAACTCCACAGAAGCTCTCCTGCGAACCATGCACGTTGGTACAATCAGGGCTGAAACAGTTGAAAACATTTGTGATCAGAATGAAACTTTCACCCTGCAGCGGAGTGTGCGCTGATATGAAACTTCCTGGCACATTAAAGTTGTGTGCCGGAACCGGTACTTGAAGCTGGGACCTTTGCCTTTCGCGAGCAAGCGCACTACCGACTGTGTTATCCCGACACGACTCACGATGCCGCCTCACAACTCTACTTTCGCCAATACCTCGCCTCCTACTTTCCAAACTCCACAGAAGCTCTCCTGCGAACCATGCACGTTGGTACAATCAGGGCTGAAACAGTTGAAAACATTTGTGATCAGAATGAAACTTTCACCCTGCAGCGGAGTGTGCGCTGATATGAAACTTCCTGGCACATTAAAGTTATGTGCCGGAACCGGTACTCGAAGCTGGGACCTTTGCCTTTCGCGTGCAAGCGCACTACCGACTGTGTTATCCTGACACGACTCACAATGCCGCCTCACAACTCTACTTTCGCCAATACCTCGCCTCCTACTTTCCAAACTCCACAGAAGCTCTCCTGCGTACCATGCACGTTGGTACAATCAGGGCTGAAACAGTTGAAAACAATTGTGATCAGAATGAAACTTTCACCCTGCAGCGGAGTGTGCGCTGATATGAAACATCCTGGTACATTAAAGTTATGTGCCGGAACCGGTACTCGAAGCTGGGACCTTTGCCTTTCGCGTGCAAGTGCACTACCGACTGTGTTATCCCGACACGACTCACGATGCCGCCTCACAACTCTACTTTCGCCAATACCTCGCCTCCTACTTTCCAAACTCCACAGAAGCTCTCCTGCGAACCATGCACGTTGGTACAATCAGGGATGAAACAGTTGAAAACAATTGTGATCAGAATGAAACTTTCACCCTGCAGCGGAGTGTGCGCTGATATGAAACTTCCTGGTACATTAAAGTTATGTGCCGGAACCGGTACTCGAAGCTAGGACCTTTGCCTTTCGCGTGCAAGCGCACTACCGACTGTGTTATCCCGACACGACTCACGATGCCGCCTCACAACTCTACTTTCGCCAATACCTCGCCTCCTACTTTCCAAACTCCACAGAAGCTCTCCTGCGAACCATGCACGTTGGTACAATCAGGGCTGAAACAGTTGAAAACATTTCTGATCAGAATGAAACTTTCACCCTGCAGCGGAGTGTGCGCTGATATGAAACTTCCTGGCACATTAAAGTTATGTGCCGGAACCGGTACTCGAAGCTGGGACCTTTGCCTTTCGCGTGCAAGCGCACCTCGACTGTGTTACCCCGACACGACTCACGATGCCGCCTCACAACTCTACTTTCGCCAATACCTCGCCTCCTCCTTTCCAAACTCCACAGAAGCTCTCCTGCGAACCATGCACGTTGGTACAATCAGGGCTGAAACAGTTGAAAACATTTGTGATCAGAATGAAACTTTCACCCTGCAGCGGAGTGTGCGCTGATATGAAACTTCCTGGCACATTAAAGATGTGTGCCGGAACCGGTACTCGAAGCTGGGACCTTTGCCTTTCGCGTGCAAGCGCACTACCGACTGTGTTATCCCGACACGACTCACGATGCCGCCTCACAACTCTACTTTCGCCAATACCTCGCCTCCTACTTTCCAAACTCCACAGAAGCTCTCCTGCGAACCATGCACGTTGGTACAATCAGGGCTGAAACAGTTGAAAACATTTGTGATCAGAATGAAACTTTCACCCTGCAGCGGAGTGTGCGCTGATATGAAACTTCCTGGCACATTAAAGTTGTGTGCCGGAACCGGTACTCGAAGCTGGGACCTTTGCCTTTCGCGTGCAAGCGCACTACCGACTGTGTTATCCCGACACGACTCACGATGCCGCCTCACAACTCTACTTTCGCCAATACCTCGCCTCCTACTTTCCAAACTCCACAGAAGCTCTCCTGCGAACCATGCACGTTGGTACAATCAGGGCTGAAACAGTTGAAAACATTTGTGATCAGAATGAAACTTTCACCCTGCAGCGGAGTGTGAGCTGATATGAAACTTCCTGGTACATTAAAGTTATGTGCCGGAACCGGTACTCGAAGCTGGGACCTTTGTCTTTCGCGTGCAAGCGCACCTCGACTGTGTTACCCCGACACAACTCACGATACCGCCTCACTACTCTACTTTCGCCAATACCTCGCCTCCTACTTTCCAAACTCCACAGAAGCTCTCCTGCGAACCATGCACGTTGGTACAATCAGGGCTGAAACAGTTGAAAACATTTGTGATCAGAATGAAACTTTCACCCTGCAGCGGAGTGTGCGCTGATATGAAACTTCCTGGCACATTAAAGTTATGTGCCGGAACCGGTACTCGAAGCTGGGACCTTTGCCTTTCGCGTGCAAGCGCACTACCGACTGTGTTATCCCGACACGACTCACGATGCCGCCTCACAACTCTACTTTCGCCAATACCTCGCCTCCAACTTTCCAAACTCCACAGAAACTCTTCTGCGAACCATGCACGTTGGTACAATCAGGGCTGAAACAGTTGAAAACATTTGTGATCAGAATGAAACTTTCACCCTGCAGCGGAGTGTGCGCTGATATGAAACTTCCTGGCACATTAAAGTTATGTGCCGGAACCGGTACTCGAAGCTGGGACCCTTGCCTTTCGCGTGCAAGTGCACTACCGACTGTGTTATCCCGACACGACTCACAATGCCGCCTCACAACTCTACTTTCGCCAATACCTCGCCTCCTACTTTCCAAACTCCACAGAAGCTCTCCTGCGAAACATGCACGTTGGTACAATCAGGGCTGAAACAGTTGAAAACATTTGTGATCAGAATGAAACTTTCACCCTGCAGCGGAGTGTGCGCTGGTATGAAACTTCCTGTCACATTAAAGTTGTGTGCCGGAACCGGTACTCGAAGCTGGGACCTTTGCCTTTCGTGTGCAAGCGCACTACCGACTGTGTTATCCTGACACGACTCACGATGCCGCCTCACAACTCTACTTTCGCCAATACCTCGCCTCCTACTTTCCAAACTCCACAGAAGCTCTCCTGCGAACCATGCACGTTGGTACAATCAGGGCTGAAACAGTTGAAAACATTTGTGATCAGAATGAGACTTTCACCCTGCAGCGGAGTGTGCGCTGATATGAAACTTCCTGGCACATTAAAGTTGTGTGCCGGAACCGGTACTCGAAGCTGGGACCTTTGTCTTTCGCGTGCAAGCGCACCTCGACTGTGTTACCCCGACACGACTCACGATGCCGCCTCACAACTCTACTTTCGCCAATACCTCGCCTCCTACTTTCCAAACTCCACAGAAGCTCTCCTGCGAACCATGCACGTTGGTACAATCAGGGCTGAAACAGTTGAAAACATTTGTGATCAGAATGAAACTTTCACCCTGCAGCGGAGTGTGCGCTGATATGAAACTTCCTGGCACATTAAAGTTGTGTGCCGGAACCGGTACTCGAAGCTGGGACCTTTGCCTTTCGCGTGCAAGCGCACTACCGACTGTGTTATCCCGACACGACTCACGATGCCGCCTCACAACTCTACTTTCGCCAATACCTCGCCTCCTACTTTCCAAACTCCACAGACGCTCTCCTGCGAACCATGCACGTTGGTACAATCAGGGCTGAAACAGTTGAAAACATTTGTGATCAGAATGAAACTTTCACCCTGCAGCGGAGTGTGCGCTGATATGAAACTTCCTGGTACATTAAAGTTATGTGCCGGAACCGGTACTCGAAGCTGGGACCTTTGCCTTTCGCGTGCAAGGGCACTACCGACTGTGTTATCCCGACACGACTCACAATGCCGCCTCACAACTCTACTTTCGCCAATACCTCGCCTCCTACTTTCCAAACTCCACAGAAGCTCTCCTGCGAACCATGCACGTTGGTACAATCAGGGCTGAAACAGTTGAAAACATTTGTGATCAGAATGAAACTTTCACCCTGCAGCGGAGTGTGCGCTGATATGAAACTTCCTGGCACATTAAAGTTGTGTGCCGGAACCGGTACTTGAAGCTGGGACCTTTGCCTTTCGCGAGCAAGCGCACTACCGACTGTGTTATCCCGACACGACTCACGATGCCGCCTCACAACTCTACTTTCGCCAATACCTCGCCTCCTACTTTCCAAACTCCACAGAAGCTCTCCTGCGAACCATGCACGTTGGTACAATCAGGGCTGAAACAGTTGAAAACATTTGTGATCAGAATGAAACTTTCACCCTGCAGCGGAGTGTGCGCTGATATGAAACTTCCTGGCACATTAAAGTTATGTGCCGGAACCGGTACTCGAAGCTGGGACCTTTGCCTTTCGCGTGCAAGCGCACTACCGACTGTGTTATCCCGACACGACTCACAATGCCGCCTCACAACTCTACTTTCGCCAATACCTCGCCTCCTACTTTCCAAACTCCACAGAAGCTCTCCTGCGAACCATGCACGTTGGTACAATCAGGGCTGAAACAGTTGAAAACAATTGTGATCAGAATGAAACTTTCACCCTGCAGCGGAGTGTGCGCTGATATGAAACATCCTGGTACATTAAAGTTATGTGCCGGAACCGGTACTCGAAGCTGGGACCTTTGCCTTTCGTGTGCAAGCGCACTACCGACTGTGTTATCCCGACACGACTCACGATGCCGCCTCACAACTCTACTTTCGCCAATACCTCGCCTCCTACTTTCCAAACTCCACAGAAGCTCTCCTGCGAACCATGCACGTTGGTACAATCAGGGATGAAACAGTTGAAAACAATTGTGATCAGAATGAAACTTTCACCCTGCAGCGGAGTGTGCGCTGATATGAAACATCCTGGTACATTAAAGTTATGTGCCGGAACCGGTACTCGAAGCTGGGACCTTTGCCTTTCGCGTGCAAGCGCACTACCGACTGTGTTATCCCGACACGACTCACGATGCCGCCTCACAACTCTACTTTCGCCAATACCTCGCCTCCTACTTTCCAAACTCCACAGAAGCTCTCCTGCGAACCATGCACGTTGGTACAATCAGGGCTGAAACAGTTGAAAACATTTGTGATCAGAATGAAACTTTCACCCTGCAGCGGAGTGTGCGCTGATATGAAACTTCCTGGTACATTAAAGTTATGTGCCGGAACCGGTACTCGAAGCTGGGACCTTTGCCTTTCGCGTGCAAGCGCACTACCGACTGTGTTATCCCGACACGACTCACGATGCCGCCTCACAACTCTACTTTCGCCAATACCTCGCCTCCTACTTTCCAAACTCCACAGAAGCTCTCCTGCGAACCATGCACGTTGGTACAATCAGGGCTGAAACAGTTGAAAACAATTGTGATCAGAATGAAACTTTCACCCTGCAGCGGAGTGTGCGCTGATATGAAACTTCCTGGTACATTAAAGTTATGTGCCGGAACCGGTACTCGAAGCTGGGACCTTTGCCTTTCGCGTGCAAGCGCACTACCGACTGTGTTATCCCGACACGACTCACGATGCCGCCTCACAACTCTACTTTCGCCAATACCTCGCCTCCTACTTTCCAAACTCCACAGAAGCTCTCCTGCGAACCATGCACGTTGGTACAATCAGGGCTGAAACAGTTGAAAACATTTGTGATCAGAATGAAACTTTCACCCTGCAGCGGAGTGTGCGCTGATATGAAACTTCCTGGTACATTAAAGTTATGTGCCGGAACCGGTACTCGAAGCTGGGACCTTTGCCTTTCGCGTGCAAGCGCACCTCGACTGTGTTACCCCGACACGACTCACGATGCCGCCTCACAACTCTACTTTCGCCAATACCTCGCCTCCTCCTTTCCAAACTCCACAGAAGCTCTCCTGCGAACCATGCACGTTGGTACAATCAGGGCTGAAACAGTTGAAAACATTTGTGATCAGAATGAAACTTTCACCCTGCAGCGGAGTGTGCGCTGATATGAAACTTCCTGGCACATTAAAGATGTGTGCCGGAACCGGTACTCGAAGCTGGGACCTTTGCCTTTCGCGTGCAAGCGCACTACCGACTGTGTTATCATGACACGACTCACGATGCCGCCTCACAACTCTACTTTCGCCAATACCTCGCCTCCTACTTTCCAAACTCCACAGAAGCTCTCCTGCGAACCATGCACGTTGGTACAATCAGGGCTGATACAGTTGAAAACAATTGTTATCAGAATGAAACTTTCACCCTGCAGCGGAGTGTGCGCTGATATGAAACATCCTGGTACATTAAAGTTATGTGCCGGAACCGGTACTCGAAGCAGGGACCTTTGCCTTTCGCGTGCAAGCGCACTACCGACTGTGTTATCCCGACACGACTCACAATGCCGCCTCACAACTCTACTTTCGCCAATACCTCGCCTCCTACTTTCCAAACTCCACAGAAGCTCTCCTGCGAACCATGCACGTTGGTACAATCAGGGCTGAAACAGTTGAAAACAATTGTGATCAGAATGAAACTTTCACCCTGCAGCGGAGTGTGCGCTGATATGAAACATCCTGGCACATTAAAGTTATGTGCCGGAACCGGTACTCGAAGCTGGGACCTTTGCCTTTCGCGTGCAAGCGCACTACCGACTGTGTTATCCCGACACGACTCACAATGCCGCCTCACAACTCTACTTTCGCCAATACCTCGCCTCCTACTTTCCAAACTCCACAGAAGCTCTCCTGCGAACCATGCACGTTGGTACAATCAGGGCTGAAACAGTTGAAAACATTTGTGATCAGAATGAAACTTTCACCCTGCAGCGGAGTGTGTGCTGATATGAAACTTCCTGGTACATTAAAGTTATGTGCCGGAACTGGTACTCGAAGCTGGGACCTTTGTCTTTCGCGTGCAAGCGCACCTCGACTGTGTTACCCCGACACAACTCACGATGCCGCCTCACAACTCTACTTTCGCCAATACCTCGCCTCCTACTTTCCAAACTCCACAGAAGCTCTCCTGCGAACCATGCACGTTGGTACAATCAGGGCTGAAACAGTTGAAAACATTTGTGATCAGAATGAAACTTTCACCCTGCAGCGGAGTGTGCGCTGATATGAAACTTCCTGGTACATTAAAGTTATGTGCCGGAACCGGTACTCGAAGCTGGGACCTTTGCCTTTCGCGTGCAAGCGCACTACCGACTGTGTTATCCCGACACGACTCACGATGCCGCCTCACAACTCTACTTTCGCCAATACCTCGCCTCCTACTTTCCAAACTCCACAGAAGCTCTCCTGCGAACCATGCACGTTGGTACAATCAGGGCTGATACAGTTGAAAACAATTGTTATCAGAATGAAACTTTCACCCTGCAGCGGAGTGTGCGCTGATATGAAACATCCTGGTACATTAAAGTTATGTGCCGGAACCGGTACTCGAAGCTGGGACCTTTGCCTTTCGCGTGCAAGCGCACTACCGACTGTGTTATCCCGACACGACTCACAATGCCGCCTCACAACTCTACTTTCGCCAATACCTCGCCTCCTACTTTCCAAACTCCACAGAAGCTCTCCTGCGAACCATGCACGTTGGTACAATCAGGGCTGAAACAGTTGAAAACAATTGTGATCAGAATGAAACTTTCACCCTGCAGCGGAGTGTGCGCTGATATGAAACATCCTGGCACATTAAAGTTATGTGCCGGAACCGGTACTCGAAGCTGGGACCTTTGCCTTTCGCGTGCAAGCGCACTACCGACTGTGTTATCCCGACACGACTCACAATGCCGCCTCACAACTCTACTTTCGCCAATACCTCGCCTCCTACTTTCCAAACTCCACAGAAGCTCTCCTGCGAACCATGCACGTTGGTACAATCAGGGCTGAAACAGTTGAAAACAATTGTGATCAGAATGAAACTTTCACCCTGCAGCGGAGTGTGCGCTGATATGAAACATCCTGGTATATTAAAGTTATGTGCTGGAACCGGTACTCGAAGCTGGGACCTTTGCCTTTCGCGTGCAAGCGCACTACCGACTGTGTTATCCCGACACGACTCACGATGCCGCCTCACAACTCTACTTTCGCCAATACCTCGCCTCCTACTTTCCAAACTCCACAGAAGCTCTCCTGCGAACCATGCACGTTGGTACAATCAGGGCTGAAACAGTTGAAAACATTTGTGATCAGAATGAAACTTTCACCCTGCAGCGGAGTGTGTGCTGATATGAAACTTCCTGGTACATTAAAGTTATGTGCCGGAACCGGTACTCGAAGCTGGGACCTTTGCCTTTCGCGTGCAAGCGCACTACCGACTGTGTTATCCCGACACGACTCACGATGCCGCCTCACAACTCTACTTTCGCCAATACCTCGCCTCCTACTTTCCAAACTCCACAGAAGCTCTCCTGCGAACCATGCACGTTGGTACAATCAGGGCTGAAACAGTTGAAAACATTTGTGATCAGAATGAGACTTTCACCCTGCAGCGGAGTGTGCGCTGATATGAAACTTCCTGGCACATTAAAGTTGTGTGCCGGAACCGGTACTCGAAGCTGGGACCTTTGCCTTTCGCGTGCAAGCGCACTACCGACTGTGTTATCCCGACACGACTCACGATGCCGCCTCACAACTCTACTTTCGCCAATACCTCGCCTCCTACTTTCCAAACTCCACAGAAGCTCTCCTGAGAACCATGCACGTTGGTACAATCAGGGCTGAAACAGTTGAAAACATTTGTGATCAGAATGAAACTTTCACCCTGCAGCGGAGTGTGCGCTGATATGAAACTTCCTGGCACATTAAAGTTGTGTGCCGGAACCGGTACTCGAAGCTGGGACCTTTGCCTTTCGCGTGCAAGCGCACTACCGACTGTGTTATCCCGACACGACTCACGATGCCGCCTCACAACTCTACTTTCGCCAATACCTCGCCTCCTACTTTCCAAACTCCACAGAAGCTCTCCTGCGAACCATGCACGTTGGTACAATCAGGGCTGAAACAGTTGAAAACATTTGTGATCAGAATGAAACTTTCACCCTGCAGCGGAGTGTGCGCTGGTATGAAACTTCCTGTCACATTAAAGTTTTGTGCCGGAACCGGTACTCGAAGCTGGGACCTTTGCCTTTCGCGTGCAAGCGCACTACCGACTGTGTTATCCCGACACGACTCACGATGCCGCCTCACAACTCTACTTTCGCCAATACCTCGCCTCCTACTTTCCAAACTCCACAGAAGCTCTCCTGCGAACCATGCACGTTGGTACAATCAGGGCTGAAACAGTTGAAAACATTTGTGATCAGAATGAAACTTTCACCCTGCAGCGGAGTGTGCGCTGATATGAAACTTCCTGGTACATTAAAGTTATGTGCCGGAACCGGTACTCGAAGCTGGGACCTTTGCCTTTCGCGTGCAAGCGCACCTCGACTGTGTTACCCCGACACGACTCACGATGCCGCCTCACAACTCTACTTTCGCCAATACCTCGCCTCCTACTTTCCAAACTCCACAGAAGCTCTCCTGCGAACCATGCACGTTGGTACAATCAGGGCTGAAACAGTTGAAAACATTTGTGATCAGAATGAAACTTTCACCCTGCAGCGGAGTGTGCGCTGATATGAAACTTCCTGGCACATTAAAGTTGTGTGCCGGAACCGGTACTCGAAGCTGGGACCTTTGCCTTTCGCGTGCAAGCGCACTACCGACTGTGTTATCCCGACACGACTCACGATGCCGCCTCACAACTCTACTTTCGCCAATACCTCGCCTCCTACTTTCCAAACTCCACAGAAGCTCTCCTGCGAACCATGCACGTTGGTACAATCAGGGCTGAAACAGTTGAAAACATTTGTGATCAGAATGAAACTTTCACCCTGCAGCGGAGTGTGCGCTGATATGAAACTTCCTGGCACATTAAAGTTGTGTGCCGGAACCGGTACTCGAAGCTGGGACCTTTGCCTTTCGCGTGCAAGCGCACTACCGACTGTGTTATCCCGACACGACTCACGATGCCGCCTCACAACTCTACTTTCGCCAATACCTCGCCTCCTACTTTCCAAACTCCACAGAAGCTCTCCTGCGAACCATGCACGTTGGTACAATCAGGGCTGAAACAGTTGAAAACATTTGTGATCAGAATGAAACTTTCACCCTGCAGCGGAGTGTGCGCTGGTATGAAACTTCCTGTCACATTAAAGTTGTGTGCCGGAACCGGTACTCGAAGCTGGGACCTTTGCCTTTCGCGTGCAAGCGCACTACCGACTGTGTTATCCCGACACGACTCACGATGCCGCCTCACAACTCTACTTTCGCCAATACCTCACCTCCTACTTTCCAAACTCCACAGAAGCTCTCCTGCGAACCATGCACGTTGGTACAATCAGGGCTGAAACAGTTGAAAACATTTGTGATCAGAATGAAACTTTCACCCTGCAGCGGAGTGTGCGCTGATATGAAACTTCCTGGTACATTAAAGTTATGTGCCGGAACCGGTACTCGAAGCTGGGACCTTTGCCTTTCGCGTGCAAGCGCACCTCGACTGTGTTACCCCGACACGACTCACGATGCCGCCTCACAACTCTACTTTCGCCAATACCTCGCCTCCTACTTTCCAAACTCCACAGAAGCTCTCCTGCGAACCATGCACGTTGGTACAATCAGGGCTGAAACAGTTGAAAACATTTGTGATCAGAATGAAACTTTCACCCTGCAGCGGAGTGTGCGCTGATATGAAACTTCCTGGCACATTAAAGTTGTGTGCCGGAACCGGTACTCGAAGCTGGGACCTTTGCCTTTCGCGTGCAAGCGCACTACCGACTGTGTTATCCCGACACGACTCACGATGCCGCCTCACAACTCTACTTTCGCCAATACCTCGCCTCCTACTTTCCAAACTCCACAGAAGCTCTCCTGCGAACAATGCACGTTGGTACAATCAGGGCTGAAACAGTTGAAAACATTTGTGATCAGAATGAAACTTTCACCCTGCAGCGGAGTGTGCGCTGATATGAAACTTCCTGGCACATTAAAGTTGTGTGCCGGAACCGGTACTCGAAGCTGGGACCTTTGCCTTTCGCGTGCAAGCGCACTACCGACTGTGTTATCCCGACACGACTCACGATGCCGCCTCACAACTCTACTTTCGCCAATACCTCGCCTCCTACTTTCCAAACTCCACAGAAGCTCTCCTGCGAACCATGCACGTTGGTACAATCAGGGCTGAAACAGTTGAAAACATTTGTGATCAGAATGAAACTTTCACCCTGCAGCGGAGTGTGCGCTGATATGAAACTTCCTGGCACATTAAAGTTGTATGCCGGAACCGGTACTCGAAGCTGGGACCTTTGCCTTTCGCGTGCAAGCGCACTACCGACTGTTATCCCGACACAACTCACGATGCCGCCTCACAACTCTACTTTCGCCAATACCTCGCCTCCTACTTTCCAAACTCCACAGAAGCTCTCCTGCGAACCATGCACGTTGGTACAATCAGGGCTGAAACAGTTGAAAACAATTGTGATCAGAATGAAACTTTCACCCTGCAGCGGAGTGTGCGCTGATATGAAACTTCCTGGCACATTAAAGTTATGTGCCGGAACCGGTACTCGAAGCTGGGACCTTTGCCTTTCGCGTGCAAGCGCACTACCGACTGTGTTATCCCGACACGACTCACGATGCCGCCTCACAACTCTACTTTCGCCAATACCTCGCCTCCTACTTTCCAAACTCCACAGAAGCTCTCCTGCGTACCATGCACGTTGGTACAATCAGGGCTGAAACAGTTGAAAACATTTGTGATCAGAATGAAACTTTCACCCTGCAGCGGAGTGTGCGCTGGTATGAAACTTCCTGTCACATTAAAGTTGTGTGCCGGAACCGGTACTCGAAGCTGGGACCTTTGCCTTTCGCGTGCAAGCGCACTACCGACTGTGTTATCCCGACACGACTCACGATGCCGCCTCACAACTCTACTTTCGCCAATACCTCGCCTCCTACTTTCCAAACTCCACAGAAGCTCTCCTGCGAACCATGCACGTTGGTACAATCAGGGCTGAAACAGTTGAAAACATTTGTGATCAGAATGAAACTTTCACCCTGCAGCGGAGTGTGTGCTGATATGAAACTTCCTGGTACATTAAAGTTATGTAACGGAACCGGTACTCGAAGCTGGGACCTTTGTCTTTCGCGTGCAAGCGCACCTCGACTGTGTTACCCCGACACGACTCACGATGCCGCCTCACAACTCTACTTTCGCCAATACCTCGCCTCCTACTTTCCAAACTCCACAGAAGCTCTCCTGCGAACCATGCACGTTGGTACAATCAGGGCTGAAACAGTTGAAAACATTTGTGATCAGAATGAAACTTTCACCCTGCAGCGGAGTGTGCGCTGATATGAAACTTCCTGGCACATTAAAGTTATGTGCCGGAACCGGTACTCGAAGCTGGGACCTTTGCCTTTCGCGTGCAGGTGCACTACCGACTGTGTTATCCCGACACGACTCACGATGCCGCCTCACAACTCTACTTTCGCCAATACCTCGCCTCCTACTTTCCAAACTCCACAGAAACTCTCCTGCGAACCATGCACGTTGGTACAATCAGGGCTGAAACAGTTGAAAACATTTGTGAACAGAATGAAACTTTCACCCTGCAGCGGAGTGTGCGCTGATATGAAACTTCCTGGTACATTAAAGTTATGTGCCAGAACCGGTACTCGAAGCTGGGACCTTTGCCTTTCGCGTGCAAGCGCACTACCGACTGTGTTATCCCGACACGACTCACGATGCCGCCTCACAACTCTACTTTCGCCAATACCTCGCCTCCTACTTTCCAAACTCCACAGAAGCTCTCCTGCGAACCATGCACGTTGGTACAATCAGGGCTGAAACAGTTGAAAACAATTGTGATCAGAATGAAACTTTCACCCTGCAGCGGAGTGTGCGCTGATATGAAACATCCTGGTACATTAAAGTTATGTGCCGGAACCGGTACTCGAACCTGGGACCTTTGCCTTTCGCGTGCAAGCGCACTACCGACTGTGTTATCCCGACACGACTCACGATGCCGCCTCACAACTCTACTTTCGCCAATACCTCGCCTCCTACTTTCCAAACTCCACAGAAGCTCTCCTGCGAACCATGCACGTTGGTACAATCAGGGCTGAAACAGTTGAAAACATTTGTGATCAGAATGAAACTTTCACCCTGCAGCGGAGTGTGCGCTGATATGAAACTTCCTGGCACATTAAAGTTGTATGCCGGAACCGGTACTCGAAGCTGGGACCTTTGCCTTTCGCGTGCAAGCGCACTACCGACTGTTATCCCGACTCGACTCACGATGCCGCCTCACAACTCTACTTTCGCCAATACCTCGCCTCCTACTTTCCAAACTCCACAGAAGCTCTCCTGCGAACCATGCACGTTGGTACAATCAGGGCTGAAACAGTTGAAAACATTTGTGATCAGAATGAAACTTTCACCCTGCAGCGGAGTGTGCACTGATATGAAACTTCCTGGTACATTAAAGTTATGTGCCGGAACCGGTACTCGAAGCTGGGACCTTTGCCTTTCGCGTGCAAGCGCACTACCGACTGTGTTATCCCGACACGACTCACGATGCCGCCTCACAACTCTACTTTCGCCAATACCTCGCCTCCTACTTTCCAAACTCCACAGAAGCTCTCCTGTGAACCATGCACGTTGGTACAATCAGGGCTGAAACAGTTGAAAACAATTGTGATCAGAATGAAACTTTCACCCTGCAGCGGAGTGTGCGCTGATATGAAACATCCTGGTACATTAAAGTTATGTGCCGGAACCGGTACTCGAAGCTGGGACCTTTGCCTTTCGCGTGCAAGCGCACTACCGACTGTGTTATCCCGACACGACTCACGATGCCGCCTCACAACTCTACTTTCGCCAATACCTCGCCTCCTACTTTCCAAACTCCACAGAAGCTCTCCTGCGAACCATGCACGTTGGTACAATCAGGGCTGAAACAGTTGAAAACATTTGTGATCAGAATGAAACTTTCACCCTGCAGCGGAGTGTGCGCTGATATGAAACTTCCTGGCACATTAAAGTTGTGTGCCGGAACCGGTACTCGAAGCTGGGACCTTTGCCTTTCGCGTGCAAGCGCACTACCGACTGTGTTATCCCGACACGACTCACGATGCCGCCTCACAACTCTACTTTCGCCAATACCTCGCCTCCTACTTTCCAAACTCCACAGAAGCTCTCCTGCGAACCATGCACGTTGGTACAATCAGGGCTGAAACAGTTGAAAACATTTGTGATCAGAATGAAACTTTCACCCTGCAGCGGAGTGTGCGCTGGTATGAAACTTCCTGTCACATTAAAGTTGTGTGCCGGAACCGGTACTCGAAGCTGGGACCTTTGCCTTTCGCGTGCAAGCGCACTACCGACTGTGTTATCCCGACACGACTCACGATGCCGCCTCACAACTCTACTTTCGCCAATACCTCGCCTCCTACTTTCCAAACTCCACAGAAGCTCTCCTGCGAACCATGCACGTTGGTACAATCAGGGCTGAAACAGTTGAAAACATTTGTGATCAGAATGAAACTTTTACCCTGCAGCGGAGTGTGCGCTGATATGAAACTTCCTGGCACATTAAAGTTATGTGCCGGAACCGGTACTCGAAGCTGGGACCTTTGCCTTTCGCGTGCAAGCGCACCTCGACTGTGTTACCCCGACACGACGCACGATGCCGCCTCACAACTCTACTTTCGCCAATACCTCGCCTCCTACTTTCCAAACTCCACAGAAGCTCTCCTGCGAACCATGCACGTTGGTACAATCAGGGCTGAAACAGTTGAAAACATTTGTGATCAGAATGAAACTTTCACCCTGCAGCGGAGTGTGCGCTGATATGAAACTTCCTGGCACATTAAAGTTATGTGCCGGAACCGGTACTCGAAGCTGGGACCTTTGCCTTTCGCGTGCAAGCGCACTACCGACTGTGTTATCCCGACACGACTCACGATGCCGCCTCACAACTCTACTTTCGCCAATACCTCGCCTCCTACTTTCCAAACTCCACAGAAACTCTCCTGCGAACCATGCACGTTGGTACAATCAGGGCTGAAACAGTTGAAAACATTTGTGATCAGAATGAAACTTTCACCCTGCAGCGGAGTGTGCGCCGATATGAAACTTCCTGGCACATTAAAGTTATGTGCCGGAACCGGTACTCGAAGCTGGGACCTTTGCCTTTCGCGTGCAAGCGCACTACCGACTGTGTTATCCCGACACGACTCACAATGCCGCCTCACAACTCTACTTTCACCAATACCTTGCCTCCTACTTTCCAAACTCCACAGAAGCTCTCCTGCGAACCATGCACGTTGGTACAATCAGGGCTGAAACAGTTGAAAACATTTGTGATCAGAATGAAACTTTCACCCTGCAGCGGAGTGTGCGCTGATATGAAACTTCCTGGCACATTAAAGTTGTGTGCCGGAACCGGTACTTGAAGCTGGGGCCTTTGCCTTTCGCGTGCAAGCGCACTACCGACTGTGTTATCCCGACACGACTCACGATGCCGCCTCACAACTCTACTTTCGCCAATACCTCGCCTCCTACTTTCCAAACTCCACAGAAGCTCTCCTGCGAACCATGCACGTTGGTACAATCAGGGCTGAAACAGTTGAAAACATTTGTGATCAGAATGAAACTTTCACCCTGCAGCGGAGTGTGTGCTGATATGAAACTTCCTGGTACATTAAAGTTATGTGCCGGAACCGGTACTCGAAGCTGGGACCTTTGTCTTTCGCGTGCAAGCGCACCTCGACTGTGTTACCCCGACACGACTCACGATGCCGCCTCACAACTCTACTTTCGCCAATACCTCGCCTCCTACTTTCCAAACTCCACAGAAGCTCTCCTGCGAACCATGCACGTTGGTACAATCAGGGCTGAAACAGTTGAAAACATTTGTGATCAGAAAGAAACTTTCACCCTGCAGCGGAGTGTGCGCTGATATTAAACTTCCTGGTACATTAAAGTTATGTGCCGGAACCGGTACTCGAAGCTGGGACCTTTGCCTTTCGCGTGCAAGCGCACTACCGACTGTGTTATCCCGACACGACTCACGATGCCGCCTCACAACTCTACTTTCGCCAATACCTCGCCTCCTACTTTCCAAACTCCACAGAAGCTCTCCTGCGAACCATGCACGTTGGTACAATCAGGGCTGAAACAGTTGAAAACAATTGTGATCAGAATGAAACTTTCACCCTGCAGCGTAGTGTGCGCTTATATGAAACTTCCTGGCACATTAAAGTTATGTGCCGGAACCGGTACTCGAAGCTGGGACCTTTGCCTTTCGCGTGCAAGCGCACTACCGACTGTGTTATCCCGACACGACTCACGATGCCGCCTCACAACTCTACTTTCGCCAATACCTCGCCTCCTACTTTCCAAACTCCACAGAAGCTCTCCTGCGAACCATGCACGTTGGTACAATCAGGGCTGAAACAGTTGAAAACAATTGTGATCAGAATGAAACTTTCACCCTGCAGCGGAGTGTGCGCTTATATGAAACTTCCTGGCACATTAAAGTTATGTGCCGGAACCGGTACTCGAAGCTGGGACCTTTGCCTTTCGCGTGCAAGCGCACTACCGACTGTGTTATCCCGACACGACTCACGATGCCGCCTCACAACTCTACTTTCGCCAATACCTCGCCTCCTACTTTCCAAACTCCACAGAAGCTCTCCTGCGAACCATGCAAGACTACCACTCCTGGAAGAAAGGATATGGTGGAGACATGGCTTAGCCACAGCCACAGAGTAACATCTGTGCCACAGCCTAAGGGATGTTTCCAGAATGGAACTTTCACTCTGCAGCGGAGTGTGCGCTGATATGAAACTTCCTGACAGAGCTTCTGTGGAGTTTGGAAAGTAGGAGGCGAGGTCCTGGCGGAAGTAGAGTTGTGAGGCGGCATCGTGAGTCGTGACGGGATAGCACAGTCGGTACTGCGCTTGCCCGCGAAAGGCATAGGTCCCAGGTTCGAGTCCCGGTTCCGGCACACAATTTTAATCTGCCAGGAAGTTTTTTAACATTTGTGATGTTTTGTAAATTTTAAAAATAATGAAAAAATCTCACGAGGTTCAAAATACAGTTTTTTTTTTCAATCATATAAACTGCTGTTGTTATATGTTGTGGTCTTTAGTCCGCAGGCTGGTTTGATGCAGCTCTCCACGCTATCCTGTACTGTGCAAGTCTCTTCATCTGAGAATACGTACGGCAACCTACATCCTTTTGAATCTGCTTACTGTATTCGTCCCTCCGTCTCTCTCTAGGATTTTTGCCCCTCACACTTCCTTCTAAAGCTAAGTTGACAATTCCTTGATGTCTCAGAAATTGTTCCACCTTCTCTTAGTCAGGATATGACAGAAACTCCTTTCCTCTCCAATTCTGTTGATCACCTCTTCCATAGTTACGTGATGTACCCAACTAATCATCATTCGTCTGGAGCACCACATTTCAAAAGCTTATATCTTTTTGTTTGAGCTCCTTATCGTTCACGTTTCACACCCGTACAATGTTACGCTCCAGTCAAATGCTTTCCGAAAGGAGGGTACGTTACAACAAACATCCAAATGCTTTGAGTGCTCACCATGAAAGTCAGCACATAAGTGTATGTTTTCATGAAATAGATAATACATAATGTGAAAACCAGCGAGTTTAACATAGCGGTAGGTACCTTGCGACTTTGACACCTTTGGCCATCACCGTGAAATGTGGCGTATATGTGTATGATTTCATATACAGGAGGGAGAGGAGTAGGTGGAGGAGGAGACAGATAAAAAGGGGAGAGAGGAGGCGGACAGACAGGGGATAGAGGAGGAGACGAACAGACGGGAGAAGTGGATAGACAGAGGGGAGATGAGGATAGACAGGTGAAAGGAGATGAACAGAGGGAGGGGGAGGAGAAAACGGACAGCGGATGGGACAGTGGGAGATGGGGGTGGGGGGAGGAGCAGGTGAACAGCGAGAAGGGAAAGGTGGAGATGGACTGATGCAAGGTTGGAAACCTCACGTATATTTGTTCCTTTATTCGTATTTTATGCGCCGCTGTACCGTTCATCTGTTTGCGATAAAACTTCGTCAACTCTAAAGTACTAGAATAATCAAGTCAACAAAGTGAAATGAACGTCATTTATACTTCTCCTTTATGTATCATTAAATTTCAATAAATGTGTTTCTTATCGACTATAAAATGAATTTTTATTTCTATCATTCATAATTAAACGTGCTAACAGTTTTAAATTTCATACGTCATTTGCACAATTATTTCTTTCGTGGCAGCAACTCGCCGGGATATAAAAATGGACGTGTGTCCGTATATTTCAGTTTGTGGGCAAACCTACTCACTGGAGACGAATGGCGTTTATTCATCGGAGTCGCCTTGACTCTCGCGTTGTGCACAAGGTTGTCTTAATCTCAGTGCAAGGCAGCGGGTGAGAGTGGCGAGCAAAATTCTGCGAACTATGATGCAATAAAAACACTTAGGGAAAGCTATACACTCTGTGACTTATGAGGAAAGCCAGGCACAGCAACCTTCAGTCTCGCATTGTGCACTGTAGTGGTTTGCTTACTCGTAGATGTAAGTGGATGGAAGATTTCAGTTCGCCACTATTTATTATAGTCACTTAGCATATGTAATCGTAGTTCTGCTTACGACAAAATGTTTTGCCTAGCGCATCTCATATTGATCAGCTGCTACGGCTTAGATTGGGCACAGATATAAATTAAATACATGATAAAAAATTAGTTGCAATGAATACAACAATTTCTTGCCGAAATTATCACGATAGGAATATAGAAAAAAGTGTTGCGTCGTTGGTACTAGCTATGAGATCACAAAGAGGGCACTTGTGGCGAAACGCACCGGCAGTTTCCGTACCAAGACCTGATAATTAGGTAGACCATAGTGTAGTACATACCGTCACGACATTCAGTGCTGTGAAAATTGTTGCAACGACACCAGTGCCCTTAGCGGTGGACGAGCTTGTGTTGTGCTTCCCACAGTCTTACTCTCAACTCGGCTCTCTTATACACGAATATTTTTTGTAAGTAAAATTAAGTTTCCTTCGAAAGCGAATACACGGAATATTCTTACTGTTTTGTGGCTGAGACGTAGGGAAAAAAGTGGAATTGGTTTCTTCTGTGTTGGGAACCAGTTTTATTGCTGTTGAGGTCTATCAGGTTTTTCTTTCAGCTACAGTTGTTGTGGTTTGTTTGGCACATTCATTGATCTCACTGTAACTATTACGACAGAAACCTTACGTTCCTGGGTATATACGACGTCTTTAAGCAACAATTAATAACATATTGCAGCGGGTTATTATCACCTGGTAACTAAATAAATGTATCCTCAACTTACGTAAAGCAGCATTACAAACAAATGCCAGGCTGTTTCACACATATAAATGTTTATGACGTCATACATCCTACATATATATTTAATTCCGCAAGTATATACAGCGAAAAAATTAAATACTATCTGAAAACTGTGTTGCGAGTACAGTCGTCAGTAAAGAATTAACAAATTAAAGCGCACTGTCTGCTAGTGAAGGCTGCCCATGACAGTGAAAATGTAGTAACCGACGTACTTTTTTGCTTTCGTCAATTTGTCGAGGGAGTCAGCGAGAAAAAGTTTCGTAAAGATACAGAGCTAATTTCGTGCCGTTTTTCTACTATGTATTTACATGCAAATTTTGCTGGAGATCTTTCCAAAATACTTTCAGGCCGCCGGCCGCGGTGGCCGAGGAGACTGAGGCGCTCCAGTCACGGTCTGCACGGCCACTACGGTCGGGGCTTCGAATCCCCCCTCGGGCATGGATATTTGTGCCGTCCTTAGGATTAGCTAGTTCATAAGTAGTTTGTAAGCATAGGGACTGATGACCCCATAGTTAATTCCCATAAGTTCTACAAACATTTGAAAGTTTGAACTTTCAGGACTCAACTCTTGCGCAAACAGATTCGCACAGTATTTCCTGAACTTAGCTTCGCCTCATACCCGCCAATGCAAACGCGCTGTTTTAGCGTCTGTTGCATTCACCTCGTCACTTAACATAGCTACTCCTCTCATTAACTCAAAAGTAATGACACAGGGATGTACTTGTGATGGAGTATCCGCGAGGCAAGTGAAATAAATCACGGTTTCCAGTAGTCTTGTGACGGGCAGTCCTTCCGTCGAGGATCAGTACCGTTTTGCCCACAATGTGCATGGGAGCGAAACAACGAGGTGCCTTCAAGTTATAACAACTCCGGTCTTTTTCCTCAGGACTGGATAATGATAGAAACACGTAGATTGTTTTAAAATCCGCGCTCAATCACTGTAAATGCATGATGGCGGAATATAGAACTCTAGCGGCAGGGGAGAGAGTTAGGACTGTTACTGATACAGGGTGTCCACCGAATTTTATTAGTTTTTACTGACTTATGCGTGTCAATTACTGGAGTGAATGTGAAGTTAAAATTCTAGAAGGTAATTGTACTACTGACATATATATGTAAATTATTCTACGAATAACGTGTCATTTTTATTGGCTGTTGATGGAGCGCGGGTTTTCAAGGTATGCTGATTGGTAACGCTTTTGTTTCCAGCGAATGAGAATTAAATCAAGTCGCACATATTTTCTGGAAGAATCCGACTTGGTCTAAGAGAGAAAGAGTTAGGTTGGAACAGAGTGATGGACATGAAAGAGACACACGGACATCAACTTAGAAAAATGTTATTCTATTCCGCATCAAACTGAAAGTGTGTAGATCGAGATGTATGCGACGCCTTTGTGTATTGTTTGTGTATGGTGAAGAGTTAATAAAAAATCCGACTTTTATAAGTGAAATGTGTTATAATGAACAACCTTGAATTCGCGTGGCATGACTGAAAACTTAATATTCTAGTAGCGACTGACGTGCACGATAACTTTCTTCAAAATGCAGACACACTGTTTGATTATTTGGTACCTATTTAATTATTTTTATCAGACTGCATGACTGACTGTGTGAATGTGTGTTTAGAACAGTGTTTTTCTTTAGTACGGACTTGGCAGTAATCTTTGTGATCTGCTCACTAAGGTGAATAATAACTCATTTATTAAGAAAAATCCTTCATTATTTCGTATATTTTGGAGACCTTATACAAGAATGTTTTATTTCAACGCTACCTGTGGAATGTGTGCAGTGCGGCCAGTTTTTCAATACAGCTTTTTCTGGTCGGACAACATTGTACATCTTTTACAATGCTGATGCGGACTGTTTCGCTAGTAAATGTCAGCGTAATATGGAATAAAAATTACTGCGACCAAGATCTTGTATTTATTTAATAACTGCCAACTCTGAACGGTCGATTGCCTCCACCATGGAAGATGTTTTGCATCAATTAACTGCAGTTGGGTTATTGCGGTGAATTATTGCAATTTTACTGGCGCAGGGATAGATTGACTCCCACACTCGACCGATCTGACTCCACGCGACTACTTTTCATGGGGGACTTTGAATGACAGTGTCTACCGGAACCATCCGATTATGCTCGACGAGCTTGAATCGGCGACCTGCGAGGCATCCGACTCCATTTTAGTTGAGACGCTACATGATGTTTATTAAGGATAACAGCCAAGATCGCTTTTAATTGTTTGTTACATTATCGATTTAGGGATTAAACTGCCACCTTCGGATCGTTGATTTCATTCATCACACGACAAAGAAAAACCTTAAAAAATATGCTTATCTGCAAACATTATTGTTGGCTTGTCATCGAATCACTATCCGAAGAAGGCAATTTAATGTGCCGAAAGCGGTAAAATAATTAAAAATTAAAAGATGATTGGATGTTATCTTTAATTAACTGATTGAAAGCATCTCCCTCCAAATATGAAAAACTTTTACTACAGGATGAAAAGGCAAATTTTATAGTTCGCTTGTGCCACATGAGTACTGCAGATTGGGATGCGTTTGTAAAGACTGCGTACGATGGACGAATTTCGTTAAGCACATTGTAGGAGCTGCACTGCGTACAGCACCTTCTGTGGTCGGCTTTTCGAAGTATTTCGAAGATTTTGTGATCTTCTGTATAACATTTTTACAGATTACAAATTGAACATGCATTTTGACGCACTCGTTTTCGAGATATGTAATTTTGAAATCATGGACGTCTTTGGCGAGAAATCTGAATTAAACTGAGTGACGTTCAAGTACAAGAATATCTACATCTACATCTACATGGGATACTCTGCAAATCACATTTAAGTGCCTGGCAGAGGGTTCATCGAACCACAATTATACTATTTATCTCCCATTCCATTCTCGAATAGCGCGCGGGAAGAAAGAACACCTGAATCTCTCTGTTCGAGCTCTGATTTCTCTTATTTTATTCTGATGATCATTTCTACCTATGTAAGTGGGATTCAACAATATATTTTCGCATTCGGAGGAGAATGTTGGCGATTGGAGTTTCGCAAGTAACCCACGCCTCAGCGATAAGCGCCGTTGTTGTAATGATTCCCATCCCAGATCCTGTATCATTTCCGTAACGCTGTCTCCCCTGTATCGTGACATTACGAAACGAGCTGCCCTTCTTTGACTCTTTCGATGTCCTCCGTCAAACCCACCTGATAAGGATCCCACACTGGGCTGCAATACTCCAAAAATGGACGGACAAACGCAGTGTATGCAGTTTCTTTAGTAGTTCTGTTGCATCTTTTAAGGGTTCTGCCAATAAAACGCAGTCTCTGGTTCGCCTTTCCCACGATATTATCTACGTGTTCTTTCCAGTTTAAGTCTGAAGTAATAGTGATTCCTAGGTATTTTGTGGAGTTTACGGCCTTCACATTTGATTGATTTATGTTGTAAACAAAGTTTAACGGATTTCTTTTCGTACTCATGTGGACGACTTCACATTTCTCATTGTTTAGAGTCAATTACCAATTTTTACACCATACTGATATCTTATTCAGATCGTTCTGCAGTTGGTTTTGATCTTCAGATGATTTTACTAGACGGTAAATGACGGCGTCATCTGCAAACAACCTAAGAGAGCTACTTAGATTTTCCCCTAAATCGTTTATGTAAATAAGGAATAGCAGAGGACCAATAACACTACCCTGTGGAACGCCCGATATCACCTCTGTTTTAGTCGATGCCTTACCATCGATTACTACGAACTGTGTCCTCTCTGACAAGAAATACCCTATCCAATTGCAAATTTGGGGCGATATACCAATATATATATCGTGTAATCATTCGTTATCTCCAATTTCATGGTAAGTCATCGATGAAATCCGTCGTCAGTTAAGTGAGACAAGTGGTGATGGTGTCTTGGTTGCGTCCAAATATCTTGTGGTGGGTGCGACATTTCAGGGAAGACAGATCGTCGTCTGACAACCTGGGCTCGCTGGTGACAACATAGCAGCAGCCAGTCTGACAACATGGTCCAGAGGGTGGAGGAGCAGCGAAGGGCTGTGGAAGGAAGGTGACACTTCTGTGGAATCTGCGCACACTTCAATCCTTGAGGACCTCAAAATGCGAAATGCGTCCTCCGGTGGGTGCTCCGAGTGGTGGCTGATGGCCACAAGGCTGCGTGCATGGTGTCTCTCTTGACGCGTGATGACGGCACGAGAGGGACGTTCTTTTCAGACCTCTATGGTCTCAGTATTAGCACCTCATTAGAGGGGATAAAAGTCCTTCCTCAGACACTCAGCGAAGCCATCTTAGAAAATGGCCTCACGGGTAGTGACGTCAGGGTAGAAAATATAGGTTTACAATAGAATAAAAAAATCAATTTAAAGTAGGAAGCTGTGTTTGTAAGGAGGAGTGGTGTAAACATTATCGAGTACATGTGCTTAAAGTACTGTACGAGGTCTTATTTATTACAGGATGGCGTACCAACTACGTTCGGGTGAGACATGGGTGCCTGTTTATCAATTCTGTGACGAAAAGCCAGCCAGCTCATTTATATCAGCTATTTTCCAGTGGCCACAGATTCCTACAAAAGCGTTCACAGAGGCGAGGGAGTAGTGATGTGGTCGTTGTGAGAATTATAGATGTGAAGCACTGAATTAAAATTTGTGACGCGACGGGGAATCGAACCCGGACCTCCATGCTTACTAGGCAGACGTCTTACCGCTAGCGATTAAGGCGCATCGGAATAGTCTAAGCAAGGTTTCCTTCACGTCACAAACTTTAATTCAGCTTCTGTGTTCCATAGAACATTGCCACTACTGCCAACGCTCTCCATGCAGCGGAATAGCACCTCGGCAATGGACATATTGCAACATTCCTGTTTAAGGTGATGTAAATATCTAAATACAAATAATTAATTCCCGGTCGCAACAGAAATTTTAATTCAATGCTTGAGATTTATAATTAATGTCTTTGACATATTCGAGTCGAAAATCCGTCTCAGGGATTAATTATTTGTATTTACATTGATATTTATATCAATTGCCGAGGTGCTATTCCGCTGCATGGAGATCCTTGGCAGTAGTGGCAATGTTCTATGGAACACAGAAGCTGAATTAAAGTTTGTGATGTGAAGTAAATCGTGCTTAGACTATCCCAAGGCGCATTAATCGCTAGTGATGTGGTGGTCTAGCGGTAAGACGTCTGCCTAGTAAGCATGGAGGTCCGGGTTCGATTCCCGGTCACATCACAAATTTTAATTGGATGCTTCAGATTTATAATTAATGTCTTTGATATATTCGAGACGAAAATCCGTCTCAGGGATTGTTTATTTGTATTTACATTGAAATTTGTGAGAATAGTGTGTGTTTTGGCGTCGCTATTCGCCGCAACGCCGGCGATCCACACCAGTCGCCGCGCCACTACAAGACGGGCGGTTAAGTCGCTCTGTAGTACTTCGGCCGCCGGGAGCGCCCGCAGACAGCACGGCCACGTTGGGACAACAGGTCCCGTGTGAGGTCGGCTTTAGGCTGGTTGCACACATACCGACTTTTAACGGCCGGTAAAATATCGGCCGTCCACATTCCAGCAGTGGCCCACTGCGGAGCACCGCTCGACCGATAAAATACCGGACGATATTTTATCGGCCGTCCGAAATCGGTGTGTCCGCAACTAACCTTAGAGCACATGGTCATTGGCGTGCGGCGTGAGAAAAAAATGCATGACTGCAACTAGTATTGGCTTTGAAGCCCTGCATTCGGAAGGATGGTGGTTCAAATCCACCTTCGGTCATGCAGATTTAGGTTTTCCGTGATTTTCCTAAATCACTCCAGGCAAATGCCGGGATGGTTCCTTTAAAAGGGCACGGCCGATTTCCTTCCCCATCCTCACCAAAAAACGCCGAGCATTAGCTCCGTCTCTAATGACCAAGCTGTCGACGGGACGTTAAACCCTAAGATTCCTTCCTTCCAGATGGAAGTCCTGCAATTAAATTCTGTGATACTTTCAGTTAGCCCTGAGATCAAACGTGTGCTATTTTTTTCCTACACGAAAACAGTCTTGGGATGATAAGCAATAGCTAAAATATATGAGTAATTATTATTTATATGACAGCTTAATCCTTGTTTGCTAAAGAAAACCGTTTTCTAGTGGCCCTATTGTGTGATGGATTGTAATCTGCCAAGTGAATTGAGCATAAACGGAAGTAAACAGAACGTCCCATCGTCCTATATAGGTATTTTTCCCAACTGAAGGCGCGGAAAGATCTGAGTGACGTAAGTATCAGCTAGAGTGGACACTCAGCTGCCTGTCGCGGTGTCGGGCTTAAATAAATGAAAAGCGCGGGGCTTTATCTGGAGCGGTGGCGTGGCCTATCGCCACAGTGACGCGGCCGCCTTCTGCCCACTACTTTGGTCAGTTTATCTTATAGGTCGGGTCAGCGGCAGTCAGCAGTCAACGCTGACACCTGGGTCCCCGGCCGCCGGCCGCTCTATCAGCGGATTTCCCGCGGGAGCCGCGGCGGTTGTAATCCGCGCCTAAAAGCCGACGCCGGTACCTGTAAGCAGAGGCGGGCGTCCGTAATGAATGAGCCTGCCGCTGCCGCCACCGCCATCCATCACCATATCGCGTCGCCGCCCCCAATCCACTGGCCGGCGTGAGGTCACCGCGCCTCCGCAAGTGCGCGCTGGCCATCGGCTGCCCGTGCCGTATGAAGAGTCCGGGCGAACACAGACTAACAGCGGAACAGTATATTGTGCAGGCTGAACATTACCAGAGCCGAAGGATATACTGCTCAGAACAGGGGATCACTCACAAAACACATACGCTTTGTTTCAGCTATTGGTTACAATTCTAGTTTGTGTGTTATACAATGCGACAGTTTGCTCTCTCAGCTCATTACTTTAGGTTTACGTAGAGCGAGGCAACATGGGGCTACCTTAGTATTGGAAAAGTGAATCTCGTTGCCCTCTGATGCAGTGTGTGCTCACCACTTGGTCTTCTGAATCGACGATGCCCAGGAGGTAGTCGTCAATTCACTGGCCTAATCGTTGTGCTCAGTCTTTATCACAGACAGCTTCACAGATACTTCACACTAAACATCATCTGGGAAGATGGTAATCCGCTGTGCTGACGACTTCACACCCCTATAGTGGCTGCCTGTGGCCAGCGCAGTCTTCAGTGGTTGGTTAGAGAAGGCCAATGTTCCTGTCGTCGAGTTAGCATTCTGGTGCTAATCCGACGAGCCGGTGTCCCGAATCGGGAACCAGCACGACATCCGACTTCAGAGGGGGCCCTGCGTGGAGGCACTGGCCACTGAATAGCCTGGTGAAGGGATAGAGCACTTCACAATAACAGCCTTTGCATCGCTTCCCGGCATCGCGGCGCGGGCACTACCATCATACGAAACACCAAGGTTGCAGCTCGAAGGCGACGCCACCTACTGCTCTAGTTCCTGTCGAGCTAGCGCCTTCATCAAACTTAAGTATGTTACGGAATAAAATGTGTCAACTATAATTCTGTTTCACTAGCGTCCCTTGGCGCTCCACCAGGTTCCACGCCTCATACTGACCTAAAGTTGGGAACACACCGCTCGGCCCCAGCAAAGTCATAGGCTCTTGAGAGAGTAATTGACCATTCTTCCGTGAGCGCAACCGTTGAGGGAGATGCTGTACTGGCTTCAATGCGTCTGCCAATTCCTCTCAGAAGGCAAAGCGCCAGTATGAATAACATAGAGGTCCGTGCGTCCGCCAATACTGATTCCTGCCCATACAAGCTTCCTAGGGTTTATTTGCGGACGGAGAAGTTAATACTGCTTCCTCCCACAAGTCCCCTAAAACGTCTACATCCTTGCGGATGCTGATGCGTAGCAGTGTGCGTTTGTACCGCCCTACAGTACGCACGAGGTGCCGTAGTTGCTGCCCATGTCGTTATGGAAAGCATTGAGTTCTGACTAACCTTTTGTCTTCTATAGTTGTGTCCCCAGCGCAGAAGACAGCACACAGGTCGTTGGTTCTTCTACAGCATACAAGTGAGGCTAAAGTTCTTTATGATGGAATCATAATAAGCGACTCGCGAGATTTATAATTGTCAGGGATGTCATTTATTAAATAAATAATAAAAATAATGAGCAACTATTGTTCATATGATACGGCCTATACTGCCCATAGTTCATGTTGAGACCTCGACTGATATCACATTTACTCAAAAATCTTTACTCATGACCGTCGCTGTCCGGCGCGTATGGTGGTCAGCTCGAGACCGAAACTGCGGCGCGTTGCGAGAGGGCACCTGACGCTGTATTTCGCGCCAAAACAGGGCCGTCGCGCTCCTTCTGCAAAATCGCTCTTCTCTTGTTACAATAAGAGAAGGCACCTTAAACATTTAAAACTGTCAAAACCTAGCCTGTCCTTGAGAGATATTTATTACAAATTCTCAGCTCTCAATAATTAATATTTAGTATATAATAAACAAAAGTAATTTCAAAAGAAATCACGTGACGTGAAATGCAGGAGCCAATGCGAGGAGAGCACCAGTAACATAGGCGAGCTTTCCCACGGGAACCAGCGCCTACTGCGCCATATGCTACTGCTCCTCACCCCACATTTCAACATATGCTGTACATCTGTCTTTCTTCCGCATTTAAGACACGTACAATGTTAGCAAAGAAACGGCCAGCGGCCAGAAATATGAAGTGACCACAGGCCAGGAATATCACACCCAAACCATTCGTTCACCACTATCACTCCTGTCTTCTTACTCAGGCACAGATCTCGGCCATGTCACACATTTTAATTCAATGTCCCTCTTTCAGATTTATATATTTGATATATATCGAGACAAAATGTGTCTCTGGACATTGATTTATTGTTGATATTTATATCATCTGTGCCTGAGATACAAGGCAGGACCGTTGCTATTAACTTTCATTGCAGGGGTGCTATTTTGCTTGTGGAGAGCCTTTGCAGCATTGACATGTACTTACAAAGGGGAACATGAAGCGAAATTGAAGTTTGTGTTGTGGACGGAGACGTGCCTTAAGACAATCCGTGCAGTCGCTGCATCTAATTAAGTAACTGTGTCTTACTCTATAGCGTCTGCCTAATAAGCAGGAGGTACCGGGTTAGAATCCCGGCCGTAGAATAAATTTTAATTCAATATCTCTCCTTGAGATTTAGATCTTTGATATACATCCAGACAAAATATGTCTCTGGACATTGATTTATTGTTTCAACGGATATAGTTAATGGAAAAGGCGTAGGTCTGCAGATGGAAAAGGAGACCGGTATGCCATATACGATGGTAGGGTTTTTTTTCTGTCGAGGGAAAGAAAAATAGCAAAGCGACAACAATTAACCTGGAAGGAGCTGGTCGTCGGCAGATAAGTAGGATCGGAAGCCACACTGGGAAGAGGGGAAGGAATTGGAGTTACTGATGGACGCGACGTCATAGGATGGTTTCCAGGCCTTTGCTGAACACTGAGGTGAGGCTGATGTGACGGTACAATGTCGTCTTACGGGGATGTGTTAGTTGTGGGGAACATTAGGATGAGAGATGTTTTCTATAGGTCAGGACGGGAAGGACAAATCACATTTTTTCTAGGGGCGGAATGTAACTGTAGCCAAAATTTCTGCTCAGTCCAATTTCATCTGATTCGCGTATCTATGAAATGGTGGTATGTGACTACAGTTTCACAAACACCAACAAATGACTAAATATAGTGTAAAAGTGTTGTGAGGTATTTGCAAAGTTCACTGAGTGAACGGTAATAGAGTGAAAAGATGGCAGCGCGTAAGTAATTAAACGAAAACATACGAACACATCTGACAGACGCTGCATGGGTATTTGAGAAATATTGGATCACCATTAAGAAAAATATTAAATTGTGACGACATCTTGAAAAACTGATACATTTACTAGTAACGGACAAGCAGCAGTAGGTCGATATCATTTGGGGTGGGGGGGGGAGGGTGGCTATCTGAGCTGCAGCGTGGTCGATCAAGAGGCTTGGTGTCTACTTGTAATTAGCACTCCAATCACTTACGTATTACATCAGCACAGAAAATGTTACTTAAACCATTACTTCTCTCACTTAGTTTTATTTTCTTTGGTGACTACAAGTCCGTCAATAGTATATGCAAAATGTTTCATTAATATTATCTATTTTGCTTATCTATTGCACCTCAAGATGACGAGCAACTTACCATTTGAAATACTGTGCACCTTTCTCCACAGCATCGGACGCAGCAATGAGCGGCTGCCTTGTTCAAATTGAAAGTTGTGTGTCGTCAAATGCACGAGTAATAATAATGAAACTCGTCTCAAGGTTACGTGAGGTCAGCGCCTCGACATAAAATTCTGCTTTCTACGCGGCCGCTGTTTAATTCAAAGATAATACGCAAGGTTTTCTTTTACTCTCAAAGACCATGCTGATGTGAATATTGTCACTGCACATTTATAACGACGATTTCATTAGAAATGTTACTGATCAAATATTTTTACAAACTTCAACATTATCAATTATCGCATCTGACATTTATTTTTAGTATTATTAACGCAGCTGACTAACTTGAAATTATACTCACTCGGAAAATGAAAATGATAACCTTTTTCAACACTTTGGCTGTTGATAATAATGGAAATCTTTACGAAAAATAATTTCCTGCTTTCTTACTAATCGAATCCTAATATGCTTTCTGCGCCCTCAAAAATGCACTTATTGCAATGCAACTTTGAAACATATGCAATTTCACAGATTTTACACTTTAAATCAAAGTGGGGTAAGATGATACTTTCTAACTACAATAATAAAGCTGTGAGGTTATTTTACTGCTTCATTCAGTATTGAGAAATTCTTCTTATGCTTCGTTAGAATCCTTCAGGATCAAGTGTGGCTTGTTTAGCACGGATTCTTTCTTTCCAATACTTCTTCATTCTCTCGTTTCTTCTGTTTCTTTCTTCTTCTGGTGACTCTGATTTTGGTGTCCGGCCACCTGTGACCGTCCACCAAACCGTTTATACTTTTTCCTGTCCTGCACCAGTACCTGCAGATTCCTTTCTTTTATTCCTACAGTCTTCCAATCATCTATGACTTCCTTCACCCAGTTGTTCGCCGTATGACGTGTTGCATTCCATATCTTCTTAGTCACCCTCTCATCGTCCATCCTCATAATGTGTCCAACAAATCGTAACCTCCTTTTCCGTATCTCGCTCGATATAGGTTCAAAATTTTCGTATAGTTCGTCTCGTGTTCTGTGTATCCCAGATATCCCCCCCCCCTTTTTTTTTTTTTTTTTTTTTTTTTTAGTGCCCCAAATGTTTCGTAATATTTTTTGCTCCTCCTTCTCCAACTGGACTCTTCTACAAATTAAAACACTGTTATACAAAATTTTACATAGATGACAATCGTTGGCAAACCTTTTTACATTTTCAGTTCAAAATTTCTTACACAACGTACCTCACAACAATACGTACTCAGTAAGTGATTATTTCAATACCCAAAATCGCTACAAAATCATCACCTTTATAGCTGAAACAAATAATATGAATCAGTGTCTGCCGTCCCTGATATATATTGTATTCCATGTTAATGAAGCTCCATACCATCTTGATAATGTATGTTCCAGGCAATAAATAGTTCATGTCATAAAACCATTCTTGTGACATGCTGTCAGAGGTTAAAATAAACTAATAAAATGCACCTAACTAATACAAATATTGATACGAAAAATGTAACTCTGACAAATATTAGTGGATTGTATTCACCTTAAACGTTGGTGATCACAACGGATTACATAGTAAATGTATGGAAACTACGGAAGCAACAGTTCGAGTTTTACGCCACGGCGGCACAAATAAATACCAAGCCGGAAAGTCTGCAACTCGCAATATTTATGTCAGTGATTGGTAGCGACGCCTTGGTAATATATAATTCTTTTGAATTTGGACCCGCAGAAGAACGAAACCTTCAAACTGTATGAAAAATTTAATGATTATTTCATTCGAAAGGTAAACGTCACCTTTGAAAGGTACGTATTTAATTCCATACAACAAAAACCTAGTGAATCGTTTGACGGAATCTATACGACTATCGTTAATAAAAACAAATCTTGTGAACACGGTAGCTTGTTGAGTACAATCTTGCAAAATAAAATTGTCACCGGTATTCGTAGTGGAGAAATTAAGAAACGATTGCTGACCAAAAGAGATTTATCATTAGAAGAAGCAGTTGACATTTGAAAAACGTGAACTAGCTTCAAAGCAAATGACTGTTATTACTTCATAATCGGACCCCGTAGATATCAAAACAAGCGCTAGGAAACGAGCGAATGTAAAACTAAAAACAATAAAACACTGTACAAGGTGCGGTGGCAGACATCCAGTTAAGAAACTTCCAGCTTTTAAAAGTAAATACCACAATTGTTATAAAACAGGACATTTTGCAAATAAATGTAATGTTGTTGTTATGGTCTTCAGTCCAGGGACTGCCGGCCGCGGTGGCCGAGGTGACTGAGGCGCTCCAGTCACCGTCAGCACGGCCACTACGGTCGGGGGTTCGAAACCCCCCTCGGGCATGGATATTTGTGCCGTCCTAGTTCGTAAGTAGTTCATAAGTAGTTTGTAAGTTTAGGGACTGATGACCCCGTAGTTAAGTCCCATAAGCTTAACAAACATTTGAACATTTTTGAGTCCAGGAACTGGTTTGATGCAGCTCTCCACCCTACTCTATCCTGAGCAAACCTTTTCATCTAAGAACGGCAACCCACATCCACTTGAATCTGCTTACTATACGCGTCTCTTGGTCTCCCTCTGCGATTTTTACCCCACACACTTCCCTCCAATGCTAAATTTACGATTCCTCGATGTCTAAGAATGTGTCCTACCAAGCGATCCCTTCTTTTAGTCAGGGTATGCCAAAAATTCCTTTTCTCATCAATTCTGTTCAGTACCTCTTCATTAGTTATGCGATCTACCCAACTAATCTTCGGCATTCTTCTGTAGCACCAAACTTCAAAGGCCTCTATTCTCTTCCTGTCCGCATTGCTTATCGTCCATGTTTCACTCCCGTACAAGGCAACACTCCACACAAATGCCTTCAGAAAAGACTTCCTTACACTTAAATTAAAATTCGATGTTAGCAAATTTCTCTTTTTCAAAAATGCTTTTCTTCCCATTGCCATTCTGCATTTTATATCCTCTGTACTGCGACCATCGCATGTTATTTTACTACCCAAGTAACAAAACTCATCTACCACCTTCATTGTTTCGTTACCTAATCTAATTCCTTCAGCATCGCCTGATTTTCTAAGACAGCATTCCATTATTTTTGTTTTGCTCTTGTTAATGTTCATATTATACGCTCTCTTCAACACACTGTCCATTCCATTCAACTGCTCTTCCAGGTCCTTTGCTGTCTCTGACAGAATTACAATGTCATCAGCAAAACGCAATGTTTTTATTTCTTCCCCCTGAACTTTAATTCCTATTCCAAATTTTTCCTTGCTTTCCTTCACCGCCTGCTCGATGTACAAATTGAATAACATCGGAGAAAGGCTACAACCCTGTCTTACTCCCTTCCCAACTGATGCTTCCCTTTCATGCCCTTCGAGTCTAATAACTGCAGTCTGGCTTTTGTACAAGTTGTAAATAACTCTCATTTCCCTATATTTTACCCCTGCTGGCTTCAGAATTTGAAAGAGTGTATTCCAGTCAACAATTGTCAAATGCTTTCGCCAAACCTGCAAAACCTAAAAATGTAGGTTTGCCTTTCATAAATCTATCTTCTAAGATAATACGTAAAGTGAGTATTGCCTCCCGGGTTCCTACGTTCGTCCTGAATCCAAACTGATCTTCCCAGAGGTCAGCTTCTACCAGCTTTCCCATTCTCCTGTAGATAATTCGTGTTAAAATTTTGCAACCATGACTCCTCAAACTGATGGTTCTGTAATTTTCACACATGTCTGATATCTTTGGAATGGGGATTATTAGATTTTTCTAATAGTCTGAGGGTATTTCGCTTGTCTCATACATCCTACACACCAGTTCAAATAGTCTTGTCATGGCTGGCTCTCCCAGAGACTTTAGTAGCTCTGAGGGTATGTCATCTACTCCTGGGGCCTTGTTCCGACCTAGGTCTTTCAAGGATCTGTCAAATTCATCTCTCAGTATAGTATCTCCTATTTCATCTTGATATACTTTCTCTTCCCTTCCTACAACATCGTCTCTAAGTTCATTTCCTTTGTAGAGCTGTTCTATGTACTCTTTCCACCTTTCAGCTTTCCCTTCTTTGCTGAGAACTGGTTTCCCATCTGAGTTCTTGATATTCGTAGAGTTGCTTTTCTTGTCCCTAAATGTCTCTTTTATTTTCCTGTAGGCGGTATCTACTTTTTCCCTTCTTATACATTCTCCTACAGGTTTGCATTTGGCTCCTAGTAAATGTAAAAGTAAAGTAAAAATGGATAAAAATGTACCTGTAGACGAAATCAACTTTCTACAGAACAGTCCGCAATTTTTATTAATGCTCTTCAAAGTAACAGTAATTTTGGAAAGGACTGGTGTGAAACTACAAATTTTTAAATTAATCTAAGGGTAAATGCCAAGTTAGATATAGGTTCAAAATAAAATATCTCGAAAACAAAGATCGATAGAGGAATGCAGTAGCCGCGTTGGAGTAGCCGAGCGGTCTAAAGCGTCTCGCTGCGGAGCGCGCGGTTGCTCGCCGTGGAGGTTCGAGTCCTCCCTGGGGCATGGGTGTGTGTGTTGTCCTTAGGTTAGTTTACCTAGGTTTAAGTAGTTTGTAAGCTACGGACTGATGACCACGCAGTTTGGTCCGATAGGTTTACCCAACATTTGAACATTTATTGATTTATTTATTTTTTATTTTTTTATTTTTATTTTTTTTAATTTTTTTTAATGCAGTAAACGGTTTGTTTATTGTGAAAGCTGTACGAGGTTTATACAGCAGTTTGAAATAATATTTACAGATGGCGCTGTACTCTGTACAGCTCATATCAGCATACATAAGTGAAATAATCGTATGATAAACATTCTTTGCAAACAATCACATCACAATGTTTTCAAAATGTTTACCATTGGCACTACAGAGGTGGCGCAAACGAAGAAAGAAATTCGCCATCACATTTCGTAGTGTCTCAACCGAAATGGATTCACAGAGATCGCCGATTCAAGCTCGTGCAGGGTGGCGGGATACTTAGGGTAGACCATGTCTTCCACTGTGCCCCACAAAAAAAAGTCACACGGAGTCAAATCCAGAGAGTATGGAGGCTAATCGATGCTTGCACCAGTAAATTTGGGATATTCCAAAGCAATGACTCGATTCCCGAAGTATTCCTCAACAAAGCGAAACACTTGTTCTGTCCGATGTGGTCAGGCTCCATCTTGCATAAACCTTTCAGTACCTGGTCGATCCTCTAACGCTTGCTGTGTGGCAACAAATTGTTCCAAAATTGCAACGTAACGTGCACCAGTGACCGTTTCTCGAATGAAAAAAGGGCCAATAATGCCTCTGCTGCATACTGCAGCCCACACAGTAACTTTAGGAGAATGCAGGGGTTTCGCTTCACACCAATATGGCTTTTCGGAATCCCAAAGTCGCCAGTTCTGCTTATTCACGTATCCATTCAGGTGGAAGCGTTCTTCATCTGTAAACGTGATGCAGCCAACGTCAAATCCTTCACTATAAATCATCGTGAGCATCTGATTAGCAAAGGCAACCCTTTGTTGCACCGCTCGTACGGGTAGGCTCATTCTTAGTATTTTCTGCTTGCTGGAACGCTTCAAACCAGTCTCAGATGCATTTCCAAGGACGGATGAGATTAGATTTCGCTGAGTAATTCCAGAAACTGCGGCGATATTTTCAGGCGGAACTGCGGTTTGCTTGCGGCCAACATACCCCACTAGATCATCAGTTACGCTGCTGTTCGTTGA
The DNA here is from genome assembly GCA_026315105.1 of Locusta migratoria. NCBI lineage: Eukaryota > Metazoa > Arthropoda > Insecta > Orthoptera > Acrididae > Locusta > Locusta migratoria. The sequence continues at coordinate 552,492,727 of CM048744.1, forward strand.
AATTTTGCGAAGAGCGTACGAATTGTTTTCGCATCGGGTCGTTTTGGAACATTAAATCGTGCTTGAAAACTTCGCCTTGTTGCCGTAGGACTCTCTTCTAACCTGTGGTACTCTAGCACCAGAAAAACGCGTCGTTCAATGCAGTACATGGTTATAATCCCTTCCTTCGGTACGCTAACCTCCTTTCACGCTTTAATAGTGGGACTTATCGCTCTGGGCTTCAGATCACTATTTACACTAGGCATTACGTATGCCGATTACAGCACCATCTGTTAGCAGCTTTTGTAACTATTATTTCAAACTGCTGCATAAAATTCTTACAGCTTTCACAAAAAACATACCGTTTACTGCATTCCTCTATCGATCTTTGTTTTCGAGATATTTAATTTTGAAATCAGGGAGTCCTTTTCTGAACACCCTGTCGGTGCTACACTAACTAATTCTGTGACTATTAAGTTACTTACCAGTAACTCCAGCAAAGTAGATGTTCTGGGAGAAGCCATACTTTTCTGTAAGATTGGTAACAGGCTAGCAAATGTGAAGTTTTTGGTGGTGGAGCCAGATTGTGAAGTAATCTTAGGACGAGAAACTTGTACTAAATTAAATCTTATAAAAAGGGTTGAGCAGATAAAAGTAAGTGAGCGAGGAGTTTACATTCGAGGTGAAATTTTTTTTCTGGCCTGGGATATGTTAAAGATTTTGTATATGACATAGACCTTAAAGAAGTTGCAGAATCCAAGATACAGTGCTCAAGGAGAGTCCCACACAAAATGAGGAATCAAATAAGGAATGAACTTAACAAAATGGTTGAGATGTGTGTAATTAAACCTGTAGAAGAAGGTACTCCTGCAGTATCACCAATGATAATAGTATACAAAAAAGGCAAACTTCGTATCTGTTTGGACTTAAGTTAATAAACACATTCTTAGACGTTATTATCCATTAAAGACATTAGATGATATTAGTACCGAGGTCTGAGGAGCAAAATAATCCACACGTTTAAACTGTGCAAAAGGATTTTGACAAATTAAAATTTCAGAAAGAACTTCTAAATATGTAACATTTTGATCACCATGGGGTAGATTCAGTTGCATAAGATTACCTTTTGGGTTAGCCTCAGCTCCAGAAGTATTTCAGCAAGTTATATCTAAAGTACTAATGGGAGTTAGGAATGTTGAATGTTGTATGGACGATATACTAATCTGCCCAAAAACAGTTGAAGAACTTAATGAAACAACTAAACTAGTTATACAAAGATTAGAAAACTCTGGCTTTAAATTAAATAAAGATAAATGTGAATTTGGTGTAAGGCAAACAAAATTCTTAGGACACATTTTAGCTGAGGATGGACTTCATCCAAATCCAGATAAAGTTAGTGCTGGAAATGAACTTCAGACTTCTCAGAATAAAAAACAACTCCAAATCTGTCAGGTATGGTAAACTACCTATTTAAGACTATACCCAATCTTTCTGAAATAACATACCCTTTGAGACAGTTCATTAAAAAGGAAGCTGAATGGAAATGGGATTTACCAGAAAGTCAAGCACTTACAAAAATAAAAGAATGCCTTTCAAAACCTCCAGTGATTTGCTACTACGATGTTAATGCAGGTGTTAAGTTGTCAGTTGATGCTAGCCAAATAGCAATAGGACCTGTTTTATTGCAGGGTGAACGACCAGTTGCACATGCTTCAAGATCTTTAACTCCTGCACAGCAGTTGTATCCTCAAATTGGAAAAGAAGCCTTAACAATTAGATTTGCAGTCAACAAATTTCATGAACACATTATGGATAAGATTTGATCATTTAAACTGACCACAAACCACTGGATACAGTTTTCAAAAAGCCACTAGAGGTTGCACCCATATTCTCCCACAATTATTTATACAAAATGGTCAAATATTCCAATGCCCGATGTAAAGGCTTGAAGTACTTATGGTTTTACCTGTTAGTGAAAAATTTTTAAGTCAATTAAAAGAAGCCACAGTTGATACAGAGTTACAGTCACTACTACCTTATGTAATGCAAGGATTTACTGATGCTATTAAATAAATGCCAAAAGAATTGCCACATTTTTGGACCTTTAAAAAAACTATTAGTTGTGATATAAAAGAAATATTTTTAAAGGACAAAAATAATTATACCAAAACAGTTAATTGAATGAACACCGAATGCTATTCATGAGGGACATCTAGGCATTGAAAGTTGCTGCAAAAGAGCCAGAGAAAATGTTTATTGAAAAAATTACAATAAAAAACTACATATCAAGATATAATATGTGTCAAAGCCATTCAAGAAATGAAATGTAAGAGCCTGTTATAGTGAACACAGTACCTAAGTACCCTGGTCAAATAATTACTGCTGATTGCTTATATTATAATAATTATAGTGCATAGTTACTCAGGATTTTTTTAATTTTCTGAGATGCCAAATACTACCACTGAAGAAGTGCTTAAAAATTAGGTATTTGAATCAGCTTACTCGGAATATCTGAAGTCCTGGAGACTGATAATGGACCACCCTTCAATTCAAGAAAATTTAAGTACCAGTTACAAGTTTATACTATTCAACATCAGACTTCAAGTCCAAGATTTCCTAGAAGCAATGACCTTGGTGAACGTTATGTAAAAACTGCCAAAAATGTATTCTTAAAATGTTCAGCAGATAAACATATACTTAGCAGTACTAAATTATAGATACACACCAAGAGACAAAGAGTTAGGATCACCTTGCCAACGTGCGTTTTCACGAAGGACAACAACTGTAACAGAAGCTCTCAGTCCACAGCCCATTCGAACCAAACAATTTAGGGAACAATTAATAAAGTTAAGATACCAACAAAAAAGATATGTAGATCGACATTCAAAATCTACAAAATGTGCAAAGGCTGGTGATAAAGTGCGAATACAGTTTGGGCACAGAAAGTAAAGGAAGAAGAAGTTATAAGATTAGCTAATGCTCCAAGATGAGTAGTTGTTACAACACGTGTAGGGAAACTATATAGACGGAACACGCAACTAGTTCGACCAACAGAAGCGTACATCGAACCTGAACTAATTGTTGTTCCGGAAGAAATTCAAAGAAGTAAAACTAGTAAGCAAAAAGATACTTTTCAAGAGGAAAGGCAACAACAACTTGCGCCAGAAGGACGTGATGAATATCGGTAACAACTGTCATTACAGACCAAACCGTAAATTAGAGTGAAGATCCAACAACTGTCACAAGAGCAAGATTTGGCAGAGTTGTTAAAAAGCCTAATAGATTAAGTCTCTGACGTCATTTTAATTTTGTAATTTTATTGAAAAAGGGAGATGTAATATATATTACTTCTCATTAATGAAGTTCCATGCCATCCTGATAATTTACGAAACCAGTTCTTGTTGCAGTCTCCACGGATCAGACCATTTTACTATTCACAATTTGATAATAGGACTCAGTGTCTGCCGCCACGGCGGATCAGACGACCTCTCTCTACGACGCCAGAACCTGGAGTGTTGGTCTCCGGCCAAACAATGACCACTACGAGACAAGCCAAGATATTATTATACCTCTGTATAGGGTAGGGTGATACAATTGCTATCATTTCGGACACTTGTAATTGTAACTGGAAATATATTGAAAAAAGGAATCATTTTAACTATGGCATTTTTTCTCGGATTTTTAATGAATATGTAACACAAATATTATACAATTACAAAAGTTGGTATAAACACAAAAACAGGTTACAGAATTGAGAAAAATCGATCGAAAATGTACCACACTAGGTACAATTGTGATCACTTCCTGATACAATTTTGATCTTTTGCATCTTCCACATATAAAGCACTTTTTCACTCGGGCACCAACGCATACTTCGTGGTACCAAACATTGCATTTCTGACAGCGAATCCAGTCACCCTTAGCTACTGATTCTGCACTATAATAATTCAATAAACAAAATCCACAATCCTTTTCGTTGTTTGCTGGCGAATTGAAGCTTGGTAAACTTCTTTTATCATTACTCACAGACGTACATTTCCGTTTATTGTTCTTGTTGCATTTGTTCATTGTTTTCCTTGTGTCCTGTTGAAAAAAATTCCTCTTGCTGTGGAGGTTATCCAGGTTTTCATCTGAAGTGAGTCTAGCTGATGTCTGTGTTTTCCTCTTCCGAGACGATAATTTTTTCTCTGGACTTGGCAAAATCTCCTTGACAGCATCGTGCTGAGAAATTGTACTGGACCCTGGCGTTACGGATTTGCCGTGTTTTTCAGTTACATCATTTGACGATGAGGCTTTTTCTCCCATAATGCTGTTAGCAGCTTGACTGGTGGAGATTGAATACAGCTTTTCTTAACTGGAGTGGTGACAGACCCAATCCACGCTGGTCTAGAAATAAAACTCTCTGGACCAAAGCATCTTCCATTTCAGAACTGAGTACCGTTGGATGACCAATTCTGTTTTCTATAGGACTAGTTGGAGTTAATCCAGCTTGCATTTTCTTTTTAATTTGCACTTTACCATGTAAAGTGCTGAAAGGAATATCATATAATTGTGTAGCAGCTCGAAGGCTCAAATTTCCAGTCATTACACTCTTTATTGCCTCATATAATACAGCTGGACTCCATTTATTGTAGATTTTCTTTTCTGCTCGTTTCCGTGGCATCTAGAAAATGAGAGGTGGCTTTAAAAATCACGTAGGAAAATCTTTAAATGTACAGAATTTATTTGCAATAATTGTGTATAATATGTCTATGGTAACCAATCGTGACGGACTAAACTGGAAAACTGCGTTGATCGAAATTGTACCAGGGTATCGAAATTGTGCTATTTTTCTGATCGAAAATGTACTACTGGCGTGAGTGAATTCACGAGTAAATAGTAGTGAGTTCTGCCAAGAAATGGCAGCACATGTCACAGAGGCTTTCTCTGTAGGTGCCTCAGAACACGCCCGAATGGAAAACAAGTTTCTAACCTCACTAATACAGAATTTGTAAGCGCGTGGAAACTAGAAAATTTATAAGAGCGCGTTAGACTAAGTAGCTTCACTTACCTCTCAACAGGGAAAAAATTATATCTCCGTAGTACAAAGTGGTGTATTCTTGGAAAACACAGGAGGAGCTGTAGAAACCTGATACACTACGACGCCACACAAAGGCAAGTGCTACGAGACTGAAAAATGGCGCGAAACCTTATGTTGATCGGAATTGTACCTATATCGAATTTGTACCACCTTACCCTATCTGTGGCGAGTAGTAACAACATACTACCAACTTAATTATTTTTGTGCCAAAGACAAATAGACGTGTTTCAAAATGCCGTGCAGTTTACTCGCTACAATATGGCATAAACTCCCAAGCTTCTAAACTATTACTAATATCTTCTTCTTGGTTTGACTCGTTTAACCACTACTTTAATATCAATATCATTTCCTTCGTAGCACGACAAAATTTTGTAGCAGACGCTAACTGTGGACTGGGCACATGAGTTTACAACGCCTGCTTCTGAGAAAGAGGCACAGCAATGAGGTCGCACAGCAATCTGCAAGAAACACTTGGTGCTGATGTTCAGTGTTGTGGATGAGCTTATGTAGTGCATAGGCCTACTGTACGTTGCGTAGCAACCGGCTGCACTCCGGCCATCGACAGTGAGTTCAGAGACTACGGGGGATTTCCGATGATGGCTTTCTTTTTTTTCCCCATCGATCGCACAAGTAAGTACAAACTCAATAACCTACTGTATAAATTGAATTTACATGAAGCACTGCTCGGAGAAATGTGGTATCCAATATAATTTACATCCCAGTTCCGACAAAAAGTTAGGGCATAATTCGGAATGGGGATACCACCCGTCAGCTTTGAACAATGACGTCATTATTCAGAGGGGCTATATGCGTGGCTATCGCATGTATACCAAAGAAATTCATTTATGCTCTTCGGAACAAAGACATAAATTGAGTATTGATGAAACCAAAGATATATAAATATATCTGCAAATAACGTAATTTTATAAGCTAATATTACATACGTGATATATACTATGAATTTATTGTAGATATTCATATGATGAAATTGCGGAAAATAAATATCACACGGAAAAAAGAAATAAATTACTGTAACGAGGTTATCGCAATAAAATCGGTATCGTGAACTCGAAATGACCTATATAGCTCAATTGCAGAAAAGGATATCAGTTGTAGGTTATTTACGAATTTAAATTGTTTCATAGAAATCGATGTTTTTTTTTAACAAACAATAATAATAATTCACGGGATAGACAATATGTGATCCGTATGGAACACTCGAATTGACCTATATAGCTCACTTACAGACAGGAATACCTGTGCCTAAAAGTAAAGGAAAATGCCAGGTAAAATGGTATCGTAAACCTATTGACCTATATAGGTCAATTGCAGAAGAGGATACCAGTTGTAGGTTATCCTCGTGAAACACTGCCCTGGGAATTCGTGACAAATTTGAGGAAATTAATTAATACTGTTCCTGCTCTGTGGTTGACAGGTTCTCGATGTATCCATGTTCGGTCAATAAATCAGCTATCCTCGTGAAAAACTGACCTCGGAATTCGCTACAAATTTGTGGAAATTAATTAACGTTGTTCCTGCTCTATGGTTGACAGGTTCTCGATGTACCCTTGTCCGGTTAGTAAACCACATGTCATCGTGTAACACTGCCTTGGGAAAACCATAAATTTGATAGAAGTTCAACCGCTTCCAAAAATGTTACACACACGCGATTTCACGCATGCGTTTAAGTACAATATGAACTTTCGTGTTTCATTTAATTTTAAAAAAATCTCACGGGATTGCCAAGATTAATGTGCGGGCATTCGTATTTGCATGTTACCGCGGCGGGAAAATGTAGTATTGAATGACTACTATTCGCTGATTAATGCTATTACAGTCTGCTGTGGTTGGCTGACTACATCACGTGGCCTGTGCTCAGCGTAACAAATGAACATCGCGTAGCGTAAGCTTCTATTCAAGGTACTCTACCGTATTTGACGGATTTCGTATTTAATCTTACTTACTACGAAAATTTGGAGGGAAAATGAAACATCGCATTAAAGATATTTCCATAACAGGCATTTTAAAACAAAGTATGCTGAGGAAAAGTACTTAGAAGTGACATTTACCTACAGTAAAATTTATCCCACGAAAGTAAATTAATAACAAATTTCCAAAGATATTATTTACTTATATTCGAAACATCAGTGACACAATGAAGTCATACAACACAACACGACTACGTCACGGGTCAAAGCCGACGAGTGGTATCCCCTGCTCGAATTGGCCCAAATTTATTACACCTGGAAAGACGACATCGAGTTGGAGCCTTTGAAGGCAGGTGCCACCTGAGGCTTGTAGACGTACTGATAATGGTTTCAACATCAGCCAACAGATAGCTGTCAGATCACCATGTATGTGTACTCTATATTAGGGAGTCTTTCCAGCCAAAATGTTCAATGCCATATCACGAAGACACACTCGTGCTTCCTAGAACCAACAAAGGGTGTTTTAAAGGGGTCAGATTGTGGACCTTCAGAGTGGCGATATGATCCTTTCGGAGAATTGCCACACAAGTTGGACGTGGTGCGTCAGTTGTGGAACGATGCTGGTTGTAATAGTCCGTGAACATCATTACACCCGTACAAGGGGTTGTAGACATTCACGCAATACAGACGTTCGCCAAGAACTTCTAATTTTAAGGGTAGAAGATGCAGATCGTACAGCTACCAAAGCATCGATAAGAGATTTTCTGAGCCCAGAAGTGTCAACACGAACTGTCACCAACCGATCACCAGCAGTAGGACTACGGGCACGCACAACTGAAAGTTAACATAATATTTATCTTAAAGAATTTGTGAATAAATAATGATTTTATCCCACACACATGTCGAAGCAATTTCTAAATGTTCTAAAATGTTCAAATGTTTGTATAGCTTATGGGACTTTGTTAAGCTTAAGGGACTTAACTACAGGGTCATCAGTCCCTAAACTTACAAACAATTTACGAACTAACTAAGAACGGTACAAATATCCATGCCCGAGGGGGGATTCGAACCCCCGACCGTAGTGGCCGTGCAGACCGTGACTGGAGCGCCTCAGTCCCCTCGGCCACCGCGGCCGGCTCTAAATGTTCATATGACCCTTTTCAATACTAGTAATCCCATTCTTAAAGTCTTTGCTGTAGTCTGCAATGGTGCACTGGAGCATAAATATCAGAGTAACATATCCGTTCCATTTCAGTACGTATATTGGATCCGATTAATTATTTCAGATGCGTTTGTAATGTTATCCGTTGCGCGGGTCAATCTTATGACTTAAATTTCATTAACGTTGTCGGTCGTGCTTATTTCGCACGTGGCGGGAACCCATATGTGTACCCAAACTGGATAAAGCCTGCGTAGACAAGTCATTCCACATACAAACGTGTGGGAGCCATATTGCATTACAATAGCTTGCAGTAGGCACCTTCAGTGCACAAGTTACCGGGCCCAGACGCAGACAGAATGATAAATACACAGTCCAGACACGAGGTTATACAAAATATAAAACGACGGCGGGTACGTTACAAGGTGTATTGTGTATGAGATCTCACCTGATCACCTAATTGTTTTGAGCAGTGTAGTTGCTGAAAGTGAAGCGGTCGCCTTCACTGTGACATAAGTCTACAGCTGTGGATACCGATAATAACGTAAATCAGTCTGTCAAAGCCGGCCGCGGTGGCCGAGGGGACTGAGGCGCTCCACTCACGATCTGCAGGGCTACTACGGTGGGGGGTATGGATATTTGTGCTGTCCTTAGTATAAGGTAGTTGATAAATAGTTTGTAAGTTTAGGCACTGATGACCCCGTAATTAAGTCCCATAAGCTATACAAACAAAACAACAAAGTATGACCATAGACATACATTACTAGACTGTAACTGAAGCCGACGACGCCATCTTGCTGTACCTCATGATGTGACACGAAATCATCTTCTGACACGAAATGACGTAATCTATACTAGTTGATTTAAACACGTTTTGCATTTGAGCTAACATTTTCATAGTTGTTGAATTTAACACATACATTGTATAATCGCTTCATGAGAAGAACATGTTACATACATTTAAAGAAGACTGTAGTTATCAGAAAATCAGTGAGAAGAATAAATGTACATTTTATCCACGACAAATATTACATTTATAAGGGTCAGAGACAACAAAAGGACCTGAAAGAGCAGTTGAATGGAATGGACAGCGTGTTGAAGAGAGCATATAAAATGAACATAAACGAGAGCAAAACAAAAATAATGGAATGCGGTCTTAGAAAATCAGGCGATGCTGAAGGAATTGGATTAGGTAACGAAACAATGAAGGTGGTAGATGAGTTTTGTTACTTGGATAGTAAAATAACATGCGATGGTCGCAGTACAGAGGATATAAAATGCAGAATGGCAATGGGAAGAAAATCATTTTTAAAAAAAAAGAAATTTGCTAACATCGAATATTAATTTAATGGTAAGGAAGTCTGTTCTGAAGGCATTTGTGTGGAGTGTTGCCTTGTACGGGAGTGAAACATGGACGATAAGCAGTGCGGACAGGAAGAGAATAGAGGCTTTTGAAATGTGGTGCTACAGAAGAATGCTGAATATTAGGTGGGTAGATCGCATAACTAATGAAGAGGTACTGAACAGAATTAGTGAGAAAAGGAATTTTTAGCATACCCTGACTAAAAGAAGGGATCGCTTGGTAGGACACATTCTTAGATCGAGGAATCGTAAATTTAGCATTGGAGGGAAGTGTGTGGGGTAAAAATCGCAGAGGGAGACCAATAGACGCGTATAGTAAGCAGATTCAAGTGGATGTGGGTTGCCGTTGTTATGAGGAGATGAAAAGGCTTGCTCAGGATAGAGTATGGTGGAGAGCTGCATCAAAACAGTCTCCGGACTGAAGACCATAACAACAACAAGGATCATATTATTGCAAGGAAAGCAGAAGTTGATCGAAACTGGCAACCGATTAATGAAAACAGGAAATAATTCAAGTCATTAGTGTATGTGTCAAAGCCAGATTGCAGTTTTCGTAAGAACACTCAAAAGAGTAAAGATAGTATTATGCGCAACAGCACTTTTATAACGGCTATACTACTGAAAGAAAAGCGGATGATGAATGAAATTGTTAACAGAATAATAAAACCAGCAAATCAATGCAACTCATTACTTTATATCTATTTTGATTGTAGTACGAAAAATTCAAATGTTCAATGTTCAAATGTTTGTAAAGCTTATGGGACTCAACTACGGGGTCATCAGTTCCTAAACTTACAAACTACTTATGAACTACTTACGAACTAGGACGGCACAAATATCCAGGCCCGAGGGGGGATTCGAACCCCCGTGGCCGTGCAGACCGTGACTGAAGCGCCTCAGTCCCCTCGGCCACCGCGGCCGGCTAGGAAAAATTACGGCCATAAACAAGACACCAATTCATAATTATCTATAAACTCTAAATACGTCGTAGTTACATCAGTTCATTCGTATTTTTACGACGTGGTTAAGTCCCATAAGCTTAAAAAAAATTAAAATAAAAATAAAGCGTCTTTCAAGTTAGAGCTGGTACAGTGCGAGGGCTGACTTGGAAGAGGGAAGACAAAGGCAGGAGCGGGCCTGTCTCTTACCGCTTCCTCGCCTGCGCCTCATAAAGTGGAGTCTGTGCCCGGTCTGCAGTGAGGGAGGAGGCGGCGATCAGTGAAACCAGCGGCAGTGGCAACGGCAGGCGCTGAATGCAGCGTCGGGCGCTCAGAGCAGGCGTTATCCCGCCTCCCTAAACGACACGCCGCTGCTCGAGTGTTCACTCCCGTCTCCTCATCAGGCCTGCTGCCTAGGGATGGCGGTTATTGCAGAAACAATACCGGTTCTTTTCATCTGCAGTTTAACCGCACTGTAAAAGGTGCTCAAGATAACCGGTTTTTTAAATAACCGGTTTTCGGTTTTTTATTGCTATTATTTCCAGTAGAGTTCGACCGAAACATATTTTGCGGCCGAAACAGAAACCGTAATCGAATTTTCGGTTCTTCTAGTTTCGGCCGAAACGGAAACTTAAGATATTTAGTTAAAATTTAGGTAAATTTACGTTATACGACATATCACTAGTCTTTCCATATTTTGCAAGGTCCCCTCCCTACGCCTTCTTGAGTGTGTGTAAGCCTAGCTAGGAGTCCGTAGAAGACGATATACGAAGCATACAGATTTACTGGCCTAGTATTTCCATCCGGCAGTTGGGAATATTGAGCCAACCACTCCGTAAGTTGGACTTGTGAGCCAACGTATACGAATATCAGTAAATGATATACATTCAGTAAATGAACTTCAATCAATGCTGCAGATGTATTTCGAAAAATAAAGTCACAGTTCCGACTAACAGTATGTTTGTTGTCAGTGAAAATTCACGCAAATTGAACTAGGAAAGCTGTATGTACCACATAATCAACGAATGTTCAAAAGGGTGTGAGTTCTTATGAGACCTAACTGCTAAGGTCATCGGTCCCTAGACTTAAAAACTACTTAACCTAACTTAAAGTAACTTTCGCTAAGGACAACATACACACCCATGACTGAGGGAGGAGGGGAGGACTCGAACCTCCAACTGGAGCAGCCGCAGAGTCCATAACATTGAGCATCAGACTGCACGGCTACCTCGCGTGGCACCACATGATCAATGTTACCTAAACCCATATTGGTTATTAAAAAAACCCATCGCTTTCGAGGAATCACATTAATAAAACTTCTTAGCATAACAATATGATAATACATTAAAAGTTATTATTCCAAGCTTACATAAAAGGCATATGAATCGAATTTACCTTCTCTTCCAAGAAACATTTTTGATGCTTTCTCCTTTAATGACACAGCAAGAAGTACTTCCACACTCGGGATGGTGCCATTTAAGACACAACCGATGTCTGGCGACGACAGCAAGGAACTGCCGCTTGACCAGACGGAGGCAAGTCTCGTACACTGCCGGTGCACGCGCGTCGTCTAATAGGCCACGCCACACGGCAACAGGTGCATCGATGCCTCAATAGCTGCACCAGTTCTTAAGTTCTCATGCCACGCGTTTGTTGCGCGTTTCTGACTGCCGGGATTGTTCTTAAATTAACACTGATCACTTTTCTTAGCTTCTGCAATGACCTAATATTTCACAGCAGTGGAAATTTTAGGAATAGCTCTAAATATTAGTGTCTACTAGTTTTAATTTTTTAAAATTATTTACAAAAAATACATTTTGAACCACTACTACAAGAAGTAGTCATGCCGTTTTTCTTACCCGGTACTTGGCAATCATTAAAAATCCGATTACAACCGACAGCAAATAAATACCGAAAAAACCGGTTATTCAAAACTAAAATACCGGTATCGGTTTTAAAAGGTCGGTTTTTCTCATCCCTACTCCTGCCGTCTGACGGGACACAAAGCCAGTCCCTGCGCACGTACCGAAGAGTGAATGCAGCTCTCCCGACGCACTGTACGATAGCTCATGTTCACGTCGCAGTAGCGGCCTGCCTTTCGTAAGAACATGACGTGCGATTTTTTTTTATCACCGGGAGAACGTCGCAAAATCCGAAAATTGTGATTGACAAAATGCGATTTCTACAACTACATCTACATACATACTCCGCAATTCACCGCAAGGTGCGTGGCGGAGGGTACACTGTACCACTACTAGGCATTTTCTTTCCTATTCCACTTCCAAATTGAACGAGGAAAAAAAGAATGCCTATATGCCTCCGTATGAGCCCTAATTTCTCTTATCTTGTCTTTGTGATCTTTACGCGAAATGTAAGTAGGCGGCAGCAAGATCGTACTACACTCAGCTTCAAATCCCGGCCCTCCAAATTTACTTAACAGAAATTCACGGAAAGTACGTCGTCTTTCTTCCAGCGATCCCCAATTGAGTTGCCGGAGCATTTCCGTGACACTCGCGCATTGGTCGAACCTACCGGTAACAAATCTAGCTGCTCGCCTCTGAACCGCCTCTATGTCTTCCTTTAAACTGATCTGCTGCGGGTCCCAAACACTTGAGCAATACTCATGACGTGATCGTACAAGCGTTTTATACGCGGTCTCCTTTACAGATGAAGTACATCTTCCCAAAATTCTCCCAATAAACCGAAGTCGGCTGGCCGCCTTACTCACAACTGTCCTTACATGCTCGTTCCATTTCATATCGCTCTGCAATGTTACGCCTAGATATTTGAAGGACGCGACAGCATCAAGACGCTCACTACTAATGCTGTATTCGAACATTATGGGATTGTTTTTACTACTCATTCACATCACCTTACATTTTTCTACATTCTTCGCACCAACTAGATATTTTGACTAAGTCATCCTGTATTCTATAACAGTCAGTTACAGACGACACCCTCCCATACATCACAGCACCATCAGCAAACAGCCGCAAATTACTACTTACTCTGTCCATCAGATCATTTATATAGATAGGAAATAATAGTGTCCTATCACACTCCCCTGGGGCACGCCTGACGATACACTCGTCTCTGATGAACACTCGCCGTCGAGAACAACGTACTGCGTTCTATTACTTAGGAAGTCTTCCAGCCAGTCACAAATCTGTGAACCTATTCCATAAGCTCGTATCTTCGTTAGCAGTCTGCAGTGTGGCACCGCGTCGAACGCCTTTTTGAAGTCGAGAAAAACACAATCTGCCTGTTGCCCTTCGTCCATGGCTCGCAAGATGTCATGTGAGAAAAGGGCAAGCTGAGTTTCACATGAACGATGTTTTCTAAACCCGTGCTGATTCATGGAAAGAAGCTTTTCCGTTTCAAGGAAATTTACTGTATTCGAACTGAGAATATGCTCTGAAATTCTACATGAAACTGATGTCATGATCTGTACTACTGGACAAATTGCCTTTTGATGAAAACAACCGAGTCCGGCAGAAAAATGTAGACACACTTTAACGAACGTAAAGTATAACTTCTGTGTATATTTTGCCTTTAATAATTCATCACACATCTTGCACAACCTTCAGTTTAGCACATGGTTACTTTTAATGTTGATCGTCGGCGACTACACAAATACCGGAAAGACTAGCGATCGCCGCAACTACGTCAGTCAGTGTTTCAATGGAGATCGCTGCACATTACGATGGAATACTATTAACGATGATGTGACTATAGCTTATGGCACTTGAATAGTTCCATCATTCGATCAAATAAGAAAAACTTTTATCTCATTTTATTCTTCTCGTGAATGTACACTCCAAAGGACACTGAACTTCAATAACAACAACTGAAAATCTGATCCACAAAGAACTACATAGAACTGTGCTGCCGGCCGCGGTGGCCGCGGGGACTGAGGCGCTCCAGTCACGGTCTGCACGGCCACTACGGTCAGGGGTTCGAATCCCCCCCCCCCTCGGGCATGGATATTTGTGCCGTCCTTAGTATAAGGTAGTTCGTAAGTAGTTTGTAAGTTTAGGGACTGATGACCCCGTAGTTTTGAGAACTGTGCAGCATGAGTCGAACTGAACCGCCGAACTGAACTGCCAGCGCCCGGTATTAATATTTTCTTAAACAATGACTGTCTTACTTCCATTATTAGTGATAGTACAAACTCATTTATTACAATTAAAAGTTGCGGAATTAATATAAGTTACAGTAATTAAATAATATCTCACAATTAAATGAATACCTTACCAATCTTTGCACATCTTTTTATTTTCTTCGTAAAATCTAACTACCTGATAACTATAACAATACCAAAGATATCTTGTTATTGAACTAATTACAGAAAAGATAAAATTTGTTGCTAACATGTAATCACCGAATATACACGATGATCTACAAAACCGTATCTGATGTTTGCTATTAATTCACATTTGTTTAATTACATAAACTCTCTCATTACAATTGATAGTATAATTGAGCTAAATCTCTACTGATAAAGTTCCTTGTGCTACATTTTAATGTGTTAAATGGGGTTACAGAGTCTATTTACCACGACATGTATTTATTTACATCACATCACAAGTTTTTTCTAACTGTCTCTTACTGGAAACTCTGGAAGCGTCTAGAACTATCTTTGTCAAACCAATAATAGTGATGCTTTTACTTTTTAATTTCTCAGTTTCTTTCGAGCTGATCATTCTAATAGATAATTTTTCTATCATTTTAACATAGTTTAACGATGTTATTGAATGTAAAAAAATTATCTACAAATTGCAATACAAAGTTGCGACATCTACTTTAGTCTGACAATCACCCAGTTTATCAACCTTATCGAGATAATGAAGTTTGTTATGATAATTCGCGTGAATTCAGAGAGTGTCTGTGTAAACTAGAAGTGTAAAAAGTCTCTCTGGTATCCTCAACTGCAGTTGACCGCCGAGTGGTATCAACTGTTGCATTAATGCTGGGGGGGGGGGGGTACCCAGTTATAACATGTGTCTGTAATCTCCTGACGAAGATCCTACAGCGCGCGTGTGTTACGTCGATAGACGTTCTCTTTCTTATTCTCCACAAGTCCACAGGTGTTAGATCTGGCGACCGTATTAGGTATTCAATGTGCCCTCTTCGTCCTATCCAATGAAAATTGTCATCAAAGAAAGCTCGTACGGTGAGGTGATAGTATGGTTGCACCCCGTCCTGTTGGTAGAAGACCATCAGCTCCATAAAGCGTACGTATACTAGGCTAAACTGATGTGCGTAACATTTCCAGGCAAACTTCTGCAGTGACATTAGCATCAAACAAAAATGGTCCGACTAAGAAGGGAAGTACTTGGGCTCTAATTAATCAGATGCATATACATCATGAAAGTTATCTCAAGAACTGGATCAGCCATTTCAATTGCAGGAATAATTGCATTTATTTTAATTATATGAGAAAGAATAAGAAACCGTACCGTATTGAACGCTTGTTTACAGAACCGTTACGTACCCGTCAATGTGCTAGTGGGTTCGTTTTTCTGAAAAACTCTGCAGTCATATTCTAGATAACACTGTAGATATAACTGTAGACGCCATACGCATTGCAGAAATGTTGACTATAAATAACTCATTTTTCCAGTTAGTAAAATTGGTACACCCGAGATTTCTGGCTGCGCCCAATACCCAATGTTGTAAATCTCAATACTGAACGGCGGAACCCCATTCTCGCGTTTCATCGAAATTCGCATTTAAACGCTTCTTGATGATCTTGAACAACAGTGTGCGATTTCCTTTGAAAACTGTATTTCCTTCACGTTTCTTCGCCACGTAATCCAGTATGTTTTTAATATAGCTTTTAGACCTCACTTTATGGTATCTTTTCTGAAGCTTGTCGTATATGTTGAAACCTCTTACGTAATGATCATCGTACATACTCTCTAGTGTGGTCATCAAACGCGGTGATGATACTTGCTGCTTTTACCTTCTTATCGGGAGACGGTTGGTACTCACTGTAACAGCTTCCATCGCCTCTTTCTGCAGTTGCCGTAGACCTGCCGCTTGCAATGAGTTGTTCCTCATTATCATCCCTATCATCATGTTTGTTACAACAGTATCTGTTTCTAACTTATGCTCATATTTTTGCACTATAATAGTGCGTAGGCACGACCAGTATTCTCAAATTATATGTCCACTAATGTTAACACTAATTTCGTATAAATATCGTGTAACAGAAGGGATAGGTTGTAGAGAGACATTCTGAAACATCAAACAAGCGTCAACTTAGCATTAGGAGGAATTGTGTCGGATACAAATCGTAGAGAGGCCGAGGGACGAATACAGAAAACAGATTCAAAAGGATGTAGGTTGCCGATTTTAGACTCTGATGAAGAGGCTTGCTCAGGACAAGGTAGCGTGGAGAGCTGCATGAAACCAGTCTGTGGACTGAAGACCACAGCAACAACAATGTGATGTATATTGAGTCCTTCCACATCATATTGATAAAAGAATCGTTCATATACAATGAATTAATTTGAAATTACTAATATGAATCAGAATCAGGTGTACAATTTAAATAGGAAAATTTGTACCGGACCGGGACTTGGATCAGGATTTCCCGTTTTTCGCGGATGTCGCGTTAAGCATTACGTCATCGGGACCGTTTGAAGGTGTGCACACGACGGCAACTGCAGCAGTCAAATCAAACAGAAGAAACGTGTTCGCAATTGCCGCTATTATCAGTATCAGCGGCACAATTTAATGTTGACGTATGAAAATTAGTGCCGGACCAAGACTCAAGAGCAGATTTCCCGCTTTTCGCGAGCGGTCGCGTTAACCAAGTGCATTGGTACGTTAACAGGGAAGTCCGGGTTTGTGTCCCGGTCCGGCGCAAATTGTATTTCATTTTACTGTTGTAGTCGCCGTAGTGTCCATTCATATGTTCAAATGTTCAAATGTTTCCACTAGCTCCGTGGAGAAACACGGACTCTACAGATCCTAATCATTCAGATTATTATCAGTGGAATATGTAACTAATTAAATGAGAGTAGTAAGAACAATTAAAAATTCCGTTTGGAGTTATGATGTAAAATCTGTCTTTCTTTCTCTTTGTTTCTCTCGCCGGCCGCGGTGGCCAAGCGGTCTGCGGCGCTCCAGTCACGGTCTGCACGGCCACTACGGTCGGAGGTTCGAATCCCCACTCGGGCATGGATATTTGTGCCGTCCTTAGTGTTAGCTAGTTCAAATGTTCAAATGTTTGTATAGTCTATGGGACTTAACTACGGGGTCATCAGTCCCTAAACTTACAAACTACTTATGAACTACTTACGAACTAGGACGGCGCAAATATCCATGCCCGAGGGGGGATTCGAACCCCCTACCGTAGTGGCCGTGCAGACCGTGACTGGAGCGCCTTAGTCCCCTCGGCCACCGCGGCCGGCAGTTCCTAAGTAGTTTGTAAGTATAGGGACTGATGACCCCGTAGTTAAGTCCCATAAGCTCTACAAACATTTGAACATTTTTTGTTTCTCTCTGGTCATGTTCCCGCACATGCAGGATCGGCTTCGTTAATCTGTTCAAATTCAAATGTTTGTTAAGCTTATGGGACTCAACTACGGGGTCATCAGTCCCTAAACTTACAAACTACTTATGAACTACTTACGAACTAGGACGGCACAAATATCCATGCCCGAGGGGGGATTCGAACCCCCGACCGTAGTGGCTGTGCTGACCGTGACTGGAGCGCCTCAGTCACCTCGGCCACCGCGGCCGGCGTTAATCTGTATTCGGCACATTAATACGTACGGGGTGGGCGGATGCCCTTCCTGCCGCCACCCCATGCAACCTTGGAGGAAATTTATACACCAAACGTCTGCATACAGTGAAAGTGAAAAGTGTTACAAAATGTTTGTTAATCATGTAACTGAGGCGGCGGTTAGGGTCCACCCCAGTATTCACCTAGGAAAACCGCCTAAAAACCACATCCAGGCTGGCCGGCACTCCAACCCCTTCGTCAATCTGCCAGGCGGATTCGAACCGGAGCCGGTACGCCGCCTCGTCTCGGAAAGCGATGCGTTAGACCACACGGCTAACCGAGCGGGTGGTGTTATGATGTAAAATATTTGTTTATAAATATCGCATCCACACTCATGAACCACAGACATTGCCGAGGTGGGGTGGCTTGCGTGCCTTAACGATACAGATAGCCGTACCGTAGGTGCAACCACAGCGGAGGGGTATCTGTGGAGAGGCCAGACAAACGTGTGGTTCCTGAAGAGGGGCAGCAGCCTTTTCAGTAGTTACAGGGGCAACAGTCTGGATGATTGACTGAGCTGGCCTTGTAACATCAGCTAATGTGGCTTTGCCACACAGCTACTGCGAACGGCTGAAAGCAAGGGGAAACTACAGCCGTTACCTTTCCCGAGGACATGCAGCTCTACTGTATGAACATATGATGATGGCATCCTCTCGGGTAAAATATTCCGGAGGTAAAATAGTCCCCCATTCGGATCTCCGGGCAGGGACTACTCAGGAGGATCTGATCATCAGGAAAGAGAATACTGGAATTCTACGGGTCGGAGCGTGGAATGTTAGATCCCTTAATCGGGTAGGAAAATTAGAAAATTTAAAAAGGGAAATGGATAGGTTGAAGTTAGATATAGTGGGGATTAGTGAAGTTCGATGGCAGGATGAACAGGATTTCTGGTCAGGTGAGTACAGGATTATAAATACAAAATCAGTTGGGGGTATCACAGGAGTAGGATTGATAATGAATAAGAAAATAGGAATGCGGGTAAACTATTATGACCAGCACAGTGATCGCATTATCATTGTCAAGATAGATACAAAGCCAACACCGACAACAGTAGTACAGGTTTATATGCCAACTAGCTCTGCCGATGATGAGCAGATCGAAGAAATATATGAGGAGCTAAAGGAAATTATTCAGACAATTAAGGGAGAGGAAAACTTAATTGTGATGGGAGACTGGAATTCGGTTGTAGGAAAAGGATGGGAAGGGAGGATAGTAGGTGAATATGGTCTGGGCAAAAGGAATGAAAGAGGAAGCCGCCTGGTAGAATTTTGCACGGAACATAATTTAGTTATAACAAACACCTGGTTCAAGAATCACAAAAGAAGGTTGTATACGTGGAAGCGACCAGGAGACACCGGAAGATACCAGATAGATACCCAGGGGCAGATATAGACTCTGACCATAACTTGTTGGTTATGAACTGTAGGTTGAAACTAAAGAAACTACAAAAAGGTAGGGAAATAAGGAGATGGGACATGGATAAATTGAAGGAACCTGAGGTTCTTAAGAATTTCAGAGGGAGCTTTAGGCAACAATTGACAGAAACAGGGGAAAATAAAACAGTAGAGGAGGAATGGGTAAAATAGTGAAGGTAGCAGAGGACAAAATAGGTAGGAAGGAAAGACCTACAAAAAAATCCTTGGATATCGCAGGAGATACTAAATTTAATCGATGAAAGAAGAAAATATAAAAATGCAGTAAATGAAACAGGCAAAATGGAGTACAGACGACTAAGAAATGAGATTGACAGGAAATGCAAAATGGCTAAGCAGGAATGGCTAGAAGGCAAATGCAAGGATGTAGAAGAATGTATAAATAGGGGAAAAATAAATACAGCCTACAGGAAAATAAAAGAAACATTTGGAGATAAGAAATACAGCTCTATGAATATCAAGGACTCTGATGGAAAACCAGTTCTCAGCAAAGAAGGGAAAGCTGAAAGGTGGAAAGAGTATATAGAGGGACTCTACAAAGGAAATGAACTTCGAGACAATATTGTAGGAAGGGAAATATGAGATGCTGTACTGAGAGAAGAATTTGACAGAGCCCTGAAAGACCTAAGTCGAAACAAGGCCCCTGGAGTAGATGATATTCCCTCAGAGCTACTGAAGTCTCTGGGAGAACCAGCCATGACAAAATTGTTTCACCTGGTGTGTAAGATGTATGAGACAGGTGAAATACCCTCAGACTTTAAGAAAAATGTTATAATCCCCATCCCTAAGAAAGCAGGTGCAGACAGTTGTGAAAACTACAGAACCATCAGTTTAATAAGTCATGGTTGCAAAATATTAACGCGAATTATATACAGAAGGATGGAAGAGCTGGTAGAAGCCGACCTCGGGAAAAATCAGTTTGGGTTCAGGAGAAATGTAGGAACACGGGAGGCAATACTCACTTTACGGCTTATCCTAGAAGATAGATTAAGAAAAGGCAAACCTACATTTCTAGCTTTTGTAGATTTGGAGAAGGCTTTTGACAATGTTGATTGGAATAAACTCTTTCAAGTTCTGAAGCAAGCAGGAGTAAAATATAGGGAACGTAAGGTTATTTACAACTTGTACAAAAACCAGACAGCGGTTGTCAGAGTTGAAGGGCATGAAAGGGATGCAGTGGTTGGAAAGGGAGTAAGACAGGGTTGTAGTCTTTCTCCATTGTTGTTCAATTTGTACATTGAGGAAGCTACAATGGAAAGCAAGGAGAAATTTGGTGAAGGAATTAAAGTTCAGGGGGAAGAATTAAAAACATTACGTTTTGCCGACGACATAGTAATTCTGTCAGATACAGCAAAGGACCTGGAAGAGCATTTGAACGGAATGGACAGTGTGCTGAAAGGTGCATATAAGATGAACATTAACAAGAGCAAAACTAGGGTAATGGAGTGCAGTGTAAGAAAATCAGGTGATGCTGAAGGAATTAGATTGGGAAACGAAGCAATAAAGGAGGTAGATAAGTTTTGTTACTTGGGCAGTAAAATAACAAATGATGGTCGCAGTACAGAGGATATAAAATGCAGAATGGCAATGGGTAGAAAAGCGTTCTTGAAAAAGATAAATTTGTTAACATCGAATATTGATTTAAGCCTAAGGAAGTCCTTTCTGAAGGCATTTGTATGGAGTGTTGCCTTGTATGTGAGTGAGTCATGGACGATAAACAGTGCGGACAGGAAGAGGATTGAGGCTTTTGAAATGTGGTGCTGCAGAAGAATGTTGAAGATTAGGTGGGTGGATGGCGTAACTAATGAGGAGGTACTGCACAGTATTGGGGAGAAAAGGAATTTCTGGCGTACCTTGACTAAAAGAAGGGATATATTGGGAGGACACATTCTTAGACATCAAGGAATTGTGAATTTAGCTTTGGAGGGAATTGTATGGGGAAAAAATCGCAGGGGAAGACCAAGAGATGGATACAGTAAGCAGATTCAGACAGATGTAGGTTGTCGCTCTTATATGGAGATGAAGAGACTTGCTCAGGATAGGGTATTGTGGAGAGCTGCATCAAACCAGTCTCAGGACTGAAGACCACAACAACAACAAATATCACATATCAATTTCGTTTATTGAATGAACGCTTTCAGTGCAGTTTCAAGTCGATGAGACTCAGGTAGACCACACACACACACACACACACACACACACACAACAGTTAAATACTTAAAAAGATCTGCCAAATATCTATTACATGTTTTTAAGAGTAGCCAAAAACCCATCCCTGTCAGTCCAGTCCCCTTTTCTTTTCTCTCTCCGTCAACCTTCTCTTTCCTTTTCTCTCTGTCCGTCTCCTCCTCTCCTTCCTTCTCTCTCTGTTCATCTCCTCATCTCCCCTCTTTGTTCATCTCCTGCTACCCCTCTGTCTACGTCACCGTTCCCCTGCCAACCACCTCCTCGTCTCTCTGTCGAACTGCTCCTCCACGTCCTTAGTTAACTATCATGGTAATCAGTAAGTAGTGTCTAAGTTTATTGTACGGCACCCTTAGTCACGCCAAGCCATTCTGGCTTATGAAAGGTAGCCCACGTATTAATGCAGGGTACAAGCTACATCAATTCCTAATTTCATTCAAATATGTCCATCGCTTTCACATGAAGAAGTAGGTAACATATTAACCCATTGTAAGGTACCCTTCGCCACCCGTCATACGGTGGCTTACGAAAGGTAGTCCATGTATTTAAAAAAAAAAAAAAAAAAAAAAAAAAAAAAAAAAAAAGTGGCAGTGCAAACCGTAACTGGAGCGCCTCGGTCCCCTCGGCCACCGTGGCCGGCTAGTCCATGTATTAACCAGGGTATAAGCTACCTTTGTTTCGAATGTCATTCATATTCGTCCAGCCATTTCAGCTTGAAGGCGTAAGAAACGAATTAATTGTATAACACCCTGCGACATGCACCATACGAATTTTAGTATGCCTATAAACTTCCGGCGAGTGCAAGCAATAAGTTGCCATTATTGCAATCTCGGAATGGACATGCATAAAATACGAACAAAAAGATAAACATTAATTTTGATATACTAGATGAGAAGCGTATTGAGTTGACCCCTTTGACAGAAGGTAGTGTCCAGTGGGTTACGAGTAGGCCGGTGCAGACGGTCGTGTGTCAGGGTGTGGCCGGCACACGTGTAGCGTCCGGCAGGCCTGGCCTGTTGCCGGCACGTGCGCCCGCATGGCGGCCACGCCCGCATCCACGTGTCGGTGTTTACAAACAGCGCAGCGCCCCCGATGCAGGTCGTGTCTGCGCGGTGGCGGCGCAGCCCGGCGCGCTGCTCCCGGAAGCCGCTTTCGCAACCCGCGGGCCAGCAGCACAGGCAGAGGACCGATACGCGCCAACACGCACTTTCTCGTACCCCATTCCATTCCGTTTGTACACCTCTTGCAGACGCCTACTCTCTAATGAATTTCAGCGCCCATGTAGCGAAAAGTACCTCGAGTTACTTTACAAACCAGAATGGGGATGTGAAAATTGTCGCGGTGGAGTAGCCGAGCGGTCTAAAGCGTCTCGCTGCGGAGCGCGCGGTTGCTCGCCGGGGAGGTTCGAGTCCTCCCTGGGGCATGGGTGTGTGTGTCTGTCCTTAGGTTAGTTTACCTAGGTTTAAGTAGTTTATAAGCTACGGACTGATGACCTCGCAGTTTGGTCCGATAGAATTACGGACATTTGAACATTTGATGTGAAAATTTAGATGTCTGCACTCCTTTTTGAACCCCGGTCCTTACAAGCCCGAATCATGCATCCGCGTGAACGCAATCCAAACACATAGAAAATATTGTAGGGAAGGCGAACCAAAGGCTATGTTTCATTGACAGAACACTTAGAAGGTGCTGCAGTTGTTCGAATAAAGCATTAGTAACGAGCTTCTTGATGCAGTCGCGTCGTTCAAATATTTAGGCGTAACATTGCAGAGCGAAATGAAATGAAACGAACATGTAAGGACCGTTGTCAGTAAGGCGGACAACCGACTTATTAGGAAAATTTTAGTAAGATATACTTCATCTGTGAAGGAGACTGCGTATAAAACGCTTGTACAACCACGTCTTGAGTATTGCTCAAGTGTTTGGGACCCGCAGCAAGTCAGTTTAAAAAAAATGTTCAAATGTTTCTAGAGTCTATGGGACTTAACTACGGGGTCATCAGTCCCTAAACTTACAAACTACCTACAACTAAGGACGGCACAAATATCCATGCCCGAGGGGGGATTCGAACCCCCGACCGTAGTGGCCGTGCGGACCGTGACTGGAGCGCCTCAATCCCCTCGGCCACCGCGGCCGGCCAAGTCAGTTTAAGGGGAGACATGGAAACAGTCCAGAGGCGCGCAGCTAGGTTCGTTTCTCGTAGGTTCTAACAATGCGCGAGTGTCACGGAAATGCTCCGGGAACTCAATTGGGAATCGCTAAAGGAAAGACGATGTTCTTTTCAAGAAATTGTGTTGAGGAAATTTAGAGGGTCGGAATTTGAAGCTAACTGTATTCCTAACCCTTACTTACATTTCGCGTAAAGAACTCGAATACAAGAAAGGAGAAATTAGGACTCGTACAGGGGCATATAGAAATTCTTTTCCCTCGTTCCGTTTGAGAGTGGAATAGGAAAGGAAATGCCAAGTATTGGTGCTGTGTACTCTCCGCCACGCACCTTAAGGTGGATTGCGGAGTGTACATGTAGATGTACTAAAAAAACTGACTACACTAAACTTGTGCGTCCTATTTTCGAATGTTGCTGCGCATTCTGGGATGCACACCAGGTGTGACTGACAGACGACTTAGAGAAAGTTTCGAGAAGGGAAGCGATATTGGGAGAGATTGTCACGGAAATAGTGTACGAGTTGGGGTGGAGATCATTAAAACAAAGGCGTTATTCGTTGCGCCGAGCTCTATTTGCGAAATTTCTTTCGCCAACTTTCTCTTCGGAATGCGACCCTATTTTGTTACGACCCATCTAAAAAAACATGATCATCGAAATAAAATAAGAGAAATCACATCGAAACCGGAATGATGTAGGTGATTATTTTTCACGGGGATTATTAGAGGATGGAATTGTGGATACATATTATAAAAGCGGTTCGATGAACACTTCTCCATGCACTACATTGTGACTTGCGCAGAGTATTCAGGTAGATGTAGAACTGACATATTTCCGTAAACTGTGGATGCGCAACTGGGATTCACTCTGCATAAAACTTATGAACAGGTTGCAAATAGTGCTGGGTACAATGCGCATGATCCGAGGAAGAAGCCATAGGCCAATCTACTGAATAAGAAAAAGCGTATAGAATTTGATAATGAGTATGTGATGAAACCGATAGAATTCTAGGACCACGTTCTCTGGTCTGACGAGAGCAAATTCTGCCTACACAAGAGCTATGGACGTCTTAAAGGGTGGAGGTATCCAAATACAGAATGCTTCAAGCTTCAATACAAGAGGATTTTTTTAAACAGTCTTAAGAAGAGTGCAGAGTGGCTGGGATTAGGAAATGATTATTACTTCCAGCATGACAATGATCCATACTGCTGAATCGTCAGGCTTTGTATTGTGAACAACATTCCTTACATGCTAAAGACACTGCCACAATCACGAGATTTAAACCCCATTGAGAACATCTGGAACGAACTTGAGGAGAGCGAGCGGAAACATCACATCCGAAGTAAAGATCATCTGAGAGAATTTCTTCAAATCGCGTGGAGATATATGGTCTCTGCGCTCCCCACAAAACATATACAATGTCCAAACGACTCGAGGCAGTATTTCAAAGAAAAGGGATGATAACTGAATACTACCTATTTTCTGTTCGAATACTTATGCCCTGTTGTAAACTGAATATTTATTTTCTTGTAGTTTAAATACGTTTGTGTTGATTTTTATGAGTGTATGTGTTTAATTGAAGACTGAAGTTTATTTTGTACCAGTTGTATTTATCTAAACTTTCTTTGAGCTATAAAATGATGTAATACAGAAATATGTTAGAATACTTACGTCGGTCTCTGTAGCACCTGCTGCTTTTGCACAAGCAGGGTTCCGTATGGCACGCAATTTGTACTTCTCCTAGTTTTACAAGTCCGTTGTGGGGCGTTCGTTCTACGAGCGCGGCGGTCTCCTTCATTTTCTATTTCGGCGTCGATTCATTTGCGTAAAAACTTGTCCCGGGAAGGTTTTACGACTTGTAATTAAAGCCAGTTTGAGCCGGCCGGCGCCAAATGGCTTTCGTAATGAGCACACAGTGCGACTCGACCCGCCTCGCCTCGGCTCTGCTGGGCTGGCTATCCGATAGTCGCCTGTCTGAGTCCGGGGCGGCGAGAACAGCCGGGCATGGCAGCCTGCGGGGGCAGACCTCTGGCCACACGTAGCAGCAGCTGAAAACTGCGGATAGGGACTCTGACGTTGGTTCTAGCACCAGCATACACTGCTCCGGACAACTTTTTGTTGCATCCACTATGTCATCCTGATAACGCAAGGACGTTAATCTCGAAAACTATCCATGGGATCAGCTGGTATGTACATTTCCTCTGCTATCTTGATTTTTACTATGGTACAATAAGAGTTCGTATTTAATAATAGTGTCTGAAAAAGAAAAGATCTGACAGTAACTATTGACAAAAGCATTAATAATGATTTGTTATGTTTTCAGAATGAAATTTTCAGTCTGTAGCGGAGTGTGTGCTGATACGAAACTTCCTGGCAGATTAAACTGTGTGCCGGAATGGGGACTCGAACCTGGGACTGTTGCCTTTCGCGGGCAAGCGCTCTGCCGATTTTTTTTTTTTAATGGAAGTACTTTACGTATAAATTATTTTTACAAATAGTAATTTTTTTAAAACAACTTATCTTACAAAAAATGAATGAATGGTGAACATTTTTCTCCTTTCCATGGATCGTTGAGGATTTTTCTTCTGGCACGGAGGATGTATTGTTGAACGTCCGTCATAGATCCACCTCCCGCTAAGGACGTTGTTGCACCACGCGAGAGTTCTGGTCTTGAACTCAGGAAAAGCCTTTGAGATCCATGTACACCAGTTTTTTCGTGTTGATGTCGTTGACACTCATGGACAGCAATCTCACCGATTTTAACTTTATCCATTTCCATAGATTCGCTATTTTGGAACATCCTACCACACGGTGGATGCCAGTATCAACCATTTCCCAGTGCTGAGAATATGGGTGACTGGTGATCTTTATTCTGTGGCGACGGACAGCTGTCGGGATTAAATCATTTACGAACATGTAAGCTGATGAGCGCAACGTTGAACGTAACAATTTATGTGTAAATTGGGCCAGACGTATTTCCAATTTAAGTCTTTGTGTTTCATTTGTATTGCTAGAAGACATGCAGTTTTTACACCAACGGTCTCGAATATTTTCGTTGTCGTGTGGAATGTTACGTTGAGAGTCTTCTCTAAAACACAAGTTGTTGTTTGCAATGTAGATACGCCGGCAGATTTCTGTCGCCTCTATTTCCTGTTACGATACCCCATCCAGTCTTTAGCAAATGTGACTGACTAGCAGGTAATTTTAGTGTATTTATGAGGTTTTTCACAATCAGGACTGAACATTTTGCCTCACAGTCAGTTAAAGATAAGCCTCGTTAAGCAAATGGTTTTGTCAGCTGTTCCCTGGCGGCTGAGTTATGCCGAGACGCTTCCCGGTCCGTCCTCACAACAATACTTCTGCCAGACCCTCGCCTCCTACTTTCCACACTTCACAGAAGTTCTCCTTGCAGAACTAGTACTCCTGGAAGAAAGGATATGGTGGAGACATGGCTTAGCCAATGCCTAAAGAATGTTTTCAGAATGAAACTTTCACTCTGTAGCAGTAGGTTCGCAGGAGAACTTCTGTTAAGTTTGAAAAGTAAGAGGCGAGGTACCGGCAGAAGTGAAGTTGTGAGGACGGGCCGTGAAGAATGTCGGGATAGCTCAGACGGTAGAAGGCTTGCCCCCAAAAGGCAAAGGTCCCAGGTTCGAATACCGATTCCGGCACACTTTTAATCTGGCAATAAGT
Source organism: Locusta migratoria (assembly GCA_026315105.1). Classification (NCBI taxonomy): domain Eukaryota; kingdom Metazoa; phylum Arthropoda; class Insecta; order Orthoptera; family Acrididae; genus Locusta; species Locusta migratoria. The sequence continues at coordinate 552,520,439 of CM048744.1, forward strand.
TTCGTTTGTTATGTTGATAATTATTACTTTTTATAATAGGTGAATGTTATTACTAATTAATTGTTGAATGTATGTTTCTGATAGATATATATATATATATATATATATATATATATATATATATATATATATATGAATTTGAGTATGTATGTGTAAGTATTGTATGTAGGTTTCCTATAGACGTAAAGTCTGCCGGAGCAATTTTCATGAAATGTACATGAAATCTATAGAGGAATTCATTGGATGATTCTGAGTAGTTTGGTAGCGATCGGATCAAAATAATCATTAACAAATAGGCAAAGGTTAAAGTCTGGCACTTGCAACGACAATAGCCCTCCTGGCGGAGAAAAAGTCATCAGTTTGCATCATGCCATTCTTCAGTAACTGAAATTTTGCGACTTGTGCGGAAGCGTCGCTTCCCTACATAGACCTTGCCGTGTTGATTTCGTTACGGTGGTCTCTTCCTCTGCTAGGGCCCTTACTGTCGTTTCTAGTTCGAAAGCTAAAATATATATTACAGTGTGATATTACTACGTAAATGTGGATTAAACATACGGAAGATTGTATATATGTCATATGCATGGTATTTAATCATTTTATATAGATAATAGTAATCAATAAAATACAAACACCCGTAGAATATAAATTCCACCCGTGCGAAGCTGGGCAGCAGCATCACTCTCAAATGCCTTGGCCTCACCCTCGATCGATTCCTCTCCTTGACTCCCCACCTCCGCACCGTCCGACAGAAAGTCATGTCCTGCCTCAACCTGCTGAAACTCCTTTCCAGCTGGACGCGTGGTCTCAACCCCTCCACCATCCTCTACACCTACAGATCCAGCATGCGTCCCATCCTTTGAAGCTTCCATCCCGCTTGGGAATCCGTTCCTTCTACCTATTACAAAATCTTTCAAATCCTCAAACGCCACACCCTCTGCTTCTCCCTTCCCCCAAGCGGATCCTGTAGGACTCATCCCCTTCCCCCACCCTTTACAATTTCTCGAACACATCCAGCTTCCCTATATCACCCACAAAATAGAATCCCGCAATTCACTGGTCTATCCCATCCTCACCAATCCTGGGCCTCTGCCACGCCTTCTCCATTGCATCCCTCCCTCCCACGACCTGCACACTCTCCACAACCTATCCCAGGGTAACTTCCGCCACCTCCCCCTTCCGGATGACGCCCTCCATCCCGAGATCTATCCTTCCTATCAACACTAACCCTTTCCCCCTCTCCCCCTCCCCTCCTCTTCCCACCAAACGCTTCGCTGTCCACTCCCCCCTGTTCCCACCTTCAGATTTCTTCTGCTCCTTTCCTGCCCCTCCGTCCTGCTTCCCACTATCCCACCCATCCTTCCCCTGCGGGGTCCTCAGAACAGTCGCTATGAAACAAGTGGTTGGATTGTATCTCTGTGTCATCAATGCTTTAGTGTTTTTCATCAGTGCATCCATGAAATTCAGACAAGTCTCTCATTGCACATTTTAATCAGTGTCCCTGTCTACTTCGTCTTGTTCATGAACGTGTTTTAACGCTATCGTGGCACAGATTTTAAACTCACTATGTGACTTTATCAACTGTCTTGTTACTATGTCTCACCTACATGTCGAGTTTTCATCCTCCGTATTTTAACTCCGCTGTCATTGTTTTAAAATCATCGTAATCTTTCGGCTGAAGAGCGGCACTGAAGCTGCTGACAGCCCGCCACCAGTGGCTTTGAAATAACAGTAAAGGAAAAACAATAATGACTGCTGGGCAGGTCCATAATATATATGTAACTAACTAACCATTCTACATTTGCAGAACATTTAAAACAACGCAAAAATCAGCCTATCAACGTGGAAGAAGACGTGCCATTCACTGAGCCTAACAAGAACGCAGTAATTTCACTGTACACATTTGACTAAGCAGCCACATTCTGACTCAAAAGCAGCAATATCAGTAATTGTTAACTTAAGAGATCCAAAAATTGCTGAAGTAAAAGATATCCAAGAACTAATTAAATCCGTACGGCATAACAACAAGAAAATTGCAATTCAGTGAATACCATCTCACGGTGGCATAGATGGTAATGATCAAGCTGACTTCCTAGCCAAAAAGAGCACAAAAATTAAATTGGAAAAACTGCCCTGTCATATTTTGCAATAAAACGCATCAATATTTTGAAAGAAGAATTGAGAAGAAACAATAAAATCTAATGTGAGGGGAAGATCTGGGAAACCCTCTTGGATAATCATCTAATACCAGATGGAACAAGAAGAGAGGCAGTAGCGACGCTCCGCCTGACTACTGGACATGACTGTTTGGCCGCTCACCTGCACAAGATCTACATTCTGCCGTCCCCAGAATGTGTTCTGTGTTACAAGAGAGGTACCATAATGAACAGTGATCATTTAAAAGAGTGTTCAGAATTGTACAATTGTAATTTAGACTTAACAACATTGTATTGGGAAGCAAGAAGGCGAATGACGTTTAGTCAAGTGCCGAAACATTAAAATAATAATTACACTGTTACAAACAGAAAGCCAAAGCAGAAGAGAAATATGTGGTTAATTAAATGTAGCATATTAATGTAAACTCTCTATTAAACATAATAAAGGAATCACAAAAATGAAAAAAGAAAACACACACACACACACACACACACACCACTGGAGAGAGAGAGGGGGGGGGATGGTGAGGAGACAGGTGGGGAGTTACAGATATCACAAACTCGCAATCAACAGTCGTAACAACATTGAACCGCAGGCAACACCAAGCTACATATAGCGTCAAAACAAACGCTCATTTACTGGTTCTACTGATAACAAAATTTTCAGTGACAGATATAAATAAAAGTATAATGAAAGCAAAATGCTGTAGAACACAAGTAGATGTTCGGGTTAACAATAAGAGCAATTACTGTGCATTTGGTGCGCTCCACTGGATGCAGAAACGCGGGACAAGAGCTTATAAACGTGTCGTACCTATGTTGGATTTGCATATCATAGCCAACACATTTATGAGCTATGGTTATTATATTTTAAACTCCATTATATTCTAATTTTAATGTTTATGTTTTATGTTGTGACTCCAGTATCATGTTATGATAAGTAAGCTTACTTTCGTTGCACCTTCACAGTGTAACACTTCTTGTAAAATATTCTATGACATGTGTGTTTACACCTAAGCTGCGCCACCTGTCGACCTTGTTTACTTACAATCAGCTTAACACGCCTAAGCCAGTTTGGCAGAATTCACCTGCAAAGCTACATCTTTCTATGCTTATGCATCTGTCAATTGTAATTTATTTTGCTCAATCTGTAGAGGTTTACACCAGAACTGTTTGTAAGTACGGTCACACTGTCTTGATTGTTCCCGTAATCTCTTTTTTCTACCTCATTTTGACCCTACTTATACTTACTTTTTGTTCAAAAAAAATCTTTCCACGATTTGTGTCAGAAGCTGAAAAACCGAAACGCGTCATACGCAATAAAAAAATTCTGCGACCATGACATTACTGAATATTTAATAAAACAATGTTCAAATGTTTGTAAATCTATCGGACCAAACTGCGTGGTCATCAGTCCGTAGCTTACACACTACTTAAACTAAGGTAACTAACCTAAGGACAACACACACACAAAAACACACCCATTCCCCAGGGAGGACTCGAACCTCCGACGACGAGCAACCGCGCGCTCCGCAGCCAGGCACCTTAGACCGCTCGGCTACTCCACCGCGGTGCATATTTAATAAGTGCATACTTGGAACAACAGCCGATCATAAAAAGTAAATAGTAGTACCTGCCATTTCCGTGCAACGCATTTGTAATGTCTCACACTTAGAAAGGAAATCAAGCGAAAGATTACAGTTTTTAAACGGGCTTCCACCTCTATCTATTATTAAAAAATAAATAAAATCTGTTGGTAGCGATGTAAACAGCTGTTTCAGTTTTCCGCGTATATTCCAAGCGTTGATGTAAAGGATTTGTTTTATTGCTGTTCAGGTCACAATTAGTTCAGATAATACTTGTACATAGAAGTATATTCTTACCCAATTGAACACACCAGTGATACAAAAGAACGGAAATACGAAAGCTGCTGTGTTGTTATTACTGTGTATTACTGTGATTTGTAACAAAAAGCTATAACTCTGAATACAAAATACCTTTGGAAGATAAGTAAATTAAATTTAAAGAAGTAAACCATAAATCGCTTCATTCTCGCTTTGTTTAATTTTGAGTTTATATTTTTAAGTAGTGTAAATCAACGAAGATTGTAGTTGAATTAAACCTAGCGGAAAAAACTATTAAGGAGAATATGTGTTTAATACAGGGTGCAACATGTATAATTGCAAGCATTTTATATGTGGTGCCGTAAAACGTACAGATATCAGTGTTCGTTATTATTATTATTTTGTTTCCTCTACGTCCAACACAACAAATAATCGCTCCGACTTTATGTGTTTTCCATTTTGCCGTACCAGAGCCACTAGTGAAGCCCCCTGTCCATATAGACTTCCATTATATAACTATCGCGAGAAGTGCCACACCGATTAACTCCTCATCGAGGAATCTACAGGTGTCCTACTTAACCTAAAAACATACGACTCTTAATAGTTATATTTAAAAGTCCCCAAATAACATAAAACCCTTATATTGCGTTGTTTGGCACACTGTCCTGAGTCACCTCTACATTTTAACTGAGGTACAAAAAAAAAGGGGGGGGGGGAGTAAATATTAAAAGTATTTTCTACTGAATAATGTTAGGGATAGAACAGATTATCACACCCACATGTGAAAGAGAATTTAAAAAAATAATAGTTGTTAACACTTCTATACCGACAGTATCATGACCACAGTTCTTAACGCTTTCATTCCCAGTATTGTTCCTGAAAAACAATGTATTGAAAGTTGATTTATACCCTATTTTGTGCATCAGTCCTTAGAGTCGCAAAGCTGTTGGTGAAGAACAGGCTTCTACTACGACGTGTGGCCACTTCTGAGCATTAATCTGTCCATATTGGAGTTTGTGCTGCGTTGCCGTCTGTACGTGGCTGAGAGTGTGAGCGTGAGTGAGGTTCATGTTATTTTATTCCATCACGGAATTGTCTCGTCTTTGGTGCTGTGGCGAAGATTATGCTAGCATTAGTGATCTGGCAGTCTTAATTATCAACAAAAAAACATCCAAGTAATGAAATACCTCGATATAAACGTCTGTGTTGTGCCTGAAATACATGACATAAAAAATCAATAGTTCGACCAAAAATTTTAAAACATATTTTAATGTTTACTGCACTTTATTGATACAGAAAACACTCAATTTTAATTTTCCCAAAGTTGTGGGATTGAAAGGGTTATAAAATACACCAGGAAAACATTATGTTCTGGTACAAACGGACGGCACCCAGAAGCGGAAACACTTTTTTATGTTTCTTTTTTATGTTTTGTTAAGCTTATGGGACTTACGTACGGGGTCATCAGTCCCTAAACTTACAAACTACTTATCAACTACCTTATACTAAAGACGGCACAAATATCCATGCCCGATGGGGGAATCGAACCCCCGACCGTAGTGGCCGTGCAGACCGTGACTGGAGCGCCTCAGTCTCCTCGGCCACAGCGGCCGGCCGGAAACACTTCATCATCAGATTGTGGTCGCTCATACTTTCTCGTGAAATACCCCACTACTTTTGGTTTGTGAGACCAATTGCCTATACTTTCTGCCAATTATAAAGTACTTTATCAAAAGATTATAATTTACGTAACTTTGCAGATTATATGTTTGGTGGGTGTGTTGTTGTTATGGTCTTCAGTCCGGAGACTGGTTTGATGCAGCTCTCCACCCTACTCTATCCTGAGCAAGCCTCTTCATCTCCACATAAGAACGGCAACCCACATCCACTTGAATCTGCTTACTATACGCGTCTCTTGGTCTCCCTCTGCGATTTTTACCCCACACACTTCCCTCCAATGCTAAATTTACGATTCCCCGATGTCTAAGAATGTGTCCTACCAAGCGATCCCTTCTTTTAGTCAGGGTATGCCAAAAATTCCTTTTCTCACCAATTCTGTTCAGTACCTCTTCATTAGTTATGTGATCTACCCACCTAATCTTCAGCATTCTTCTGTAGCACTACATTTCAAAAGCCTCTATTCTCTTCCTGTCCACACTGCTTATCGTCCATGTTTCACTCCCGTACAAGGCAACACTCCACACGAACGCCTTCAGAAAAGACTTCCTTACACTTAAACTAATATTTGATGTTAGCAAATTTCTCTTTTTCAAAAATGCTTTTCTTCCCATTGCCATTCTGCATTTTATATCCTCTGTACTGCGACCATCGCATGTTATTTTACTACCCAAGTAACAAAACTCATCTACCACCTTCATTGTTTCGTTACTTAATCTAATTCCTTCAGCATCACCTGATTTTCTAAGACCGCATTCCATTATTTTTGTTTTGCTCTTGTTAATGTTCATTTTATACGCTCTCTTCAACACCCTGTCCATTCCATTTAACTGCTCTTCCAGGTCCTGTGCTGTCTCTGATAGAATTACAATGTCATCAGCAAAACGCAATGTTTTTATTTCTTCCCCCTGAACTTTAATCCCTATTCCAAATTTTTCCTTGCTTTCCTTCACCGCCTGCTCGATGTACAAATTGAATAACATCGGAGAAAGGCTACAACCCTGTCTTACTCCCTTCCCAACTGATGCTTCCTTTTCATGCCCTTCTAGTCTAATAACTGCAGTCTGGCTTTTGTACAAGTTGTAAATAACTCTCCTTTCCCTATATTTTACTCCTGCTGACTTCAGAATTTGAAAGAGGGTATTCCAGTCAACATTGTCAAATGCTTTCTCCAAATCTACAAAAGCTAAAAATGTAGGTTTGCCTTTCCTTAATCTATCTTATAAGATAAGACGTAAAGTATTGCCTCCCTGGTTCCTACGTTCCTCCTGAACCCAAAGTGATCTTCCCCGAGGTCAGTTTCTACCAGCTTTTCCATTCTCCTGTAGATAATTCGTGTTAAAATTTTGCAACCATGACTTATCAAACTAATGGTTCTGTAATTTTCACACCTGTCTGCACCTGATTTCTTTGCAATGGGGATTATTACATTTTTCTTAAAGTCTGAGGGCATTTCGCCTGTCTCATACATCCTACACACCAGTTCAAATAGTCTTGTCATGGCTGGCTCTCCCAGAGACTTTAGTAGCTCTGAGGGTATGTCATCTACTCCTGGGGCCTTGTTCCGACCTAGGTCTTTCAGGGCTCTGTCAAATTCATCTCTCCGTATAGTATCTCCTATTTCATCTTGTTCTACTTCCTCTTCCCTTCCCACAACATCGTCTCTAAGTTCATTTCCTTTGTAGAGCTGCTCTATGTACTCTTTCCACCTTTCAGCTTTCCTTTCTTTGCTGAGAACTGGTTTGCCATCTGAGTTCTTGATATTCATAGAGTTGCTTTTCTTGTCCCCAAATGTCTCTTTTATTTTCCTGTAGGCGGTATCTACTTTTCCCCTTCTTATACATTCTTCTACAGATTTGCATTTGGCTTCTAGCCACTCCTGCTTAGCCATTTTGCACTTCCTGTCAATCTCATTTTTTAGTCGTCTGTACTCCATTTTGCCTGTTTTATTTACTGCATTTTTATATTTTCTTCTTTCATCAATTAAAGTCAGTATTTCCTGTGATATCCAAGGATTTTTTGTGGGTCTTGCCTTTCTACCTATTTTGTCCTCTGCTGCCATCATTATTTCATCTCTCAATGCTACCCATTCCTCTTCTACTGTTTTATTTCCCCCTGTTTCTGTCAATTGTTGCCTAAAGCTCCCTCTGAAATTCTTCAGAACTTCAAGTTCCTTCAATTTATCTAAGTCCCATCTCCTTATTTTCCTACCTTTCTGCAGTTTTTTCAGTTTCAGCCTACAGTTCATGACTAACAAGTTATGGTCAGAGTCTGTATCTGCCCCTGGGTATGTTTTACAGTTTATCACCTGGTTCCGGAAACTACCTTCTTTTGTGATTCTTAAACCACGTGTTTGTTACGCTTAAATCATGTTCCGTGCAAAATTCTACAAGGCGACTTCCTCTTTCATTCCTCCTGCCCAGTCCATATTCACCTTCTATTTTTCCTTCTCTTCCTTTTCCTACTACCGAATTCCAGTCTCCCATCACAATTAAGTTTTCCTCTCCCTTAACTGTCTGAATAATTTCCTTTAGCTCCTGATATATTTCTTCGATCTCCTCATCATCGGCAGAGCTAGTTGGCATATAAACCTGTACTACTGTTGTCGGTGTTGGCTTCGTATCTATCTTGACAATGATAATGCGATCACTGTGCTGGTCATAGTAGTTTACCCGCATTCCTATTTTCTTATTCATTATCAGTCCTACTCCTGTGATACCCCCAATTGATTTTGTATTTATAATCCTGTACTCACCTGACCAGTAATCCTGTTCATTCTGCCACCGAACTTCACTAATCCCCACTATATCTAACCTCAACCTATGCATTTCCCTTTTTAAATTTTCTAATTTTCCTACCCGATTAAGGGCTCTAACATTCCACGCTCCGATCCGTAGAATACCAGTATTGTCTTTCCTGATGACAACATCCTCCTGAGTAGTCCCCGCCCGGAGATCCGAATGGGGGACTATTTTACCTCCGGAGTATTTTACCCGAGAGGATGCCATCATCATATTTCCATACAATAGAGCTGCATGTCCTCGGGAAAAGTAACGGCTGTAGTTTCCCCTTGCTTTCAGCCGCTCGCAGTAGCTGTTGGCGAAGCCACATTAGCTGATGTTACAAGGCCAGCTCAGTCAATCATCCAGACTGTTGCCCCTGTAACTACTGAAAAGGCTGCTGCCCCTCTTCAGGAACCACACGTTTGTCTGGCCTCTCCACAGCTACCCCACCGCTGGTGGGTGTAACAAATGACATTCAAATGTATTGATTCTTCTTTTATTTGCTGAACTCGCTGACACACAATCCGACACAAACAAAGCAAGACTAAGTCTCAAATCTAAAACTCAAGATTAAGACTAAAGAAGACTGATACTGACTCAATTGGCAGTATGCGCCTTCATTTATATATTTTCGACAATGTATCTCATTATTGACACATAGTCATTAATTTGATACAATTAGAACTTCATGAAGGGATACAATATGTCTCATGCAATATAATTATTCAACTGTTTGATAAGTTTTCACGTTACAGATGTTAATATCTCATCAGAAAATTAATTACATATACCGAAAGTTTTTGAAATATGGTTTCATTATCTGCTAATGATATACTTCGTTATTATTGTATTTTTATAGCTATCACAGATCGGATAAAATAGACAGTTCCAGCCCAAAAAAATAAATGTTTTAATGTTATTCAACTGTTTGATATGTTTTCACATTACAAATGTTAATATCTCATCAAAAAATTAATTACATATATCGAAATTTATTGAAATATGGTCTCATTGACTGCTAATGATATACTTCGTAATTATTGTATTTATGTGTTATCATCTGTCGGATAAAATACACAGTTCCAGTCAATCTGAAATAAATGGTTCAATACCTATAAAACTGAAAATTAATTATATTCATTGAAATTATGTTTAATTACAGATAAATATGAAAATTACAACAACGCCTAACAAATTTCTAGAACTTTTCAGCATGACAAATTCTGTTTCTTACGAATTAACACGGTTTTTCTGCAGTACAAAGGTTACGACATATATGTTAAAGTATTTATCATCGAAATAAATCGCAATTTGCGATGTTATGGCTTCACTATATTATGTTTAGATGAAATACCAAAGTGTGGCGAATGAAAATTTGTGCCCGGCCGGGATTCGGACCCGGGATCTCCTGCTTACTAGGCAGACGCGTTTTTTTTTTTTGTTTTTTTTTTTTTTTTTTTTTTTGCTCAATGGGTGGTTCTGTTCATTGCGGACTCTGATCGTTTTTGTTCGTTGATGTTCGAAGTGTTCTTGGCTCAGCTTTTTTATTACAGAGGGCGTTGAGCCATCTGACCGGGCGCGCTGAGCCACGGCGCCCGGCTGACGCGTTGACCACTCCGCCACCGAGGACACAGTGACAAGCCCCACTGCAGAGGACTCTTCCCTGCACGTCTCCCGCCACACCCAAATCTCCATTCGCCACGCTGTCTCTTTCCTATACCACAGCCTATTTATTCTGTAGTGCTGGCAACCAGTAATTGCTCCTTAGTCAGTAATTACACTGCAAATCTATAAGTTCCATCTGAAAATTGACAGGAGCACTTTCAATTGATATGAAAATGGTCTTGAACAACTCTCAGAGACTTGACGTTGGCAGTATCCCGATAACGATCTTAAAACAGTTGTATTTATTGTAAAACTCATATTAATTTCATAACATTTTAATCTTCTTTAATACCAGAAAAATTAGGGCTATCGGCGCTGCCAGCTGGGAAAATACCAAACCATAAGTCGCTAGAAAAAAAAAAATAGCCGCCATAGTATTGCAACATGAAATGTGGCTCCGTAGCGAGTGCTTCCGAGAAGTGCCGTGCAAAGCCGAGACAGGCCGAGACTGTCCGAGCCTCACTTGGCCGTCCAGTAGACCGGCGAGACCTTTGACCCTCCGTGGCCGGCCATGTTAAACACCCTGTATAGCCTCAGATATTAACGTTCAAATCACGTAAAACCACCAAAGTGTATGTATGTTTGGTTCTTTAGTGCTGACAATTGTTAGTGTCTCCTAAAACATTTACTCAGCATAACACAGGCATGCGACATTCCAAAGTAAATCACTAAAATAAGAAAAACGATAAAAAAATAAAATAAAAAATCTTTCGGTTTATATAAAGTTCAGAAACATGATGTCTCAAGAACCGCCGCGCGGGAGCAGCCGATTGGTCTGGAGCGCAACGTTACGGAACGCGGGGCCTCCCGCGTCGGAGGTTCGAATCCTCCCTCCGGCATGTTATTAATTATCGACGTACAGGTTGTATTACTCTGTCCTACACCAACATTAGAAGAAACAGTAGCCAATTATTCAGTACTTCGGACAATACAGCTACACTCCTGGCCATTAAAATTGCTACACCTCGAAGATGATGTGCTACAGACGCGAAATTTAACCAACAGGAAGAAGATGCTGTGATATGCAAATGATTAGCTTTTCAGAGCATTCACACAAGATTGACGCCGGAGACGACACCTACAACGTGCAGACATGAAGGAAGTTTCCAACCGATTTCTCATACACAAGCGCAGTTGACGGCATTGGCTGGTGAAACGTTGTTGTGATGACTTGCGTAAGGAGGAGAAATGCGTACCATCACGTTTCCGACTTTGATAATGGTCGTATTGTAGCCTATCGCAATAGCGGTTTAACGTATCGCGACATTGCTGCTTACGCGATCCAATGACTGTTAGCAGAATATGGAATCGCTGTGTTTAGGAGGGCAATACGGAACGCCGTGCTGGATCCCAACGGCCTCGAATCACTAGCAGTCGAAATGACACGCATTTATCCTCATGGCTGTAACGGATCGTGCAGCCACGTCTCGATCCCTAAGTCAACAGATGGGGACGTCTGCAAGACAACAACCATCTGCACGAACAGTTCGACGACGTTTGCAGCAGCGTGGACTATCAGCTCGGAGACCATGGCTGCGGTTACCCTTGACGCTGCATCACAGATAGGAGCGTCTACGATAGTGTACGCAACGACGAACCAGGCAAAACGTCATTTTTTGGTTGGATCCAGGTTCTGTTTACAGCATCATGATGGTCATGCGACCAATGTTTGGCGACATTGCGGTTAACGCACATTGGAAGCGTGTATTCGTCATCACCATACTGGCGTATCACCCGGCGTGATGGTATGGGGTGCCATTGGTTACACGTCTCAGTCACCTCTTGTTCGCATCGACGCTACTTTAAACAGTCACCGTTACATTTCAGATGTGTTACAACCCGTGGTTCTATCTTTCATTCGATCCCTGCGAAACCCACATTTCAGCAGGATAATGGACGACTGCATGTTGTAGGTCCTGTACTGGCCTTTCTGGATAAGGAAAATGTTCGACTGCTGCCCTGGCAAGCACATTCTCGAGATCTCTCACCAATTGAAAACGTCTGGTCCATGGTGGCCGAGCACTGGCTTGTCACAAAACGCCAGTCACTACTCTTGATGAACTGTGGTATCGTGTTGAAGCTGCATGGCATCTGTACTTGCACACGCTATCCAAGCTCTGTTTGACTCAATGCCCAGGCGTATCAAGGTGCTTGTTCTGGTTACTGATTTCTCAGGATCCATGCAGCCAAATTGCGTGAAAATGTAATCACATGTCAGTTCTAGTATGATATATTTGTCCAATGAATACCCGTTTATTATCTGCATTTCTTCTTGGTGTAGCAATTTTAATGGCCATTAGTGTAAATCAACATTGTGCGCCTCTAACAGTAGTGGCAGCAAGGGCGCCTGGGAAGATCATTCACGTGATTTAGATGGTCTACTACGTACCGTTGATGGCATTTCATGCGGTCCGAATAATGACTGATAACATCATACATGTACCTGCAGTTGACAAGAGAGTTTCATAAACAAATCGATCGCCTCCACAACGAACCACTACCGCTCCCCGCGAGCCCCAGTCAATCCACCACAGCTCCCGACATCCTAATTGCGACGTATTAACAATTAGAACATTATTTTTTCTCGGGATCGGTACATACAGTTTAAGTAGCATAGTACATCTAACCGTAAGTACAACTCGCAGTTTCGCAGGTAAATATTGATATGGCATAAAGAAATTCGGTGTAATGCTACTGGTGGATGAGTACTCTTAGTGTTGTACATTTATCGACAATTATTTTAAAACAATTCTAACCAAACATTAGGATTATCCACAAAAAAAGTTCCATCTGTTCGCCTCCTAAGGTGTCTGGGCAAAATAACTGCATCTCTTCACATAGACGATGCGTGCAACAGCCGACGGAAGTGATTTAAGAAAATAGCATACGTTCGATAATAAATGGTATGTAACGGCAACGATCGCCACATACTGTGGTCCATCTCAACCCTTTCATTTCCACATTATGAATTCAGTTTTGGAAACATTAAAATTCAGTGTTTTCTGTATTATACAGTGCACTAAAAATCGAAATATGTGTTTTAAAATTTTGATCTCAGTATTTTTTTTTTTTTTTTTTTTTTTTATGTCATGTATTTCACGCATAACACAGACGTTTGTATCGAGGTACTTTATTACTTGGGTTAAGAAACACTCGTTCAGTAACACAATAACAACAGAAGACATATAAAAAAATTGAATTTACTGGCGGAAATAGCGAAAATCGGTAAGGGAATCTTATGATTTAAGCACAAAGGCTTGCATAGAAACTAGATTTCGAACACTACAGCGTAAACATACAGCATTTTACCGAACATCCACAACAGGCGACGAGAGCCAATCGGTCACTCAAACACCGCTACACGTGGAACACGTCATTGTGCCAGGAATGCGTCTAAATGCAGATCTGCAAGCGATGTTATCCGTCTTCCTGGCTGGACTCAGAATAATGACAACCGGTTTAAATAAAATCTGGAATGCCAATTGTGGGACTTTATTACCAGGCACATCACTGTTCAGTGTGAAATTAACAAAAAGTATATATTCCGGCTGATACTGAGAACGTGGTTCCTATGAGATAGGTCCGGGTTAGGTCCTAAACGGTCGCCGCGGTGCACAACCGAGATCTCCTATAAACTTGATACATCATCAGAAGTATTATACTTGGCATCATGTAGGCGCTTCTGCGCATAGAGGCGGAGAAATAGGGAAAGCGAGGAGGGGAGGAGCTACGGCAGAGTACAGCTGTGGAGACTGCGTGAGGTACGTACATCGCGAAACTCGAGGACAGCCTCGCGTCTAGAGCAGGGGTCGGCAACACGTCGGTAGATCGCGAGTGCTTATTTAGTAGATCGCGCGAGTACTGAGAGTGCAGAAGAAAAATTGTTCAATGAGATTGACAATGTTTCTTTCGTAGCAATTAAAATGCGCTCATCCGACACAACCCAGCTTTAAGAGGTTCTAAAAATTGTTTTCTTGCTTTACGCTAAAGAGATCAAAGTTTTTTGCAGTTTTTAACGTATCACTGTATTTCACACCAGCAGTCTATGTGTGGAAAGTTTTTAAATTTGAACGAAACAATGAAAACTGTTGTCAAGATAGTCAACAAAATTAGGTTTCATTCTCTTCAAAGACGACTTTTCAAAGATTTGGCAGACGAACGTGAACTGCAACATGGTGATTTACTTCTCCATACTGAAATACGCTGGATCAGTAAGGTTTTAGCAGCTATCAATCTATTTCTGCAAGAAATAGAAGAGAATAGTCTGTTGGCATGTATTGAAGATCCTCTCTGGCTCATGCATTTCGCTTTTTTAATTGACTTAACAGAAAAACTGAATGAGTTAAATTTGAAATTCCAGGGTAAGGACAAAGATATTGCTGAGATGATATCAGAAGTAAATTATTTTATTGAAAAATTGTGTTTATGGGAGTGCTATCTCAAGAGAGGTGAGTTAAAACACTTTCCAATGCTGAAGACTCAGGTAGAAGAATTTGAAACAACTTACGATGTAGAATGTTATGCAAATATGACATCCACTTTGAAGGAAGATTTTAATAATCTGTTTTCAGACTTTAAAAAGATTACTGTGGTAACTGAATTTGTTTCTTTCCCTTGGGCTAAACTCGAGCTACTGAATGCGTCTGAATGAATGATTTGTTTCTCAAAACTGTAGCAGAACCTAAAAATTGTTGTCCTCTAATTCCTCAGGAGAAATATCCTGAATTAATTAATGTTGCACTAAGAATAAAGGCCTTGTTTCCTTCAACTTCCCTGTGCGAATCACTGTCTTCAAATATGAATTTTATTAAAAATGAACACAGAACTAGGATGACAGACGAACACCTGGACTCTTGTATTCGTTCAAATGTAACAAGTTATACACCAGGTATCAGCGACATTGTTAAGGGAACATTACAAGTTTCACATTAAATGTAAGTTATAAATATTTGTAAAATATTATTAAATAAAATGTTTGTTTTAAACAACTAGTGAACATGAAAATGTTTTATTGTTAAATATAGTTGTTTTACAATACTGAAAACACTAAAAATGTAGCAAACATAGTATTTTTAAAAGTAAGTAGATCACTACGGTACGTTGGTACGAAATAGTAGATCGCGAAGGCCTTGTGGTTGCCTACCCCTGGTCTAGAGAATGAATATAACTGGCCGCCTGTGTGCTGTTGGAGGGGGATGTGCAGGACGGCTGAAACTGGGCCGCCTTCTTATGAGACGCGGGCTACAGTGAACGTTCGTTAAAGTCGTTGTAATTCATTTATTTATCTGTTTGACATTAATGAAGATTATGTAATGATCAGCATCTACTTCTGTTGACCCCCAGTCTACTACTAAGGTGTGTATGCCGCCAAATCATTGTTAAATGAAAAACATTAACGAATTAAATATGTTACATTTGCGCCATATTGTTGGTGCTTTCCCCGCGCAGAAGGGCGGCGGCCGCGACGGACACTGCCACGGAAACGGCGTTCTGGAGCATTCGCTACCAACGCCATAAGCTGCGCGCCTGCCGTGGGAACTACAACTGCTCTTACTGTCGGCATGCTGCCTAGCAGTTCTGGAGCATTCACTACCAACGCCATAAGCTGTGCGCCTGCCGTGGGAACTACAACTGCTCTTACTGTCGGCATGCTGCCTAGCAGTTCTGGAGCATTCTGGAGCATTCGCTACCAACGCCATAAGCTGCGCGCCTGCCGTGGGAACTACAACTGCTCTTACTGTCGGCATGCTGCCTAGCAGTTCTGGAGCATTCTGGAGCATTCGCTACCAACGCCATAGCTGCGCGCCTGCCGTGGGAACTACAACTGCTCTTACTGTCGGCATGCTGCCTAGCAGTTCTGGAGCATTCTGGAGCATTCGCTACCAACGCCATAGCTGCGCGCCTGCCGTGAGAACTACAACTGCTCTTACTGTCGGCATGCTGCCAAGCAGTTCTGGAGCATTCTGGAGCATTCGCTACCAACGCCATAAGCTGCGCGCCTGCCGTGGGAACTACAACTGATCTTACTGTCGGCATGCTGCCTAGCAGTTCTGGAGCATTCTGGAGCATTCGCTACCAATGCCATAAGCTGCGCGCCTGTCGTGGCAACTACAACTGCTCTTACTGTCGGCATGCTGCCTAGCAGTTCTGGAGCATTCTGGAGCATTCGCTACCAACGCCATAAGCTGCGCGCCTGCCGTGGGAACTACAACTGCTCTTACTGTCAGCATGCTGCCTATCAGTTCTGGAGCATTCTGGAGTATTCGCTACCAACGCCATAAGCTGTGCGCCTGCCGTGGGAACTACAACTGCTCTTACTGTCGGCATGCTGCCTAGCAGTTCTGGAGCATTCTGGAGCATTCGCTACCAACGCCATAAGCTGCGCGCCTGCCGTGGGAACTACAACTGCTCTTACTGTCGGCATGCTGCCTAGCAGTTCTGGAGCATTCTGGAGCATTCGCTACCAACGCCATAGCTGCGCGCCTGCCGTGGGAACTACAACTGCTCTTACTGTCGGCATGCTGCCTAGCAGTTCTGGAGCATTCTGGAGCTTTTGCTACCAACGCCATAAGCTGCGCGCCTGTCGTGGGAACTACAACTGCTCTTACTGTCGGCATGCTGCCTAGCGGTTAGGAGCATTCTGGAGCATTCGCTACCAACGCCATAAGCTGTGCGCCTGCCGTGGGAACTACAACTGCTCTTACTGTCGGCATGCTGCCTAGCAGTTCTGGAGTATTCTGGAGCATTCGCTACCAACGCCATAAGCTGCGCGCCTGCCATGGGAACTACAACTGCTCTAACTGTCGGCATGCTGCCTAGCAGTTCTGGAGCATTCTGGAGCATTCGCTACCAACGCCATAAGCCTCGCGCCTGCCGTGGGAACTACAACTGCTCTTAATGTCGGCATGCTGCCTAGCAGTTCTGGAGCATTCTGGAGCATTCGCTACCAACGCCATAAGCTGCGCGCCTGCCGTGGGAACTACAACTGCTCTTACTGTCGGAATGCTGCCTAGCAGTTCTGGAGCATTCTGGAGCATTCGCTACCAACGCCATAAGCTGCGCGCCTGCCGTGGGAACTACAACTGCTCTTACTGTCGGCATGCTGCCTAGCAGTTCTGGAGCATTCTGGAGCATTCGCTACCAAAGCCATAAGCTGCGCGCCTGCCGTGGGAACTACAACTGCTCTTACTGTCGGCATGCTGCCTAGCAGTTCTGGAGCATTCTGGAGCATTCGCTACCAACGCCATAAGCTGCGCGCCTGCCGTGGGAACTACAACTGCTCTTACTGTCGGCATGCTGCCTAGCAGTTCTGGAGCATTCTGGAGCATTCGCTACCAACGCCATAGCTGCGCGCCTGCCGTGGGAACTACAACTGCTCTTACTGTCGGCATGCTGCCTAGCAGTTCTGGAGCATTCTGGAGCATTTGCTACCAACGCCATAAGCTGCGCGCCTGCCGTGGGAACTACAACTGCTCTTACTGTCGGCATGCTGCCTAGCGGTTAGGAGCATTCTGGAGCATTCGCTACCAACGCCATAAGCTGCGCGCCTGCCGTGGGAACTACAACTGCTCTTACTGTCGGCATGCTGCCTAGCAGTTCTGGAGCATTCTGGAGCATTCGCTACCAACGCCATAAGCCGCGCGCCTGCCGTGGGAACTACAACTGCTCTTACTGTCGGCATGCTGCCTAGCAGTTCTGGAGCATTCTGGAGCATTCGCTACCAACGCCATAAGCTGCGCGCCTGTCGTGGGAACTACAACTTCTCTTACTGTCGGAATGCTGCCTAGCAGTTCTGGAGCATTCTGGAGCATTCGCTACCAACGCCATAAGCTGCGCGCCTGCCGTGGGAACTACAACTGCTCTTACTGTCGGCATGCTGCCTAGCAGTTCTGTCGCATTCTGGAGCATTCGCTACCAACGCCATAAGCTGCGTGCCTGCCGTGTGAACTACAACTGCTCTTACTGTCGGCATGCTGTCTAGCAGTTCTTAACAAATGCCGCCGACTAGCGCACAAAAATCTGCCGATAAACTTAGAATTTTTCCTAAATATAGGAACCGTTACAATGTTTATAAACGGAAGCTGAAGCATTTATTATGAACACGTTTACATAGACTGTTCCCGTTGTCTTGGGCCGTGTTCACACTGCCGGCCGGGCATAGCCGAGCCAAGCTGGGCCGAACCTGACCGAGCCGAGACGTTAAACACATTGTTTTGAATCGCACTGCTCACACTGACGGCCGGACCGAGACGACTCCGCTTCAGCCGGCTCACGCCGAGCTGACGACATTCGGAATGTTCAATATTTCCGTCGCGTGCCGATTGGGCTATGGTATTGCTTCTGTAGCACAAGTATCTCACGTCTCCAGCCTGTTTTCAAAACAAGTCTCTCTGTATGGTAGCATTTCTTTAAATAACACTAAAAGTGGTGTGTGTGTTTGTAATGAAAAGTAGTATGTGTTTGTGGGGCGAGCGTATCACTGTTTTGTTAAGAGACCGGCCCCGCTAAAATTCCAAAATAAATGTTCTGTTGTGGTTTTGGTAACAAAATAATTTGACTAAGCAATGAGACTTAGTACCTTACTTTGCCCTGTTAGAATAAATTTCAACTGACATGGGATGCAATGATCTTACGTAAATGTGGTTTAGTTTGATGCGCAACGGATAACACTTTAAATTGTACAGTTGTTAATAAGTCAACAGTAATTAAACTCGTAATTGGTCTGCACATTAATCCCGTGTGTGAAAAACAATGTGAGCAAATGAAATGTTCAGATCTGTTAGCACCATATACCAGCAGCCAGACTATACGTGTATGATTCGACTGCGAGAGCGAACAGAAAGTGCTACTACAGAGATAATTTTGCTACTTGAATTAACAGGATGCCAAACAAGGATATTGGATATTAATTGGATATCAAGATTACTGCACTTGATAATGTGCCTATCTGTACAACAATTACCATACAGCTTCAATGTAATAAAAAATGTTCTACAAATCTGGTAAAGATTTCAAGTATCACACACTGCAAATATGTCTCATCTCTTTATGTGATCTACTTCTCTTCTAATCAAACAAATCACTTTAACTGTTACTAACATTAACTACCTTAACAATCTGAACTTTCATTGAGACTGATAAAATCTTTAACTATGATCTTTACTGCAATTATGAACAAACTACTTCCTGCTCTCATTAATAGACCAACTGATCATCACAAAATGCCTACACTGAACTGTTCTAATTAGCATACAAATTTTCACACACAATAATTATGCAACTCTATCATAAGAAACAATGATCAGAACGGATAGCAATTCAAATTGGTGAAAGGAACGAGGAACTGGTAAAATGACACAGGGATAAATCATAAATGCGAGCTGAATTAAACAGTATTCATTACCCAAAAGACAAACCAACTACAATATAGGCTACATACAGGCTACCATACATAACAATAGAAAAGTACAAGTTTACCTTATTTGAGACATAAATTTCCATACAAAATTTTCAATCTGCAGACTTGGCTGCGATTCTTCAAAACTGAATTTTTACTCTTCAAGTCTAACACACAGACAAACCCGACAGTATCCTGCACGAAGGTCACACACCGACTCCTCTCTACACGAAGATCACACCTCGACTCTTCTCTACACGAAGGTCACACCTCGATCCTCTCTACACGAAGGTCAGACATCGACTCCTCTCTCCACGGAGGTCACACAACGACTCCTTAAACGCAACAACTGTGAGTGCAAGACACACTCCAAAGATAAAACAAAGTCTTTGGTTGACAGCAAAGATATGAAAATCAGTTCAGTATGTTATATCGATTAGTGAAATGGTACAAAATATACATGAATTTGTTTTCTGCAGAATTATAGCTTTGGTTTTTATAACAAAAAATGCTCAATGCTCTATGACAGGCAAAAATTATATGAAAATTATATTGCGTACTCCTTTCATCACCCCTCCCCTACGGGAAAAGAATTTTGCGGGGTGGATGATGCTGACTAGATAGCATCAGCTAGCCAAGAAATTCTTAAACAGGACAAAACACATAATCAAACCATTTGTATAATCATTATGTTCGCAAAGTTTTTACATTGTTCTTTTAAATGATTAATTAAAGAGTTCAGTTAACAATCAATATGAAACGAAAGTAATCTGTATAGGTACATAAAAATATTTAGTGGACACAGCCGAAAGAATCTCAGTTCTCATTGGTCTTTACATGTGAATACTAGTGTTACATAAAGCTTACAAAGTTCGTACATTATGGCATGATTTACACCAAAGATTAGTATATCAGTGCTCAACATACATCAGTGGTAAAACAATTTACATAAGTAAACCAACTGAGGGTTTAGTCCAATTTTTTTAAGATCATAAGTCAGTTGATGCAGTACAATTTGAGCATCAAGTTCAATAGAAATGGGTTACATTTACGTACAATTATATTAAGATTACATTTATATACATCATTATTCAAAGTTTGATCACCTGTAAAGAAAATTACAAAAAAAAATTCCCAACAGTTACATAGTGCTTATAAAAGAATTAAAAGATTTGCCTACAAGGTTGGCAGATACTTCATATATGGTTACATAGTCTGTTCATGAACGGTTAGAGGATCAATGACAATTTACATGGCTGTCCTTCCAGCATATCATGTAGTTTAGTAAACAATAAAATTTATATGGCTGTCCTGCCAGCACATGATGATTAAATGAAAAATGAAAAAAATATATGGCTGTTCTAGCAGCACAACACATATATATTTTTGGTTGTTTGAAATGAAAGAACCTATCAGAACACTTTATTGTGGACAACGTTTGCAATGGGAGAAATTACGTGAATGGCGGCACTTAAATGTCACACGCATGACCAATTTTACACACGCACACTAATCTCATTTGTGACGACATGATGGATAGAATGCTCATCTGCGGTCAAAGGTCCGGGAATGGGATGTCTTGACCTCCAGCTTCTCACGTGTTGACCCACAGATTCTCAAGATTGTGGCTGAGCAGGTACCGGGAATGTGGAATGTTTTTGCCACAGGCTTCCCCTCAGACTCAGCTCTCCAAATTCCATCAGCGTAATTAGTATGGCAACTGGTCAACTTTTTGTCAGATTACGTACGTGTAGTGCCAGCTCCCATGCGTGTCCAGAAACATGAAACAAATATATCAAAGCCAAAATTAGAAATTTTATAGTGGTATCTCCTCGTCAGCTGGAAGAGACACGTCCATTATGACATTTTACATATATCCTCAATATATGAAAAATTTAATTTTTCTTTAGGCAAGCATTAATGGCTCACATGCTTTATGATCCATATAGCACAACATATTAGAGAACATAGATAGGTATGTACAAGTATACTGAATCACTGTGGAATTATCACATTTTTCTTAACATAAATTTCAATAGTGATCCAATTTTCATACATTTTTATATTGAATTGGCCAGGCCTTTATAACATATTACAAATTAGGCTTAACACTATCATAAACGATTGTACTATTGTTAATCACATAGTTGAATCTACCAAGCTGTACCAAATACTGTCAAGAGTCAATGGGGCAAGGGATTCAGTCTTTGTCATGGGGAATATGAAGGAATGAACATATTAGTAGTGCTAGCACTTCATAGACTGATTATTTACTATGACAACAGAACAGCAAAGGAAATATTGTATCAGTAAGTATAATGTAGCAAACAGCCAAAGTACATATTCCTGAAAAAGGGTAAGGCAAATTCAAGCACATTGATTAAGACAGATGCATATGGCATACAATTTAATAAATGAAATATTTTTTATCGTTGCTATAACTGCTGCTACCCTGAACAGTAAAGGCAAATTTGATTAAACGCTATTGGTAGCTCATTTTGTTGCTACATAAAATACCTGCAAAGTTGTCAAAATTTACGCACAAAGATGTTATAAAATATCAGCTGTTGTGGAGATATACCTGCAAAGATACTTCATTCAATTGGTATAATGATTATTACATAATATAATTACTGAAACAAACATCCACATCTTGGTTCCTCAGTTATCTGAAAATCTTTGTTACAGGGTTAAAGTCCATTAGTTACATGCACACAACATCACTGAGACAAAATGACAATAAAAATTCAACCTCCTCTATACTCCTATCATCACCTGAAAATATCTCATCCTTCAATAAAACTTCATTAGTGCATACACTTTATATTAATTATTATACATATTTATTAGCTTCCTTATATTAATTCACTTCTTCTATGCTTCTTCATCTACATAACAATAACATACTTCACCTGTGGCTTCTTTGTCATTCCTTTACCTCAGTTTTCTAGTTGTGGATGTATCTTACCCTTCATTTTACTATATACTTATCTTTCCCTTATTTTCCGTGGTTTTCTTGTACTGTATACCTCCATGCAATTTATGCTGTAAGTTCTCTTTTTCGTACCGTTGCAATTTTATTTGCTTATGTTTACCTTCTGTGCAGTGCTTAGTGCAGTAAAATTCACATTACAACAAACAAGGAAAAATAGTAATTTATTAGCAAAAATTCAAGAAATGTTCATAATTAGAACCAAAAGGTTGTGCTTAAACTAGGATAGTGCATGAGAAAAATATATACTTACATACTAAACAGAATAGGTGCGAGAGAGAGAGAGAGAGAGAGAGAGAGAGAGAGTGCTCTACGGAAATTAGAAGAAATAGTAGCACCCAGCTCCAGAAAGGGCACCAATCGCCAGTTGGTGTATCCATCATAGATTGGTGGATTCTCTACCCCCAAAAGTTCATTCCTTAAAGGGTTTGATGTTAGAGACATGATGTATACCTTTTGACTTGTGTGTCCTCAGAGTCTCGACTTCCACGACGTTGTCGTGAATAATGCGTCTTATGCGATATGGTCCGTTGTACAGCAGAAAAAATTTATGTATAAGTGATTTACCTTTGTGAGAAAGGTGGTGGGATTTAATTAAGACTTTTTGGCCTACATATAGATGTTTGATATTGACATGCCGTTGTAAACTTTTTCTCTTGTCGGCTGCTCTTTTGATGTTGGCCAGAGCCAGATCAATTATCTCATTATGACGTAAACGCCTACGTATGGGAAAAGGTACAAGTTCTTTAATACGATCGGGCGGTTGCTTATTCTTCAGCATCAAAATCGGTGGAAGAGATGTGGAATCATTTGGCAGCTCATTTAGTATATTTTGGAATAAGTGAAGATATCTGTCCCAGGAATAATGTCGGCGATAGCAATACAATCTGCACAGCTTTCCAAGTTCTTTCATAATACGCTCACAGGGATTGGAAGAAGCGTGATACAACGAGATAAATACAGGTTTGATCTTTCTACGTCGCAACATGCGTACCCAATGCTGCGATCGGAATTGTGGTCCGTTATCGGATATAACCTTATCCACATGACCAACTTCTTTTGGAAAATATTTCACAAATGCAGTTGAAACAGATCTTGCCGTGGCACGGCGAAGAGGAACAAAAGATACAAATTTTGACGTTAGTTCGACTCCGACAAATACAAAGGAATGTCCATTATCAGTACTTGGCAATGGGCCAAATAAATCGACGGCAGCAAGTTGTTTCAATTTAGTGGGGATTATCGGAAACAATGGAGCCGAATGTGAAACAGTTGGAGGTTTTGCCTTTTGACACAGTTTGCATCTCGAAAGAACATTGCGAATACGCTTTTCCATGTTAATGAAATAACATGTGTCCCGTAATTTGGCAAAGCATTTCTTAGCGCCATAGTGGCCAAAACTTAAATGTGTATACCAAATTAATTTATTCACAGAATCTTCCGGGATGCACACCGTCCACAACTCACTATCAGGTGATCTGCGTTTGAAAAGGATACCATTACGAACGGTGTAAAATTGCCTAATTGATACATAATGTTTGTTGTGCCACTTAGTTTTCACATCTTTCCAAACGGGATCTCTATCTTGTTCCTTCGCTATGTCAGTGAGCGTAGCAGAGATGTAATTTTCAAAAGCCACCTTTTGAATGTAGAAGATACTAAAATTGTTTTCCAGGTAGGATTCTTCCGTCGCCTTCACAAGTCCAACGGGCGAACGGGACAGAGCGTCGGCTACAATGTTTTCCTTACCAGGGATATGAATGATAGTGAAATTAAATTCCTGCAAGGTTAAAGCCCAACGTCTAAGTCGATCGTGATTCAATCTTGCAGTCATTAAGAACTGGAGGGCACGATGGTCGGTATACACTTTTGTGTGTCTGCCATACAAAAGAAAACGAAATTTGTCAAAGGCCCATACTACAGCTAACGCTTCCATCTTAGTGACTGAGTAGTTGCGTTCTGATTTTGACAAAACGCGGCTGGCAAATGCTATTGTTTTTTGTACTACAACGCCGTTTTCTTCACATTCTTGGAAAACATGAACATCTAGACCAAATTTGGAACTGTCTGTGGAGATACAAAAATCTTTTGTTAAATCGGGATGGTGTAGTATTGGCGCAGCAAGAAGCGCCTCTTTTAAACTTACAAATTCATCTTGTGCAGTTTTATCCCAACACCAGATAATATTTTTACTTGTTAATTGATACAACCTAGGAGTTGTCAGATCCTTTAATCTTATGAAACGTTTGTAAAAATTTATTACGCCTAAAAAACCTCTTAGCTGTCGCTTTGTAGTAGGGACAGGCATTTTCGCAATTGCTTCCAATTTATCAGGATCGGGATGGATTCCTTCATTTGAAATGGTGTGTCCGAGAAATTTGGTTTGTGAACGCCCAAACTGTGATTTTTCCAAATTAACAGTGATGCCGGACTGGGCAGAGACTTCCAACAAAGAATTTAAAAGACTGTTGTGCTCAGACCAAGAGTTTTCAGCAATAAGAATGTCGTCTACATAACTAGTAATTCTTTGCTTCAGTTGTTCCGGTAACGTGGCATTCAATGCACGAATGAAAGCTGAAGAAGATACGTTAAGACCAAAAGGTAATTTACGAAACTGATAGCAAACGCCAAAGCAAAGGAATGCTGTATACTTCCTGTAATTTGGATGCAGTTCGACCTGGCAAAAACTGGATCTCAAATCTAAGGTAGACAAAACCTTTACTCCATGAAATTTTTGCAACAACTCTTCTAAAGTTTGTGGACGATCTGTTTCTGGTAATATAATGGTATTAAGTTGCCTGGAGTCTAATACTAATCTAATGGACTTATCTTTCTTCTCCACAACATGGAGTGGGTTATTGTAAGAGCTAACAGCAGGCTCGATGACGCCCTGATCCAACATGGATTGAATTTCTTTCCTGGCACGATCCCTGTACACCAAAGGAATACGATAAGGCGGGACAAAAAATTTGTTGTGCTCTTTGACTTTGAATTCGTATAGAAAATTTTTGATAGTGCCAGGTTTATTGACGAACACATCAGAATGCGTATGCAGAATGTGAAGCAACTCTTGTTTGTCCTGCTCAGACGCATCTTCAATATTAATTATTTTGTCCTGAATGGTTTCAGTGATATTCTTAGTTTGTGTCGTTTCCTGAAAATTTTTCATTACATTACACACAGGTTCTTTGTCACAATTGAAATTAGATTGAGACAGAAATTTTAAACAATTGACTTCCTCCTCTTCTCTTGTGATCCAATCTTCGAACTTTAAATAGATTAATTGACCATCGACTACAGCTGTTGCATTGGCAACGTTGAAATTTAAGATGACTTTATACTCTGTCAGGAAATCAATACCTAGTATAAGTTCAGTGGTAAGAAGAGGTACGATCAATAAATTAACCGAAAAGTGGTGTCCTTGGCAAACAAAATCAAGACGTGTCTGACGTCTGACTTCTACAGCTTTTTCCTAAAATAACACCTTTAATTCTTGAACGCAGAAGAGGCAACGTAGGACAATTGATTAATTCCTGGTATCGTTTGAATGTGGTTTCACTAATTACAGAGATTGGACTTCGAGAATATAGAACAGCGGATTATGATACCTGACCAACTTGGACAGTAACAACAGGATGAATGGGAATATTCTGAAATTCAGTTTTCTCTTCTAGTAAAGCTTCTCTGACACCATCAAAATGTACAAAATTTAACTGCCGTTCAGCTGAATCATTGAAGGATATGTTACTACCAGCGGAAGTATCACAAAAAAAATCCGAAATTTGTCTACCAATAAAAGTGTCACAAAAATCATCCATAATTTCATCAACTGGTTGATTATTGCTGCGTACAGGTATCTCTTGCTCGCACACACTATCGTTATCCGACCAGGGCATATAATTGGTGACCCAATCGGCAACACTAATTTCATCTAGATTTAAATGCTTAAATTCACCACTCTGTGTACTGTGCTCGTTTTCACTGATTACTTGCGTTACGTTTAGATTGTTGGTGGTGTTACGCGGTTTATCATACACCAGTAAAGATTAGTGATCCATAAAATTTACTTTGTGTGTAGTACATTGTTCAGTGTCACTGCAGGAATCCTCTGTTTCCCACTCAGAATCACTATCTGAATCAACGGAATTCAGAACTGTTTCACTTACAATGGGTTGTGGTTCTGTTTCTGCAGATTGTTCGAGCACAATCCGCGCGTCTACCAAATCAACGGTATTTTTATTTAAAGCCGATGTTACGCTTTCACTATTGTTGCTTTCGCAACAGCTAAACTGTTCACTGTTTAATTCGCAATGTGCAATTGTTATATCGCTATCAGGGATTAGTGTGTGTACTTGATTAGATTTTGTTTGGTTATTAGAATTCTTTTGCTGTGTCTGTTGTTTGTTGGGATGTCCGCACTCCATAAATTTGACTGTGTAATCATTGTGACGCGAACTTCTGGCGGGCAAATTATTTGCCACGGGCATTACAAGTCATCCTTGTGACGTCCCTGGTTTGTGACGTGGATTAAGTGGTCGAATTTCGACGATCTCGACCCGTCGCTCCGGACTATGGTCGACATTATCACGCCAATTTTGGTTTCCTGAATCTCGTGTCACGTTTCTGTCACGAGAACTATCCCGTGAACGATAATTACATACAACTTCATTTGATTCTTCTGCGCCAGAATTGCGTCTTTCGCGCCAATTTGTGTCATATGAACTGTTGTGATTGTTAAAGTTATGGTAATTACCAAAACATTTATGATAACCAAAGCCACGTCCACGGCCTCGGAAGTTACCACGATTAAATGACTGATTACGTGGGTGTGCGTCATTTATACTGTTGTCATTATTATTTGTACGGGGCTGTTGGTAGATTACACCCGTTTGGTTGTTTGTATCCGCTCTATCGTTTTGTTCCACGGACTGTCTTTCGCGCGGCGTGTTTTGCTGTGACTGAGAATTATGCCTATTGTTATCTTTACGCTTATAACGTCCTTGATCTTCTTCATTATCTTCCTCGAAGTCTTGTAATAAATTTTGAAACCCCTCAACGTCATTTTTGCAGCGTGCTGCCAAAGCAATGTTGCGCAAACTTCTAGGTAATTTATTTAAACAAAGTCTAATTAGTTGTGGTGGACTGTATGGATTAGTCAAAAAGCTGTTTTTCCAAACCATGTGTTGGAAGTAGTCGGCGGGGCTGGTAAAGTCTGAATTTGCAAAGTTTTTAAGCATTACTAAGCTATTCTTTGCTCAGTCTTGATCTGCTTCTGACCAGTAAGCTGCCAAGAATGCACGTCGAAATTCGTTTTCACTACGACATTCTCGCGCATGCATTCGCATTCTTGTGGCGGGTTCACCTTCTAAGTATCCGCATATGAATTCCAATTTATTGCCAATTGGCCAATTTCGTGGAAGGCAGTATTCGAATTGTTGCAACCATTCCACAGGATGCATGCCGTTTGGAGAGTTGCGAAATATTTTAAACTTCCGCACCGTAAGAAAATGTTTGTAATCAAATGACTGATTAGCTGGGGGTGGTGTGTGTGATCGCGACTTGCGTGAGGTACTTTCATTGTCTTGTCTACGCACCAAACTGCGTTCGCGTGTCAAAGTGCCTAGTTCATACGAATCAGAAAAATCACTTTCAATATCATGTCGCGGGGTTTGATTAGGCGTATCATCGACCACGTGATTAATTTTTCTTTCAACACGCGCCAAGCGGTCATCTAATTTCTTTACTTCAGATTTGTGTTGTTTGTTGATAGTCATTTGTCCCTGTTTGAAACGGTCAAGAGAAAGAAACTCTTCCGTTTCCACAAATGGTGTTGGTTGTGTAACATAAGAATTCTTGTCATTATTATTGTTTAATTGATTTACCGTCACGGAAAGTTCATCTATCTGTATGACAACAATGCTTAATTGTTCGTTCGTGGCGGTTTGAAAGTTCTGCACTTGCGATTGAAGTTGATTGTTTTGTTGTTTTAATTGTACTATTTCTGTAGTCTCAATTTGTTCAATACGGGAGGCGATGTTTTCTACCACAGGATTGAGCTCATTACGGATGTCTTGTTTGGCTTGTTGGAGATCTATATTAACGCGACCGACAATTTCCTTCTTAATATTTTCAATGCTCTCTCTGATATTTTTGTTGTCCTCCTTAATACTCTCAAAACGAGAATTACAATTTTCCTCAATGCGTTTGTTACTTTCTTCGATCTTATCAAGACGTGAATTATTGTTTTCTTCAATCCTGTCAAAACGTAAATTGACACTCTGAAACTGTGAGCTAATTAGCTGATACATTCGGTCCATTGTCATAACTCCAAGAGGTTCGGTACCCGTTTTCTGAATTACGGATCCTGATTTTATTGGCGAATTATTTCCAGAGAGCTCACTGCCCACAGCAGAATCGCCAGTTGTGTCATGTTCATTACTTTCAGTTGATTCCGTGCAGCGAGAAGACCTCTTTTCATTATTATCTTCTCTGTCTGCATGCTCGACAGAATTTACGTCAGACATTTCCCTGGTTTCAATCGGGTTCTAACTGTTCTAGGCATTGTAGCTATTGAGCTACAGCGATGTAAATAATAACAATTTTGCATAGACTGCAGCCTTTAACAGTGACAATAATGAAAATATGAATGAGAGAAGTCACGCGAGCTAATAATTGAGACAATGTTTACAGGTTTCACACGTTCTCAATAAATCAGTCAAAAGACAATACTCAATAATTCACGTAAAAAAATGCCAAAATTACAAAATTAAATGAACACTCAAAATTCACCATATAAAATGCTACAGATGCAAACTACAACAAAGCTAGTTCAACATACAACTACAAAATCACTATTGTCACTACGTGTCTACAATCAAGCCAATGTATATAACTGTACAACTAATCAAAAATCAGCAAATCCTATGTATGTGGACGAATCCTAGCAGACAGGTCGACAGATAAAAGTAGTGTGGGTTTGTTTGTAATGAAAAGTAGTATGTGTTTGTGGGGCGAGCGTGTCACTGTTTTGTTAAGAGACCGTCCCCGCTAAAATTCCAAAATAAATGTTCTGTTGTGGTTTTGGTAACAAAATAATTTGACTAAGCAATGAGACTTAGTACCTTACTTTGCCCTGTTAGAATAAATTGCAACTGACATGGGATGCAATGATCTTACGTAAATGTGGTTTAGTTTGATGCGCAACGGATAACACTTTAAATTGTACAGTTGTTAATAAGTCAACAGTAATTAAACTCGTAATTGGTCTACACATTAATCCCGTGTGTGAAAAACAATGTGAGCAAATTAAATGTTCAGATCTGTTATCACCATATACCAGCAGCCAGACTATACGTGTATGATTCGACTGCGAGAGCGAACAGAAAGTGCTACTACAGAGATAATTTTGCTACTTGAATTGACAGGATGCCAAACAACGATATTTGATATTAATTGGATATCAAGATTACTGAACTTGATAATGTGCCTATCTGTACAACAATTACCATACAGCTTCAATGTAATAAAAAATGTTCTACAAATCTGGTAAAGATTTCAAGTATCACACACTGCAAATATATCTCATCTCTTTATGTGATCTACTTCTCTTCTAATCAAATAAATCACTTTAACTGTTACTAACATTAACTACCTTAACAATCTGAACTTTCATTGAGACTGATAAAATCTTTAACTATGATCTTTACTGCAATTATGAACAAACTACTTCCTGCTCTCATTAATAGACCAACTGATCATCACAAAATGCCTACACTGAACTGTTCTAATTAGCATACAAATTTTCACACACAATAATAATGCAACTCTATCATAAGAAACAATGATCAGAACGGATAGCAATTCAAATTGGTGAAAGGAACGAGGAACTGGTAAAATGACACAGGGATAAATCATAAATGCGAGCTGAATTAAACAGTATTCATTACCCAAAAGACAAACCAACTACAATATAGGCTACATACAGGCTACCATACATAACAATAGAAAAGTACAAGTTTACCTTATTTGAGACATAAATTTCCATACAAAATTTTCAATCTGCAGACTTGGCTGCGACTCTTCAAAACTGAATTTTTACTCTTCAAGTCTAACACACAGACAGACTAACCCGACAGTATCCTGCACGAAGGTCACACACCGACTCCTCTCTACACGAAGATCACACCTCGACCCTCTCTACACGAAGGTCAGACATCGACTCCTCTCTCCACGGAGGTCACACAACGACACCTTAAACGCAACAACTGTGAGTGCAAGACACACTCCAAAGATAAAACAAAGTCTTTGGTTGACAGCAAAGATATGAAAATCAGTTCAGTATGTTATATCGATTAGTGAAATGGTACAAAATATACATACATTTGTTTTCTGCAGAATTATAGCTTTGGTTTTTATAACAAAAAATGCTCAATGCTCTATGACAGGCAAAAATTATATGAAAATTATATTGCGTACTACTTTCAACACTTGTGAATATATGTTCTGTTTATTTTTTCTTGTATTACTATTAATTCTGTAAAAGTAATACAAAATTCAAAAATGACTTTTTAGCCGTTCTCCTAAGGAAAAAGTCTCCTAAATATCAGTCTACATTCAGGGGACGAGTCCATTACCATCTGTTTCCTTTGTGTTTAAAATCCGATGAGTCACTACAGTGTGAGACCAATAGAAGTGAAATAACAAAATCAATGAACTGTTAGCTGGTTCTAAGTAGACGGCAGTAAACAACTGAACAAGTTTTCGTCACCACCGTGTTTCCTTCCATCTTCAGCTGACAGTGATGAGGATACCTTGTTGTTGGGGACAAGCCCTCCCCCCCCCCCACCCAGAAAAAAAAAGAACCCACACAAGAAGTAACAATGTGCCGCACGCTTCTCATTCTTTAGTGATCTGATCTGTAGTGTCTGAGGCTAAATTAAATTAGCGCATTTTTGTTTCAGTTAAAATAAAATAAAAATCGAAGTACCATTGAGGCTAAGGAAACTGTCAACAGATGATTCAGCAATATGTTCGTAGAAACGGCATTCCCCTCAGATAGCCTCTTAAAACATCAAATAAATAATAAAATTCTGAGGCCTGTGTAGAGTTCTTTGAAAGTGGGGATGCAGTACAGTGTCTCCCACGTAAAACCGATAAACCTGACGTATGCTATGTTGTTAATGTCAATTTTATCTATTTTTTTCTTTTTTTCTTAGTTCTTACTCTAATCTTGGGCTTGAGTGATATTGCTTTTATGTGGGACAAGTTGTATACTATTATTTTTATCTTGTGGTACGACATTTTCCAAGAGCTACAAAATGTAAAATAAACTAAAAAGACAACATTAGACTTAGGCGTAGATGTATCTATAAATTTCAGTATAATTTTGGGCTTCTTCCGTTTATCATTTCCAATTAGGAAGTCAATACTTATAATGTCAGAAAATTTTATTTCAGTCTGTGACACAACAACACAGTGACCAACGGTGCTTTCCAGTCATGTGTGGACACAGCCGAAAGAATCTCAGTTCTCATTGGTCTTTACATGTGAACAGTAGTGTTACATAAAGCTTACGAAGTTCGTACATTATGGCATGATTTACACCAAAGATTAGTATATCAGTGCTCAACATACATCAGTGGTAAAACAATTTACATAAGTAAACCAACTGAGGGTTTAGTCCAATTTTTTTTTAAGATCATAAGTCAGTTGATGCAGTACATCTTGAGTATCAAGTTCAATAGAAATGGGTTACATTTACGTACAATTATATTAAGATTACATTTATATACATCATTATTCAAAGTTTGATCACCTGTAAAGAAAATTACAAAAAAATTTCCCAACAGTTACATAGTGCTTATAAAAGAATTAAAAGATTTGCCTACAAGGTTGGCAGATACTTCATATATGGTTACATAGTCTGTTCATGAACGGTTAGAGGATCAATGACAATTTACACGGCTGTCCTTCCAGCATATCATGTAGTTTAGTGAACAATAAAATTTATATGGCTGTCCTGCCAGCACATGATGATTAAATGAAAAATGAAAAAAATATATGGCTGTTCTAGCAGCACAACACATATATGTTTTTGGTTGTTTGAAATGAAAGAACCTATCAGAACACTTTATTGTGGACAACGTTTGCAATGGGAGAAATTAGGTGAATGGCGGCACTTAAATGTCACACGCATGACCAATTTTACACACGCACACTAATCACATTTGTGACGAAATGATGGATAGAATGCTCATCTGCGGTCAAAGGTCCGGGAATGGGATGTCTTGACCTCCAGCTTCTCACGTGTTGACCCACAGATTCTCAAGATGGTGGCTGAGCAGGTACCGGGAATGTGGAATGTTTTTGCCACAGGCTTCCCCTCAGACTCCCCAAGTTCCATCAGCGTAATTAGTATGGCAACTGGTCAACTTTTTGTCAGATTACGTACGTGTAGTGCCAGCTCCCATGCGTGTCCAGAAACATGAAACAAATATATCAAAGCCAAAATTAGAAATTTTATAGTGGTATCTCCTCGTCAGCTGGAAGAGACACGTCCATTATGACATTTTACATATATCCTCAATATATGAAAAATATAATTTTTCTTTAGGCAAACATTAATGGCTCACATGCTTTATGATCCATATAGCACAACATATTAGAGAACATAGATAGGTATGTACAAGTATACTGAATCACTGTGGAATTACCACATTTTTCTTAACATAAATTTCAATAGTGATCCAATTTTCATACATTTTTTTATTGAATTGGCCAGGCCTTTATAACGTATTACAAATTAGGCTTCACACTATCATAAACGATTGTACTATTGTTAATCACATAGTTGAATCTACCAAGCTGTACCAAATACTGTCAAGAGTCAATGGGGCAAGGGATTCAGTCTTTGTCATGGGGAATATGAAGGAATGAACATATTAGTAGTGCTAGCACTTCATAGACTGATTATTTACTATGACAACAGAACAGCAAAGGAAATATTGTATCAGTAAGTATAATGTAGCAAACAGCCAAAGTACATATTCCTGAAAAAGGGTAAGGCAAATTCAAGCACATTGATTAAGACAGATGCATATGGCATACAATTTAATAAATGAAATATTTTTTATCGTTGCTATAACTGCTGCTACCCTGTACAGTAAAGGCAATTTTGATTAAACGCTATTGGTAGCTCATTTTGTTGCTACATAAAATACCTGCAAAGTTGTCAAAATTTACGCACAAAGATGATATATAATATCAGCTGTTGTGGAGATATACCTGCAAAGATACTTCATTCAATTGGTATAATGATTATTACATAATATAATTACTGAAACAAACATCCACATCTTGGTTCCTCAGTTATCTGAAAATCTTTGTTACAGGGTTAAAGTCCATTAGTTACATGCACACAACATCACTGAGACAAAATGACAATAAAAATTCAACCTCCTCTATACTCCTATCATCACCTGAAAATATCTCATCCTTCAATAAAACTTCATTAGTGCATACACTTTATATTAATTATTATACATATTTATTAGCTTCCTTATATTAATTCACTTCTTCTATGCTTCTTCATCTACATAACAATAACATACTCCACCTGTGGCTTCTTTGTCATTCCTTTACCTCAGTTTTCTAGTTGTGGATGTATCTTACCCTTCATTTTACTATATACTTATCTTTCCCTTATTTTCCGTGGTTTTCTTGTACTGTATACCTCCATGCAATTTATGCTGTAAGTTCTCTTTTTCGTACCGTTGCAATTTTATTTGCTTATGTTTACCTTCTGTACAGTGCTTAGTGCAGTAAAATTCACATTACAACAAACAAGGAAAAATAGTAATTTATTAGCAAAATTCAAGAAATGTTTATAAGTAGAACCAAGAGGTTGTGCTTAAACTAGGATAGTGCATGAGAAAAATATATACTTACATACTAAACAGAATAGCTGCGAGAGAGAGAGAGAGAGAGAGAGAGAGAGAGAGAGAGAGAGAGAGAGAGAGAGAGAGTGCTCTACGGAAATTAGAAGAAATAGTAGCACCCAGCTCCAGAAAGGGCACCAATCGCCAGTTGGTGTATCCATCATAGATTGGTGGATTCTCTACCCCCAAAAGTTCATTCCTTAAAGGGTTTGATGTTAGAGACATGATGTATACCTTTTGACTTGTGTGTCCTCAGAGTCTCGACTTCCACGACGTTGTCGTGAATAATGCGTCTTATGCGATATGGTCCGTTGTACAGCAGAAAAAATTTATGTATAAGTGATTTACCGTTGTGAGAAAGGTGGTGTGATTTAATTAAGACTTTTTGGCCTACATATAGATGTTTGATATTGACATGCCGTTGTAAACTTTTTCTCTTGTCGGCTGCTCTTTTGATGTTGGCCAGAGCCAGATCAATTATCTCATTATGACGTAAACGCCTACGTATGGGAAAAGGTACAAGTTCTTTAATACGATCGGGCGGTTGCTTATTCTTCAGCACCAAAATCGGTGGAAGAGATGTGGAGTCATTTGGCAGCTCATTTAGTATATTTTGGAATAAGTGAAGATATCTGTCCAGGAATAATGTCGGCGATAGCAATACAATCTGCACAGCTTTCCAAGTTCTTTCATAATACGCTCACAGGGATTGGAAGAAGCGTGATACAACGAGATAAATACAGGTTTGATCTTTCTACGTCGCAACATGCGTACCCAATGCTGCGATCGGAATTGTGGTCCGTTATCGGATATAACCTTATCCACATGACCAACTTCTTTTGGAAAATATTTCACAAATGCAGTTGAAACAGATCTTGCCGTGGCACGGCGAAGAGGAACAAAAGATACAAATTTTGACGTTAGTTCGACTCCGACAAATACAAAGGAATGTCCATTATCAGTACTTGGCAATGGGCCAAATAAATCGACGGCAGCAAGTTGTTTCAATTTAGTGGGGATTATCGGAAACAATAGAGCCTAATGTGAAACAGTTGGAGGTCTTGCCTTTTGACACAGTTTGCATCTCGAAAGAACATTGCGAATCCGCTTTTCCATGTTAATGAAATAACATGTGTCCCGTAATTTGGCAAAGCATTTCTTGGCGCCATAGTGGCCAAAACTTAAATGTGTGTACCAAATTAATTTATTCACAGAATCTTCTGGGATGCACACCGTCCACAACTCACTATCAGGTGATCTGCGTTTGAAAAGGATACCATTACGAACGGTGTAAAATTGCCTAATTGATACATAATCTTTGTTGTGCCACTTAGTTTTCAC
Source organism: Locusta migratoria (assembly GCA_026315105.1). Classification (NCBI taxonomy): domain Eukaryota; kingdom Metazoa; phylum Arthropoda; class Insecta; order Orthoptera; family Acrididae; genus Locusta; species Locusta migratoria. The sequence continues at coordinate 552,556,227 of CM048744.1, forward strand.
ATCTTTCCAAACGGGATCTCTATCTTGTTCCTTCGCTATGTCAGTGAGCGTAGCAGAGATGTAATTTTCAAAAGCCACCTTTTGAATGTAGAAGATACTAAAATTGTTTTCCAGGTAGGATTCTTCCGTCGCCTTCACAAGTCCAACGGGCGAACGGGACAGAGCGTCAGCTACAATGTTTTCCTTACCAGGGATATGAATGACAGTGAAATTAAATTCCTGCAAGGTTAAAGCCCAACGTCTAAGTCGATCGTGATTTAATCTTGCAGTCATTAAGAATTGGAGGGCACGATGGTCGGTATACACTTTTGTGTGTCTGCCATACAAAAGAAAACGAAATTTGTCAAAGGCCCATACTACAGCTAACGCTTCCATCTTAGTGACTGAGTAGTTGCGTTCTGATTTTGACAAAACGCGGCTGGCAAATATACATAAATTTGTTTTCTGCAGAATTATAGCTTTGGTTTTTATAACAAAAAATGCTCAATGCTCTATGACAGGCAAAAATTATATGAAAATTATATTGCGTACTACTTTCAACACTTGTGAATATATGTTCTGTTTATTTTTTCTTGTATTACTATTAATTCTGTAAAAGTAATACAAAATTCAAAAATGACTTTTTAGCCGTTCTCCTAAGGAAAAAGTCTCCTAAATATCAGTCTACATTCAGGGGACGAGTCCATTACCATCTGTTTCCTTTGTGTTTAAAATCCGATGAGTCACTACAGTGTGAGACCAATAGAAGTGAAATAACAAAATCAATGAACTGTTAGCTGGTTCTAAGTAGACGGCAGTAAACAACTGAACAAGTTTTCGTCACCACCGTGTTTTCTTCCATCTTCAGCTGACAGTGATGAGGATATCTTGTTGTTGGGGACAAGCCCCCCCCCCCCCCCCACCCAGAAAAAAAAGAACCCACACAAGAAGTAACAATGTGCCGCACGCTTCTCATTCTTTAGTGATCTGATCTGTAGTGTCTGAGGCTAAATTAAATTAGCGCATTTTGGTTTCAGTTAAAATAAAATAAAAATCGAAGTACCATTGAGGCTAAGGAAACTGTCAACTGATGATTCAGCAATATGTTCGTAGAAACGGAATTCCCCTCAGATTACCTCTTAAAACATCAAATAAATAATAAAATTCTGAGGCCTGTGTAGAGTTCTTTGAAAGTGGGGATGCAGTACAGTGTCTCCCACGTAAAACCGATAAACCTGACGTATGCTATGTTGTTAATGTCAATTTTATCTATTTTTTTTTTATTTTTTTTTTTTTCTTAGTTCTTACTCTAATCTTGGGCTTGAGTGATATTGCTTTTATGTGGGACAAGTTGTATACTATTATTTTTATCTTGTGGTACGACATTTTCCAAGAGCTACAAAATGTAAAATTTACTAAAAAGACAACATTAGACTTAGGCGTAGATGTATCTATAAATTTCAGTATAATTTTGGGCTTCTTCCGTTTATCATTTCCAATTAGGAAGTCAATACTTATAATGTCAGAAAATTTTATTTCAGTCTGTGACACAACAACACAGTGACCAACGGTGCTTTCCAGTCATGTGAGCGTACAGGGTGATATATAAAACGATGCTTTATGTATTTTTCCTCATTATTTGTATTTTTTTGGTAATTTATTATGTATTTGTATATTTTGTTTCCGTGATATATTTGCATTTTCCTGCTAATTTCCATATATGTCAAAATTATTGTAAATGTAGTAGACACGCTGGGTTAGCAAGGGCTTTGCTATTGTATAGAATCATCTTTGAATAGAGAGTTTTTTATCGCTGGTAGCGCAGAGGCGCACAGCGAGAAGGAGTCGTTGTTGAGAAGTAGCGGCGGACAGACGCATTGTGTGCTCAGTGGTGTACGGAAAATGTACGTGGATTGGCACTATTGGAGGAGACGGCGAAGAGGCAATATTATTTATTCATACGGCCACAGCTTAAATAATTAATAAATGCATCAAGAGGAATGCTGTGGGCCCTAAATTGTAATTAACATTCGTCGCCAAGAAGAGCCTGTGTTTGCCAATTGTTAAGTGCCAACAGTCTTCAATCAGCAGCACCACGTCGCACATCAAATTCAGTAAGATCTGTCCAGTTTGTCTTAGCACGTACAGCTAACCAGCGTATTAGTGATGATTGTTCAATAGCGAACACAGTTATTTGTGAACCTGTGTTTAAAAATCATTACCCATAGTCATTGTCCAGACAGGTTCCTTCCTCATCCATTGTTTTTCCGAGGATATTCACAAAGTTATAGAAAACTAAAAATCAGAGTCATTAAAGACAATGTGACAGTCGTTAATAAAAAATGTGTTCAGAAAAGTTTTACTAAACGTAGCTTATGCCAGTGTTGCTGATCAATAGGTTTGCTAAGTTGAACGAAACTGCTAGATTAACTTTCAATTTCAAAAGATATTTCAATAACAGTGTAAAAGATTAATTGTTTTCCACTGCATATTATTTTGAGGTAAAGTTTGTTTTAACTTGCAAGTACTGACTAGTGAGAATAGTAATTGTTTACAAGTGTTTGAATGCTAATAATTCCTGGTTAAAGATAGAGCAAAAGTTAATCAGAAGGTTAAATGGTTCTTTTCTAAATATTCAGTGTTATCACGACAAGTCATTAATTAATTTTTTGAGCTTGCCATTAGTATAGTTAATAGTTCAGTTACAACTTGATTATTGCTAAAGCGCATGGCATACTCACTGTAGAATAAGTTCTGGTACTTATATAAACAATTAATTATTTGAAGCTGTAAATAGTAAGTATTAAGGTGAGAGTTTTGCATGATTTGCTACATGTTGCATTTGCGCGGCTATGGCTTGCATTTCGCTGTCTTACAATGAACCCTGTGTTAGTAAACTATTTCTCAGTAATTAGTATATTGTCAGTGTCTTTTGTACCGAATTTGACTCGCACCTTCTGATTTTCTGCCCACCCAAATTTTACGTAATATTTCACGTTTTTAATTAACTTTTCTATTATTGACATTCCACCAAATTATTTGCTCGTACAACGAGCTGGCGACCGTAAATCAATAATTTTTCACTTTTTCCAAATTAATCCCTGTGTTCCGTTTGTTCCGCATTTTATCATTTAAACTTTAATCTTTTTATTCCAAATTTTACTTCCCACTTTCGTTATTCTTATCGATCGTTGTTGTCTACCAAAGGTGCAGCAACGTTCCGGTTATAGCCTCCACTACATCATCGGCCTCATTACCGATAGCTTTCCCAACAAATTTAGATAATTAGGCACACGGGTCATTTTTCTAATTATCATATACTAACCGGTGGTGTAGGACGGGTAGGGTTATAAGTCCTTCAGCGCCAAAGTCACAGTTAACATTAATTCATTCTTCTCTTCAAGTTCCAAACATGAAATATATATCCCATACGAGATCATTGTCAACTGAAATCGGTCGCTACCCAAGAAAAAATACTTTGTTGGTGTGTTGGTGTTGGTTTTATCCACGGGTTTGATCCACGTCAGTTCCTGGGATTTTTATCTAAAAATATCGAGTAGCGCCGTGGATCGGAACCCACGTTAAAGCGTAGGTCCCCCTTTAACTGGCTGGGTAAGTCAGCTGGAAGGTCGGAGGAAGGCAACGGCATACCACCTCCAAACAGGACCATGCCTAGTAAAGCACTGTGGTATTCAAACCAATCTTGGGATGGTTGACTGCTTTACCTTCACTTCTTTTCTGGTTATGGGTCATTAACACATCACGAGGAAGCAGCACACGTGGCCAGCAATTCATTTTTTGTTCGGTGCTCCAGTGCTTCACGCTACGCCCAACATCCGCTGAGATCGAAGGCTTGCGATTGCGGCATGACGTCGCTCAGATAACTCTTAATTACTTATGAAAGGAGGTAGATATAAGTGCGACTAACATTTCAATAACTTTTCTCTACTTTTAGCTCCATTTTATGTAATGTATGGTCTAAAATGCATAGAACAGTAAGCTGACCGCTATCTAACCTCTTTCAATACACGATTTGTAAATCAAGTGCACGCACCTGACAAAAAGCGTCATTTGAAAATAACAGTTATGTACTATGAAACGATGAATGATTTATTAGAAAGCTGAGATTCTTTACTACCACGTGTCAAAAAATCAAATATTTTTAACAGCATACTTTCATCAAAATCGAGTGAGAAGCGTTACGAAACTAAAAACTCGCGCGGAATAGCAAGCAGACATTTTGTTTTGTCAGAGGCAAACCAGAACATGTAAGGAAAAAAAGTTGATAGAATGATGTGGGGTAGTCTTATACAGGGTGAATCGCCTAACACTTGCACTGCAAATATTGCGGAATCGTAAACTGCGAGTGATGTGCGGTTTTCACATAATGGATTGGTAGTGAAGGACTCGTATTTTTAGCCAACAAATAGATTGTAAAAATATCTATAAAATGTATTTTTTGTGGAAACATACAATTTTTCAAATGGAAGAATGGTTTTTTCTATCATGCACTGGAATTTATGACACCAGATGTGTACAAAGAATTTTGAATGAAACTTTTATCACGTTTAGTTTGGCAGTTACAATCATTCAAAGTTTTGAGGGCGGAGGCTACAACAGCGTAACTGCCTGGCTGGTAGTCATGAGACAGTGGGCCGTGCCCCATTGAGCTACGTTATCGCAGTCTCCGCCCCCGAAACTTTGAACGGATGTAGCTGCCAAACTAAACGTGATAAAAATCCCATTCAAAATTCTCTGTACACAGATGGTATCAAAAATTCCAGTGCATGATACAAACAACCATTGTTCCATTTAAAAAACTGTATCTTTGCATAAAAAATACACTTCCTAAGTAATATTAGAATCTGTTTGTTGGCTAAAAAGACGAGTCCCTGACTACCAATCCATTCTGTGAAAAGCGCACATCAGTCGCACTTTCCGTTTCCGTAATATTTGCGGTGAAAGTGTTAGGTGATTCACCCTGTATACCGTCAAAAGTTTTTACAACGTGAAAATCGGAAAAGTGTTTCATCCCCCTGTTTTCGACTTGGCGCGGGGTGTGAACACGGCACATCCCGGCAGTGTGAACGCACCCTAGTTTTCATTCATTCCAGAACCTACTGACCGGAAAATTTCCGTGCCTGAACATTAAAACTGCATAACTACAGTCCCCCTTGTCTGTCACTCTTCATCTACTTTGACATTCCTATAGGAACTTGCACGTACGCCGTTATCGGACGCAAGCTTCCGCCCCCTACCTCGTCAGCTGCCGGCTGCGCCCTCGACAAGCGGCCGTCATACGAGCCGACAGCGAGCAGCCTCTTCCATCGGCCGCCGTCCGCCGGCCATCGCAGGAGTAATCTAGCAGAGAGGCCCCACCTGCGATGGCCAATTACAGCGCTGTCTCTGTCTGGCGACGCCTCGCGATCGATTGTAGCCGCCGCCGCCGGCAGCAATTTTACAGCCGCTGCTCATCTCTCTGGCGTATCTTTGGAATCGAGCACGTTTGGCTGCACATCGAAACAGCTGTATCGATAACGTTTCTACCACACTGCAGTCGGGTGAAGTCAGCTGGACATAGGGTACCTCTTTGAAGGTGCTCTCTGTCGAAGTTAAAGTAGTGGAGGATATATATTAAAAACACAGTACATTTCTACTGCGTCGAAACATCTCACCAGAGACAAATACATTATTCCCAACGGTACGTGTCTCTAATGACGAAAGCATCGTAAGTGCGTGCACTACATTTGTCAGACTTCCCTTAGGAAAAATAATCCTATAATGTTCGATTACAGCATTAGTAGTGAGCTTCTTGATGCCGTCGCGTCGTTCAAATATCTAGGCGTAACACTGCAGAGCTATATGAAATGGAACGAACATGTAAGGACAGTTGTGAGTAAGACGGACAGTCGACTTCGGTTTATTGGGAGAATTTTGGGAAGATGTACTTCATCTGTAAAGGAGGCCGTGTATAAAACGCTAGTACGACCACGTCTTGAGTATTGCTCAAGTGTTTGGGACCCGCAGCAGATCAGATTAAAGGAGGACATAGAGGCAGTTCAGAGGCGAGCAGCTAGATTTGTTACCGGTAGGTTCGACCAATGCGCGAGTGTCACGGAAATGCTCCGGCAACTCAATTGCGGATCGCTGGAGGAACAACGACGTTCTTTTCGTGAATTTTTGTTGAGTAAATTTAGAGGGCCGGAATTTGAAGCTGAGTGCAGTACGATCGTGCTGCCGCCTACTTACATTTCGCGTTAAGATCACAAAAACAAGGTAAAAGAAATTAGGGCTCGCACGGAGGCATATAGGCATTCTTTTTTTCCTCCTTCTATTTGGGAGTGGAATAGAAAAGGCACAGTGGTACAGTGTACAGGTACAGTGTACCCTCCGCCACGCACCTTACGGTGTTTTGCGGAGTATGTATGTAGATGTAGATGTAGTGTACGACGGATCAAACTAAGCGAGGAATTCGTGTATTCCATTTATACCTGTGTAGTATTACCCATGTGAAACATTGCGAACTTTCTCTAAATGTTCGCGAAACGTGTACCTGGAGCGATACATGGGTGCCGGCCAAGTATTCATGTAGTCGTATTCAGGAAAAAATGACTAAAAATAAAATTTCTTCACAGATTAAAATTGTGTGCCGGAACCTGAATTCGAACCTGGAACGTTTGCCTTTCGCAGGCAAGAACTCTACAATTTTTTTTCCTCTCTCTCTTTTCTAGGGGGGGGGGGGTCGTTCTGTTCCTTGAGATCGCTGATCGTGATTGTTAGTTGTTGTTAGATGTGTTCTGCGCTCAGCTTTTTTTTTTTTTTTTTTTTTATTTTAGATGGCGTTCAGCTTGTGACCGGACGCGCTGAACCAAGGCGCTCGGCACTGACTGAGACTGAGCTATCCAGGCTCGCGCCACAATCCGTTCTCACAACTTTACTTCTGCCAGAACCTCGCTCCGACTTTCCGAACTCCACGGAAACTCTCCTGCGAACCTTGCAGGACTAGAACTCCTGGAAGAAAGGATATGGTGGAGACATGGCTTAGCCACAGCCTAAGGGATGAAACTTTCAATCTGGAAACGTCTCTTAGGCTGTGACTGAACAATGTACTTTGGGTACGGAAGTTCACTGAGCCGGCAGCGGTGGCCGAGGGGACTGAGGCGCTCCAGTCACGGTCTGCACGGCCACTACGGTCGGGGGTTCGAATCCCTCCTCGGGCATGGATATTTGTGCCGTCCTTAGTATAATGTAGTAGATAAGTAGTTTGTAAGTTTAGGGACTGATGACCCCGTAGTTAAGTCCCATAAGCTTCACAAACATTTTAAAGTTCACCGAGCGAGTGGTTATATATGAGAACTAGGTATGGGGCTATTGCATCAACGTACTCTGAAAGGAACTATTTTGTATACAATCAGGACTGGGAGACTTACGTTTGTTAAGTGATTTAAGTTGCTTTAATATACCAGGGATATCTACTTCGAAATTACGCATGCCGGCAGCGGATCTCGATACGAAGTCTGAAGGTTTTTCTTCGTCTTCTATCGTGAAGAAATTTCGGGAGGCTGTCATCAGTAGCATCACCGTTACTGTCGCGTAGTGAAGGTACTGATTGTGTTCTACCGGTAATATACGTCTTCGTTATCCTGAACGGGTCAACGCCATACGAAGCGCACAATTAGGGGCTGTCTGTTCCGCTTAGGAATGATTCGATTCACCGTGTTGCTTCTTGCACCTCCTCGTTGATGTCTAAAATTTATGTGAGGTCGCTTGCATAGGCGCCGCATTTGATTTTATGTCTCCACAAGACGACGCTGCAGGCCGCAGAAAAGTCGGTTCAAATGTTCAAACGTTTGTTAAGCTTATGGGACTTAACTACGGGGTCATCAGTCCCTAAACTTACAAACTACTTATGAACTACTTACAAACTAGGACGGCACAAATATCCTTGCCCGAGGGGGTATTCGAACCCCCGACCGTAGTGGCCGTGAAGACCGTGACTGAAGCGCCTCAGTCTCCTCGGCCACTGCAGCCGGCGAAAAGTCGGTCTTCTGTAATTTCGTTCAGCATTGCGTAAGCGGGAAAACCCTCTCGGACTGACTCCACTATTCGTACTGGTCCCGTTATTCGTCCAAATATAGTACCTCGTCGAAGTTTCACGAAGTAGCCGCGTCTTTGGGAGGACAAAGGCATGTGTAAGAGTCATCCTCTCCATCACCTTCCCGAGGAAAGTCTGATTCACGCGATAAAAATCGTCAGAAATTATGGCTTCCGCAGTCGGCAGCTTATTGGCGTGGTAATGTCGTCCCTATAACCACGTAGCGTTGATTGTATTTTGGTGTCTCTCCCCAAGTATGTCCGCAGGAAAGACAGGACTTTGCGCAAGACGCGTCTGGGTCGCACGCGAGTAGCCACGTAAAAATCTTAAAATTTGATTTTATCAATGTAATTACCCAATAGCAGTTCGCTCGTATGCCTTCGGAGTATCTTCCATAAATTTCGGCTGTGGCATTGTCGTAAGGGAATGGAACTGTTGTTATATCTACCTCCATCATGGCACCTTCAAGTCTTTAAAGGTCCCTTAGAATTCAAAAGGCAGTGCTACTCGTCCTGGAGATAAACTGACAACTCCCTTGGAGAGCTCATAAGTGATATCTTCAGTGGAAATGTTTTCTAAAAATATAATCCGTTCCCTGATCGTCAAGAGTACGATGGCTCGTCTGTATAATACGTTAGTGTTTTGTCGCGATAGAACTGACGATAATGGACTCAGGTCACGCCAACATTGAAGAAAGGCAGTGTGAGTGATCCGCAAAATTATAGACCTATACCATTGACGTCGTTTGCCAGAAGAATTGTACATCTACATATATACTCCCCAATGCACCGTAAAGTGCGTGGCGGAGGGTCCACTGTACCACTACTAGGCATTTCCTTTCCTATTCCATGAGGGAAAAAATAATGTTTGTTCGCCTCTGTACGAGCCCTAATTTCTCTTATCTTGTCTTTATAATCTTTACGCGAAATGTAAGTAGGCGGCAGGAAGGTCGTTCATAACATCGAAGAAAGGCTACAACCCTGTCTTACTCCCTTCCCAAGTGATGCTTCACTTTCATGCCCTTCGAATCTAATAACTGCGGTCTGGCTTTTGTACAAGTTGTAAATAACTCTCCTTTCCCTGAATTTTACCCCTGCTGACTTCAGAATTTGAAAGAGTGTATTCCAGTCAACATTGTCAAATCCTTTCTCCAAATTTACAAAAGCTAAAAATGTAGGTTTGCCTTTTCTTAATCTATCTTCTAAGATAAGACGTAAAGTGAGTTCCTCCTGCATCCAAACTGATCTTCCCCGAGGTCAGCTTCTACCAGCTTTTCCATTCTCCTATAGATAATTCGTGTTAAAATTTTGCAACCATGATTTATCAAACTGATGGTTCTGTAATTTTCATACCTGTTTGCGCCTGATTTCTTTGGAATGGGGATTATTACATTTTTCTTAAAGTCTGAGGGTATTTCGCCTGTCTCATACATCTTACACACCAGGTGAAATAGTTTTGTCATGCCTGGCTCTCCCAGACACTTTAGCAGCTCTGAGGGAATGTCATCTACTCCTGGGGCCTTGTTCCGACCTAGGTCTTTCAGGGCTCTGTCAAATTCATCTCTCAGTATAGTATCTCCTATTTCATCTTGATGTACTTCCTCTTCCCTTCCTACAAGATTGTCTCTAAGTTCATTTCCTTTGTAGAGCTCTTTCCACCTTTCCACTCTTTCCACCTTTCAGCTTTCCCCTCTTTGCTGAGAACTGAGTTCTTGATATTCGTACAGTTGCTTTTCTTGTCTCCAAATGTCTCTTTTATTTTCCTGTAGGCGGTATCTACTTTTTCCCTTCTTATACATTCTTCTACAGATTTGCATTTGGCTTCTAGCCACTCCTGATTAGCCATTTTGCACTTCCTGTCAATCTCATTTCTTAGTCGTCTGTACTCCATTTTGCCTGTTTCATTTAGTGCATTTTTATATTTTCTCCTTTCATCAATTAAATTTAGTATTTCCTGTGATATCCAAGGATTTTTTGTAGGTCTTGCCTTCCTACCAATTTTGTCCTCTGCACAATCCGTAAGTTTGTAAATTGTAGTTTTAGAGCACCTTCCCTCTTTTATGTAATATTGTTCTTCACAAGTGCTGAGAACAAGGTCAGATGCAATTTTTATTATGTCTAAATTCCGCTGCCACCTTTCTAATATAACTTTAATTGTGGTGGCTTGCTTATTAATGTCTGTGTGTAATAACGTGTGAGCTGCTATGTATATTGACCACTGTTAACTTCTTGTTATTGAAGTAATTTGAAACGAGTCAGTTATCAATTTAGGCCAGGGAACAAGGCTTTGTAGCAGGGAGTAACCAGTAGCTCACACGGACCTCATTTACTAATTTTAGTGATAAAACAAAGCTCTTGTTTCGTACAGTGTTCGACTTTTACTAGTTACTCTGTCTATCAGATCATTTATACAGGTAGAAAATAATAGAGGTCCCATTACACTCCTCTGGGGCATACCTGACGATACAGTCGCCTTTATAGTTTTCAAAATGACAAGCCAAGATCGCACACTTACATTTTTTTTAAATGACAACCGGTTTTAATAAATTGTTAGAGTGCTATCTTGGCTTGTCATTTTGAAAACTATAAAACAATTAGATCGCCTCCAGACCTGACTATGTCAGGTAATCTTAACACTCACCTTTGATGAACACTCGCCGTCGATAACAACGTTTTGCGTTCTATTACTTAGTAAGTCTTCCAGCCAGTCACAAATCTGTGTATAGGTCATACTTCCCTTCATCATTATGAACTACCTCGAAAAGAACGCCGTCGGCCGCGGTGGCCGAGGGGACTGAGGCGCTCCAGTCACGGTCTGCACGGCCACTACGGTCGGGGGTTCGAATCCCCCCCTCGGGCATGGATATTTGTGACGTCCTTAGTATTAGGTAGTTCATAGGTAGTTTGTAAGTTTAGGGACTGATGGCCCCGTAGTCGAGTCCCATAAGCTATACAAACATTTGAACATTTTTGAAAAGAACGCCCAGTTGACCTATTCTGAAAGTATCGTTCTTGTGAAACAACGCTAGCTCTTTACTCATATGTGATGATTGCTATCGACAAGGAATGTCAAGTAATTCCGTATTTGTAGACTTCCGGAAGGCAAAATTGTGTCCCATTCATAAAATGCCTAATTGTTTTCACGTCTGCTCATAACGGTAAACTCAATGTTCCAATTTCTATCCTTTACAAAAATTTGCGCATCTAGTTCGTGTAATATTCTCAGGTGTGCTTTTCGTCTAGGAGAGGAAACCGGCTAAGTGGTGGGAGTATCCGGCCAGCAGAGCGTCGTTCTCGCCTGCGTTCACGCAGCGCCGCTGTTGAAGCTGATGGCGTTAGCGCCGCGCCGTGGCCAATTTTGTAACTGCATTACGCCGCTTTGAGCTGCGCCACCAGCCTCTCTGCGTGGTTTTCCGTGCGTCGCTCTAAGCGCCTTTGTTGAGGCAACTGGCAACTGCTCTCTTTAAGTTGTGCCCACTACCGAATGTGATGTACGATCCTGTGAGCTTCCTCCTGCTTTCTGCTTTGTTCAGAGCAGTTCTTATCGAGGGCATATGAGGCTCTGCTCTAGTTACGATGGAGTGAGAAAGCAGATTCTGAAGGGGTTCAAAAAAGAAAACTGAAATAGGAGAGGTCTCCCATTACTCCGAAAGGAACAGAATTTATTCGTTTAGTTAATTCGATTTACTCAATATTGCGGTAGTACTGAATTGTATTTTTCTTGCCGCGGTGGAGTAGCCGAGCGGTCTAAAGCGTCTCGCTGTGGGGCGCGCGGTTGCTCACCGTGGAGGTTCGAGTCCTCCCTGGGGCATGGGTGTGTGTGTTTATCCGTAATTTAGTTTACCTACGTCTAAGTAGTTTGTAAGCTACGGACTGATGACCACGCAGTTTGGTCCGATATATTTACAACATTTGAAATGTTCAAATGTTTGTAAAGTCTATGGGACTTAACTACGGGGCTATCAGTCCCTAAACTTACAAACTACTTATGAACTAAGACATATCCATGCCCGAGGGGGCATTCGAACCCCCGACCGTAGTGGCCGTGCAGACCGTGACTGGAGCGCCTCAGTCTCCTCGGCCACCGCGGCCGGCTACAACATTTGAACATTTGTATTTTTCTTAGTGATAAAATATGAAAGAAATGTTTGCATTGAGCATGTAGCTAGTGCACTCCGTAATTTGACGTTGTCGATCAGCAGAAAGTATAACATTTCGCCGATTAATGCTGAAAAAACGAGGGGTTGGAACTTAAATGGTGGCAACTATTTGTTCACTACCAATACAAAATCGTTAGATGTTTTCACCTAGCCGGCTGCGGTGGCTGAGGAGACTGAGGCGCTCCAGTCACGGTCTGCACAGTCACTACGGTCGGGGGTTCTAATCCCCCCTCGGGCATGGATATTTGTGCCGTATAAGGTAGATGATAAGCAGTTTGTAAGTTTAGGGACTGATGACCCCGTAGTTAAGTCCCATAAGCTTAACAAACAACAACAAATTTTCACCTGTTACTGTCCTTCAAAGTAGTCACCGGCGTTGTGTAGGACCCGTTCCGATGTGGAAGGCGTAGCATACCATTATCAGAGCCTGTTCTGTTGATGGTGCGAATGGTGCGGCCTACTGCCTGTCGAATCTCTGGAACAGTTCTGGAGCGAATGTCACGAAGTGGTTCCTTCATCTTTGGAATCAATGTCACAAGGACTGAAGTCTGGGGAGTATGGTGGATGGTACAGTACTTCCCAGTCCCATCCACCGAACAGAGCAGCCACAGCTAGCGCTGTATGCGTCCGAGCATTGTCGTGCAAAATTATGGGTGGGTTGCGCAGTAAGTGTTGCTGCTTCTTGCGTAAAGCTTGTTGTTGGTGGTGCTCCAAAAACGAACGGTAATACTGTGCACTTACGGTATCCTGTGTTCTTGTTTCGAAAACATATTAACACAAGTGACTGTGTTTCCGTCGATTGAGCGCACGTCAGTGACGTGGGACGGGCGAGTCCATTAGCTCGGATGTGAGGTAGGTATGTTAACAACGTGCGGCGAGAATACTAGCTTCCATTCCATAGTGTCTAAAAAAAATGTTTGTTTAGCTTAAGGGACTTAACTACGGGGTCATCAGTCCCTAAACTTACAAACTACTTGTGAACTACCTACAACTAAGGACGGCACAAATATCCATGCCCGAGGGGGGGTTCGAACCCCCGACCGCAGGGGCCGTGCAGACCGTGACTGAAGCGCCTCAGTCCCCCCATAGTGTCTCCACAGCACTGTTGCCATTACTGAAGTTCCAATCGTATGGCTGTTGAAAGGAATGTTATACACCCGTACACCCTAGAAAGTAGATTATATACTTAAACACGTTCTTCTATTCACATTCTTCCAGAAACTCACAAACATGTCCATTTCCATGCATCTTGCCCATTCGCGGAGATTCTTTTGAAAGAGAAAGAAAGAGATGATATTTGACTCTTACGTCCCTTCGCAATGATTCCTCGTTTAAACGTTAATATTGTGTGTACTTCCAGATGCTTTGGAAGTGTAAGACTTGTTTGCTGTATTTTCACAGTAATAGAGATCTCACTGTGGGATTTACAAATTACTTGTATTCGTAAAATTTGTATCATTCTGAAGTAGAAATTCATTACAATACACATCTACGGCAGGGGCAGCCACAATTTCGCGCGCAGGACATTCCCTCTCTCTCGAATGGCAGATTTGCATCACCACGCTGCAATGCTCTCTCAGCGGGAACTTTGCGGGAACAAATTACAGAGTCGCTCCGCAGACGACAGAACTGTCGTGAATGGAACACGCTATTGCCTTGCATACGGCTAGGTTTCATAATATGCTGTATTGGGAATTCGAATGTGGAAGATATAGATCGTAAAACGCAGTTTATAACAATGTGTTTGCAGGGGTGCTATTCCGCTACTGGAGAGGCTCGGCAACGTTCGTACGTATTTATAAGGGAGCATTAGGCAGAGCTGAATTTTATGCACTGGGGGGAAAAGTGTCTCAAGACGGTCCGTGCAGTCACCGTATCCATAAAATCTTGGTGGTCTAGTGGTTAATCTGGGTCAAATACTCAACGAACAAGGACGAACGACCGCAAATCATCGATCTACCTGAAAGGAAGAAAAAAAAGTGGTAGGAGGTCCCTGGTTTGAATCCCGACCATGGCACAAATTTTAATTCACTGCCTCTTCTTCAGTTTAATTCCTGTAAGCGATTTATACTATTACTAACTATTGGTCAAAAATGTTCAAATGTTTGTAGAGTCTATGGGACTTAACTACGGGGTCATCAGTCCCTAAACTTACAAACTACTTACAACTAAGGACGGCACAAATATCCATGCCCGAGGGGGGATTCGAACCCCCGACCGTAGTGCCCGCGCAGACCGTGACTGGAGCGCCTCAGTCCCCTCGGCCACCGCGGCCGGCTAACTATTAGTCCCAGAAAAAATAGTTACAGTATATACATGTGGCGTCTGTTCCGAAAGAACAGTTGATGGCATATATTCTATGAATATGAAAGAATAACAAATGCAGGATACGAAGTGACGCCTGTTCTTTCGGAATAGACGCCACATGTATACAGGGTGAATGACCTAACCCTTGCACCGCAAATACTGCGGAAACGGAAAGTGCGATTGATGTGCGGTTTTCACAGAATGGATTGGTAGCCAAGGACTCCGAGTCCATGAAGTCTAGGCGGTACCGGACCTTGAGATAGCAGTGACGACAAGTGACGACCTCATAAACCGTGTCTGTGGCTATAATCTTAGCAAAGCTTGGGAACCAGCGATTGGGTTAATAAAGAGTAAATCTAGCAAACGTAACGAAGTGACGACCACGGCGGACAGAGTCCTCACACCGACGTCATATCAGACGCCGTCGCAATCGGTTCCACAGCGCGACCGCGGCGCGGGGCGCGGACCGCGGAGGGGTCGCTCCGCGGGCCGAGGATATTTAAAGGGCCCGCTACCGGGTAGAACCCAGTTCCCTTCGAGCAGCCGTAGCGTGCGGATCTCCGTGCCGGCGCGTTTCCAGGAGCTCAGTCCGTCAGTTCACCTGATGATGGCGACATGTATGATCGCCGAAATATTGTGCCCGTTGGTCACTTTAGACCGGCAGTACAGCCGTGGATATTCTGATTAAAAACAAAGATGTTTAGTGATTATACAAAGTGTTTTAGTTAAATTACTTCCAAATTTGCAAATAAGCATATTTCTATCAATATTATTTTCTCAATAGCGGATTTCACTTTGCGTCTCTGTATAAAGTATACATGTTCTACCAAATGGTGACAAATGAAAAATTTGTGCCGGGCCGTAATTGTCACCATACAGTAATTGAAGGATATTTCTAGTTAGGGTACGCATGTAGCCCGCGCGTGCGCTCATGGAATGTTTATGGGTGCGTGCACTCCAGTGTTAAGCACAGCGGGAATAAAGAGTGTGAGCAGTAAATACGCGAGGGCAGAGAAAGCGTGCAGGCAGAACGCCGCGTTGCGCGGCGATGCGCCGCTGGCTGTGCCGCCTCTCTATACGGCAACCAGGCAACTGGAGCGCCGGCCGCGCATACACAATGTTCCGTCGTCCACCGTGCGACTTTTGCAACTCGCGTCCCTTCATCTCGGCGGTGCAGGGGCCTCCATTTGCAGCGACGCGCAATTTTCATACTAGCGCCAGCACGCCTTTGTATGCCTCACGTGCCCTACTCCTAAAGAGACCATTCAGTACCAACTAGAGTGCCACTTGCTGTCGATCACTGGCAACCTGTCCTTCGATGGAGAGAATGGATTGAACTGTGCTAAATAATGCAGAGGAGTATAATATATGTAAAGAAAGAGGGAATTAGGGAGAAATGCATGAAGATTAGGGTTTAACGTTCCGTCGTCAGCGTAGTCATTAGAGACGGAGCACAATGTTGTGTTTTGTTAAAGATGTGGAAGGAAATCGACCGTACCCTTCCAAACGAACAAAAAATAAAATAAAATAAAAACAAAAACCAAAAAAATTAAATGTTCAAAAATTTGTAAAACTAAGAGACCAAACAGCTAGCCGCGATTGAGTAGCCGAGCGCTCCTAGGCGCCTTGCTACGGAACGCGATTGTTCGCCGTCGGAGGTTTCAGTCCTCCCTCGGCGATGCGTGTATGTTGGGCTTAGCATAAGCAACTTTAAGTAGTTTTCAAGACTAGTGGGCCGGCCGCGGTGGCCGAGGTGACTGAGGCGCTCCAGTCACGGTCAGCACGACCACTACGGTCGGGGGTTCGAATCCCCCCTCGGGCATGGATATTTGTGCCGTCCTAGTTCGTAAGTAGTTCATAAGTAGTTTGTAAGTTTAGG
Source organism: Locusta migratoria (assembly GCA_026315105.1). Classification (NCBI taxonomy): domain Eukaryota; kingdom Metazoa; phylum Arthropoda; class Insecta; order Orthoptera; family Acrididae; genus Locusta; species Locusta migratoria. Next base: position 552,572,646 of record CM048744.1, read on the forward strand.
GACTGATGACCCCGTAGTTAAGTCCCATAAGCTTAACAAACATTTGAACATTTTTTTGAACAAGACTAGTGACTAATAACTGCAGCCTATAAGTCCCATAAAAGAAATCTAGTTAATTATTGTGACATCCCACTGAACAAAAATCACCTATGAAGAAACAGAGACAAAAATATCTACATTGAGTCTTCCGAATCACTCAGATTCAGCCTTATATGAAATTATTTGAAAATGAGGTGCTCTCAGTGTCCTAATACAGCCGATAAAACAATTTCCACTCCAGAATGATATTTTCACTCTGCAGCGGAGTGTACGGTGATATAAAAATTCCTGGAAGATTAGATCTATGTGCTGGATCGGGATTCAAACCTGAATCTTTGCCTTTCGTGGCCCAGATCTCTACCGACAAAGCTATCCTGGCACTCTTCATGGCCGTTTGTTGTCAATCTAAGGCTGTGAAAACGGACGTTGAAGCATGCCAAGATAGTTTAGTTGTCGGCTCGGTGAGTGGGCTGGATGCTCTCTTTAATGGAATAGTTACTGCTCCCAGGACTCAAGGATCACCACGAACGAGCATGATACCAAGCCCGCAACGAACCCAGGAATACAGTTAAATAAGATGTTTTCGCATATATAACTCTCGTGTGAAAATTTCAGAAATATGAGTTAATAAGTCATGCTCGCAGAAGTCTAACACGAATTAGTTACAGAAGAAAGGAGACTTCGGGGAATATCAGTTTGTTCAAATGTTTGTAATTCTAAGGGACCAAACTTCTACACTTACAAACTACGTAAAGTTAGTTAAATTAGCCTAAGGACAACACACACACACACACATATATCCATGCCCGAGGGAGGATTCGAACCTCCGACGCGGGAGGCTGCGCGATTCGAAACGTGGCGCTCCAGGCCGCTCGGCTACTCCCGCACGGCAAGATCAGTTTGAATTTAGGATAAATTAAGAACATGTCAGGCAATAACTTACGACTTATATAGGTTTACTTTGCCTTAATCTAAGTTCTAATATTTCTACATTTGAATAAAGCTTTTCATATTGTTGAGAGCAATATCGTCTTTCAGATTCTGAAGTTAGAAGGGGTGAAATATAGGGAATGGGGGTTCTTAGCAATTTGTACAGAAACCACACAGCAGCTATAACAATTGAAAGGCATGGAAGAATTGGTTGGGAGAGGAGTAAGACATGATTGTAGTGTCTCCCTAATGTTATTCAATCTGTACATTGAGCAAGCTGCGAAGGAAATCAAGAAATAATTTGGAGAGCTAATTAAAGTTCTCGGGGAAGAAATAAAAACTTCCTTTACAATAAAGGACCTGGGATGCCGCGGTAGAGTGGCCGAGCGAACTAAGGCGCTTCGCTGTGGAGCGCTCGGTTGCTCACCGTCGGCGGTTCGAATCCCCCTCGGCAATCGATGTTTGTGGTGTCTTTAGTGTAAGGTAATTCATAATTAATTTGTAAGTTTAAGGACTGATGACCTCGCAGTTAAGTTAAGGTTAATAAACATTTGAACATTTTGGACCTGGAAGAGTAGTTGCACGGAATGGACAGTGTGTTGAAAGGAACGTATAAGATGATCATTAACAAGAGCAATACATTTTAGTCTACGAAATTCATGGGATGCTGAAGAAATCAGATTAGATAACGAAACAATAAAGACGGTAGATGAGTTTTGTTACTTGGTCAGGAAAATTGTGTACGATGGTCACAGTACAAAGGATATAAAATGCAGAATGGCAATGGTAAGAAAAGCGTTTCTGAATAATAGAAATTTATTGACATCGAATATTAATTGTTAGTAAGTCTTTTCTGAATGCCTTTGTGTGTTGTGTTACCTTGTATGGAAATTAAATATGGCCGATAAATAGTGCTGACAGGAAGAGGACAGAAGCTTTTCGAATGTGGTGCTACACAGTTGAATGTTGAAGATCGGACGTATAGATCACATATCTAGTGATTAGGTATTGAACAGAATTATGGAGGAAAGAAATTTCTGGTATACCTTGACTGAAAGAAAGGACCGATTGGAAGGACACATTCGTAGACACCAAGGAATCGTCAATTTAGCACAGTAGGGAAACGTACGGGGGGAAAACTCGCAAAGAGAGACCAAGAGACGACTATGGTGGGCAGGTCGAAATGGATGTGGACTACCGTTCTTGTGAGGAGATGAAACGGCTTTCTCAGGTTAGAGTAGGGCGGAAAGCTCCATCAAATCGGTCTCCGGACTGAAGACCATAACAACAACTCTGATTTTACCATTTCCGTCACGCAATAGACTCTATAATTCTCATAATCAGTGACATCGAAAAAGGATAATCTACCTACTTTTGTCCCAATTATGGGTCAGGTAAGATGCTAAATGTGTTACACGACAGCATTATAGTGATGCCCATGTTCAAATGGTTCATTTACAGTACGCACGTACAAGGCTGCTAAGTCACAACTGCTAGGTCGATAAAATTATCTGAAATGGAATTCAAAGCATTGCAGTGACGGAGTCAATAAAAAACGTTGCTTTTGGTGTCATTACTTCGTTCTCCTTCCAGTAAGATTAACTTTGTGGTCATCAGTATTTTGCTGACGGCAACTGCAGTTAGCACAAGACGGAAAACTTGTTACAATTAATTTCAAAAGCTGCTGCGGAAGATGGCGACACAACCAGATATAGCTTTGCAGTTGTTTCTCACCTTCACCTCACTATTTTTTAATTTTGAACAACTACAACTAGTGAAATAGGGAATGATCTGAAAAATAGAGGAGTTGATGGACAGAGGAGACAGGAGAATGGAAGAGAAGAAATGGTCCGTGGGGGAGCGGCCGAGCGCATTGAGGCGCTATGCTACGATGCACGAGGCCGTTCCCCGTCGGGGGTTCGAATCCCTCCTCGGGCATAGATGTTTGTGCCATCTTTAGTGTGAGGTAGTTTATAAGTAGTTCGTAAGTTTAGGGACTGATGGCACCGCAGTTAAGTCCCATAAGCTTCACAAACATTTGAATTTGAGAAGAAAGGGAAGGAGGAGATGAATACAGAAGGGGCATGGATAAAGGATGAGGAGGAGGTTAACGAGACGACTGGACGTGGCGAGTAGATGGACAGAATGTCAGAAACAATTTCTTTTCCTAAGGGCAATCATACGTCGTATATTCCATAGTCGCTAAATCGTCGGATAATTTTGTTAATGCAGAAAACGGAGAAACAAACAAATTTATGTCACTCCACTGGCTTTACAATAAATAATGGTTTTCCGAGCAAAAATCACTATTCTAATTATCCTTTCATTCTGCATAGCCACAGGAACGCAAACAACGTATGCAGGGTGAATCTAAATTCGCGCACTCGGATTCGCAGCGCGATTCCTCACATGCTAGCAATAAAAAAAAGTATGTCACAAAATTTCGTCCTGCGCATATTTCCGGCAGTAAATGGACGTCAAAGACTGAGATGGCTGTGTGTCCCATACGTCAGTGTGTTGCAGTATTACACTACTAGACCAACAAACTTCTAGGGGATGTGGGAGGTGTCTTGAGGATGAAAGTGAGCATAGAAACCCATGCCCGGAAACGTCATCCAATAATACTACAGAGCGCCGAAGTTGCTGGAGGGGATGTCTAGCGGCAGGAGCTGGTGCCTATAATTCGGACTCTCTGTAACGTGCCGGCCGAGGTGGCCGAGGTGAAGACAGTCTGCTTTAGGCAGCGGTGCGGTGAGGTGGACGTGTTTACGTCCCGCCGCGGAGTCTCGGGCGCGCGCGCGGCTGTTTACCGTTTGTGTTTCTCGCGAGTGACTACTTATTGACACGCAATGGAACACTCATACAGGAAAGCAACTATCAAGATCACTTTCACGCCTGGATACGCACGACCCAAAGCATTTGAAATCGAACGTTTCATAGAGGAAGAGCTAAAAATCGATCCCGAGTATGTGATTGGAATTCATTTCTCTATCACGAGCAGTGTGGTATATCTGAAATTGAGCAACGACACAGTATGTGACAAACTTGTACGTGACCATGCGGATGGACTAAAATTTAAACATGCCGATGGCAATGTTGGAGCAGTTTCGATCGACCACGCAGGAATCCGCACTATAAGAGTCTTTGAGCTGCCCTTCGAGGTTCCGGAACATGTAGTGGTCAATGCCTTACAACCGTATGGACGTGTTATCAGCCATGTTCACGAAAAATGGACCACATTTACGAAATACCCCGTGCTGAATGGGGTGCGACAAGTACGGATTGACCTTACAAAGCACGTTCCGTCTTACCTCACTATCGGAGGTTGCAGAGCCATAATTATATACGACGGTCAGCCCAAGACCTGTTCTGGCTGCGGCAAGGAGGGCCATCTACGTTCGCAATGCATCCAGAGGAGGATCACACAAGTTCCAGCGGGCGAAACTGCACCACCACCCACGACCGTTTCTATGCCTCTTACCTACTCTGCCGTTACTCGACAAGATGTTCCGTCGCACGATACTGAGTATCAAGTGGTGGATGATTCCACAGTAGAGGTGACACAAGATGATGACAACGCTGCCAAGATGACAGTCGTGGAACCCGCTCCGGACCAACCACGACAGACTAATGTGGCTACAACGGGCGCGTCTGTGGACGTCGATCGGCTGGTGCCACCCACGGCCGCTTTTGTGCCCAACGCACCGGACGACCAAGCCTCTGCACAGGATGCGGATACGGATGTACGACAACGCAAGCAGAGATCCCCCAAACGACGGAGGAAACGACGTCGCACACCATCAGATGATAGTTTCCTACGTACAGACCGGGTAGATGATGAGGACGCCACGATGGAGAGTACCGCAGCCTCTGACGACGAACAACATCACAACGCTGAACTTGAGGACCCAGGACACACCAGTGAGACCATCTCTGACGTCCTGCAAGAAGTCCCACAACTTCGCACGATAAACGAAAATACGGTGCCAGCGGCTGTGGCTGCAAAGTTCCGGACACAGGGCCCCTCTTGGACAAGTGAACTAGACGACGTCGATGAAATCCAGGCTCCGCTAACCGCGAGCACCGCGGTTGCGATGACACCGCCCACGGAGTCCCGTCGTAACTAAAGTTTGCCGCTTCACTGGCACCACCGAAGGAGAACGCGCCAACAATAACAATGCACGCTTACTATGCACGCCCAACAACGAGTAGGACAGCAACAAGCCTACCGCATAGCATCCATCAACACCAATAATATAAGGTCGCAAATCAAGACTACTCTCCTAAAGGATATGCTGCGTGCGGCAGACATAGACATCGCTCTATTACAAGAAGTATACGTCGACGACTTCCCGTCTTTCTATGGCTACAACATCTTCATGTCACCAGCTTCAGACACTGGTAGCGGCGTAGCGATGCTCCTAAAGGAAGGTCTTGTAACGGAGGATGTCATATACTTACCATCGGCACGAGGAATGGCTATAACAGTACTTGGAGTGCGCTTTATCAATATCTACGCACCGTCCGGCACGGACAAACGAAGAGAACGATCCCACTTCTTTGCCGAAGAAATAGCTCCGCTCTTTCTAGGGCGACACGCTGAATGCATCCTTGGCGGCGATTTCAACTGTGTGCTTTCGCCGAAGGACCAGTTCCCACACTATAATCCATGTCCAGAATTGAGAACTTTAACGCAGGAACTTCGGATGGTAGATACGTGGGAATATGTACATGGAGATCGAACCGGGTACACTTACGTAACCAGCCATTCCGGCAGCCGCATAGATCGCGTCTACGTTACGCGCTGCCTCCAACGTGACATCCATGACGCAGAGCTATGGCCAGCGGCCTTCACTGACCACTCGGTTTATATCTGCACGATCGGCCTCCAAAGGCAACAAGTGTGGCGAGGCCATGGAATATGGAAGATGAACGTGGCCCACCTTCAAGCTCCGGAGTGTCATCAAGTTATTGAAGAAGTTTGGAATAATTGCGTAAGGCGACGACGGACTTACCCTACGACATTAAGATGGTGGTTAGAATGCACAAAACCGGCGATACGGCGTGCATTCATTGCGTTGGGGCGCGAACAATCACGGTGGAAATGGCAAACTTTAAACTTTTATTTCACTATACTAAGAGAATGCACATATCAGGCCCCTTCACCGGAACGACAAATGATGGTTCAACGAGCTAAGGCTAAAATCGTCGCTCTTATGCGCTCTCATCTGGAAGGTGCAGCGGTCCGTGCGAGGACAATGGATCGTGTTGCGGGTGAACATCCATCGATGCACCATATTATTCAGGAACGTAAGCGACGTCGCAGGGGCCTAATACATACCGTTGACACTGATGATGGCTCCCATCTCACGTCACAAAATGACATAGCACGTGCCTTCGCTGATTATTATACCCGATTATACACCGCAGAAGAACTAGAGCGGGAGGCCCTCCATGAAGTCACTAACACGCTATTCGGGACTCTAGATCAAGAGGCGCAAGCGATACTGCTGGAGGACATTACTGAGGACGAAGTGATCGATGCCATAGGCAAGGGCGCACTCAATAAGTCGCCAGGGCCTGACGGAATACCTTTGGAATTTTATCGGGCTTTCCAACACTTGATTGCTCCCTATTGGACGGAAATTTGTCGCGAACTCATGTCTCCTGAAGAGCCACTTCCTCCGGCATTTGTAGAGGGCGTCATCATCCCAATACCTAAAACATCACGCAGCACAAGAATCGGAGAATATCGCCCCCTAACACTACTTAACTGTGATTTCAAGATTTTCACTCGACTGATGGCGACACGAATTAAAAAAGTTCTGCATCGCGTGGTGTCATCAGACCAGACATCCCTCGGCAGTGACAACAACATCCAGACGGCGCTTAGTGAATACCGCGATTCGATCGCACTGGCGAAAGCATGTCGTCTACGTGGAGCTCTGATTTCTATAGACTTCGATCGTGCTTTCGACAGAGTCAGCCACACCTACATTAAGGAACTGATGACGCAAATGAATTTCCCGCCACCCTTCATAACTATAGTGATGCGACTACTACATGGGGCTCCTTCTAAAGTGCTTGTCAACGGACGATTGGTTGGGCCCCTAACTATCCAGCGATCGATTCGACAAGGATGTCCTTTGTCCACGATCATATATGCCATGGCTCTTGAACCACTTCTCAGCGGCCTCCGCCAACGCCTGACAGGAATTACGATGCGTGGTTACACATTTCGTTGCAAAGCATATGCCGACGACCTTATATTGGTGGTGAGAAACGGCAACGACGTTAACGCGGCTTTGGACTGGATCAATCGATACGGTGCCGCTACGGGTAGCCGTATGAATGTGGCCAAATCCGTCGCCTTGAATATAGGTACAGGACTACCTGCCGACTGCGTAGCCCCATTCCCGTTACGGGACAGGATCAAGTATTTGGGAATCGTCTTCACGAATGATGTACGACGATCGGTCGCGCTCAACTTCAAGAGGTTGCTCATAACCATACGAAATGGTGTCAAAGCGAACGCACTGCGGACATTAAATATGATTCAACGCGTCATTTATATAAATACATACTTGGCGTCGCGCATTCCACATTATGCACAGATTCTACCAATGCCAAAGATGATCGCCCGAAGCATACTGGCAGCGTTTGGATACTTTGTCAGCACGGGAGCCCTATTCAAGATCCGGTATGAGGCTCTGACATTACCAACTCGTAGAGGTGGCCTCGGGCTTGTTCACGTTCACGATCGATCGGTGGCGCTATATATTAGCGCGACATTGAAAACATGGAGAAGACAGCACAAGAGTCTGTCAGGAATCTTGGTAGACGAACTGGCGCCAGCTTCTCGGCAAGCGCCAGTGATGGTGCAGAACATTTCTTCGCCGTTTCAACATATCAGAGAGTTTTTCCTTGAATATAGCTATATTATGACAGAACTCCCAATAAATAGATCTCCGACAGCGCGCGACATCTACCGGATACTTACGAGCAGGCGCCCCGCCAACCCTGTGGAAGCACGGCACCCCACGATCCACTGGCCGGTGGTATGGCGGACAGTTCATCATGCCACACTTGACACGGAAGCAAGAACGACATGGTACATGTTGGTTAACGGTAAACAAGTTACTGGATCCCGCCTGCACGCCATCAATATGGTGAACACTCCGTTATGCCAAATATGCCAGGTTCTAGACGACGATGCTCATCGTCTCATGTGCGGGCCCTCTGCGGAAGTATGGCGGCTGGTGACGCAGATGATTGGCTTTCTACTGCGCGTCGGACAGCAAAATATCGACCCAAAGATTGTCCTTTTTCCAGACAGAACGTATTACCCACGAACCAAAACGAACGCGGTGACGTGGATTCGAGCCCAAGCGGTATATTATTTGCATCGCGACGGCGCGAAGAATGTGCCGGACTTCTGGAACCATTTACAAGAACAACATATAGCGCTGATACGGAACCCGAAGTATCAACAATATTTTTCTAATTTTCTGGGGAGTGCGTTACGAGATCCTCCAAGGAGCTGGAATGTCCCGGGTATGAGAAGCTGATATGATGACGATGAAGAGGCATATGATGAACATGATGAAACGGTTACCCCTTACAATAAAACGAGAAGACGTGCCTGGTGGCAGAAGCACTGGAGTTGACCGCCCGGAAACTCACTCCCCACAGAGAGTTTTCTTTACTTTAATGTTTTTAGTTTTTAGTTGTGCACGGACACGCTAAATCCGTTAGTATAGAGAGCAAATAAATAAATAAATATATATATATATATATATATATATATATATATATATATATATATATATATATATATATATATATATAAAACAAGAGAGAGTATACCCTAAAGGGGGTGACAGGCGCGTGGAAAATAATACAGAAGCTTTTATTTCCTTATTCAAATTTTCTATGTCTGCCAGGAAAGGCTGTTTTATTTTGATGAAGTTGAAATAATAAAACAAAATAAACAAAAAAAAAAAAAAAAGAAAAAAAAGGGGGGACAAAAAAAAAGAAAAGAAAAAAAAGGTGACTGAGGCGCTCCAGTCACGGTCAGCACGGCCACTACGGTCGGGGGTTCGAATCCCCCCTCGGGCATGGATATTTGTGCCGTCCTAGTTCGTAAGTAGTTCATAAGTAGTTTGTAAGTTTAGGGACTGATGGCCCCGTAGTTAAGTCCCATAAGCTTTACAAACATTTGAACATTTTTTTCTCTGTAACGTCGTTGAAAGGCGTTTCCGGGCATGGGTTTCCATGCTCATTTTTTTCCTCAAAATGCCTAATACATCACTTACACGTTTGTTGGTGTAATTATGAAACACACTGACTTATGGAACACACAGCCATCTCAGTCTTTGACGTCCATTTACTGGCGGAAATATGCGCAGGATGAAATTTTGTGGGAGACACTTTTCATTGTTGGGAGGAGAGGAATCGCGCTGCGAAGCCCGAGTGCGCGAATTTAGATTCACCCTGTATATTCATTTCATCGGTGTATTATCTTGACCAATGTTATGCGCAAAAGAGCTTTCATTTTTCTTTTCAGTTCATATCAGCCTGAGCGACAGCTGGTGGCTCATGGCCGAGTTTATTTAGTATTTATATATTATATTTACTGGAAAGACAAATAGACTTTGTCAGTCCGAACGTTTATTAGAATATTGAGTAAAAATTTGGAGGAAAACTTTGAGAATTTCTTTAACTATGTTCAAACGACCACTTGACTTTATATAGAAGAATAGATATAGATTAAAAGGATTTTCAAACATTGTGTTTCTTGATTTACAAAATCTTTTATTGCCTAAAACTGTGGAATGTGTATAACTTGAAAATAAACTCAGCTTCTTTAATGTTTTAGAAACTTTGCCTATCTTGAGAATGAAAATTTGAGCTAGTTTTCAATATCTTCTATTTAGATATATATTTAACTTGTAATAGCCTACTAATAATATTTATTCTTAAACTGATTTCATTTGCTTCCTAGCAATGTGTAGTAGAGCAATAATGTAACAGAAGACAAATATGGCGTAAATAAAATTTTGTCTACTGCAACGAGTTTACATTTCAACAGAGCCGCGCGGGAGTAGGCAAGCGGTCTGGAGCGCCCCGTTACGGATCGAGCGGCCTCCCGCGTCGGGGGATCGATTCCTCCCTCGGGCATGGATGTGTGTGTTGTCCTTAGGTAGTTAAAAAAAATTGTTCAAATGTCTGTAAATCTTATGGGACTTAACTACGGGGTCATCAGTCCCTAAACTTACAAACTACTTACGAACTAGGACGGCATAAATATGCATGCCCGAGGGGGCATTCGAACTCCCGACCGTAGTGGCCGCGCAGACCGTGACTGAAGCGCCTCAGTCCCCTCGGCCACCGCGGCCGGCTTAGTTCAAATGTTCAAATGTTTGTTAAGCTTAAGGGACTTAACTGCGGGGTCATCAGTGCCTAAACTTACAAACTACTTATGAACTAAAGACGGCACAAACATCCATGCCCGAGGGGGCGATTTGAACCCCCGACCGTAGTGGCCGTGCAGACTGTTACTTGCGTGCCGCAGTCCGCTCGGCCACCGCGGCCGGCCCTTAGGTTAGTTTAACTTAGTTTCTAAGTCTAGCAACTGATGACCAACGTAGTTTGGTCCCATAGAATTACAAACATTTGGACATTTCAACAGCACATCGCTTCCCAGGTACTTGACCATCCCCTGAACATGTTTTTAAATTCGGTTTAGGAGTGATATCTGTGATTTTTAGATAAAGACTGCAGCACACAAAAAACAACATTTCAAAATGAAATAATTAAAATTATTTCAAAATGAAATAAATATATTAAAGTTATTGCAGAACTCTGCAGCGAACAGTTTCCGATATTCTCATTACAACACTTTCTTATTTTATAATTTCTGCCTCATTCGAATCACAATCACAGTATTTTTTGTTGTGTGATTTCCATTACAAGTAACGACAGCCAAGTACAGTTCTGCACTATAAGGGCCGCACGGCGCCCCGATGATCCCCGTCCGAGGCTCTAGTCCTCCCTCGGGCATGGGTGTGTGTCTTGTTATCAAAAATTAGTTTAAATAATTTGCAAGTCTAGCGACTGCAATGTGGTTGCATAGCTTTACAAACACTCGACGGTATATGAGCCATATTAAATCAACACAGTGCACCTGTGACAGTAGTGGCAGCAACTGCGCAGTAGTTATCGCGCCTTGGAAGATCATTCACGCGATGTAGATGGTCTACTACGCACCGTTGGTGGCACTTCATGCGGGTGCCGAGCGGCCGTCATCCGCTACACCTGTAGCAGCCTAATGAGCGCCGCTAAATCCTGCTCAGAGAGGAGCAGAGTTTTCGACTGCAAAACCTGCCCGCCTGGAACGAGAATGATGCGCGCCGCAGCCGCAGACGTAGCCTAACCGGTTGGCGACCGCTGTCACGATTTGTTCCGTACAAGGATACGAGGCGCTGGGCGCCGCTGGGCCAGCAGACGCTCGCCGCCGCTATTAACCCCGTGACAGCGCGGCGCGTCTGCCACTCGGCCAAATTACCTCGCATTTAAATGCCTCGTTACTGTAAACAGCACGACCGAGAACCGCGAGTCCAGCTGAGTGCCGCCTAATGGGACAACCCACACCTCATTACAACGCGCTTTCCCGTTTAAGCACGGTGGGTTTTATGGGTGGTTTGCGATGTTTCAGCGAAGAAAAGTAACCTACGTGAAGCACGCGTAGAGGATTATATTTCATTTTTTTCTTAGATAGGAATTTTTTGTTTTTTCATTTTGGCGGTTCTTGTACAAATTTTTGGATACGTGAAATAACACTCTATAAAAGCAACATATCATACAAGGAATGAGTGTGTGCCTTTGTCTAGCCTTTTCTCCATTACCACCTACTCCGATCCGCTCATGGTTGTTCTGCATTTGTACAGCAGTTTGGTCTAAATTCAAAAATGTTCAAATGTTTGTTAAGCTTAAGGGACTTAACTGCGGGGTCATCAGTTCCTAAACTTACAAACTATTTATCAACTAGCTTATCCTAAGGACGGCAAAAATATCCATGCCCGAGGGGGGATTCGAACCCCCGACCGTAGCGGCCGTGCACACCGTGACTGGAGCGCCTCAGTCTCCTCGGCCACCGCGGCCGGCCAGTTTGGTCTCGTTGGGCGGAAGTAGCTGGGCGTTATGATGACAATTTAAAAAATCTTGCTTATTCCTCAACAATGCATTCAACATACTGACGACATTTTGCACACATTTGTACGGTGTATGGCAAAGGGTAATTTACACATTGAAACCATTTGCCCGATCACCATAGGAGTTGGCACGTGTGCATTAGTTTTCATTCATAATGCTTTATACTCTGCAGGTCACTGTACGATGCATGGCAGAGGGTGCTTTACAATATACATCTAAAACCGCCTCCGAGGGAAGACTCGAACCTCTCTCGGTTGCTCACCGTCGGAGGTCCGAGACCTCCCTCGGATATGTTTGTTTGTTTGTTTGTGTGTGTTTGTGTGTGTGTGTGTGTGTGTGTGTGTGTGTGTGTGTGTGTTAGTTTACGTTAGGTTAGTGTAAATAGTTTGTAAGCCTAAAGACTGATAACCAAAGTAGTTAAGTTCAAATTCAAATGTTTGTATAGCTTATGGGACTTAACTACGGTGTCATCAGTCCGTAAACTTACAAACTACTTATGAACTAGCTTACGCTAAGGACGGCACAAATATACATGCCCGAGGGGGGATTCGAACCCCCGACCGTAGTGGCCGTGCAGACCGTGACTGACGCGCCTCAGTCCCCTCCGCCACCGCGGCCGGCAGTAGTTAAGTCCCATAGATTTACAAACATTTGAGCATTTTTTTGAGAATGAGTGCAAAAATGAGTTGGCATTTTTATACGCTTTTACGAAATTATAACAATATAATTGGTATAGAATTTTTAAAATTTTCTAAAAACTTCGTGAATAATAAGAAAAGTTCTACATTCTCATTATTCTGGAGTGTTTTAGATTATTCTAAATACAAATAGTTTACAAACTATTTAAACTAATTAAACTAACGTAAGGACAAACACACACATCCATGTCCGAGGGACCACTCGAACCTCCGACGGCAAGCAACCGCGCGCTGCGCAGAAAGGCACCTTAGAACACTTGGCCACTCCACCGCCACTCCATTTTACAGTTTACACCTGATTAAAAGCCACTAACACAGTAAAACGTTTTTCGGAAGTCAGCACAAGTTAATGACACTCATACAAGACACAAACATTATGTACCACAAGTTTTTTAATAACATATGTGAAATCGCTGGCGCAAATTTCTCGTAATGTTGTGCCAGTAGGCATATCCTCATTTGTCCTCGGAGTCTTTCGCGACGGCATTCTTCCATAAAATAGTCTCTGTTTACTGGAATTCTGTAATAAAAGAGGTGGCTGAGATTAGATTAAACGGCAACAATTTCAACAGAGACCAGGAGTATACACTCAGCAGGGCGTGGGGGCGGGCCCTGGACGTAGAACGGAAACACTGGAAAGCGAGAGCGCCAGGTTCAAATGTGGCGCCGGTGGTACGCCCCACGTGACGTCACGCGGTACCGCGGCCCATCGGCCCGCGCTGGCCTCCAGAAGCTTCCAGACGCAGCGCTGCAGCCCTGTAGGCTGGACGCCTTGCCGACACCGGCAGTCAGTGATTTTACTCCTGATGGCGATGGCGGAGTCTGCCATCGGAAGCCCGATGATTTTATCCGACATGACGCGGCTTGTAAACCGAGAATATTTTATGGATATCCTCACTTATTCATTATTTCCCAAGCAGTTCTTGTAGAACAATAAATGAAGTTAGAAAACCGCATTGCTATTATTATCAGCACTCGTAATTGGTAATGTATGACGTCAGAAGATTGGCCAATGTGTCCTTACTTTTTTTTGAAAAGGAGTATAATCAACGAATAATTTTTGGAATATCTCTACACATAAAATATTGCCAGTTGTTGAGCTATACGGAAATTCTCACAACGTAGAAAAACAACCAGCCACTATTACACTCATTCAGATATTCTTATCACTTTCGTTTTATGCAACCATGTTATGCGCCTTGTTACACCGCTTGGGTAACGAATACAAATGTTCAAATGTTTGTTAAGCTTAAGGGACTTAACTGGGGGGTCATCAGTCCCTAAACTTAAAAACTACTTATGAACTACCTTATACTAAAGACGGCACAATAATCCATGCCCGAGGCGGGATTCGAACCGCCGATGGTAGCGGCCATGCAGATTGTGACTGGCGCGCCGAAGACCGCTCGGCCACTGCAGCCGGCTGGTAAGGAATATATTAGAGTTCACACTCTTTCAGTGCGGTGTAAAATAAATTATTCATTAGACCTTTACTAGTTTTAATCTTCAATTTCGTTACACCCGTTACTGGATACCGAGCGACGTGGCGCAGTGGTAACACACTGAACTCTCAACTTGGAGGACGGCGGTTCAAATCCACCTCCGGCCATAGAGATTTAGGTTTTCCATGATTCCCCTAAATCACTCCAGACAAATGCTGGGATGGTTCGTTTGAAAGGGCACGGCCGATTTCCTTCCCAATCCTCGAGCGTGAGCTCCGTCTCTCATGACCACGGTGTCGACGGGACTTCAGACGCTAAGCTTCCTCCTTCCTTACTAGGCAAGATACATTAACATATAGTTCGTATAGGTTCAGACAAGACGCATTTCGCTTTATTTCAAAATATCTTCAGTGGTCAACTGTACAGGGAGTTTGTCCTCGTCATCTGTATTCTGTATTTGCCGTCCTAATGACAACAAGCCCTTCTTAGAGCCACAAACACATGAGTTGTGACCGCGTATAACAAAGAGCGATATTAAAGTTTAAAACTCGGTAACAATGAACTAAATAATGTATAAACAGAAGAATCAATTTTGCAACAATTTATGCCCGAACCTAGGTGTTGTATAGGAGAATATATCCATATAGTGCATTAAAGTCATCTTTTCACCTATCTAATAATAGGTCATATTTCTCGCATATGACTGTCGCATCTCTAAGGACAAAAGAATGTAAATGTGCAAATGTTGCTCAAATGGCAATGTTTCAGTTGATATTGTGAAGGGCTAATTCAAAAACTCCAACAGAGATTTATTTACAATTATATATTTTTACGACGTTACAGCGTTCATTTAATGAAATAAATCGCAACTTCCGATCACTTATAGCATCACTGTACTAGGTTTAGATGGAGTACCAAAGGGCGGCGAATGAAAGTTTGTGCCCGGCCGGGATTCGAACACGGTATCTCCTGCGGAAGACTCTTCCCTGCACGTCTCCCGCCACAATCAAATCTCCATTCGCCACGATGTCTCTTTGGGTGTGGCGGGAGACGTGCAGGGAAGAGTCCTCTACAGTGGGGTTGGTCACTGTGTCCTCGGTGCCGGAGTGGTCAACGCGTCTGCGTAGTAAGCAGGAGATCCCAGGTTCGAATCCCGGCCTGACACAAATTTTCATTCGCCGCCCACGGTATTCCATCTAAACCTAGTACAATGATGTCATACGTTATCGCAAATTGCGATTTATTTCAAGAGATTTATTTATTTGAAGTGAATATTAGGATTGGAAGAAACACAACGTTACTTAGGTTTCCAGACGGTTGTAACTTGTCTGGATTATCCAGACTCCAGACAAAATACAGTATCCAGCATATTGTTATTATAAAATTTTGTGCAAAGTAATAATTTCAATTTGTTATGCACTTTAATTTGGTTTACTAACTAAAGAAATATTTTCCAACTGACAAGGCGATGTCGGATAAGTTGAGGATGCGTTTTTTTAATGCAACCAAAATGAACACAAAATTAAAATGTATACTATCCGTGTTGTCACTTCCCGACAGCAATATTTATAATAAAAAGGACTTCAGACTGCTAAATAATCGTTTGGTCTTTGAATTAAAATAAAGAAATAGGAAAGAGAATCCCGTTGTCAGGTCCTGTAGATCACGCGGAATGACGGTCAGATACAGTGAAATCATCATCGTATGCGGCAAGACAAGGAATGACGTCAGCACGCCGCACTGCCAGCCATTCTCCCAACCACATCGCGAGGCTGACTGCGCCCTAGTCCATTCGTTACACCAGCGCACACTCGATAACTAGGTTTGCCGTATCTAGCTGCGGCCTCGTCATGAACTCTCAGATGCAGGCGAAGAAATTAAATATAAAATTTATTTCTCTTTCCATCCTTACGTATATGCCTGAGCTACGATAAGATAAATTTATTAGACGGTGAACAGTCGACAATAAAACTTTAGTCAAAAGTTCAGCGTTTGCGTAACCAACAGAGAGAAGTGCCAGGGTCATCGGCCCCTTCACTTACAACTAACTTAAACTCACTTATACACATACTAAGGACAACAAGGCACACACCCATTGCCGAGGGAGAACTCGAACCACAGGCGGAAGCGACAGGGCATCCGAAACACTTCGCCGAGACAGCGAGCCTATTCTCACGAGGCAGACTGTAGTTGTCAATATTATGTAAATTTACTAACGCTCTCAGATTTAATTCTTTTCTCGAGAAATAAATTACATGCATACCGCAATTTCTTTGCGTTATATTTTTACTTATTGTAGAAGCAAGATTCATACAATTATATGTAACCATTTTTATACCACACAATTGCGAACACACATGTAAGGTTTCTTTTAATGGACTAAAATAATTTTTAATTACTAATTATTGTGCGAAATAAATGATCATTCAATAAATACCAAGCAAAATAACTATAATTATTTTCAGTTATACAGGAAAATATTCCATATCCGCAACTTCTCTGTATTCTGAAGTTCACAAACTCTGCAATGTTCGGAGAATTGTCCCAAATTTTACAAACCGTTCTGGCGAGTATGAAGGGCCCTAGCATACACATTGAGAAAGGTATCAAGAAGCGCCCCCTATTGTGCAACTGCAGCGAAGCGGGGTCGTGGGAATAGCCGAGCGGCCTGGAGCCAGCGGCCTCCCGCGGCCGAGGTTCGAATCCTCCCTCGGGCATGGATGTTTGTGTTGTCTTTAGTATAAGCTAGTTCATAAGTAGTTGGTAAGTTTAGGGACTGATGACCCCGTAGTTAAGTCCCTTAAGCTTTACAAACATTTGGCCATTTTTGGAAGCGGTGGTACACGATGCGACCCAGGTCACGTGGTCAGTGTCAGAACTCGTGTCATTGCAACGTGAAGCGCAAAATGAAGCCAGGCGTTAACGTCAAGTTTAGTTTCAAATTAGGCAAAACGGAGACGTATGGGATGCTAATGCAAGCGTATGGTGTCGAAGCAGTGAGTAAGAAGTGTGTGTTTGAGTGGTTTAAACGCCTGAGAGACGGAAAGAAAAGTGTCAACGATGAGGCACGTTGGGGTCTACGACCCACAGACAACATCGAACATATACGACGAATGATTGCGGATAATCGGCGACCGTCTTTCAAAATGAAAGCAGACGAGTTGAAGATGAGCACTGGTAGTGTACGGACTATTGTACATGAACATTTGGGAATATTTGTAGCCGGTTACTATCGCATATGCTAACAGGCGACCACAAGCAAACCCGGATGGAAGCATCTCGAAATTTCATCGACATGCCTTACCGCATTCGCCGACTGCCCCTCTCCCCCCCCCCCTCCCAAAGAAAATGGCAAACAAACAAGACAAAGACGATGTTGACTGCCTTTTTCCTTAGCCAGGTCTTGATCCATCATAAATTCATACCCGCCCGTTCGCAGACTGCCATCCGCGTGCACAACTTTCTCGCTTCTCTCCTTATCGCCGGCCGCGGTGGCCGAGGTGACTGAGGCGCTCCAGTCACGGTCAGCACGGCCACTACGGTCGGGCGTTCGAATCCCCCCTCGGGCATGGATTTTTGTGCCGTCCTAGTTCGTAAGTAGTTCATAAGTAGTTTGTAAGTTTAGGGACTGATGACCCCGTAGTTAAGTCCCATAAGCTTAACAAACATTTGAACATTTTTTTCTCTCCTTATTCTCCCGATATGGCGCCGGCAGACTTCTTTGTGTTTCCCCGCCTTAAAGCAGCCCTGCAAGGCTTACGCTCCGCAACGGTTGTGGAAATCCAACAACGGGTGACCTCAGTGCTTCGAGCGATTCCACAAGAAGTGTTTGCTGACAGTTTCCAACAGCTGTACAACCGATGTCAGAAGTGTATTCTAGCCAACGGCTAGAAAAGGTGTTTTAACTCTTGTTCCCTATATTTCCTGAGACCATTGACCGAACTTTTCAGACGCATCTTGTACAAACCTAACTTGTTAATATTTTTATAGTGACCCACCATAGGTTGCAGTACGAGTACATGATGAAACGATTGAACATTAACAACATAATCGACTTTCCAGATCTCCCAAAATATTAATACATCAAAGCCTCTGAGATAAACAAAACACAAGAAAATCTATGGCTGATGTACAGTAAATGTTACACAAGATTAAACAAAGGACTACCGAAAAAAATACATGAAATCGCATCATGAACATAAAATGTACAAAAATGCAAGTCTCGCGACGGATTCCTTCAACGTAAAAAGTTATGAGATCTCATGGGAAACCAAGTCGGTTATTTTAGTTAATTTTCATGGAACCACCTGCTCAACACCTTGTCATAATTTGATATATAATTAGTTCAAATTCAATAAATCTATCGGCGCAAACTGCGTGGTCATCGGTCCGTAGCTTACAAACTACTTAAACGTAGGTAAACTAACCTACGGACAAACACACACACCCATGCCCCAGGAAGAACTCGAACCTCCACGGCGAGCAACCGCGCGCTCCGCAGCGAGACGCTTTAGACCGCTCGGCTACTCCACCGCGGCTATAATTAGTTATCTTCCAACGTTTATAGTGATTAAATCAATATTGTACATATTGATAACTACAATTAATATAATGACTTTACAACAGGATAGCAACATAAATTCTAAAATAATTGGTGTACTTCATTCTTACGTGATTACGTTTCGCTAGATACTGGAATATAAATTATTATTATTATATCCTTATGTCGATGTGCAATTGCCATATCATTACATTGATTCATATGTGATATTATGGTGCCATTGTCAAGTCATTGTATTTACTATAGAAAAATACATTTTCAAATGTTTGTAATTCTATAGGACCAAATTATTTGGTCATCAGTACCTAAGACCTACAAACAAATTAAACTAAGTTAAACTAACCTAAGAACAACACTCACATGCATGCCCGAGGAAGGATTCGAACCTCCGACGCGTGAATCCTCGCGATCCGTAACGTGGCGCACCAGACCGCTCGACTACTTCCGCGCGGTTTACTATAGAAATAAAAATGTATAATACTGATATACTTTCCATAAATGTTGGTCGATAGCTAATTAGATAAAAAATATGACAAGGTGTTGAAAAGGTGGTTCCATGAACAGTAATTAAAATAACTGACTCGGTTTCCCATATGATATCACAACTTTTTACGGTGGAAGAATTTGGCACAACACTTGCATTTTATGTTTTCGATGGGATTAGTTTTATATGTGTAATAAACCGGGCGTACACGCACAGATATAGGACAAAACATCTCCACGAGCCCTCATCTGCCTGTGGTGCTGCGTGGGCAACCGAGGCCGCGGCCTCAGCTGCGCAGCACGAAGGCTGCCAGCCAGGGGGGCCTGGGTTCGGACTGAATGGACTCAATGGAGCACTGTGCACAGCTCAAAGTTATTACATGCCTGGCCCTAACAGTCCAAATGCAGTATGACGAAATGAAAATTATGATTTGCTACATTCTTATATTGTTGTGTTTTTGTTTCTTGTTGCATAAACACATTCTAGGAATTTTGTTATTGCGAACAGTCCAAATGTAGTATGACGAAATGAAAATTATGATTTGCTACATTCTTATATTGTTGTGTTTTTGTTTCTTGTTGCATAAACACATTCTAGGAATTTTGTTATTGCGAACAGTCCAAATGCAGTATGACGAAATGAAAATTATGATTTGCTACATTCTTATATTGTTGTGTTTTTGTTTCTTGTTGCATAAACACATTCTAGGAATTTTGTTATTGCGAAGGTATATACAACAGAAATTAGTAAAATTCACAAGCATATTAAAGGTGGTCTAGCAAATATCCACGTAATATAGTCATGTATGATTGTTCCAGCTATGTTTAACGGATTTCAAATGTTAAAATTTTGTAACCTCCCAGAGATACGCTTCCTAGATCTGTTGACAACGCAGTGAGTGCCACCCAAACTCGTGTTTCACTTCCGTGACACTTTCTCTCCTATATCGTGATAATACAAAAACTGCTGCCCTTCGATGGACTTTTACGATGTCCTCCTATGTGGTAAACATCCACAGTGCGTATCAATACTGCAGCCGAGGACAGGCAAGGGTAGTGTAGGCAGTCTCAGTGAATTAGTAGCATTTTTAAATGTTCATCCAACAAAAAGCAGACTTTGGATCGCTATCCCCATAATATCTGGTATTTGGTCTTTCCAATTAAAATGTGTTCGTAATTCTAATCCTCTGGTATTTAATTTACAGCCTTCAGATTCGTGTCGTTTATTGTATAACCGAAATCTGACAAATTTATTTTAGTAGACTACACTCATATAAATGACCTCATACTTCCCTGTGTTTTGGGGTAATTGTTACTTTTCAAGCCATACCGATAATTGAGTTTAATGATTTTGCAATGATACTAATTTTCTGATGTTTAATAGCCGATAATTGACAAAAACCCCAAGTCCGCTGCTCAAGTTATCTCCTAGACCACTTCTGCTGCCTGTGCTTGAAATTCGAACATTGTGTTTAGAAACAATCTGGTTGTATTATCATTATGAATGTTCACATGCTAATTACTTTATATCCGCAATAATCGTGTCTGCCAGATCTGCGTCTTTCACTCCAACGACTTAACGTTCTTCTTCTAGGCACAGCATTAAACAAAATTAGTTTCCATATAATAAGGGAAGTGGGGAGTCATAGCTATTCACAATGAGTTAATTAAAAATAAGAAAGTTACTCGCATTCACTGGCAGCAGCCGCAGATCAGCACAAAGTTATTCTTTCAAAATAATACACGAAATATAGAAGCCAAGAAATAACGTTATTCCGTCACGTCGAAATTTTTATTTCTACTGCTCACAAAACGATCGACCTCGTAGTTACACCCTTTTCGCCGCTAGATGGCATCCACTGCAGCAGAATGGAAGACCCGTTTTGGAGACAATCCTGTAGGCTTCCGCTAAGCCATTCATCTGCAGTTCCTTTTCTTGTCTTCCAGAGGCTCTATATCCGCTGGTTATGGAGAGGGCTTCTGTAACATGTTGGGAGTAGACTGAGGGGAGGGGAGGATCCAGGCAGAGGTAACGCCGCGAGAGAGAGTCAATTCGTGCATCGATAGCCCAGTCGTTAATCCATAAGCACAGACAGCGAAACGTGAATCCAGGTTAGGCACACAGACCTGATCTGCCAGGAAGTTGTAACATAGCGTGCACTCAATTGCAGAGACAAGTAATCGTTCTGGATAGGTTAGCGGTTGTAACGTAGGCAGCTAAGTCCTGGACTACGAAAAAGAGGATGTGCAATGGCGCTAGCATTGCTTGGCAGCAAATATTGCTAATGAAGATACGAGCTTAAAGAATAGGTTCACAGATTTGTGACTGGCTGGAAGACTTCCTAAGTAATAGAACGCAGTACGTTGTTCTCGACGGCGAGTGTTCATCAGAGACGAGTGTATCGTCAGGCGTGCCCAAGGAGAGTGCGATAGGACCGATATTATTTTCTATCTATATAAATGATCTGATAGAGTAACTTGTAATTTGAGGCTGTTTGCTGATGATGCTGTTGTGTATGGGAGGGGTGTCGTCTTTAACTGACTGTAATAACATACAGGATCGCTTAGACAAAATTTCTAGTTGGTGTGAAGAATGGCAGCTAGCTCTCAATGTAGAAAAATGTAAGGTGATGCGCATGAGTAGGAAAAACAATCCCATAATGTTCGAATACAGCATTAGTAGTGAGCTTCTTGATGCTGTCGCGTCGTTCAAATATCTAGGCGTAATATTGCAGAGCGATATGAAATGGAACGAGCATATAAGGACAGTTGTGAGTAAGGCGGACAGCCGACTTCGGTTTATTGGGAGAATTTTGGGAAGATGTACTTCATCTGTAAAGGAGACCGCGTTTAAACCGGTTGTACGACCACCTCTTGAGTATCGCTCAAGTGTTTGGGACCCGCAGCAGATCAGTTTAAAGGAAGACATAGTTCAGATGCGAGCAGCTAGGTTTGTTACCGGTAGGTTCGACCAATACGTGAGTGTCGCGGAAATGCTCCGGCAACTCAATTGGGGATCGCTGGAAGAAAGACGACGTTCTTTTCGTGAATTTCTGTTAAGTAAATTTAGAGGGCCGGAATTTGAAGCTGAGTGTAGTACGATCTTGCTGCCGCCTACTTACATTTCGCGTAAAGATCACAAAGACAAGATAAGAGAAATTAGGGCTCGTACGGAGGCATAAAGGCATTCATTTTTTCCTCGTTCTATTCGGGAGTGGAATAGAAAAGGAAATGCCTAGTAGTGGTACAGTGTACCCTCCGCCACGCACCTTACGATGGATTGCGGAGTATGTATCTAGATGTAGATGCCCGGATCGTCACATGCTATTTCCATCGTTATTTTTCTCATAAATAGGTGGTTATTATATAAGTGTCTTCCTTATTGTAAAAATCGTACTGACCAGGAAAAGAAACATTATTTGTGCTTTGCTTAGTGTAATGCATGATAGCTCGCTTCAGATCTACACAGATGCAAGGCAGAACGGCCGCAGTGCCCGAGCGATCTGCGGCGTGCCCGTCACGATTTGCACGGCCGCTGCGGTCGGGGGTTCGAATTCCCCCTCGGGCATGGATGTTTGTGCCGTCTTTAGTATAAGCTAGTTCATAAGTAGTTTGTAGGTTTAGGGACGATGATCCCGTATTTAAGTCCCATAAGCTATACAAACATTTGAACATATTTAACAATTCGACACTTTTGGACATGATTGTAACAGCACTACGTATTATAGGTTTCAATTAAAGGCTGCAGAAATAAATGGTGTTAGAATCGGGATTTTAACATTAACTGTATATAATTTACATTTATTTCAAAGTAGTGAAATTTAAGTTACAAATTCTGTAAATGTGGATAGTCAACAAAAGTTGCTACACTAGTTTAATTAACTTTTTACTGATTGAGAGTCTAGAGACGCCAACAATTCCACAGAATTCTAATCAAGTAAGCTATGTGTCAATGTCTCCAGATTCTTAATAAGAGATTATCTTTCCGAAAATTAAAGTGAGCTAAGTTTGTTTGCAACTGTTAATTTAATACTTTCGTATAAATCAGTTTACGTTCCAGTCGGTAATGGTTTCCGGTGATTTTTTTTATCACATTAATTATGATTTCTGGTGGTTAGATGTTTTAACTCGCCACTCTAATACTATTTTATAACTGCATAATTTCTAAATTTCACAAGAATAATATGTTACTATCTGTACACTAGAGCTTTTATAAGTCATTTAAATGTGAATTATTTTGTGAAATAATAGTATCTGTTCTTTATTATTCAAGGTATTAACAACGTCCGCATTTAAAGTATTATAGCCTAAATGACTTCTCTGTTCAACTGACAAATGCCATACCATGATCTGTAGAACTTCGCTGAAAGAATCTCGTCTGTTCTTTCCCATTAATTTTTTCTGAATTTTTAGTTCTTCAAGTTCAAACAGTCTTGAAATTCTGAAAGAATGAGTTGTTAGCTAGTCCTGTTTTTTCATTTAGAAAGGTGTGTGGTGATTTATGTTTGTGGGTGAAAATATGTAACTGTTCAAGAAGGTCCAACTTTATTCCCTTGTCTACAGGATGTAGAATATGGACATTGGTCTTTATGTCTGTCGTGAGTGACAAAACTGGATTTATGTATGTTGTATGATTGGAGTGCATCAGTGTGTTCTTTGTATCGGATTTTAAAACTTCTTCCTATTTACCCTTTATAGTAACAGGAGCAGCTATCACGTGTTGATTTGATTTGATTTTTCCAGGGAAGCCAAAACAGTCTTGGTCTGATCCGCCACTGCCCGCACCGAAACTAAGTTTATTGTGCGGTATCGCTCCCTGTATATCTAGTAAAGCCAACCAATGCCCTTCAACAGTGCAAGGAGTCCCTTTACCAGTTCTTTGTTAGACTCAATTTCTTCTGGTCTGGTTGTCCCAAATGTTCTGTGCCTTTTACTCTCCAATGCAATGCATTCGAAGATTATATGTGATGCAGTTTCATCACCATCATCACATATCCTACATTTAGGGTCCTCTTCTGTTATTCCCATTGTATGTAGGTGTTTTTTGAAATTCCCATGGCCTGTCAGCAATCCAACCATGAGTCTAATCTCTCTCCTTTTCAGGCCCAGGATTGCAGAGCTTCTTTTAAAACATGGCTTTGGCATCATTACCTTGCCATGTTTTTGTTGATAGACTTTGGTCCAATATTCTACGTGCTGTCTTCTTAGCCAGTTACGTAGCTCCAATTTGATCATTGCCTTGGTGATTGTCAGGACAGGTTCCGGTCCAATAAATGGAGTCTCTGCCCCCATCCTGGCTAATCTGTCGGCATGTTCGTTGCCACTGATCCCCGAGTGGCCAGGGACCCACAATAGGTTTACTCTATTGCTTTCCCCTAGCTCCACCAGAACCCTGTGACATTCTGCAACAATTTTAGACCTTGTTGTAGGAGCTGCCAGTGATCTCAGGGCTGCCTGGCTGTCTGAATAAATATAGATGCTTCGATCTTTGTAGCACCTACGCAAATTCTCCTCCACACATGCCCTGATGGCAGTGATTTCGGCCTGGAATACTGAGGCCAGTTTCCCTAGAGAGATGACGCCCTCCAGTCTTGGCTGCACTCCGTATACCCCGGCCCCAACGCCTTGGTCCGATTTTGACCCGTCAGTGAACCAGACAATATCCCCCGTACGGTGTCGTATCACGTGTTACTTTATGTACACTAGATTTGTCAAAGGGTGTTGTGGTTCTTTTAGTGGTAGAGACTATTTGTATTTGGTGTCACACCGTTCTAAATGAACAAACAGAATTAGGTGCTAACTCATTCTTTCAGAAATTCAGGGACTGTTTAAACTTAAAGAACTACACATTATGAAGCAAATGCCCAGATAGGCTTACTAACTACTTTAACTTAACCAGCAAGGGCAACACACACCCTCATGCCCGAGGGAGTGCACGCACCAGACGAGTAGTAACAGCGCGCTCCGCAGCAAGTCACCTTAGAGCACTCGGTCATTCCACCGCAGTGCATTTGCAATAGAAATTAAAGTTATCCTCTTGGTATCTTGCCTAATCACCCACTCCGAAGTTGTGACATATTCCAAATAAACAGCTATATATTGGCAACAAGCAAGAAATATCGGCCTAACCACACCCTCCGACATTATGAGTCACTCGGAAATAAACTACTAAATAATTCTATGAAGCGAAGAATATAAATGTCAATGCTACTCATTACACTTACCAGCAATTTAAACGTTTCCCTTTGATTTCTCTGTACCATCTCCTAGGAAATCGCTAGATATTTGCAACCGGTCAAATATTTGTGAGAAGAATGACAGAAATGTGATTGCTGGTTGTATGACTTGCGGCAGTTTCATTCTCCGTTTTCAAATCAAATAGAAGCAAATCAATGTTACTCGGTCCTGTAACAGCGCACTATTACAGGTAACATCGAGTATTGCATGATATACTACTCTTTTTACGAACAAGAAAGTCTCACAATGCGTTATGAGCAACCAACTCCTAGAATGTGTTACAAACGGTAGCAGTAAAACAATTTCAATGGGCGAGTTTCAAACGTAATACCCCTTCGTTTGAACCCTACTACGCTAACCAATACACTACACGTACTCGCTGGTTATTGTATACAACATAAAGTATTGTATACAACATAGTTCCCACATGATTTTGACTGTTGACATATTCTTATTTACATGCAGTAATAAGAAATCGAGCCGAGGATGAATCATCCGTAAAATTCTGTTGCCATTAAAAGGCTTACTGCGAGTTTAATACCACAATTGTGAGAATTGTGGCAAATCAAGATGGCGTCTGTCACATTGAAGTAACAAGTGAATCTCGTTTTTGACATCACGTCCTGGGTCGTCGCTAATAGCTAATATGACAGTGAATTTTACTGATGGGAAAGAAATTTCTGTTGGGAAATAAGAACTCAATTATAAGGGGCTTTACCAAAGACATAGCACAGAGCGGAAGCACCTCCATCAGAGTGAAGTATATTCAGCAACCATACGCAATTTTATCGGAAGTCCCAAGAGGGGCATGGTGAATGATAGTCGGTTATAATATTGAGAAAATATAATTGTTGATGCCTTCAGTTTTAGCCAGAAACGATATTACCTCTGACTATAGTGCATAAACACTCCATAGACATAGTTTTTCGAAAGTGTCAGCCGCATTCATTTAAATACAGTAACTGACAATGAACAGAATTTACGAAACGATCTGGATACTTGAATTCAAGACCGAACTACGTTTGTTTTAGTACGCGCTTTTCAACAGAAAATTTTCGAATGTGGCAGACGTTTCAGAGACTAACAATCTACGGTAAGTTGATGTTGACAAATATTTCGTTGTATTCCGACTAGAAAAAAAAATGTTCAAATTTGTTTATAGTTTATGGGACTTAACTACGGAGTCAACAGTCCCTAAAGTTATAAACCACTTACGAACTAGCTAACACTAAGGACGGCACAAATATCCATGCCCGAGGGGGGGGGATTCGAACCCCCGACCGGAGTGGCCGTGCAGACCGTGACTGGAGCGCTCAGCCCCCTCGGCCACCTCAGTCGGAAGACTAACTTCAGATTCCTGCAAACAGTCTTTCTGTTGTTGAACGTCTCAGTGATTATGTTTATCACTAGGAAAATTGAAAATACAAGGCACAGCACTGTGATCCAATCGCCTTATGTCATTCACTTTACACAAAAAATTTGTTTCCAAATGTGAAGAACAAAATACAAATGGTTGCTGTCAGAAATCAATTCTCTCTTCTCATTGCAACATCTCTTTTTTTGTCAACAGCTTGTTTTTCAATGGAGACATTGGATAAAATAATAAATGCTAATGAAGGTAAGTACATAACTCAGATGCACAAAATTACAAACATATAAAAATGAATGTTTATTATAAAGTGATTTTCAATTTGTGGTATCATACAGTAACCAGTGAAATTATATTTTGCAATAAAAACCGTCTTGGTTGCATAGTATTTTATTAGTCTTCAATAACGCATTTCACCTTTTAGTAGGGCATCATCAGATTTTCTAAGTGACAGATGTTACACAAGAATTAAAAAAAAAACAGAATTACAAAATTGGGGGAAGGCCGCAGTGGCCGAGTGGACTGAGGCACTCCAGTCACAGTCTGCATGGCCACTACGGTTGCGGGTTTGAAGCCCCCCCCCCCCCCCCCCTCGGGCATGGATATTTGTGCCGTCCTTAGGATAAGCTAGTTGATAAGTAGTTTGTAAGTTTAGGGACTTATGACCCTGTAGTTAAGTCCCATAAGCTATAGCAACATTTGAACATTTGAATATACAAAACACTCTCCATAGTGTGACACCATACATTGATTTGTGGTATCTAAATGTTTCCTGTATTTGTTGTTAATTTTTATATAATTTTTTTTTCATAGCCCTACAAATGATCGAGTAACGAGAATTAGAGAAGGGACAGATGTCACAATGAGACAATGCTTCAAAAATCACAAAACTGATGTTGAAGTACCTTAAAAGGAGCAGTGGTAGAGTGCGCACAGGATAAATTGTCCGGTAGATGCGCAGACTGCTGGGCAAGTGTGGTGAGAGCGGCAGTGGTGGGGGTAGCGGCCGGAGCAGTGAGCGAGCGCTGGAGGGGAAGAGAAGTGGCCAGCTCACTGGCCGGCAGGCGGGAGTGGACTGACGCTGCCTACCCTTCTGAACGAGGGAATGAACTCGCCTGGAACTTCAGCGTCCACCTTATCCTGTGGGAGCTCTACCTGTAGACACCAGATAAGCCCGTGTTCACAGTTTTTTTCACGGGCAGTGGGTGGGTGTGGAGTACTGTTCTGCCGATGTGTGTGGAATAACTTAGGAAGTGTAGGCAGCTGATGTAGAGAACCGGATGACAGATGGGCTCTAGCTTTTCGAACAGAAATGTAATGCGAAGAAGACCAGAAATTCGTAGAGCCACACAAAATGCCATGGTCTAAGGCATCAAGCTGTTAACTTGGCGACCATTCGCGCCAGAGCTTCGAGTCCTCCCTCAGGCATGGGTCTGTCTGTGTGCATTTGTGTGTGTGTGTGTGTGTGTGTGTGTGTGTGTGTGTGTGTTATCCTTAGTCTAACTTAGTTTAAGTAGTTTGTCATTCTAGGGACAGATGAGCGATGATCTTCATGGCTTGTTTCCGTGAAAATTTAAGGAATTACAATATTTTATTTGAACAGAGTCATCATAATATCTAGAAAAGTTTGATCTTTCCATGCCAACTGATGATTTAGGAGGTGTGAGTGGGTGTCCAAAGTAAGGGTCACTCTTTATCTCAAATTCTTCTACTGAATTTAACTTCTGCCCCTACTGCACAATATGTAGAATATGCATGTTGTCAAGCGTAGGCCGCTGATGTTCCGAGGACGTAGTGTGTTCCGCAAAAGGGGAATGTTTTTTTATGTTGGCCCGCTTTTGTAAGGAGATGCTCGGCAAAACGTACTTTAAAAGTCCGACCCGTCTGTCCTATATAGTAAGCTGGTCACTCGGGACATACTTGATTACAGACTCCCGAGAACAGGTATCAGTCCTTATTGGCTTGTTCATTGTGACGGAGAATGAGCTGGATACTCCAACTAGCCCACTCCTGAAGACAAATATGTACATTTGTGCCACGAAACTGTTTAACCGTGGCATAAGAAAAATATCCCATGAAAGGAATGGGGTTGGTTTAACTCCTTCGCCATGTAGACCGAGTGAAGTTGAGGCACATTCTAGAAAGTTTTGCGTTATACATGCGGCGAATCGAGGAGGGGTTGTAACCATTCATTTCTGCGATGTATTTAACGTTGATTGCCGGGAGCTTCAGAGAGGAGTCTCAAAAATTTTGCTTATCACAGATTTAAAAAAATAAATAAACTTATTTTATATTGTCATAAATTGCATAAAGATGCATGTGTGACAAAACAATGTTTTTTCCAGATATATAGGAAACCAACCACAAGCGACTACGTCATATATGAGTTCTTTTTCCTTTTACCATTTTAGGGCTCCAAAAATTAAGAAATGCAGCAAATGATCAGATACCGCAAATCACGGCACACGACGGTGTCACACGACGACTGAGAGTAGCTTCTAAGACGATTTTGCTTTTTTATACAATGAGTACAAAATTAGTCAACGCCCACTCCCCGTTATGTGATTCTGTTTTGTAATTCCTGTGTAACATCTGCCGGATAATCTGATGATGCCCTGCTAAAGCGTGAAACGCGTCGTTTAAGAATAATGAAACACTGAGCAACGAATTCGGCTTTTATTGTAAAATAAACGTTTGTTTGTACGTTCGTATTTTATGCGCTGCCGTATCATTCATCCGATTGCGATTAATTTTGTCAACATTATTTGTACTTTCGCGAAGTTATCGTCGTAATTATATCACTGTACGACATGTAGATCAGGAGATATGACGTTACGAACACTGAGATTCGTGAAACACTGTTATATGGTCCATTACGTTTAAATTACTTCTAAATGTATTCGAATCATAATTTACAAACAGTATCCATTTAGACCTATGAATATACCAACAAAATTACTCCGCTACACCATTTATAATTTAGGAGATACGCTGTCATGAACACTGAGACGCGTGGGATGATGTGCGTCATCTTTGCTCGTATTCTATGCGCTGCTATGTCGTTCATCCGACTGCGATGAAACTTTGAACACTTGTTGTTGTAAAAAAAAAAAAAAAAAATATGTCACTCTCTACGTAAAATTTTGTATGTTGCATGGCAAAGGCTATTTTACCTACGAACTTCGACAAAATTTACGGTTTTATTCCAATCTCGATGAAATTTTGCACAATTGACCTACAAAACAAGAGGAATATCACCGTTTACCTAAGATTCCATACGGTACACGGCGGAGAGAACCTTGTAATAAATTTCGATACCACTTTATTAATCACAATTAAATCAAATGTTTGTAAATCTAAAGCAGCACCTGCACGGTAAATAATATTGACAATATTTCCCGACAGCGCAATAATATTGACGGTCTAGCGGTGAGAAGGAGAGGAAGCGCAATATGTCGAGAACATCAAAAGCTTTTGAAATATATTGCGCTACCTGTAAATATTGTGCCGTCTGTGGGCAGTATCGACAATATCTTTGACAGATTATCGCTCTACGTTCGACGTTGTTATGTTTGCTGTTTGTTTACTTGTACCAAATGTGTCATTTTCGTGTGCTGCAAAATGAGTTGTAAAAACAAAGTAAGGCAATAATAACAACAGCAGCGTCTTTATCGTCCAACATTTCACACCACAATATTATTGCACAATATTATTGAGCAGTACAGGAGAGACCGACAATAATATCGCACATTATTATTGTCAATCTTACTGACCGTGTAGGGGCCGCTGAAAGGTCTTAACTACGTTGGTCATTAGTTGCTAGGGTTACAAACTACTTCAACTAACAAGGAAAGTACATGGGCTCGAACAAACATATCTGAACGTTTGCTTACAGGATCTCTACGTAGATCTCAATGGGCTGGTGAGTGTCGTTTTTCTGCAAAACTCTGCAATGCTGCTCTAGATAGCACTGTAGATGAAATTGTAGACGCCATACGTAACACAGATATCTTAACTATAACTTATGTAATAATTATCGTACATGTTCTCTAGCGTACTGTCATCAAAACCCTTGATGATAGTTGCAAATTTAACCTTCTACTCGGAAGACTGTTGGTATTCACTGCCACTGCTTCCATCGCCTCTTACCGCACTTACCGTAGCACTACCGCTAGTAATGAGTTCTTCGTCATTATCATCCCTATTATCATCAATATGTGTTAGTGTTACAACAGTATCTAACTTATGCTCATATTTCTGTACCATAACAGATACGAGAAAGTATGCAAATGATTCATCTTCTAATAATACCATCTTCACGAAGAAGGGTTCTTCGTAACTTCATCTCAACTAATCGCAATACATTAACAGGATTGATTAGCAATCGCTGCCCCATCTGAGGCTTCACCACACAAATAACATCACAAAACGTAACTTCGGAGGCACACTGCACCGTCCCTACTGGCGGACCGACAGGTCAAAGTGCAATGTGGCATGGCACACGGAGAGGGGTCTAACGGACGACTGCAGAGATGTGCAGATGCGGGACTATCACTAGTGCAATAAGGGAACTTACATTATCTCTGATACGATTTTGGTGTATACGTGTTTGTTCGAGCCCAAGTACTTTCCTTGTAAGTTAAAGTAATTTATAGTAAGGACAACCCACACACACCCATGCCCGAGGGAGGACTCGAATCCTCGATGGCGAGTAACCGCGCGCTCCGCAGCAAGACGCCTTAGAATGCTCGGCCATTCCACCGCGCTGAAAAGTAAGAGAGCTATGTAATTATTCACATATAGAGGACGCGATCCACTGAGGAGGTGCAGGAGTCCGAAGGGAGACAAGGAGGTGATTGGCAGAGAAGAGGGCTAGGAGGAGATAGGCAGAGAGAGGATAGTAGGAGATGAACAGAGAGAGAGGGAAAATGAACAGATAGACACAGAAAGGGATAGAAGATAGAGGGGGGGAAGGAAGAGAAGAACAAGGAGAGATAAGGGGGGATAGGAGGATACGGACAGAGAGAGAAGGAAAAAGAGCCGCGGTGGAGTAGCCGAGCGGTCTAAAGCACCTCACTGCGGAGCGCGCGTTTGCTGGCCGTGGAGGTTCGAGTCCTCCCTCGGGCATGGGTGTGTGTGTTTGTCCGTAGGTTAGTTTACGTAGGTTTAAGTAGTTTGTAAGCTACGGACTGATGACCATGCAGTTTGGTACGATAGATTTACAAACATTTGAACATTTTTGAAGGAAAGAGAAAGTGAATAGAGAGAGAAAAGAGAAGGAGACTTGGACTAGCTTAAGACTGTAATAGATAGGTACACGCCCGACGCCGGGTTTTCAACTACTATACATTGAATATTTTAAATATAACTCACTTGAAATAGTAAATATTCGGAGTCTTATTGCTTCTGTTGGCACAGTGATACGCTCTACAAACGTTAGGCATGCTTTCTAAAACAACTGCTATCTGATTAGTTCGCACTCCTATTATGTCGGTTTCGGAAAGTCACTGAGATTCTTCCGAGAATATGGCGAATAATAGTAGAGCGAGCCGCAGCGGATTATCCGTCCGCATTGGGGCGCCATGCTTCGGTGCGCGCGGCCGTTCGCTCCCTCAGTCATGGCTGTTTGTATTGTCCTAAGGTTATTTACCTTGGTTTGTAAGTTACGGACTAATAACCCAGCAGATGACTCCGACAGATTTAGAAACTATATATATACCAAATCCGCTTCGGCTGCAATTATCTTTTATTTAAAAAGCACTACCGGTTTCGTGTCCTGTAGGCGCATCATCAGATGCTGTGCAATATATATGAAAGAGACAACATAAATGAATGAGACTTACAAGGGCGTCTTTTGAAGTTAAGGGAAAATGTACAATAACATTGCTGAATGTAAAATAAAATTAAATAAACCGTAGAAAAGTACTCACTAAAATTCCTTAGAAAAACGTATCTGCCATTTAGTCTTCCCCAGCGTACACGTAAAATTTAAAACAATTAAAAGCTTCTTAACTTTATGTCCTCATTAAAAATATAAACTTTGAACGCTGTTGCGTTAGTCATCCTTTTTAAAATATTTTGGGGATGGAGGGCAGGTGAAGCCTATAAGAAAATGCAATATTTTTACAAAAGTGTCTTAGATTTACATCGTACTCGACGCGAAAACGGATTGTACTTTTAGTAAAGGGATAAGGTACCTTACCGTGCCATGTAGTCCACTCAAATTAGGGTTTCACCTCGGAATCAGAGGTAACAAGCTGAATATTTGCATGAGCCTTTGTTTTGTCATTCTAAATGATGTGTCAAAAGTCTCATAAAATCTCGTATCCGCGTCTTGGAAGCGGTGTTGGTGCGGCACTGGCCGAGGCAGTTAATTGCAGCTGAAGCGGATTTGGTATCAAAGGAAGGAAGGAAGGTTTAGGGTTTAACGACCCATCGACATTTGGTATCAAAATGAAAACATTTGGGTGCGGATGCGCGAAATTCAAATAACATGCTTAAGATTTAGAAACATTTGAACAGTTTGAATAGTATAGCGTGGCACCGCAGGGAGTGATAAGTATCGTGTCACCGCTCCTGTATGTCTACTCTGCCTCTATGGGCTAGTGATGGGCAAACCGAGTACTGAGAATGCAAAGTTCTCGATTCCAAAGAGTTCTCGTTGTTCTCGAGAACCTGAGTCGGTTCTCGGTTTTCAGTATTCGCTTTTTAGTGTTAGGAAATTGTCGATACAAACATTTATTGTCCTACCGTTGACATATTTTGAAATAATGTAACATTTAGTTATGTTTTGTAGCATAATTATGATGCTATGCTGTAGGGTAAGGGTTCGAATCCTGACCGTGCAAATAAGATTTTTATTTTTAAATTATTATCAGAACTACTTTAAAATCTTTTTTGAAACATGATCAATCATTAGTTTTATTGAAATGATTGGTTTAACGTAACTTTTTTAATTCTAATTCTTCGCTACATCATTTCAATCAGCATAGTAACTTTCCATTTCCGCTCATTTATGCTTCTTATCGTTCTTTATTTATCTGGAATATTCGTCTATGAGATTTTTAATTATTGTTATGCAGTAACTTCAAAATAATTTATGCCGTTTTATCATTTTATATTTGTGTTTGTTGCAATCATTATTTATATTCCTCATTTCACTTTAATTATATTTATAACACTGTACCCGATCTTCGTTATTATACGCGTAATAAAAAAGAATTAAAGTTTAATATGTTTGTATGACGATTACCAAACCAAAGTTCTCAGTTCTCGCTTCTCAGAACTCGCTTCTTAGTTCTTGTTTCTTAGTACTCGCTTTTCAGTATTCGTTTCTTAGAACTCGGTTCTTAGTTCTCGCTTCAGATCTCGGTTTTCGGGTCTCGCTTCAGCTCTCGCTTCTCAATACTCGCTTCTCAGTTCTCGCTTCTAAGGTCTCGGATTTCGGGTCTCGCTTTTGAGTTCTCGCTTCATGGTTCTCGTTTATGGGTTCTCGGTTATGGTATTCGTTTCTGTTTGAGAAAAGTGAAACGAAAATTTTCGGGTTTGTTTGTGTGTTTCAGTCATGCGGCTGCTATCTTTTATTATATTCAGGCATTGTCACTAATATCTTCATTTTTCATATGTGTAAAAGCGAATGATTACACACTCGCTCACTGAACACGGAATCACGAAAACTACTTCACCTATGAAACTGAAATTAGGCAGGTACGTTGTTTATAGGTAGACTACATCAGCTGAAAAAGGATTTTGCGTTAGGGTCGAATTAAGGCACATGACAGAGGATACTTTAGCTACAGACATTGACAAAATCTACAGGTTTTTTGATTTTCACAAAATTTTGTATGGTTGACTATCAGAACAATTGCAAGGTCCCTTCTACGTAAAATTGTGTATGGTGAATGGCGAAGGGTACTTTACCAACGGACTTTCACAAAATCTATAGTTTCTTTCCGATCTATATGAAATTTAGCACACTTGATTTCCAAACCATGTTTTTCAAGTAAATGTTGAGAACGCTTATTTCACATCAGAACTCGTCCAGAGTGTTAATACTGGCATCTAGTAGATTTGCCTAGGCCCTAATTTTTTTAATACTCGGTTTGGTATTCGATTCCTTTTGGTTCTCGAGGACAGAGTTCTCGATTCCTGAAAGTTATCGGTTTTGCCCATCTCTACTATGGGCTCTGCTAGAGATTGATCTCGCGACCTCTCACTGGAGGGGTCCCTCGCTAGGCGCGCTCCGAACGCCGCACGACGACAAGTTTTTTTTTTTTTACCCCCGACCGTCGTGGACGCCGGAGCGGCGGCTGGCAGCGGTGGGGCAGCACGCAGCACGCAGCGCGCGGCGGCCGACGCGCGCCGGCGACAGGTGGCGGCGACGCCGCGACTACGAATATGGCGGCAGGCCGTGTCCCAACTTGGCATTTGACCTGGTTTGGCCCGGCGCGTACCGGCGTGTCGTACGGTGGATAGGGACAGGTATTGGAAAGTGGTGACCGGCGGCAGCGCCTGGTGGGGGGGAGGCGGCGGTGGCGGCTGGCGGCATGGCGGCCGCGGCCGGCCAGTCGCAGCGCCCGCGCGTGCGCGACCCACCGCTCCGCTCCGGACCCGCGCAGCAGCAGCCGCCGCGCCGCGCTCAGGTAAGCCACAGGCGGGAGGCGCGCAGCAGGCGCCGACGGCGACACTGCCTCTGCCGCGGCGCGCCGCGCAGGAACACAGACAGGCCATGTCGCGCCGGCCTCTCTCGATACGTCTGTCTGCTCTGCCTGGCCGCGCGAGTACATTCTGTCTGCTCCTCGCCGAATGCTGAGCTGTGCCTCT
This sequence comes from Locusta migratoria, assembly GCA_026315105.1. Taxonomy (NCBI): domain Eukaryota; kingdom Metazoa; phylum Arthropoda; class Insecta; order Orthoptera; family Acrididae; genus Locusta; species Locusta migratoria. The sequence continues at coordinate 552,608,442 of CM048744.1, forward strand.
CGTACATCTTTCTGCAGTCGGATAGCCCGATTCCCAGCTGACAATGCCTTACGTAACCCTGTGCCGGGTACAGGCGGTTTCCCACCTACACCGCGATTACACGCCGGACAAGGCCGCGAGACAGGAAACTCCAACAGACGTGCAACTTACAAAAGCGAACACGTGCCTGTCACATATTCGTTGATTGTTTCTTTTTTTTCCTTTCTTTTTTTTTTTTTTTTTTCATTTTATGTTATGTTGTTTTTCTTTTCATTTTATTTTATGTTGTTTTTCTTTTCATTTTATTTCAGGTTCTTCTTCTTTTCATATTATTTTATGTTTTATTTTTATATATTTATTCAATTTATTGTTGGTGAAGTGCAGAATTGAAGCAGTAATGAGCCAAACACAATCCATGGAACTCTCGTACACTGTGGAGAAAATCGAATTTGAAATTTTTAAGAGTCCCTAATATTTATATTAAAAGTGCATCCATATTTCTATTTGCTCACGTCATAAATAGAGAAGAGCTCGACCGATTTGTCAATTTTTAATATATATCACTGTTTTGCCTTTGTAACTTATAAAATAATAGGTGTCGGGAAATTTTAATGCCGTAGGTCAACACAAGAAATGTTACACTTTCTGTGGAGCTATGAACATAGTTTGTTGTATCATTTTACAAAGAGTTACAGCACAAAGATATAATTTTTTTAATGGAACAATAGTTTTTTCTATCGTGCATTGGTTTCGTTGAAACTAGCTGCATCCAAACCAATTTAAACTACATTCATATCACTGTTAGTTTGGGAGCTACAACCCTTCAAAGTTCCTGGGGTGGAATCTACGATAGCGTACCTGACTGGCTGGTGGTCATGAGACAGTGGGCCGTGCCCCAGGGGATAGCCAGTCGGCCAGTCAGCTACGCTATCGCAGCCTCCGGCCCCGCAACTTTGAAGGGTTGTAGCTCCCAAACCAACTGTGATAGGAATGTAGTTTAGATTGATTTGGACGCAGCTGGTTTCAACGAATCCAATGCACGATAGAAAAAACTATTGTTCCATTTAATAAAATATATCTTTGTGCTGTAACTCTTTGGAAAATGATACAGTAAACTATGTTCATAGCTCCGCAGAAAGTGTGACATTTCTTGTTTGGACCTACCGCACTAAAATTTCCCGCCACCTATTATTTTTTAAGTTACAGAGGGAAACACACTTAGTGAAACACCCTATATATATATATATATATATATATATATATATATATATATATATATATATATATATGCAGAGTGTTACAAAAAATATATATACATATATAATGTCAGTAATTTTTAGGACAAAATTTGTATGAAATAAAATTTTTGGGAAATCTATCGAAAAATTGGAAAATTAGGGAGAATGTGAATGTGCGTTTCTCAGTTTCAATTGCATACCGATCTATAGTTTTGTTCCGATCTTATTAAAATTTTGCGCACTTGACCTTCGAAACAAGGGGCAGGTCACTGTGTACATAAAATTTAGTTCGGCACATGGCGGAGGATACTTTACCTATTGATTTCGACAAAAATACATAGTTTTGTTCCGATCTTATTGAATTTTTGGACACTTGACCTTTAAGCCAAGCGGTTGGTCACTGTATACATCCATGATTGTACAGTGCATGGCAAAGGGTTCCTTGCAATAAACTTCCACTCTGTTTCACCAATCACCACAAAAGTTGACAGATATAAACGAGTTTTCCTAGATGGGGGAGAGGGAGGGGATGAACAAAGGAGATGGGAGGGAGGTGGAGTGGAAGAAATGGTTCGGCAGAGGGGAAGATGAGATGAACGGAGAGGCGGGAGAGAGACAAGTGATGTACAGAGAGAGGAGGTTAGGGGACATGCACTAGCGGAGTATAGAATGAATAAATTCCCGAAAACCCTGTTTTTTGAGCTAGTTACATTTAAAAGTCGCAGATCTTCGTAAATCACCTGGCCTTACTGTCGTCGTTCTAGACTGCCGAGCCAGATTAATTTAAGATCCGATGGTTTGAATCCTGGAAGACCTTACTTAATTTTTCGTTGTGTTCAAATATCGACATAATTTAAATATTAAAATTATCAAATATAAGGTAATTTTTAATGAAAAATTTTGTCTTTCTTCTACTCTTAGTTTTCAGAATTATATGAAAGGCTGTATGATTAAAAAGACATCGGGAATTACTTTTGTTTACAGTATCCACATCACTTAATTGAAGACAGTTGTCACTGGTTGTCCACTTTGTGAAGAGTTTTCCGGTATTGATCAAAAAATTTCATTTGTCATATTTATAACTATATTTGAAACCATAATTATTAACAACCTTTTATAAGATATTTAAAATTAACAATGAAAAAAGGTATACATTCTTAATAAATACTACAATTAGATATTCTATATTTAAATGGTGTAACTATTGAAACTAAACAGAAAAACAGAAAGGCGTAAACCGAACCGTCAATCCTACGATGTGATGCTTATCTATTTTCAATACTAGCTAGAAGCCACGGCAACTGACACAGACTTTTTTGTTTTTATATGGAATTAAAGGTACTCAGAATATTTCAAAGTAGATTCTCTCGAGAATTTTTGAGAGTTACATAAAAGGGCTTTGGTTGATTGCGATTTGAGATCTAATCTTCACATACCATAAATATAAACAGTTGCATAAATCCGATATCTTTGCGGCCTCCTTGTTAGTTACAAAATACTTATTGGTACCTCATATAGCACACACACATGTACTGTACTTATTACGTGTATTGCATGTTTTGGCATAACACAATTAAATCATAATGTTAATACGTAAAAACGAAAACTGAAGTACCGATTTCTCATATTTATTGCACAAAAATGCCAATAAAAGTTATAACTTTATTACTTATATAGTATTAGATTGATAATTATAGCTTATATCTGGCTATAGCAAGTAAAACAAATTAGTATTTAGTACTCCGATACGCGTTTCAATTTCATTGTACACGAGGCATCTTCAATGGCTTGAAATATACATTAATATATTTACAAATGATTTTGTTTATTTTTTATGTAATTCAAAGAGTTCTGTACATTCTACTGTACTATGCTGTAGTGGCATATAAATATTACTTATAATTTGTGTAGGTATTGGTCAGAAAGTGCCAGAACTGTTTCAAACTTCCAAACAAGAAAATCGTAAACAAAATCGCTTATAAAAATGATGTATCTTCAGGCTTTAAGATTATCAATATAATCATACACAACTGAGGAAGATAGGACAAATTAAAGTTTTTACATAATGTGCTTTCTTAAAAATGTGCACGAAACAAAAATTATTTGGGTTCTTAGCCATTAAGAGTGTTCTTTGATCTTATCAAATCTTTAACTATGGATGTTACCTTCACTGTCACACATTACCATCTCCACCCGTCACTATTAGTGAACAACGATAACTTGCCGGCCGCGGTGGCCAAGGGGACTGAGGCGCTCCAGTCACGGTTTGCACGGCCACTACGGTCGGGGGTTCGAATCCCCCCTCTGGCATGGATATTTGTGCCGTCCTTAGTATAAGGTAGTAGATAAGTAGTTTGTAAGTTTAGGGACTGATGACCCCGTAGTTAAGTCCCATAAGCTTAACAAACATTTGAACATTTTTTTAACGATAACTGAAGTGCTACCAGCGTCTGCCCTGCGTGCCGGTCAGGCGCTATTATAAAAAAGACACACAAAGTAACAGCGTTTCGATAAATTATATTCTACGGACGTTGAAGTTGAAATGGTACATTTTCAGTAACACACCGTACTGGAGATCTACAGTGCTAATTCGATGATGTTGTCAGCAGTAGCAATCAAAACTAAGTCTGTAAATAACGTTTTAATCGATGTTATCAGATCGTTTACTTTTCTGTAAAAGTTGCTTTGAAGTTATTTTCCGCCGTTATCTTAAAATTTGTATTAAGTTCCTATTTCTAACTTCTTCACTTTGAATAGCTCCGACGAGGGAATATGGACTCTGACAGAAATATGCAGGTAGAAGATCTGGACATTGAAAGAGAAAGAGACGGGGAGCAGAAGGAAGGAAATGGGGAAACGGACAGAAACTGGAGATGAATAGAGACGGAAGAGGATGGGGGGCAGAGGAGGAATATAGAGGGAAGGAGAGGATGAGCAAACAGTAGGGGTGGGGAGTAGATTGTCAGAATGCTTTTCTCTAGTACAAATATACGTCGCACGTACCATCGTGTGTCTATGTAGAACACCAATAAAGAAAAAGTTTTGTCAATCAATAGCCCTTATTATAAACATTGATTTTATGATAAAATATTTTTTCCTAACTTTCCTTTCATTCCACGAACCTACAGCAACACAAAACAGGTTTTATTGAATTGATTGATGTATTTTCTCGACGATTCTAGGTTCGCAAGAATCCTTTTATGTTGCCATTCATTTAGTATCTGAGCAACAGCAAAGCATGGTAGTGTTTAGTTAGTAAAAATTAAAGTCTTGCTTTTCAAACGATTTCACCGCTGTAGCATTGGCATTCAGAAAATCATTCCACGGCCCCTACAGAATGGTAGGAGCACTCCTTTGTCTGAATGTTTTAGAGCACCTCGTCTCAGCTCGGGAACACTACGATACCCCGTTTCATAGAGTGAGTCGGAGAACCGGCTACATACAGTACTGATGATGATGATCGTGTGGCATTTATGACCGTTAGACCCCAACTGGGGTCGTGTTCAGCTTGCCTGGTGCAAGTCTCTTTATCTGACGCCACTTCGGCGACTTGCGTGTCAATGATGATGGAATGATGATGAGGACGACACGACACCCAGTCCCCGAGTGGAGAAAATCTCCTACCCGACCGGGAATCGAACCCGGGCCCCCCTGCGTGGCAACCAACCACACTGTCCACTGGACTACGGAGGCGGACTACATGCAGTACTGATTCTATTTGGCCCACAATTTCCGGTCAAGTTTGAGATCCACAGTATCGCAGTTATACCTCGCAAAGCACCCACGTTCTTTGTAATTTCCGATGTGTTGGCAGTTCTTGTTCTGGAGATCTCTTACTTTTAGTTATCCGTTCTGCATACAGTAGCGGCAGATACTTCGAACGGACAATGTTTCTTGGTAAGACAGTTACGTTGCTATGTGTGGGTAGTTCTTATTCTCTTGTATATGGCGCTACTCTGTGAATCCATGGAAGGTAGACAATGCTTAAAAGGGAAAGGCAGTGGACAGAATTTGATGTGATTGTACCAAGAATCAAGCACATTGCGTTGCTGAGCTGCGGATCGATAAAGCATTTAAGAATTGTTACTCCACACTGAGGCAATAACTATGCGGCCGAAAGAAAGACAGTGTAATGAACGATTACACTAAGTCTCCATGAAGCTCCTCCGCCCTCACCCTTCTTGGAGAGCCAATATATGGGGGGAGAGTGACATATCAGCCAGTGTGCTCCATGTTTTTACCAGATTACGCGTGTGACGTGCATACATTCAACCCCTTAACGATTAAAATAAGGTTCGACTGAGGCACCAAAGCAGTATTCTAGCTTAACAGTACGTGCTTAAAATAAATGTCGTTGGTATGAGCACTATGTTCGCTGAATCTTAATAGCCGTATTTTGTGATGTTCTATTAACATCGACAATTGGAAGTTGATGAACAGGAAAAGAGACGTATCTTGTGATATATCTCAAAGAAAATGATGCTATTTCAGATTTTTCTGTCGGATATCCATCGCTGAAATTAGTAAACTTCTATCCCTTTCCTTCCCAATAAAATGCATTTTAAGTATGTTCCTGTCGATCTTATGACATTTTCTTACACTAGGAAATATCAAAAAGGTTATTCTGTGGATCCTTTTAGGAACACTGCACCACAGAAAATCGGAAAAATATCAATACTTTCTTTAGTAAAACTGACTCGGAAATAGGTAACTGTATATCCACAGCGACTCAATAGCCGTAATCAATTATAGGATTGTAAAAAGTCAACAACCAAGGGCAAGGTACCAGTCGAAGATGCGTTGATTAAGTGTTCCGTAGCCGTGTTTAAACATATTGCGTAGCACGACGAATCAAAAATGAAAATAATGAACTAATAAAAAGCTATAAAATAGTGATAAAAATTCGTTTCGCTTATGGGATTGGAACTCACTACGCATCCCCAACGCCACGAGAGAACTACACTCACGGTAATTCACTTACTAACTTATTTAAAGGCCTTTCTTGCGTGAGAGGACTAATTCGTTCGTTTCTATAAGTCGCTTTTACGGTTCCCGCCTTTTCTGTTAGCTTACACCGCCCACTGTTTCCGTCTTTCTTCATTCCTTGAGAACATAGGAATCATAAAGCTATCTAGCGATCTACACTTCGGTTTTTACAGTCACCAGCTGAATAACTAGGCATGTCGCTTAATTGTTTACAATGATACATCTGTTCTTTAAGATGGGATTACTTACATTAGAGCGTTTCCAAAATGGAGAACGGCCTGAAACGGCTGACAGTACAAGGGCTAAACGCTTTGTCTTTTATCAAATAAAACGTAAGATGTTGGTTTAAAGAACTTTTCATCTCCATTTCTACAGTTGATCTAAAGACAGCACTTAATATACTGTGTGCAACTAGTCTGTAAGCCGTATGTAGTAATACATATTATGCTAGGTGTCCTACTCTACTTTTTCACCGAAAATATCTCTAGAAATACAACAGATATTGAAAAAATTACTGCCGCGGTGGAGTAGCCGGGCGGTGTAAGGCACCTCGCTGGGGAGCGCGCGGTTGCTCGCCGTCGGAGGTTCGAGTCCTCCCTGGGTCATGGGTGTGTGCGTGTTGTCCTTACGTTAGTTTATCTTAGTTTAAGTAGTTTGTAACCTACGGACTGATGACCACTCAGGTTGGTCCGATAGATTTATAAACATTTCAACATTTTGAAAGACAATTTTCACGTTTTATGAACGTACGGCAGTGGCTTAAGAAAGTAAATATTAAAACGTAGCCGGCCGCGGGGGCCGCGGGGACTGAGGCGCTTCAGTCACGGTCTGCACGGCCACTACGGTGGGGGTTCGAATCCCCCCTCGGGCATGGATATTTGTGCCGTCCTAGTTCGTAAGTAATTCATAGGTAGTTTGTAAGTTTAGGGACTGATGACCCCGTAGTTAAGTCCCATAGACTATACAAACATTTGAACTTTTTTTTTTCATTAAAACGTAAACAAATGTTACTGTCAATACAAACTTTTGTTTGTTTAATGGGAACCCCATACTAATTCAAGCGCAATCAACAGCGTCAAAAAATACATAAAGCATGGCTTTGGTTGCATCGCAATACGTCAATCACATTTGGAGAAAATGTGGTGCGAAGTTGACGTTTGAAATCCACGAAGCGCGTAGCTAGCGCTTTCCCAGACAGCCGTGAGTCAGCCTTGAGTCTCGGAAGACGCTAGTTGCACGCTTCACGTATTTCAAACAGCAACGTCGCACCGCATTTTCTCCGAATGTGACTGAATTATTGCATTGCAATCAGAGCTATTATTTTTGTGGTTTTCCTGCCATTGATTTGATAAGAAATAGTAGGAGTTTCTTATTTTTTCTTTGTTGTACTAGATTGAGAGTTTATACATTAATAATTGCTGGTTGGTCTTCTAATTCAAATTATTCATTTTAGGTTCTTTACGTTCTGTTGCCCAAACTATTTCTTGTGAAGTAAGATTGGCTTCTATTATCATTAATTATTTTATTTGGGAGTTTTAATATATTTTATTTTATGAATTTTCAGTTTTATTGTTGATTTATTATTTTTTCTTTTCCTTTAGGTCTATCTTTTTTCGGTTCCATTAAAAAACACGCACACACACACACACACAAGTTTGTGTTGAAAATAATATCTGTTTACTTTTTAAATTGTCTCACAGTAGCTACTTACGTAACCCCAACTGTACTTTCATGCAGATGAAAGTCGTTTTTCAATATCTATTGTTGTTGGAGGGATGTTGTTGTTGTTGGTTTTGACGGGACTAAACAGCTAGGTCATCAGTCCCTGTTGCAGGGATATTTAGGTGAAAAGGTTACGTACGATGCCCTGTACATTGGTGTGGTGTCTGTTCTTTCGGACAAAAACACATTTTCACATGTTTGCAAGGACAGACACCAGATCAGTATATGCGTATGTCTACGCGATGACGGCGTTATGTTCATTTCTTCACCGCAGTTGCCGTGACATGGTTCGACCTCGTGTATTAATGCGGTGTGGCAAGCATGAGAGGACTATGAATGATAGGGGAAATACTTCTGTAGCTTGCGAATTGCGGGAATTTTGGGCAGAGAAAACAGACGTCCCAGAAGCGAAGTGGTTAAAGCGACCGCCGGTCCGAAGTGCGAATTCTGGATTCGAAACCCAATCCGGCACAAAAGTTCACGTGTCACCGTTGATTTATTTTCACTACAATTCTTTCGTAAGCGTCCTCTCTTCTATTCCAAATTATTTATGTATACTGAAGAGCCTAGGAAACTGGTACACCTGCCTAATATCGTGTAGAGTTCCCCGAACACGCGGAAATGAAGCAACACAACTTGGCGTAGACTCGACTAATGTCTGAAGTAGTGTTGGAGGGAACTGACACCATGAATACTGGAAGAATTACCAAATATCTGTAAAATTACGAGGGGCTGGAGACATCTTTTGCACAGCACGCTGCAAGGCATCGCATATATGCTCAATAATGTTAGTGTACGGGGAGTTTTGTGATCAGCGGAGGTGTTTGAACTCATTATTTTACTTTCTTTTTTAGGTCGCAAAACTGTTTAGGTCATTAGCGCCCAACACTGCCCATAGTAAATTCGAACCGGGTTTAGAAATTAAATGGCTTTCTCCATATTTGCACGATGTATAAAAAGTAAAACCTGGTCAGCAGTAAGCGTATTATCAGCTAAAATATCAGACATTTCAAATGGCAAACATAGATCATGACGTAGACGATTAAAAAACGGACATTGCTCTAAAAGGTGGTACACAGTAAAAGGTTCATCACAGTGCTCACGTAAGGGAGCAGAATCATCACGAAGTAAATACTGCCGGCCGCGGTGGCCGAGGTGACTGAGGCGCTCCAGTCACGGTCAGCACGGCCACTACGGTCGGGGGTTCGAATCCCCCCTCGGGCATGGATATTTGTGCCGTCCTAGTTCGTAAGTAGTTCATAAGTAGTTTGTAAGTTTAGGGACTGATGACCCCGTAGTTAAGTCCCATAAGCTTAACAAACATTTGATTTGAAGTAAATACTGGCAGTGGCCAATACGAAGTCGGGCCAGAACAATCTCCTCTCGGCGAGAGGGTCGAGATGACGTTGACCAAAGATCAGGCATAGGTTTAATTTCCCTGACAGGGATGACCAATGTAAAAACCAGTGTGATATGATACGCCGGGAGACGCCGACATGAAGGTCATCAGAGGTGGTAGAAAAGGTAGACAGCCGAGGGAGGACAATTCGCAGACTCATTCAAATGTTCAAATGTTTGTTAAGCTTATGGGACTTAACTACGGGGTCATCAGTCTCTAAACTTACAAACTACTTATGAACTACTTACGAACTAGGACGGCACAAATATCCATGCCTGAGGGGGGGATTCGAACCCCCGACCGTGGTGGCCGTGCTGACCGTGACTGGAGCGCCTCAGTCACCTCGGCCACCGGACCGGCGCAGACTCATTCCCCAACACTCATTCCCCAGGGACCCACGGAAACGTCACAGTAGTTCCGTTCGCTGAAAGAGAGGTAAGACAATTGCAGATGCTTTGTACCAGGGGATGGACAGGATATAGCGTGCGGGGGCTCAAAAAAGCACTCGTGTGTGTTTGAATTCAGAAGAGGGTTCCAGGAATCACTCAGTAGGAATTTCTGACGTGTGGCTTGTCGCATTGTCCTGCTGGAATTGTGCACGTCCGTCGGAATACACAGTGGACTTGAATGGATTCAGGTTATCAGCCAGGATGCGTACGTACGTTCACCTGCCAGTTTCTAGACGTATCAAAGACCGTCTACACAGCCCCACACCATTACAGCTTGAATACTCCTCTGTTGACATGCAGTGTTCATCGATGACTGGGGTTGTCCGTTTATCCGTACACGTCCATTCGCTTCACATAATTGAAAGGGGAGTCGTCAGACCAGGCAACACGGTCCAGTCGTCAACAGTCAATGTCAATGTTGACGGGCCTAGGCGGGGCGAGAAGCTATGTGTCGTGCGGTCAGGAAGAGTGTACAAGTATGCCTTCGGCCTCGGGAGCTCGTATCGGAGACATTTCGTTGAAGGTTTCACACGCTGACACTTGTTGGCCCAGCACTGAAATCAGCAGCAGTTGGCGAATGGACTGCGCTTCCGTCGTGATGAACAAGTCTCTAAAGTCGTGCTTTGTCCCGTTCTTCTTTTTCGGGCCGCAGCAACGTCGGGGATTTGATGCTTCCACGGTGCATTCGTGAAAAGGTCGTCGGTGGGTCCCATCCCTCATGTGCCGACTATAACACCACGTTCAGAGCAGCGAGCACATAATAACATAAGAGAGGCCTTATAACGACAGTGAAATGAAGCTGGACAGAGAGCGCGGCACCCAATCAATACGACGGCTGCAGAGCATGAATCGTCTAATGAACCTAGGCTATATTTAACGTCAATAATAATAATAATAATAATAATAATTTCGTGTGGCTCATTGGCCTGGTGCAAGTCTTTCAATTGGACACCACTTCGGCGACTTGCGTGTCCCTAGCCTACCCCAGTTATCCAACCGGGGAAAGGGGACCTACAGCTTAATGTGGAATCCGAACCACGTGTCGTTTCTGGCGACTCCTCGCATCGTTGAGAGGTGAAGGATGGGTTAAAGAGCAGACTGAAAAAATCCGAGGTCCGACCGGGTTTCGAACCCGCGATAGGAATTTGTGAAACAACTAATATAAGAATAATAACTTATAATTGTGTACTGTTTCTCCAATTTAGTCAGCTGTGGAGCATAAACTATAAGTGTACATAGTATAAAATTCCAGAACTCACAAAGATCTAAAAATAAATAAAGATATAAAACACACGGGAGCATGTGTGTTACTTTTATGAGTGAACCACATTTATCATTTTTCTCTTCTAAGGTGCTGGTGCCTGATGGCTTCACGCAGTAACAGCATGCATTCTCATAATGTATGATAATTTCACAAAAGTACATGTATCACTTTGGAACAACCGAAATAAACTTCAAACGTACCTACGTTCTTTGTTTTAAATATCTACCTGTTCGTCTAAAATTGTGAACAATGTGCTTGTGAATATTACAGTGCCATCTATCACAAAGCGACAAATGTGTTCCAAATAAAACACTCATATTTATTTACGTATTAGACGAATATGTAATAAAACGGGGGAACCTATTTAAAAAAAATGCTGTTGACAGCCGTTTGAACTATGGCAGCGCCATCTAGCGGGCCCAACCATAGCGCCATCTGTTTTCCACTTCAAGCTATAAAAGTTTTGTTCTTTGTAGTTTTTTCGTGAGATATTTGACCCGATCACTATCAATCGACCACCCTCTATAGGCGATGCCGTCGCTGCGCCGTCCTCTGAGTGTTTCTACATCTACATCTATCTACATCTATATAGATACTCTGCAAATCACATTTAAGTGCCTGGCAGAGGGTTCATTAACCACTTTCATAATTTTTCTCTACCGTTCCATTCTCTAATAGCGCGCGGGAAGAAAGAACACCTAAATCGTTCCGTTTTCGATCTGATTTCTCTTATTTTAATGGTCAGGTCTCCCTAAGTAGGTGGGTGCTAGCAAAATATTTTCACATTCATAAATAAAAGTCGGAGATTGAAACTTCGCAAACAGATCACGCCGCAATGAATAACGTCTTTCTTTTAATGATTTCCACCCCAATTCGTGCTACATTTTCGTGACACTCCCCCCCCCCCCCCCCCGTAACGTGATAAAACAAAACGAGCTGCCCTTCTCTGAACCTTCTCAATATCATTATCTTCCGTCAGTCCCACCTGGTGAGGGTCCCACAAGGGGCAACAGTACTCCAGGAGAGGACGCACAAGTGTGCTGTAGGCAGTCTCTTTGGTGGAGCTGGTGCATCTTCTTTACATTTCCCTATGTGTGCAGCCGAATGGCTACATAGGTTTCTTTGGCTCTTTAGTGCAGTGAAGTTCGCAGCAGGTCACTTAATTCTGTGTGCCCGTCTACAGCTGCTCAGAGTTTCTCTACAGCTGTGGCAGTCCGACGGAAGATGGAAAACGCGAGCCGGTCGCGGTGGCCGAGGGGAATGAGGCGCTTCAGTCACGGTCTGCACGGCCACTACGGTCGGGGGTTCGAATCCCCCCTCGGGCATGGATATTTGTGTCGTCCTAGTTCGTAAGTAGTTCATAAGTAGTTTGTAAGTTTAGGGACTGAGGACCCCGTAGTTAAGTCCCATAAGCTCTACAAACATTTGATCATTTCATTTGGAAAACGCGAGCGAGCGAGTGCTCGCCGGCACAGGTCTCGCCTTGAGTGCAGTGCGGGGTATTTTTGCGGAGGCGTTAATTATGCGACGCGGTGAGGAGATGGGACATGGCGCCACCGGAAGCCCCGGCCGGGCCGCTCCGCAGCTAATTTCCGGCTGTGCGGGGGCGGAGGCTGCGGGGGCGGCTGACAGCAGGCGGCGACGACCGCTCACCGGCACGCCTTCCGCTACACCGCACCACGGCTTACAGAAGCCACCACTTGCTATCCACCAGACACCAAATTTGCCACCATCTGTCCTGATCATCTGAAGGTCGTAAATTCTACCAAATACCTAGGAGTTACAATTACGAACAACTTTGACTGGAGAGAACACATAGAAAATATTGTGGGGAAGGCGAACCAAAGGTTACGTTTCATTGGCAGAACGCTTAGACGATGCACCAGCTCCACCAAAGAGACTGGCTACATCACACTTGTGCGTCCTCTCTTGGAGTACTATTGCCCCTTGTGGGACCCTCACCAGGTGGGACTGACGGAAGATATTGAGAAGTTTCAGAGAAGGGCAGCTCGTTTTGTTTTATCACATTACGGGGGGAAAAGCGTCACGGAAATGTTGCACGAATTGGGGTGGAAATCATTAAAAGAAAGACGTTATTCATTGCGGCGAGATCTATTTGCGAAGTTTCAATCACCGACTTTTAGTTCTGAATGTGAAAATATTTTGCTAGCACCCACCTACTTAGGGAGACATGACCATACCAATAAAATAAGAGAAATCAGATCGAAAACGGAACGATTTAGGTGTTCTTTCTTCCCGCGCGCTATTAGAGAATGGAAAAGTTATGAAGGTGGTTAATGAACCCTCTGCCAGGCACTTAAATGTGATTTGCAGAGTATCGATGTAGATGTAGATGTAGATGAAACCCATCTCCCTACCTCAGTGCAATGTTCTCCAGACGTGATCCGTAAAAAAGTCTCTGTTTGCAAATATTTCTTTGGTGTAATTTTTTTTTTTTTTCAAATGTTCAAATGTTAGTAAATCTATCGGATCAAACTGCGTGGTCATCAGTCCGTAGCTTACAAACTACTTAAACCTAGGTAAACTAACCTAAGGACAAACACACACACCCATGCCCCAGGGAGGACCCGGGGAAATTAAGCTCTGAAATATATTAAAATTACATTTAGAGGCGCGCCTGAAGATACACTCGTTTCTGATGAACACTCGCTGTCGAGAACAACGTACTGCGTTCTATTACTTAGGAAGTCTTCCAAAATAACAAGTAGCAAATGACGGAATCCTTAGCGGTGGCAGAGTAAACGATGGAAGTGGAGGGTCAGCGAGAGTTTGGTGTCGCGACTGGTTTACTGGACTGTCTGCCGTGACTCGTGCTGTCTGCCACCTGCATCTGTTTGGCCGTCGCTCAGCAGACAAGAATATACACGCGAAGCTGCAAAGTTGTTTCGCTGTTTTATGAAATCATGAAAATTCAGATTTTATACAAATTTCTTAATTTTTAAAGCCCTTTGCGCACACTGAAGATATGAAATTTGATTGTTAAAACTATTTTTCCGTTAATCAGCACATAAATACGCAACTTTCGAGCCCTATTACACCTCGATACTTGAAATTTCATTTTTTTCGGCCCACCCTAGAGAGTAAACGCCGTTGGGGAAAAGGCTAGGAGAAAGACTATCTTCGCCAGAGATTTACATTGTGCACAGACATATATTACTACACTGACACAGAGACATATATTACCAGACTGGCAATGCCATATACAGTATCATTGGTGTCGGTGAATCTCGTCGCCACATTTCTATACTACAAAGTGTAAGCAGTCGTTTGCCTAATTACAGAAAACAGTTGTAAAAAATACGAATGAACTGACATAACCACGCTTTCTTTAGAGATTTGACATGTGGGAAATTCGTGTGTTGTATATGGCTCTACTTTTATCTGCCTGAGTAAGCTTTGACACGTAGAGTAATGAGTAGCATTGATTTGCTGTTACTATTAATCTGTACCAACATCATTAAACTTCAGATTTTTTTCAGTCGTATGGGTCATCATAAGTGTTGTTTATCGTGGATAACACGTATTCTTCTTTATTTGAGACTTCTTACGAAATCTACAGTCTGCTTTGACACAATAATGAGTCGTGTTTCCTGTTTTTATTTATCCGTTACCAGTTTTGATCAACTTGGGCTTTTCTCTTAATAGTATGACCGTTATAAATGTTCTATTCGTCGTGGATAAGACATATCTTTATTCTTCTGAGTGTTTTTCAGGTAATTACACTCTTTTTTTAACTGTATGTAACGGTAAAATTTTACTTACTATCTTGACGGCCTCGCATGATTATGTTGGCAACAGCAACAAAACGGTGGAAAGCCCTCGCCAGGATATTAATATGCTTAGAAATCCACACCGGAGTCACTTGATTAGTGTTTCGTACAGACAGTGAAGTAAATAAATAACGTTGTTTCTGCTCTGTGGTAGACAGATTCTTATATGTACCCCTCGTTCACTCAGTAAAAGTAACTGCCCTCGTAAACGAAACTTCATATCAAAACATTTGCGTTGTCACGTGACTGGCAACGTCACATGATTGACAACATAATCACGGGAGGCCGCCTGGACGCTAAGTAAAACTTAACCGTACGTAACACGTTCTTATAACACGATTCGATAATTTACGCCTTTGAGTTACATTCAATTAGTGCAAAAGTGTTAGCTCAAATGCAAATCGCGTTCAAACAAACCACTAAAGCTTACAACGTCATATCGTATCAGAAGATCATAGTAGTACCACAGTCCAACATATACAGTCGCGACACTCACTGCTGTGAAAGTTGTTACCAACTGACAGTTGCTGCGACACTAGCGCTCCTAGCGGTGGGTAAGCTGCCGAAGGAGTAATGTTTGTTTATCATCATTTGTGTGCGTAATTAACAAAATAGATAGTATAATTTTTGAGTTACAAACATTAATAAAATATCAACAGACATACATAATACGGAAACTAATGTAAAAACAGCCGAATTTAACTGATTGAGTGGTATAACAAAGAACTTCGTCCTGAGCCAATACTTACGAATACGTGTATATTTGCAGCCTTTTCCGCTGAAAGTAAGTAGAATATAAATATAAGAAACATAAATTCCATTTACGTTGTGTTCTTCCTATGACAAAATGCTTTTTGACATGTGTCATTTCAGTATGTCTAATGATTCGCACATTTGTAGGCTTCACTCGTCTTTCTTATACGCGCATATTCTTTTGAGTGTGATTACTTTAGCTTAAGAAGACAATGTCTTGAATTTCTTGCCGTTTGTGGTTCAATTGTAGCAACAATTGTAAAATTGGGTTCTTCTTTGTTGACAACAGTTTGATTGCTTTTTTCGTTTTCTTGTCAGGTCTGTGACTATCTTTCAGCTACAGTTGTGGCGACTGATTTATTATGTTAAATACTGTAGTTATTACATTCTGTATTCGTTTCCTACGTTCCACCCTCATCGATTTTACTGAAATTGTAGTGGGGAAGTGTTGACGTTCTTGAGTGGAAAAGCGACGTCTTTCTGCCAAAGTGCAGGTCTTCTGGTGTTTTCTAGCCATTTTTCTAATTTTAATACTAAATGAGATTATTCAGTAAAAGCTTGTAGGTTACAAGATAATAGTAAATAAACTGTGCTGTAATGTACCGTTTCGTACCGTATCAGGGATCTTAGGAAACCTAAGAAAGACAAAGGTGGAGCTATTTTTAAATTATTGGCTATTTTTATGACACTAAATACGTTTCCTGATGTAAAAAGTATGTTAAAATCAATATAAACGATACTATTGGCACTCATGCAATATCGTATTCAGGAACGTAGCTTTCCGGCCGCTTGGAGCGCTGCTGTCGCAGTGTATAACAAAAGTCTGCGGGAGTGTCGTGACTGTATATGTTAGACTGTGGTAGTACCGTACGGAAACTTTTTGACGTGATGTGAGGCAAGATGGCGGCGTCAGGCTTCAGTCACAGTCTAGTAATATATGTCTGTGCACTGGCAATACCGTACACAGCATCACTGATACAACTGACGTCTCGCCGCCTATCCTAGAAATGTGTGAGCTGTCGTGTGTGGAATTACAGACAACAGTCATAAAAATATGGATGAAATGACGCAACTAGACTTTCCTCTTTCGATAGTATTCTTGCTATAAAAATGTTGTTATCGTTCATAAAAAGTGTTTTTTATTCACTTTTAGGTAAAAGAAACTTTGCAAAAAATAAATAAATAAATAAAAATCAAAACATAAATATCCTTAAAATAGTGAGTGTCGTGTATAAACACTATTAAACTGACTCGTTCCATATCATTGCGAAATGTCGTATTTATGATCTGTGGAATAGGTATTAATCTAATCTAATCTTCAACGTTCTCACGAAAACTACAGTCTGTATTGACACGTACAGTAATTAGTTCGTTTTTTGCTGTTTTTATTAATCTGTTACCGGTTTACATCACCTTCGGCTGTCATTAGTATGATCGTTATAAATGCGCTAGTTATCGAGGATATCACGTACCTTATCTTATGGGTGTTTCTGCGATAAATGCAATCTCCTTTAACTGTAACGTAGTCTCTTCATAACACGATTCTTCAATGTACGTGCTACATTCAACTACTACGGAAGTATTAGCTCAAATGCAAAGCAAGTTTAAACTAACTGGTAAAGCTTCCAACGTCATTTCTTGTCAGAAGGTAATAGTAGAACCAGACGGAAACTTTCGGACTTGCGGTACAGTAATATGGCGGCGTCAGACCTCAGTCGCAAAGTCAGGTTTGCCAGTCTGTTGACCTTGTATGAAGAACGTGGTCTCTGGCGAGCGGAGAACGCGTGTAAAGGGGCAGTCGTAGACAGGAGTGCTAGTGGATTGGAGCACGAAGCGAATGCTTTGACCACCTCCCTACAAATGTTGTTTACATTTAACAAACAAATATATATTTAACAATATAATCCAGTCAACTTGTGCTCAATAGGGCCCCTAGCCGGAAAGTTTTGGGGTAGTTTCGATTTCTTCGATTCCGTATTTATTTTGGGGTGCTGAATCCGAATCTGGCATTTCCCAACAACATTTCGTGACGCAACATTGAAAAAAATGCAAACATACGAAAAAAATAGCATTTTTCGGCGGTTTTCTGCTTATAACACGGAAACTATCAACTTTTCACAAATTGCATCCCAGTACAAAACTGAAGTCCATAAAATTTCCTACAGATTTCAATATTTATGTTTTCCTGTCAGACGAGGCGTTCCGGCTCAAGCGCTAATTGAAAATTGGTGTATTTTGGCTGTCTCCGCTAAAATCCACTTTTTCCACTCAAGAAGTCTAATTCATTATTAAAAGCTGACATTTAGTCAATTCCTACAAGTTCTAAGTCGTATAGAATGTAGACTGGTATCCACTGCTTCTCCCAGTTCTCTATGCACACCATCTTTAGATCATATATGTAAAGTTATACGAAATTAAAAAAGAAATTACATGAAGTTCAAGTTATTAATAAAATCAGAAATTGTACAAATTGTCACAGAAAGTTGAAATTCCGAACAAAATTTCCTGGTAAAAATACATATTGACTGGACTAATACTAAAAACGGTTGAGACTGAAGCTCTTTGCTCAGATAGCCATTAAGCGTGGCGTCTATACTGTTCAAATATACTGCCGCCGTCGAAATATACTTACATAATTAATATTTAATTTATCATGGCTTTCTATACAAGTATATTCAGTTCTTGTCCACAAATACTTATAATTGTTTATATATAAATTATATGCTGCATTTCTACTATTTTTAGACGTCCGTGAAATATTTCAACATATTAACATAAAACGAACGTTACTAAGAATACTATTAAATATAATAAAATACATATAAAAATGTAATGTGCGCTGCTAGGATCATATTTTGTGTTTCTGTGGTGGAATCTATGTTCTGTCACAAGAATAGTACTACCTCAACAAAAAGCAGAACAAGAGAGTAAAACAAAGTTTATTAAAAGAATACGTAAATAACGTGGTACGTCTTTTAAGAAAGGTAGTGTGGTACAATGATGCCCATTTGCTTCTTAAACTGTTACTGATAAACACTACATATCAATAATTGTAAATATAAGTCTTATAATATTATTATTATAGTACTGAAATTTGTCGAATTTTTATCTGTAAGGAATATTGAAATTGTAATTACGGCGTCTGATTCTCACAAGTCTCCTGAATCCGTTCATATAATTATGTTTGCCGTATGATCATTCCCTGATTTTATATGGATTTTTAGAACAATGTGTGTGGCTTTATTGTATTTCAGTTGCAATCTGGGTTAGCCGCCCTTGCTCATCCAAGACATTCGCTTTCTGTACATTAGGGAAACCCTACCTGTATCCCATTCACTAGGTACAAACTGGTAGCCGTCCGGCTGGGGAACCCAACAGCGTGGCAAAACCCGCTTTTCACATGGAAACAATCAGCTTTCTCCTGCTTCCTTACTGCTAAGCAAATTACGGTTCTCACTATAACAGTATAGAAGTTGTGTATGGCTAGCCTACAAACGTAAACTTTGTTTAACCGTGGATAGACTTCGTTTCCGATTTTCCGCCTACTAACACACGAAAAAATATCATTAAGTTCTTCCTCTATAAGAAGTTTTCACGTTTAAAGAGGATTTTAGTTTCATTTAATACTTAGATTCATGTGCACAATAGCCAGGAGTCACAAATGGTTTCATAAAGTTTTACCTTCAAGATATTCCACCAAGTAACAATTCACGTAAGTTATTGCAAGAAGTTTAAAAGTCGGTTACCTTTCAGTTTAAATAACCAACGATAACATCTAATTAAACTCTCATAACTTTGCCGTTCACATAAACGTTAAGTCCCATTGAAGATTTTTTTTATATTCCAGAACATTTCTGAAGTGTGCTCTTGATAGAAATAACTGTGGTAACATTCATCTCCATTTAAACTTCTATACACTTCAATAAAATTCACACGTAGGGGAGACCGGGGCACGTTTTCCACCATTTCACATTTTTATTTTTGTACTTCTTATTTTTATCGATTTTGCGGTAAACAGCGGATCATTATATTTCCTACACCTTATTTACAGTCTTGTACAGATATTTTTGAAATTAGTAACTATCATTCTTGGTAGCAAATGGTTTTGTCTAACCATGTTGCATTGGAAAATTTGCCCCGTATGAGGGGCAAGTTTTCCAGCTTACTTAAAATGTACAGGGTCAAATATTCCAATTACACTTTCTATGTTAAAACAGAGGTAATTATTTTGATTTCACTGAATACGTATTTTTATCATGAATTTACAATACATTACAAAAGAGGATAGTAAAAATAGCCACATTAAATAAAAACAAATGCTATTTAATGGTTTTTCAAAATAGGTGACATAAATATTTTACAAATACAGACATTTTTAACAATACTTATACTGATTGTCTGAATCACAATGTAAGCAAACAAAAATGGAACTTTCCCTTTCGTACAGTCTCCATGCGCCCATTTCGTGCACTGTACACACTTTTCATTTGCTTTAGACTTGGCGTAAGACTCAAAGCAATAAGGAATATGTGCCCCATATGCACTCGGAAAACTTGCCCCATCGCCATATTCGGAACTATAACACTACGTCCATGAGTAACAGTGTAAGCTATTCACAAAACAAATGCACAGTTACGTGAAGAAAGAAACCCACTTTTAGTGTGTTCAATGTCAAAATAATAAGTATAATGCTAGAATGTTTATTTTTTAAGTTTCAATAAAAACGTGAAAGTTTACTCACATTTGCAAAAATGATGAAAACAGCCCTGCCGACGTTGTGACTGCTGTTACAACACTGAAACTTTCGTAAATGAAGCGTGCTTTGTTGCTACTTCCTACAGTATCGCCGGTGGTGACATCTAGCGGTTTGTTTCGAAAATAAACGGATTTGGAAAACTTGCCCCTATGGAAAATGTTTCCCGGTCTCCTCTACTTACATGTTTTAACAAAATTTCACATTTATTAATATAACATGATCTGTACAGCTTGACATGACAATCGGAACTAACTCATTTTTTCAAAGAATTTTCTCCATAACTTTTTACAAAGAGAAAACCTATTAATTTTTAAGTAAATGTCTTCTTCGATCACGACGCAACAATGGGCTGCAGTTTCTGCTTACGCCGCATGGCCGTCGACTCGCGACCGTTGGTGGTCAGCAACCACGCTTTGATTCCGGGGTGTAGGACTCTGCTGACCGCGTTGTCACGCTCTCGAAGAGACATGAAACAGAAAAACAAATACAAACTTTTAAGTACACAATTTATAAAAATTAATAACATTATTACAAACATTTGATGAAACAAATTATCGTTTTTAACGCTTGCCTGACAAACTGAGCTTATAAACGGCTTGTGACGAGATGTAGGTCATTGTCGCACTACAATACCGAGAGAGGATTCGAAACTTTTGCGAGATCGGCCGCGCAGTCCGTGGCATAGCGCCTTAGACCACGCTGCCATAGCCACGCAGATTTAATTTAATGCAGACTTCCGTACGCATTTCGTACCTTATGGAGATCTCATTTCTTATTCCTTTGGATTGATGAATTTATTAAAGAGTAAATGACGCTTTCATTTGCAAACAAACTACCAAACGGTCTACGGCGCATTGCTGCGGAGCGCGCGTCGCTCGCCGTCGGATGTTCGAGTCCTCTCAGGGAATATGTGTGTGTGTGTGTGTGTGTGTGTGTGTGTGTGTGTGTGTGTGAGTCTGTGTGTTGTCGTTGTCCTTAGGTTAGTTTAACTTATTTTCAGTAGTTATTAAGATTAGAGACTAATAACAAGAGAAGTCCCATAGATTTACAAACATTTGAAAATTTGAGCAAACTCACATTAACCGCCAAGATCGCTTGGTTTGAAATAATTTATTCCATTAATAGTTTTAGTAGAACTTGCTGACCTCACTTAATAAAAATCAGTATTAATCCCACTATGACGAGACAGATAATAAATGTCTCCTAAATGCTTTATGTAGGTTAAGAATGGCGGGAGCCTATAAACACTTTAGTTTCCTTTCTTCTCGATTACACAACCAAATTAAATCCTATTTCGGCAATCATTAATAAATGGACAAAATATTTAGAGATCTACTTAGTCACTAAAATGTCGGATTTTCTCTCAAAAATTAAATTCATTACACCAAGATTCACACATGGGTCAAAATCGTAGGAAGGTAATGTAGTGTGTAGCATTTAGCTGACGACGTCATTAGAGACGGAGCACAAGTTCGGATTCGGCAAGGAAGTCGACCGAGACTTCTGTCATGAATTTATCACGACATATACCTTAAATAATTTCAGGAAACGATAAAAATCTGAGTGTAGATGACCATACGTTGATTTTCAACACTTTACTGCCGAAACAGTACGCCAAGTCCTTCACTTGTGATAAATGTAGATGCCGTTTCTACATTTTCTCATTTTATCACAAATAAGCGATACCATATGAATTTCTCCATTGCAAGTCGATTTTCTGATACCTAACAATCAGTAAACGAAATACTTTATTAAAGAAACTGAGCCACACTTGTTGCTTTGTTTCACAAAATGTTATTTTGCACAACCTGGGTTTTGGGTTATGGGCCCATTTTCTAGTGAATTACTGTGTATTTCAGTAAGTCACTAGAAAATGATCTATTAATCCGAAACCTAGGCCGTGCAAAATAACGTTTTGTGAAACATGGCAACAAGTGTGGTTCAGTTTATTCAACAGAAAATGTTTCAAGAACCAACACTGGAATCAATCAATGTGAAATGCTTTATTATAAATATCATAGTACGGCATTAGATTAGAGGTAAAAAGAGAAGCTAGTCCTTTGTTCTCAGTAGGAAGCTGTCAGCCAGAGCTAATGGACCTTTCATAGTGCCTCGAGGAACTCTGACAGCAGTGGTGCCGTTCACAATATGTTTGTAAACACCGCGACTGATAACGTCGCTAGCTGCCTGGCGCTGTCAGCGGATGACACAGGTATGTCCACGAGGGACGCGCGGAACAGTCGCGTGGTCTAAAGCGTCATGCTACGGATTGGACGGCCGTTCCCACGGGGGGTTCCTGTTCTCCCTCGGGCATGGATGTCTATGTGGTCTTTGGTGAAAGTTAGTTTAATTACCCTGTAAATCTAAAGCGCGATTACCATAGCAGTTTGTTCCAACAGATTTAGAAATACATTGCAATGAAAGTTCCGGATTGCTGCTTATATTTTATTCAATAGTGCTACAGTTGTTTCAACAGTTTATCATTCTCAAGCGCCCTGGGTATATAAGAATTACATTAATTACAAATCAAACAATAGGAAAATAAACATAAAAATTTTTTGTTATAAATTTTCCTTATAACTTACGTCTACGATGTTTGGACATTATATGGTGACATCTGGCGTAACTGTTGCACAAACTGTATGGAAATATTCACGTTATTTAGTTGTTGTATACGGTTTTTAGCTGTCAGCTATTATGCAGCTTTTTACGCTGAAACGTTAAATTAAAGAAAATTTTTATACTTTGAGTAATTAACAAGAGCTCTGCCAAATATGTTTGCATATATAGTAATCGACTAAGTTATCAGAGACTTTTTTAACCTTAACATTGGTCAGAGAGGTTTATTTCGTTTTTTTTCCTCTGCTCATTTAGCATATCTTTGTTTCTCAGCCTTTTTCATCGATAAAGTCAATAAAATTAACCGGATAATTTTTGTGCTTGAAATCAGTGTGTTCATTAAGTATTTCGTTCGGATATTTTTCAGTGTAAATATATATTTCAAATTCCTCCAAAATAAACCTCTCTGACCAATGTTAACGTTAAAAAAGTCTCTGATAACTTAGTCGATTACTATATATGTAAACATCTTTGGCAGAGCTGTTGTTAATTACTCAAAATATAAAAGTTTTCTTTAATTTAATGTTTTAGCGTAAAAAGCTTAATAATACTTGACAGCTAAAAACCGTATACAACAACTAAATACGTGAATATTTCCATACAGTTTGTGCAACAGTTACGCCAGATGTCAGCATATAATGTCCAAACATCGTAGATGTAAGTTATAAGGAAAATTTATAACAAAAATTTTTTATATATATTATCCTATTGTTTGATTTGTAATTAATGTAATTCTTATATACCCAGGCGTTTGAGAATGACAAAATGTTGAAACAGCTGTAGCGCTATTGAATAAAATATAAGCAGCAATCCGGAACTTTCATTGCAATGTCTTTCTACGAAACATATGAAGCTGCAGACCCAACAAGCAGGAAAGATTTAGAAATATTTGGACACAAGGACTAAAAATAGTTGCACAGGATAGGAAAACTTGTAGAACATCTTGATATAGTTCAGTGCAATGTTTGAAATCAGTCTCTGGCGTCTATTAAAAATGTTTACTAATCTTAACATAGTCATCAGAGAAATTGCGGGAAATTTAATTTTTCTACGAATTTTAGGATGACAGGAAAAAATATAAAAATGCAGCAAGTGAAGCGGGCAAAAGGGAACACACGCGTGTCAAAAATGAGGTTAACAGGAAGTGCAGTTTGGCTAAGCAAGAGTGGCTAGAGGAGAAATGCAAGACAAAGTAGAAGAAGATGAGATAGGAGATACGATACTTCGAGAAGAATTTGGCAGAGTGTTAAAGGATTTTAGTGAAATAAGGCTCCTGGAGTATATGATACTCCGTCTGAACTGCTAATATCGATGGAGAACCAGTCATGAACAAATTGTTCCACGTGGTATACAAAATGTATGAGGCAGTGAAACTACCCTGAGACTTCAAAAAGAATATAGTAATTGCAATTCCTAAAAAAGTAAATGCCGACAAATAGGAAAATTACAGAACTAGCTGTTTAATAAGTCATGGTTGCAAAATACTAACACTAATTATATACAGAAGAATGGAAAAACTGGTGGTACCTGACCTTGGGGAAGATCAGTTTGGAATTAGGAGGAATGTAGGAACGCGTGCGGCAATACTCACATTAAGAGTTATCTTAGAAGATAGGTTAAGGAAAGGCAGACCTACGTTTTTAGAATTTTTTTACCTGGAAAAAGCATTTGACAATGTTGACTGGAATACTCTCTTTCAAATTCTGAAGGTATCAGTGTTAAAATATTGGGAGCGAAGAGACTTATTGAAGTTGTACAAAGGGCAGACAGCAATTATGAGTCGAAGGGCATGAAAGGGATTTTTTTTTTTTTTTTTTTTTTTTTTTGTGACGGGAATAAGACGGTGTTGTAGCCTTCCTCCAGCATCATTCAATTTGTACATTGAGTAAGCTGTGAAACAATGCAAGGATTAATTTGGAAAATGAATTAAAGTTCGTGGAGAAGAAATAAATACTTTTCGGTTTACCGAAGACATTGTAATTCTGCCGGAGACAGCAAAGGACCTGGGAGATTAATTGAACGGAATGGACAGCGCCTTGAAAAGAGGGTATAAGATGAGCATAAAACAAGAGTAGTTGAATTTAGTATCAGAAAGTGAGACGATGTTGAAGGAATTAAATTACGTAATGAGACAATAAAATTGAGAATTAGCTGTTAATTTAAAGAGGGGTAGTTGAATGTAGTATCAGAAAGTGAGACGATGTTGAAGGAATTAAATTACGTAATGAGACAATAAAATTGAGAATTAGCTGTTAATTTAAAGAGGCACAAGCCGTTAAATTGAAATACTACACTGCGCAATCAGTATTTAATAAACACACAGCCAAAAATGTTTACTGTTATCAGTCATATAGTTTTGCAAAGAAATCGGCACTAGTCGCTAAATATATTAACTCTTTAATTCATAGTGTAGCTACATACCTTATTTTTTCCATTATCTCTCAAACTGATCAACATTTTACCACAAATTCATTTGTAGCTGCTTGTATACACAGTGTTACATATGCTAGTAGCTCGTCTTAGAAACTGTACATCGCAGAGCGCTACTGAATCAGTTAGCTGCGTTTGTTTACTTTATTATTCCTCGTTTGCCATGTAAAAGTAGTCAATTACATACTACTGTTGCATTATGGGTTACTTTCTGGAAAGATGAGGCACAATAGTGACATTTACTGCATCGGGTACACCATGGAAGCACTATGTAGCTGACCAGCTATGAACTGTTTGTTGCTAGTAGTACATAATAGTTTTAAGTACTTTTTCCCAATATTTTTCTCAGTATATACGCACGTTACATTAATAGTGGTATGTTTTATAGCTTCAAATAAAAAGTTATACATTAATAGGGGAACTAACACGACTTATATATAGTTACACTATTAATGTATGACTTTTTATTTGAAGCTATAAAGCATATATATGGGGGTCAAAGGTAGTGACGTTCGAGTAATTAACGTCTGTGTGTTTTCATGCTGTATCTTGGGTACTGGTAAACATGAACGACTTTCCAAGCGCCGGTCGAGCGATCCGGAACTTGGACTGTCAGACCGTGGATCCAGAACCTTCATCATAGTAATTACTTGTTACATTTTTTCCAAGTATTTGATAATAGTCTCATATATGTAATACCTTTTCTTGCCCTATTTTCAAGTAGAGCATCTGGGAAGTGTGATTAATATCCAATTAAGTGTATTATCTGTTTACAACTGTTTTATTTGTGAAACACAGTGCATTGTTGATCAGGTATGTTTTCCACAAAAGATATCTCCAACATGTGAATAAGACAATTTATCGTTTGTGTGTTGTGCATGGTGTGAGAAATTTTATTTTGATTGATTCGATCATAGAATGAAGGCTTTCACGGCAGATATTGTCATCACTTAACACTTCCGGGCTGAGATGCCGTGGTTCATTGGTCCATACATAAAACTTACCCCTGACGTTTCGCCTTCGACTGCGGAAGGCATCCTCCGAGGTAAAGCGGCGTACTGGCTGTTAAGAAGGGTGACGCACAGAAGGCCAGTAATTGGATTTACGTAATAATATACTATAGGAGTTTATTTTATTCCTTATTTTTATTTTTTTTTTCACTGTGCAATGCAAATAAAACAGCTGTAAACAGATTAATTAATCACACTTGCCGATGAACTACTTCAAAATAAGGCAACAAATGGTATGAAATATGAGTATATTATCAAATACATCGAATAAAATCTAACAAAAATTGCTATGATGGAGTTTCTAACCTGTATCCATGGTTTGACAATGCAAGCCCTGGACGCTCGACCGGGAACAGCGCTTGCAAAGTCGCTCATGTTTACGAATACCCAAGATACCCCATAACAACACAAACACGTTAATGACTCGAATGTCATTAACTTTTGACCTCATATATACCAGTAAAAAGGTTCATCTTTAGACGGGCTTTTGACGTATAGCATTGAAAACGCGATATATCAACTTTGACCTTCATTTTTCAAAAACTACTGATTGTCCAGCAAAACGCCGAAACACCTGTCTCTTTATATTCAATATAGAACGCTCAAGCAAAATTCGATCCAAAACGGTGACTCACATGTCTGATCCTGGTGAGATCTGGGTCGTAATATTCAATAATTGTAACAAATTATCTATGCCCTTCGATCAGACTGATACCTTTAGCATATCGATAAATAAAACTTCTTCTTAGAACATACGCTTCTCATAGTACTACCAATTCCTGTATATGGCCAGATTCAGAGACAGTGAAGTTAATTGCCTCCCGTAATCACCGATTTCATCTCGGATGTGACTAGTGGGTGGCTGAACGTCCCAAGACAAGTGTAGAATCAAAAGGTTGTTTGGATGCCAACCGAGAATCATTTTCCCCAAGCGCCTTGCTCGAGGAAGTTCAAAATTACAATTACTTGTATGCTGTATATTCCCCATTTCCCATCATAATATCTAACGTAACCCAGCGGAACAATTGCTACAAATTAACAGAGTCCTGGGTCGGAAGTTACATTTAAATATGTAACTCAGGTTTCTATGTCGCAAAGAACGCCTTCTTCAGACAATATGAGATGAAAGGTTAAGTTACATGTCAGAGCTTAAAAGAAATTAAAATCACAGTAACATATCTGCCGTGGTCAATAGTCATACCTGAAGTAGGAACAGCAGTACTGTCATTAAGGGGTGCATGTAACAGCTGCTACGGTCGAAAAGCTACAATTATAAACAAAACTTCCTCCCATAAATGCTGAAACGATTACGCTTAACATCGATTCATCAGCTCAGCCGAACAACCATTACTCCTACAAGCACACAGAAGATGTAACCGCTTCCTACATATCCTACAAAATATCCAATTATCTGGACGGCCGCATATCTTAGAATAGTTCACTCTGGCTACTTGTTTCGTAGTTCAGTTGAGCAGCATTTGCACTCAAATCAGTAATCAATGCTATTTCGATTACTCCCACCTAGATGCATCTGTTTCATCGCACTCAATACTTTCGGGAACAACACCTCATGTCCTACTAATCCCTACATCACATCCAGTGTCATCGTGTCCCATTATCGGAACACTAACAATCTCGTAAGCCTTTATCTCCAATAAACACGTCGCAATATGAACTATATCCTACTTGAGCTCAATGTCTCTTCATCTCATGATTCTGTTCCATGCAGTTACTAATCTGCAGAAGCATCAATATAATTATCCCGCACTGTAAAGACAGCTTCAGTACGCAAATCATTTTCGCCAAATGTAAATCCCTTGTTTTCAGTGGCTTTCGTAGTATGTACAGTAAACAGAAACGATGGGTAGCAGCCATCAGTCGCAATTCTATTGCTATTTATTATTATTGCAGCATATTCGTATTCAGCTGTAAATAAAGCTATCATCAATGCTAAAATAAGAAGAAATAATAGAATTAGTATTAATCTATGAAAACAATACCCCTCTTCACCTAATAGCAATCACGCTATTATAGTCAACATACAGTTATAAGAATTACTTAAACACAACCACTCACAATAATCCATGTGACTACAAATGTTACTGGTGTATACTAATAGGAAACTAAGAACACGTATCGCCGTGCCATCTGTGGTAACATGGATTACTCTCGGTGATTGAATTCCAGTAACTCTTAAAACGGTATGCTGACTAAAATAACATTATTGCTGTTAGGTAACATGGCATTTTACTTTGTTTTCTATAACTGAATTCTAATTCTTCAATTTCCTTTATTTTAGAACTGATGACAGCTGTTTGTAGCTGACATCGTCATATGCTACAACCATAGAAACATCATCAATGGGCCACTACGGTCGGGGGTTCGAATCCCCCCTCGGGCATGGATATTTGTGCCGTCCTAGTTCGTAAGTAGTTCATAAGTAGTTTGTAAGTTTAGCGACTGGTGACCCCGTAGTTAAGTCCCATAAGCTTAACAAACATTTGAACATTTTGAACATCATCAATGGAATTACGACTGACCGCTGCTACCCGTCCTTCCTGTTCGTGATAAACAGCCGCTGTACACACAGATTCACTATAGAATGTACAGCAATTATAAGAAGCCTTCGAGAAAATAGCAGGCACTCGGCGTTTTTCGTAATGATTGGTCTTACTGCAACCTTAAACTCGCGGCTCCTCTCGCGTGTTGGGTAATTATGATAGATTAGCAATCTATCAGTAGTGTGCTATTCGTATATTTATCCCTGCAGAGAAAGATCTGAAGACATTGTAGCACTCATAGACCAAAGAAATGATCTGTGTCATTACGTTTCGCTGTATGTAACCTCCTTACTATAGAGTCGCTGGCCTTCAGTCCGAACTTTTCTATAATTTTACGATGTTCAACCACCATATCTTCCACCCCCTTATAGCTGTCGGCATGGAACTGCTATGGTTACTTGAGTGCTATGGGAGACTTCGGACAACAATTACACACAGACCATTCGTTTGCGTTTTCGCTGCAGAACAAAATATTAACACACACAAACGTGGAATTTATATACACCGATAACTTTCCATTCCAATATACTCTACCCTTTTATCATTATCAACCCTCAAGCAACAATGCAACAAATAAAACCATTTTCAAAGAGTAAATATAATTTTCAAAGAGTAATTATTGTTCCGCATTTCGCATTATATTCTTCAAATTACTAAATATCTATCAGATCGCTATAAAACCGCGCCTAAAACCTTTTGCAGGTATAAATTAGTAACTGTACAATTGTTTAATTCTCTGCGTCTTGTCGTTTGGACGTGATAAGCGTACAGCGAACAGACATTCACTTTAATATAGATAGATTAATAGCATGCGCCTTGGTTGCACAGTGGTAGAGTGCCAGACTACAAGTCTAAAAGTCGCGGGTTCGATCCCCGCCAGGTCCTAGGATTTTTATCTGTCACTTTCCACTTTTTTCACCTCTGGCAATAATGCTCATGTGAAATATACCGAGTAGCACCGTGGTTCGGAACCCACGTTAAACTGTAGGTCCCCCTATAACTGGCTGGGTAAGTCAGTTCGAAGGTCGGAGGAAGGCAATGGCATACCACCTCCAAACATGCCTAGTAAAGCACTGTGGTGTTCAAACCAATCTTCGGATTGATGACTGCTTTACCTTTTTTACCTTTTTAGATAAATAGCTATCCGATCGCCACAAAACCGTGCCTAAAGCCTTCCCCGGGTAGACATTAGTAACTGTACAAATTTTTAGCTCTTTATGTCTTATGGCTCAGACGTGAAAAACGTACACCGAACAGACATTCACAGCAAAAACAAGAATTTAAACGAAAGAAAAATGGTAAAGGAAATGCGACAGCAGCGCTGCTAGCTCGCGTTCTCCAGACAGGCTAGACTC
The DNA here is from genome assembly GCA_026315105.1 of Locusta migratoria. Taxonomy (NCBI): domain Eukaryota; kingdom Metazoa; phylum Arthropoda; class Insecta; order Orthoptera; family Acrididae; genus Locusta; species Locusta migratoria. The sequence goes on from CM048744.1 coordinate 552,638,754, forward strand.
ACGTGTTAGGCCGCAGCTTAATGACAACCGCAGGACGTGCTACGTATCCAAAACAAAGGCACTCGACAACTTGCGACACTTCCTGCGCAGCTGTTAAGCACGTCGTTTTGGTGGCGCCAGTATAAACTAGAATATCCTGCAACCTTAGGCTACTCTCTGTATGCTAAGGAATTATCCAATTGCAAAAATTATTGGGCCGTATGAATAAAATAGAGTACCTACTTTATACTCTGGATTCCAGAGAACATGCCAAGGTTCGCATGAATAAAGAGAGTCGGTGAATATACTCCAACCGAATATGTAGTCGGTAAAACGGTAGGGGAAGTTGCTGATAAGAGAGAACGTTCTCAGATTTGCTATGAATAAGGCTACAGAAGTTTCTCGTGATCGGAGAACATTCTCCATTTTCTCAAGTGAGATCTATAGCACAATTCGAACTGAGTACCTTCAGTTTATTAGGTTCACGTTTTACTGCGGTTTTTAATAAAAATGACAAAATTTGTGTTGCTTAGTATGCAAGAAAGTTCCTTTATACGTAGGCTGGTCTGAAGAAACACGAGAGGAAGTAAAAAGTTTATGCAAATAAAAACATTTTGCTGATGAGTCGCTTCTTTCACAAAAATCATAAGTGTGGCACTTTAAACATTTTATATAGTAACGAGAGTGATGTCAGACGAGTTTTTTAATCACCGACGAAGAAATGAAACACAAGTGGTTTCAGCTGCATGTTTTACTAGTTTGTTTGGAGTGGATATTTACAGTTTTAAACAGCTACATAGCAAAATAATATTGTATGTTTTAAAATGGAGTCTGTCAGTAAGGCCTTATGACGTTAATTCGAAATAAAGTGCATACCAGGACATCACAACCTGTATCACAAGATAAATATTGCTGTAACACCGTGCACTGGAGTACTGTTTTCGTACTGTTATTGTTCATTCTACGCAAACCGGTTGGCCAATTTAAGATGCGTTTACATAAATGTTTGTATAGCTTATGGGACTTAACTACGGGGACATAAGTCCCTAACTACTTATGAACTAGGTAACACTAAGGACGCCACAAATATCCATGCCCGAGGATGGGATTCGAACCCCCGACCGTAGTGGCCGTGCAGACTGTGACTGGCGCGCCTCAGTCCCCTCGGCCACCGCGGCCGCCGCTTTTACACACTTCGTAATCGTAACTTCTGTTATGTTAGAAGAAGACACTACAGAAAAATTAGTAACTGATTATAAAGTACACTTACTTCAGCCATAATCGCTAATTTATTTTATGTTATTTCTTTACCGGTTTCAATGAGCTATGTCATCATCTTCAGAAAAAGTTACCATTTTCTCCTATTTGCAGTAAAATAACGAGTTCTCGTGAAAATGTAATAAAAGAAATAGAACATTGTAAAACTATTAAAATGCGCATTATTAAAACTCGCGTCACCATGTGGATCGTAAACTGCATGGCGCACTTAAAAAAAGTGTCAAGAACATACACAAATTTTCTATCGCACTCCATAGGCGTAATATGCCACTGATAGTTCAAAATGTGGCGCTCCAGACCGCTCGGCTACTCCCACGCTTCAACTGTTTAATTATATACCTAGTACTTCATTTAAAACTTCCGGACTCATAAGCCGTGGTCGATTTGTAAAACTTTCCCCTGATGTTTCATCTTCGGCTGTGGAAGATGTCTTCAGAGGTAGAGTGGCGAACTGCGATGAGAACTTGCAGGAGCGCCATATATATAGGCGATGCAGAGGGCACCACAAGACATCACGTGACGTCATCTACGACACTATCTCTGGTATTGCCAAAATTCTTAGCAGAGAATAATCGATAGTCATTCCGCTGGTGTAAAGCAGAAGTCCGAATTCTGTCTAATTTAACAGCTTCCTCTTTCCTGTTAAAATTATTGCGATGTTTATAGATCTCGATTGCTTCTCTATATGTGCACGCATGATAGTGCGAAGTGTTTGAGATGACACTAGTCTTATTAAATTTAATTTCGTGGTTGCCTTCTTGGTATACATGTTCCGCTACGGCCGATTTCTCCGTGTGCCCCAAGCGGCAATTCCTTTTATGTTCGACCAGACGAGTGTTGACGCTTCTTTTTGTAGTTCCAATGTAGAGTGAACCACAGCTGCAGGGAATTTTATATACACCTTGTGTATTCAACGGATGTCGTACATCTTTTGCAGACATTAAATGTTCTTTTATCTTTCCCGTAGGTCTGAAAATGGTTTCTACCCCATACTTGTCCATCACTTTTCCAATACGGTCTGTAACCTTATTTATAAACGGAAGAAAAACTTTCCCCAACTTTGGGCGGTTGTTGTTCCTTGTTGACATTGACTTTCTCCCTGGGACTAAGGGCTGTGTCTATTTCTTTGGTAGAATAGCCGTTCTTCTGGAAGGTGGCTCGTAAATGCTCCATCTCATCTTTTAAATAAGTAGTTTCACAAATTTTATGCGCCCTGTCAACGAAAGTTTTAACCATACCTAGTAGTCTGTTTTTTTGTAATAAAATCACATGGCTTATCGCTTACGAGCAGACCATTAGGTGTTATATTTAACAAAAAGTATCTAGTATTAGAAAGCTCTGACAGCGTTCCACGCTGTAACAGATGACAATACAATGCATTATTTAAAATTTCGTCGCAAATTGTGCAAATCCAATACAAAAACAGAAAAGGTTTTTGCATGACGAAAATTTTGTAACATCGTCAGAAGAACACAGTTTCGTAAAAAGTCAAATGTTTCTACATCTATGGGACTTAACTATTCTAGTCATCAGTCACTAGGCTTACAAATTACTTCATCACATGCTAACGGCAACAAATACACTCATGCCCGAGGGCGTAAAAAGTCCATATCTAGTCTTACATCTATGCTATTGCACAGCAAACTAATATTTAAATATAGTTCAGTTCTTCCTGAACACAAAGATGCCTACTCCATATTTGTACACTGAATAGTTTACCTGATTAAATCCGTTTCTAAAAATAGAAAACGATGTGGAAAAGTGAAGCTACAGAAGATAGAAACTTGAAATTTGTAGACGTTGTTTACCTTACACTGTAGGCATCAGCGATTTTTCGATATTCCCAAACCTAAGGGGTTGAATTTTTTTTTTTTTTTTTTTTTCAAACATCAAGTGTTCAAATGTTTATAGAGATCAGGGGACTCAACTAGGGGTCATCAGTCCCTAAGGTTACAATCTATTTATTATACTAAAGACGGCACAAACACCCATGCCCGAGAGGGGAGGGGGGATTCGAACCCCCAGACCGTCGGCCACTGCGGCCAGTGAACGGTTTTTTTGAAAATACGTTGCTATTCAGGCAATTTTTAAGCAAGAAATACTAAAGTTCTAATTTATAGTTTTGATTGAAATTTTAAAAACACGTGTTTCGATGTTTTTGGAAATTCAACCATTAAGCGGGTAAAAGAAGGGAAAATCTTTTAAGGTTGCTACTAAGAGTATTATGATGCTAGAAATGCGAAATTTGGATTTGGAACCATGATTAGAATTTTTTTTTAATGTGTTTTGGCATGTTTTGAATTCTACCATCAATGGTACAATAAGGGGTGGTAAGTTGTATCAAAATATTTGATTAGGAAAGCATTTTTAAAGCTAAATCTATGAAAATTTATATTTAGAAGTAAAACCAACCAATGCAGATCATTCAGTCTACGCGTGCGAAACAGCGGGAATTAGTAATGTATAAAGAAGACCATTCTGTGAAGACAACAATATAAACCTGAAATCAACACGACCGTCTCATGATGGGCTCAGGCCCGGTACCGGTAACAGCGAAATAAATTTATTTATAAAAATCTTGTGGCTGGTTGCAGTATTTATTTGCTACAGAATTATTAGGAAAACAGCTGCGGTGTTCTCTAACCAAAAATAATTGATAAAATAATCTAAAGTAACCTGTACATATGGTGATGTTGCCTGTTCACTTGACTGGATGGATGCTATGACATGGCCTGAAGCTTCTATTAATGTAATACCGAAAACGGTTGCATAAATAAAACAACATTAATTTACGGCTGTTGGTAGATATTACTTTGAATTAAAATTCCAAACTTTCAGTCGTTTCTTTAATTTAAGAGACCAGTATATCTACATCTACATAGATACTCTGCAAATCACATTTAAGTGCCTGACAGAGGGTTCATTAACCACTTTCATAACTTTTCTCTGCCGTTCCATTCTGTAAAAGCGCGCGGAAAAACACCTAAATCGTTCCGTTTTCGATCTGATTTCTCTTATTTTATTGGGATGGTCATGTCTCCCTAAGTATACGGATGCTAGCAAAATATTTTCACATTCAGAAGTAAATTTCGGTAATTGAAACTTCGCCAACAGATCACGCAGCAATGAATAACACCTTTCTTTTAATCATTTATATCCCAATTCTTGTAACATTTCCGTGACGCTTTCCCTCCGGTAACGGGATAAAACAAAACGAGTTGCCCTCCTCTGAACCTTCTCAATGTCTTCCGTCAATCCCACATGGTGAGGGACCCAAAATGGACAACAGTACTCCAGGAGAGGACGCAGAACTGTGATGTAGGCAGTCTCTTTGGTGGAGCTGGTGCATCTTCGAAGCGTTCTGCCAATGAAACGTAATCTTTGGTTCGCCTTCCCCACAATATTTTCTATGTGTTCTCGCCAGTCTACGTTGTTCGTAATTGTATCTTCTAGGTATTTGGTAGAATTTACGACCTTAATGTTTGACTGATTTATCGCGTAATTGAAGTTCAGCGGATTTCTTTTAGTGGTCATGTGTATTACTTCACACTTTCCTTTATTTGGTGTCAATTGCCAAATTTCGCACCATGTAGACATTTTTATCTAAATCGCTCTGCGGTTGCTTTTGATCCTCTGTTGACTTCACTAACCGATAAACGACAGCATCATCCGCGAACAATCTAAGGGAGCTATTCAGATTGCCTCCTAAATCGTTTATAAACACGAGGAAGAGTAGGGGACCCATAACGCTTCCCTGTGGAACGCCAGATATCACTTCTGTTTTACTCGATGACTTACCGTCAATTACAACGAACTGTGTCCTTTCTGATAGGAAATCGTGAATCCAACCACACAATTGGAGAGATATTCCATAAGCACGCAATTTCATAAGAAGCCGCTTGTGGGGTACAGTGTCAAAAGCCTTACGGATATCCATAAATATGGAATCGATTTGAGATCCCTCGTCGATGGCACTTAACACTTCATGTGAATAAAGGGCAAGCTGTGTTTCGCAAGAGTGATACTTTCTGAATCCGTGTTGACTACTGGTTAATAGGTCGTTCTCTTCGAGGTAGTTCATAATGTTCTAACAAATTATTGTTCCAAAATCCTACTGCAAATCGACGTCAATGAGATTGGCCTGTAATTTTGGGGATCACTCCTATTGCCTTTCTTGAATATTTGGGCAACTTGGGCAACTTTCCAGTCTTTGTGTACGGATCTTTCGCTGAGTGATCGGTTGTAAATGATAGCTAAGTACGGAGCTATTGCATCAGCATACTCTGAGAGGAATCTAGCTGGTATACAATCTGGCCCGGAAGATTTATTTTTGTTTAGTGACTTAAGTTGTTTTACTACTCCAGGAACATCTACTTCTAAGTTTCGCATGCTGTCAGCTGTTCTTGGATTGAATTGTGGAGTATTCACTTCGTCTTCTTTGCGTGGCTCTTACTAACTGAATTTTTCGTCGACGGTTTGAGCCTATTCGTGATGTCTTCCTTCCTCCCCTTGACTGTCCTGGAACGCAACTGGGCCGGCCGCGGTGGCCGAGGGGACTGAGGCGCTTCAGTCACGGTCTGCACGGCCACTACAGTCGGGGATTCGAATCCCCCCTTGGGCATGGATATTTGTGCCGTCCTTAGTTGTAGGTAGTTGATAAGTAGTTTGTAAGTTTAGGGACTGATGACCCCGTAGTTAAGTCCCTTAAGCTTAACAAACATTTGAACATTTGAACGCTACTGGCTACACAGATAGCGATGGCGGCCAGTGCAGCTGCCCTGGCCCAGACACCTACGCCTGGCTCGCTGCCCGCCTCCGCAACGCCTCGCGCTGCCGGCGCCACGGCGCGGATAATTACGCATTTAAATGAATGCAGAAAAGGCGTAGTTTGCGGGTGTAGCAGTAAGCGCTTTCCCGCCAAACAAGCACATAATTGCCTGCCAGTGATTAAGTGGCCCTGCAGCTCAGCTCGTCTCTCACGCGCACGCGGGCGCTAGGCTGCCGACAGAAGCCGCCACCCTGCCGGCTGCTGGAGGCGTTTGCTTCGCAGCTTCTGCGTCCAGGCGCCAGTTCCCTTCGCATACGATACAGCCCAGGAACAGATAGCTTTACTATTCCAGCGAAATTATGCATAAAACTAGTCACTGAGGCAATGGTTAGCAGGTGGGTTAACCTGTCAACAGCTCATCTAAAATGCCTGGCAGAGGAGTCGTCCAACTACTTTCAGACTGAAAACTTCATGGCAGATTAAAATTGTGTGCCGGAATCGGGACTCGAACCTAAGACCTTTGCCTTTCGCGGGCAAGTGCTCTACCGACAGAGCTATCCCGACACGACTCATGATGCCGCCTCACAACTTTACTTCCGCCAGTACCTCGCCTCCTACTTTCCAAACTTCACAGAAGCTCTCCTGCGAAACTTACAAGACTAGCAGTCCTGGAAGAAAGGATATGGTGGATACATGGCTTAGCCACAGCCTAAGGGATGTTTCCAGAAATTTTCAATTTTAATCTACCAGGAAGTTTCATATAGCGCACACTCATACTTTCAGACTATTTATCTACCATTTGTAGCTTCCTAGAAATTAAATAAAAAAATTACTAAATATTTTGTACTGTACTTTAACTAAAATTTGGTCAACTTATATAGTGTATTATGAAATTCTTTTTATTGCATACAGATTCTATTAGAACTGATTTTCATAAAAATATTTACGGCTGTACTTTCACTAATCACTGGTAAGTCTCAGTCTCTTAATTATTTTTTTTCGTGAATGAGAATTGCCTATCAGTTTTATAATTATTGTTAACTCAAGATCTTTCCTACGCCATAATACAAAAACACTTTTATGATTCCCCTCTGTTTGGTCTGTAGACCTACTTACGTAAACTACAAAGATCAGAATCATAATACTTTATTCCATCTCCGTTCAGGATCGTACCCCAAGCTGAAAAACGATACTTAAATTTTTAACTCAACTTCCGACCCTGAATCACTGAATGATTATTTATTTGAATTAACTAAGAATTGGCGGCCGGTGACTGCCAGTTCAGCGGCCGATGTTGAAGATGCTGCAACTGGAGCTAAAATCCTGAAAAACACGATATACTGTTTAACATTTCTATTTAATATCATATCTGAGATTTTACAGTCGTTTAACAGACCTTGAATAGTATTCGTAAGAAAAACAATCTAACAGTGACTCTCGAAAATTATGATCCTATCGCCCTTTCAAGACACGATATGACACGAACATCTCCGTTTGTAACTCGAAGCCTTAGTATTTTTGCACATTCTGAGCAGAATGTCGCTTGTCGAAATTTCGTAATTATATCTCACCGTAGTAATTATTGCCATCATGCCCCATGGGCGAGGGAGGATTTCGAACTCACGACGCGGGAGGCCGCGCGATCCGTAACGGGTGTACAGTATGAGCTGCACGTTATAAACACCTTCTCCTGCAACACGTGATTCCTGTTTTGCAAGAACAGAACTGTAAGCACACCACTATTATCATGCAAGTTGGAGCGATACTACATGTCGCTCGACAGATGAAAGATGTGCTTCGAGATACCTTTGCTGACGGCCTCATCATCTCTAGACGCTTTCATGATATATGACCTACTAGATCCGCCGACCAAAAACCATTTGCCTTCTGGTTGTGGGGATATTTGAAGGATCGTGTCTATCAGGATTGTATTCAGACTCTTCCCGATCTGAAGGAGAACACACTACACAGAATACGCTGTGGACAATTGTTAACGGATTCAGCATGTTTCACCAGTCGGGAGAACATATTGAACACATGTACTTGTGACTGTACTCTAATAAATATGTTAGAAGCACCGTTATCATGCGTTTGATTGTTAGTCCGCTATTCCTACACCCACATCACTTTCTGAATGCTTACAGCGCCATACTTTACCCTGGTAGCTGTAATTAAAAACCAAATTGTTCCTCTCCAAATGCTGATTAAAATTGGTATGATTTTAATTTTTATTGATTGCAACTTGACTGGGAGACTGAAAGAGAACGGGATTATAATTTCTTACGTCTAGTCGCTTTCTGGACGTGTGGGTTGATGCACGGAGCAAACGAAGGCAGTAAGACAGAGCTGCTGACTGTTGGATCTGTATTATTTTCTCAAAATTTTCTTTTAACATTGGTAATACGTCGCGATGTCTGTCTCGTTCAGAGAATAGTAGGTGAACGCTTTCAGATCGGGAAGCAGCAGTCAGAACTGAATTTGTAGTCGAAATATTAATTTTGAATTAAGGTTTCTGGGAAGCATTGACCGTGTTTGCAAGTTCGTATCGCTCCAGTCTGATAGATTCGTCCGTTATACGACATTCAATTCCAAGTTCATTAAAACAGCAGAATAATTTTTGAAAGAAGAAGATTATTATTTCTTCTTGTAGTTGCAATTATGGAGATCTAAAACTCATAACTGTCTAAACTTTCGTAAGTCCTTGTAATACACAGACGAGAACCAAGGAGGTTCCTTGACTAGAACATAACAAAACCATCCATACCCAGGAGGTTAGAATTTGGCCGACATGTCCTTAACGGCCCAGAAGTGAAGCCATTGTCGCGATATTGTGGAGCTAATAACATATGTGGTGACAAGTGTGTATTCCTACCATTCTGAGTTGAAAGAGATACTTTATGTTTAGGGGGAAAAAGTTACCTGCATTACCTCTGGATATGCAAGCAGAACAGGATAGTCATATATTTTATACAGACAAATTTTGTTGCAAAATTAATACTTAATACTTGTTTCGGTGTTTTTACTTCGACTACTTCTCATTTTTATTTTCAAGAGATATAGGTTTCGTTAAAATTTCAAAGACGTTGTGGTACAGAATGTCAGTATGAATATTTCATGTGAAACCTGTAGAATGAATTTTTATATGTATTCAACATGAAAATCCTCTCTTACATGCTGAACGTAAGATAATAATACAACTTGTTTCTATTATTATTGGAAAACTCTTGTTCTGCTTTGCCTGTGAACTACTAAGGCTGAAAATTTCAGTTCTTGGAAAGAATTTGGGTATTATTCCGATATGTAAGTCACGCTTATTGTATGGGATTTTGCGTCAATAAACCACAGCTATCTCGAAGGTCTCTATTTGTCAACGAAAGTATACTATATAGAGTATGTACTTACAAATGACAGTCGTTTAAATGTATGAAAGTTAACAGGGTAGAACAACACAATGCTTTAATCCTAAAACGTATCTCCTTGGCTCCGCAAGATGGTAGACTGGCATCAACCGACAGATAAGCTTGGCACAGCAGCACCGTCTCCTCTCATTTTATCCTCTTTGACCCATACAATGACAATATAATGTCTTTGCTATTTTTTTTTTTTTTTTTTTGCCCGGAATATTCATAGTACCAAAAACTACTATTAAATGGTTACTTTGCTTTGAAGTGAAAATAATATTAAGTGTTATTTTAATTTTATACAAGGAGAAAGCTAATAAATTACAAACAGTTGACTGAAAATACACAATTTTTAACCAGAGATATTACATGACATAAAGTGGAACTATAATTTTGGCCCACTTTATATTACGGTAGTGACAATAAAAAGTAGGCCTTTGCGATTGTCTTTTGACAGCTCGAAATTTAAATGAAAATAACGGCTTAACCATTCATCTGACACGAAAATTGAATAACCGAATTTGTAGAGGAGAATATTCTCTACAACATTGCTCTCTTATGTTTTTTTTCATATGTTGTATCGTTTCAAAGATATTTGCAAAAATGACGATTTTGAGATGTCTGTCTGTCTGTCCGTAACGTGTTCTCTGTCTTTAAGAGGAACCGTTCAACCGATCAGCACCAAATTTTACAGACATGATTGTAGGCCAACAGAGGGCAGAACCTCCCTTTTTCAAATTTTTCGGATAAAAAATACGGTAGTAATACCAAAAAAGCCGTTTCTGTTATACTTGTAATAGCAAACGAACCGTTCATCTGACACGAAAATTGAATAACCTGATTGGTAGAGCGGAAAAGTCTCTACAACTTCGCTCTATTATGTTTTTTCATATCTTGCATCGTTGCAGAGATATTCGCAAAATTAACACCGATTTGACGATGTCTGGCTGTAAAGTGTTCCCACTTTTTAGATCGAACTGTTCAACCGATCGGTACCAAATTTTACAGACATAATTGTTGGCTACCAGGGACCAGAAACTCGCTTTTTGAAATATTTCGGACAAGAAATACGTCAGTAATACCAAAAAAGCCCTTTTTAATGTAATTTTAATTGTAAATAAACCGTTCATCAGGAGAAAATTCTCTACAACTTTGTTCCCTTATGGTTTTTTTTTTTTTTTTTTTTTTTTTTTTTTTTTTTTTTTTTTTTTTTTTTTTTCATATCTCGTATCGTTTGAGAGATATTTGCAAAAGTAATGAAGTTTTGACACCCTCCACTGAATTAACGAAAACCAGCCGTTCGCAGATGTCACGTGACATTCCTCGCCCAGAGCTCTCTTTGGCATACGCCATCTTGCTTTGCGTATTTGATGATTTTCTTATTGTAACTTACAAGTTGTTATTTCAAAGTAATGGCGCACTGAAGAATTAAAAAACACGTCGTTCTTCGTACGATAAACGATAATCTAGTATCTACAAATGCCATATTAGCATCAGTTAACAACGGTCATCAATACTATGAGATTAAAGGACGCAACTTCTAAATGTTAGCTGTAGCGTAATGGGCAATGCGTTGGAGTGTGACGTTGAAGGTAAGTGGTTCGGAACCCGGCAATGTCTAAAATTCTTTTTCCTAAAAGGGTTTCAGACACTCTTATTAATTAAGTTTTTATTATTTAGATTATTATTTCGGTCCAAAATGTTTTCAAAAACTTATAAAACTACAAATCTCAAAATGTTCAAATGTTTGTAAAGCTTATGGGACTTAACTACGGGGTCATCAGTCCCTAAACTTACAACTACTTATGAACTACTTACGAACTAGGACGGCACAAATATCCATGCCCGAGGGGGGATTCAAACCCCCGAGCGTAGTGGCCGTGCAGACCGTGACAAGCGCTTCAGTCTCCTCGGCCACCGCGGCCGGCAAACTACAAATCTGAAGTGGGCCGTAAAACACGTCAGTGCAATTTTTTTTTTTTTTTTTTTTTTTTTTATTATTTCATCGAACTCCGCGAGTGCACCGATTATTGAACATACACACGAATCAGAGCCCGATCTGCAGCGCCCGGAACACGTCACTTTAATGATAGCCACCCTATACACGAGCTTCAGAAATTTTTCATCGCCCGTACATTCGGTCAAATTATTAACAGATAAAAACATGTAATCATCCCGCAACGTTGTCATATGCATCACGACCTCAGGATGCTAGTCCCGTGTTAATTCCCCAGTGCCACCACTCCTGAGCATGGATTGCGACTCATTAAAGGGAATTTCCAGAGTTCTGCGAGCAATGCGCAATTATTCACTTGAGCCCACTACCCCTCGCCCTCGAGGGTGCAAAACACTTCTCGCAATAAATCGCACAGTTTCCGACGAAAGCGGCCAGAAACGATTTGCGTTTCTAATCCATTAGCGGATGGAGCGGCGCCAGCTCCCTGCGACGCCGACAGCCGGCTGCCGTGTTGGTGTGACCACCCCCTCCCCCGCTTCACATACACGAGGGGTGGCACTCGCCCCACACCGTAACGGCGCTAGTCCCTGCCCTGCTCTGTCAACTGCCGAGTCGCTCCCTCACACGGGCCCGTGTCGACTTCTATGCAAAGACGACGTGGCCACATACCGACGACTGTATCGCCATCATTTGAGTCACCATCACCATCAATTAAGTCTTCAACACCCAATAAATACTACTCTAAATGGATTACCTTATTTCTAGAGCCAGAGATCCGCTGCGGGGAACGTGCCTGTCGCCCTACTGAGACCTTCCAATACTGCAGGCAATCTTTTTAAAAATTAATCACTGCTGTGAGTGTGAACTCGCAAAAAAAGTTAGCACCAGGAGCTCATAAAAACATTCTGTAATAGATTCGGTTAAAAAATGCTGTCAGTGTAAGGAGGAGTTGGACATTCATATATTTTAACGGAGAAAATGAATCATAGCCAATCATGAGAGTCACGTAAAAACATTCTCGATAAATCTACACCTGCACAAATACTCCGTTAATAACATTTAAGTGCACGACGGTGGGTTTATCGGACCGCTTTTATGATATTTCTCCACCGTTCCATTCTCTAATAGCGTGCCAGAATGAGGAACACATGAATCTTTCCGTTTACATATTTTTTATTGAAAAGATCGTGTCTCCCTATGTAGATGGGTGCTAACAAAAGATGCTCGCACTTGGAAGAAAATAAATATCGCCGTGATGAGTAACGACTTTATTTTAGATTACATTAGGTTAATACTTGTTCCATAGATCATATATACGACATTTCGTAATGATGTGGAATGTATCTGTTTAGTAAATGTTGTCTACACTTGACAGTCAATATTTTAACGGTTTTTCATTACTTTCTTTTATTTTTATTTCTTATTTTTTTATGTTTTATCTAAAAATTCATTTACATTGTAGAAGGAGTTGCCATTCAGAAATTCCTTTAATTTCTTTTTAAATACTAGTTGACTATCTGTCAGACTCTTCATGCTACTTGGTAAGTTACCAAAGACTTTTGCGGTATCATAATTCACCCCTTTCTGAGCCAAAGTTAGATTTACCCTTGAATAGTGAATATCATCCTTTCTCCTAGTGTTGTAGCTATGAACACTGCTATTACTTTTGAATTGGGTCGGATTGTTAATAACAAATTTCATGGGTGAATATATATACTGTGAAGCTACAGTGAAGATCCCTAGATCCCTAAATAAATGTCTGCAGGATGCTCTTGGGTGGGCTCCAGCAATTATTCTGATTACACGCTTTTATGCAACGAATACTTCTTTACTCAATGTTGAATTGCCCCAGAATATGATCCCATATGAAAGCAGTGTCACTCCCATGAACCACAGACATTGCCGAGGTGGGGTGGCTTGCGTGCCTCAACGATACAGATAGCCGTACCGTAGGTGCAACCTCAGCGGAGGGGTATCTGTGGAGAGGCCAGACAAACGTGTGGTTCCTGAAGAGGGGCAGCAGCCTTTTCAGCAGTTACAGGGGCAACAGTCTGGATGATTGACTGAGCTGGCCTTGTAACATCAGCTAATGTGGCTTTGCTACAAAGCTACTGCGAACGGCTGAAAGCAAGGGGAAACTACAGCCGTTACTTTTCCCGAGGACATGCAGCTCTATTGTATGAACATATGATGATGGCATCCTCTCGGGTAAAATATTCCTGAGGTAAAATAGTCCCCCATTCGGATCTCTGGGCGGGGACTACTCAGGAGGATGTGATCATCAGGAAAGACAATACTGGCATTCTACGGGTCGGAGCGTGGAATGTTAGATCCCGTAATCGAGTAGGAAAATTAGAAAATTTAAAAAGGGAAATGGATAGGTTGAAGTTAGATATAGTGGGGATTAGTGAAGTTCGGTGGCAGGATGAACAGGATTTCTGGTCAGGTGAGTACAGGATTATAAATACAAAATCAGTTGGGGGTATCACAGGAGTAGGATTGATAATGAATAAGAAAATAGGAATGCGGGTAAACTACTATGACCAGCACAGTGATCGCATTATCGTTGTCAAGATAGATACGAAGCCAACACCGACAACAGTAGTACAGGTTTATATGCCAACTAGCTCTGCCGATGATGAGGAAATCGAAGAAATATATGAGGAGCTAAAGGAAATTATTCAGACAATTAAGGGAGAGGAAAATTTAATTGTTATGGGAGACTGGAATTCGGTAGTAGGACAAGGAAGTGAAGGGAAGATAGTAGGTGAATATGGTCTGGGCAAAAGGAATGAAAGAGGAAGCCGCCTGGTAGAATTTTGCACGGAACATAATTTAGTTATAACAAACACCTGGTTCAAGAATCACAAAAGAAGGTTGTATACGTGGAAGAGACCAGGAGACACCGGAAGATATCAGATAGATTTTATAATGGTAAGACATAGATTTCGGAATCAGGTTCTACAGTGTAAGACATACCCAGGGGCAGATATAGACTCTGACCATAACTTGTTGGTAGGCTGAAACTAAAGAAACTACAAAAAGGTAGGAAAATAAGGAGATGGGACCTAGATAAATTTAAGGAACCTTAGGTTCTTAAAAATTTCAGAGGGAGCTTTAGGGAACAATTGACAGAAACGGGGGGAAATAAAACAGTAGAGGAGGAATGGGTAAAATTGAGAGATGAAATAGTGAAGGTAGCAGAGGACAAAATAGGTAGGAAGGAAAGACCTACAAAAAATCCTTGGATATCACAGGAGATACTAAATTTAATCGATGAAAGGAGAAAATATAAAAATGCAGTAAATGAAACAGGCAAAATGGAGTACAGACGACTAAGAAATGAGATTGTCAGGAAGTGCAAAATGGCTAAGCAGGAGTGGCTAGAAGGCAAATGCAAGGATTTAGAAGAATGTATAAATAGGGGAAAAATAGATACAGCCTACAGGAAAATAAAAGAAACATTTGGAGATAAGAAAAACAGCTCTATGAATATCAAGGACACTGATGGAAAACCAGTTCTCAGCAAAGAAGGGAAAGCTGAAAGGTGGAAAGAATGTATAGAGGGGCTCTACAAAGGAAATGAACTTCGAGACAATATTGTAGGAAGGGAAGAGGATGTAGATGAAGGAGATACTGTATTGAGAGAAGAATTTGACAGAGCCCTGAAAGACCTAAGTCGAAACAAGGCCCCTGGAATAGATGATATTCCCTCAGAGCTACTGAAGTCTCTGGGAGAACCAGCCATGACAAAATTGTTTCACCTGGTGTGTAAGATGTATGAGACAGGCGAAGTACCCTCAGACTTTAAGAAAAATGTTATAATCCCCATCCCTAAGAAAGCAGGTGCAGACAGGTGTGAAAACTACAGAACCATCAGTTTAATAAGTCATGGCTGCAAAATATTAACGCGAATTATATACAGAAGGATGGAAAAGCTGGTAGAAGCCGACCTCGGGGAAGATCAGTTTGGGTTCAGGAGAAATGTAGGAACACGGGAGGCAATACTCACTTTACTGCTTATCCTAGAAGATAGATTAAGAAAAGGCAAATCTACATTTCTAGCTTTTGTAGATTTGGAGAAGGCTTTTGACAATGTTGATTGGAATAAACTCTTTAAAGTTCTGAAAAAAGCAGGAGTAAATTATAGGGAGCGTAAGGTTATTTACAACTTGTACAAAAACCAGACAGCGGTTGTCAGAGTTGAAGGGCATGAAAGGGATGCAGTGGTTGGGAAGGGAGTGAGACAGGGTTGTAGCCTTTCTCCAATGTTATTCAATTTGTACATTGAACAAGCTATAAAGGAAAGCAAGGAGAAATTTGGTGAAGGAATAAAAGTTCAGGGGGAAGAATTAAAAACATTGCGTTTTGCCGATGACATAGTAATTCTGTCAGATACAGCAAATTAGGAATTAGATTAGGTAACGAAGCAATAAAGGAGGTAGATGAGTTTTGTTACCTGGGCAGTAAAATAACAAATGATGGGCGCAGTACAGAGGATATAAAATGCAGAATGGCAATGAGTAGAAAAGCGTTTTTGAAAAAGAGAAATTTGTTAACATCGAATATTGATTTAGGCCTAAGGAAGTCCTTTCTGAGGGCATTTGTATGGAGTGTTGCCTTGTATGGGAGTGAGACATGGACGATAAACAGTGCGGACAGGAAGAGGATTGAGGCTTTTGAAATATGGTGCTACAGAAGAATGCTGAAGATTAGGTGGGTGGATCGCGTAACTAATGAGGAGGTACTGAACAGAATTGGGTAGAAAAGGAATTTCTGGCATACCTTGACTAAAAGAAGGGATAGATTGGTAGGACACATTCTTAGACATCAAGGAATTATGAATTTAGCGTTGGAGGGAAGTGTGTGGGGAAAAAATCGCAGGGGAAGACCAAGAGATGGATACAGTAAGCAGATTCAGACAGATGTAGGTTGTCGTTCTTATGTGGAGATGAAGAGGCTTGCTCAGGATAGGGTATTGTGGAGAGCTGCATCAAACCAGTCTCCGGACTGAAGACCACAACAACAACAACATGAAAGCAGTGAATGAAAATAGGCGTAGTACGTTAATTTACTGAGATGTATATCACCAAATTTTGTAATGACTGATAGCATAAGTAGCACCTAAGAATTTTGAATATTCCACCTTAGCTACAGATTACTGTTCAAAGTCTAAATTTATTAATGGTGTCATGCCATTTAGTGTATGAAACTGTATATACTGGGTTGTATCAAAGTTTAATGAGAGTCCATTTGTAGAGAACCACTTAATAACTTCCTGATAGATATCATTTACAATTTCATCAGTTAATTCCTATTTGTCAGGTGTGATAGCTATACTTGTATCATCAGCAAAAAGTACTGGCTTAGCATCTTCGTAAATGTAGAATGGCAATGCACCAATGCACCCCAATGCATCTTTCATGTGATTCTCCCCTCCTCCCTACATCGCGATAATACAGAACGAAATGCCCTTCTCTGTTCTCCACATCCTCCGTCAGTCCTACTTGGTGGGGATCCCACAATGCGCAGCAATACTCCAAAATAGGACGTACAAGTGTAGTGCAGGCAGTTTCCTTAGTAGAACTGTTGCATCTTCTGTTGTGCCAACGAAACGCAGTCTTTGGTTAGCCTTCCCTACAATATTTTCTGTGTGTTCTGTGCAATTTAAACTGCTCATAATTGTAATTGCAGGGTATTTAGTTGCATTTACGGCCTTTAGATTTGAATGATTTATCTTATACGTAAAGCTTAATGGCTTTTTTTTAGTGCTCATATGGATATCTTCACATTTTTCATTATTTACGGTCAATTGCCACTTCTTGCACCATGCAGATATCTTCTATAAATCATTTTGCAGCTGCTTTTGATCTTCTGGTGACTTTACTAACCGATAAACGGCAGCACCATCCACGAACAGTCTAAGAGAGCTGCTAACATTATCTCCTACATCGTTTATAAAGACAAGGAACAGTAGGAGCACTATAACACTTCCCTGTAAAACGCTAGATATCACTTCTGATTTACTCGATGATTTTCTTTCTATTGCTACGTACTGTGTCTTTTCAGGCACGAAATTGCGAATCCAGTCGCAAAACTGGGGAAACATTCCATAAGAACGTAATTTTATTAGAAGACGCTTTCAATTTAAAAAAAAAAAAAAGCGCAGAGAAAAATCAGAGTACTGTATGTCGCTTCTAACCAGAAGCCGGTTACACTCACGAAATATCAAGCGGCGGTATGCTGTCTAACAGTCGGAAGCAGAACAAATAAATAATTATGGCTGCCATTTTATATTTAAGCGAGATGCAAAAATTAAAACGGACTTTAAATTACTTGGTTTAAGAAAAGTTCATAATGAAATTTGTTCTTATCGAAGAAACAATCCATAGTTACGAAACTCAACCTCCTGGTACACACCGGAAGAGATCTACGTTTGAAATCTTAAACAAAACAAAAATATTAATGCGGATTAAGATTCTCCAAGAGAAAAGTCGTACTTTTGTATTTAAGACTTCTTCGTACCGATACAGTTGACGCTGTATAGGCAGATAGGTCACTCACCAGAACCAAGTAGCCCTATGGCGGAAAGTAACGGGACTCATAGGAAAAACTACATCAATCGAATCACATTAAAAACGCAGTACATCATTTCTGCGTAACGCTACAAATATGTCTTTTCAATGATTTAGGACTACAAATGTTCAGATGTTTGTAAACCCAATGTACCAAATTGCTGAATAAACGGTCCCTAGACTTACCAAATAACTTAAGCTAAGTTATACTGAGGACAACACACACACACACACACATACATGCACGAGGGTGCACTCGAACCTTTGACGGGGGATATGGTGGATGTTCATGTTACACCACGCCCTTTTTTGCTAGGAACTGTTTGACGACATTGCCTGCGTGTGGACGAGTGTTGTTGTGAAGCGTGATCGTCCACCATACTCGCCTGATCTCACTCCTCCACACTTCTTCCTATTCTCTCCACTCCAACTCGGTTTGAACGGAAATAGATTTGATGATATTCCCGACAACCAACGAAACGTTACGAGGCTTTTGAACACCGTCTCAAAGGAAGATTTCGTGCAAAGTTTCCAGGTCACGTATCGTAAAACTCAATGCTGTGTAATTATCTGAGGTGACTATTTCGAAAGAAAGTAAGGTAAATGTAGTTCATAGTTCATCTACGTTAATGTTACAGGATTATTCATCGAACTTTGTTAGATGTTCAAATGTTTGTTAAGCTGCAGTGGTCATCAGTCCCTATACCAACATACACACCCATAAGCGCGCGCACACACACACACACACACACACACAGACACACACACACAAGCCCTTATGGTCAGAGGTTGAACGAACAGTGCTCTTGGCTGACAATTGGTGAGACGTCCAGACTCCAGAGACGGAGTCTGTACGATTTCTATCGGTATCGTGCAGCAGATGTGAAGAAAGCCATTGTCTAAGAGTGCTGAGCCGCTGACGCCACCCGTAACCAAGCCGGACAGTCTCCCGTCTCATACTATGACTAGTATTTACGATTCCCGACGATCGTTTCTTTTCTTATTTTTCTAAGTGTTCCAAAACATGTTCAAATGTTTGTAAATCTATGGGACTTAACGGTTTGGTTATTAGTCCATAACTTACAAACTACTTAAACTAAGTTTAAGTAACCAAAGGACAACACATACACCTATGCCCGAGTGGGGGGGGGGCGGGGGACTCGAACCCATGACGGCGAAAGTTCGCGCGCACCGCAGCACGGCACCTCAGTTCGCACAGCTATTCCGCTTAAGAGTTCCATTTCTATCTGATAGTTAACAGATTTCTTTCTAGTATAGAAGCAAATGTATACTGCCGTAATTTTGTAACAGTATGGTCACACCCACCACCATGAACAACTGACAATGCAGGTGGCGTCGCTTGCGTGCCTCAACGATACAGATAGCCGTACCTTAGGTGCCACTACAGCGGAAGGATATCTGAGAAGAGGCCAGACAAACTTGTGGTTCCTCAAGACGGGCAGCAGCCTTTACAGGGGCAACAGTCTGAATAATTGACTGTGCTGGCCTTGTAACATCAGCTAACGTGGCTTTGCCATACTGTTATTGCGAACTGCTGAGAAAAAGGGGGACTACAGTCTTCTCGAGGACATCCAGCTTTTCTGTATGGATTCTTCATAATGGCGTCCTGTTGGGTAAAAAAGAAAGGAATTTTGAACAGGGAAATGGGTTGAAGGTCATGCATGAGCAGATCTAATAATGAATACGAAAATAAGGATGCGAGTAAGCCAATATTCCAATGTTTGTGAAGCTTACGGGACTTAACTGCGGGATCATCAGTCCCTAACTGACAAACTACTTATGAATTACCTTATGCTAAAGACGCCACAAACATTCATACCCGAGAGGGAATTTGAACCCCCGACGGGGAACGGCCTCTCGGAATCGGAGTATAGCGCCTCAATGCGCTTGGCCACTCCACCGCGGCTGTGGGTAAGCATAGAGAAGCATTATCATAGCATAGACAGACACGAAGGCAACAGCTATCACAGTAGTACAAGTTATTATGACAACTAACTCTCCCAATGATGAGGAGATTGAAAGTATGTAGACTCAGGCAGAAGAAGTTATTCAAACACTTAAGGGAGAGGAAAAATTGATTGTCACAGGAAACTGGAATTCGGTAGCAGGAATAGTAAGAGGTGGAAAAATTGTGAATATAGACTTGAGAAAGAGAACTTTTCACAGAGTACAGTATAATCATCACAAACACTTGCTTTGAGAATCATGAAAGAAGAGCCCATATTCAGATTAATTTTATAATGGTAGGAGATTTTGAAACCAGGATTTAAACTTTTAGATTCTCATCTTAACATATTTGTATTAAAATAAGGAGTTGAAACTTGAATAAACTGAAGAAACCTGTTGTTGTTGGGAGTTTCAGAGAGATGGTTAGGCAATGACTGCCTGAAATAGGGAAAAGTAATACCGTATAAGAGGTATAGTAAAGGCTGCAGAGCATCAGAAACGCAGAAAGCTAAGACGTATTGGTTTTGAAACCAATTGAGGTTTTGAAACAAGGAAAACAGCTATGTAAATATTAAAAGGTCATATGGAAAACCAGTACTAAGCAAAGAAGGAAAAGCTGAAAGATGGAAGGAATATATAAAGTGGCTATACACGGGAAATGAACAGTATTCTAGAAAGGGAATAGGGCCCCTGCAGTAGATAATATTCCGTCTGAACTACTAATATCCGCCGGCCGCGGTGGCCGAGGGGACTGAGGCGCTCCAGTCACGGTCTGCACGGCCACTACGGTCGGGGGTTCGAATCGCCCCTCGGGCATGGATATTTGTGCCGTCCTTAGGATTAGCTAGTTCATAGGTAGTTTGTAAGTTTATGGACTGATGATCCCGTAGTTAAGTCCCATAAGCTATATAAACATTTGAACATTTACTAATATCCTTGGGAGAGCTATGACACCTAATGTGCAAGATATATGAGACAGGCGAAACAACTTCGGACTTCAAGAAAAACGTAATCATTTAACGAACAAAGACAAAAGCGCAGGCATGTGTGAACATTACAGAATTACTGGTGTAATGAACTTGGTTGCAAAATGCGAACACCCATCGGTCGCAGAAGAAAGGAAAAACTTGTACAATCCGACTTCGGTAATAAGTTTCTTAAAAGTACTAACACGTGACGTAATACAATACGACTCATCTTTGAGGATAAGAAAATTAAAACCTAGGTTTATGGCAATTTTTTCGTCTACTTGATTAAATATTAAATTCAAAGAATACTGTCCGTTACATTTTATAAAAAAGAAGGCAGATTAGGGTTTAACCTCCCGTTGATAAATGGTCATTATAAACGACGTACAAGCTTGAATTGGTTTTGTTAAGGATATGGAAGTATATAGATCAAGTACTTTCAAAGGAACATTTCGCCATTTGCCTGTAAGTTACTTTTTGGCCCACTTTAGGTTACGGTAGTAACACTAAAAGGGGGCCTTTGCGATCGTCTTTTGCCAGCTCGAAATTTAAATGAAAAAAAAAAAAAAAAAAAAAAAAAAAAAAAAAAAAAAAAAAAAAAAAAAAAACGGCTTAACTATTCATCTGACACAAAAATTGAATAACCGAATTTGTAGAGGAGAAAATTCTCTACAACTTAGCTCCCTTATGTTTTTTTTCATATCTCGTATCGTTTGAGACATATTTGCAAAAATAACGGAGATGTGACACCCTCCATTGAATTAACGAAAACCAGCCGTTCGGAGATGTCACTTGACATTCCTCGCATCTTGATGATTTCCTTATTGTAACTTACACGTTGTCATTTAAAAGCAACGGCACACTTAGTAATTAACAAAAACACATCTTCGTACGATAAATGAAAATCTAATGTCTACAAATGCCATATCAACAGCAGTTAACAACGGCCATCAATAGTAAGAGATTTCAGAACTCCTGTTTCCATTTATAGCTGTAGCGTAGTGGGCAAGGTGCTCTACTTTGACACGAAAAGTCGGTGGTTCGAAACCCGCCACTAATAAATTTTTTTTTCCTAAAAGGGTTTCAGAGACTCTTATTAATTAATTTATTATTATTTAGATTATTATTTTGGTCCAAAATGTTTGCAGAAACTTATAAAACTACAAATCTTAAGTGGGCCGTAAAACAAGTCAGTGCGTTTTTCTTAAGCACAATTGTCAGATATAAGCGCTAAAGAGGACGAGCTGAATATACTATAGCAGAAGTCTGATGCATTTTATTACGCTATGATAATTTTTCACCTAGCTACCCAAGAAAGAAAGAGGGCAGAAGGGTATTATTTTTAAAACCTCCTCAAGCAAAACACATTTTTTCCTTGGTCTACAGTACGCAGACTGGTTTGATGCAGCTCTCCACGCTACACTTTCCTGTGCAAGCCTCTTCATCTAAGAATATGTTCGGCAACCTACATCCTTTTTAATCTACTTACTGTATTCCTCCCTCGGTCTCCCTCTACGATTTTTACCCCAAACACTTCCTTCTAATGCTGATGTATCTTTGTCCCGCCAATCTATCCTTTCTCCCACTCATGAGCACTTTGTTGAGCACCTCCTCATTAGTCACATGATCTACCCATCTAGTCTTGATCATACGTCTGTAACACCACATTTCAAACTTTTCTATCATCCTTTTGTCTGAACTCCTTATCTTCCACGTTTCACAGTCCAGACAAATGCTTTCAGAAAGGATTTCCTATCATTTAACTAATATTGCAAGTTAACAAATTTCACTTCTTCAGAAACGCCTTTCTTCCCATAGCAATTCTTCGTTTTATATCTTTATTTCGGCGATCAGAAGTTATCTTGTTACCCAAATAAACTTTAAATCGCGAGCACTGAAAAAATACCAACAGACGCTTTCAAATCCGCGGAATATGATTCACACCCTAATTGCAGCCTAGCACTAATGATGGTACTACACATTACGGATGCCTTGACTGCAGTCCTATACAGTGAATCACGAAATATAAAAAATACTGTTATTCGAAGGATCATAATTATCGCATTTTTTATATAAATGGCAATTTTTGTCTGTTTCAGGCATGACCAATCAGAGGAACTACCCCGGTCACGTGACCAATGTGGACGCCCATCATGGCGGCGCAAGGTGACGCATTCAGAGCGCAACGATTTACACACCAGCCGCAAGATGTCGTTCCAGCGCCACAGCAAAGGCCCAACACAGCTCCTCAGGTAGAAACAAATATACATGCACAAATTTCCTTTGCACTAGAAGGCTACTTTATTTTGTCTTTACTTACACTAGAAATTTACTGTTAAGTAATCAATTATAAAAAGCACCAGAATGTAAAACACTCCCATGGCAGCAGAACAAAGGAGGGCCAATATGTTCTCACCAAAGATGTAATGTAGGAGAATTACCTTGTGGACTTATCTGCAAAAAATTAAAAGTGTACAGAGATGTACGTGGAAATTTTGGTAAACCTTCTCCATGAAAACATACGTACAGGAGCCAACTGTCATGATAACTTCACGATAATTTCGACAAGATCGGTATAAAAACACAGATTATGTAGAATTCTGTTAGTAAAGTACCCTCCGCCATGCAACATACGAAATTTTATGCAAACGATGACCTTCCTCTTTGTTTAAAGGTCAGGTGTGCAAAATTTTATAAAGATCGGAACAAAGCTGTAGATTTGTATGCAGTAAAAACGCACGGACGCATTCAAACAGCACTTCAGTTTTTGTCATGTTTTCTAGTTTTCGCACAGATTTCCCAAAACTTTCATTTGATACAAATCTTGTCCTGAGGATTACGAACACAACAAAAAATACCTAAATCGGTCGAGCTGTTCTAAAGTTATGGAGTGACCAAGATTGACGGATTATTACAATGTTTACGTGACATTAACGTATGTTCAGACGAACATACCAGAAATCTAGAAAATTTATTGTCCGATTTACTTGAAATTTTTCAAGCTACTCCTCCGAACATTCAGACAGAAGTGGACATACATGCATGAGAGGAGGAGGTGACAGGACGGTGTGGGAGGGGGCTACGGACAGAGAGGTGGAGGGGTAGAGAGAAGGCTTGCCAAAATCAGCAGACACACGGGGAAAAATTTTACATCTGCATTTACTGTATTTATTTAGCAATTCCGAAGCATTGTCGGGTTCGCTAGCATATAATAGTTCTTACAAGCATTCAAGAAAACTGTCAAATGAACTCTCGTAGTATCAGAAGGATTTTCACACTGTTTGAGTAAATCAAAACCAAACCGTCGTGTAGGACTTGTAACACTGCTCTTATATCTGCTTTCTCGCTGTATACCAGGAATATAGCATTGGAGTAAAGTCGAACAGTGGCAGACAACTTTACAGTATGATAATATTCATATCGGGAGTGCAGCCGGATACCGTCGTCAACTAAACACGATATTTCGGCAGACCAACTGGCTGCCATTTTCAGGTGAGTGCGCTGATACACTTACTCACCGGAAACTGAGGCAGAACAGAGACAGCGGCGCCTTTATACACCACTGACGACCCACGCGCGTGCGCGAGACCAAATTGAGACCCTCTAGGCACAATAGAACTAGTAGCGCGCAGTTGGAGAAAATCGGCGAAACAATGGGTCGAAACAAGACTAGTTAAAAGAAACAGCAGGTCAAAATGAAGACCGTTGTTGCTTAATATCAGATAAGACTGGGTTCCAAGTTTTACTTAGAGGGAAGCCTGGTCACTAATAATATTATCGGCCATACGGATTTCTATGGATTCTTTAACAACACATTCCCAGTAGCGGGAAGCAGGAGCAATCAGTTTAGTTTCATCATATAACATCTTGTGTCCCTCATTCAGACAATATTCAGCAACAGCTGACTTTTCAGGTTGAAGTAAACGAGTATGACGGTGGTGTTCCACACACCGAGATTGAACTGTGCGGATCGTTTAGCCGAATTAAGTTTTACCATAAAAACATGGAATTTTATAAACACCGGGTTTCCTCAGTCCTAAATCATCTTTGGCTGACCTAAGGAGGGCCCTAGTCTTTGGTGGCGACTTAAAACTACTTTTAATGTCAAATCTTCTTAAAATTCTGGAAATTTTCGAGGAAATATTCCCGACGAAAGGCAATAGACTAGTAATTGTCATCTAATTGTTCACCTTTTGGACCAAATTGAAACGCACGACAAATTTGTTGAGCAGTGTACCCATTCTGTTTAAAGACAACTTCGTGATGCTCCAGTTCTTCACCCAGATGTTCAGCATCAGAGATGGCATACTCACTAGAATACGCAAGACCCCCATATGTTGGTGTGGTGGATGACAGCTCGTCGCATGAAGATCGGTATGTGTGGGCTTGCGATACACTCCATGTCCTAAGGTCCCATTTCTGCTCTTTTGAACCAAAACATCCAGAAAAGGAAGTTTCCCATCGTTCTCTACCTCCATCGTAAATTTAATATTGGGATGGAGACAATTAAAATGATCTAAAAAATTATTTAAAGCATCCATTCCATGAGGCCACACCATGCAAATGTCATCGACGTATCTCCAAAAACAAGTAGGCTTAAGAAACGACGTCCTTATTGCCATGTCTTCAAAGTCCTCCACAAAAAGGTTTGCGACTATAGGGGAAAGAGAACTCCCCAGAGCCACTCCGTCAGAGTTCAAAAAAAGCATCATTAAAAAGGAAATACGTCGAAGTCAGCACATGACGACATAACTTGACTGTTTCATCATCGCCGGCCGCGGTGGCCGCGGGGACTGAGGCGCTCCAGTCCATGTCTGCACGGCCACTACGGTCGGGGGTTCGAATCCCCCCTCGGGCATGGATATTTGTGCCGTCCTTAGTATAAGGTAGTTCATAACTAGTTTGTAAGTTTACGGACTGATGACCCCGTAGTTAAGTCCCATAAGCTTAACAAACATTTCATTTGTTTCATCATCCAATTTATTACTAATTAATGACAAGGGATAAAAAGGGAAACAACATCAAAACTGACAAGCAAGTCTGATGGACCAAGACAAACTGACTTCAGCCGCCGAATAAAATGTGACGAGTTAAATATCTGATGTTCACACTTTCCAACATGAGGAGCAAGAACATAAGCTAAATATTTGGCCAAATTATAGGTAGGGGCACCCAAATCGCTCACAATAGGACGAAGAGGAATTCCATGCTTGTGAACCTTAGGTAGACCATACAGTCTCGGAGGGACAGCAACCTGAAAAGTCGGCTGTTGCTGAACATTGTCTGAATGAGGGACACAAGATGTTATATGATAAAACTAAACTTATTGCTCCTGCTTCCAGCTACTGGGAAGTAAAGAATCAATAGAAATTCGTATGGCCGATAATATTATTAATAGTGACCAGGGCTTCCCGCTAAGTAAAACTTGGAACCCAGTCTTATCTGATATTAAGCAACAACGGTCTTCATTTCGACCTGCTGTTTCTTTTAACTAGTCTTGTTTCAACCCATCGTTTTGCCGATTTTCTCCACCGGCGCGCTACTAGTTCTCTTGCGCCTAGAGGGCCTCTACTTCGGTTTCGCGCACGCGCGTGGGTCGTCAGTGGTGTATAAAGGAGCCGCTGTCTCTGTTCTGCCTCAGTTTCCGGCAAGTAAGTGTATCAGCGCACTCACCTGAAGATGGGAGCCAGTTGGTCTGCCGAAATATCGTGTTTAGTTGACGACGGTATCCGGCTGCACACCCGAGATGAATATTATCATTTATTACGCCGGGAATGTCTACGCAACAACTTTACAGTATTGTTTATATATAAAAGTCACTTACCTTATTTCTCGAAGGTAAATGTTGAATTTCATGTTGTCTAGAGATTTTTTCTTTTTTTTTGTATACATGATATAAAAATGATAAATGGTTCCGGATGTTAAGCAACTAAGAAAGGATGTTCTTCAAGTCAGATGGATTTTCTTTTATACTATTCATTTATTCACTTCACTTTTGGTTAATTAACATTACCCGCCAGTTTACCTCAAAGACATAGGAAGTACAAATACTTGCTACATAAACATATATTTTTGAAACATCTTTGGGCACAGTTCAGAAACGTTTACAAACATGTCCAGCTTACGTCACTTCAACAACAGAACTGCCCCCTGAGCTCTCTGTACATTTGCTTTTATCAAAATTACAAAACTTTAACAGTCAACTGTAGAACACTAAAAATTCTTTGCATACATTGAAATAGTAGATAAAATAGTGACATGAATTAAAATGTTATAAACCAAGTGGTTTGTATGGTTATACATTACTTAACATTAATGCTGCGAATGAAATATTTAAGTGAAGTGTTATAAATCGAAATACGTTAAAGTAACTACCTTGTATTCCGTGGTGATGCATTATAATCAAAATAAAGTACAATTAAACAACTACAAGCATAAACAACATCAAACGTAAAGTATTTTCGAAAATTGCATCACATTTACAAGCTACTGACAACAGACTTCAAAATCTACAACCTCATGTGAGATAACTGAAAAGGGATGTGCCATCTATTTTTACTTGGATTTTAACAAATTATATATCTAACAAAACATATTCTGAATCACATTTAATATCTGTTTACTAACTTCTGAAGTGGTTTTGGAAATCAAATAAAGCTCTGAATTATAACGCAACATATTATTGAAACATAAGGATACCGAGTGAATTTTTAATAATCATGTTAATACTTCGAAAAACAGGTATTGTTGACGTTTAATTATGGCTAAGGACTGCTTCAGTAGGCATGTTTGGTCTTCCGGATCGTTATAGCCTGTACCACGCATGTCAACTTCTGCATTGATGGCCATTCAAAATGCAATACCAAGAACGATTGAAGATACCACAGCAAAATACACTTGGGAGAACACGATTTACAAAGAATACAGGGCTGAAAATACAGATCCACTGGAATACAGGACGATGATCAAATCAGTACTGAATGTCGCTGCCACTGCCGGTGCACGCCTCGGAATTGAAGTGTCAAAGCTGATCGGTGTAGTGGCAGGTGCTATATCCAGGGACTTTATTCGCACCATCACCGACCAGTCGTTTGACACGGACGAGAGATCGTCAGAAATTGCAATCTGATGGACAACGAAGTGGTCCTGAATACTTCGTGCCACGAGTGGTCGAGTGGCTGTCCGCAATCTGTGGAAGGACAATTAGTCCAGTCAACGAACGAAAAAAAGGGAATAAATTTGTGTAGTCGCAAATGTTTGTGCCGTCGTAGGGAACACCGTCATGAACGAGGTACTAAAAGTGGGTGGGCGTTTAAAGGGACACTTTTTCCTTTTTTTCTTATATAAATCGAAAACCATTAATTCTAGCGAAAAAGTACAAGAGTACGAAATTAAACTTCATAAAATTTATACAAAAAAAGATCCTCTTCATAAATTCTCTGGGACAATATTTCGCAAGATACGCGAGAAGCAAAATGGGCAAATTCTTAAAAACCGATTTTTTATGCTATAGTGCTAAAAAAGTGCGCCTCGGCTGCACATTAGTGCGCCTCGGTTGCACAGTGGTAGAGTGCCAGACTACAAATCCAAAGGTCGCGGGTTCGATCCCCGCCAGGTCCTAGGATTTTTATCTGTCACTTTCTACTTCTTTCACCTCTGGCGGTATTGATCACGTGAAAATCACTACGTTTACATGCAACACATCTTCGCTGTCGTGTTTACATGGCATAGCCTGAATCGGATTTCCTGGCTCACTTAACATGGCGGCTGGAAAACAGCTTATTCAGTTCCCTACTTAGTGTGCACAATCGCTATTTTTATTTATTTAAATTTCATTCTAATATTTATACTTTTATTTCACATTAAAAAATATCATTCTTTCCATATGTGCCGAAAATTCGTAACAAGAAAACACAATCTGACAAGCCAAGAACGCTTCAAAAACGGTTGCGTTTACATGGGCAGGAAAATCAATTGTGGAACTGGAAAACCGCTTTAGAGAAGCGGATTTCCAGAATCGATTTTGAAATGTTTATATGACCAACCAAAAGCGGAATTGCGAAATCAGTTTACGAAATACGGTTTTGGGAGCCCATGTAAACGGGGTGATTATCTAGTAGCACCGTGATTCGGAACCCACGTTAGACTGTAGGTTCCCCTATAACTGGTTGGGTAAGTCAATTCGAAGGTCGGAGGAAGGCAACGGCATACCACCTCCAAACAGGACCATGCCTAGTAAAGCACTGTGGTGCTCAAACCAATCTTCGGATTGTTGACTTTTTTTTTTCTCCTTAAAGCTGAAGTAGTTTACGATCGAATAAAAATGCCAAACTACACTTAATAGCCTGATAAGATCTCAGGGGATACATTGTGCGCTTGTGGTGTGGCATACGGGAAGGGGAAGGGGAGAGGGTGGTTGGATGCGCCGTGAGGTATCAGGTAGGCTGGTAGACTGGAGTAGAGTCTTATGTGGCCGTGTGTCTCCCTCTGCTGTGAGAAATTCAGAGTTTTCTGGACAAGAAACACGGTGTTGTGCATAACTCCTACATGAAGAATACATAAGAGAACATTCAATTAAAAAGCTTCAGAGCGCCACCCTTTTAGAGTAACTGCCAACATTTGGATACGGTCGAAATAAAATTTTTGGGTACCTGGGCATATTGGAATATGGGGAAACGAAGCGGCTGATGTGGCTGCCAAGGCGGCCTGCAGTGACCCCAATGTCACAGTGTGTGCCATTCCCTTGCGGGACGTCTACTCTGTTCTGCGTCATAGGTCCCTTCAGTTGTATGAGGAGACGTGGCTGGCAGTGACAGGTAATAAACTGCGGTTGGTTAAACCAACTGTTCGACCGTGGCGAACCTCCTGCCAGCCATTCAGGCGTTTCGAAGTGACACTAACGCGCCTTCACCTTTGACCCACAGCTTTTTATTCCGTCGTGAGGATCCGCCGATTTGTGATGCTTGTGGCGTGCAAATCACTATACGCCACATTTTAATTGAGTGTATTTTATATCGTGCTGAGAGGGCAGCGGCTAATTTTGGTCATGCCCTACCCACTGTTTTAGCTAACGACGAGGCGGCTGTGACGAACGTTCTAAAATTTTGTGAACGTTCCCGACTCTGAGCTAAGCTCTTAGGCTGGAGGTGTTAGTGTGTTACAGGAGGGCTCGCTGATGCCTTTAACATCAGCGATCGGCACACCTCTATACTCCCACATTGTCATTTAAGAACTTCTAAGGTTTATACTTCAGTCTGCCAGCATAAATCGCTGATTTGCAATATGTGTTCGTGTTGTTGACAAGACCTATATTCTTCTATTTCCAGTCCTTATTTATCTAATGTTATCTAATTATTTTGTCAGGGAGCTAAAAACCTTGCTGTTGTGCGCCCAAACATACTATCCTATCCTTGAAATAAAATTTGTTTTTAAATCTGTTTGGTTTGTGCGGAAGCTACAGACGAAGTCTTTCATAATAAACAAAAGAAGAATGGCAATAATTTGCGTCGGGAAGTTTACAATGTACGATACTTCACCTACAACAATTCGATTATTACGATCTCTTCAGAGGAGAGGGAAGATGAATGGGGGCAGACACCATCGTGAGACGTATCCGTTTAGTGATGGATCTGCATCCTCCGGAAACTGATTCTAGAGAAATTATGAAGAGCAGCATTTTTAGTAAATTTTATGAAGTTTAATTTTGTACTCTAACTTTTGCTCTGGGAAAAATGTATTTCAGAAAAAACGTCAAAATGTAGCTTTAAACGCCCATCCACGCTCGATCTTACACCCCAGGGGTCAGGACTTATAGTTGTTCGTTCATGACGGTCTTCACTGCTACTCTACACAAGTTTGCGACTACACTATTTTTCGGTCTTCGTTGACAGGAATAAATATGCTCGAACACTTCAGAGAGATAGCGCAAGCCGGTTTGAACCAGCAATGCGTTGCAGAGAGGTTAAGAACAATCCAGTACCACCACAAACCGTAATATCGGCTGCGGGACCAGCACGGCGATACAGAAGGCAACAGCTCAACAATGAGAATGTTATTCATGGTTCCAGAGAGCTCAGAAGGAACCATTGTAATTGACAGGACTGGTCGATTCATTTAACCATTTAACGTGCATATTCATATTGCCTTTGCTTGTCATCAGGCCATGTGGCTTGCAGAATCTATTTTTTTTTATCTACATCTTTTGATGAATTGCACGCGGCATAATTCTCATTGAACGTCTGTAAGTGTTCTGCATGGACTTCGTTCTAACTCTCAGCGGACATTCTTAGCTGTTCTTTGAACCCCTGAGTGCAGCTCCAGAATGACGCAAGTGTCCAGAAACTGTTTATGTCAGCCTTATTTCTTCTTGGCGTCCAAGGAAGAAAGGAAGATTACGGGTAACTCCCCGACGACTGCGTGGTCATCGGATACCGAATTCATGATCGGATTTTTGGATAAGCAGCTGTGCCGTTTCGAAGGGATCATACAGGCGTTTTCCTCAAGTGATTTAGGAAATCCTGGAAAACGTTTAATCTTGATGGCCGGAGGTGGATTTAAACCACCGTCCTAGCGAATGCTACTCAAGTGTCTTGGTGTACAGTGCTACTTCACTGTAAACAGAATAAAACTGGCCGTGCACTTTAAGAATTGATTTGAATTCTGTGTAGCAAGTCTTAGTTTCTACTTTCTCTTGAACTGAGACCATTTTCGTTTGAAGTAAAACGATCAAACAACGAAATTGCAACAAACATTGGCAAGGAATAGGGAGTAACTTTAGGTCCTTACAAGCCCCTCTACGCCCCATTCACCTTCCCCTCTCCCGATCGTCAAGAAAAAAAGTAGGTAGTTTTCTTACAAGAAAACTAAGTGATATAACATTCTGTACTTCAGTAAAGGAATACGTTTTTAAAACCTAAAAAGCTGTCATTCGTATTACAGACTGATGTGGGCGTTTTTGGGTCTTTCTTCACCCAACACTAGAATCAGAGCTGATACAAAGGAAGATTTTAGGTAATTTAAAAACAGGGCACTTGTTCAAATAATTGTAAATCTATCGGACTCAACTGCGTGGTTATTAGTTCGTAGCTTACAAACTACTTAAACTAAGGTAAACTAACCTAAGGACAACACAAACAACCATGCCCTACGGGGGATTCGAACCCCCAACGGCGAACGGTCGCGCGCACCGCAGCACGGCGCTCCAGTGCGCACGGCTAATCCGCCGCGACCACTAAATAGTATTTAAGTAAAATGTATGGGTAAGACCCACTTTCTCTAAAGGTACAGTTTTTTAAAATTAACGTGTGGTACCTAAAGCAAGTGCTTGAAGCAAGTGACGCTTCACTTAAATTCCTCAAGTTCGTAATATATATATATATATATATATATATATATATATATATATATATATATATATATATATATTCCAACTATTTATAGTGCGCAACGGACTTATCTGACTATTTGTTGTACCCGAGGCTCCTGCAAGGACGACATTAACAGCATGTCACGTAGAAGTCGGAAAGATGCTCCTTGCCTACGTACAATCGGTGAAACTTTATCACTTATGTAAAGATAGACGTAGGTGACATCTCCTGTAACGAAAAAAATCTTAAAATTAACAAAGTGTAACTAGTGAGGATCAGTTCGGGTACTAAAGTGATGTCGCTGGTTACTGAAATAAAAATCTGATTAAAAACTATTTGTGTTTTTATTTAACATTTTTAGAAACCTCAAAGGAAATGTAATTATTATTGCTGTTTGGGGATGGGTGGAGTTCACCTAAAGCGTTCGCACACAATACTGTTAACTGCGTCGACTGCTGCTAGCAGCGTCTTCGCTGAAACCGAAAATAAATATTATCTGTCTTGATCGACTACTGCCGATCGCGCTTTTCCTGCGTCTTGATGAAGAACGACCTAATAAATGCTAGTCTGGCTATACATTGGCGTGGAACGTCAGACTAGCCCACCGCATCGCCACTCAAGAATGCGCTCGCAAGCGTTAACTAATGCTCTCTGTCTGCGTTCACGCCGGATATGATCTCGGCCGACATGATGATCAGGGCGCAATCGTTGTTAACTCTCCACTGGAGTTCCACACAAACTCTAGCAACGTAATTACAGGATGGCCACTTTTGTGTCCCAACTTCGTCGCCGCTTTTGTGTCCCAGATTCGACGTCGCTTTTGTGTCGCAGCCTCGTCGAAGGTGTCGGTGGCCGAGTGGAACGAGACCGACACAGGAACAAGGACAGCACGCTGGTGCAGGTACGGAGGGGAGCAGCCAGAAACTATAAACACTCGAGTAAATTAGAAAGAGATATATATTGCACAGAATGTAACAATACTTAACTTTTACATAGTACTGCAGAATGTTGATACATAGTTGTTAGAGGCCTGCCTAGTGCCTGTACAATAGCAAAGTCTTCACTGGTGCCTATCTGATTACGAAGGTCCTAACTGGTTGCTATCTCAGTCCCAAGTGACCGATCTCTTTCAGTGGTGGCCACGAGCGGGGTTGCAGCAGAGGGCGCTCGTGGCTGTCGTCGTGAGAACGCCGCGCCGTGCGTGCATGGCGGCGCGCGGCGAAAGTAGGTGGCGCGCACTTTGTACTTGTGCGACACCACAGCCACACGGACTAACACACACAGAGTGTGACATAAGTACAAGCATACACAAATGTTCTGTGACCCAGGCATGAAACGTAATAAAAAAAATGTTTTATTTTAAGCACAACCATTCATTTCTGGTGTGGTTACAATTAACAGACAATATTTTCAAGATTTTACCGGCCAATTTTGGCCACTAACTGTGATATAAAGTACCGGTAATTTGCAAGCCTTTGTGCACGGCGGTGTTCCCGTCGATATATGTCGAACGTAGTATCGCAACATAGCAGACAGTCAGGTGTCACTTTATGGCGACCAATAAGATTGCGTGTTTCACGTGAAGTACATTTGACGTAGTATTTACGAGAGTAATTAAACACTTTATAAACACTAAATAACAGTATTTTAATATGTTACACACTAATGCGAATGGAAACCTGTTGGCGTACGTTTAATATAGCGCACATTTCATAATGAATATCGAATGTTCGATATAGTGTTTATGAATCGAAGATTCGAAGATAAATAAAATTAAAAAAAAACTTCTTGTTTAACCTATACGTAACCTTCTTAAGGCTACGCTGCAGATCACTTTTTTCAGTCAAATTTAGGTTAGGTATAGGTTAATTAAGAATTTTTATTTTATTTTATTTTATTTATTTTATTACGTGAGGGCGCGTAGCGCCCGAATCTCCGGTTCAGAAACACTATGTCGAACTATCGTTCGATACTACGAAGTTCGATATATATCGACGGGAACACCGCCGTTCACAAAGGCTTGCAAATTACCAAACTACCAAGCGTTCAGAAGTAAACTCTTAACATTATCCATACAAATAAATCAGAATTTAAAACCACACAGGATTCATAGTGTTCCAAAGAACATACATCGAAGGTGCTTTCCCAGATGCATGAGGCGAAAAGGCAGAGGCAAGGGCAAAACACACGCGACAAGGCGAGCGTTCCGACGAGGAAGGTCGTTCCAAAACAAGCGGTACCGTCTGAAATCAATCCAGCGAGGTGCTAGCGAAAGCCAACAGATCCACGCTCATCATATTCCGGAAAAGCCGAGAGCAGCAGATGTCCGATGAAACCGGAAAGGACCGAGAAAGCTGACAGAACATCAAACTCCAGCGCAGGGCCCTCTGAACTCGCTCTACACCAGCCGAGGGCAGCTCTCCGAGCCCGTGGTATAACAAACACTTCTGCTGCCACACACACCCCGTCCACGGTCGGGGTTAACTTTTCTCCCCGTCCTTCAGTGTCGCCTGTCGCCTTCAGACTGCCGCTTCTCTCGCGTACCTCACGTGGCCCG
Organism: Locusta migratoria; assembly: GCA_026315105.1. Classification (NCBI taxonomy): domain Eukaryota; kingdom Metazoa; phylum Arthropoda; class Insecta; order Orthoptera; family Acrididae; genus Locusta; species Locusta migratoria. The sequence goes on from CM048744.1 coordinate 552,673,571, forward strand.
CCAGACACCACTTACCGGTTCCACCAAAGGAAAGAGAAGAGGAAAAGCCGCAGGATTCGATTTGGAGAGGCATTAAAGTTCAAGGCGAAGAAAACATTGCGTTTTGATGGTGACATTGTAATTCTGTCAGAAATAGTAAAGGGCGTGGAAGAGGAAATGAACGGAATGGATATTTTCTTAAAATGAGTCTGCAAGATGAACATTAGCAAGAGCAAAACTAGGGTAATGGAGTGTAGTATACTTGCGCATAATAGTTCGCGATCGGGAGCGCTCACTTTATTTCGCGGCTAACTAGTTCGTTCTTGTAGTTCGTCCGCTCCCAGTGACGGCTGAGCGGCGTGGCCTGCGCATGCAGGTGGAGGGAGAAGTTCCTCCACCTAGCTGCTTCATGCGCTTGCTGCTTGAGCCGCTAACGATATCACGCAAACCAGAAACAGTTTGTGGATAATTTCTCGCATTTAAGTTTAGAGTTATCTCTATATCTTGGCATTATGGAATTTATTAGTCAGATATTGCAGAGTGCAGAATACTTCTAAGTAGAAATTTTGTAGCACTGATGTAATCTAGCACGCAGACGCTAACCTCGAAATGGCTCTCATCAGCAAAGGCAAACACGTGATTTTTAATTCTGTTCGCGACCTATCGCACATATTTTAGTTCGCGACTTAATCGCGCATATTTTAGTTCGCGACCTATCCCGCATATTTTAGTTCGTGACCGATAGCTCTCATTTTAGTTCGCAGCTCGGCCGTGAAGTAGGTCGCTCTTTTTAGTTCGTCCGATCGTTTTGGCTTTTGCTACAGCTACTAAAACTACATCTGAGCTGCATCTCAGCTCGAAATGAGGCAAGAGGGAATCACGCGATTCTGCGCTCTCTCGCGTCCTCTCGCTGTTACCCGTCAGTCTTCGTAAAAGGAGCGGACGAACTAAGAGGCGAGGGATCTGCGAAGTAGTTCGCGTAGTTCGCCTGTGGGAGCGCTCTTCCGAACTTGTTCGTTCGCGAACTAGAGACTAGAGTGTAGACTAAGAAAATCAGGCGATGGCGTAGGAATTGGATTAGACAACGAAACAATAAAGGTGGTCGATGAGTTTTGTTAGTTGGGCAATAAAATAACATTCGACAGTCGCAATACAGGGGATATAAAATGCAGAATGACAATGGGAAGAAAAGCGTTTCTGAAAATGATAAATCTGTTAAAATTTTATGAAAGCATTTGTGTGGAGTGTTGCTTTGTACGATAATGAAACACGGCCGATAAATAGTTCAGATAGGAAGAGTATAGAAGGTTTCGAAATGTGGTGCTAAAGAAGTATAATGAAGAATAGGTGGGTAGATCGCATAACTAATGAGAAGGCACTGAACAAAATTGGGAGAAAGGGAATTTCTGGTATACCTTGACTAAAAGAAGGGCTCCTCGATTAGTAGGTAGGCCACATTCTTAGACATCAGGCAATCGTGAATTTATCATTGTAGCGAAGTGTGTGGGTTAAAAATCGCAGAAGGATACCAAAAGACGAATATAGTAAACAGCTTAAAAATATTCGGGTTGCCGTTCTTATGAGGAGATGAAGTCACTTTCTTACTTCATAATAAGAAATATAATTGTGTGGCTCATTGGATGCCCTCTAGACACTCCTGCTTTGCATTTTCTGTCGGTCTCATGTTTTTATTTTCTCCTTTCGTAAATTAAATTCAGTATTCCCTTTGATATCCAAGGATCTCGTAAGTCTTGTCTTTCTACCAATTAGGTCCTCTGCTGCCTTCACTATTTCATCCCTCAAAGCTACCTTATTCATCTTCTACACTGTTGGTTTCCCTCGTTCTTTGTCAATCGTTGCCTAAATTCCCTCCCAAACTTACTTTTCATTGGAAGAACACTTAGAAGATGCAACCGTTCAACTAAAGAAACTATCTACACAACTCTTATGTGTCCTACTTTTGAATATTGCTGCTCATTGTGGGAACCACACCAGGTGTGACTGACAGACAACTTACAGAAAGTTCAGAGAACGGCAGCTGTATTATCGCGATATAGCGGAGAGTGTGTCACGGAAATGAACACGAGTTTTAAAAAATAGCCGTTATTCGTTTCGACGAAATCTGTTTGCGAAATTTCTTTCACCAACTTTCTCTTCCGAATGCGAAAGTATCTTGTTAGCACCCATCTACATAGGAAGACATGATCATCATCATAAAATAAGAGAAATCAGATCGAAAACGGAAATATTTAGGTGAAGGCTGGATTGAAACGCAGACAGAAAAAATCCTAGATCCGATGGGGTTTCGAACCCGCGACCCTTCGGTTTCCAATCTACGGCTTTAATACGAGACCATTGGGCCCCAAGCAGGATAAGGAATATTTAAACGAAATTTAGTTGGAATCTGTTCAGTGGTTTAAGAGGAGATGTGCAACTGTTTCGGGTGATGCTTCAACTTTTCACGCATTTCATTGTTTATCTACATCTACATCTGCATAGATACTTTGCAAATCAGATTTAAGTGCCTGGCAGAGGGTTCATTAACCACTTTCATAACTCTTCTCTACCGTTCAATTCTCGAATAGCGCCCGGGAAGAAAGAACACCTAAATCGTTCCGTTTTCGATCTGATTTCTCTTATTTTATTGGGATGGCCATGTCTCCCTAAGTAGGTGGGTGCTAGCAAAATATTTTCACATTCAGAAGTAAAAGGCGGTGATTGAAACTTCGCAGACAAATCACGCCGCAATGCATAAGGTCTTTCTTTTAATGATTTCCACCCCAATTCGTGCAACATTTCCTTGACGCTTTCCCCCCCGTAACGTGATAAAACAAAACGAGCTGCCCTTCTCTGAACCTTCTCAATATCTGCCGTCAGTCCCACCTGGTGAGGGTCCACCAACGGGCAACCGTACTCCAGGAGAGGACGCACAAATGTGATGTAGGCAGTCTCTTTGGTGGAGCTGGTGCCTCTTCGAAGTGTTCTGCCAATGAAACGTAATCTTTGGTTCGCCTTCCCCACAATATTTTCTATATGTTCTCTCCAGTCTAAGTTGTTCGTAGTTGTAACTCCTAGGCATTTAGTAAAATTTACGACCTTAAGGTTTGACTGATTTATCGCGTAATTGAAGTTCAGCGGATTTCTTTTAGTGGGCATGTGTATTACTTAACACTTTTCTTTATTTAGTGTCAATTGCCAATTGTCGCACCATGCAGAAATTTTGTCTAAATCGCTTTGCTGTTGCTTTTGATCCTCTGTTGAGTTCACTAACCGATAAACGACAGCATCATCCGCGAACAGTCAAAGGGAGCTACTCAGATTGTCTCCTAAATTGTTTATAAGCATGAGGAAGAGTAGGAGACCTATAACGCTTCCCTGTGGAACGCTAGATATCACTTCTGTTTTACTCGATGACTTACCGTCAATTACAACGAACTGTGTCCTTTCTGATAGGAAATCGTGAATCCAATCGCACAATTGTGGAGATATTCCATAAGCACGCAATTTCATTAGAAGCCGCTTGTGGGGTACAGTGTCAAACGCCTTCCGGAAATCCAGAAATATGGAATCGATTTGAGATCCCTTGTCGATGGCACATAAAACTTCATTTGAATAAAGGGCAAGCTGTGTTTCGCAAGAGCGATACTTTCTGAATCCGTGTTGACTATTGGTTAATAGGTCGTTCTCTTCGAGGTAGTTCATAATGTTCGAACAAAGTATATGTTCCAAAATTCTACTGCTAATCGACGTCAATGAGATTGGCCTGTAATTTTGGGGATCACTCCTATTGCCTTTCTTGAATATTGGAGTAACTTGGGCAACTTTCCAGTCTTTGGGTACGGATCTTTCGCTGAGTAATCGGTTGTAAATTATAGCTAAGCACAGAGCTATTTCATCAGCATACTCTGAGAGGAATCTAGTTGGTATACAATCTGGCCCGGAAGATTTATTTTTGTTTAGTGACATAAGTTGTTTTACTACTCCAGGAACATCTACTTCTAAGTTTCGCATGCTGTCAGCTGTTCTTAGATTGAATACTGGAGTGTTCACTTCGTCTTCTTTAGTGAACGAATTTCGGAAAGCTGTGTTTAGTACTTCTGCCTTAGCAGTACTGTCATCGGTAGTATTACCATTGCTATCGCGTAGTGAAGGTATTGTTTGTGTTTTGCCGCTAGTGTACTTCATATATGACCAGAATTTCTTCGGATTTTCTGCAAGATTACGAGACAGGATTTCGTTGTGGTAACTAATATAAGATTCTCGCATTGTAGTCCGCGCTAGGTTGCGAGTTTCAGTGAAAGATTGCTAGTCTTGCGGATTCTGTGTCTTTTTTAATTTTGTATGCGTTTTCTTTGTTTCTGCAACAGTAATCTGATGCTTCAACTTTTCACGCATTTCATTGTTTATGACGTCATATCTCCTTAACTATGTGCTGTACGTGATTCTTACACTCGCAGTGACCTTCCTCTTGATTTGAAGGTCACCTGTGCAAAATTTTATTAACACGGGGACAAAACTGTAGATCTGAATGCAATGCAAACACATAAACCCAAAACATACGGTCACACTATGTATAAAGATGTAATCGCGCTTTCCCATATTCCGGCCTCGTGGCACCTCTGCGGCGCCAGACAGCGAGGCCGTGCAGCGGGGTGGCAAGCAGAGTCGCCCGCTAAGCCGTGAGCTCTGCCAGAAGCAGCCGAACATGCCAGCAGCGGCCGCAATCTGGGCGCCACCGCCTGGCTTAGCCTGCATTAGCCGCAGCTGCCTCTCACAGTCCACTGTGCGCACTCCGGGATTTCATTCACCCGTCTCCACATGCAGCGCATCGCTTCCTACAGCACACGCGCTGACGCCGCTAGTCTCTGCCGCGATATCGAGAACGTATATGACCGTGCATGGCATCCAGCTCTCCTTTTCAAACTCTAGACCTACGCCCTTCCTCTTAATTATGTCCACCTTTCTCTCCAACGCCCCATTCTATGTCACTGTCAACAACTCCGACTCCAGTTTGTTCCACCCCTCGTCGGGGTGCCCCAAGGCTCCGTCCTGTCTCCTCTCCTCTACCTTCTGTTTACTGTAGACATGCTCCAACCCGCGCCTCCGGTACATTTTCTTCAGTATGCTGATTAAACTGCCTACCTTGCCATCGTCCCCTCCCTCCAATGCTCCCAAGACTTACTCCAACAGTTCCTTTCCCAATTTTCCTCTTCGTGTAACCAGCTCCTCACCGTCATCTCCGATAAATCCAAGGCTATCCTCATATGTAGCAATTTTATCTTCCGCTTCCACAACTTTCATCTGACCTTAGATGACCGCAGCAACCTTACCCCACCCTCAAATACCTCAGCCTCTCCTTGACTACCCACCTAAAGACGATCCACAAACAGCCCATACCTGACTCTGAATCAAAGTCATTGCCAGCCAGACATGGGGTCTTCAACCAACCAGCATTCTCTACACCTACGGTTCCATCTTGTGTCCCGTCCTCTGCATCTTCAACCCTACCTGGATCTCTGCATCCACACCTTCTATAAAGTCCTCTCCAGATCCTCGAATGCTATGCACTCCGCTTTGCATACCGTATCCGTGTTTCGTACCCCAGCTGTATCATGCGCAAGTCATCCCGTTTCCTCACCTTCTCAGATTCCTTGTATCACGAAGACTTCAACACTGTTAAAAAGGATCAACCACTGTCTCGACTCGGACCTGCTATGGGAAGATAATGCGGGTGAAGGGATGGGGGAGCACAAAAGGCAGGACTGTGGGGGCAGAAGGTCGAAGGGGAGTACAAGGGCTCTGGGACGATAGGAGGAGGGGGAATGAGATGGGAAGAGGAGACTGATTTACAAAGAGAGGGAAGGGGCGGGGCAAGGTTAAAGTTGATAGGAAGGATAGATATCAGGAAGGAGAGCATCATCCTGGAGGGGGAAGTGACGGAAGTAGCCTTGGGATAGGAAACTGAGGACGTGAAGATGCAAGGTTGGTGGAGACGTAGCAGAGGCCCAGGATTGGTTGGGTAGAGAAGCGTATAGGAAATTAAAATTTAAATAGAGTTTCTACTTAATGAATCTCGATCCAAGTTGACCTAACTTGTCCAAAAAGATTACCAAACTTGAAAAAACAGGCTCAAAACAAAAAGTGTTAAATTAGAAATTTGTAGGGCTTAAAACCAAACACCACTCCCATGAACCACAGACATTGCCGAGGTGGGGTGGCTTGCGTGCCTCAACGATACAGATAGCCGAACCGTAGGTGCAACCACAGCGGAGGGATATCTGTGGAGAGGCCAGACAAACGTGTGGTTCCTGAAGAGGGGCAGCAGCCTGGGCAGGGACAACAGTCTGGATGATTGACTGAGCTGGCCTTGTAACATCAGCTAATGTGGCTTTGCTACACAGCTACTGCGAACGGCTGAAAGCAAGGGGAAACTACAGCCGTTACTTTTCCCGAGGACATGCAGCTCTACTGTATGAACATATGATGATGGCATCCTCTCGGGTAAAATATTCCGGAGGTAAAATAGTCCCCCATTCGGATCTCCGGGCGGGGACTACTCAGGAGGATGTTGTCATCAGGAAAGACAATACTGGCGGCATTCTACGGATCGGAGCGTGGAATGTTAGATCCCTTAATCGGGTAGGAAAATTAGAAAATTTAAAAAGGGAAATGAATAGGTTGAAGTTAGATATAGTGGGGATTAGTGAAGTTCGGTGGAAAGAGGAACAGGATTTCTGTTCAGGCGAGTACAGGATCATAAATACAAAATCAGTTGGGGGTGTTACAGGAGTAGGTCTGACAATGAATAAGAAAATAGGAACGCGGGTAAACCAACACCGACCACAGTAGTACAGGTTTATATGCCAACTAGCTCTGCAGATGATGATGAGATCGAAGAAATATATGAGGAGCTAAAGGAAATTATTCAGACAATTAAGGGAGAGCAAAACTTAATTGTTATGGGAGACTGGAATTCGGTAGTAGGACAAGCAAGAGAAGGGAAGATAGTAGGTGAATATGGTCTGGGCAAAAGGAATGAAAGAGGAAGCCGCCTGGTAGAATTTTGCACGGAACATAATTTAGTTATAACAAACACGTGGTTTAAGAATCACAAAAGAAGGTTGTATACGTGGAAGAGACCAGGAGACACCGGGAGATACCAGATAGATTTTATAATGGTAAGACATAGATTTCGGACCCAGGTTTTAAACTGTAAAATATACCCAGGGGCAGATATAGACTCTGACCATAACTTGTTGGTTATGAACTGTAGGCTGAAACTGAAGAAACTACAAAAAGGTAGGAAAATAAGGAGATGGGACCTGGATAAATTGAAGGAACCTGAAGTTCTTAAAAAAATCAGAGGGAGCTTTAGGCAACAATTGACAGAAACGGGGGGAAATAAAACAGTAGAGGAGGAATGGGTAGCATTGAGAGATGAAATAGTGAAGGCAGGCAAGACCTACCAAAAATCCTTGGATATCAGAGGAGATACTAAATTTAATCGATGAAAGGAGAAAATATAAAAATGCAGTAAATGAAAGAGGCAAAATGGAGTACAGACTCTGATGGAAACCAGTTCTCAGCAAAGAAGGGAAAGCTGAAAGGTGGAAAGAGTATATAGAGAGGCTCTATAAAGGAAATGAACTTAGCGGCAATATTGTAGAAGGGGGAGAAGAAATAGATGAGAATGAAATAGGAGATACTATACAGAGAGATGAATTTGACAGAGCACTGAAAGACCTAAGTCGAAACAAGGCCCCTGGTGTGGATGATATTCCCTCAGAGCTACTGAAGTCTTTCGGAGAACCAGCCATGACAAAATTGTTTCACCCGGTGTGCAAGATGTATGAGGCAGGTGAAGTACCCTCAGGCTTTAAGAAAAATGTTATAATCCCCATTCCAAAGAAATCAGGTGCAGACAGGTGTGAAAACTACAGAATAAGTCAGGGTTGCAAAATATTAACATGAATTATCTACAGGAGAATGGAAAAGCTAGTAGAAGCTGACCTCGGGGAAGATCAGTTTGGGTTCAGGAGAAATGTAGGAACACGGGAGGCAATACTCACTTTACGGCTTATCCTAGAAGATAGATTAAGAAAAGGCAAACCTACATTTCTAGCTTTTGTAGATTTGGAGAAGGCTTTTGACAATGTTGATTGGAATAAACTCTTTCCAATTCTGAAGCAAGCAGGAGTAAAATATAGGGAGCGTAGGGTTATTTACAACTTGTACAAAAACCAGACAGCGGTTGTCAGAGTTGAAGGGCATGAAAGGGATGCAGTGGTTGGAAAGGGAGTAAGACAAGGTTGTAGCCTTTATACAATGTTATTCAATTTGTACAATGAGCAAGCTATAAAGGAAAGCAAGGAGAAATTTGGTGAAGGAAGAAGTTCAGGGTGAAGAATTAAAAACATTGCGTTTTGCCGATGACATAGTAATTCTGTCAGATACAGCAAAGGACCTGGAAGAGCAATTGAATGGAATGGACAGTGTGCTGAAAGTTGCATATAAGATGAACATTAACAAGAGCAAAATTAGGGTAATGGAGTGCAGTGTAAGAAAATCAGGCGATGCTGAAGGAATTAGATTAGGTAACGAAGCAATAAAGGAGGTAGATGAGTTTTGTTACTTGGGCAGTAAAATAACAAATGATGGGCGCAGTACAGAGGATATAAAATGCAGAATGGCAATGGGTAGATAAGCGTTCTTGAAAAAGAGAAATTTGTTAACATCGAATATTGATTTAAGCCTAAGGAAGTCCTTTCTGAAGGCATTTGTATGGAGTGTTGCCTTGTATGGGAGTGAAACATGGACGATAAACAGTGCGGACAGGAAGAGGATTGAGGCTTTTGAAATATGGTGCTACAGAAGAATGCTGAAGATTAGGTGGGTGGATCACGTAACTAATGAGGAGGTACTGAACAGAATTGGGGAGAAAAGAAATTTCTGGCATACCTTGACTAAAAGAAGGAATAGATTGGTAGGACACATTCTTAGACATCAAGGAATTGTGAATTTAGCGTTGGAGGGAAGTGTGTGGGGTAAAAACCGCAGAGGAAGACCAAGAGATGGATACAGTAAGCAGATTCAGACAGATGTAGGTTGTCGTTCTTATGTGGAGATGAAGAGGCTTGCTCAGAATAGGGTATTATGGAGAGCTGCATCAAACCAGTCTCCGGACTGAAGACCACAACAACAACAACAACAACAACAACAAAACCAAACAACCTGAAGGACTTTTATAAATAGCAATAGAGAGAGAGAGTGTTTTGAGCCCTACTGCTTATCAACAGCTTCGATAGGATCTCGTTTGAAACATTTCATATAAATTAATTTTCAGGATATATTTATTCTTTTTAAGGCGTTTTCGACAATTGGCTAGATCTTCTCAGGGGATCTACCTACACTATCTACTAGCATATTTTCTTCGTAAATAGTTGCAATTCCATACTATTAAGCAATTTGTTAGATTTCCGGTTATGGATTAGGAAAATAAATCGCAGATATCTTTTACGAAATTCAATAACGATAATGTTTTTCTACAACCGTCTGGAACCGAGTCATTTTTTTCTTTTAAAAATATAGTGGACTGAATTAGTTATTTAAAGCAATGAGCTTTAAGGAAGTTGCATAATAGTTTTATTTTCATGTAATATATTGGACAGGTTTATCTGGCCATATAAAGCATTTTTCTTACCAGGAAAATCGGAACTACAGTTTAATGTGGAATCCGAACCATGTGTCGCTGAGAGGTGGAGGTGGATCGTGATTCGACAGAGCTTCGAACCCGTGGCCCTTCGGTTTCCAGTTGCGCGCTTTACTCCGAGACCACCACGTCCGACTTTTTTAAAAAACAGTTTTATTTAAGTAGCCCATCGATCGAAAATTTTCCCTAAAGAAACTCAGCGATAATGACCTTTTTTATTGTTCGCCTTTGCTTGGACCGGGAGGTATTCTTGCGTTCGGTCGCCGCCTTTGTGTAGATTCTTCCCCGCTGAGACATGACAGCGCTTCCCAGCAGATGTATAGCGCTCAACAATGGACTCCCGCAAGGCTCTGTATTGGCCCCCTTAATATTTACCTCGTACACTGCAGATGTTCCAGACACAGCTTCCCTCAACTTTATATATGCGGACGATATGACAATAGCTTATCAAAGTAAAACTTTCGAAGAAATAGAACAAAAAATTAACGAAGATCTAAACCTGCTACACCGATATTACACTAAATGGTATCTTCAACAAAATCCAGACAAAACAGTCAGTGTAAAGACGTATATCAATAACAGAGAAGCCAAAAGAAAGCTGAACATCTACATGGATAATCAGGTAACATGAAGGTAACCCTCGGTACCTTGCAGTAAAGCACGTCGAACTCTAACGTATTGAGTCCAAATGGAGGATACAAAACCAAAACTGAAAGCTAGAAATGCCATCCTTTGCAAACTCAAATGAACTACTTGAGGTGTGATGGAAATACTTGAGCCTTGGCAGTGGTGTAGCGTGGTCGAGTACTGTGCACCTGTATGGGCCAGAAGTGCACTTGTATCAAAAATCGATATTCAACTACGAGAAGCCCTGAGGAACTCTTATTGTTAGACCTACATCCATATTATGGTTACCTGTACTAACTAAGAAGCACCACCTGAAATTAAAAGACAGTTACTATCCAGAGAGCATACTAAACTACTGTCGAACCAAAAACTTCCCAATCACCAGGACTTTAGAGCAAAACAACCGCTCGAAGCCAAGTCCACCTCTGTGGAAACTGTATCCTTTGATACAGCAAAGGAATGGAGAACATTATGGAGTAGAAGCACAGTGAAGAACAGAAGCCGGGTTGCTGATCCAATCGTACCAGTAGAGGGCTTTCATCTTTCGAAAAAATGATTGACTATCCTAAACAGTGGAAGGACGGTCGTCGGAAGGTGCAAGTAGATGAAAACATAAGGCTTTTTGAACGACCCTCAGTTAGAGTGTGGACTCTTCCCATCAATGTACCACCTAGTTTTGAATGGTGAATTGCTTAAAATAATAAGTCTTATTGTATAAAAATTTTGAATTATGAAACACTAATTGCGTCTCATTTCATGTTGTAATCCCTTTTTACTATTTCGCCTTTTAAATGCCGAACGAATAATAATAATACGAGGGGCATTTGAAAAGTCCATGCAAAAATAAAAACTACTAACGTGTTTGAGGAAAACCATTTTTATTTTTGAAAATAGTCTCCTTTTAGACTTATATACTTCGTCCAACCCTGTTCGAACTTATTGATCCCTTCCGCATAACAGGTATTGTCCAAGCCTGCAAAACAGCTATCATCTCCTCGTTTGAATGAAATCTTCGTTCCACCAGCCATTTCTTCAAATTGAGGAACAAACAGTAGTCCGAGGGAGACAATTCTGGAGAATAGGGGGGATGTGAAACGAGTTGGAATCCTATTTACAATAATTTTGCGTCCACAACTGCTGAGATGTTTGCTGGTGCATTATCGTGATGAAAAAGGACATTTTGTGTGCAAATCCCCGCGTTTTTCTTGCAGCTCGGTTTTCAATCGGTCCAATATCGATGAATAATATGCACCCATAATAGTTTCACCCTGTTCCAGATAGTCGATAAGGATTATCCCTTGTAAATCCTAAAAGACCATCGGCATAACCTTTCCGGCTGAAGGACCGATCTTCACCCTTTTTTTTTTTTTTTTTTTTTTTTTTTTTTTGTGCAGATTCTCCCTTGGTAACCCATTGTTTAGGTTGTTGTTTGGTCTCAGGAGTAATGTATCCATGTTTCATCCACAGTGACGAAACGACGCTTTACGTCCAGCGGATTCTTCCTGAACAGCTGCAAACTTTCGTTGTAACAGTTCACACTATTTCGTTTTTGGTCAAACGTGAGCAATCGCGGCACCCATCTTCCGCATAGCTTTGTCATGTCTAAATGTTTATGCAAAATGTTATGTAACCGTTCATTCGAGATGCCCACGGCGCTAGCAATCTCACGCACCTTAACTCTTCTGTCACCCATCACCATATCATGGATTTTATCAATGATTTCTAGGACTCGTAACTTCCACAGGGCATCCAGAACGTTCACCGTCACTTGTGCCCATATGGCCATTCCGAAAATTTTGAAACAACCGATAAACTGTTCTAATCTAAGGTGCAGAGTCACCATGATATTTATGAAGCTTCTCTTTAGCCCCCGGCGGCGTTTTGCCTTTCATGAAGCAATGTTTAATCACCACACGAAATTATTTTTCGTCCATTCTTTGACAATCACTCGACTTCCTTGATTCACACGAATGACAAACACAAAGAAATAGACCAATATGGCTGAAACTTGGTGTGCATTCTTAGCAAACTAAGTAAAAATTACCTCGATACTTTCTAGTGGAGCCATCTCTCGGACTTTGCACGGACTTTTCAGCTTTAGTGTATGGCGCAATCGCGGTGGAATGGCCGTGGGTTCTATGGCGCCTTGCTGCCGAGCGCGTTGTTGCTTCCCGTCAAGGTTCGAGTCCTGCCTGGGGCGCGCGCGCGCGCGCGCGTGTGTGTGTGTGTGTGTGTGTGTGTGTGTGTGGGTGTTGTCCTTAGGTTAGTTTAAGTAGTTTATAGACCTACAAACTAATAACCACAGTAGTTAAGTGCCATAGATTACAAACAAGAGAAAATTTAATATATAAAACATTGTTTATTTATTGGCAACCGGTTTCAATCCAATGTTGGGCAATCTTCAGGGTTTTTGCTCTGTGATATACAGAGCTTACATTCAGATGATTTCTAAAAAGGATCTACATATCCAACATTTAATGCCAATCACTGCTTATTAAACTTAATTCTCATATTAAAGTTCAGGGCGAAGAAATAAAAAACATTGAGTTTTGCCGATGACATTGTAATTTTGTCAGAGACAGCAAAGGAACTGGAAGAACAGTTGAAAGGGATGGACAGTGTGTTGAAAGGCGCATGCAAGATGAACATTAACAAGAGGAAAACAAGGGTAACGGAATGCAGTTTTAGAAAATCAGCTGAAGCTGGAGGAATTAGATTAAGTAACGAAACAATAAAGGTGGTAGATGAGCTTTGTTACTTGGGCAGTAAAATAATACACGATGGTCGCAGTACAATTGACATAAAATTCATAATGGCAATAGGAAGAATAGCGTTCTTGAAAAGGAGAAATTTGCTAACATCGAATATTAATTTAAGGGTAAGGAAGTCGTTTCTGAAGGCATTCGTGTGGAGCGTTGCCTTGTATGGGAGTGAAACATGGACAATAAACAGTGCGGACGGGAAGAGGTTCAAATGTTCAAATGATTGTAGAGCTTATGTGACGTAACTACGGGGTCATCAGTCCCTAAACTTACAAACTACTTATGAACTAGCTTATACTAAAGACGTCACAAACATCCATGCCAGAGGGGGGGATTCGAACTCCCGACCGCAGCGGCCGTGCAGACCGTGACTGGCACGCCGCATACCCCTCGGCCACCGCGGCCGGCACGGAAAGAGGATAGAAGCTTTTGAAATGAAGTCTTACAGAAGAATGCTGAAGATTAGGTGGGTGGATCACGTAACTAATAAGAAGGTACTGAACAGAATTGGGGAGAAAAGGAATTTCTGACGTACTTAAGTTAAAGGAGGGATCGATTGGTAGGACACATTCTTAGACATCAAGGATCAGATGTTTGTAAATCTATCGGACCAAACTGCGTGGTCATCAGTCCATAGCTTACAAACTACTTAAACCTAGGTAAACTAACCTAAGGACAACACACACACACACACACACACACACACACACACACACACACACACACACATACACACACAGCAGCAGCAGCAGCCCCAGGGAGGACTCGAACCTCCACGGCGAGCAACCGCGCGCTCCGCAGCGAGGCGCTTTAGACCGCTCGGCTACTCCACCGCGGCAGACATCAAGGAATAGTGAATTTAGCATTGGAGGGAAGTGGGTGGGGGAAAAATCGCAGAGGGAGACCAAGGGATGAATACAGTAAGTAGATTCAGACAGATGTAGGTTGCCGTTCTTATGTGGAGATGAAGAGGCTTGCTCAGGATAGATTAGGGTGGAGAGCTATATCAAACCAGTCTCCAGACTGAAGACAACAACAATATTAAATTTCATGACTTTAAAACGAATTTCTCTATATTACCTTAAAATCCCAAGCGCCTAACTAGGTATTCCATCACGTATTGCCGCGGCGGATTAGCCGTGGGTACTGGAGCGCAGGGATACGGTGCGTGTGGCAGTCCGCCGTCGGGGGTTCGAATCCCCCTTCGGGCATGGATGTTTGTGTCGTCTTTAGTATAAGGTAGTTCCTAAGTAGTTTGTAAGCTTAGGGACTGATGACCCGGAGTTAAGTCCCATAAGCTCTACAGACATTTGAACTTTTTTTTTTCTTTTTACATCACATACTTTGTAGATATTAAATTATCGTTAGAAGATTGCTGTGTCAAGGAAGCAAACTGTTTGCAAACATTTATGTGGCGCAGCTGCAGAGGTGTGGTTGGTGTTGTGTGTTGCAGGACCGGCCGGCGGCGGCAGCGGCGGCGTCGGCGGAGGCGGAGGAGGCGGCGGTCGGGACCCAGGTGGCGGTCGTGCACCTGCCCGCCGCCGCCCTGACCACCCCCGACACTCAGGTACCAGTCTCTCTCTAAAGCTCTGTATAGGGAAAGTATGGCCAGCCTGCCAGCGGCAACCATGCTGGGCCTATTTCGCTGCTGCTTACGCACCGACCGCTACAAGGTTCCCAGCGCTTAACAATACTTATCAGACGATTTTGAGGGAACTATTCAATGAAAGAGTTTAATTTTTTCACATGTTACAGTGTGATATATTAGCTCGATAATGAACTGATTTTCTATTCATTATTACGTATAGTTTCCGTGCTACATCAAATTAAGTAAACTACTGCGCAAAATTTTGAAGAGTTTGCAGAGGAAAAATCGCATTGCGTACACTTTGCGTATGGTTGATTTTAGCACATACAATGCTGCGGACGAAATGTAGGTAAGATATCGAAATTTTATTTAAGGTTCAGAGCAGAACGATAACTGTTTTCATTCTCGAGATACGGGGTGTTATATCCGACGGACAGATGCGGGAACTTCGCATAGTTCTGTCCATGCGGACCTGGCGGCTCTACGAATTACTTATCGTCCAATTTTAAGAAAACAGCTTGGTTTTTGGCTCCAGATCTAAAGACTACACCAATAAATTGAGACTGACCTGTACCGTAGCCAAATATTCGAAGAGACCGCGAACATATCTTCATTGGAGCATAGTGTAAATGAAGAAAACCGTTTAGATTATGGATAAGTCAGATAATAATTTTCTTGCGTATTATTTACTTATATGTTACATGAACTACGAAAAATACAAAGGGATACCCACTTCAAGACTTAACCAAAAAGAGAAAAAAAAGTGCCTTTACAACGCCAATTACATTTGAATATCTTAATATTTGTCTTGTTTCAATTCTTCGTTTCCTGTAACGATACACTTAACACATGAAACAGAATGAGGAAAGCTTGCTTTAGGAACTAGCTATTAATTTCATATCTAAACGAGAATCTAGTTTACTCACTAATATGTTCAAAATTTGTGTTTTCGAAAACTACCTGCAGATAAAACCAACGATGCGTGAATAATTTAACCTCACGACATAATGCAGGAATTCTCTTCACAAATTTATTCAATTATATAGATATCTGCTGCCTGATTCATTCGTCAGTGAATCTTTAATCTATTAATTTATATTATGAATTAGTAGAAGAACCGAAGGTCACTTCTGGGCTCCTAGTTTTCTCTGACGACTTTCATCAGTCGGACTGTTCATCTTCCTCCATTTCTGATACCTAATGTAAGTACTATAATGTTTACCTCCCTTCTTCGCTTCGTAAGAACAACCAAAAGTACAACACTGTGGCGTTATTCAAACCCAAACATACGAAATTCACAAGACTTCTCAAGGCAGCCAAGCAACGTATAGGACCAAGATGGCGGAAAGAACCACGTGACTCGATTTCAGCCAACCACGAGCCGCAGACGGCGGCAAGCGGCGCGGAAAAGGATGGCCATACTTTCCCTATACAGAGCTTTAGTCTCTCTCTGCTTACCTCCCAGCGCTGCCGCATCCACTCTGCATGAGAATGATCACCTACAGCGGCCGCGGTGGAGTAGCAGAGCGCTCTAAAGCCACTTGCTGCGGAGCGAGCAGTTGCTCGCCGTGCAGGTTCGAGTCCTCCCTAGGTCATGGGTGTGTGTGTTTGTCTGTAGGTTAGTTTACCTACGTTTAAAGTAGTTTGTAAGCTACGGACTGATGGTCACACAGTTTGGTCCGATAGATTTACAGACTTTTTTTTTTTTCACCTACAGCTTTTTCACTCTTTTTCGAAGAATATTTTGAAACCAGAATAAATTTTTCACTCTGCAGCGAATTGTGTTCTGATATGAAACTTCCCGGCAGATTAAAATTGTTGTGTGACAAAGCGATATTCGAACCCTGGCGTTTCCCTTTCGCAGGTCACTTGTAGATGCCTCACGAGCATTCCCCGCAGGTTTACATCCGCCAGTACCTCGTCTCCTGCCTTACAAACTTCACAGCAATTCTCCCTGGTCCTGGGTTCGAATCCCTGTCTGGAGCACAATTTTAATCTGGCAGAAAATTTCATGTACGCACACACTCCACTGCAGAGTGAAAATTTCATTCTGGAAACATTTCCTACGCTAAGGCTAAACCGTCTCCACAATGTCCTGCAAGTTTCGCGGGAGAGCTACTGTCAACTTTGGAACGTAAGAGACGAGATATTGTTGGTAACTAAGCTGTGAAGAGAAGCCGTGAGGCATGCACAGGTAGTTCAGTCGATAGAGAATTTGCCTGTGAAAGGAAAAGGCTCTGGGTACGAATTACGGTCTCAAATACAGTTTTAATCTGCTAGGTAGTTTCCGCACTGCCAAGGAAAGTACATGGGCTCGAACAAACGTATCAGTATGAACGTTTGGTTACAGGATCTCTACGTACACCACAATGTGCTGGTGGGTGTCGTTTTTCTGCAAAGCTCTGTAACCGTGCTCTAGATAGCACTGTAGATGTAATTGTAGACGCCATACGTAATGCAGATATCTGAACTATAACTTATGTAATAATTATCGTACATATGCTCTAACGAATTGTCGTCAAAAGCCGTGATGACAGTTGCAACTTTAACCTTCTTCCCGAAATACCGTTGGTATTCAGTGCCACTGCTTCCATCGCCTCTTCCCGCACTTACCGTAGCACTACCGCTTGCAATGAGTTGTTCGTCAATATCATCCCTATTATCATTATTATGAGTTTCTAACAACAGTATCTAACTTATGCTCTTATTTCTGTACCATAATAGATACGAGAAAGGATACAAATGATTCATCTTCTACACTAATACCATCTTCACGAAGAAGGGTTCTTCGTAACTTCATCTCAACCAATCGCAATACTTTAGCAGGATTGATTATCAATCGCCGCTCCATCTGACGCTTCACCACACAAATAACATCACAAAACGCAGCTTCGGAGGCACACTGCACCGTCCCTACTAGCGAACCGACAGGTCAAAGTGCGGCATGGCACACGCAGAGGCCTCTAACGGACGACTGCAGAGTTTTGCAGATGCGGGAGTATCACTAGTGCAATAAGGGATCTTCATTATCTCTCATACTATTTTGGTATATATGTGTTTTTTCAAGCCCAGGTACTTTCCTTGTGAGTTCGTCTATTGGTAATGGTCGCTCTCTCGATCAGTTTTTCACAATAAGAAGTGGAAATGTTTGTACTGGCGTTCTGAATCATCATATGTCAAACTGTAACAGATGGGTTATGGTTTTCAGCGTCTACGTATTACAGTGAATAAACTACATCATGTGGCTCCGTCAAACTCACAATGAATCATTGTGTAAATCATTAAATCACAGTGACAGTCTAATCTGTTAGAAGACGTTTCAACCTGAGTTCGTGACTTCACAATGAATTTTCTCTCATCAGCAGCGTATGCACTTATTTGAAAGTTTCTGGGAGTTTAAAACTGTGAGCTGGACTAGGAGTTGAACCTGAGACCTTCGCTTTTTGCGGGACTGAACTATTCAAGCACGACGCACAACCGGGCCTCATTGCTTCCCTCTGGAAGTTTGAGGATTAAGTACTGGCGAAAATACAGTTATGACCGCAGGCAGTAAGTTGTGATTGCATATTCAAGTCGGTAAATCGACTGCTTGAGGAAAGGCAAAAAACCCAGTTTCAAGACCATGTCACGTGGACAGTTTTAATATGCCCACAAGTTACACACTGCTTATTGTTTTAAAACATATACCTAGCCCGATAAGACTTGCACTTCCAGTGACTTTACTTGTCGGGCGCACTGAATTTTGTGAACTTGAATTGTACTTCCAACACTATTGACTTTACAAATGTCAACATGCTGGACCTATCGGAAAAAAATGAAAGGATGTATAGCCAATGGACTCAGCAGTTGATACGACTCGCACTGTCATCAACGCAAACTTCTCGATTGGTGAAACAAACTTACCCTTAGACGATTGCTAACTAGAAGCCAGACGGATAATGGAGTGAGGCGCAGTTCCTACTGCTCCGTCTACACTAGGGGTGGGGAAACCTAATGCGAGCGCGCCGGCCCTCGAGCACTCACACTGCTCGCCTGCGGGCACTGCCAGCAACCAGTCCCCCCTCCACTTTCCTGCTAACACTGCTCGGTTGATGGCGCGAGCGAACGTACACGTGCCTGTTCACTTCGGGTCATTAGAGTAGTGGTATCGGCGGCGAAACCTACTTGGCGTTTGTGGTAGGGCAAAATTGTTGTTGTGGTCTTCACTAAGCAGCTCTCCACGCTACCCTGCCCTGTGCAAGTCTCTTCATCAGAGAATACGTTCGGCAACCTACATCCTTTTGAATCTGCTTTCTGTATTCATCCCTCGGTCTCCCTCTACGATTTTTACCCCACACACTTCCTTCTAATGCTATGTTGACAATTCCATGATGTCTGAGAATGTGTCCTACCAATCTATCCCTTCTCTTAGTCAGGTTATACCAGAAACTCCTTTTCTCCCGAATTCGGTTAAGCACCTCCTCATTAGTCACGTGATCTACCCATCTAATCTTCACCATTCGACTGTAGCACCACATTTCAAAAGCTTCTATAATCTTTTTGTCTGAACTCCTTGTCGTCCACGTTTCACTGCTATACAATGCTACGCTAAAGACAAATGCTTTCAGAAAGGACTTCCTACCATTTAAATTAATGTTGGATAATAACAAGTTTAGCTTCTTTAGAAACGCTTTTCTCCCCATAGCCATTCTGCATTTTTTATCTTCTTTACTTCGGCCACCAGAAGTTATCTTGCTATCCAAATAACAAAATTTGTCTACTACTTTTAGTGTCTCATTACCTAATTCCTTCAGCATCACCTGATTTTCTGACATTACATTTCATTACCTTCTTTTTATTCTTGTTAATGTATATCTTATATCTTCCTTTCAAGACACTATCTATTCCATTCAATTGCTCTTCTAGATCCTTTGCAGTCTCTGACAAAATTACTATGTCATCGGCAAACGGCAAACTTTTTATTTCTTCTCCCTGAACTTTAATTCCCTCTTCAAATTTCTCCTTCCATTCCTTCATAGGGACACAGAGGTTGGGAAGGGAGTAAGACAGGGTTGTAGCCTTTCCCCAATGTTGTTCAATCTCTACATTGAGCAAGCAGTGAAGGGCAAAATTAGTAGAGGAAAAACACTCAAGTATTTTACAAAACCTTCTGCCGAGAAGAGTTCCGGCAATTTTCAGACTAGTTGCTCAAGTTTTCTCAAGTCTGCAGTATGTTTGGAACTAAATATTTGGGTAAAAGAGTTTTTTTTAATTTTTTTTAACTTTTTATTTTTTTACCTAACATGAAATTAACGAAATTGAAGGTCAGGCGTCATCTTGCTAAAGTTCAACTGACTGCAGCAATCCGCTTGATGACCAGTAGGCCTCATCTCACTCCAAACATTGAAAAGCTCGTAAAACAATATAAAAAGAATTAGAGTGTGATGAAAACACGCGTTTTTTTCTTTTTTCATAAATTTCAGGTCAGTTCTGAACCTAACATTTCTCAGTAACATATTTATGAAGTTAATAACTGTTTAATGCATATTTCTTACTTTATGCCCGTGTGGTGTTTATTAAGTCGACAGATATGATAGTTTATTCTCCTTTATTGATTAGTATAAGTCCCTCTCCCTCCCCCTGCTCACATACCGAGTGAGGTGGCGCAGTGGTAACACACTGGACTCGCATTTCGGAGGACGGTGGCTCAAATCCACCTTCGGCCAACCGGAATTAGGTTTCACGGGATTTCCCTATAACACTCCAGATAAAGGACTGGATGGTTTATTTGAAAGGGCACGACCGATTTCCTTCCCCATTCCTTCTCACAAAATCCAAGCGTTAGCTCCATCGCTAATAACCATGCTTTCGACGGGACGTTAACCTAAGCTTCCTTCCTTCCCCCTGCTCACCAATGAGCTGAATGACAATACTATATGTAACTGCTGTCGGTGTTATGCTTCTATTTGATAGAATTGTTGTAAACTTAAATTACTTATTCATCCATGACACTCTTGTACAAGATTCCTCTTTAAGAAAGCATAGTTCTTGTGAAATACAATTACCTCTTTACTCACGTGATGTGATGAGCGCTATGAAATTGCGTGCGTATGAAATACTGCCACAGTTGTGTAATTGTATTCGTGATTTCCTGTCAGAAAGGACATAGCACGTTGTAACTGACGGAAAATCAGAGAGTACAACAGAAGTGATATCTGACGTTTCCAGGCAAGTGTCATAGGCCCCCTTACTTTTATAAACCATTTAGGACACAATCTGAGTAGAAATCTTACAATGTTCGCGAATGATGCAGTCATTTACTGGTTAATAAAGTCACCATAAGACCAAAATCAACTACAAAATCATTTTGCCGCGGGGGAGTGGACGAGCGTTCCAAGGCGCCTAGCTGCAGACCGCACCGCTGATCGCCGTCGGAGGTTCGACCCCTTCCTCGGGCATTGGTGTATGTCTTGTACTTAGGTTACTTTACCTTAGTTTAAGTAGTTTGTAAGCTACGGACTAATAACCGAGAAGTTGAGTCCGATAGATGCACAAACATTTCAACATACTTAAAATATTAGTGCAGTTAACGTGTAAAAAACAAAACGAATAATGATAATTGGATTAAAAATCGTCTTGGCTATATTGATTTATCTAACTTCTTGCAGAAGTGACGCGCTGCAAAAACTTTCCACGAAAACAGTTTTTTGCGCGTAAAATCTGATTGCTGCACATAAAAATGAGGGCATTAGCTGAACATTAATTTAAGCCTTTAAATGTCATATTATGCTAAAGGAATTAATGGAATCGTTTAATTTGACTGGACGCCAGCTGTGATTATTTGTACACTGTAATGTAGGTAAAGTAAAACAGATGTTGTAATGATCTCGGGTCCCACACAATAAAATACTTAGGCAATACTACTGAACAAGCTCTGAAATTCTGTGACTAGCGTTGAGTTCACTGAGGACAGGCAACAAACCCTCCAGCCTCCCAAGAAATTAAAAAAATCTGAAAAAAATCTAGTCGTGGTTCTAACCGCAGGTTAGACTGTGCGGAGATTCCCATGGTCGCTAAATTACTGTCATTCGACGCTCGACGCCTCAAGGAATGTAGCATGTGTGTTTTGTCCCGGACATATAGAAGTTCTCGATACGCCTGCCATATTGTGTCACAATCGTAAAATATAAGATATGAACGCATCGAGTCCGTCAGTTTGTTCGCATATAGAACCCTTCACATATCTTCAGTAACAAAATGCAGTACGCTATTGTTTCAAAATTGTGTTAGAGTGCTTTGCGTCATCGAACATAATAGTTCGTCATTCATCCAGCTCCTATGTTAATATTGCTTTGTAGTGTAGCGTAAAATGTATGTCAATCGACAGCTACAATTTTATTTTTCTGGGATCGATCATAATTTAATTTGTTGCCAGTCATCTCTTAATTTTCGTTAATGCTTCTGTTTTTTAAGAGGTTTATTCTCACGCACTAGGCAAATTTCATTTGTGCTGCAAGCTACGTAATTTAAGTGTTTCGCGTTCAGAAAACTTTTATTCCCGCGTGTTTGATAATAATGTGTTCCATAGATTTTTTTGTTTATTTTGAAAACAGCCAGACACAGTTTCGTTGTTTTTGACCGTATAGTTACCACCAACCACAGTTCGGTCAGCTGCCAGCTGATTATTTAGTTTTCTACTCTGCAAAGTCAACTGTATCAATAGGATGTGTGCCGGCTGTGTGCGGACGCAGGAGGAGCTGGCCGCAGTTCGCGAATTGCTGAGCACGCTGCTGGCTACGGTCAGCCGCCTTCAGGCTGCTATCTTGGGGTGCAGCGATGATGGGAAGTCTGATGCGTCGAGTGGGACACCTCAGGTGTCTCACGCATCGTCCTCTGTCCCTGCTACCGAGGCATCTTCAGGTGTACCGGTCGTGGCCTCTCCGCCTCTCCGCAAGGGGAGTGGCGGGTTGAACGGCGTTCGCGTCGCTTGAGAGAGAAGGCCATCCGGCCACGCCCGTTCGTCCTGTGAGTGGACGTGTGGCCACTCCTTCAGCAGGATCCGAGCGGGTGCACGGGGGGAGGGGATTGTTAGTTATTGGGTGCTCCAAAGTTAGGCACTTGATGGAGTCCCTTAGGCAGATAGCGTCGAGATCCGGAAATAAGTCCATCGTGCACTCGGTGTGTCTGCCGGGGGGCCTCATCCGAGATGTGGAGGCGGCCTTGCCGACGGCTATCAAGGGTGCGGAGTGCGGGCGACTGCAAGTCGTGGCTCACGTTGCCACCAATGACGCTTGTCGCTTGGGTTCTGAGGACATCCTCAGTTCCTACGGGCGGCTGGCGGAATTGGTGAAGGCTGGTGGCCTCGCACGCGAGGGGCAAGCAGAGCTGTTGATTTGTAGCGTTGTTCCCAGGGTTGATCGGGCTCCTTTGGTTTGGAGCCGAGTGGAGGGTCTGAACCAGAGGCTTTGCCGACTCTGTGACAGTCATGGCTGCAGATTTCTACATCTGCGTTATCGTGTGGGGAGATGTAGAATGACGCTAGATTGATCAGGGGTGCACTACTTCAAGGAAGCGGCTATTCGGGTGGCAGAGTACTTGTGGAGTGCACATGAGATTTTTTTAGGCTAGGCGCTAGCTCTGGTGAGTACTCGCCTGTCAACATTCTGAAAGCGAAATCAGGACGCATTCAGAACAATAATTCGACTATCAAACTATTAGCCGTGAACTTTCAAAGTATTAAAAACAAAGTTCCCGAATTTGCCACGCTGCATGGAAATTATTGTGCTCAGATAGTTTTAGGCACCGAAAGTTGGCTAAACTCATGATGTGGCAAGTTCAGAAATATAGAGCGAGGCGTGTAATGTATATCTGAAAGACAGGTCGCACACAACCGGAGGGGAAGTGTTTATCGCCGTGGACAAAGATATTGTTTCTACTGAGGTCGAGGTTGAGGTTAACTGTAAGTTATCTGGGCATGTGTAATAGGTGTAAGAGAAGTAAAGTTAATAGTTGGGTGTTTTTACCGGTCCTCCAGTGCCGCTGTAGCAGTTTTAGAGTCATTCAAAGAAAGTCTACGCCAGGTAGTGCGTAGGTATCCGGGCCATGCAATATTAGGGGAGACTTCAACCTTACGAGTATAGCTTGGGACCTCTCTAGTTTCATTTCAGGCGGTAAAGACAAGCATTCTTGCGAGCTACTTTTGAACACATTATCCGAAAACTATACTGAGCAGTTAAACCGGAAACACACACGCAATGGAAATAGTTTAATCCCTATTAACGATTTCATTGTAGAGACAGGAGTTAGTAATCATGATATCGTCATAGCGTCAATAGTGACCAAAGTTAATAAACCAATCAAGAAGATAGGAGCGTGTTTTTTGTTAGAAAGAGCCGATAAGCAATTGTTAGGATCGCACTTAGAAAATGACATCGTTTAGTTCCAGTACAATGGACGTAGAGAAATTGTGGTCTAAATTTAAATGCATTGTAAATCAAGGGTTAGAGCAAAATGTGCCTGTAGTTTCGATTAAGGATGGAAAAAATCCACCGTGGTATAGTAATAATGTTCGAAAGCCACTGGGAAAGCAAAGACACGCAAATAATGACAGGCAAAAGTTAGTAGAGATTCTTGCGTCTATAAAAAGATCAATGTGCGAAGCATACAATAATTACCACAACCATACCTTCGCAAAATATCTTTCCGAGAACCAGAAAAAATTCTAGTCCTACGTAAAATCGATAAGCGGGTCAAAGCCCACTATCCAGTCACTCATTGATCATTCCAGGGCAGTAACGGCAAAAACAAACGTTAAGCTGAAGTTCTAAATTTAAGAAATCTTTCACGCAGGAGGACCGCACAAATGTACCATAATTTGATCAACGCACTAACTCCCAAATGGAGGACATAGTAAAAGGTATTTGCGGTGTAGAGAAGCTACTGTGAGAGCTAAATACAAAACAGTCTCCTAGTCCGGATGGAATACCAGTTCGGTTTTACAAAGAGTATTCTACGGCAGTGGCCCCTTACTTAGCTTGCATTTATCGCAAATCTTTAATTCAGCGCAAAGTTCCTAGTGATTGAAAAAAAGCGCAGGTGACTCCCGTTTAAAAGAACTGACCCACATAATTACAGGCCAATATCGTTGACATCAGTTTCCTGGAGAATTTTGGAGCATATTCTCAGTTCGAATATAGTAAATTTCCTTGAAACGGAAAAGCTTCTTTCTATGAATCAGCATGGGTTTATAAAACATCGTTCATGTGAAACTCAGTTTGCCATTTTCTCACGTGACATCTTGCGAGTCATGGATGAAGGAAAAAGGCAGATTTCAAAAAGGCATTTGACGCAGTGCTTACTGCTAACAAATATACGAGCATATGGCTAGAAGACTTCCTAATTAATAGAACGCAGTACGGCGAGTGTTCGTCAGAGACCAGTGTATCGTCATGCGTGTCCCAGGGGCGTATGATAGGACCGTTGTTATTTTCTATCTATATAAATGATCTGATGGAAAGTGTAACTTGTGATTTGCGGCTGTTTTCTGATGATGCTATGGTGTATGGGAGGGTGTCGTTTTTAATTGACTGTAATAGCATATAAGATGACTTAGACAAAGTTTCTAGTTGGTGCGAAGAATGGCAGCTAGATCTAAATATAGAAATATGTAAGGTGATGCACATGAGTAGGAAAACCAAAGCTGCTATTTATTACATGGCTGACTAGGACTTTGTCCATTTTCATAAGTCACCTATTACATACAACGATGTATTTAATGGTGGATATGTTGATAGCGTAACGCTTCATAAACCGACGCCAAGAGTTCTACGGCACAGTGAAGCAGGGTAGTCCCGCGCCCAGCCATGTTTTGTGAATTTTCAAAAAATCAAACTTTGTAAATCTATCGGACTTAACTGCTTCGTTATTAGTACCTAGCTTACAAACTACTTTAACTTAAACTAACCTAAGGATAACACAAACACCCATGCCCCAGGGAGGACTCGAACCCCCGACGGCGAACAGCCGAGCGCATCGCAGCACAGTGCCTCAATGCGCACGGCTATTCCACCACGTGTTGTCTATTTTGTTCCGTGACATTTATATTACATATTTTACAAGTTTTGTACTTCTCCGTGCCCCATAATGAGTATCAGTTTGTCATATTGAGAGATTGCCGGCATAAAATTTATGACGGCAAAAACTAATGCATTTACAAATGATAATCAGTTCCTGCTTACAAGAGCAATGTCACTTAACGCTCATAATAATTCTCGCGCTGTTTCAAGATTGTGTACCTTCAGGAGAGCACGAAAAAGATCGTAAAGATAACTAATAAACTGTACCTGACAATAGTGAGTAATAATTAGTTCATATTGGATCACGCTGATTTATTTTTCGTGTACGTTGTCGTAGTTTTTACACATGTTCTCCCAGCGAACTTTATTGTAAGTAGTTATATAGCCTTTGGTTTATTTCGTTTACTTCGCAAGGTATATCTCTGTCTCCATTCACCCTGTCATACAGTATTCCATCGTATTAAAGTCAGGCAGCAGCATTACAGCTCTACAAATTTTTCATTTCATTTTCAATATTATTTTAAGTATTAAGTATTATTTCCCTGTATTATACTGCAATCTACAGACGGTATTGTTGTTGTTCTGTCATTATTTTTGATGTATAGTTTGTGGTCGAGTATTTAATGCGTGATTAAGGTAGGATGGAGTGCACTTCATATGTTGGTTAAGGTGCTATAGAAATCATCTGAAATATTTTTGTTGCATATTTTTGCTTGCTCATTTACAATTTTTCCGGTTGTTTAATCGTGTGAGTGTATAATTTTATTTCTTCTTAAAAGTCAACAGTTGTCCTTTGGAGAAGGTATTGTAAACAGTGATATTTCTCTGGATATTTTCAGTTCACCAATAAAAAAAATCTTGAATGAGAAATCCACACAATTTCATTTAGAAAACCAATAAAGGGCGATATGATACATTTTCATTTCTCAGTTCCAGATGTTTTAAAGCCTTTGATCCTCCATGTTGTGAATAAAATGTTATACATGTATTTCGATATTTTATAGATAGAGTGTAATTATTTTCCAGTAGGTCAACATAGATTCAGTTCGGACCTAGTACAATTTAATTAGAAGTTTTTCAAACTGTAATGGGAGTATTTGATTGATCTGTGAACAATGTTTGGCTAATGTTTCCTTCACTAAGAGCGATGAACTGGAAGACGTGTAAGTGTGGGGAGGAAGAGATAAGGAAAGAACAAACAGACGCACGATACATGTGTATCATAAGCACTGCTGCGACGCTCAGCTGTACATTAAACTAGAGTAGGGAAAAAAGGTCCACGTTTCTTATATACATCCACTAGACCGTGATATTTGAGAATATTTAAATTTGAGTTACCCAAAAATAAACCATACGTTGTGCAAAAATCTATATAATATCGCAATCACTCTACTTGATCAGCTACTTATTTTTGTCAAATATTGGGATTTCCACGTAAAATTCTCTGAGAACACTTCTTAATTGTAAATAAAAGGGTTCTCATTTGTTTCTAATATCTAATTCAAAGCACGTTTTCCAGCACCCGGCGGGAACTTCAGGAACTGACAGCGCTCGTTCATCCAGCCATTTTTCTCTTCGGGATTATATGCTTTTAAGATGTCAGTATGAAACAATACGTTTTAGTAGTGACCTGCGTTACTATTTTTTTTCATGCTGAAAATCGCTTTAAGTCACCGTCGAGAATGAAATAGATAAGTGACAAACGTTAATTACTTACTAACCTACCATGCGACTGTAGTGAGGCGTTTTGATTACGCTGTGGAAAGCAGGAGTCTTGCAAGTAGTAGGAAACTTTCACCCAAGACATACGTCAGCACAGTCTCACATACAGTGCAACAATCCTAGCACAACCAACATCATATCAACATCAAAACGCTTCCAGAAAATTTGGCGGCAGGAGTTCCAAGACACACTAACAAACTTGAAATGTTTTAGACCTAATCTGCATGTTTTTAGGCCATTTCCAGGATTACGAAAAGTCACACACAGAATCGATCAAGAGTTCATGTTATGGACTATAAACTTTGCAATTGGTACTACCAACATATTTTAGACTGAGAATGTTTAGAAATATGTAACTCACAGAACCTTTAAGCGCACATTCCTTTGGTAAACAATGGCTACTATTCTCATTAGATACTGTAATTGTAAAAGAATAAGGATAATGTCACCGTGAGCTCCAGCTGTGTGCTTTACGGTTTGTCCAGTCTATATTAGTGAAAGGCAAAACCCGGGACATGATCTCCATCTGCTGCACGACCCCTATTTAGTGGCTTCCAACACGACAAGTCACATAGATACCAACCTATTTAAAAAATTTAAAGTGCACTGATAGTCTGCTCACTACGAAGTAAAATTTTATATAAGTTCAACACAAGTACTTCAGTTAGAAACTATGTGTTTGTCTTGAAGCTAACGGCGCTGAAATATTCTAGCTTCGTTCATCAGTTTTATGGAAAATGAGAACTTTTACTAATTCCAGAAAACTTCACATATAACAATAAGGCTTAACCAAACTCCTTCTCTGTAACAAGCCCCAAAAAATAACGAAAGGAAAAAAGCTTATCACTGTTCATGTTGTCAAACTTCAGCATCTACCATTACTTTTAATTTATTACTGTTTGACTGCTAACTCTGTTCGCAGCACAATTTTCGCATAACATCAACGTTTTCACTAAATGCACCTATAAAATAATATCCTTTGCGATGCATAGTTATGGCGAAATGACCTGGTAGACAGACGCGTCAAAACCTACCTTCGGCTTACATTAGCATGAAGTAAAACTTCAGCGTCAGGCGTGACGTTCTAATTGATTACGTCTCTTTATAGTTGACATATTTGTCACCAGCATAATTATATCATGGTACGGCTCATAGTCCGTGAGATGTCACGTCATAAACATTGCGATAAAAACTAGCTTTTTCCTGAAATTGAGAACAATTTATTGTATATTCATTCAGGGTTTTTTAATGGGAATACTTAGTGACTTCCAACAAGCTGTAAACACAATTTCAAACCCTTTCTAAAATATCCTGAATTATATGCTTTTTATGGAAACGGAAGTTTTACTAGATGATTTTAATATTTCGCTCCCGATTCCACGTTTATAACTTAGTAAGAACTACAGAACTGAAAATTAAATGTTCGTATGGCGAAATTGACCGAGAGACGCTGTCTCAAGTAGTTCCGCCGGATAATGCAATCTTTGTACTTGACGCCTTATGGCCAACTTTCTTGTCATGGTAATTTTAAGAGTTCAAACGAAGGACCCATGACAACAAATGGGGCTACCATAGCTCATTTGTTAACCTGTATGCAGGAAGCGGATCATCCTTCTCCGCAAAGGTTGATTGGTAGTCTACCAGTGAGCACATAAATCCTCGGATAAGAAAGCACGGCCTGCCGTTTTCTTGTTGCGTGTGGCGCCAGCCTAAATCGCTCTCTCCAGACTCGCTCTCTACGAGAACACAATGCCAATAACCAGCTGGCTTTCTCCTGTTGCTCAATTCGCTGTCAAGGCTAACTTAAAACTGCCGATTATATTCCTTACAGCCAATTTTTCAAAATACTGTCAAGTATTCGGATACATTTCAATGGAACAGCTTTCTTCCACTGCTCACTCTATCTGTGGCCGCTCTTGAGTATTTTCGATACCCTCCATTCAAAATTTCCCCTTTAGTCAGAGTAGGTCCCGTCACACACTACATACACAACAAATATGAAACTACTTACAGACATCGCAAAACAAAAGACAAACGAAAAACACACAACTACAGTTGGCAGCACTACATACAGTAAGCACACGCAAGCAATATATAATGAATAGTGAAAGTGACCTTTCAATTGAATTGTACGCAGGTCGAACTAAGTACAACTCCGTGGCGCCATGTATGATAGAAAATCGTAATAAATATTAATTTAACCTTAAGGTATATGAAAATATGTTCCCAAAAATGTTATTACTGGCGGACAACGATAAAATAAAACATCTACATAAAAACTGCAAATCACACTGAAGTGCACGGCAGATGGTGCATCGAACCGCTATTATATTTACCCTACCGTTTCATTTTGTAATAGTGCGCGAAAAAAGGGATCACCTAAATCTTTCCGTTTTCGATCTGATTTATTTTATTATGATGATCATATTTCCCTATCTAAGTGGGTGCTAACAAAATGTGTTCGCATTCAGAAGAGAAAGCTGGTGAAAGAAATTTCGCAAATAAATTTCGCCGCAACGAATAACGCCTTTCTTTTAATGATTTCCACCTCAACCCGTGCATCATTTCCGTGACACTTTCTCCCCTATATGGCGATAATACTAAACGAGCTGCCCTCCTCTGAACTTTCTCTAAATCGTCTGACAGTCCAACCTGGTGGGGATTCAATGTTCAAATGTTTGTATAGTCTATTGGACTTAACTACGGGGTCATCAGTCCCTAATCGTACAAACTACTTATGAACTACTTACGAACTAGGACGGCACAAATATCGATACCAGAGGGGGGATTCTAACCCCCGACCGTAGTGGCCGTGCAGACCGTGACTGGAGCGCCTCAGTCCCCTCGGCCACCGCGGCCGGCTGTGGGGATTCCACCACGCGCCACAGTACTGCAAAGTAGTACGCAGAAGTGCACTGTAGGCAGTTTCTATAGTAGAGCTGCTGCTTCTTCTAAGTGTTTTACCAGTTTTACGTAGCCTTTTGTTCGCCTTCCCTACGATATTTTCTGTGTTCTTTCCAATTTAAGTTCTTCGTAACTGTTATTCCTAGAGATTTAGTTGAATTTACGGTCTGTAGTTTTGACTGATTTATAGTGTAAACGACGTTTAACGGATTTCTTTTAGTTATCATATGGATGTCTTCACACTTTTGATTATTTAGAATCAATTGCAGTTATTATATAAATAAAATAAAGATATATTACAGTCCCTGAAAGATATTCTAGACTAGTGTGTCAAAGAATACAGCTTTTTTTTTTAGTTGCGTAGTCGGACCACAACTCCTAGAATATAGAAACAAACAGAAAAGAAAAGGTGGGAATCATAATAAAAGTTGAGACAGTGACATACTGACTGACAACTGGCATATATCCGCCTTTTATTCTATTATTATGTATTATTTTATTACATGATTAGTTCACAGCGAATTTTGATCCAGTAAACAAACACACTAATGTATTTCCTTATTAAGTTTATTCATTTGGTAACAGAAGTCAAATAATTTTGGAAGACAGCGATGCCGGCCGCGGTGGCCGAGGGGACTGAGGCGCTTCAGTCACGGTCTGCACGGCCACTACGGTCGGGGGTTCGAATCCCCCCTCGGGCATGGATATTTGTGCCGTCCTAGTTCGTAAGTAGTTCATAAGTAGTTTGTAAGTTTAGGGACTGATGACCCCGTAGTTAAGTCCCATAGACTATAAAAACATTTGAACATTTTTTGAAGACAGTGATACACTCGTCAATAAATGGAAGTAGAATCTAAGTCAATGAAGCAAACAGTCCTGGACGAATAAATAATGCAGTATCAGGATATACTTGTGATGAAAAAATTTTGAAAGAAGCTAGGAATAATATAAATTTTGCATAAATTCATAAACTGACATCAAAAGCATCTGGTATTTCCAAGACGACTGTAGATCCCATTAGGAATTCAGTAAGATCGGCAGAAACTCCGGTTGCTGAAACATGGCCGCGCGGGAGTAGCCGAGTAGTCCGGAGCGCCACGTTGCGAATCGCGCGGCCTCCTGCGTCGGAGTTTCGAATCCTCCCTCGGGCATGGATGTTTGTGTTGTCTTTAGTATAAGTTAGCACATAAGTAGTTTGTAAGTTTAGGAACTGATGACCCGCAGTTAAATCTCATACGCTTTACAAACATTTGGACATATTGTTGAAACATGCTTTGATTCGCCAAGAAAGAAATACGAGCGAGAACGTCAATGAACATAATTTGACGATTTCAACAAAGAGCCCTTGTGCAGAACTGTTTAGTTATTTTGACAGAGGAAGTATCGGCTAAGATCATACTAGTTTATCCCCTTGAGAAAATTAATTATTCTGGCTCGGAGACCTCCGTTTTTCATTTTCTCCCTTCCCTTGATTTCCGATTCAGCAAGAGGAATGACGAGCGGAAACTTTTTAATGGAACACAGAGAGCTGCAAGAGCCAAGTTTTTGCGTACAATGCACTTCTTTCGTGCTAACGACACAAGGCCTGTAGTGTACTTAGATGAACTTGGGTTTACGGCACCACGCCAATAAATATATATGACACGACTACAAAAAGAAACACGGTGGTTTTAAAGTTCTTACTGCTAGAAGTGACCGATTAATCATCGCTCATGCCACTTCATTGAACATAGGCCATAGGCAAAACTTGTTTTTCGTGGCGGAAAAAAGTTTTAGCCAATCCAATTATCTTACAGAAATGAATGGAGAAGTGTTTGAGGATGGTTTTAAAATGTTCAAATGTTTGTATAGTCTATGGGACTTAAGTACGGGATCATCAGTCCCGAAACTTACAAACTACTTATGAACTACCTACGAACTAGGACGGCACAAATATCCATGCCCGAGGGGGATTCGAACCCCCGACCATAGTGGCCGTGCAGACCGTGACTGAAGCGCCTCAGTCCCCGCAGCCACCGCAGCCGGCGAGGATGGTTTTATTCCATTATTGTCTACGCTGTAAGAAAGGTCAGTTATCGTGATGGAAAATGCCAGCTACCATTCCATTCAAACAGAAAAGCTGCCACGTTCAACTTGTCGCAAGGTAGATATTATGGAGTGGTTAAAAAGAAATAATGTTTCATTTTCACTCGATGAGCGAAGGCTGAACTTCTGTCCACGAAAGAAATCCTAGGTGGCAAAAAGACTTTCCAATTAGATCAACTGAAAAACGAAATGGGACACTAAGTGGTACATCTGCCGCGTACCACTGCCAGTGTAACTCCATTGAATTGATATGGGCCCAGGTAAAACGTGAAGTAACTAGTAACTAAAAAAAGAAAACACTATTTTCAAACTTGCTGATGTCTAACAGCTGACAGAGGAAGCTCTTGACAATGCAGAACTGAGCGAGGTGCGTGGAAGACGCAGAAACATTGCAAGAAGATGATTTCTTGAACCAGATTCTAAGAGACACTGTAGTGCAACCTGATATGATACAACTGACCAAAACAAACGATGATGAATCTGAAGACATGGAACTAGAAGATGCTCCATCACACGCTCAGCACACCTTATGGTATTTTATTTTTTATTTGATAAGACTTGCATCTTTTCATGATTAAAAAACTTGCCATATTCATTTAAAAACTGGTTGTATTAGTATATGCTTTTGGTCCAAATATATCAGTGGTTATGTGTCTATCACAGGATGAAGTAAATATATATATTAATTCTTACAACATATGCAAATATCACTAACTGTCAATATTGTAAGACCGCGAGATGACCTTGAGGCTCTATTTTCACGACGGCCACTATAATCAACTGTACTCCTTGACACCCGTGGACGAGCTGGTGAGAAGAAGATCATATTTCTACACTGTTAACACACATTAACATCACATTACGGATCTTTTTTTCCCACTGTAGCTGCTGAGAAGAACAAAAATTCTGGAATATTCTTCCATTACTTTAACACTGTGTGTTTGTGTTGATCGTAAAAATACAATATTCAGGATACCATTTGAACTCCAAATAATCGCTCTTTATATATATATATATATATATATATATATATATATATATATATTAATGGCGTATGGAAGTCTAACACAAAGATTTTAATGCGTGTTATTCTCGTTATTTGTGAATTCGCCAATTTCTGTCATTTACACATGTTCTAGTTGAGTGTCATGATTTTTTTGCCGACCATGTAATATTTATAGTGCTGAAGCAGAAATTTTGGGATCTATGTCACTATGTGAAAAGAACGATTAACGGTTATAGAGTGAGATAATATTTGCAACCTTTTCTGCGGCTGCATTTAGATATTTCTCCTTCGTTAAGGTAACAAATAGGAGTTAAAATTCTAGAACGCTGGATTCTTGTTGCAAAGAATCAGTTTTCCTTTATTGTACAGTCCCTGTTGCACACAACGAAACGTACGCAACTGGAATTGAGTAGTAAATGAACATCTCATAACTAGAAATGCAGTTGCTAACTCTGTAGCGTACAGCATGTCGAGTATTGTCAAATCTGTATTTGTTATGGTTCCATTGTTTGCATGTTTAAAGTGAGTACCATATAGAAGTATCATTTTCCTTCCTACAGCTGCTGCCAGTTACTAATCAGTCCTGCCCCACCCCCCTTACCAGGTTGCTCGATTTAATGTCCTAGTTTACAATCCCTCTAGTACCGACACGAGAATTACTGGGAAGCAAAAATTAAAATTAAGCTTCCAGCTACAACCCATCCACGTCAACGGACGGAGATGTAAATCGCTAAGTTCTCAAACTGGTCGGATAAGAATTCCATACCAAAGACAATCTTCATTCTGAACCATAACACCAACACGCACTGAAGATAAATTCCTAATTGTAAAATGCAATAATACTTTTGAAATGTTAGTATCAAGCACGGTACATATGACTTAAATGAGCTTAATACCACAGACGGGAATGCAGATCGGTACGATTGGCTGTAAACAAACCATACATACATAGTACTTCGTGAAATTCACAGTTATTGGATACTAGCCCAGTCAAACAGTCCGAAAAAAAAATCCGTTTTAAAATTGTAACATGTACTAGGAAGATCTGTTATTTTATTGAGAAGACTGTTAAATGTCTTATGCGGAGTCGATGAGTCATCATGACTTGCATTATGCGCTGAAGATGTTCCATCATGGGGACGAAATCGAATCGTAATTTTTTTTAAATAAATACAAAGCTGGAAATATTTTGATTTTTATCACGATATTGGGGTGGGAAGGCACAATCTCCATAATGGAGTCAAATTACAAGTTAGAAGAAAGCCTGTACCTTACAAAAGCGGGGTATAACATTTTTATTTTTTTAACTCGTTCATATGGTTGGAAAGATTAAAAAACCAAGTTTTTTCCAACAAAATTTCTCTTGTAAAAACTCTCTGCAGTCAAAAAACTTCGAAAATTTCGGATTTTTCTTTTAAAAACTCTCAGTTTTTTTGTGCTCCTAAAGCTTTTACGTCTACGTTCTTTTTTAAAGAGCACAAAATTCTCCACAAATTTCATTGTTACCATTTTTTCTTCTCCAAATACCTAAGGGGCTACAGCGCGTAAAAAAGAATCAGTTTTTCAAATTTTGTGCAAAGTAGCAAATTACCTAATTTTTGAACACTGTTATTTCAGTTTCTCTTTGTGTAATAAGTCTTGTTAAAAGTTGGAGTTACTATCTCAGTCTGCGGCAGGACCAGGACACATAGCATTACATTCAGTAACTAGGAAAACCTCGTATTGCGTGAACTTTATTTGTGGTACAATATATTATAAGACTGCATACGGATGCCGTACATGTTCTACAGGTGAATGACGTTAATGATCTGTTATAAGAAAAAGTGTAGGAATTGTTCTTTAGCGGACAACGGCGTATTTATTCCTTGGGAGGCTGCCGGCCGCGGTGGCCGAGGTGACTGAGGCGCTACAGTCACGGTCTGCACGGCCACTGCGGTCGGGGGTTCGAGTCCCCCCTCGGGCATGGATATTTGTGCCGTCCTAGTTCGTAAGTAGTTCATAAGTAGTTTGTAAGTTTAGGGACTGATGACCCCGTAGTTGAGTCCCATAGGCCTTACAAACATTTGATTTTTCTTGGGAGGCTGAAGGCTACTATCCTTAGTAATTGTTCATAGCGCGCTGACAGCTATTAGCAAACAACAACAAGGTTCGTACATTCTGTACTCGCTTCCATTCAGTATATGTTGTGGTGCTGAAAATGGGATGGCCTGAAATGAATTTGCGTTTCATTAGCGAAAAAATTGTGGTGAGTGATTGTCGCGTTGTGCAAAAGAGAGGACTGAGCACACTTATCGATTGTAGTGTTAAGCGCCGGGAGTGTGCTAACAACCGTTTTTTGAAGAGACTCAGTGAAGTGATAGTGCATATAACATGCTAGGGGTAGTATGTTAAACAGAGCGTGTTAGCAGCCACCCTTCGATATCAGAAGAAGCCAAGAGGCGTACTACGTCTGCAGCAGGGAAAAGGTCAGTTCAATTTCAAAGAGAAACGCTTCTTATGTGCAAAAGGAAATTCGAATAACTTTTTAACCAAGCAATTAAGAATGAAGTTTGCCAAAAGAAATTTTGTTTGCAAATTAATTAAATTGCATGTTCAATCGACAGTATTACAACAGGCTAAATGACAACTGGTGCTCGCCGGCCGCGGTGGTCGAGGGGACTGAGGCGCTCCAGTCACGGTCTGCAGGGCCACTACAGTCGGGGGTTCGAATCCCCCCCTCGGGCATGGATATTTGTGCCGTCCTTAGTCTTAGCTAGTTCATATGTAGTTTGTAAGCTTAGGGACTGATGACCCCGTAGTTAAGTCCCACAAGTTCTACAAACATTTGAACATTTTTTTTGACAACTGGTGGAGTGGATCCAAAACGTAAATGACTTGATAGCTGTTGATGGGTGGTAGAATTTGCTACAGAAAGTTCATTCAGCTTGTTTCAACAACTGGAGAGAAAAGAGGGTACCGACCTACAACACAAATAGATGAAGGCATTCAAGCAACACTCCTGTCCATAAAAATTTCTACACCACGAAGATGACGTGCTACAGACGCGACATTTAACCGACAGGAAGAAGATGCTGTGATATGCAAATGATTAGCTTTTCAGAGCATTCACACAAGGTTGGCTCCGGTGGCGACACCAACAACGAGCTGACATGAAGAAAGTTTCCAACCGATTTCTCATACACAAACAGCAGGTGACCGGCGTTGCATGGTGAAACGTTGTTGTGATGCCTCGTGTAAGGAGGAGAAATGTGTACCATCACGTCTCCGACTTTGATAAAGGTCGGATTGTAACCTATCGCGATTGCGGCTTATCGTGTCGCGACATTGCTTCTGCATTGGTCGCGATCCAATGACTGTTAGCAGAATATGGAATCGGTGGGTTCAGGAAGGCAATTCGGAACGCCGTGCTGGATCCCAACGGCCTTGTATCACTAGCAGTCGAGATGACAGGCATCTTATCCGCATGGCTGTGACGGCAGCGATGTCTCGATTCCTGAGTCAACTGATGGGGACGTTTGCAAGACAACAACCATCTGCACGAACAATTCGACGATGTTTGTAGCAGCATGGACTATCAGCTCGGAGACCATGGCTGCGGTTACCGTTGACGCTGATTTCTACATCTAAATCTACATACATACTCCGCAATTCACCGTAAGGTGCGTTGCGGAGGGTACACTGTACCACTACTAGGCATTTCCTTTCCTATTCCACTCCCAAATTGAACGAAGAAAAAAAGAATGCCTATATGCCTCCGTACGAGCCTTGTGTTTGTGATCTTTACGCGAAATGTAAGTAGGCGGCAGCAAGATCGTACTACACTCATCTTCAAATTCCGGCCCTCTAAATTTACTTAACAGAAATTCACGAAAAGAACGTCGTCTTTCTTCCAGTGATCCCCAACTGAGTTGTCGGAACATTTCCGTGACACTCGCGCATTGCTCGAACCTACCGGTAACAAATCTAGCTGCTCGCCTCTGAACCGCCTCTATGACTTCCTTTAAACTGATCTGCTGCGGATCCCAAACGCTTGAGCAATACTCAAGACGTGGTCGTACTAGCGTTTTATACGCGGTCTCCTTTACAGGTGAAGTACATATTCCAAAAATTCTCCCAATAAACCGAAGTCGGCTGTCCGCCTTACTCACAACTGCCCTTACATGTTCGTTCTACATCTACATCTACATAGATACTCTGCAAATCACATTTAAGTGCCTGGCAGAGGGTTCATTAACCACTTTCATAACTTGTCTCTACCGTTCCATTCTCTAATAGCGCGCGGGAAGAAAGAACACCTAAATCGTTCCGTTTTCGATCTGATTTCTCTTATTTTATTGGGATGGTCATATCTCCCTAAGTAGGTGGGTGCTAGCAAAATATTTTCACATTCAGATCTAAAAGTCGGTGATTGAAACTTCGCAAACAGATCACGCCGCAATGAATAACGTCTTTCTTTTAATAATTTCCACCCCAATTCGTGCAACATTTCCGTGACGGTTTCCCCCCCGTAACGTGAGAAAACAAAACGAGCTGCCCTTCTCTGAACCTTCTCAATATCTTCCGTCAGTCCCACCTGGTGAGGGTCCCACAAGGGGCAACAATACTCCAGGAGAGGACGCACAAGTGTGATGTAGGCAGTCTCTTTGGTGGAGCTGGTGCATCTTCGAAGCGTTCTGCCAATGAAACGTAACCTTTGATTCGCCTTCCCCACAATATTCTCTATGTGTTCTCTCCAGTCAAAGTTGTTCGTAATTGTAACTCCTAGGTATTTGGTAGAATTTACGACCTTAAGGTTTGACTGATTTAACGCGTAATTAAAGTTCAGTGGATTTCTTTTAGTGGTCATGTGTATTACTTCACACTTTTCTTTATTTAGTGTCAATTGCCAATTTTCGCACCAAGTAGAAATTTTGTCTAAATCGCTTTGCAGTTGCTTTTGATCCTCTGTTGACTTCACTAACCGATAAACGACAGCATCATCCGCCAACAGTCTAAGGGAGCTATTCAGATTGTCTCCTAAATCGTTTATAAACACGAGGAAGAGTAGGGTACCCATAACACTTCCCTGTGGAATGCCAGATATCACTTCTGTTTTACTCGATGACTTACCGTCAATTACAACGAACTGTGTCCTTTCTGATAGGAAATCGTGAATCCAATCGCACAATTGGGAAGATATTCCATAAGCACGCAATTTCATTAGAAGCCGCTTGTGGGTTCCATTTCATATCGCTCTGCAATGCTACGCCTAGATATTTGAACGGCGCGACAGCATCAAGAAGCTCACTACTAATGCTGTATTCGAACATTATGGGATTGTTTTTTCTACTGATGCGCATCACCTTACATTTTTCTACATTGAGAGTTAGCTGCCATTCTTCGCAACAACTAGAAATTTTGTCTAAGTCATCCTGTATGCTATTACAGTCAGTTACAGACGACACCCTCCCATACACCACAGCATCATCAGCAAACAGCCGCAAATTACAAGTTACTCTTTCCATCAGATCATTTATATAGATAGAAAATAATAGCGGTCATATCACACTCCCCTGGGGCACGACTGACGATACACTCGTCTCTGATGAACACTCGCCGTCGAGAACAACGTACTGCGTTCTGTTACTTAGGAAGTCTTCCAGCCAGTCGCAAATCTGTGCACCTATTCCACAAGCTCGTATCTTCGTTAGCAGTCTGCAGTGTGGCACCGCGTCAAACGCCTTTTTGAAGTCGAGGAAAACACAATCCGCCTGTTGCCCTTCATCCATGGCTCGCAAGATGTCATGTGAAAAAATGGCAAGCTGAGTTCCACATGAACGATGTTTCCTAAACCCGTGCTGATTCATGGAAAGAAGCTTTTCCGTTTCAAGGAAATTTACTATATTCGAACTGAGAATATGCTCCAAAATTCTACAAGAAACTGATGTCAACGATATTGGCCTGTAATTGTATGGGTCAGTTCTCTTTCCTTTCTTATACACGCGAGTCACCTGCGCTTTTTTCCAATCACTAGGAACTTTGCGCTGAACTAAAGATACGCGATAAATGCAAGCAAAGTAGGGGACCAATGCCGCAGAATAGTCTTTGTAAAACCGAGCTGGTATTCCATCCGGTCCAGCAGACTTTTCCGTATTTAGCTCTCTCAGCTGCTTCTCTACACCGGAAATACCTATTGCTATGTCCTACATTTCGGAATTTGTACGCCAACTGGGGAGTAAATCGCCGGTGTAAATGGACATTGAACCTGAAAGATGCAGCAGGTGTGGGAGGGAAGGAAGGCCGCGGCGTGTCGGCTGGGTTGCGGCAGAGGTGGTTGTGATGCAGGAGGTGGTAGGCGGGCGTAATGGCTTACTAATGCGGCTCGCTCATTTAGCACGCGCCGCCCGTAGGCCACGCCGCCGCCGCCACCGCGGCCGTGGGCCCTGCCGCCAGCCGCCAGCGCAGTCGCAGTCGCACCCGCAGCGCCGCCGACGCCGGACGCGCCGCGAACACCTGTGGCCGCAGACTCGCCCGCTACCCGCTACCAGCCGCCACTCCACACCATGCCAGCGACTCTCCCACGTAAGGCCGACAACACCCGCCACCCGTCTCCCTACTGGATGCTCGTCTGCCGGCCGCGGTGGCCGAGGGGACTGAGGCGCTCCAGTCACGGTCTGCACGGCCGCTACGGTCGGGGGTTCGAATCCCCCCTCGGGCATGGATATTTGTGCCTTCCTTAGTCTCATCTAGTTCATAAGTAGTTTGTAAGTTTAGGGACTGATGACCCCGTAGTTAACTCCCACAAGTTCTATAAGCATTTGAACATTTTTTGGATCCACGTCTGCGTCAACAAACCGCTGCTTTTACCTTACCGTAGTGTTACTTGGGTAACAGTAGTAACGAAAATCACAAGCACAAGTTAAAGGATGTTGAGACACTCAGAGCTCAGAGAAGAAAATAAACAGTTGTAGTTTGCTTGTTCATAATTTTGTCGGAGGCTTTAAACCCATTGACTTCACAAAATGATCCTACTGTATACACCTTGTTTTTAAGCTTTTTAATCTAAGCTCGCATTTTTTTAATTTATTGAATTGCGGCTTTCTACGATATAAATCATTATATCAGATTCATTTTCCTGCGTATGAACGCTTTGCAGAGACGAAGAATCTCTCTCCCCCCCCCCCCCCCCCCTTTTTATTTTTTTATTAATTTTTTTATTTTATTTATTTATTTATTTTTTTTTTTCGACCAACATGTTTCACCATTTGGGCTGGACTTCAACGCAAAACATGTCCTGATGTTGAATAAAACAATTCTGGGTATTAGGCCGC
This sequence comes from Locusta migratoria, assembly GCA_026315105.1. Classification (NCBI taxonomy): domain Eukaryota; kingdom Metazoa; phylum Arthropoda; class Insecta; order Orthoptera; family Acrididae; genus Locusta; species Locusta migratoria. The sequence continues at coordinate 552,714,317 of CM048744.1, forward strand.
GTCATTTTTTAAAACACTTAGCAAATGAATTACCGACGATTTGACCACTGTACAAGAGGACCACTGCACAGTGGTCGAAACGTCGGTAATTCATTTGCTAAGTGTTTTAAAAAATGACGCGGTCTAATACCCAGAATTGTTTTATTCAAAATTACACCGGCCGTGGAAGCCTACGAACTTATAACATGTCCTAATGGTTTAACGTGTTGGTTTGAAAGTAAATTTTGAAAGATATTTTAACGATTTTATATTATGAATAGAGATTCTTTATTTCTACAAAGTGTCCATAAGTGACGCACGAAACTGAATCTAAACATAACTAATTTCAATAAATAAAAAGATCCGATCTTGTTTTAAAAACCTTAAAAACAAAGTGTATGCAATAAAAAAAAACTAAGATCGTTCTCCAGCTGGAAAAACATTCGGGTACTTAAAATGCTACGCTTGCCGGCAGTCTATGAGTTATTACCTGACACCACATGTTATGGGGGCGATCTGATAGATTAATAATCTTCAGAAGTGAAACGCCAAGTTCGCAAACTACTTATTTATTTAACGACGACAGCTTTTTGTGTGCTATGCCACCATCATCTGGACATATAAAAATTTTACACGTTGGTCATCTTATGTAAAAATGGATATTAAACAGTACGTGTAACATATCAATTAGTCTAAATATAAAAATGCATCAGTTAAAATATCAACAGCTTGTAAGATATGTTTTAACTGATGCATTTTTATATTTAGACCAAGTGTTATGTTGTCGTATTATTTAATATCCACTTTTAAATGAGATGAACGACTTGCAAAATTTTCTATGACCAGATGATGGATGGCATAGCCCACCGAAACCGGCCGTCGTCAAATAAATAAATGTTTTGCCAACTTGGCTTTTCACTTTTGAAGATTATTTCTCTATGAGTTGTTCATTTCCTCAAAAATCTGTTTTACTTCATTTCCGCTAACATTTTAGTTCTCCATTTGCATTATGATTAGACGCTTTTTACCCACTATTAGCTCATGTGTAGTACGTCACGACACTATGACCTATCACTTTGTTCTTGCCGGCCGCGGTGGCCGAGGGGACTGAGGTGCTTCAGTCGCGGTCTGCACGGCCACTACGGTCGGGGGTTCGAATCCCCCCTCGGGCATGGATATTTGTGCCGTCCTTAGGATTAGCTAGTTCTTAAGTAGTTTGTAAGTTTAGGGACTGATAACCCCGTAGTTAAGTCCCATAAGCTACACAAACATTTCAACATTTAATTTTTTGTTCTTATTGTTTACGTTCGTCCTAGAAGGAATGAACGAAGATTAGGGTCTGAAGTCCGGTCGACAAAGTGGTAATTATAGAAGGAACACAAGCTCTGATTGTTTCCATAAAGTCATGGAAGGTAATGGGTCCATATCTTTCAAAAGAACTACTCCGGCTTTTGACCTGAGTGATTTCGGGAAATCAGAAAATAGCTAGATGTAGATGTGGCAGCGAGTCTGAATGCCCGTGCAGTATGCTAACCACTGTGCCACGCGCCCCGTGTTCAGCTTGGACCTCTGCACGCTGATAATGTTACTGTTCCTACATTTCTGTGTTTATGTCTTTCGTATAATGGTTTTTTGTAAGTTAACATATTTTATTGCAATACGTCTTTTAACGTTTCATTCCACACCTTCCAGCAAAGCCCCATTTTATTCTCCTGTTCCATTCATTTAAAAATGTCGAAATATTCGTGTAATTCCGCTTATCGGCTAATCAAGCCCCTAAGTGTACATGTTTCTCGGCAGATGCGCCGCCTGCTTTGTGTTCCTGGTATCCACTCTCTCCATTGCCTATCATTCGCCGTTAAACTCTTCACATGGTCTGCCAGTTTATTGTTTCCAGATGTTCAGATGTTTGTAGAGCTTATAGGACTTAACTACGGGGGTCATCAGTCCCTAAGCTTACAAACTACTTATGAACTAGGTAATACTAAGGACGGCACAAATATCCATGCCCGAGGGGGGATTCGAACCCCCGACCATAGGGGCCGTGCAGAACGTGACTGGCGCTCCGCAGACCGCGCGGCCACCGCGCATTATCCATGGTTGTAACTATTTTATTTGACATTCCCTTGATTATAGAGGTCATCACTTTCATTAACGTATATATAGATTTGCACTGGCAATTTTTATACGAAAAACGTTAGACATCTTCTTTAGATGCTGTTTTCCTAATATGAAATTTTAGTAAGTATCTGATTTTATCCTTTTCGTTATCTATATATATTAATGTGAATGTCTGTTCGGCGTACGCTTATCACGTCCGAACGACAAGACGCAGAGACTTAAATATTTGTGCAGTTACTAATTTATGCTTGAGAAAGGTTTTAGGCACGGTTTTATAGCGATCTGATAGATACTTAGTAATTTGAAGAATATAACGCGAAATGCGGAACAATAATTACACTTTGAAAATTATATTTACTCTTTGAAAGTGGTTTTATTGGTTGCAATGTTGCTTGAGGGTTGATAACGATAAAAGGGTGGAGTATATTGGGATGGAAAGTTATCGGTGTATATGAAATTCTACGTGTGTCTGTGTCTGTTAATATTTCGCTCTGCAGCGAAAACTACAGAACGCAAACGAATGGTCTTTGTGTAATTGTTGCCCGAAGTCTCTTGTTGTACACCATATCCGTTTCATGCCGATAGCTATAAGTGGGTGGAAGATATGGTGGTTGAAGTTCGTCAAATTTTTAAAAAAATCGTACTGAAGGCCACGATGATGTTGGTGACTCTATAGCAAGGAGGTTACATACAGCGAAATGTGATGCCACAGACCATATCTTTGGTCCATGCGTGCTACAATGTCTTCAGCTCTTTCGCTGTAAGGATAAGCATACGAATAAGGAAATATAAACGTAAATAAATAAAGCAGAAAAAATAATTTATTTTAATACACCTCTTTGAAAAACGATTTGACGTTTCGCGCATTATATCAAGTGATCGATCTGTGATATTATTACAATCAATAATGTTGAATTTCGTGTTGGATTCTTGGAAACGAGTGCATTTTTACGTGTGATTTGATCTACAGTACTTACTATTCAGTCTCATAGCATACTACTGAAACATAGCTTATCCATTATAATCAACCAACACGCGAGCGGAGCCGCAGGTATAAGCTAATATTTAAATGTATATGTGAGATTCCCACAATTGTTATAGGCAGTAGTCTTTATGTGACGCTATTACGCTTTGTAATTTATGCTGTTATATTGTCTTCGGGTTTCTTGTATTTCTGAAAAAGACGGGATTACATCCGTTAAGATCATGGTAAAGGCAGATTAAAACTCCATTATTTGCAACTGGTTGGCCTACTTGTATTTATCTGTTGAAGAATTTTTGATCTACGACTATCCTCGGAGCAATGATAAGAACTGTAATTATGACAAGAAGTCATGCACGTAGACTATGACAATTTTGTAAATTAATGGTAGTACTACACAAGTACCTTATTGGTCACGCTAGCAGTTAATAAATAAACCACTTCATTTGATGCTTTTCGGGTATAGCTCATCAACAGAATATCATAACCATCTTATTGCTGGAATGGAATGCAGGATGTTACATCTAAAGCTTGCCACGACAGACTCTGAATTTAATACTGTATCCTACCGTAACATTCTGCATTCCATGTCAACAGCAAGATTTTTATGATATTCTGACGGTGGATTTTATTCGAAACGCTTTTAATAAGTCATTGGTTTTTAACTGGCGATATCCCATTCATTAACTAATACAGCAATTGTGCTGCACTCCTATTAATTCATTTATGTGAGGTTTTCTAATACATATTAACAGAAATTATAAGAAAAATGTTTTTTTTTTTTTTTTTTTTTTTTTTTTTTTTTTTTTTTTTTTTATGTAGACTTTTCATCAGTCTTGTTTGAATTAATGAATCACCTTACGCTCGAAAATGTTCAAATGTGTAAATCTATCGGACCAAACTGCGTGGTCATCAGTCCGTAGCTTACAAACTACTTAAACCTAAACCTAGTTAAACTAACCTACGGACGAACACACACCCATTCCCCAGGGAGGACTCGAACTTCCACGGCGAGCAACCGCGCGCTCCGCAGCGAGACGCCTTAGACCGCTCGGCTACTCCACGCTCGTGTTCTTTTCTTTATTTCATGTTGCGTGTACGGATATATTCCTTTCGAAGTCATTTATTGCCGCAGCGCTGATTATTGTCTAGTTCCGCATCCAGGCCATTTTGCCATAAATTTGAGGAACTGTACCTTTTTTACGTGCGCAGATGAATAACGTAGTAATTTCTTCAATTGCCTTCTAATTGGTGATGGAGTTATGCAAAAATCTTTTAATAAGAAATATTAATTTCTTACGACTCCTACATATAAAATGTCAGTTGATTTCTCTTAGGTTACTCTTAGACACAATGGAACACACATTTTCAAGGAATTAATACATGCACAATATTTTCGATTAAAAATAAGTAAAATCACTTTATGGCTCTTACGTATTATTTTTCAATGTTTTGTGTGATTTCCAGTAAAAACCTAATTTCTAAGTCTTTTTATCTCCTCTTTCGCTACTGTTCATGACTTTTCACACGATACATAATATTACTGAGGACTATACTGATAGTGTACACACAATCAATCAATTGGTAGTTTTTATTTTTCAATAGTGGCCAATTTCCAGTTTTGTGCCATTTCAAAGTGGTGCTTGGCAAGCCTAAGCGTAAACAAAAATGTTGCAAATGTTTGTAGAGCTTATGGGACTTAGCTGTGGGGTCATTAGTCCATAAACTTACAAACTACTTATGAACTAGCTAATACTAAGGACGGAACAAATATCCATGCCCGAGGGGGGATTCGAACCCCCGACCGTAGTGGATGTGCAGACCGTAACTGGCGCGCCGCAGCCACTTCGGCTACCGCGGCCGGCCTAAGCGTAAACATCCAGGGTCTTCAGTCACTAGCATATGGCATGTAAATGTAAAACTTTACAAGTTATAAAGTTCACAACTAACATAAAAACACTTTAAAATAGTAGTAGTTAAAACGAGAACACTGAGCAGAAAGAGTCAACAGTAATGGTTTTGTATAATATTTTTGTGTTGACATGAACAACGATAACGCCGTTTTCAAGGTGCCCGCCGAGTAAGAGACGCTAGTATACTGAACTTCCTAAAATACTTTAAGTGGCGAAACATATAGCAGCGGTTAGTTTATTCAATATTATACCGTAAAGAATTTAATTACCGCGTAAGCTCTTCTGTTTATGGAAGATATCACCTTTTCAAACATATTTTTCAAGGAAAGAAATATTTATTCTTGGCCGATTTTCGTATTTTTCGGACTTGTTTTTACACAAACTTTTGACGCTTATGTCACTATTAAGCGTAGAATTCATATTTACACAATAGTGCCTTATCTATTCCGGGAATTAAAGGTCTGAAATCGCCGGCCGCGGTGGCCGAGGTGACTGTCACGGTCAGCACGGCCACTACGGTCGGGGGTTCGAATCCCCCCTCGGGCATGGATATTTGTGCCTTCTTTAGTCTTAGCTAGTTTGTAAGTTTAGGGACTGATGACCCCGTAGTTAAGTCCCATAAGTTGTACAAACATTTGAACATTTTTTTTTGTCTGAAATTCTGCAGTGTATTTCTTTCAAACAACGCATTACGTTCACATAATTCATAACAATAATTTATTTTTTATTTTTGCGGCAGGCTTCTTACACTTACAAACGCATTTGATAGTGTATTAGTACAAAAGCGCGTTTGTGACACTCGTACTAGAAACAATATGTTTTCTCAAACAGTCTTGACCTACCGATGGTTGCCTTAAATTATTTAATCTTCGCATCTATAAAAATATAGAGTTCTAGTACTTATAAACGGCTTTTTCACTTGTAGAACACATTGTATAAAATCCTAAACAAAACCCTGAGTGTGCCTGCAAACCCGCCGTTAGAATTGTTTAAATTATGGAATATATTGAGAGATTGTCGTCAAAATTTGTTTTTCAGTATCCTGGTATGAGTCATAGTGTGTTATAAAAATTATACAGAGTTATTCACTGTATGTAATAACTTACTTATCCAGATGCTGCAATATTTTCAGGGTGATGACGTGGTAGGGGCTTTGAACTCTTCCTTCACTTCCTGTCTGCTAATTTCTTATCCCCAGTATATTTATATGATTTGTCACCCCCTTTTACCTGTAAATTACGTACTACAAGATTCTGTCCGTGGATGTGTTTTATCACAACGCAAATCATTATCGATCTTTAGTCGTTTAAACATTTTAGTAAAAGCGTATAGGAGATTAACCGTATGAGACTGTTACTAACAGTTTTCAATTCTCTTTTTTAAATATTGATTGTATGCTTGTAAAAGTCTTTTTGTTTGTATCTTATTGTTTTAAAAGAACAATATTTGTAAAATAATCCGTTGGATCTTTCACCGGCGATCTGAGAATTTTCACATGTTTATCGACTACTATGCTGCTCTCGATTGTTCTACACAAACCATTAATTCATTTTAGATTGATTCCATCGTCGCAGTTTCAGGCTTTAGGAACACTCCAAGCTCTGCGAAGCGTTTCTCTGCGTCAGTTGGAATCCTACTGATCACATCTGGAGACCATCTGTAATCAGTCTTCGTCTATTTTTCGCGGCGATCGAAAGGCTGGGGATCAGGGCGATTCTCCAATGCTTTATTTTTACCCATGGCATTATGAGTTATCACCGTAATCAGGGTATATCAGTATTAGAATTAGTAATTAACCGTAAACCCTCGATTCGTTAAAGGACTGCAATCTCATGACAAAACAAATTCATTTGTCTGTCTACTTCACAAATGTTAGACATTATGCATGGCAACGAAAAAACGGCTCGGAAGTATGGAATTAGATTTAAAGTTAACTGGAATTATCTTAGTGCTCCCATTGTAGAACATTAGATTAGTGAAATCTGGGTCCATAGCACTCCTTTAAAAGCATTTAAATTCCTGCGAGAGCACTGCCATACGTCCTGTCAAATAACATCACTTTGCAAATACATCTAGCGGTGTATGTGGATACTGCTTGACAAATGTGTTGAGATTCCGCTGTGGGATAGCTGCGTACTGCACAGCGCGCGGTTGCTCGCCGTCGAAGGTTCGAGTCCTCCCTCGAGCATGGGTGTGTGTCTCAGCCGCGGCGGAGTGGCCGAGCGCATTGAGGTGCTATGTTTCGATGTGCGAGACCGTTCTTTCTTTAGTAACCGTTAGTTTATAAGTAGTTTGTAAGTTTAGGGACTGATGACAACAAAGTTAAGTCCAAAACAAAAAAACAAAAACAAAATGTTCAAATGTCTGCACATCTATCGGACCAAACTGCGTGGTCATCAGTCCGTAGCTTACAAACTACTAAAACCTAGGTAAACTAACCTAAGGACGACACACACAGCCATGCCCCAGGGAGGACTCGAACCTCCACGGCGAGCAACCGCGCTCTCCGCAGCAAGACGCTTTAGACCGCTCGGCTACTCCACAATGGCGCAGTTAAGTCCCATAAGCTTAACAAACATTTGAACATACAATTTCTAACTGTATGACCTGTTTTTTTGCGTGAAACTTTTAACGTCATATTATATTATGTCTTAAGGAAAAAGTGCCGGCCGCGTTGGCCGAGGGGACTGAGGCGCTTCAGTCACGGTCTGCTCGGCCACTACGGTCGGGGGTTCGAATCCCCTCTCGGGCATGGATATTTGTGCCGTCCTTAGGATAAGTTAGTTGATAAGTAGTTTGTAAGTTTAGGGACTGATGGCCCCGTAGTTAAGTCCCAGAAACTATAAAAACATTTGAACATTTGAAGCAAAAAGTGAAATTTTAAAAATTTCTTTTAGAAACTAAGAGTTATTCGAAATTAAATTTTTGTTGCCGTTAAATAGGAAACATACAACCGAGATCCGAACAATCAACCAGGATAGTTATGTAGACATACATATTACTCCGAGAGTAATTTGTGAACAGTACAGGATTTTTTAGCGTTATAAAAGGAAAGTTACGTGCTCCGACGTATCAGTATACAGGTACTTTTTTACGACTAGAGAACAGGACAGAGAGCCGATCGTGCGTTTGTTGTAGCAACCATGCCAGTTTCAACCTGAACTGATTTTTAAAAAATAGCTAAACCCGGTCACGCTTTATGGCGTCTCAGTCCGGTATGAAATGAACGGGAAAGCAAATCACAGAAAGCCTGCGAACGTAGACTCACAGAGAAAAATACATCAATCAGACCAACATGTGTCCTGTTTTTGGTTGCAAGGAAGAAAAGGAAATTTAAATATATCTATATGCATTTTGTGAATTTCTGTATTTGTTGGAAAGCTTGTAGATTTACAGAATGTTTTGTTTCTATGTTTTCTGGATAAATATAAATAAGCCATCAGTTGGTTTACCAATCTGAAGCATGCGACGTATAATTGTACCTTAAACAATCAATCTTTTTTACATCTTGTCCATCTGCTACTCATACAGAAAAGTAAGTGACTACACGAAAGTTTGGGACTGTAAAATCAGTAGAAAAAAAGAAGGATCATTATTATAATTGGAGGTTCTTCTTACCTTGTGTATTACGGGCTGCCTAGACCGTTGACATAAGACACAATCCTCTAGAGCAATGACAGACTGTAGTAAAATCTTGATTTATTGTCTGCATTACTTAAAATGATAACTTTCGTTATACATGTTCCATCATTTCTTAAAACAGGAAAAAATACAGCACGAGATATAGTGTCAGGGTTGTTGTGGACTGTATTTTCTCCACAGTTGGATATGGACGAGCTGAGTGGTCTTCACTCTGAATCCTCGTGACGGATTCACCGTTCGCTGCAACCGATATGTCATGACATTGTAGTGGGCAGGAAGACAGAGGTTCACCATCTGTTGCTTAATGCTAGCAATTGCCGTGTGATGCGAGAGGTGGGGAAGGCGACTATACTTGGTGTCATCTACGAAGGCGGCCCAATTTTCAGCCGTCCTGCGCATACCCCTCCATTACCGCAATGACAGCCAGTAATGTTCATTCTGTAGCAAAGACCTTGTAAAAAAATAACTAGACTCACGGATGGCACTGTTGTCGCGGGATAATTTGAACCTTCGGCCGACCGCCATGATAGTGGTAAGCGTCACATAAATACGAGTGTTTATTAATTAAAACTTCCGGGCTAAGTTGCCGTGGTCCATCCATAAAACTTCTAACTCTCGACGTTTCGTTGCCTACTGCGGGCAACATCTTCAAGGGTGAGGGTCCATCCATAAAACTTCTAACTCCCGACGTTTCGTTGCCTACTGCGAGCAACATCTTCAAGGGTGAGTCGACGAAGATGTTGCCCGCAGTAAGCAACGAAACGTCGGGAGTTAGAAGTTTTATGGATGGACCACGGCAACTTAGCCCGGAAGTTTTAATTAATGATGACGCCGGCCGTGAAAGCCTACATTCTACGAAATACGAGTGTTGTTAGTAGATAAATCGTGTGTTATATAGTTATTGCGCTATATATACTCATTTGTTAGTCACATCTATATTATTTTACTATTGCATTATAAGTAAAGCACGATGGTGAAGAGCTGTTCAGTGTTTTAAGTGCATAAATCGATTTAAGAAAGGAATTAAAAAAACAATTACAGTCTTTCCATTTATACTTCTCAGGAATACAAGTAGCCTTACTACTAGGGTTCAGAAATAGTTACTCTTGGATAACAGGCTCTTAGTCAAGACAATATAGGATTTTGAATGAAATATATGCTTTTATAATACTGGTAGCTCTTAAAAACGAGCCACTGCAGATAGTACTGATGGACAGGAAGTTTAAAAAGTTTTATTTCATGATAGTGTAAAATAACTATTGTGGTCACGAGATCAGTTGCCTCACTTCATTTCGAATTTTTGTTAATAACATTAATATTGAAACTTCCTGGCAGATTAAAATTGTGTGCCGGAACCGGGACTCGAACCTGGGACCTTTGCCTTTCGCGGGCAAGCGCTCTACCGACTGAGCTACCCCGACACGACTCACGATGCCGCCTCACAACTTTACTTCCGCCAGTACCTCGCCTCCTACATTAATATTAGCAACTTGTAACACAGAATTTAAAGATCATCTGCTTTACATATAGATATAACAACTGAAAGGGGTTTGGAGAACTGTATATGTTTCCATATATGAATGACACATAGCCACACTGGATGCACATTGTGAGGTTGAACCCTGTGACGATAGTTGCTTAGTTGCTGACTTCGAGCAGTTCAAATTCAAATGTTTGTTAAGCTTATGGGACTTAACTACGGGGTCATCAGTCCCTAAACTTACAAACTACTTATGAACTACTTACGAACTAGGACGGCACAAATATCCATGCCCGAGGGGGGATTCGAACCCCCGACCGTAGTGGCCGTGCTGACCGTGACTGGAGCGCCTCAGTCACCTCGGCCACCGCGGCCGGCGCCAGCAGTTCACGCTACTGTAAGGTATCTGGCTTACAACATTAAAAATGCTAATTTCGTGCTAGTTACACTAATGCTAATGTTAGATGCACTTAGTTACGAAAAAGTTATGGCATACTCCGTGTTCTTAAGATTTTGATAGTGGATGATTGCTGTATTCACAAGGTAAGAAAGACGCTATTTTACAGTTATGTATCTGATGGGATATTTTGAATCATTTTTAACATTAGATTTTCAGGCAGCCCTGTTTCATTTTTATGCTATAATATATCTAAGTATTTGAGAATACACTGCCACTCAAGAAAAGACGTAAAGAGTTGAGAATATTTTCCGAAATTAACGTTTGTACAAAAGTATAACCATCGTAAAATATACTGAGAAATTGCCAGAAGGTCGTGCCTGAAGATGAATTCCGTTTATATGCAGCACTTAGAAGGCTAAAAAATAATAATGTTATAATTTGGTTCAGTTAGGAAGAAGAAACGCTGTTGGCCGATTTCTACACAGTATGTGTAATAAATTTACGCACAACCGATTGTTGCTGTACATTCAAAGAGTCTGAAGCTGCTTTGTAGTTAAGTATTTAAATTAGGCATAGTTTCTGCGACTTTACTCGCTTGAATACACCCTCTAATCAAAAGAGTGTTACGCAGATTAGTTCGCGCGGAAGTTTACCACCACAATGGCCGCCGAGGAGCTCCTCAATTTGCCCGCTGTTCGCAGTCGGCCGCTACCGGAATTGTGGGGGCTTGTTCTGTAGGCACGCGGTTCGGTGTTTCTCCCGCAGGCGCAACTGTTGGCACTAGACCGTAGCTACTCCCCTCCACGATTCTCCTATTGCTCCGCCTCATATGCGCGGAAGAGCCTTCTTACATGACGCCAGGTATAGTGGCTGCGAGATGACACCAGAGCCCATGAGCCGAGGCCCAGTGGAAAGTTTAAGTCGCCCTCAACTCTAAGGTTCAATTCAGCTCTCCAACTCGTGCTTCATTAGCACGTGTGTCCTTATGTAAGTTGTATGCCCCGCGTTGATATATCAAACCTATTAAAGTTGGACTTACATTTTTTTCTTGGTCTCCAAACCGCGATGCAGGATAGTCTTTTTCACACTGGAAAATAATTTTAAGAAGCGGAAAGACCGAATAATAACCATACTAGCGACCGACCACTGAGTCACAGATATTTGTATTTCTAATTTGCCTCTCACACACTCCTTTTTTTAATATACGCAAATTAAATTTCCAATAACATCTAAAATTTTCCTTGGCTTTTACCTTAGTTTTGATTTCACTAATGTCCATTTAAATTACCTGTCAGCAGGTTGTTTGACATTCGTTAGGTAATTAAAGATCTTTATTTTTTTCCAGCAAAGCCGCCCTCGTTGGCAAATGAATGTAATAGATTTTGGAAAAAAGTTTTCTTCATTTCTTTAACAATAGACAATCCGACTGCAATGTCAATAACGTATTATAGATAACAACTCACCGTAAAGAGGCTGGCTGAGCTGTTGATAGATAGGAAAAATGACAAATTCACACAACTTAAATTTTCTGCCACGCCCTTCATCACAAAAAGAAATTCATACATTCACACAATCACTCAGACAAGTGCACATACTCAAGTCCGGCCACTCCAGTGACACAATCATCCAGACTGTGAGTGAGGTGGGGAGTGGAGGGGGAAGGATGCTGGGTAGGGGTGGGGATGCAAAGTTCCGCATTGCATGATGGATTGTAAAGGCTCTGATAGGCGGGAATTTGAATTGCTGCATTGAATGTAGTGAAGGGAAGGGGCGGAAAAGGATAAAAGGGAACTGTAGATGAGTGTGGGGAGGAAGTGGGGAGATTTGAAACAATGAAAATAATAAGGAAACAATAGGAAAAATAAAAAATATAAATATAAAAATTAAAAATTGAATAAAAGTAAAAAGTAATTAATTAAGAGGAATTTGTAAAGTGGCAACATACAGTTGCGAAGAAGATATTAATTGGAGAGATACATAATAATGAGTGGTGACGGAGTGGGAAGGGAGATGTTAGGCGTAGGGGGTACGGATGGGAAGTTAGGTTGAGGCCAGGCTTGTTGCGAGACCGTAGAATGTGTCATCTGCGCATTTCAGGAGAGCTGCTGGTGGAGGGAAGGATCCAGATAGCTCGTGTAGTGAAGCAGCCATTGAAATCCACTGTGCTGTGCTCAGCCACATGCTGTGCCACAGGGTGATCAATCTTGCTTTTCGTCACAGTTTGGCGGTGGCCGTTCACCCTGATTCGTCGCCATACCAATATAAATCGCTGTGCAACGATTTCACTAGATACGATCATATGGGTCATCATATCATAACCACTGTGTCACTACTAACTTCCATTTTTTCTGAAATTTGATATCATTATTTTTGCTACGAATACAGTCTACTGTGAATTGCAAATTTCCCAGCTAAAGACTGCAGAGTCTACACCTACATCCATAATCCACAAGCCACTGTGAGGTGTGTCTCGGAGGATGACGGTGTGATGACGTATACGAAATAATGCTGTCTAAAAGTGGTAGCAAATAAGGTACGATTATCACTGTTTCACACCTAAAGGTATTACTCCATTGAAAAATACTAATGTATTATATTCGATTACTGACTGATACTTTGGTATGTGAAAAACGTTGATATAATTACCCGATAGCAACTGTCAGAAGGAATTAAATTTCTTGCGGTTTGCAAGACTAATGAGTATGTAACAAGACGAGTCAAATCCGTTCTACACTGGTGGGTTACCTGTAGGAGAATGTCTCTATATTGGCCTCTGAACATTGACCACGCGATTTCGAAGTCATAGGAACAATACGTACACTTATTTTATTTGATTATCGACCACCTACTGGCCATCGAACTACACTGTACTAGAACGCACAAATGGCCAGGCCTCCTCCGAAGCACTTTCTGTTTGCCGCCGGCCGCGGTGGCCGAGGGGACTGAGGCGCTTCAGTCACGGTCTGCACGGCCACTACGGTTGGGGGTTCGAATCCCCCCTCGGGCATGGATATTTGTGCCGTCCTTAGTTGTAGGTAGTTCATAATTAGTTTGTAAGTTTAGGGACTGATGACCCCGTAGTTAAGTCCCTTAAGTTTAACAAACATTTGAACATTTTTTTCTGTTTGCCTCAATAAAAATGGGTGAAGTACTAAGTACATCTCGAAAGTTATTTCATACTATCAGTCTCTTCCTGAATTAGTTACTTTTTCCGCGTGAAATATTAACTGATGTAGGTTATGCAATCTCAGAGGATTTAAAATTACTCTAGTCGTATAGCGTGTCTCCTTCCATTTTTCTTGACTAGCTATTGTTTCACTCCAACGTAACATAATTCAATTAATGAGCTTAATTGGGTTTTAAACTTGGATAATTTTATAATACTGGCTTTTACTGACAAACTAATAATGCACTGTTGCATAGCCGAGCGGTCTGGAGCGCCACGTTACGGATCTTGCGGCCTCCCCGTCGGAGGCATGGATGTGTGTGTTTCCCTTAGGTTAGTTTAACTTAGTTTCAGTAGTTTGTAAGACTAGGGACTGATGACCAACGTAGTTTGCTCCCATAGAATTATAAACATTTGAACATTTCGCTGTTGCATACGAAAAAATAGCTAACTACAATTGATACGTTCGCGTAGATTGTCAGAGTAAAGCAAATCTAGAAAAATAACAATGTTCAGAACCTTGAACCACAAATCATTTTAACCATTGGCCTCAATAACCGACGTCCATACCTCAAGACAACACCGGTACCTTTGACAGATCAGGTAACAGTTGTAATCCTTTTAGGCAGCATGTAATCTACTACTTGTGTACAGCGCATTAAAAAACTGATGGTAGTGAGACATTACATCGCTGGGAAAAGGAGAGTAAAAGTGAACTAATTGAGTTCTAATACATGTGTTTCGTCTCCTAATTACGATCGTCTGCTTCGGTTGTGTCTTGTCAACAAGCTGGAATGAGTTGTTCTCAATTGCACAATGGAAACATACTCTATTCACGTCTTGAGACACAGTTCGAAAGCAGAAATTTTAAATTTATAATAAATGACCAACATTCACTGCAAACAACCGAGAGAGAAAGACTTTCCCTTAGCACTGCTAAAAATACAGTTATTGGGGCTTCCGTGGGCACTTGTTGACATATTCCTCACTGGCTTCGTCTTGGGTTCTTATTTTTGATCGTCAAACAAACTGCGGCCGATGACTTCGAGACAGAACCCAGCAAGCAATATGTCAGTGCCAAGAGTCTTCAGTGAAATTCTTAGAAAAACCTTGCAGATAATTCTTGACTCACGCTGTTCAAATTAACTATTCCTCTGCCGAACCGCAGTCTTGAGGCAGACAATAAATTATTTGCTCCAACATTTTTACACAGAGTAATGTTACAGATACAATCCATGTTCAAATATGTATTGGCCCACCTTAGGTTACGGTAGTAACACTAAAAGTAGACCTCTGCGATCGCCTTTTGACAAGTCAAAACTTAAATGAAAATAACGGGGTAACCCTACATATGACAAGAAAATTCCTCTGCCGAACCGCAGTCTTGAGGCAGACAATAAATTATTTGCTCCAACATTTTTACACAGAGTAATGTTACAGATACAATCCATGTTCAAATATGTATTGGCCCACCTTAGGTTACGGTAGTAACACTAAAAGTAGACCTCTGCGATCGCCTTTTGACAAGTCCAAACTTAAATGAAAATAACGGGGTAACCCTACATATGACAAGAAAATTCCTCTGCCGAACCGCAGTCTTGAGGCAGACAATAAATTATTTGCTCCAACATTTTTACACAGAGTAATGTTACAGATACAATCCATGTTCAAATATGTATTGGCCCACCTTAGGTTACGGTAGTAACACTAAAAGTAGACCTCTGCGATCGCCTTTTGACAAGTCCAAACTTAAATGAAAATAACGGGGTAACCCTACATATGACAAGAAAATTGAATAAATTAATTTGTGAAGAGAATATGCTCTACAACTTTTCTCTGATATGTTTTTTTCATATTTTGCTTCGTTTCAGAGATATTTGCAAAAATAACGGCGATTTGACGATGTCTGTCTGTCTGTGACGTGATCCCACTTTTCAGGTCGAACCGTTCAACCGATCAGCATCAAATTTTACAGACATAACAGTTGGCAACCAGAGACCATAACCTCTCTTTTCCGACCAAAGAATACGTTAGTAACACTAAAAAAGGCCTTTTGTAATGTAATTGTAATTACAACGGACCGTTCATCTGACACGAAAATTGAATAACCGAATTTGTAGAGGATAAAATCCTCTACAACGTCGCTCTCTTATGTTTATCAATATCTTGTATCGTTGCAGAGATATTTACAAAAATAACGGCAATTTGACGATGTCTGCCTGTCTGTAGCGTGTTCCCACTTTTTAGATCGAACCAACCAACCGATCTGCACCAAATTTTACACACGTAATTGTTGGCCGCCAGAGACCAGAACCTCGCTTTTTCATATATTTAGGACAAAAAATACATTAGTAACACCAGAAAATGCCTTTTGTAATTATAATTGCAAATAAACCGTTAACCTGACACGAAAATTGAATAACCATATCTGTATAGGAGAAAATGCTCTACAACTTTGATCTCTTACGTTATTTTCATATCTCGTATGGTTTGAGAGATATTTGCAAAAATAACGGCGAATTGACACCGTCCATTGATTTTACGAAAACCAGCCATTCGGAGATGTCACGTGACATTCCTCGCCCAGAACTCTCTGTGGCATACGCCATCTTGCGTCGCGTATTTGACAATTTTCTTATTATAGCTTACACGTTGTCATTTCAAAGCAATGGCGCACTGAAGACTTAACAAAAACACGTCGTTCTTCGTACGAAAATTATAATCTAGTGTCTAAGAATGCCATATTAGTATCAGTTAACAACTGCCATCAGTAGTACGAGATTAGAGTACACATTTTGTATTTGTCCTCCGTAGTGTAGTGGGCAGCGCGACAGACTGTGATGCGCATGGACAGTGGGTCAGAACCCGCCTCTACCAAAACTTATTTTTTTTTTATCCTAAATGGGTTTCGGACACTATTATTAGTTAAATAGAGCTTTGTTCTTTATATTTACAGTTGTGCAGATGTAAGAGTGTTCCCTCTAAATTGTGCGTTTGTTCTATTTCGTGAACATGTCGTGAAATACGTTGTAGCGAATTGAACACTGGTCTTCTGAAGCATTTGCACAAAAACGGGGAAGGTACTTTGATAATGATTATTATGAACAACGTGCATACTGCTAGTTTCATATATAAAAGGGGTCCTAGATTTCTGTGGCAACTGTCGTTCCTTAATGAAACAGAAGGGAAGTGTACACATTGTAACAAATAACTTTTTTTTCTAAGCAGTTATTCACTATTAATGGAATATGTTGAAATTCATTATTAGAATCAATGTGTCTAGTAGACTGTTTGTCTTTGGCATGGTTGCTATGATGCTTTTAACGTAGACTGTATTATTTTTTCTGTAGTTCAGATGTGACTTTGTTCATGTTACTTTGTTCTGCGCCAAAATAAAGAGCAAATATTTTGTATCAAACCGTGACTACGTTTTCTTTTAGAGCTAAAATAACAAACGAAATAATGTGGCAATACCGAATTCCAAAAAGCTCTAGTACTTAAAGTACATATAATATTACTATTATCATTATGTCATTTACAAGTACATGTGATCAAGAAGTCTACATTTGCAATTCGTTGGTATGTATTTCATGATAATATGATTTCAAAATAGAACAAATGCACTTTTCAGACAAAGAACTGATACCTTTGAACAACCAAGAATCTTGCAGATATAAATATGATGAGTTAAGAAGAGTGTGCAAAAACCTTTTAGGAAACAATCTAAAAAATGTCAGTGATGGGTTTTTATTTTTATTTATTTATTTATTTTATTTTATTTTTATTTTTATTTATTTATTTTGTCTTTACGTAGATCAATACTTTGCGATCGATTGTTCATGTTCGATCTAGGTTGTTCAATGAGAATTATGCTCAGTTTTTTTTTTTTTTTTTTTTTTTTTTTTTTTTTTTTTTTTTTTTTTTTTACGGGCGGCTTTGAGCCCACTTTCTTTTCCTCTTTTATCATTGGTTCTTCGGTTTGATCGGTCCTTTATGGACGCTGATTTTTTCGTCATTCACTCAGATTTTACGTTACAGAAGACAAGCACGCTGAGCTACACACCGGCAACTCTCTGATCGAATGCTCTGAGCCACCGCGCCTGGCAAGTTTCGAACCACCGTCTGAGATGTTCGTACATCACAAACTAATTCGCTGCCCATTTTGCTACGCTGAACAGCTACGAAAGTAATCCGTAATTCTCATACTATCGATGGTAGGTGTCATCTACTAACTTAGCATGTTTAGACATTCGATTGTAATTAATTAATTGACCTAACAATGGCGTGTTTTTGATAATTTTCAGTGCGCTATTCCATTGAAGTGACAACGCTTGAGTTACGATAAGAAAATCATCAAAAACAGATAGTAAGATGTCGTATACAAAAGATAGTTTTGAACAAGGTTTTGGGCGAGGGATGTCATGTGACTGATTTCAAATATTTGTTCAAATCTTTGTGTAGCTTATGGGACTTAACTACGGGGTTATCAGTCCCTAAACTTACAAACTACTTATGAACTACTTATGAACTAAGGACGACACAAATATCCATGCCCGAGGGGCGATTGGAACCCCTGACCGTAGTGGCCGTGCAGACCGTGACTGGAGCGCCTCAGTCCCCTCGGCCACCGCGGCCGGCGTGACTGATTTCCGAACGCCAAATGTATAATACCTCCATAAAACGGAAGGAAGAAAACTTAGGGTTGTAAGGAGTCAAGCTGTCATTTCCTGCATATTCCGACCTTACAATCACATTCTACTCTTCAAG
Organism: Locusta migratoria; assembly: GCA_026315105.1. Taxonomy (NCBI): domain Eukaryota; kingdom Metazoa; phylum Arthropoda; class Insecta; order Orthoptera; family Acrididae; genus Locusta; species Locusta migratoria. Next base: position 552,732,767 of record CM048744.1, read on the forward strand.
ACGAATCTTTTGAATATAAACTTGATGGGATGTGGACATTTTCAATGATAATAATTACACTTTGATATGCAAATTACGAGATCATGTCGCAAGTGCGAAAAGATAATTAAGTCTGACGCGTACTGGTGAACAAACAGCCAGAGCTTTTGTAAAGTGGAGGCGAGGCGGCCGCGTGGCGACGGCTGGCCAGAGAACGCAGGTGGGCGGAAGGGTCTCCACAATAGGCCACTCCGGGCGGTCTCACGCACAAAAGCAACTTAACAATCCTCCTTCCACCTAGGGGAAACATGACGCTTTCGAAAACTCTTTGAAAGCCTTTTAAAAAGAACTAGACAACAGTTTTTTCTCACAAAGCATGTTTGCTTGCAACTTGTTAGGACGCAAGAAGAAAGTGAATTCCAGAAGGCACTGTTTATTTTGAGAAGGATACGTAATTTTAGCTGACTTACTATTGGCTGGTGAGCCATACGGTGTTCTACAACACCCTATTCCATTGGCACGTGAACCACTGGCAGGGAGCGCCAGTGTCCCGAAACATATACACAAGTGGAGCGTAAGAAATTTACTCAAATGTTCAAATGTTTGTATAGCTTATGGGACTTAACTATGGGGTCATCAGTCCCTAAACTTACAAACTACTTATGAACTACTTACGAACTAGGACGGCACAAATATCCATGCCCGAGGTGGGATTCGAACCCCTAGTGGCTGTGCAGACCATGACTGGAGCGCCTCAGTCCCCTCGGCCACCGCGGACGGTAGAAATTTACTCAGACTCAACGACGCACCCTTGCCCCGGCTGTGTGTCGTTGCGAAGTAGCGGTGCAACAGTCGCACAGCGATTTCATGAGTGCAGAGACGATAAAGGCTCTGGGGCCGGCCGCGGTGGCCGAGGAGACTAAAGCGCTCCAGTCATGGTCTGCACGGCCACTACGGTCGGGCGTTCGAATCCCCCTTCGGGCATGGATATTTGTCATAAAATGCATTTTTATAAAAACCATCAGCTGTTTATTAAATACCTTATAATCTACCAGTTTCGGTCATGGACCATCTTCATGGATAAAAAGGTGTTAAAACAGAATGGTAAAATGCATCAAATAAAATACATACAACTGAGATAAACAGGAGAAAGTATAACTAAATGTGTAAAAAATTACTATGGTCATCTTAGATAAAATCTATCAGACAAACATGACATAAAAGGTGAGAACAGTCTATGAATAAAAATGGAGGGATTCTGTTTTAACACCTTTTTATCCATGAAGATGGTCCATGACCGAAACTGGTAGATTATAAGGTTTTTATTTTTATAAAAATGCATTTTATGAAATATATTACGGCTGTTGACACTCACCTCACCAAAGCATTCATGGATATTTGTGCTGTTCTAGTTGATAAGTAGTTTGTAAGTTTAGGGACTGATGACCCCGTAGTTAAGTCCCATAGACTATACAAACATTTGAACATTTGAAGGCTCTGGGGCAGTATTGCAGTGTATGGAGCACCTCTGTCATGAAGCATATCTTGGTGAATCTCCAGTGAAGAGTACTTAAGATTGTGCATTGTTCATATCCAGTGCGAACACAGACGGAGTGAATTAGGTAACGCTTGTGAGCGCATTTTTGATTGGCAACGTAGGGGGTTAGTCTGCGACTGACGTACCACGCCAATTTATAGCCAGACTAGCATTTACAGATCGTTCTTGACTTCATCAAGATGCAGGGAAAGTGCGACTGTCAGTAGTCGATCAAGACAGACAATGAGTACGAAGTCTTTCATGGCGACACTTCTGTATAAAACTTTCTCGGACTTCTTGCCGCGTCAATTCTTGATAAAATTTCAAGCTTTCGAAGATATCCTCCACCTTATTCGTCAGGAGCAGCTGATTGACAGTGCTGGTGCTGTGGTGGTCTCAAATAGTCCATGGACGGCTTATGACTGGGCGTCTTCTGATTGGTCGGCCTCTCTGTCACGCTGTCACAGATTCAGTCTACGTCTGCGTTGGTGGCGCCACCCCTCCCATAGTATCGAAGACGTTGCGCGACATGTCTCTGCTGCATTTCTGTATCGAGCGCTCGTTTCCAAGCACCGCTAAGATTATACCCGCTATCACGGTCGAAGTTGTTCTCATTCTTATTTCTACAGCCTCTTTGATTACAGAGTCCCAGTATGTGGAGACCTGGGACAAAATTTTTGTTTCGTCGAAGAAAATTTTATGTATGTTCTTGAGGCTGTGCTCAGCGACCACTGATTTCCCCAGTTCTCGGTTTTTAATATGCCGCTGGTTTTCTGTACTGCGTTCGGAAACGGTACGAATGGACTGACCAATATAATTACTTCCGCACTCACACGGTATGTGAGGTATAAATGTTCAAATGTTTATTAAGCTTATGGGACTTAACTACGGGGTTATCAGTCCCTAAACTTACAAACTACTTATGTACTAAAAAATACTAAGGACGGCACAAATATCCATGCCCGAGGGGGGGATTCGAACCCCCGACCGTAGTGGCCGTGCAGACTCTGACTGCAGCGCCTCAGTCCCATCGGCCACCGCAGCCGGCTATGTGAGGTATAAGATCGATTTTCCGACCACCTAGGAAAATTAAGGAGATCCTGCGCCCGGTTCAGGATAGCCTCAGCCTTTGGATCCCTGCAATATACAACATGCGTGACGTAGCGGCCGACCAATCAGAAGAACCATAAGCCGTCCATGGACTATTTAAGGCCACCACAGCACCAGTCAGCGGCTCCTGACGAAGAAGATGGGGATATCTTAGAAAGCTTGAAATTTTATCAAGAATTGACGCGGCAAGAAGTCCGAGAAAGTTTTATGAGAGACGGACAATGTTTAGTTTCGGTTTCAGCGAAGACGCAGCTAGTAGCCACCGACGCAGTTAACAGTATTGTGTGCGAACGCTTTAGGTGAACTCCACCCATCCCCAAACAGCAATAACAAATACATTTTTTACAATTGAGTAACATTTTGAACAACTTTGAGACAGCCTTAAACGTAAAATGACGAAATTGAATTAATATTAAAGTCAAGTAGGCGCGGTTGTCCAGCCATTCTACGATTTTTTTTTATTGCTTATACGTTTCATATATCCTGTCAACCTATCTGGAACTTGGAAATTAAAATATCTAATTTATTGTTTTTATAAATTTGAGTTTTCTAAAAAGGTTCAATAATTTAAAAAAAAGTGATTCACAATCAGTTTTTCAGTAACTAGTGACATTACTTTAGTACCCAAACTGATCCACACTAGTTACACTTTGTTAATTTTAAGATTTTTTTTCAGAGAAGATGTCTCTATGTCTATCTTTACATAAGTGATAAAGTTCCACCAATTGTAGATAGGCAAGAAGCATCTTTCTGACTTCTATGCCGGCCGCGGTGGCCGAGGGGACTGAGGCGCTCCAGTCACAGTCTGCACGGCCACTACGGTCGGCGGTTCGAATCCCCCCTCGGGCATGGATATTTGTGCCATCCTTAGTATTAGATCATAAGTAGTTTGTAAGTTTAGGGACTGATGACTCCGTAGTTAAGTCCCATAAGCTATACAAACATTTGATTTTTTCTGACTTCTACGTGACATGCTGTTGATGTGTTCCTTGCAGGAGTCATGGGTACAATAGGTCAGGTCCTTTGCACACTATAAATAGTTGTAAGAATAGAATAAAAATCGCAACAGCATAGACTTCACGTTAGAGAATTTAACGTCCCTTTGACAGCTTGGACGTTAGAGACGGAGCTGACGCTCGGAATTTTGGGTAAGGATGGAGAAGGAAAGCGGCTGGGCCCCTTGAACGGAATCATCCCAGCATTTGCTTGGAGTGATTTAAGGAAACTACGGAAAACGTAAATCAGGATGCCTGAAGGTGCATTTGAACCACCGTCCTCCGCAAAACCAAACCAGACATGTGCATTATGGTTGTTATTATTTTATGTATATTTTAATGTTTTAATTTTGACCAGCCATCCATTTATATCTTACTATCCACCAGCATATGATTTTCTATTTAACTGTCATCCAGTACACTTCCTGATTTTATGTGGAGCACTATCATAAGAGGTTTAATGTCAATGAGACGATATGATGACACCACAGAGTGTTGATACCGGTCGTCTTAAATAAATCAAATAAAAATTGCTATCTTGGCATCGATCATATTTATACAATAAGATCGTTCCGTAAGATGAGTAAATTCAGTGATGATGAAAATGTGGGAGAGATATTAAAATAATAGTTGAAACAGGTAAAAGTCCATAAAAGAGTATATTTGTCAAAGCTAAACTCAGATATCAAATAATTTTGGCTGTTTGTTAAAATACGGTCAGAGAGAATATTACGTGTTGGATGCGGAGATAAAATTACAATAGTAGATTCGTAATCGTGTCGTTTATCAATTTTTATTATTTATGATTTTATTATTTGTGTCCGAAATTTTTGCAAAAATTCATAAAACTACAGGCAAATCTAAAGTGGGCCGTAACACACGCCAGTGCGATTTTTTTATACCACTCATGTATAACTTAGAAGCTTAATTAAATCATAGAAAGTCAAAGAAGGATAACAATATATCGAAATGGCGTCACCACACAGACGTTGCAGCGAGTCGCAGAAAGGTGCTTTTGAAGGACTCTTCGATAATAATCAGCTTTCGGCTCATAGAGCCTTCGTCGTAAATAGACACACACTCCTCTCTCTCTCTCTCTCTCTCTCTCTCTCTCTCTCTCTCTCTGTCTCACACACACACACACACACACACACTCACACTGACACCCTCATGACTCCCGTCTGAATCTGCTGTATGTGTATGTGAGAGGGACGGTATTTCTACCTCTGACAAAGGCTTTGCGAGCCGAAATCTGGTTATTATCGAGAGGTGTGATGCGTGTGTGGTGAATAACAATCTTTAATTTTCAAAATATTGTTGGTACAAACGTAATTCATTTACATAACATTATGTGTTAGTTGGTACGGTGTATTCAACGGAGTAAGATATTAGAGAGATAAATTAATAGGGTTTTAAACCTGCGGTTCCGACGAATGTTACTGGAAGGTTTTCCATCGGTTGTAAGGCGAATTTCCGGAACTGGTGATCCAAAAACCTCTCTCCTCCCCCTCCCCACCACCACCAACAGTTATTTTCAATTGGGATCTCCATCTGTGTCACTATCAGTTTGTCTATTATTTGGATGAATAGTTGCACTTCTCGTTTGGGTGCAGACTGAAAAGATTTTAAAATGTACAAAAGGCTGGTAGGCTACCTAGAGATGTTCACTGACATATGTAAATATAAAAAAAATAAATCATTGTCCAGAGACATATTTTGTCTCAGTGTATTAGATATGAAACTGAAGGAGACGCATTGAATTAAAATTTGTGCTGAGACCAGGATATTGAGAGAAAATATGTCTCTGGATAAGGATTTATTATTTGATATTTACATACATCACCTATACCTGAGGAGCAAGGCAGGACCGTTCCCATTAACTTTCATTGCTGCGGTGCTGTTCTGTTCTTGGAGAGCCTCGGCAATGCTGAAACGTATTTGCATAGGGAAACATGAGGCAAAAATGGAGTTTGTGTTGTGCAGGAAGGCGGTGCAGTAGATCCATTAAGTCACGTTGCTTAGTGGTGCCGGGCGCTGTGGCTCAGCGTGGTCGCTCAGTAGAATACTCAACCATCATCCCAGAACAAAACGAACAAACGTCTACAAAGGACCGAACAAGCCGCAGAAGTAGAAAAAATATGGTTGTAGCGTGTACCTAGTAAGCTGGAGGTCCTGGGCTCGAATCCTGACCGTGGTTCAAATTTTAATTCACTGCCTCTCCTTCAGTTTGATATCTGTAATGCAGGGGTAATGTAACGCAGAGGTTGTGAAGGGAGTAAGACAGGGTTGTAGCCTTTCCCCAATGTTGTTTAATCTGTATATTGTACATGTAAGAGGAAAAAATAAAGGAAAGCTAGAAGAAATTTGGAGAGGGCATTAAAGCTCAGGGAGGAGAAATAAAAACATCGCGGTTTGCCGATGACATAGTAATTCTGTCAGAGACCGCAAAAGATCTGGAAGAGCAATTGAATGGGATGGACAGTGTCTTGAAAGGAAGATATAAGATGAACATTAACAAGATTAAAACGAAGGTAATGGAATGCAATGTCAGCAAATCAGGCGATGCTGAAGGAATTAGATTAGGTAATGAGACAATAAAAGTAGTAGATGAATTTTGTTATTTGGGTAGCAAGATAACTTCTTATGGCCGAAGTAAAGAAGATATAAAATGCAGAATGGCGATGGGGAGAAAAGCGTTTCTAAAGAAGCGAAACTTGTTAATATCCAATATTAATTTAAATGTTAAGAAGTCCTTTCTGAAAGCATTTTCTGGAGTGTAGCATTGTATGGGAGTGAAACGTGGACGATAAGGGGTTCAGACAAAAAGATTATTGAAGCTTTTGAAATGTGGTGCTACAGACGATTGATGACGATTAGATGGGTAGATCATGACTAATGAGGAGGCGCTTAACCGAATTGGGGAGAAAAGGAGTTTCTGGCATATCCTGACTAAGAGAAGGGATAGATTGGTAGGACACATTCTGAGACATCAAGGAATTGTCACTTAGCATTAGATGGAAGCGTGTGGGGTAAAAATCGTAGAGGGAGACCGAGGGACGAATACAGTAAGCAGATTCAAAAGGATGTATGATGCCGAACGTATTCTCAGATGAAGAGACTTGCACAAAAAATGTTCAAATGTTTGTAGATCTATCGGACCAAACGTGCATGGCCATCAGCCTGGTAGCTTACAAACTACCTAAACTTTGGTAAACTAACCTAAGGAAAACACGCACACCCATGCCCCAGGGAGAACTCGGACCTCCACGGCGAGCAACCGCGCGCTCCGCAGCAAGACGCTTTAGACCGCTTTTTATTTCTTTCTGGTAGATCTATGGCTTGCGGTCGTTCGTTCAGTTTGTTCGTGGTTGTTCGTTGAAGGGTTGGCTCAGCTTTTTTATTACAGGGGGCGTTTAGCCCTCTGACCGGGCGCAACCGCTCGGCTACTCCACCGCGGCAGACTTGCACAGGACAGGTTAGCGTGGAGAGCTGCATCAGGCCAGTCTGCGGACTGAAGACCACAACAACATCTGTAATGCGTACTGACGTAGTTAAAGCTCTTTTGAGACGACAGTAGACCACTTTCGTTATTAAGTTTTCCAAAACCGAATGTCGTTATTTTTTCATTTTCCACGCCATATGAAACGAAGGGATTGTAAATCTATGGAACTCAACTGCTTGGTTATTAGTCCGTAGCTTACAAACTACTTAAACTAAGGTTAACGAACCTAAGAACAACACAAACACCCATTCTCGAGGGGGACTCGAACTACCGACGGCGAACGGCCGCTGCACGGCGCCTCAGTGCGCACGGCTTGATTTGATTTTTCCAGGGAAGCCAAAACAGTCTTGGTCCAACCCGCCACTGCCCGCACCGAAACTAAGTTTATTGTGCGGTATCGCTCCCTGTATATCTAGTAAAGCCAACCAATGCCCTTGAACAGTGCAAGGAGTCCTTTTACCAGTTCTTTATTAGACACAATTTCTTCGGGTCTGGTTGTCCCAAATGTTCTGTGTCCTTTATTCTCCAATGCAATGCATTCGAAGATTAGATGTGATGCAGTTTCATCACCGTCATCACAGATCCTACATTTAGGGTTCTCTTCTGTTATTCCCATTGTTTGTAGGCGTTTTTTGAAATTCCCATGGCCTGTCAGCAATCCAAACATGATCTAATCTCTCTCCTGTTCAGGCCCAGGATTGCAGAGCTTCTTTTAAAACATGGCTTTGGCATCATTACCTTGCCATGTTTTTGTTGATGGACTTTGGTCCAATATTCTACGTGCTGTCTTCTGAGCCAGTTACGTAGTTCCAATCTGATCATTGCCTTGGTGATTGTCAGGACAGGTTCCGGTCCAATAAATGGAGACTCTGCCCCCATCCTGGCTAATCTGTCGGCATGTTCGTTGCCACTGATCCCCGAGTGGCCAGGGTCCCACAATAGGTTTACTCTATTGCTTTCCCCTAGCTCCACCAGAATCCTGTGACATTGTACAACAATTTTAGACCTTGTTGCCGGAGCTGCCAGTGATATCAGGGCTGCCTGGCTGTCTGAATAGATATAGATGCTACGATCTTTGTAGCACCTACACAAATTCTCCTCCACACATGCCCTGATGGCAGTGATTTCGGCCTGGAATACTGAGGCCAGTTTCCCTAGAGAGATGACGCCCTCCAGTCTTGGCTGCACCCCGTATACCCCGGCCCCAACGCCTTGGTTTGATTTCGACCCGTCAGTGAACCAGACAATATCCCCCATACGGTGTCGAACTATTTTCTCCCACTGCTCCCTACTTCCAATTGTTATACTGAAAGGCTTGTTGAAGCAGTATGGGGTTATAATATAGTCGGCTGGCATTCCCCAACCTTTCGTATATTTACCTCACTCACTATTTTAGTGTGTGATTCTGGATATCCCAAAGAGTTCCAGTTGTTGCCAGATTTGAGCCTGTATGCACCAGCCGCTGCCTCCATCTTGACCCAAAGGTGTAATGGGGGCATATCCAGCATGGTTTCCATCCCAGCAGTTGGTGTGCTGCTAATTCCGCCTGTTATGGCTAAGCAGGCTAGTCTCTGCACCTTACCAAGCTCCTTAGCAGCAACCTGCTGTTCTACCTTCTTCCACCGCACGACCTCCCCATAGGTGATCCTTGGTCTAATCACCGTGGTGTATATCCAGTGCATACCCTTGGGGCTCAGACCCCAATTTTTGCCACAAGCTCTCCTGGTACTTACTAAAGTACCTTTTGCTTTGGAGCAAATATTCCTAATGTGAGGGGTCCATGTCAGTTTCTTATCTAGGGTAACCCCTAGATATTTCACTGTCCCCTTCACAGGTAGCGCTTCATTGGAAAGCTTTAGATTCCAACTTGAGTGTTGGATATGTTTCCTTGTGTATGGTACAAGAACAGTTCGCACGGCTAATCAAATTCAAATGTTCAAATGTTTGTAAATCTATCGGACCAAACTGCGTGGTCATCAGTCCGTAGCTTACAAACTACTTAAACCTAGGTAAACTAAACTAAGGACAAACACACACATACGCATGCCCCAGGGAGGACTGGAACCTCCACGGCGAGCAACCGCGCGCTCCGCAGCGAGACGCTTTAGACCGCTCGGCAACTCCACCGCGGCCACGGCTAATCCGCCGCGGCCTTCCCACGCCATAGATTCGTGCTGTGAGAGGTGATTTGATTACTGGTATTAGCACAGGAATGTAGCCAGGTGCGCGTTTGCAGTCTTTCCTCTAAACGACGCGGCTCTCGTTACGCGTGCCGCTGGACGTACGCGGCGCGCCATCAGAATTACTGAGGCACGGCGCATTAGCCTTGGTAATTCCGCAGGTGAGGCTCGCCTTCGGCGCGACTGAAGTCGGCAGACGTGAGAGAGGCGGCCGGTCAGATTTATGTGTCGCTGCCCGGCGAACGCGGCTTCCTAAAGCGGCTTCGCTTCTCTCCGGTACCTTTCAGCTACGCGCACTGCGTGGAATACCTAACGCACCTTGTTATCTTCCCCATCGGAGCCCTCGCATGAATGAATGCTCCTCTGTTCTGCGGTCTTAAAGGTAGTGACGTAAACCTGAGCGCAACGCCGTCTGTTTGGTTCTCTGATGAGCTAGCAGCTCTCGCTGACAGCTACTAATCGTATAGTTTGTTAGTCGTCAGGCCTCGTATAAGACTTGACGTCTCTAAGCTCCTTTCGAGGAGGAACTGGATCCGTATCCGGAAAGTTACTGGAGAACACGCGAACACTCATTCGGGTAAGACTTTTTCTGAATCTGTGTAGACAAAAAAGTTCCGATGCTACTGCTGCGGGATTTGAGCACTAAACACATGACATCATTCGATTCAGTGTTACTATGCTGCACATGTGACTGTGACGAATTAATGTAATGCTACATTACCTCACAAAAAATTTGTAAACCTTGAAAGACGTAGTCTATTGTGATCCAAAAATGGCAGTCGACACAGAGAAAGCAGATGTACTACTAACGGTTTTAACATCGTCAATCAACGTATAGCGTAGTCATCAAAGAGCTAAAATTTCCTAGAGTGGCGATAGGTCCGCCATGTTTGAGGCAAACTGAACACTAGTCTTTTCTAGGAAATTTAACCAAATTAAGAAATAATTAAAAGTCTGTACACCGATGATGAATTGAAAAAATATGACTTCCAATTTAATTTTTTCCCACAATACAGCATTTTGAAGTAACATGCTATTTGGGGTATTGGCAGTCAGCTGGTATGCCACACCCTCTAGAGAATTTTACCTATTATCTGTCCCACGTTTTAAATAAAGACTGACTATTGAAAACGGATGTGCTTCAAGTTCCGTCAGATTTTATCGAAGCTACGAATTGACGAGCCTGGTAGTATATTTCGTAAAAATGGGGTAATGAAATATCACTAACCTGTCAGTAATACAGCTCCAGTTCGAATTTTAATAACAACGCATCTGCCGCTGTGAAAATATTAGTTTTGATTGTAATGTAAAAACATTGTTATGACTAACAATGATGATAATTGATTTGCTTCTGTTGTTGATGTGTTGCAACAACTGCTTTCATAAAGTCGTGTAGCCGCGGTGGAGTAGCCGAGCGGTCTAAAGCGTCTCGCTGCGGAGGTTCTAGTCCTCCCTGGGGCATGGGTGTGTGTGTTGTCCTTAGGTTAGTTTACTTAGGTTTAAGTAGTTTGTAAGCTACGGACTGATGACCACGCAGTTTGGTCCGATAGATTTACAAACATTTGAACATTTCAAAGTCGAGTATATATTTATCTGGTGTTTACTAAATGTATTGAGTCTACAAACTCGTAAAATTGCTAACAAAGGGTTTTGTTGAGAACTTTTGTGGACGAAAATTTAATACATTGTCGAAAGTGACAATAAAATACTGCAACTAAAAATGCGCCTGGGTCAGCTCTCTTACGTTCTTTGCAAATGACGCCTTCATTTATCGTCTAGTAAAATAATCTGAAGTTCAAAATGAACTGCAGAACGATCTACATAAGATATCAGTATGGTGTAAATATTGTCAATTGACTCTAACTATTGAGAAGTGGGAAGTCGTCCACGTGAGTACGAAAAGAAGTCCGTTAAACTTTATTTACGAGATAAATCAATCAAATTTACAGGCCGTAAACTCCACTAAATAGCTATGAATTGCGATTACATCTAACTTAAACTGGAAAGAACTCGTAGATAATGTCGTAGGAAAGGCGAACCAAAGATTCCGTTTTATTGACAGAACACTTAAAAGATGCGACAGAACCACTAAAAGAGAATGCATACAATACGCTTGTCCGTCCTCAATTTGAGTATTGCTGCCCAGTGTGGAATCCCTATCAAGTTGGTTTGACGGAAGTCATCGAAAGATTCTAAAGAAGGGCAGCCCGTTTTGGATTGTCGCGATACAGGGGAAACAGCATCACAGAAATGATACAGGATCTGGGATGGGAATCATTACAACAACGGCGTTATCGCTCCGGCGTGGTCTACTTACGAAACTCCAATCGCCAACATCCTCCTCCGAATGCGAAAATGTTGACTCCCACCTACATAGGTCATCATCAGAATAAAATACGAGAAATCAGAGCTCGAACGGAAAGATTCGAGAATGGAATGAATGATAGTTTAAAGATGGTTCAATGAACTGTCTGCCAGGCAATTACATGTGATTTTCAGAGTATCCGATGTGGAAGTAGATGTAGGGATACTTTTGAAAATTGACATGCTGCGAGCTGTTCTTATTTTTCCTTTTATATTCGGGCGCATGCAGAGAGTAAGTTTACTTATTTTTTTAAGCAAATACTACATAGTAACTTGCAAAACTTTATTGCCAGGTACAGCGAATTTTCAGCTATTTTTCGACTTAGTCGACAAAAGAGAACTGAGACCCTTCTTATATCGTGGAATATGCTTTTGTCGCCGCCTGCGGATGAAACCAATGTGTGACAGTCGCCTTTAATTCTTCGTAGTTGTCAAACCTGCAGTTCCCATTTGTGTGGCCTGCTGTGTTCGCTACCACTGCCTGCCACCATGGCGTTATTCATCTGAAGACAGTCTGCATAGACTGAAAGCGAACGGGACTGGTTTTAATTTTCATTTCGCCATTATATTAATATCGATGTTTCTCAATTATGCTTTCTAAAATTACTAATAAAGTTATTCGTGTAACGACGTCATCTTTGTGTTTTTTTTTTTTTTTTTTTTTTTTTTTTTTTTTTTTTTTTTTTTAAATATGGAAACTTACTTTCTAGATGGTCCTTGTAACAGTTACTAACTTTGATAAATAGTTTTCTTTATCTATATCTATATATAAAAGGCTTGTGTGTGTACGTGCTGACAGACTTTTCTCCATGACCACATACTGCCACCCACTCGTGGTTGTGGTGGTAGATAGCCCTTGGTCTAATGATGTTAGTAAGGGAGTTTGGTCGCGGTGCGTGGCAGTGGGTGAGTGTGACGAGAAAAAATTCGCAAAATATGCAATAAATACTCTTAGGAGAAGCTATATACTCTGTGACTTACAAACTTTACGGTACGAGTCAAAATCTGTTTATTCTTTCAATCGTCAGACAGTGCTGTCCTTCCGTCTTTAATAATGACGAGGAATATCAAATACGCAATTTTTAAATAGATCACATGTTTCCGTCAACCACACGTTACCGACTATGAACAGAGACATAAAACAAAGATAAAAATCCAGATAGACTCAAAGATAAAAATACTCTTGGAACCACCTCCTTGCGTGGAACATTGATCACTGTCGTGGAAGCATGGTGGGAACACAGACATACATTAATGAATGTCTCTTAGGCCATAGATATTGATATGCCTGTGCCAGTAAGAAAAACTATGCGACGTAGTCCTACTCATATCCCGGCGGCCACCTGTGATAATGTTGGCAACAGATGTTGAATAACGAGAATCATGTGACATCGTCATTAGCCAATCGCGTGACACGCAAATATTTTGTCGTGAAATCAAGCATACTGCAGGAACAGCAGTATTTATCTACACTCTATGTGGTTCGGTCATCTTTGCAACGATTTTATATCGTGTTATTGATGTTGCCAACATAAAAACACGAGGCCGCCAGGATAGAAAGTAAAATTTTACCGAATCAGATACATCCGTTTTTGTCACATTTCATTATGACCACTTCACGCGAAACTCTTTTGTATAGACTCTCATGATTCACAGTGTCTTACAATTCATTCCAAATTCCTATTCAAGAAGATATTTTTGAAAACTGTTACAAATCAATATTCGCACTTATCCAATATAGTTTTCAGAAATGTAATTTGCCAGCCGCTTTCGGCGCTGCTGTTGCAATGTGTAACAAAATTGAGAATAACGACGCATAATATCAAATATATGCAAGAAAGTTGAGGAAGCGTCACTAAAAGGGCCATTTACACATAGTCATCCGTCTTAACCGAACAAAAAAGGACCAAGATAAAGTCAGCGATTAGTAGGTTTTTCCCAATATCACGTGACATTTCCACCTTAATGTTGAGGGGACAAAATGTGTTCTGCGCATCTGAATGCTTACTCCAGAGATATTTCTGCTATCTGCTGCCACTAGAGATAATATAGCTACACACGCGAGCGACAAGCTCATCAGAATCCTCTCTGCTTTCATAATTGTTGGGTGCGATATTGTGATTAAAATTTGTAATTACTTACTTTTGGTGCAGACTACATTAAAATAGAGAAAGAGGTATTCTTTTGCAGACAATCAGACAATCGTAGTTACAGTTATAATCCGACTTCTGAATATATAGTTCTGTTACACAAGGTCGATTTCAACTTCGTGCTTTTCGAAGTAATCACTGCAGGACATGGGGTCATGTATTAGCTGAAAGAGTGGCCGATGCTGCTAACACAGTCAAGACATTTCACTAGGAATACTATATTTAATGGAAAGTTCTATACAGACGATCAGCTTACTCCATACCTTCAACGATTACCCAGAGTTACATAATCGCACATTGACACCACCATGACGTCTTATTTAAACAGACATCAACTGCTCTGTTGATTAAATTACCAGACTTTCATCATTCGTCGAGTTTTCGATAATAAGGAGCACTGCATACAGAATAACTACATTATACCCGGTGCAACACTGCAACATACTAATATTCAGCATACACTTACTGTGAGAGGTAAACAGTTTAATACTACACCATAGAACCAATACATGGCTCTGTTATTATTATTACTATTTCTCATCTCAACTATAGAAGTGTTTTCAGAATAGACACCTTAGTATAACTTTATGAACACAAATTAACACTGAATTTATATCGTTCCGGGGTACGGACTTACATTAATTTCTCTTTTTGCACGAAAAACTTTATGAACATTCATTGTTTTCGACAATGATTACTACATAAATTTGACATCTTGGCTAGGAGAACTGAGTTTGACAAAGCGATCCAACAAGGATTCTGTGTATGCTGGCCTAGGTCTGGAGCCCTAAGAACCATGATATACACAGGTCCCTCTTTAACAACCGTTGCGAAGCACGGGCGTATAAGCTAGTTGCTTTATAAAAGAGAGTCTCACTTTCCGTAGCGATCACTACGGTAAGAAAAATCAAAACGTGTTTCTGTGCATTGTTGCCAAGAAATAAAACGCTCCTTATTAATGTTGCCATAGCTGCTAATAGATTACTACGACCGTCTAAGTGCCTTAAGGAAGGACCGCTTGAAGTTTCTAAGCAAAATTTTGCGCGCTTCTTGGTAACTAGTTGCTTCGAAAAAGCATCTCTTGTCTTTGGAAATAATTGTCCGTATTATTTTCGGAGGAAAGAAAATGGGAATGTTGAAACACAGAGTAGAGCTGCAAGAAAGGTTGACATGTAGTTCAGTATTCTTCACGCAGCTGGCAAGAGTTGTCGCGATTCGAACTGTGCATTTACACTGCCCAGAACTTTCTTTATATTCCACAATATTTGCGCAAAAGTAAGGTGTGTTAAGGTTTGAATGGCGACTGGAATGTTTCTTTTCCTATATCTGGAATAATATATTTCTGATCAGTGATCACCACACTGAATGTATAGGACGGCGAAACATCAGTATGAGGATGTGTGCCTCGACAGCAGCAAATCAGTTATTCGTTTACTGCATTAATATTAGAAATACCCAAACATTCGAAGTTAAGCGGATTTAATTAATGGCTTTGCGATAGTTCAGTGTTAATAACTGCCTCCACCGTAAATACATTTTAATTGATTGATTAGAAATTGGGTTGTGAAACAAAAGTTAGTTTCCTGCAATTTGGCCCATGTGTATTACGTTTTAGCAAGATACACGAGCACTACTGTTTAACAACTGCGGTAATTATCACACTCGAAAGATTAAGAAATTTAAACTATGCACGTCAGACAACAGCGCTGTAAATACTTATACAGTATTTTTAAATCCATCTTATTAACTTTGCAGGAAAGATACAGTAATATCTAAACAAATTTAAGTACCAGATTAGTTAAAGGCATGGTTTTACGAAGTCTTTAAATGCTATAATTCCCGAAATGATTACATTCCGCCTTCCAGAAATCCATTACTGAAGCAAACAATCGATTAAATGGCGATTGTTCTCTTTCAAAGAAAATCTGCCGTTCTAATTATTTTTCTTGAGGCGTTAAGTCTTGTAGCCTGCTCATTTATTCTTCGTTATTTGGTTATGTTTATTATTATTATTGTTATTTCTCCCATTTTAAGCTTACTGTTGTTTCAAATCGTTTGCACACTGTTGTTAATGTTCCTCTCATTACTGTATTTTAACGGCATTATTCGTGGTTTAGTGACTTTCTTTTTTAATTTCATTGTCATTTCATGGATGTGATTGCAAAAGTTGCGAAAGAAACCTAGTTAGACGCATTTGAGAAACACATGAGTCAATTTATACCATTAAAAAATTCACCATTCAATAAACACTAGTCTTTTCCAGGAAGTTTAACCAAATCAAGGAATAATTAAAAGACTGTAGACCGATGTTGAATTGAAAAAATATGACTTCCAATTTAATTTTTTCTGGCAATATAGAATTTCGAAGTAACATTATTGAAGTGAATACACGGATGCATGTGGTGGAGGGATTCATATATGATTGTCAGAATTCCGTGAAAGTGCAATTAACCAATACAACATAACGTTATTTAGTATGTGGCTTCTTGGTTTTTTCAGCGTTCGTGGTCCCGATCACATTGTGTGTTAAACGCCTGGGGTCGGATTTCACAGTAGCGTCTCTTCGTATGCCGACTGCGTGATGAGCCCTGGCGATTTGCTTTCTCTTGTTGTGTATGCAGTCAACCGTGACCTCTTTCGTTCTCACGCCAGCGGCCACTTCAATTGCTGGCTTCCCTTTATTTTTGTTCTTCGCTCTGTTTAAAGTTTGTTGTGCCGGATTTTCGTCGCCAGCTACAGCAAGGGGAAAAAAAAAAAAAAAAAAAAAAAAACTGAAAAAGTACATTGGCTTTGGTTATTTAGAATGAAGTACACGTTCTTTGTCGTTAGCAAACTACCTAGCTGCAATTTCGTGCACTAAGCAATGCCGCTAATTTCAAATTGTGGATTCCTAAATAACTTTCTTCGTTTGCAATTAACACGTTCGCTGCCGTTCACGCTCTGGCGCGTGTAAACGTTACTTGAGTCAGGTGCCGCTCACGCTGTGGCGCGTGCTGCGACATAGCATCCTATTATGGGTTGTTGTAAACTGGCATCGTCTAATAAAGCTGTATACTCTGGTAGGCACTCAGGGAAGAGTATAAGTGATATGCACACGTACGTGGTTCCAGATCTCCGCGTTTTCATTACCGGCTACGAGCCACACACGCTTCTCATGATGTCATCATAGATTTATTGGATTCTTATGTAAAAAAGCAAGCAAGCTTTTGATTATTTTAATTTTATTTCGATTAGTTACCAGTTTAAAAAAATATACTTCTTAGTTTTGATATTATTCATACTTATATTGCTGATGATATAGAAATAAGCATATGTTTTATGAAATACCTTGTATGTACTATTTATATTGTTCATTTGTTGTTTTCACAAAAATACAAACGCAAATAAAAAACCATATCAAAAAAACTGAAAACTAAAACCAAAACATTCAGTGGCTCAAAACTAAGAAAAGATACTGTCAAAATACGATCACGCGCCAGAGGGTGAACGGCAGCGAACTTGTTAATACGACGACGATTCAGTTTTCATATAAGTCTATACTCTTAATACTACTACAATTTAAAGCTGCTGGCCAGTAATAGTTTCTCGATTTTAATGAGCGATATTAATTTACCGTAATGATATAGCGGTAGTATACAACAAGCAATTTGCTCATAGAATGCTTACAACGATGATGTGTAAGTCACTCCTCATTAGTGACGACAGCTCTTAAGCCCTCCTACCCCATACACGGGGGATACACCGCCGTCAACGTCAGCAGTAATCTCTTCGAGACGAGTATTATACTAAGCATTTTCCACCAGTATTTCCAGTGACCGAACGTCTCTGTGCCGCAAAAACGAGCAGCTGTGTTGAGCAGCAGTGGTACCTTATAATAGTGTATCGACTAGTACTCACAAGAAGGAGAAGGAAGAAGGGCACTGAAATATAAAAAATTTGTTTTTGAATATTTTTCTCGAGAACTGTAGGCTTCATTGCAGATCAGTTTCTTTTTAATTAAAGTCAATGGAGCTGTGTTTACAGAGTGTATTTTCAAAATACGTCTTTAAGTACTCAATCTGGGTTTCGTTTAGTCGCCTTTTTAATTATATGTATTTATGTTCAAATGTTTGTAATCCTGTGGGACCAAACTACGTTGGTCATCAGTCCCTAGTCTTACAAACTATTTAAACCAAGTTAAACTAACCTAGAGACAACAAACACATCCATGCCCGAGGAAGGATTCGAACCTCCGTCGCGGGAGTCCGTGTGTTCCGTAACGTGCTATGCTTTAAAATAACGACATGTGTTTTAAAAATGTTTTTAATGGCAGCGTCCCTGGCACCGTTGATATAAATTTTATTGCGGATAGACAGATTTTATGTGAAATGCCAAGAAACTTGAGTATAGCTACAGCGATCTATCACTGTGATTTGCGATTTACATACAAAGGCCTACTTCAAATCTGTGCCCATATCGGACAGATTATAGATGGACAAATATCTGACCGTTTCGAAACAAAATAGTACACTGTAATATTTCGGAATACTGTTAAATAATGAAACCTTGTTTTCCACTAGGACAGGCCAACATTACATAATCAATATGTACTGTATAAATATTGTTATATAAACAAAGATGGGTTAGCTTTAATAATTCTATCCTCACTTCCCAATATGCCACTTATGTAGATTCCGACTACAGTTTTCGTCAACGAAATGACCCGTGAGAGTCATGTATTCTCAGTTTTTCACGTGTGCATCCATCAGTCGTAATTCACGTATAGTATGTACATTTTATTCACTTTATTGCAGATCACTAGTGTGTTGTGTGTTGCTATGTCACTGTCGTCATTCATAAAATTTTGGTTTAGACAAGTTTCACTTAAATTATAGTAACTGTAGAGTGCTAATGCCATAAATATCTATTTAAGCAACAAGTGGAACTACCGGTACTTCTAAACGACAATGCTAACGAACACACAGTTTAACTTTATCAGGATGTAATTTCATAAACAGGGAAATTCGTAACGACATAGCTGAGGAAAGAAGAAGCGACACAAACTGAATGTGCGCAAATTGCAGAATCATATGAAATTAAATCACACATCCCGTTCGAAATTTACGATTATTAATACTCGTCCTGCAATTTGTGGCCATATAATCTAATTTCCACTCACAATAATCTAATCACTGTGGATAATATGCACATTGTATACAGAATCACAAATAACGCGCTGTAATCGAAAAAAATAACTTTGGCAGTCGCCTTGTTCGTTACAAAACTGCCATAATTTGGTAATACAGTTCTACTAATATGGACCACTTATAGAATGTTCACGCGTATATCAATTTTTAAGACCTAATTTTCTTTTAAAAGGTTGCCCAGGCAGGAATGTGCCGACGATACGGTTGTTTTCATTTGATTTACAAGCAATTATGAAAAAAAGTCCTGTCTCTTAAGTCGGAATTTCGTCTGTGATTTCCCTTTCTTAGTATAAAAACTGTCGTAGGTCTTTTCGTTTTTTAAATTAGTGTACAGGAACAGACAATCCTACAAATCACTAGTCTGCAAATTAAAGGACGTATATTTCTTGTGTATCAAGCCGGTAGACGAATTTTGATTACAAATTTTTATACAGTGCTTCAGTCTAAATATATACATACAATGTTTGAGACTTAGAAATTATCTCTGAACCAGTTTAAACAATATGAAAAACATATGCAGTTTAAATTAGATGGTTCATAGATTTTTCTAAGTCTCTTTTATCATTCTTGAATGCAAATATTACGCATTATTTTGTCGCTTGTTACGGTTTACAAATCAGACAGGCCTATGTCATTTCACAGTACGCCAGTGAAATTTCGAAACTCTTGAAATTTTTTCGTATTAAATCTCTTTCAATAATGTGTACAGAATCTCAATACTGTCCTAAACCAAATATAAAGAAACACCACTGTTCGATACAATTAGTGTGTTCCGAGCATAGTGGACTGAAAATAGACCATTTTGAAATAAATCAGCATTTGTAACTGTCTCAGAGTCGATTTTGATCCGAAGCAGAGTGCAATGATATAATGCTGTTTCGAAACAGTGAAACACGACAGTTTCGGAACAGTTCTATGTATCGATATATTGTATAGAAAGATGTAAACAGTGGCCAACTATCATACAAATCGACCTGGCGACCGACTGCTGTAAGGCGTCGTTCTTTTGTAGACCTTTTACACTGGTTGTAAGTAAACAAATATGAAGAAAATAAATATCACCTTTTGAGTCATTTGTGACTCCTTTGCAGAAATGCCTTCGCCTACAATGTCCCGCGTATTTCACAGCAGAATGTTTCATAAGATTGAATCAGACGTGGCGTAGTAGGGCGCATTTCAATTAGCAGTAAATAATCTAGATGACATATCCTTGTACCAGTATGGAGACGTCGTAGGAGGAGAAAGTTTTGAGTCAGTGAGGTCAGTGAGAACTCTTGAGATCCTAATAAGAATTACTGTTTGTTCTGTACTTATAGAAGCGTCCACAATACAAATACGTACGTGAAGACGTTACTAACCAAAATAAAAAATAAAAATTTAAAAAAATCTACTAATGTCATGCACAAGATTACTGTTAATAACAGGTAGGTCTATACAAGGACAGACATGTCTAAAAGCCTCATCCATACTACTATCTGAAAGTATCACAAAAATCCGGATGTTTGCAGTAAAATTATACTTTACGTGAAAATGCCAACGCTTTGATTTAAAACGTAAAAAGTTGCAGATTCATATTTAATTGCCAGCACAAAAAGTTTGAATAAATATAGAAAGCTTGTCCATATTTATGGAATATTCAGTCGGTTCTTGGAGGAACACATACATATTAAGACCTTGATACTTTTATTTATGTTCCACAATACGTTCATTTATTTGTTCGTTATGAACCGACTTTCGGCTTTTAGGCCATCATCAGATAACTTAATACTAAACAGATAGTCCACAAAATAACAGTGATAATACATGGTTTTACAAAGATATACGAATCACAAAGACACGCGATAGTCACAAAATTCGCAAATCTTTGTAAGACCATCTTTGCATAACCATGTATTGTCACTGTTGTTGTGTGGACTATATGTTTAATATTAATTGATCGGATGATGGCTTAAAAAGCCCAAAACCGGTTCATAACGAACAAATAAACATATTGTGAAACATAAACAAAAGTATTCCAGGTTTTAATAGAAACCTTGGTTGAAACACAGTTCACATGTCGGCGGTGGCTACATGGCATATGGTAGATCCTGGTGGAAGCATGAAGAATGATGGGAGATGAAGGCAACCAATCAGGAATGGCGTTCAGATAAGCAATAACAATGCATCTTTATGTTTTTCGCTTTGTTAACAATTCGGTGTTGTGGACAGAATTATTTTTAGAAGTAACATATTGCAAAATCGTGACACATTCATCAAAAATACATTAATATTTACCTGTTACATTACAAAAGTTATTTATGCTTCTTTCATCACAGAAATTAAAGTTATTCTAGTACTTAGCGGTGTACTAACATAATGAAAATTCGTGATAGCTTCATTTCTTGACGAACTACAGTGTAGCGTAATTTGGAAGAAGCGTTTCACATCGAAGACACGTCTTCTTAACGAGGTATTTATATATCAAAGAACAAGAGGAGGACGAATAAACAAAATTTAGAAATATATACAGAAATAGAAATATAGATTCTACTTTTGTCGAGGAAGAAATTACTGCAAAAGATCTTAAAAAATACTTCGAGAACGGAACCAGTCAATGCATCGATGTAACAATTTGATTAATTACACAGCTTTCACTGGGATCAGTCTTATAATTGATGATCAATTAAATGAATGCGCACAATCTCCATTACAGGAAAGAAAGTGTTTGACCCATGTAGTGGCTGGTTCTCGATGTACGTCTTCTATACATGATCTGGTAGCAGTTTTGCAATTATTACTCCAAAGAAATAAGTATATCCAGAATGCCGAATTGTTTAAAAGCAAAACCCGTAAAGACGCATTCCTATTGTCTGTCTGAACGTCACTCCAGTATGGCTTCCTTCACCTCCCGCCATTCATCTCGCCGCCAAGACATCTACACGTCAAGCAGCAGACGCCGACATGTAAACTGCTCTTTATCACAAAGTTTTAATCCGTATTTGTTAATTACGGCAATTATTACTTGACGACAGTTAACCTCTTACTCACCTTCAACCCAAGCCGATTGTTTTCCTTTAATTCAATTCTTGTTTGATCTATAATTGTTCTTCACGTTATTCAATGAATTATGTATTATCACAGCCATCGAAGGTAAGAGCATTGTTTTCTCGTGTTAGTATTCATTCCATTCACAAATAAATGACAGAGACTCGTAATGTCTGTATATAATGGGCAAATAGTAGAGCGGCTTTCATGTGGCTTGGTTGCAAGACAGTACTTTGTGACTGTTGGGAAACATGGGATAGATATAGACAACATTTTAGCAGTTTACAATAAATGCCATTATTTTAAACCCATAATACTTACACTTTGAAATGAAGTGTTGTGCAAAAAGCAAGCATAACTAAAGACGATCACTGCTGGGATGAGTAAATGATACTCTCGTTCGAACGGACGCGAGATTTCCCGATATTCTAGAACGCTTCATACAGTCCCGTGACATTTAAATCACAGTCTAAAATTGCGTAATGCTAGTGCCAAATAGAAAGAGAGAGGCAAGAAACAACGAAGTAGCCACAACAGTAAACTACGTGCTGCTAAAAATTTGATTATTTCGTGAATCATTGCTGACAATCCTACCTTAGTACAAAATCTTATTGCGTCCGAATGATTTAAAATAAGATTTCTCATACAGTACCGTTATTTATGTGTATTCAGACATTTGGTTTTTAAAACGAAATAGGCAAATGCGAAAGTGTTGTCCTCCAAATAAAGTGTTATTAATGAAACAAGTACAGTTTTTTTTCCTTCTTTTACAAGCTATTGCAAGAATTTACCATCTTTGTTTCAAATGAACAATATTAAGTTTAATACCTTTTGAGTTTGGTTTAACGTCAACAGATTTTAAGCACTTTGAAATCAAGGGGTTAACATTCTGATGAAACAATAAATAACTTTATTCAGAACTAAATGCCTAACAAACGAAATAAATCGGGATTCACTTATTGTAAATTTTATTACGAACATGAATTACAGCGACAAGACCCGTCTTAGGTGTAGTTCCATCACTAGATTGCAGGACGAACGAAAGATCTATAATTGTACAGGATAATGAACGGATTCTCTTGTATAATTATTATTATCCGTTTTTACACATTACATGCATCTTCTAAGATATTGTAATTGAGGTTTCACAATTATTTCTGTTATTATGCATTCACGATGCATTCAATGCGCAGATGGTTTGATCAAACAGTACAAGTAGTGTTCCAACCCAGCCCTTGTTACGTTTAGGCCAGGCTTTGGTTTCTATACTACCTGGTTGTTTAACATCGGCTGTTTGAGCGTGCCAAATTCAAATATGCCTACTATAAAGCATTAGAAGAAAACAAAACGAAAAAATGTTTCGATTCCGCTCCCATATCAGCCTATTAAGTCCCATATTGACATACATTTCAAATCAAATGTTTGTCACATTACAACTGATGGTATTTCGTCTGCTAAACCAAATCGTGGCGGGCAATGCGAAATCGTGTGCAAAACATCTTAATGTGCAGACACGCTTCACTTCTATTACGGTTCTATTATATGCTGAGACACCAGAGATATATAGTCATTCTGTATAAAATATCACTGACGAGCCCAGTTCTAGCAGTATCTGTGGTCGAAGCTGACTGCAACGTTTCTCTTTCTTGTGGTGCCTCTGGTCATAGACTGCATTATTTCCTTTGACATTCCTGTGATCCTCGCACATAGAATCCGGCTGAGAATGAATATGATTGTGATTCGCAGAAATAAATTAACTAGACTGACAAAGTTGAGGGTATTATTGAAGCCTGACATCGCCATATTACTAAGACAGACTTCAAGAAGTTTGTGTGTGGTACGAAAAATTACAAACATGGTGCATCTATTGACCATTACGTTAATGAGTAATTTCCAAGAAAGCTTACACTCGAAGTTGTAAGACCGAAAGCGATATATATCGAATGTCGATTACGTCAGTATTGGCACGCGACATATTAAGTTTGGAGAACGTACTTCAGTAGTGTCTTCTAATTAACGAAAGGCATAATGCAACTGATAGAATACTTCAAGACGAATAGGCTTACTTCGTTCATTAATAAAGTAAGTAAAATAACTCCATTTTATAGGTAGATTTCTAGTAATGAATCGTATTTGTACGTTATGATACATTAGTAAATATCGATATTTACTCATCTTGAGAGTGAAGTAGCTTCTTTGTTTTGGGTAGATTTCTGGTAACAAAAAAGTATTCGTAGGTTATGATACATTAGCAAATATCCCTATTTTCACATCTCGCGAGTGAAGTAACTTTTTTATTATCGGTAGATTTCCAGCATGAAAATGTATTTGTACGTTATGATACATTAGTAAATACCGATATTTACACATACCGCGCGGTGAATAGCCGCGTAATCGACATTCGATATATATCGAGTACGGCCGTAACACTTAGAGTGTAAGCTTTCTTAGAAATTACCCAATATTCTAAAGGCGCAGTAGCTACTTTAGTGTTTACCCTATTTCTTAAGACTGTTTTGTCCATACAAAAGTACTTGGTTTCGTGTGCTTTAGAATTATAATTTGACAGACAGTGCAAAACCCTGGCTTTTGTGACACCAATGATAATTCATAAGGTATTGCCATACTAGTTAATGTATGTCTATGTTGGGTTTTCACAACTTGAAGTGTTGAACAGCTAACGTCAGAGTTCGGTAAATGTCTGGTTCTGATTGAGTTTTCGATCACCTTGCGATCTGGCGATGTCAGTAAGTACTATCTGCACGCTGTAACAAGTTCTGGTGATCATAATTATTTTTCTGCTTTACAGTAATATCACAGTCCAACATATACAGTCTCGACACTCACTGCTTTGAAAGTTGTTACCATTTGAAAACCGCAACGATACTAGCAGCCCTAGCGGTGGGCAAACCATCGAAGGAGTCAATTTTATTTAGTAAAATATCAAGTGACATAGATATTCCGTACATTGATGTAAAAACAGCCGAATTTCACTTATTCAGTGGTATAAAGAACACCTTCGTCATGATCAAACACCTACGATTATCTGTATATTTGCAACTTGTTGCGCTGAAAGTAAGTAGAATATAAAAACATAAGGGAAACATAAATTTCTAATAGCGTCTATTCTTGCTATATGACAGGCAGTTTCTTGACGTGCATGAATTCGTTATGGAGTTACTGATTCGCATAGTTTTACATTTCACTCGTCTTTCTTACACGCGCTTATGCGTTTGAGTGTAATTACTTTAGCTTTAAGAGTTAATGTTTTTAGGATTTTTGTCGTTTGTGATTCAGATGTAACAACAATTCTGGAATTGTTTTCGTCTTTGATTGCTTTTGCCTTTTTATTGCCACGCCTGTGACGTTTTTCGTCAGCTACCGCTATGGTGGCTGATTGCGTACGTTAAATAGTGTAGTTAATGCATTGTGTTAACGTTTTCTATGTTCCACTCTCACTGATTTTAATCGAATTGTTGTGAAGAAACCTTAACGTTCCTGGGTAGAAAGGCGATGTCTTTCTGCCACTTCTTAGTTTTAAGAGAAAATGAAATTCTTCAGTAAAAACCTGTAGGGTAAAAGATAATCGTAAATAAACAGTTCTGTAATGTACCGTTTCATACAATTGAATCAAATAATTATTATTATGAAATAAAAACTGTATAAGCTTGTAAGCTGCACGTCATAAAAACAACAATTACTAAGAAAGTAAAAAATCACCATCACGGTTCAGTCACAGACTAGTATACTGTGATTCAGTCTTGAGTTTCGGCTGTCTTCCCAATCTAGGGAGAATTGTGGTACTACCTCCATGATGGCTCCTGCAGATGTATTTTACTCTCATAATCGCAACTGTTGCCAGTATAATGTATTTCATGTCATTTAATAGGTATATAATATGCTTAATAATATTCTTAATTAACATCTGAATGTTTCCATATTGTTTCCCAGCTAATTATATGTTGGTATCATTTTAGCAGTGACTGTAATGTGCGAATTAATATCTAAATAGTCTTTAATAACCTGTTGTTCCACTGGGTTCAAACTCACGCACTATTTTTAAAGCAAAACATATTTCCCTTTGACCGTTAGCTTTATTTAAAAATTGCTTAAATGTCTCAATTTGCTCAAACTGAAAGGCAGTTCGAACTTTTGTATGATTCTTTGCAAAATCCTCTGCTGTTTCACGAAACCGTCAATGCCACGTGGTTGTGTCTAACACTGCGAACTGCGGACCCCGTTGTAGCGTCATCATTATTTGCTCACTTATGAAGATAAAAACTCGACTACTAAAGCCACGTCTCATTACATAATAATTTTCTGTGTACCACAACGTAATTTCATAAACTTTAATATCTTGTAGATCACATAACTGTTTTCGAAAGTATGTTAGTTGAAGGAAAAGAACTTTCTCACGAGGCCTATCAATTGTTTCTACGTTTTTCCAATAAGTTTTTGTTTTATTCTCCTTGCGGTTTCGATGTTATAATAGTATCGCAGTGACCATGAAGTTGACTCATAACGTTGCCTTCTAAGGCTTGAACCGATAGCAAATAAAGCGAAACTTCTGAATGCAGCTGAATGACTAGTTAGTCACACACAAAATTAAAGTACGAGGGTTGGAACTTAAATAGTGGCAACAACGGTGTGGAGACATTATGCAATGGAATCTACTATTCTCACTGCTAGTATACGTTGTTGACATACCTACCTTACTTCCGATCAAATGGACTTGCCCGTCCCACGTCACCGGCGTGCGCACAGTCGAGGAAAACACTGTCACTTGTGAGCGAGCGGTCTAGCCTAACGGTGTCACTATGTTTTCGGTTTTCGAAACAGGATCAACGGAGTTGAATCAAGGTTGAATATGCCAGAGGTCGTACAGCACGACAGTGTCATCAAGGTCTTCAAGAGGCGTTCGGGGATTCGGGATTGCCGTACAGAACAGTGGCGCTTTGGAAAAAAACCTTCAACGAAGGTCGGGAAACTATGGCAGACAGTCATAGTATTACTGATTGTGGAGCATCACCTGCCTCCAGTTTTGCTAAAGAAGCAGCAACACTTTCTGCGCAACCGTCCCATCATTTTGCACGACAACACGCGGGCGCATACAGCGCAAGCTGTGGCTGCTCTGTTCGGTCGATGGGACTGGGAAGTACTGTACCAACCACCATTCTCCCCGGACGTAAGTCCTAGTGACTTTGATTTGATTCCGAAGAAGAAGGAACCACTTCGTGACATTCGCTTCAGTACTGTTCCAGAGATTTGACAGTCAGTAGATCGCTCCATTCGCACCATCAACAGGACAGACTCTGATAAAGGTGTACGACACCTTCTACATCGCTGGCAACGACTTCTACACAAAGCTGGTGACTACTTTGAAGAAGGAGAGTAACAGGTGGAAACATGTAACGCTTTTTTATCGGTTGTGAATAAATAGTTGACACTGTTTAAGTTCTAACCCTCGTATTATGTACATGTCTTTATGTCAATATGCGCTATACTTCATTATATCAGTTACCCGATGATGTAGTAGTCTAGCATAGAAATATTTTCCGCATCCTCAGTTTTAGTGTTACTGTTTGACTTTTTCGTTAATACATTCTGAGTTTTAGACTTTTAATGTATCGGTGTAGCTCAGGTGGTAGCGTTCTGTCATTGCAACCGTAGGGTCGGTGGTTCGAATAGTCCAATATTAGGATTTTTTATTCTTGTGTTCGAATACTTACACAATTTTAATACATAATGGTAAGTTTTACACAAAATGCACGCATTTTTATTTATTTATAATTTTCGATATTTTATAAAATCTTAATAATGAAGGTTTCAATAAAAAAATTATAAGCTACATTTTATTTTCAGTATTGGCTTTACTATTAGTTGACGACTATGGTCTTTGGTTGCTTAGTTTGTGAAGAGCTAGAATGCAGTTTTTGGAAAATCATCTCCATAGGTACTAATGGCTTTCCAAGCAGCTAACCTACTTAACCATCGTTTTAGGTGACGACACTGTGTTCAGGTCGTCTACATTCACATAAACAAGTGGAATTAGACATCCCAAAATGTTCTACATAACTGAATTCTAAGACGATGAAAAAAATATCAGTCACAGGGGGATTGGAACCACCGACTTCATGGTAGTGAGTCCAGAACGCTACCTCCTGTGCTACACCAACATATGCAGCAAGTGTTTAAATTATCGGTACTCTCGTGTACTTCGAAGTCAATTTTCTCGAGAATTTTTGAGAGTTGTATAGAGTGGCTTTGGCTGATTGTTATTTAAGTTCTGAACTTCACGTACCATAAATACAAAGAAATTCTAAAATCCTATACCCATGTAGTGTGCTTGAAGGGAAAAATTGGTTCTGAGGCTGGTATACTTCTCGAATTTTCTGCTAAGAACGACGAAATCGAGAAATTAAAAAGGTATGATAGCTTCAACGGATATATGGCTGTATTACTTTCTGATAAGAGGTTTCAGTCTGATAACTTTATGTCACTGGTCAGCCATATCTCTTAAAAGTGTTGACTTATTAATCGAAAAGTAAAAGTATGTATTGACATACTGGTCAAGAGGTCACCTTTGTCACTAGATACACTATACGTAACAGGTTGTTACATGACAAACTAGAGCGATATTTTATCGAAAGAGACGTAATGCAGCATGTTTCCTGTCCATTAACTCATAGCATATCAAAACTCTCAGTGGCTCTTCTCTCTAGAAAATTTTAGTTGGCATTTTGAAGAACAACTCTGCTGTCTAGAAAGTACCTCTGCGTTAAAAAAAATTAAAAGCAATACAGCTCTTTTAAGTAATAAAACATTTGTTATTTTACCTCTTGATGTATATAGTTTTTCATTTACTTTCAATTTCCTAAATCCATTATCAAACGTGGCAGTGTTTCTATTATGCTTCAACTTCATCTCTTACTTCTTCATACATTTAATTTCCTTCTATGTATTATCTTCGTGACGTATACAATTTCAGAATTCGAGGATCTGATAACGTCACAGCCGTCGCTTTTCTCGTGTAATATTTTAAGACATTAGCGCCCCGGGAAATATAATCGTCTACCTCACGTTCCAGTCGTTACATTAAATATGTGTCAAGTCTTGCAACTTCTTAGACTAAACAACCCAAGATAGTATCTTCCCACGATCAGTGACCTCTCTCTCTCTCCCTCTCTCTCTATTTCCCTTTTACTCTATTGTGTGTGTGTGTGTGTGTGTGTGTGTGTGTGTGTGTGTGTGTGTCAGACATCTTACCGCCTCGTTAGTTTTTTTTTAGTGTTCACTGTCTCATTCTTAATGGATAATGCTACAGAGCTTCATTTATCTCTTTATCTTATTTTCTTGTGTTAATAAATAGCGTTCCCTGTACACTTTTGTTCTTCAGGTATCTACTGTTTTATCTCTCCGTGCAGGCTATTGGTGCGGGCAGATTTATTGTTAATCGGGAACATGAGTTGCACAGGCGTCAGGGAGTCGATAGGCGCTTCGCCTACACCGCGCAGCTGTTGGCTCACGGACTCCCAAGGTAGGGTCCGACGTCACGAAGTGCGACCGGAAGGCGTTCTCTTAGTGGGCTCGCGACCGTGAATACTAAGGAGACATTACTCCCTTTTAGGCAGCAGACCTTCACCTCTGACTAGAACTTCCGCCTCCCACTGCCCAAGCAGCTCAGCACACGGCTACTGCTCTCATGTGTTGAAGGGCTTAAGGCGCGCCAGCATACGACCAAAGTTAAAACTACAAATGAATCGGTCAGTGGAGAAAGGAACTGTCACTTTTTTGTAGTTTTCAGGACAGACAAAGACTGTTTTATTGTTAAACTATTTAACAGATTGCATTGAAAATTTCGACATTTGCTGTACTCTAACCATACATACTGTGAATGAAACTAATTTGTATATGTTCTACAAAGTATCTTCTGAAAAAGAAATTTGAAATTTGTAACATAGTTCCTTTCTCCAGTCAAAGAAGGAATTTGTACTTTTCGAAAGTATAATACATTCAAATATTTACATTTCTGGATTACAGCTCAAATTTATTGGTAAATTATCTTCAGCTGAACATGAAAACGACTATTTAATAGAATTCAAAGATCGGAATAGTTCATATCACACTGAGTTATCACTTGAAGTTAGCCATTTCAAAATCTCTTCATAAAAAATGTCAGTATCTTCTCCATCAATGTGTTTCATCAGTTTCCGAAAATATTTTCAATTCTTTTTACATAGATTCGCACTATTAGAAATTTTCATGATAATGTTACCTTTAGAAGTCGTATTTCACATTTACGTCTGGATATTTCTTAAGGAACATTTCGTGCAAAGTTTTCAGATCCAAGCTTGCATCTAGGTATCTCATTTCCTTCCCAGCATAGTGAGTTTCTTTGAGTGGGAACGCTGTGATACTGGGTACTATTAAATTTATTACATTTTCCGGAATTTTTGTTATGCATGGATTTCTTCCACACACGTCTTTTTGACATTTAGAAAGATGGTATTTAATCACTTACAACACTCAACAATAATCGTTACACCTGACGAAGTTGGCGCCAAATTACTGTTTTGTTGCGCTTTCTACACCTGCATGCCGCAGACCAACGCCATCTATCATGGTGTAGTACAAGCTCGCTGACAGTAAAATCTACTGATGGAATGCGACGTGCGGCGGAGAAAGGAACTAAGTCACTGACATGATTCCTTTCTCCTCAGCACGTATAAAATTGACCTCATGTTATTCCCACAGGAAGAAGCCAAACATAGTTTCTTTCATCACAGGAAGTTGTATCTTGGTCTGTTGACTACATTTATGTAAAAAGTGAAAATCACCAAAAAGTGACTTAGTTCCTTTCTCCACCGACCGATTCAAATGTACTCCGCTTCGCTTGTATCATACATTTCTGTGCTTAAAGACCTGGCGTTAGTAATCTCTGTGTACATAAAGGCGAAATGACGCTCATTCACACACTCACTCACTCAATGACTAAACACGAAATCTCGAAAACTAATTCACCTTATAAAGCTGAAATTTGGCAGGAATGTAGTTTATAGGTAGAAGACGTCAGCTAAGAAAGTATTTTGCGATAGGGCTCATAGTTCAGGAGATATGACGTCATAAACAATAAAAACTTCCCCGTCTTGCGGCAAGTGATAGTGTGACTTTATCAGTCTCCTATTTGAGAAGGAGAGCACTTAGCGACTTGCAACCAACTTTAAACATAATTTCAAAACTTTAGGAAACTTTTACTCGCTGATTACTCCAGCAAAATGATAAAAGGAAAAAAGTTTGTTGCTTACTACTTTTTACGGCGTTCATGCCGTAAAATTACAGCATTTGGTATGACGTTACAATTTATTACTCATACACTATTAATGGTATTCGCAAGAAATGTTACGTACAATATACACACATACCACTGAACGTAAGTTCGAAATTTTGTCATAGTACGACACTCAGTTGACGAGGTATGAAGTCATAAACAATGAGATGTGAGAAAAACTGCTGCATCACGCTACAATACTGCACATTTCGTCCTGAACCATTAGACCGATTTCAACCAAATTTAAAAGTGAGATAACAGGATTAAGAATCACATACGACACATTGTTCAGGAGATATGACGTCATAAACAATAAACTGCCACATAGTGCGACGAGACTTTATTCATACGTTGTATATGAATGAGGATACTTAGCGACTTGCAACCAACTTTAAACATAAACCTTTTTTTTTTCTTTTTTCACTGACAACTACGGTAAAATGATGAAAGGAAAAACGTTTCTCGGTTACTACTTTTCCGCTGTTCATGGACTATAACCACGGCATTCGGTATGCCGTTACAATTTATAATTTTCACACTTGTTTTTAATTTAGTGAATAAGTGAACATTATCAGCCTTCGTGTAGGGGTACCGTTTATAGGATTCCGTTCGTTATGTCTATGAGGCTTTCTGTCAGATCGACGTGTGGGTCTAGCTTCCTAGAGAGTTACGCAATTATGCTATCATCTCCTGATATTCTGTTGTCGTCTATGGAGACGTGTGTGTGTGTGTGTGTGTGTGTGCGCGCGCGTGTGTGTGTGTGTGTGTGTGTGTGTGTGTGTCTGTATACGGGCGGGTTTCGTATTTGGTGGATGGTTGAGATGCATGATTTGTGTAGTAGGAGTCTCTTCATGAGATTATGTTCTACACAAGGATTTTTTTTTTTTTTTTTTTTTTTTTTTTTTTTTTTTTTTTTTTTTTTTTTTTTAGTCCATTTGCTTCTTTATGTGTCTCCACTTTATTGCCTGATTAATTTTTCGATTTGTCTTTCTGTAAGTCTTTTTTCATCTATACAGTGTTTCTTCACATACAGAATTCCACCATGGATATTTCGCATACTTTCTGATGGACTTGCGGCCGAGAATGGCGCAGTACATATTTAACCATAACCACTGCAGAGTCTATAAATAAAATTATGTTACAGAAAATAAACTGAAGCAGCTAAAAATCAGTACAACAGTCAGGCACCAACAGGGACGGATATGCGGGTGCAAGAACCGTAAGCTGTCCCGCCACTTTTCAGCGGCTCATATTTTCTCGCAGGCACTGCAACACGTCCCGATAGGAGGCCTACCATCGATTAAGTTCGTCACTGTGGCTAGAATTTATGATGAATCCGTAACATGACGGTCGTCTGCAGACGTCAAAGGGCGTTCTGAACAAGATTCATCTTTAACTTCCGTCTTGAAATTTTTAAACAGCGTAAACCATTTTAACACCGAGCACGGCTTAAGTAGTCATCACCGTAGGCTTTCCACATCATCTGATCTGTCTCTTGAAAAGCGTTTTCTTGAGTTTCACTCAAAATTTAATGCGCACGCGTTGCTCCTCAAGGTCTGCCATCTTGAAATTCCCAAATTGTTCGACACAACGTTCTAATCAATACAGCACTGAACAACAAACATCAGACATACAATAGGGGTGTGCAAGCGGCGCCGACGCCCAGGGCGTTGCGCTTCCAGGGGCCCCGCACAAAATATTAGGACTTAAGATTAAAATTGTGTGCCGGAACCGAGACTCGAACCTGGGATCTTTGCCTTTCGCGGGCAGCGC
This sequence comes from Locusta migratoria, assembly GCA_026315105.1. Lineage (NCBI taxonomy): Eukaryota > Metazoa > Arthropoda > Insecta > Orthoptera > Acrididae > Locusta > Locusta migratoria. The sequence continues at coordinate 552,765,895 of CM048744.1, forward strand.
TCTACCGACTGAGCTATCCCGACACGACCCACGGTGCCGCCTCACAACTTTACTTCCGCCAGTACCTCCCCTCCTACTTTCCCAACTTCACAGAAGCTCTCCTGCGAACCATGCAAGACGCACTCCTGGAAGAAAGAATATGATGGAGACATGGCTTATCTACAGCCCAAGGGATGTTTCCAGAATGAAAGTTTCAGCAGCGGAGTGTACGCTGATATGAAACTTCCTGGCAGAACTTAGTTTGAAAACTCTCATCCGTAATTTTGTTTCTGATACTACTCTTAATGTAATGTAATTGAAGTATATAGCCATTGTGACTCGACTAAGGGCATTGGAGTACGTCTCAGATTTAGAAAACCAGGGATTATGATACTGATGCGCTAAGGTAATATCCAGTGTCACATGACTATGCTCAATCTTAAATTAACAGATACGCGATTCATTGTTTCTGAGCGCCTCTCAGCGCCCTTTCTTACTCATCTTTGTCACTAATGATCAAGCTTTACATTCGTCCATAAGCAGATGTTTCGCACAAGGCAGGCTGTTGCAGCTTCAGGTAAGCTGCGAAGCGCTGTCTGTCCGCTCGCTGTGGACAGTCAAATGGGACGGCAAGGGAAAGCACATATCCGAAAGAAGTGACACCACACACATTCACACACACACCACTAAGTGTATTTGCAACACAATAAATGTTACACTTTCTGCGGAGCTATGAACATAGTTTATTGTATCATTTTCCAAAGCGTTACACCACAAAGATATATTTTTTAAATGGAACAATATTTTTTTCTATCGTGTATTGGATTCGTTTAAACCAGCTGCGTCCAAATCAATTTAAACTACATTCCTATCACTGTTAGTTTGGGAGCTACAACCCTTCAAAGTTCCGGGGGCGGAGGCTGCGATAGCATAGCTGACTGGCCGAGTGGCTATCCCCTGGGGCACGGCCCACTGTCTCATGACCACCAGCCAGTTAGCTACGCTGTCGTAGCCTCCGCCCCCTAAACTTTGAAGGGTTGTAGCTCCCAAAATAACAGCGATAGGAATGTAGTTTAAATTGATTTGGACGCAGTTGGTTTCAACGAATCCAATGCACGATAGAAAAGACTATTGTTCCATTTAAAAATTATGTCTTTCTGCTGTAACTCTTTGGAAAATGATACAATAAACTATGTTCATAGCTCCGCAGAAAGTGTAACATTTCTTGTGTTGACCTACCACATTAAAATTTCCCGTCTCCTATTATTTTATAAGTTACAGAGGCAAACACACTTAGTGATATATGATCCTTTCTTCGGCACTGAGCCACTCCTAGGTCCTTACTTTTACGGAAATCAGTTTGAAAAACCGCGTGTCAGTGGTCGCGGAAAAGATGAGAATTTCTATCTTACGGGAGGCGTGCGTAAGTAGTCCGTGCATTTCTGGTGCCGGCCGCGGTGGCCGAGGGGACTAAGGCGCTTCAGTCACGGTCTGCACGGCCACTACGGTCGGGGGTTCGAATCCCCCCTCGGGCATGGATATTTGTGCCGTCCTTAGTTGTAGGTAGTTCATAAGTAGTTTGTAAGTTTAGGGACTGATGACCCCGTAGTTAAGTCCCTTAAGCTTAACAAACATTTGAACATTTTTGAGCAGTTCTGGTGATGGCTGCGTCTCCAGTGGTGGTGTAGCGATTAGTGCAACTGCCTCGCAAACAGAAGACCCGGGTTCATATCGGGCTGGGTACACAATTCCAACTTTACCCATTCGCAGTAGGTGTTATATATCCGTGATTATGAATAATTATTTCAGAAGCACCGTCTCGCAAGGTCGTCGGTCTTCTCTTGCCATGTTGTCAGTGGAACATCTCATGGTTTCAGAATTGAGTTTTGAATATGATATTGATGAATTTGCTTGTCAAAAAGCAAGGAAAAGATATTTTGCGTAAAGTGTGAAAAGCAGAACACTCTTAGTGCTTATAAACTACAACTAATTCAATTTCTTATTAATGCAGAGTATATCACGTTCTGAAAACAAGTAAGTGTATTTTCTGAACAACAATTGTGAACTTTGTCGATTCTGAATTTCATTGAACGCAAGGATTCAAATAGCTAAGTTATTTTATTATTAAAATTTCAGTAATTGCCTTAATCATTGAGATTCCTTTTCTCGTTAATTATTTTCCTATCAAAAGAGTAAGTGTAAGATGTATGAGACAGGTGAAATACCCTCAGACTTTAAGAAAAATGTTATAATCCCCATCCCTAAGAAAGCAGGTGCAGACAGGTGTGAAAACTACAGAACCATCAGTTTAATAAGTCATGGTTGCAAAATATTAACGCGAATTATATACAGAAGGATGGAGAAGCTGGAAGAAGCCGACCTCGGGGAAGATCAGTTTGGGTTCAGGAGAAACGTAGGAACACGGGAGGCAATACTCACTTTACGGCTTATCCTAGAAGATAAAGAAAAGGCAAACCTACATTTCTAGCTTTTGTAGATTTGGAGAAGGCTTTTGACAATGTTGATTGGAGTAAACTCTTTCAAGTTCTGAAGCAAGCAGGAGTAAAATATAGGGAGCGTAAGGTTATTTACAACTTGTACAAAAACCAGACAGCGGTTGTCAGAGTTGAAGGGCATGAAAGGGATGCAGTGGTTGGAAAGGGAGTAAGACAGGGTTGTTGTCTTTCTCCATTGTTATTCAATTTGTACATCGAGCAAGCTATAAAGGAAAGCAAGGAGAAATTTGGAGAAGGAATTAAAGTTCAGGGTGAAGAATTAAAAACATTGCGTTTTGCCGACGACATAGTAATTCTGTCAGATACAGCAAAGGACCTGGAAGAGCAATTGAACGGAATGGATAGTGTGCTGAAAGGTGCATATAAGATGAACATTAACAAGAGCAAAACTAGGGTAATGGAGTGCAGTGTAAGAAAATCAGGTGAGCTGAAGGAATTAGATTGGGAAACGAAGCAATAACAGAGGTAGATGAGTTTTGTTACTTGGGCAGTAAAATAACAAATGATGGTCGCAGTACAGAGGATATAAAATGCAGAATGGCAATGGGTAGAAAAGCGTTCTTGAAAAAGAGAAATTTGTTAACATCGAATATTGATTTAAGCCTAAGGAAGTCCTTTCTGAAGGCATTTGTATGGAGTGTTGCCTTGTATGGGAGTGAGACATGGACGATAAACAGTGCGGACAGGAAGAGGATTGAGGCTTTTGAAATATGGTGCTACAGAAGAAAGCTGAAGATTAGGTGGGTGGATCGCGTAACTAATGAGGAGGTACTGAACAGAATTGGGGAGAAAAGGAATTTCTGGCATACCTTGACTAAAAGAAGGGATAGATAGGTAGGACACATTCTTAGACATCAAGGAATTGTGAATTTAGCGTTGGAGGGAAGTGTTTGGGGTAATAATCGCAGGGGAAGACCAAGAGATGGATACAGTAAGCAGATTCAGACAGATGTAGGTTGTCGCTCTTATGTGCAGATGAAGAGGCTTGCTCAGGATAGGGTATTGTGGAGAGCTGCATCAAACCAGTCTCCGGACTGAAGACCACAACAACAACAAGAGTAAGTCTGCTTTAGTAAGTCTTTTGATATTTTGGTAGTACCATAAGTCAACGATGACACTTACGATTCTTTTGCGTTATACATATTCAACATTGGGCACGTGCAGGGATGCCACCTACATTACGCTCCAATATTCCATTGGCGAGAAGTTTTTGAACAGACCTTGTATGACTACTGACACATCCAGGATTTGGTTTGATGGGATTTTGGTCTACTTGAGTATAGTCTTCATTAAGGTAAACACTACAATCCAAGTACTTTAGGTGGAGGCGGGAGCCGAGGAGAAACTTGATCTAGTTGAGTATGCACTTTATCAAGATAAACGCTAAAAACCAGGTACTTTGCGAGGAGGAGATTCAGCCCCACAGCCCTCCCTCCCCCCCCTCCTCCCCGTCTGGATCCGCATCTGATTCGACGAAGGCAATTGGAAAATAGTTTCAATCTGAAGCTTCTCAGCGGGTTCCAACCAAATTCCATTCATAACTCTTTAGATACATGTTGTGTAATTAATAAGATTACAGAGGAATATCCCGTTGCTCTTACTTTCTCTCTGAAACATCCTTTAATGAGGAAATGTTCAAATGTCTGTAATTCTATCGGACGAAACTGCGTGGTCATCAGTCCGTAGCTTACAAACTACTTAAACCTAGATAAACTAACCTAAGGACAATACACACACCCATGCCCCAGGGACGACTCGAACCTCCACGGCGAGCAACCGCGCGCTCCGCAGCGAGACGCTTTAGACCGCTCGGCTACTCCACCGCGGCCGTAAGAGATGCCATGTCGAGTCACTGCTTCCGCGCTGCTGACACCAGGAGGGACCTGTCGGACCGGAATTTAATTATCAGTCATACATATGTCGAGGCTATGCAATTTTTCCGCTCTGAATACGACTATTTTAAAGGAAACATCGGGAAACTTACTGCCTGGATCCACCTCATAACTGTCTTATTATACCAAGGACTAATAAGTTAAAAATGTTTAAATGTTTCTAAATCTGTGGGACCAATATACTGCGGCCATCAGTTCCTTGGCTTACGAACAACCTTATATAAGTTAAAATGAGGACAAAACACAAGCACATGCCCAAGTGAGGAGTCGAACCTCCGCTGGGAGCAGTCGCGCAGTCCCCGACCTAAAAACATGCGGCTTTTTCCACGCGGCGTCTAATAAGTCGATGAGACAATTTGTAGGTCCTGCCGCACACAGTTGAGAATATCACAGAACCATCCGTTTAATTCTGTACCATACACAATCCTTCACGATAAGTTACGGAATAAATATAAACACAAGGTGGGTGCACCAACAGCGATAAACAAGTAAGAGGAATAAACTCTTGCTGAGGGTTTGTTGGTATGTTCCAAGAGGGGTTTGCCACTGAGGAACACGGATGTATCTAACATCGTGAAGCTGCGGCGGAACGACCGAGCGCATTGAGGAGCTATGTTGCGATGCGCGAGGCCGTTCCCTGTCATGGGCTCGAATCCCCCCCCCCCCCCTTAGGCATGGATGTTTGTGCCGTCTTTGGTACAAACTAGTTCATAAGTAGTTTGTAGAGCAGATGTTACAAAGGACGTAGTAAAGGAATATTTCTATAATCTCAGGGAAACATAGATTTTTCTTGTTTATATGTGTATCTACAGCAGTATTTGCACTTTTTAAAAAACGTAAAATTTTGATCGTTGTAATCTCGGGAAAAGTGTAACAGCGTAATAAGCCAAAATAAACTCCTGATCGTAATTATCCCACACTATGGGGTAACACCAATCAGCGTTACACTCGCTCGTTTCAATTCCATATTATTATGAAACGATCGAGAAAGAGTCACATGTTTTCAATATAAAATTACTTAAATAAATTTTAATGCTCTGGGAAATATCAGTAAAAAACAACCAAAAATGATCGGAAATACGCCGTTTACGGCTGAACTAATAGTGTCTAGTATGAAAACCATGCATTTCCGAACATACGTTCATTAGCCTTTCGGCCCATTTTACTTACACTAGTTAGTACCACTGAACGTATGGCGTTAGCTATGGCTTTTTAATTGCAAATAACGCATTAACCGTTCATCCAAGACGAAAACTGAATAAACGGATGTTTAGAGTAGAAAATTCTGTACAGATTTGCTTTGGAATTGAAATGTTTGTGAACCTAAGGGAGTCAACAGCTGATGTCATCGGTCCGTAGACTTAGAAATTACTTAAACAAACTAACAAAGAAACCTTCCGTTCTCGGAAATTCAGTTCGGAATGGGACATCACAGGGCAGTAGTATACCTGAAGACTGGAGCGTCCACTCATAGAAGTCCTAAAGCACATATCAAGAAAATTCCAAGAAAAAAAGCTCTGAAGTTTTAAGCGCAGTGAAGGCTGTACTGCAGCGCGGTAGCTCTCGTAGTAGCGTGTTTATTATCTGTTTGACTCTTCGTAACCGTCTGCCGAATCCATATCATCTTGTAATATATAGTATATCAAAACAGTCTAGAGCGCAATATTGTTTTTTTAAATTATTATTATTATTAAAACAAATGATCAAATATTTGTAAATCTATGGGACTTAACTAGTCTCGTCATCAGTTCCTAGGCTTAAACTAACATATGCTAAACTAACATATGCCTGAGGGAGGACTCGAACCTCCGACGGCGAGCAGTTGCGTGCTCCTGCACCTAGGCGCCTTGGAACGCTCGGCCAGTGGTTATTTATTGCCAACTGGTTTCAACCAAATTTGCTTGGGCCATCTGACTGAGGACTCGCAGCTCCTGCGTCGCTCCAAACCAACTGCAGTTGGCGCAAATTGGGTTCAAACTGGTTGGCAATAAAAAACCAATACTGTGCTCTAGACAGCTTTCTATATATTAAATTATCATAAGAGCATGTTATCCCAAGGAAGCAAAATTTTTCCAAAAATATATTTATAATCTTGTAATAAAATTTCAATGACAACAAGATTCAACGTTTTAATCTTCCTACATTTATTGTAAAATGCTTTTGATATTATTCTTTCTAATAATAAAATATTATAATTAAAGTTTTAATTATCTGCAACAATCATTTCATTAAATAATTGGAAATATTTTGTTAAGTTCATTTTATTTAAAAATTGTTATAATTTTAAAACAAGTTACAAAAATAAAATGTTTGCCCCCAGCTAGGATCGGACCTTCGTTCTCCACATGATAGCCAGACACACAACTTTTTTTTCTTTTCTTTTTTTGCTCTTCAGGTAGTTTGTTTATGTTCATTCTTGGTTGTTCGTTGAGTGTTCAGAGAACGTTCAGAGAACGTTCAGCCCTCTAACCGCTGAGCCAAGGCGCGCGGCAACCTGACGAATTTTCACCATACCAGTCAACATAACTCGTTGACTAGTATATAACCAATACAATAGCTGCACTTAAACTTTAGAGCCCTTTTCCTCGGAATTTTCTAGATAGTACGGTTCAAAATTTCTATGAGCAGACATTCTTGACATATCCCAGAATGAATTTGTGTTTGTTGGTGAAGCTTATGGGACTTAACTGCGGGGTCATCAGTCCCTAAACTTACAAACTACGTATGAACTACATTATACTAAAGACAGCACAAACATCCATGCCGAGGGGGAACGGCCTCGCGCATTGCAGCATAGCGCCTCAATGCGCTCGGCCGCTCAAGACTGAACTTCAGAGACCGGAAATCACCAACAAGTTTAATATTATAACATTTACCAGAAACTTTAAACCATACACAAACACCTTCACTCTGATTAATTTTCCTGTGATTTCTAGTTCTAGCAACAAAAGTCACATTACGCGTATGCTATCTATTGAGAACCTCCCCAACTTGAAACGTACTAAACGCAATTACATCTCTGTTGTTAAAACTTTCCAGACCATCTAAACCCTTTACTGTAATACCATTGTAATGAACAACAGTTGCAGTAATCCAGCTATTGGCATGACCTGCAGCATCCATATTAGTAACAGTAAAGTGGAAAACAAATCCACAAAACCCAGTTAGGCCTTGAAGAATTACCTGGGCAACAGGTCCAGCAGACGTAGTAATCGCTATACCATCAATTGCCTTATATACAGTAAGGCGTGAAGCCTGAATCTCCTGCTCTCTGTGTAGTCCTCGACGCTGTTGCACGACGACTGACGCCGTCATAACGATAACACCTCTTAAATAGCTGTGCGGCGTCTGTCTCATCCATGCGCGAGTGAGGATTCGAACCTCTGGCGGGAACGTCCACACAATTCGTGAAATGACACCTCAGACCGCTCGGCCATTCCCGCATGACTACTAGTTGGGACTCACTTTTTTTTGTTTTGCATATATCGCGGCTTTTCAAAGATTTAAGAGAGGTCCGAATGATTGGTATGAACGTATCGCAAGAAAATGTCTTTTTATAAAGAAACAAATAACATAAAAACTGATGAATCAGAATTAATAATCATGATTCATGGTTATTGGAAGTGGTTTCTTTATTTCCCTAGCACCCCCAAATACATGAATTTTTGCTGTAACTGAAAAGGTGTTACATAAAGTCTGAAATATTAAAGAATTTACAAAAATTGAATGGTCTGTTACAAATATTTCGGATAAAATCTTATAAAAATTATTTAAATAATGATTAACATAAAATTTTATATATAATAACATTATGTACTAGAGATCCGACCCGGCTTCTTACAGATCGAATTTACATTCTACACTACTGGCCATTAAAACTGCTACACCAAGAAGAAATGCTGATGATAAATGGGTATTCATTGGACAAATATATTATAGTAGAACTGACATGTATTTACATTTTCAGGCCATTTTGGGTGCATAGATCCTGAGAAATCAGTACCCAGAAAACCACCACTAGCCGTAATAACGGCTGGGCATTGAGTCAAACAGGATGGCGTTTACAGGTACAGATGTCCATGCAGCTTCAACAAAATACCACAGTTCATCAAGAGTAGTGATTAGTGTATTGTGACGAACCAGTTGCTCGGCCACCATTGACCAGATGTTTTCAATCGGTGAAAGATCTGGAGAATGTGCTGGCCAGGGCAGCAGTCGAACCTTTTCCGTATCCAGAAAGGCCCGTACAGGACCTGCAACATGCGGTCGTGCATTATCCTACTGAAATGCAGGGTTTCGCAGGGATCGAATGAAGGGTACAGCCACGGATCGTAACATATCTGAAATGTAACGGCCACTGTTCAAAGTGCCGTAGATGCGAAGAAGATGTGACCGAGACATGTAACCAACGGCACCCCATACCATCACACCGGGTGATACGTCAGTATGGTGATGACGAATACACGCTTACAATGTGCGTTCACCACCATGTCGCCAAACACGGATGCGACCATCATGATGCTGAAAACAGAACCTGGATTCATCCGAAAAAATGTCGTTTTGCCATTCGTGCACCCAGGTTCGTCGTTGCGTACACCATCGCAGGCGCTCCTGTCTGTCAAGGGTAACTCTAGCCATGGTCTCCGAGCTGATAGTCTATGGTGCTGCAAACGTCGTCGAACTGTTAGTGCAGATGGTTGTTGTCTTGCAAACGTCCCCAACTGTTAGGAATTGAGACGTAGCTGCATGATCCGTTACAGCCATAAGATGCCTGTCATCTCGACTGCTAGTGATACGAGGCCGTTGGGATCCAGCACGGCGTTCCGTATTGTCCTCCTGAACCCACCGACTCCATATTCTGCTAACAGTCATTGGATCGCGACCAACGCGAGCAGCAATGTCGCGATACGATAAACCACAATCGCGACAGGCTACAATCCGACCTTTATCAAATTCGGAAACGTGATGGTACACATTTCTCTTCCTTACACGAGGCATCACAACAAAGTTTCATCAGGCAACGCCGGTCAACTGCTGTTTGTGTATGAGAAATCGGCTGGAAACTTTACTCATGTCAGCACGTTGTAGGTGTCGCCACCGGCGCCAACCTTGTGTGAATGCTCTGAAAAGCTGAAAATTTGCTTATCACAGCATCTTCTTCCTGTCGGTTTAATTTCGCGCCTGTAGCACATAGCAATTTTAATGGTCAGAAGTGTATATTCGATGTATGTATGTATTTTATTGGTTGGTAAGTTTTACGTAATATGATTTAAGACAGTGCACACCATTCTAATACAATCTTCGGCATGTTTAATGCATATTTACATACTAATAACACGGTCTAACGTACAAAAGTTTATGTGGGGCACTTGGAATGACGATAGCGCGTTCCTAGCAGAGGAAGTCATCCGTAGAGACACTATCACGGTACTGTCTAAAACGAACAGTTATGGAAGCGACGCTAATGCTGTTAGCGGCAGCGCTGCAAAACAGAAGAATATCATGATACAAACGGTTGGCTTTTTCTCAGCTAGGAGAAGACGTAAAGTTTTACGTATATGTTTCTATAGAACTTGAACCTGCAGCTGTTTGCTGATGATCCATGGTGTACAGGAGGGTGTTGGCACTGAATGACTGTAGTAGGATGCAGAATGAGTTGGACCAAATTTCTAGATGGTGTGCGTAATGGCAACTAGCGCTAAACGTAGGAAAAAGGAAGGTGATGCAGATGAGTAGAAGAAACGGTCCCGTAATCTTCGAATACAGCAACGGTAGTATGCTGCTTGACAAAGAGGCGTCAAAATCTAGCGATATGAAATGGAACGAGTATATAAGGACAGTCGTAGGGAAGGCAAATGGTCGACTTCGCTTTATTGGGAGAATTTTGGGAATGAGTGATTCGTCTGTAAAGGAGACCGCATATAAAACGCTTGTACGATCTCGTCTTGTGTATTGCTGAAGTGCCTAGGATCCCCACGAGAACTGTTTAAAGGAGTACATAGAGGTAGTTAAGTGGTAGGCGGCTAGATTTGTAACTAGTAGATGTCTGGAGTGTAGCATTGTATGGGAGTGAAACGTGGACGATAAGGAGTTCTGATAAAAAGATGATAGAAGCTTTTGAAATGTGTTGCTACAGAGTAATAATTAAAATTATATGGGTAGATCACGTAACTAATGAAGAGGTGCTTAACCGAATCGGGGAGAAAAGGAGTTTCTGGCATATCCTCAGTAAGAGAAGAAATAGATTGGTTGGACACATTCTGAGACATCAAGGAATTGTCAACTTAGCATTAGAAGGAAGCGTTTGGGGTGAAAATCGTAGAGGGATACCGAGGAACGAATATAGTAAGCAGATTCAAAAGGATGTAGGTTGCCGAACGTATTCTCAGATGAAGAGACTGGCTCAGGACAGGGTAGCGTGGAGAGCTGCATGAAACTATTCCTCGGACTGAAGACCACAATAACAGATTAGATCGATGGGCGAGTTTTACTGAAATGCTTCGAGAACTCAAATGAGTGTCTCTGGAGGGAAAGTGACGATCTTTTCGAAAAACACTGTTGAAGAAATTTAGAGGGCCGGAACTTGAGACGGGCAGTGGAATGATTCCGCTGCCGCCAAACGAAATTTCGCGTGAAAACCACAAAGATAATATCAAAGAGTTTAGGGCTCGCATGGATGCATACAAGCATTAGTTTTTGTTTGTTCTATATGGGTGAGAAACACGAAAGCAAGTAACTAGTAGTGGTGATGAGTACCCACCGCCACGATCCTTGGATTGCAGAGTATGTATGTAGATGTAGATCCGATCGTTACGAAACTTCGCAGGATCACACGCTAGGTTAGCTGAAGATTTCCTACGGAATTCATCAAAATTGCTCCAGCAGTGTGGGAATCTATAGGGAACGTACATACACGCATCCAATTTTATATATATACTAGCTTAAACTCGCGGCTCCGCTCGCGTGTTGGTTAATTATGATAGATAAGCTATCTCTCAGTAGTGTACTATTTATTTGTTCTTATATTTCCTTATTCGTATGCTTATCCTTACAGAGAAAGAGCTGAAGACATTGTTGCACTCGTAGACCAAAGATATGGTCTGTGGCATCATGTTTCGATGTATGTAACCTCCTTGCTATAGAGTCGCATGCATCATAGCTGGCCTTCAGTCCGAATTTTATTTTTTATTTTAAATATAATTTGACGACTTTCAACCACCATATCTTGCACCCCCTTATAGCTATCGGCATGGAACTGCTATGATGTACAACGGGAGACTTAAGTTCCCAATATACTCCACCCTTTTATCATTATCAACCCTCAAGCAACGATGCAACCAATAAAACCATTTTCAAAGAGTAATTATTGTTCCGCATTTCGCGTTATATTTTTCAAATTACTAAATATCTATCACATCGCTATAAAACCGTGCCCAAAACATTCGTCAGGTATAAAATTGTAACTGTACAAATATTTAAGTCTCTGCGTCTTGTCGTTCGGACGTGGTAAGCGTACAGCGAACAGACATTCACATTAATATATATAGATAAACAGCTATCCGATCACCATAAGAACCGTGCCTAAAGCCTTCCCCGGGTAGACATTAGTAACTGTACAAATTTTTAGCTCTTTATGTCTTGCGATTCAGACGTGATAAACGTACACCGAACAGACATTCACATTTATAGATATAAAAGATAAAAGATAGAAGATATAGGTTATACTATTTTATATAGGGTAAGGTGGTACAATTTCGATCATTTTGGACAAATGTAATTGTAACTGGAAATATATTGAGAAAAGAAATAATTTTAACTATGGCACATGTTCTTGAATGTTCAATGAATATGTAACACAAATATTAGACAATTACAAATGTTGGTATGAAGAAAAAAAAAGGTAACAGAAATGAGAAAAATCGATAGGAAATGTACCACACTAGGTACAATTATGATCACTTCCTCGTACAATTTTGGTCACTGACTTTTTCCACATAAAAAGCACTTTTTTCTTCTGGCACCAGCGCATACTTCTCGGTACCAAACGTTGCACAATAATGAATTTACAAGCGCGTGGAAACTAGAAATTGTATAAGAGCGCGTTCGACGAAGTAGCTCCACGTCCATCTTAACAGGAAGGAAGGAAGGAGGCTTGGAGTTTAACGTCCCGTCGATAGCGTGGTCATTAGAGACGGTTAACAGGAAGAAATTCGTATGTCCGTAGCACAAAGTGTGTATTCTTGGAAAAGAAAGGAGCAGCTTAGAAATGTTCAAATGTTTGTTAACCTTATGGGACTTAACTACGGGGTCATCAGTCCCTAAACTTACAAACTACTTACGAACTACCTTATACTAAGGACGGCACAAATATCCATGCCCGAGGGGGGATTCGAACGCCCGACCGTAGTGGCCGTGCAGACCGTGACTGGAGCGCCTCAGTCCCCGCGGCCACCGCGGCCGGCGAAGCTTAGAAACCTGTAACACTACAACGCCTCACAAAGGCAAGTGCTACGAGTGAAAAATGGCGCGAAAACTTAGGTTGATCGGAATTGTACCTATATCGAATCTGTACTATCTTACCATATTTACATTTTATATAATACATCATAATTTTTTTTGTATAATTAATGTTACATTATTCATATTTTTTATTATTTTATTTTTTCCCTAATAATAAAACAACACGAAAACGTAAAGTGATTCATAAAATACGCCACTGCGATTTTTTGTTCGTATCCTTTCGTCGATCAGTGTGTAGAGTTTATAAACGAAGGAAATCAATCGTTCTGTGTATAAGGATTAGTGGTGGTTCGCGAGCCTGCGTGGAAGCAGAGAGTGCTGTGTGGCGCTTTCCCGCCGCTGTCCCCTCGGATGGCGGCTTGCGCATGCGGAATGCGCTCGCGCCGCCGCGCGGGCAGCATGTGAATGGCGCGTTTCGCCAGCATCTTCTGCCGCTGTGGGTCACGCGGCTGCGCAACGCCACGCTAATTGTTGCATCAGCGTGCCCCTTCCCTCCCGTCACGTATCGGTCGCGTGCAGCTTGTCCCAAATATGGCACGGATTCATAGGCCGCTCTGGAACTCACCGGTGTCGCCACATCCCTACTAGCCAGCCCGCCTCACCTGCTGCCACGTTCCGTCTCAGAATGACCGCAGATTACATCTCTAACACGTAACTAAACTTGGAATTGTCAAATTCAAAATGTTCAAATGTTTGTTAAGCTTATGGAACCTAACTACGGGGTCATCAGTCCCTAAACTTACAAACTACTTATCAACTACTTTATACTAAAGACGGCACAAATATCCATGCCCGAGGGGGGATTCGAACCCCCGACCGTAGTGGCCGTGCAGACTGTGACTGGTGCGCCTCAGTCCCGACGGCCACCGCGGCCGGCTTGGAATTGCCGCCTGGGTAAATCTTTATACGAGGTATGTCTACAAAGTAAGTTCCGTTTGCTTATATAAAACAAAAGAGTACAGATACAGAAAAAATATTTATTGTACAAAAATATACAACTATTAAACTACTCTTCTACACAACTTCCGAAATTTTGTAGGCATTTGTCATAGAGTGGCAGAAGTCTTTGCATGCGTTGTAATAAAAAAGCTGAGCTAAATGACCAAAGTACGACAAAGTACGAATTGCTCGCCGTGGAGGTTCGAGTCCTCCCTAGGGCATGGGTTTGTGTGTTGTTCTTAGGTAAGTTTACCTAGGTTTAAGTAGTATGTAAGCTACGGACTGATGACCACGCAGTTTGGTCCGATAGATTCACAAACATTTTTTATAAATATCTTCTCCACAAACGTAGGCACAAGTGTTAACTTTCACATTGATTGTTCAAACAAGGTACCCACTGCCACGTACAGTATTGAATCTAATGTAAACAGTGACCTTCCTCTCATTTTAAACGTCGAGTGTGCCAAATTTCTTCAATATCTGAATGCAATTGCAGATTGAAGTATCTTGTAAAGAACCGTAATCCATGTAGCATACGAAATCGTGAGTAGACAAGAGAACGTCCTCCTGTTTTGAAGATAAAATGTTCAAAATTTCATAAGAATCCGAATGAAACGATAAATTGGTATCGAAGTGTGTAAATAAAGGTCCCTCCGCCATGCAGTGGACGACATTTTTCCTTGAAGGATAAGTTTTCAAAATTTCATCAAGATGGAAACAAAACGTTAGCTTTATATCCAATACAAAGAAATACATGGACAATACATAACATAACATTTTAAACTCAAGATCGCGTCTTGTACTATTATTATTACTGTTATTATTATTATTATTATATTTTAAAACATTAATTTCCACATGACCAATTTTCACAGAATGTAGCTGTCATCTGCAGTCCTTAAGGAATCATTGGTGCTTGTGCAGCCCTTTTTCGCGCATCTCGTTGTTTATGACGTCATATCTCTTGAACTATGTGTTGTACCTTATTATTACACTTCCGACGACCGTCCTCGTGGATTGAAGCTTAAGTGTGAAAAATTGCATATGGATTGAAAAAAAAAACTGTACATTTGTTTGCAGTTCGTACAAACAAACAAATACAGAAACACACAGTCACTGTACTTTATATACAAGGTATGTCCACAAAGTAAGTTCCGATTGGTTATATAAACCACACGTGAACAGATACAGGAAAAATATTTATTGTATAAAGGTCTGCAACTGTTCAACTACTTTTCTACATAATTTTCGAAAATTTGTAGGCACTTGTCATAACGTGGTACAAGATTTTGTGTGCCTTCTTCATAGAAGGTTGTCGCCTGTGTATTCAACCATGTGGCAAACATGTTCATTCGGCTCATCATCGTTGAAGTGTTGACCACCAAGGACAGATTTTAGGTGTAAGAAGAGATGAAAGGAGTCTTCTTCTTCCCTTCACGATGCCACCCGACCTCACAAGGCGAATGTGACCAAACAACTCTTACGGGAATTTCACTGCGACGTGTTTGATCATTCTCCGTACAGTCTCGCTTCTAGCGACTTTCTTCTTACGCGTAAAACCTGTCCATGGTGGTCAACACTTCAGCGATGATGACGAGCTGAAAGAACATGTTACGACATGGTTGAATACACTGGCGTTGAGCCACCTGACCGGGCGCGCTGAGCCACGGCGCCCGGCGACCGCTCGGCTACTCCAACGCAGCAAGATATTTATGCTCTGCAGGTCTTGGGTACTTCATGTGAGAGGTACCTTCGAATGAACGTTTACAATGTTCCACCAATCTCTATGATAATTAAGTGCTATTAGTAAATATTCGTGGACTGGGGAGGGGGAGCATTCAGACAGCGGATTAGAAGATACAGAGAGAGAGAGAAGGGGAGGAGACGGACAGAGAGGGGAGGGAGATGGGCTGGGCGGGGAGGGAGGAGAAGATCAACAGTGAGAGGGGAGATACAGAGAGGAAGAAAGAGGAGAGGAACTTATAGGATATTGGCTTAGGAAACACGCCGAGTTTTGAACAATCTTCTTGTACTTTATACATAAAGCAAAGTGTTCGTATGTGTCTGTGTTTGTTTGTGTGTACGTATTCCATACAAATTTACAGTTTTGTTCCAATCTCTATGAAATTTTGCACACATGAGGACGGTCGCGGTAAGTGTAAGGATCAGGTACTTGTTCACTCAGTAAAAGTATTTGCCTTCGTAAAACGAACGCCAGGAAGCAAAGCCGACGAGTGGTATGCTTCAGTTGCCCTTTTTGCCCAGCTATTCTGCGACCCTTGTTGAAAACGTGAATGACCAATGACGTGGAACGGTTCGGTCGTCTTGAGACCTGCGGTACACTGATGCCGATGTTTTCTCTGCTGAGAGAGTTCAGTTCCTTTTCCATCGCAGCGGTTGAGTGGCCGAGCGCACTAAGGCGCTATGCTACGATGCTCGAGGCCGTTCCCTGTCTGGGGTTCGAATGCCCCCCCCCCCCCCCCCACGGGCATGGATGTTTGTGCCGTCTTTAGTATAAGGTAGTTTATAAGTAATTTGTAAGTTTAGGGACTGATGATCCCGCAGTTAAGTCCCATAAGCTTAACAAACATTTGACTTTTTTTTTCCATCCATTGGTCATTTATTTTGATATCTGCCATCCGTGCGACGATTTAAAGGAAGGAAGTTCAACACATTCTTCACGGTTTTGGAAAATTAAGTGAAGTATTTCGTACTTCCGTTGGTGATTATCTGTTTCACTAACATATGGTTCCAATCCGTTTACTAATTTAACATAACAGCAGTTTGTGAGGGTTTTGTGTCAAGTCGATAGACAGAACTTTAGTTTCGGATTTGTTGTCAACATATCAGGTAATCCCCCCCCTCCCCATTAGGCTCAATTAGGATTCGCTTAGTTGTTGCTTGTCTGCTAGATTTGCAGAGAACCGTTCTTTGCTTTCGTACTAGTTTTCTATCTCAGTAGTCGAACCGCGGTGGATCGTTCCTATGTCTAAAACTACTACTCGGAACCAATACGTATTGTAAGATGTTGAGGAACTTTTTCATGCTCAGTGCTATCAGTGCTGAAGATGAAATTTTCGTGTTGAATTGTCAGTCCATATGAAATCAGTCTCTTGTCGCTCTTGCTGAACTTTCGTGGAACTGCTGTTTACAGCTGTATTCAGTGCTGTTGTAACGGCCCAGCTTTGCCGGGATGGCCGTGAGATCTGGATCGCCACGTTACAGATCACGCATCCGTTCCATTGGGAGGTTCAAGTTCTCCCTAGGGCTTGGTGTGTATGCTGACCTTAGTATAATCAAATTCATATGGTTTGAAAGCCCAGCAAATGATGACCATAGAAATTTGGTCCCTTAGGATTACAAATATTTGAACACTTTTCTAACGGCCTTATGATACAGATTCCGTGTTCGGCACGAACTGTCTGGAAAAGTTCGGGAGTCTGTTCCTCAGATTCACTGCTGAAGAAATTTTTCGAATGAAGCAATTTCACTCATTTCGTTGTACCTAGTACCCATCTTAAGCTTTTGAGTCTCCCAGTTTATATCCTAAGTGAGTAAAAAACTGTCTAGAAAAAAAGTATTAAAGATAGAGTTGTGGTGAACAAATCGTTCATTTGAAAAACAATATATTTAAATAAAGAATCGTAAGAATCGAATGGTATGGACGAATCGTCGTTCGAAAGAATCGTAAGGACGATTGCGTATTTCTGATTCGTGACGATTCCAAGTTTTCAACGTTTCCTGCTTCGAAGGCAACTTCCGAATCACTCCAAACCGTGCTGAATGATTACGAACGCCAAAGAGTATTCAACGAAGATCGTGGCCGCTGACTACAGATGACAGAAACTAAACACAGGGCATAAACAGCTGCCAATACACACGAATAAAATCCAGAAAATAAAGTATGATATGTACCTCTTATTTGTTCCAGATACAACCTTGACATTTATGCAGTTTATATGTAATCGAGTAATTGTTGTACATATACAGGGTGTGCCTGACCCAAATATCTCTGCAACAACACCCATTGTAAAACGACTTTCACCAGTATCAATGTAAGGCAGGGGTTCATGACTGTATATATTTTGAAATATTCTAAAACGAAAGCATATATGGTTTTTAAGACAAACGTATGTGTTTTTAAATGGACTCCCTATATTAAATGTGTTTGTAGAGCTTATGGGACTTAACTATGGGGTCATCAGTCCCTAAACTTACAAACTACTTACAAACTAACTTACACTAAAGACGGCACAAACATCCATGCCCGAGGGGGGATTCGAACCCCTGATCGCAGTGGCCGTGCAGACCGTGACTGACACGCCGCAGATCGCTCGGCCACCGCGGCCGGCACCTTATTATTTCAACGGCAATCTATAGCATGACAAATCACACAAACAATGGAGTCGATTGCATCGCAATATGGTAATTACATCCCGAGGTATTGCGAAGCACGTCCTGAGACTTTTTGTATCCCATCCTCGTCGCCACTTTTGTGTCTCTTTTCCGCCGGTTGTCCTGGGTGTCGGTGGCCGAGCAGAGAGAGACCGACACAAGAATAAAGGGTGCACGCGTGTGCAGGTACGGAGGTGACCAGCCAGTGGGACAGCAGAAACTAGAAACACTAAGCTAGATTAGTATAAGAGATATATTTCAAAGAAATATTACATTACTTAACTTGGAGAGCAGCAGACTAGTAGAATTTTGATACCTAGTTTAGATAGAGGCCTGCCTACGGATGATTCCTAGTGCCTATCCGATAGCCAAGTCTTAACTGGTACCTATCTGATTCCCAAGTGAACGATGCAGCAGTCGTGGCCACGAGCGGAGTTGCAGCAGAGGCCGCTCGTGGCTGACGTCGTAAGAACGCCGCGCCGGGCGTGCATGGCGGCGCGCGGTGAAAGTACGTGGCGCGCACTTTGGACTTGTGCGACACCAAAAGACTCTGGCGAGAACCCCCGTCAACTTCGCTTCGTAATATCTCGGAATGTAATTGGCATAATGCGATGCAATCGACGCCATTGTTTATGTGATTTGTCATGCTATAGATTGCCGCTGAAATAATATAGGGTGTCCATTTCAAAACCTATAAGTTTGTTTTAAAAAACACATATGCTTTCAGTGTATAATATTTGAAAATATTTACATTCATGAGCCCCTGCCTTACATTGACAGCGGGGAAAGTCGGTATACAATAGCTGTTGTTGTTCCAGATTTCGGCTATCTCGGAAATCCCTGACAACTTGGGTTAAATTTTGTATTCAGGCAGGTTGTTGTTTTTGTGATTCACCTACATAGTTGTATTTTTCGTAAAATTGCGATTTTACAAAAATATTAACGTGATCTTACTTTTTTTTATTATAAAAACATCTCTTGAATCCTTTTTTACTATTTTAGTTTTTATGTTTATCTGTACGTAGGTGTGTTTCCCGAAAAACTCTATTTTATACATGACATTTACAGGCATTTCTGTCATCTATGAGTAAGATTTAGAACTTTTTGGCATTCTGTAAGAATCATGTCATCGCAGCCTAGAGAGAATCGTGAATGAATCCAGGAATCGACTTCTGAAAACGAATCATATTTCCCCACTTTACATGGTGCCTGCACAGCTGCGACGTGACCCTAGAGATTTTAAAATTAGAGGCTTTTGAATTAGTACTTTACAGTTCTCCTTGTGAATCAAACCGTGTACAAAATGTTTAAATGTTTGTATAGCTTATGGGACTTAACTACGGGGTCATCAGTCCCTAAACTTACAAACTACTTATGAACTACTTACGCCCGAGGGGGAATTCGAATCCCCGATCCAAACTTCATAGAAGCTCTCCTGCGAACCATGCAAGACTAGCACTCCTGGAAGAAAGGATATGGTGGAGACATGGCTTAGCCATGTCTCCACCATATCCTTTCTTCCAGGAGTGCTAGTCTTGCATGGTTCGCAGGAGAGCTTCTGTGAAGTTTGGAAAGTAGGAGGCGAGGTACTGGCGGAAGTAAAGTTGTGAGGCGGCATAGTGAGTCGTGTCGGGATAGCACAGTCGGTAGTGCGCTTGCCCGCGAAAGGCAAAGGTCGCAGGTTCGAGTCCCGGTTCCGGCACACAATTTTAATCTGTCAGGAAGTTTCATATCAGCGCACACTCCGCTGCAGAGTGAAAGATTCATTCTGCTTATGAACTAACTAAGAATAAGGACGACACAAATATCCATGCCCGAGGAGGGATTCTAACCCCCGACCGTAATGGCCCTGCAGACCGTGACTGGAGCGCCTCAGTCCCCTCGGCCACCGCGGCCGGCAAACCGTGTACATTCCATGACAATTTGTCGATGCAGGCACCCGGCACTGAGGATGCCACGTTGTTGCCTAGTTGATATATCGTGGGGTTTGCACAACTTGATCTGATGACAGACCTAAGATCTGTGTATTCGACATGACTTTAAGGCGGGTGAAGGCGGGAGGATGTTACACATCGCCTCTTCAACATCACGAGGTATACACTTTGGAGTAGCAGCAGCATGTGCCGCCCAGTCATGGGTTCTATGGCTAATGCATGAATCTTGGATCAAATATGATCAAGGGTATAGCCGCTGGACACAGCTACGATTTGCGCAGTGAAAGGGGCCCTATTTCTTAGTGAGGATGGAGTGTACGAGGGCGACGCCTGCCTCTAGGATGCACAGGAACAGGAAATAGAATCTTTAAATTTTCATACCTAATTCGCTCATCCTGGCTGGCTAGGCCGATCAAGGGGCGTACCGCATTCCTTCAGCTGTAAATTTCCGCACGCATGTTCCCGACACGTGGCTGTTTGATCGGCTTTCCTTAGTGGTTTGGCTCTGCTGAAGAGGATACGCTACCCTCGCAGAGTCGGCAGAACCCAGCCACCAACCACGATCCAGACTGGTGGTCACGTGGGACGCGCTCTACCCAGACCCGATACGCCGAAGAATGTACTCTCTCTTGCGCCCCGTCCTCCGACCTGATGAGACCTACTCCCTTGAGCTCTGAAGATACCTTAACTTTTCCTCTGATTCTAGAGACAGTCCTCGACATACTCCCGGGTCCCGTTTAGTACCACCTCACAACCATTTCCAAATACAACCCATTCTGACGCTACCATAACTTCACGCCTTTCTCATTTAAACCCAATGCCCACTCCTTCGCTCGGACAGCCTGGTACAGGAGGTTCAAGTGGATTCCGACTCCGGAGTAATGAGATTCCATCCTTTTTGCAATCATCAAGACCTGTGTGATTACTCTAGAAAGGGACACGTTCAATTTTCTCTGTATGTGTGTCCAATCTGAACTAGTGCTTTGTCTGTAACGATTTATTCGTCAACGGGACGTTAAATCAGAAACATTTTTCCACCTTCCCTTTGTTATATATTCACTCTTCTGCTTGAAATGCCCACAGTGGGCGTAACACTTGTGTGCAATCCTTACGAGCATTATTGCTTCTTGATCAGTCGTTTAGTTAAAAATCCACTTTTTATGGACTGTTCAGTGTCGTTACCTAGTATGACACCCACACCGCTCACGAACATTATCTATGACTGCATGTGGGACCCACATCTTGGTTCGTGAGTTCTCGCAGAGAGAGTGCAAGTGATTACCGGTATCAGGAAACACTGCCATATCAGCTCCCGGTTTACGTAACACTTCTGAAATTTACTTTTTCAACGCACATTAGTTCATGAGTACCTACATAGTGTCCCACTTTTCCTTATGTGCTCGAAAAGCCTCGATGGTTTCGAATATAGGAGAGAGTCAGACTAGATAAATCCACATGTCTGTTTGACCGCCATAGTTTTGACACATCATCACATCCTCGGGCTTGATGTCCGTGACGAGAGGCAAATATTTTATATTCCCGGGCTACAAAATACCTATTTCGATGCCAGTTTTAAAAATGCACTAAAATCATAATATTAAAGGGATTACTCGCTGAAAACAATGTACTAAAAATCATAATATTACAGGGATATGTTCACTAGAAACAAGTAGTTCAGCAAAAGAGAAAAAGAAAAGAGATTATGTCCTTTTATATTACAAGAAATAACATCTATCTTAAAAAGAAAAGCTGACAAAAAGTAGCACAGGAATGGCAATTGCAGAAGCATAGTGTATGAAAGTGAAACATGTGTTAAATCGCTTTCTTCATAAACAAATAAAATAATAAAAGGCAGTGAAGACACATCATGATATAATGGAACGGTTCAGAGAATGTTAGTAAAATAGAGACTGCTACATGAAAAAAAAAAAATCAAGAAATTTTCAGCTTTCTGTGCGACATGTAGTATTTATTTATTTATTTATTTTTAAATTAGGCTACACACCAGTTTCGTTCCCATGATGGAACATCATCAGTGCAGAATGCAGGTCATGATGACTCATGTACTCCGCATAAGACATGTAACAGTCATGTCCATAAAGTAACTAAAAAAAATTTTAACATGTACTAATAAGATCTTTTTTTTAGTTCTTTTATGGACCTGACTGAAATGTTTTATGCGGAGTACATGAGTCGTCATGACTTGCCTTTTGCACTTATGATGTTCCATCATGGTAAAGAACTCAATGTGTAAAAATATATATATATATACACCAAGCTGAAAATTTCTTAATTTTATTACAATATTGGGGTGGGCGGCAGAATCTCCAGTATGGAGTCAAATTACAAGACCGCTACATTGCTGCGACAAAATAAATATTCAGAAGGTTGATTGACAACGTGCGCTCTGCCTGAAAATCTACAATAAATGTCAAGAACAAATTCTGAAGAAAATTAAAATACACAATTTTGTGTTTGTTCTACAGATTTGTTTATTTTATGAATCGATTTTCGGCTTATTAGGACAGCATCAGACATTTTCTGAAGTTCAGTCAAAGAACTTGTGTTTTTAGTAAACCATAAGAGATGTTACATACAGAGAAGTAAATTAACTTCCTTGATGGATCAGTTACAGTGTAAATAAATATTTGAATGAAATCTGTAAATTAATAGTACTGAAACATAAATACCATACATAGAGAAACAGTGCAAACACAAATTCTTACAACATGACTATAGTGAATAAAAATAAAATTAAACAAGAATCTAATGTTTTAAGGGTTGTTCAAAACACAAGGTGACACACATATAGATATATTTGAAACCTGGAACACTATTATAACTAAATAAACAAATAGACGAAATATAGGGGTGGGGATAGGAGGATATAGGTGTCCAATGATGGCATAATAAGCCGAAAATGGATTCACAAAATAAACAGATCTGTAGAACAAACACAAAATTGTGTATTTTAATGTTCATAGTGAATTTGTTTTAGCAAGTAGCGACGAAGAATCAGTTAAAAAATTCTGATATAAAACCTCATCACAAAATCCTTGGATTTATTGGTCCCGTGCAAAGTCAGTTAATGCACCCGCTTCGTTGAGTTTCACCCAGTAACTTGTGGATCAGTTTGTGTCGAAACTTTAGACAACAGAAAACACGGATATTTAATTCCACGTGTATAAATGTAGCCATGCTTGTTGAAAGAACATAAGAGTGTTTCACCGCGGGACACATTCACAAATAATAATACATACAGTTAGGAACATTTAAAGGCTATGAATTGTTAGTAAAAACCCAGATTTCATTAAAAAAATCTAATTCCCATCTATAGAACCGCTTTAAGTGTTTCATTACCATACGAATGAGTCAATATGCTGAATATTTGACTTTAAGCATGCAATCAAAAAAAGAAAAGAAAGTTCGGAAGTTACTAAGAGCTCTCGTCATCAAACACTGGACGAATATAAAGTAATGTGCTCTAGAATCTATGCAAAAGGTAGTTTCTGATAAATCTCAGTGTTAATGACGTAGTATCTTCTGAAGTATGTGTCATACCGTGATATAATTTTCGGGTATATCAGTGGTGTATATGTGTGCAGAATATGAATAAGTAATAAATGAAAACTCCCGAAGCCAGAGCTTTACTACACACGAACGTAAAAGCAGAATGTAGCTTCTGACGGTCTGTCTATCACGTATCTTTTGAACTTTGTGTGGTACAGTGATACAATTTACCGGTGCATTCAGTTATATGTATTTCAGATACTGTCTGCGAATTGTATGACGTGTAGAGTTAGTAGCTGAAAAATAATAAATTAAAAGGTCAAGCCCGATGTCCAAGTTTAACTTCATGAACAGTGCAAATGTAG
This sequence comes from Locusta migratoria, assembly GCA_026315105.1. Lineage (NCBI taxonomy): Eukaryota > Metazoa > Arthropoda > Insecta > Orthoptera > Acrididae > Locusta > Locusta migratoria. The sequence continues at coordinate 552,789,945 of CM048744.1, forward strand.
TAAGCGACAATCTTTTCCTTTTCAAAATTTACTATCTTTTGCTTCAAGAGATAATTACTTACTTTCAGTCATCTGATGTTTCTAGGTGTACTAATTTTTAGTTATCTTAGATTGACATTCTAATGTTATATTTAAACTACTTATATTAGTCAGTTAATGAATAATTTTACTGGAATTCTTTCAGTCACGATTGGTATTAAATCTGTGATTTGCTCCACAGATTTCTGAGCATTGTCCAAATAATAAGACTGGACGATTGATTGTGAATTTTCCTTGATTTATCGTCCAGAGTGTCAGCCAGAAAAATTTGCATAAAATTTGAAATTAATTCTATATGAAATTCGTTTGAAATAGTAGTAATGAACAAGATGACGGCGTTTAATTTTTAAAGACAAAAACACAGTTTCTAACTGAAATACTTGTCATATCGTGTGAAACTTTATATGCGAATATAATTCGTAATGAGTATCATATCAAGTATCCCATTTTTTTTTTAATTTGGTTTGTAACTGGATTCATTATTGAAAATTAAATTTTTCTGTGTTTTTATATGCGAATATAATTCGTAATGAGTATCATATCAAGTATCCCATTTTTTTTTAATTTGGTTTGTAACTGGATGCATTATTGAAAATTAAATTTTTCTTCGTATTGGAAGCCGTTCGACCGGCGGTTCATCAACAGGTGGGCACCATATCTCGGCATAGCCTTCTAGAAATATGGATACTCAAAGCGAACAATACATCAGACTCATACAGCAAAGTTATTATACACAGATATTCAATACAATCAATGAGTCTGTGTCTTTAAGTATATTTATCGAGGAAATCTCGTACAACAATTACAATGAAGAGCCAAAGAAACTTCTGCAGCTGCCGTATATCTTGTAGAGTCGCTGCGAGCACACAGAAGTGCCGCAACACGGCGTGGCGTGGACTTGACTAATGTCTTAAATGGTGCTGCAAGGAAGTCCATGTATCCGTAACAGTACGAGGGGGTGGAGATGTCTTGTGAATGCATGTTGCAAGACATCGCAGATATGCATAATAATGTTCATGTATCGGGAGTTTGGTGGCTAGCAGAGATGTTAGAAGAGTGTTCCTGGAGACACTCTGGAGAAATTCTGGACGTGTGGGGTGTCGCATTGTCCATCTGGAATTGGCCAAGTACGTCGGAATGCACAGTGGACATGAATGGACGTAGGTGATCAACCAGAATGCGCACGTCGTGCCACCTGTTAGTCTATCAAGACGTTTTAAGGGTCCCACATCACTCTAAACGCACAGGCCCACATCACTACAGAGCGTCCACCAGCTTGGACAGTCGCCTGCTGACATGTAGGGTGCAAACATTCATGAGGTTGATAGAGTGTAGGCTTTCACGACCGGTTGACATTGTAGGTATTATATCTCCTGGTTTGCAAGGCCGTGTTCTTGGAATCTTGCTGCTCTCTGACGTTTCGTTCGATGCTGCGTCGGACTTCTTCAGAGGTTATCCGTCTATAGAGTCTTGGCGACTGACGGGTCGGGGGTCTAAGAGCTTCTTAAATATCGCTTAAAAGGGGCGTGGCTAAGATCCACGTGATAAGCAGAGATGATCCTTGTCAAAGATAAAGCTATACTATCGAACCATCTCAAAGATAAAAACAGTCATCGATTCTGCAGAGCCACAGTCCATATTTCGTTGAGTTTAATAGTCTCTTCTTTTCGATTAAGATTGGGAAGATTCTACGACAATATAACATCAGACCGGTTTTCAAACCAACAAAGAAGATATCGCAAGCCCACAGATCTGTAAAAGATAAACGTTCTCCTTTATCAGCAAGTGGGGTTTATAAAATTCCAAAAGAAGAGACTATGAAACTGAACGATATATGTACTGTGGCTCTGCAGAATCGATGGCTGTTTTTATCTTTGACATGGTTCAATAGTATAGCTTTATCTTTGACAAGGATCATCTCTGCTTATCACGTGGATCTTAGCTATGACCCTTTCTAGGCGATATTTAAGAAGCTCTCAGACCCCCAACCCGTCAGTCGGCAAGACTCAACAGACGGACAACCTCCGAAGACGTCCGACGCAGCATCGGACTAAACTTCAGGAAGCAGCAAGATTCCAAGAATACGGCCTTACAACCCAGAATTGATGAGGTTGTCACCACACCCCACACCCGCTTTATACAATCGGAAACGATACTCGTCAGATCGAGCAGCATGTTTTGTGTGTCTTGACGAAAAGTATAGAAAAATTCCTGTCATAAAGAAGCATTTGAAAGTTACTGCAGTTATTGTTGTCTTGACAAAACCAACTGAAGCAGTATGAAGCTCTATCCGGTCTCACGAAATTTATTATGAACAGCAGCTCTGTCTATTGTGTATATAAAAATAAGGGTAAAGGAATATTGCGGGTAATTTTAAGGCCTGGTGTTAGCATCAATGAGTAAATTACGTTCCCGTATTATTATGATAGATACCTATTAAAAAGTACCAGAAAACTTAGGTACTACCAACAGAGCGCCGGCCGCGGTGGCCGAGGTGACTGAGGCGCTCCAGTCACGGTCAGCACGGCCACTACGGTCGGGGGTTCGAATCCCCCCTCGGGCGTGGATATTTGTGCCGTCCTAGTTCGTAAGTAGTTCATAAGTAGTTTGTAAGTTTAGGGACTGATAACCCCGTAGTTAAGTCCCATAAGCTATACAAAGATTTGAACAAATATTTGAAATCAGTCACATGACATCCCTCGCCCAAAACCTTGTTCAAAACTATCTTTTGTATACGACATCTTACTATCTGTTTTTGATGATTTTCTTATCGTAACTCAAGCGTTGTCACTTCAATGGAATAGCGCACTGAAAATTATCAAAAACACGCCATTGTTAGGTCAATTCATTAAATACAATCGAATGTCTAAACATGCTAAGTTAGTAGATGCCATCGATAGTATGAGAATTACGGATTACTTTCGTAGCTGTTCAGCGTAGCAAAATGGGCAGCGAATTAGTTTGTGATGTACGAACATCTCAGACGGTGGTTCGAAACTTGCCAGGCGCGGTGGCTCAGAGCATTCGATCAGAGAGTTGCCGGTGTGTAGCTCAGCGTGCTTGGTCTGAGTGCTCGATGTCTTCTGTAACGTAAAAAGTGAGTGAATGACGTAGTTAAGTCCCATAAGCTTAACAAACATTTGAACATTTGAACTACCAACAGACGCCGGTTGTTGAATACTTCAGATGTGAGAAAAATTCAGAAAACTTAAATATTTATTTTATATTAAATATTTACGCCACACTATGTTCGTAAGAATACCTTTTATTTACTTTCAAATTAATTTAATATTTGACTGAGCCACGACGAAGGTAGCCGTGATTATATTTCTTGACAATTTTTAAAATTCTCTATCATAATCGTGCACTACAACAGTTTCTGTAAGACTTCGTGATGGGGTTTAAAATTTAACGCGGCAAAAAGAAAAAAAAATTACAAATTTTTCGATCTATGAAAACAAATAAACTTGTGGATAGCTCTCATTTCAGACCACTGGAGACGTTTTACATTCAGTGAAACGAAATGCTTCTGGTGAAAAACGATCGCACTTATTGTACTTGCGTAGACGGACAAATACCCTTCACAATGTGTACAGTTTATCTGCATAGAATTCGAACTGAAAATAACACAGTACATGATATAAATTTTAAGCATTCACATGAACGCAGTTTCCACGAGCAGTGTGGTATCAGAACGGAAAGCAGTGCATCAGGCCAAATACTGGAAACGACAACGAAAATGCAAGACATTATCTGCAATTTTTATTTAGCATTGTGTTTTGTAAAATATAATTTTTGCCTAAATTGAAAAATCAGACAGTGAGGGCATTCTGCTTGTGTTTGTAAAGCTTCGTCTACGCTTTAAGCCGCGGCAGAATTGCCGTGCGCACTAAGGCGCCCATCTGCGGTGCGCGAGACCGTTCGCCGTCGGGGCTTCGAGTCCCCCCTCGGGCGTAGATGGTTGTGTTGTCCTTAGCATAAGTCACTATAAGTTAGTGCAAGTTGTTTGTAAGCGTAGGGACTAATGACAAACGTGGTTAAGTCCCTTAGATTTACAAACATTTGAACATTTTTAAGCCTTAAATGAATGGATTCAAATAAAACTTGCCCTAATACAGTTATTGTTATAATATGACCATTTTTAATATATACACAAAGAACAAATTACATTTACCCTTGGCTTTACAAAATCTTATTTCTGAAATATTTCTCCACAAAGTAGTCTGGACACAATACATAGATTTTATTCAGATGCTCTCTTCCCTTCTTTCTCAAACGTTTATCCAAGCAGCTCTTTGCTTAAGAATACCGACTCCATGTATTTATAAAGAACTTACATGTTTAGAAAGGGTAAATCAAAGCGTTAAAGACACTGTCCATTAGACGTCAAATATCTCAATAGACATAATAGTAGCCGTCTTAAACTATCATATTTACAATTCTCTATTTTTCGGGAACCTGAAGAAAGATTTCGGACTACATCGCTGTTTGTAGTTACCTATTACATCCATATGTAGCACTTACATCCATATGTAGCCGAATACCCACCTCTACATCAAACACATGCATCCCAAAGTTAAACATGGTGGGGGCGGTATCATGGTGTGGGGCTGTATGGCGGCGTCCAGCGTTGGAAATCTAGCTGTAATCCACGGATCATATGAGATACATCGACGTGTTGCGAGATAATTTACACGCTAATTCACATACATTGGGCCTTACTTGGATGTCTCATTTCCAGCAAGACAACGGCCCGAAACATCCGCCATGAAAACCCGAGAGTGGTTACTGTACAGTGCCCCCAGAAGGAATCTAACACCACCTCAGAGCCCTGTTTTGAACCCCATTGAGAACCTGTGGGCTCATCTTGGCACACAAGTCAGAACAAGGCGCCCGTCCGGTAAAAACGACTTGGGGAAGTGCTCCTGGAGGAATGATCGAAAATAACCCCTGATATCACCCGGAATTTAATACAAAGCATTCCTAGGCGTTTACGTGCTGTCATAGATGCTAAAGGGATGCACATTAATTATTAGAAAGTGAAAATCAATGAAGAAAACGAATGCACTGTCCGATTCATACGCGCATGGACGTTTTCCCAGGAAAAAGCCAAAAGTATCGGAAATTGGCACCGAGTGAGGTGGTGCAGTGGTAACACACTGGACTCGCATTCGGGAGGATGGTGGTTCAAATCCACCTCCGGCCATCCACATTTAGGTTATCCGCGATTTCTCTAAATCACTCCAGGCAAATGCCGAGATGGTTCCTTTCAAAGGGCACGGCCGATTTCCTCCCTCATTCTTCCCCAAAAATCCGAGCTTAAGCTCCGTTTCTAATGATCACGCTGTCGACGGGACGTAAAACTCTAAGCTTCCTTCCTTCGGAAATTAACCGGCAGAAACGCCAGAAAACTGCTACACCAAGAAGAAACGCAGATGATAAACGGGTGTTCATTGGACAAATATATCATACTAGAACTGACTTGTGATTACATTTTCAAGCAGTTTGGGTGCATAGATCCAGAGAAATCAGTACCCAGGACAACCACCTCTGGCCGTAATAACGGCCTTGATACGCCTAGGCATTGAATCAAACAGAGCTTGGATGGCGTGTACAGATACAGATGCCCATGCAGATCCAACACGACACCACAGTTCATCACGAGTAGTGAGAGGCGTATTGTGACGAGCCAGTTGTTCGGTCACCATTGACCAGACGTTTGCAGTTGGTGAGAGATTGGAGAATGTGCTGGCCAGTGCAGCAGTCGAACATTTTCCGTATCCAGATAGGCCCGTACAGGACCTGCAACATGCGGTCGTGCATGATCCTGCTGAAATGTAGGGTTTCGCAGAGATCGAATGAAGGGTAGAGCCACGGGTCGTAACACATCTGAAATGTAACGGCCACTGTATAAAGTGCCGTCGATGCGAACAAGAGGTGACCGAGACGTGTAACCAATGGCACTCCATACCATCACGTCGGCTGATACGCCAGTATGGCGATGACCAATACACGCTTCCAATGTGCGTTCACCGCGATGTCGCCAAACACGGATGCGACCGTCATGCTGCTGTTAACAGAACCTGGATTCATTCGATATTCAAAAATGTTCAAATGTTTGTAAAGCTAATAGGACTTAACTACGGGGTCATCAGTCCCTAAACTTACAAACTACTTATGAACTAGCTAATCCTAAGGACGGCACAAATATCCATGCCCGAGGGAGGATTCGAATCCCCGACCGTAGTGGCCGTTCAGACCGTGACTGGAGCGCTTCAGTCCCCTCGGCTACCGCGGCCGGCGATTCATTCGAAAAAATGACGTTTTGCCATTCGTGCACCCAGGTTCGACGTCGCGTACACCATCGCAGGCGCTCCTGTCTGTGATACAGCGTCAAGGCTAACCGCAGTCATGGTCTCCGAACTAATAGTCCAAGCTGCTGCAAACGTCGTCGAACTGTTCGTGCAGGTGGTTGTTGTCTTGCAAGCGTCCACATCTGTTGACTCAGGGACCGAGACGTGGCTGCACGATCAGTTACAGCCATGTGGATAAGATGCCTGTCGTCTCGACTGCTAGTGATACGAGGCCGTTAGGATCCAGCACGGCGTTCCGCATTGCCCTCCTGAACCCACCGATCCCATATTCTGCTAACAGTCATTCAATCGCGACCAACTCGAGCAGCAATGTCGCGATACGATAAACCGCAATCACGATAGGCTACACCCCGACCTTTATCAAAGTCGGAAACATGATGTTACACATTTCTCCTCCTTACGCGAGGCATCACAACAACGTTTCACCGGGCAACGCTGGTCAACTGCTGTTTTTGTATGAGAAATCGGTTGGAAACTTTCATCATAAGCACGTTGTAGGTGTCGCCTCCGGCAGCACCCTTGTGTAAATGCTCTGCAAAGTTAATCATTTGCATATCACAGCATTTTCTTCCTGTCGGTTAAATTTCGCCTCTGTAGCACGTCATCTTCGTGATGTAGCAATTTTAATGGCCGGGAGTGTACATTTTTGGATGCAAAAGAGCGATGTTTATTTTCATAACAATGTATGTTACTTTACGGACAGGTGATTTGGACGTATTTGTATCCTATGTAATGTAAGGTAGCACGTGCCTGAATTCTGTTCTGAAATATATGTTTCGTTTGACCTACAGCCACTAAAATGTAACCAAAATGTTCAAATGTTTGTATAGTCTATGGGACTTAACTACGGGGTCATCAGTCCCTAAACTTACAAACTACTTATGAATTACTTACGGACTAGGACGGCACAAATATCCATGCCCGAGGGGGGATACGAACCCCCGACTGTGGTGGCCGTGCACCGTGACTGGAGCGCCTTAGTCCCATTAAAAAGAAATTTTAAAAAAAGAGTCGTGGCAGAGGAGCAGGCTGCTCGGGCGGCAGAGAACAGAAGATGTGGGGAGACCGGCGATCAGCTCGGCAGGTGTAAGAGGCCGCGAATTGCGCTGGTGCCCGTTCCCACTGCCAGTCCAGCAGGTGGCCAACGGGTGACGTCACGGACATTCGCCGACACGTTAACGGCGGCGCGGCTACCCGGATCCTAGGCCAGAAACCCATTCGCAGACCTGTAAATGAGCCGGCCCTGCCGTTACTGCACTTGTGGAAACACCGACATAACAACGACCGACAGACAGACAATCGGCGCTGTCACTATTAACACACATTCTGTTGCCGGGAAAGTCCCGCCGCGTTCGGACTCCAAAACGCAACTACATTGAAGACATTTGCAGTATCAAGTGCCCGGACCTCGGTAGGTTTCGCATACGTTCACCTGCTTTAATACGCTGTGGCCAATACTATTTTTGGTAGTCGTAAATTTAATCTCGTATCTTGGTGTATGTCGGGGGAAAAATCCACATCTCCACTTTCTGAAGCTCAGTCCATCTCCTAATTTAGCGCGAACTCCAATGCGAGTATATTACAATAGTTTCCACAGCGAAACGCTGTCTCGTAGTTTTGTAGCAAATCCAAAGACATTCTGGTCATATCTGAAGCACACAAGCGGCAAAACACAATCAATAACTTCGCTACGCGATAACAATGGTGATGTTACTGATGACAGTGTGTGCTAACGCAAAATTGCTCAACAAAGCTTTCCGAAATTCCTTAATCAAAGAAGACGAAGCAAATATCTAGAATATATAAAGGAACTCATAGTTCGATGGGGCAATCTATAATTGTTTAATAATGATTTTGCAACCAAGATCGCATTTTTCATTTATTGAATGAATTGAATTCGAATTGAATTGTTTATAAATCTATCGGAACAAACTGCGTGGTCATCAGTCCGTAGCTTACAAACTACTTAAACTAAGGTAAACTAACCTATGGACAACACAAACACCCATGCCACAGGGAGGACTCGAACCTCCACGGCGAGCAGCCGCGCGCTCCGCAGCGAGACGCTTTAGACCGCTCGGCTACTCCACCGCGGCTCATTTATTATGTTACCGGTTTCTGCGTGCTCGACGCCATCTTCAGACCTGTCGTAATTTACTTAGCTTCACGACATTTTTTATATACTAAAAGAGTACATCCAGGTTAAGGCATCACCAATACTAGTAATTTTATGTTTGGTGATGCCTCAACCTAGATGTACTCTTTTAGTATATGAAAAATGTCGTGAAGCTATGTAAATTACGACAGGTCTGAAAATGGCGTCGAGCACGCCAAAAGCGGTAACATAATAAATGAAAAATGCGATCTTCGCTGCAAAATCATTATTAAATATCTAGAATTCGAATGATGAACAGTTGCCAGCTTGCGTAATATCCCTGCAGTACTAAAGCAACTTAACTAGTGTGGAATTTAACTAGTGTCAACACTTCTGTGGAGACACTATGCAATGGAATCTACTATTATCGTTGGTATCACCCGTTGTTGACATACTTACCTCCGAGCTAATGGACTCGTACGTCCCACGTCACCGGCGTGAGCATAATCGCGGGAAACACTTGTGATGGAGTGGTCTAACCTTACGATGTCACTATGTTTATGAAACAGGAACAACGGGGTTGGATCAAGATTGAATGTGTACGTTGTACAGTACGACAGTGCCATCAAGGTCTTCAAGAGGCATGCGAGGAATAGGCATTGCCGTACAGAATAGTGGCACCTTGAGTAAAAGCCTTCAACGAACGTCGGTAAAATGTGGCAGGCATGAATCCGGCAAGTCGTCCTAGCGTCTCTGAAGAAGAAGTGGATGCTGTTGCCGCGTTTGTGGACAGTGATCGACGATTGCCAATTAGTGAGCTCGGTCACATGACTGTGCTTCGCATCCTGAAGGAACGCCTGCGCATGCAAAAAACTGCATCACGGTGGGTTCCGAACGAGTCGGTTTTTCCCATCCCTACTCTGCCCTCCACAGTAGCCTCAAGGCAGTTGAAGAGGAATTCGAAGTAAGTCTTTTCTTCTTGTGCATCTGTCCGAAGTTCTGTAATTAACGAATTGCACTTTCCGCTCCCGGTCAAAAAAGGCCGAAGTGCAGAAGTGCAGAAATGGATGCATTACGTCGCCGCTCAGACTTACTTCGTGGCATTCGCTTCAGAACTTTTACAGAGATTCGACAGGCAGCAGACCGTTCCATTCGCACCATCAACAGAACAGACTCTGATAACGGTATACTACGCCTTCCACGTCGATGGCAAAAAAAAAAAAAAAAAAAAAAAAAAAAAAAAAAAAAAAAATGTTCAAATGTTTGTAAAGTCTATGGGACTTAACTACGGGGTCATCAGTGCCTAAACTTACAAACTACTTATGAACTACTTACGAACTAGGACGGCTCAAATATCCATGCCCGAGGGGGGATTCGAACCCCCGACCGTAGTGGCCGTGCAGACTGTGACTGGAGCGCCTCAGTCTCCTCGGCCACCGCGCCCAGCACGTCGATGGCAACGGTTTCTACACAACGCTGGTGACTACTTTGAATGACAGTAAGAGATGCAAACATGTAACGCTTTTGTGTCGGTTGTGAATAAATAGTTGCCACTACATAAGTTCCAACCCTCGTACTTAGCTATCGCAATTCGCGATTTCCTGTCGGAAAGGACACATTACGTAGTAATTGGCGGAAATACATTGATTAAAACGGAATCAATATCTGGCGTTTCACAGGGAAATTTTATAGGACTCTACCGTTGCTTGTCTTTATAAAAGATTTAGGAGATAATCTGAACAGCTCTCTTAGACTGCATCCTCTCGATATAATTGGAAACGAGACTCGTCAGACCAGACAATGGTATCCTGAAATGCGGGCATCCGCAGCCAGATGTTGTCGATGTGAAAACTTTCTATTTAAAAGCTTCTTGCAGTCAGGGCAGACTTAAACTCCACAGACGTGTTTCCAGTCATAAACAGTCCATTATCGGTGTCCATCGGCTCAAGCGGGGCATAGAACTTTGTCACGTGCAGTCAGGAAAGGTTCACGAGTAGACTTTCGACTACAAAATCCAACATCGATGATGTTTCGTAGAATTTTTCGCACGCTGACAGTCCTCGATGGCCCAGCACTGAAATCCGCAGCAATCTTCGGAAGACTTGCACTTCCGTCACGCTGAACGATTCTCTTCAGTCGTCTCTGGTTCCGTTCTTGCAGGATCTTTTTCCGGCCGCAGCGGTGTTGGAGATTTCATATTTTACCGGAGTCACGATATTCACGGTGTACTCGTGAAATTCGTGTACGGGAAAATCCCCACCACATCGCTATCTCGGAGATGGTGTGCCCCATACTTAGTACGCCGACTATAACACCACGTTCAAACAGTTAAATCGTGATAACCTGCCACTGCAGCAGCGGTAACCCATCTAACGCCTGCGCCACACACCTGTTGACTATTATAGGCGTTGCCGACCGCAGCGCCGTTCTCTGAGTGTTTTCATATCTCTGTGTTTGCATACTCTTGCCCGTACTGTGGACAGGTCACGAAACGGTCCCACGTAACCAAATGATCAAAGGAAGAACTTTTTTGTTTTATTTATTCGTGTCAAAAGCGTTGCATACAAAAGGTCAAAGACAAGAGCACAACTATAATACAAAACAAAAGAGATTATATATGAACAAATTACAAAAAACACTAAATACAATCAGACCAATAATTAGCAAGCTCGACGGTATTCTCCTTGTCTGCAATAGGTCCTCCAGCGTGCAATTTACTGGACAATGAGGATAGCTGTACAGGTGCTTGGTGGTTTGTTCGGATCCACAATCGCAGAGTGTTGATTCATCTGTTGCTTAAGGAATATCGTCACAGCTGTCCGATTATATTCGTGACTTCCTGTTAGAAAGGACACAGTACGTTCCAACTGACGGAAACTCATTGAGTAGAACAGAAATGATATCCGGCGTTCCCCAGGGAAATATTATAGAGCCCCTACTGTACCTTATTTTTTGTAAACAATTTAGGATTCTGTCATTAATCGATTAGTAAACTCGCCAGAAGATCAAAAGTAACTGCAAAATAATTTAGATATAAGCTTGGTGCAAGAAATGGCAATTGACCCCTAATAGTGAGAAGTGTGAAGTCATCCATATGACCACTAAATGAAATCCGTTAAACTTTATTTAAACGATAATTCAGTCAAATCTACAGGCCGTAAATTCAACTAAATACGTAGGAGTACCGATTACGAACAGCTTAAAATCGAAAGAACACACAGAAAATATTATAGGCAAGGCAAAGCAAAGGGTAGGTTTCACTGGCAGAACACTTAGAAGGTGGAACACTTTTATTAATGAAACTGCCTACTCTGGATTTCTGCGTCCTATTTTGGAATATTACTGCGCATTATGGGATCCACATCAGGTGGGACTGACAAACGATTTAGAGAAAGTTAATCTCGTTTTTTATTATTGCGATATAGGGGAGAGAGCGTCACGGAAATGATGCACAAGTTGGGGTGGAAATCATTAAAAAAAAGGCATTATTCGTTGTGGCGAGACCCATTTGCAAAATTTCTCTCACCAACTTTCTCTTCCGAATGCGAACATATTTTGTTAGTACCCAGCTGCATAGGAAGGCATGACCATCATAATAAAATAAGAGAAATGAGATCGAAAACAGAAAGATTTAGGTGTTCCTTTTCCCGGGAGCTATTAGAGAATGGAACGATAGAGAAATATCGTAAAAGCGGTTCGATGAACCCTCTCGCATGCACTTGAGTGTGTCTTGCAGAGTACGTATTTATTTATATGTAGGTGCTGTTTCAGAAGAACGGGATTGTAGGTAGCTAGTTCGCAATTTGATACGTGCATCACAAACAGATGCAACTACCACCACACATTAAGGCGGTACGGGCCGTCGTTACATTGCTCACTGTGGAACTCGCACGCCCCGGACCGCAGCCGACACTTTCTGTTGGAGGCAGCGGCGTAACACCCACTCGCTGTTTACTGTACACACAGCGGCGCGCCACTCTTCCACCTCTAACACACACCCGCCAGCCACGCCCTCCAGAGACCCTTCCGCTCCGCTCGCTAGATTCTCTACCAAAGATAACAAGTCGATAAAAAAACCTAGCCGATAGCAGATTGGTGTCATCGATCCCGCTCAATGCCTATACAGTAGAGTCCCGAAAACTCGGCACTCGGTAACCCGGCAGTCCGGATAACACGGTGACACCCCGGCACACACTCCGGAATTATTTAAATTCAAATGTTCAAAATGTTTGTATAGCTTATGGGACTTAACTACGGAGTCATCAGTCCCTAAACTTACAAACTACTTATGAACTAGCTAACACTAAGGACGGCACAAATATCGATGCCCGAAAGGGGATTCGAACCCCCGACCGTAGTGGCCGTGCAGACCGTGACTGGCGCGCCGCAGTGCCCTCGGCCACCGCATTGGCCCGGAATTTTTCCGTGCTCGCATAATGCAGGACATAATTGAAATCGTAGCGATTAGCAGTAATAGTAATTTCGTATGGCTCTTTGGCCTGGTGCAAGTCTTTCAATTGAACGCCACTTCGGCGACTTGCGTGTCCCTAGCCTACCCCAGTTATCCAACCGGGGAAAGGGGTCCTACAGCTTAACGTGGAATCGGAACCAAGTGTCGTTTCTGGCGACTCCTCAGAGAGTTGAGAGGTGAATGATGGGTTAAAGTGCAGACTGAAAAACATCCGACGTCCAACGTCTGACCGGTTTGTGAACCCGTGACCCTTCGGTTTCCAGTCGAGCACTTTACCCCAAGATCACCGGGCCCGACGCTTAGCAGTTACAGGCTATGCTATGTATGGGCCAAGACATCATCTTTCCTTGTGTCACGTAGACCACATTTAAGAATCCTTTGAGTTCCGCAAATGCAGTATGTAGATGCTCTTTCATACAAGAAAACAGTCGTTATCAATACAACGGGAGTGCATTTTTTAGTGTTGTTTAAAATCAACTTAGACGTGATGGACAGATAATGAACTCGGTACAGCAGACAACAATGACACTTGACAAAATTATCTTAACAACAGGCCTAACAAAACATATATATATATATATATATATATATATATATATATATATATATATATATATATATGTGTGTGTGTGTGTGTGTGTGTGTGTGTTTTTCTTTTTTTTTTTTTTTTTTTTTTTTTTTTTTTTTTTTTTTTTTTTTTTTTTTTACACCGTTCCCGATAATGCGGCATTTTCACAAACTCGGCCAACCTTCGCTCCACATCAAACCGAGTTTTCGGGACTCTACTGTATCAGCTTCTTTAGGTCTCCAGTGTATTGATGAATACAGAAAGCTTGTCTGAAGTGCAGTTTATGAGTCCTCGAGTGGTATTTGTAGACGTTGGCAGCGGCGCCGCAGCCAATCAGAAGTCGCGTTCGCGTGGGCAATACTCTTTATAATTTTTTAAACAAATCGGCACTGTGGATGTAAATATCTATAGATCAACATATTGCAGTTCAATCAATGAAAAATTTTCATTCACCTTCTGTAATGGAGATTAAGCGTAAGATAATGACTAAAAACGTCTCTCGAATATCGTGTCAGAGACTTTTTCCTGTAAAAGCTGCGGTCTGGCAGTTCTATGCACCCAAAATTATTTTCAAAATGTTTCAAATGTTTGTAGAGCTTATGGGACTTAACTACGGGGTCATCAGTCCCTAAACCTACAAACTACTTATGAACTACTTACGAACTAGGACGGCACAAATATCCATGCCCGAGGGGGGATTCGAACCCCCGACCGTAGTGGCCGTGCAGACCGTGACTTGCGCATCGCAGTCCCCTCGGCCACCGCGGCCGGCAAAATTATTTTCACCAGTGATTTCTTGGTTAGATTCCCGATCGGGTTGGAAATTTTCTCCACTTGGTGTTGTGTCGTCCTCATCATGGCCCAAATCGTCTATGTGGCGTCACCTAAAGACTTGCACCAGGCAGGCAGAACACAACCCCAGCTGGAGTCTAAAGGCAAAAAATGGCACGAGAAATCCACCAGTGGCGGACTCATGAAGTGTACTTTTACCGAAAGCTTTTCTTGTTCCTTAGAGAGTGTGTGCAGCGTGCTGTGGTGTGTTGCAGGAGGGTGAGCCGGCCCCGGCCGCGGCCATGGCGCACCCGTCGCGCCTGCGCGCCGCCGCCTCCTCCGCCACCAGGAGCCTCCGCCGCCTATCCACGTCGCTGCAGGTAAAATAAATAAATAAAAATCCTCCTTCACATTCTAATAGCTTCAACTAATTCCCAGACAATTTTCTGAGAATGCGTTCAGTACAATTTCGGACGACATTTTGTGCTTGCCTCCAGTTTTGAACACGTATTTTTGCCAACCACCGATTACATCTTTACCCATCGGGTACGTTTCAGAAATTCGATTCAAACTTTCCCTGAACATTTCTGCACAAGCTTTCTCTGAACATTTCTGCAATCTCATAACTCTGATTCAGTCAGTATATATGTATATGTTTGCTCAGCTTAAGGGACTGAAATAGGGGTTATCAGTTCCTAAACTTACAAACTACTTATGAACTACCTACAACTAAGGACGGCACAAATATCCATGCCCGAGGGGGGATTCGAACCCCCGACCGACTCTGATTCAAACGATCGGTAAAAAGAACCAATTATTATCTTATTCTGGTTCTCAGATATAACTTGAACCCATACCAACTCACAGGAACTACAGGGTGTCCAGAAAAGGACTCCCTGATTTCAAAATTAAATATCTCGAAAACAAAGATCGATAGAGGAATGCAGTAAACGGTATGTTTATTGTGAAAGCTGTAAGAAGTTTATACAGCAGTTTGAAATAATAGTTACAAAAGCTGCCAACAGATGGCGCTGTAATTGCCATACGTAATGCCTAGTATAAACAGTGGTCCGAAACCCAAAGCCATCAGTTCCACTACTGAAACGTGAAAGGAGGTTAGCGTACCGAAGGAAGAGATTAAAACCATGTACTCCATTGAACAACACGTTTTTCTGGTGCTAGAGTACCACAGGTTAGAAGAGAGTCCTAGGGCAAGAAGACGAAGTTTTCAAGCACGAGTTAATGTTCCAAAAGGACCCGATACGGAAACCATTCGTACGCTCTTCGCCAAAATTTCAACGAACAGGCAGCGTAGCTGTTGATCTAGTGGGGCATGTTGGTCGCAAGCAAACCGCAGTTACGCCTGAAAATATCGCCACAGTTTCCGGAATTATTCAGCGAAATCCAATGTCATAAGTCCGTAGAATTGCATCTGAGACTGGTTTGATACCTTCCAACACGCAGAAAATACTGAAAAAGAGCCTACACATGTTTCCATTCAAAATTCAAACGCACCACGCCATGCCCGTACGAGCTGTGCAACAAAGGGTTGCCTTTGCTAATCAGATGCTCACAATGATTGATAGTGAAGGATTTGATGTTGGATGCATCTGGTTTACAGATGAAGCACACTTCCACCCGAATGGATACGTGAATAAGCAGAACTGGCGATTTTGGGGTTCCGAAAAGCCATATTGGTGTGAAGCGAAACCCCTGCATTCTCCTTACTGTGTGGGCTGCAGTATGCAGCAGAGGCATTATTGGCCCTTTTTTTCATTCGAGAAACGGTCACTGGTACACGTTACGTTGCAATTTTCGAACAATTTGTCGCCACACAGCAAGCGTTAGAGGATCGACCAGGTAATGAATGGTTTATGCAAGATGGAGCCCGACCACATCGGACCGAACAAGTGTTTCGTTTTCTTGAGGAATACTTCGGGAATCGAGTCTTTGCTTTAAAATATCCCAAATTTACTGGTGCAGGCATGGATTAGCCTCCATATTCGCCTGATTTGACTCCCTGTGACTTTTTCTTGTAGGGCAAAGTGAAAGACGTGGTCACCCGAAGCATCCCGCCACGCTGGACGAGCTTGAATCGGCGATCTCTGTGGCTTGTGAATCCATTTCGGTTGAGATACTACGAAATGTGATGGCGAATTTCATTCTTTTTTGCGCCATCTCTGTAGTGCCAATGGTGAACATTTTGAAAACATTGTGATGTGATTGTTTGCAAAGTGTGTTTTCATACGATTATTTCACTTATCAAATTTTTATTGCGATGTGGTTCAACAGCCGTAAGATATTTGAGGAAATTCATACTATAAACCATCAGCTGTTTATTATTTTTCAATCTTCTGCCGGTTTCGGTTATAAACCATCTTCACGTAAGAGAACTACACAGACTGATCAAACAGGTACATTATATGCCGCACCTTATGCATACTGGCATGCATAAACGGGTATGCATGCCAGTATGCATAAGGTGGCGGCATATAATGTACCTGTTTGATCAGTCTGTGTAGTTCTCTTACGTGAAGATGGTTTATAACCGAAACCGGTAGAAGATTGAAAAATAATAAACAGCTGATGGTTTACAGTATGCATTTCCTCAAATATTTCACTTATGTATGCTGATATGAGGTCTACAGCGTACAGCGCCATCTGTTAGCAGCTTTCGTAACTATAATTTCAAACTGCTGTAAAAACGTCTTACAGATTTCACAATAAACATACCGTTTACTGTATTCCTCTATCGATCTTTGTTTTCGAGATATTTAATTTTGAAATCAGGGAGTCCTTTTCTGGACACCCTGTATCTAGTTCGATTTCGTTGCAGGATAAACCGCTTGTGACAGCTAGATCTTGGTTCGTCTGTGACCTGTACCCTCTCAGACTGGAACTCCGTTTATCCGAGGCCCTGCAACCTCTTTTATTATAAAAAATACGCCCATTCCACGCCACACAGTCCCTACTGTTCGTGTAGCCGGTTCCTGCGTGTAGTGAAAGCCTGACCTATTCAGTGGAACCCGAAACGCCACCAGCAAATGCCTCGAGACGACCTACACGGTCGCAGAACCGTTTGAGTCTCTGATTTAAACCCTCCGCTCAGTTCTGTCCCAGATATCCACAGTCGGTCCTGTCAGCCATACTCCAAATGGTCACGTCTGCCTTCATCTGGGCAAGCAAAACTGGCAGTCTTTGCCACCAAGTAGTCGCTCAAAACCAGAGAGTATCTCTTCCGACCCAAAGCCGTCGACATAATTGACCCCGACACTACCACCACCTACAGTTGGCTGCACTGTGAGCTGTTCATAGCATCGAGAAGGACCCGTTCCACGTCTGGAATGACTTCACCCGGTATTCACGCGGAGTGCACACACCGGGTTTCTTCCCCCATCTCGCAACCAGGTCCCTAACGGGCTCCATTACTCGCCTAAAGTTGGACTCCCATCAACAAGCGAAGCCAAAGCCACCGTCTGTAATAGCCTCTCTGTGAGGCCTCACGATCAGTCCCCGGGGAAGTCTTTCGCTGCCTGCCACGCATTCGGCGCGAAAACGAGTGAGGTGTCTGCCTCATTGCTAGCAGTAACAGGACTCATGTTAGCTGCCATTCAAATAATGTTCAAATGTTTGTTAAGCTTATGGGACTTAACTGTGCGATCATCACTCCCTAAACGTACAAACTATTTATGAACTACCTTACAAAAAGACAACACAAATATCCATGCCCGAGGGGGATTCGAACGGCCTCGCGCATCGGAGCATAGCGCCCCAATGCGCTTGGCCACTCCGCCATGACAGCTGCCAGTCGCCACTGAAATAAATCAATGGGGAAAGATGATAATTTATACCTAGCTGGGGTTCGAACTGGGTTCTCCTGCTTACTAGGCATTCGAGCTGAGCACAGTGATTACTATAGTCACGCGAGTTACCCTTGCACGCCTCCCATCAGATGCAAATTCTCAACATATCCACCTACTACTAACGTAGAGCCCCTGCATATTATCACTCATTACTTGCGGCATTCTGCATAAAAGTATGGGCACTGAGTTCACTCACTCTGAAAAAAATATCGATCATGGTTTTCTCTTTCGCCTTCGCACATTAGGAACTTACGGACATGGGCCACTAGTAATGAGTGATAATGGACAGGGGCCCTACGTTAGTAGTGTGTGGTTAAGTTGAGCATTTGAGTTTGACAGGAGGTGTGAAAGAGCATCCAGCGCGTCCGTATCGATAACTGTGTCCCTAGTGGCGTAGTGGTCCGCGCGACTGCCTTGTAAGCAGGAGGACATGGGTTCGGATTTTGTCTGGGATACATCTTCAGTTTGCCCCATTGATTACTTTAGTACACACTGGCAGGTATTATTGTTGTTGTTGTGGCCTTTAGTCCGTTGACTGGTTTGATGCAGCCCCTCACCCTACTCTCTCCTGAGCAACCCTCGTCATCTCCTCATAAGAACGGCAACTCACATCTATCTGAATCTGCTTGATATATTCATCTCTTGGATTCCCTCTGCGAGTTTTACTCCACACACAGTCCTCCAACGCTAAATTCTCGATTCCTTGATGTCTAATACTGTGACCTACCAATCGATCCCTTCTGTTAATCAAGGTATGCCAGAAAATCCTTTTTTCCCCAGTTCTGTTCAGTACTTACTTTAACTTAGTTTAAGTAGTTTGAAAGTCTAGGGACTGATGACCAACGTACTTTGGTCCCATAGAATTACAAACATTTGATTTTCTTCTGCAATACCACATTTCAAAAGCCTCAAATGTTCAAATGTTGTAAATCTATGGGACTTAACTTCTTGGTTATTAGTCGCTTTGCTTACAAACCACTTAAATTAATGTAAGCTAACCTAAGGACAACACACTCCCATGCCCGAGGGAGGACTCCAACTTCCGACGGGAACGGCCGCGCGCACCGCAGCACGGTGCACCAGTGCGCACGGCTATTCCGCCGCAGCTCAAAAATTTCCACCCTCTTCCTGTCCGCACTGTTTATCGTCCATGTTTCAATCCCATACAAGGCAACACTCCACACAAATATTTTCAGAAAGGGCATCCCTAGGCTTAAATTAATATTCGATGTTAACAAATTTCTCTTTTCAAAAACGCTTTTCTTCCCATTGCCATTCTGCATTTTATATTCTCTGTACTGCCACCATTTTACTGCCCAAGTAACAAAACTCGTGTACCACCTTTATTGTTTCGTTATCTAATCTAATTCCTTCAGCGTCGCCTGATTTTCTTAGACAGCATTCCATTACCCTTCTTTTGCTCTTGTTAATGTTCAACTTATACGCATCTTTCAACACACCGTCCATTCCGTTCAACTGCTCTTCCAGGTACTTTGCTGTCTGAGACAGAATTACAATGTTATCGGCAAAAACGGCCGCGGTGGCCGAGGGGACTGAGGCGCTTCAGTCACGGTCTGCACGGCCACTACGGTCGGGGGTTCGAATCCCCCCCCTCGGGCATGGATATTTGTGCTGTCCTAGTTCGTAAGTAGTTCATAAGTAGTTTGTAAGTTTAGGGACTGATGACCCCGTAGTTAAGTCCCATAAGCTCTACAAACATTTCAACATTTCCTTTTTTTTTTATCGGCAAAAAACAATGGATTAATTTCTTCACCCTGAAGTTTAATTCCTCCTCCAAATTTCTCGTTGCTTTCCTTTATAGCTCTATTGCTTATAGCTCAATGTACAAACTGAATAACGTTTACAACCACTGCATCCCTTTCGTGCGTTTCAGCTCTGATAACTGCTGTCTGATTTTTGTACAAGTTGTATATAACCTTCCGTTTCCTGTATTTTACTCTGCTTGTTTTAGAATTTGAAATAGTTTATTCCAATTAATATTGTCAAAAGCTTTCTGTAAATCTACAAAAGCTAGAAATGTAGATTTACCGCCGGCCGTAGTGGCCGAGCGGTCTGCGGCGCGCCAGTCACAGTCTGCACGGCCGCTACAGTGGGGGGTTCGATTCCCCCGTCGGGCATGGATGTTTGTGTCGTCTTTAGTATAAGGTAGTTCATAAGTAGTTTGTAAGTTTAGGGACTGTTGACCTCGCAGTTAAGTCCCTTAAGCTTAACAAACATTTACATTTTTATAGATTTACCTTACTTTAATCTATATACTAAGTGAGTGTTGCCTTCCGTGTTCCTACATTTCCCCCGAATTCAAACTGATCTTCCCCGAGGTCGGATTCTACAATATTTCGATCTTTCTGAAAATAATTCGTATCAATATTTTGCAACGATGGCTTATTAAACACTGGCAGGTAACGTCGTTAATTCCTTTGTGTGGTGACAGATAATGCTGCAGAATCAGAAATGCTGTGTGTTCTTTCGGGTATGTTTTTTGCGTGTGATATACGGGAATGAGGCTTGGGTGGGAGATTGGCCAGGATAGTCCGTGCCGTTGTGCGAAACCACGGCGTCTGTGTGGCGTAAGGCTGCGTTTATAGGCTGCGGTCCGCCCACTGCGAGAGAGCTGCAGAGGTTTAGTAGTGCGCGGAAACATAGAAGGCAGCGCGGGACCCGTTTATAGATGCACTTCCAAACTGCGGCGGCGTCTGTTTACGTAGCGGCTTATGGGGCTGTGCGGAGCATCGGGGGAACCACACCCCCTGCGCCAGTTCAGGCAACTGTGCCACCCTGACACTGGCGTCGTAGCACTGGCTTCAGCAGCTCGCGGGCTGCGTAGGAAAACTTTTAATGCCTTATAGGCCTCACAATCTGCGCCATTATTTTTGAATGTTTCTGGTGAATTACACCGAAAGTTACTTTTTAATAATTTTACACCTATGTTGACAATGCTGTTGAAATTAACTCATTAAAATCACCGTAAACTTTTTACATCACAATTTTATTTCACACTATAGCCACAATTGTAATATTTTTTATAGGTAAGCTTAAGGTATCGTTCCTGTAAAAGCGAGCAGTAGTGAATGAAAAAGCGACAGTTCATTTAGACTGATAAATCTGCGATAAGCGAATCTGCGTCTTTCATGTCGGCTTGAAAAATAGCAGCTTTTGTGTTAATTACACCTTCTTAAAATTTATATGGAAATCATACGTTCAAATCGTGGTAAATCTATGGGATTGATTAAAACACAAGGCATTTCTGTTACCAGTCACTACTGTTTATTGTTCCCATAACGCGTTTCAGGGGTTTAAACTCCAATCATCAGTTGGAATTTTATATTATTTTATATTATTAATAGCTGTAAACCCGGCATTGCCCGGGTGTTTACTTATCCTACATTCTCGTAGTCCACATACCTTTCCCCCTCTCTCTGCATCCACCTCTTTCTCTCCCATCTCTCTGTTCGTTTCCACCTTTCCCTCTCTCGGCAAAGTTTCCTGCATGGTACCTTCTGTCATGTACCATACAAACATTTATGTACCCAGTGATATTCCTCTTGGTTTAATGATCATGTGAGCAAAAATTCATAAAGATTGAAGCAAAACTATGCATTTTGTAAAATACAGTAAGTACCCTCCACCATGCACCGAACGAAATTTTGTACAGACAGCGACATTCCTCTCGTTTTTAATTAGAGTGTTCATAATTTCATCAATATCGGAACTAAACTATAGATTTCTATGCCATAGGAACGCAGGATCACATTGAAAAACGCACTTTGTTGTTTTGGAATATTTCAATTTTATGTCATACAACCCTTCTTCCGAGAATAAGGAAAACAACAAAAAAAGCCGTTCTCAAGTTTTGGTGCTACTAAGGTATTCAGCGATCCATTTTTATGTTGCAAAGTAACCTCTCCCATGCACCGTATGAAACTTAAGGTAAACGATGACATTCCTCTTGTTATGAAGGTCAAGCGTGCGAAATTTTGTGAATATCGGAATGAAACTGTAGATTTTGTGATTCCGTAGAAGAAGTCTGCTCCGCCATGCACCTAGCACAAAATACTTTCTTAGCTCACGTTTTCTACCTATAAACTACATTCCTGCCAAATTTCAGCTTCATAGGTGAAGTAGTTTCTGAGATTTTGTGTTAGTGAGTGAGTGAGTGTCATTTCACTTTTATATATAGAGAGATTAAGAAAACAGATTGCAAGAGAATTAAGGGAGACTTGCAGACAAAAATAAATAGTAAGATGCAAATCTGTAATGCTATCTTTATTTGATACAAGGTCATGCCTGATACGACAGTCTTACGGCATCTACGACGGAACTGTTGTGAGCGGTAGACTTCTTTTCGTTTTATGATTTTGTGTAGGGGGATCAGTTCCAAAACGTTTCATAAACGTCCAAAATTGCATACAAACTTTGTTGCAGGTTCCTAACTTCTCCAATTTTCCAATAATTGACGCATAAATCTGGGTATTCTCACGCGGTAGCTTCTCATTATTTATGATGTCATATCTCCTGAGCTGTGTTGTACTCTTTTGTTTTTGAGTCACAAACCTTCGTGTGCGCACGGTGAACAGTTCACCAAAGTTTCATTACAATCGAATGAATGGTTTATGAAACATGGAGGACATACAGATAAACATTCATTTGTTGTACTGTCTACAAGAGAAAATACGGAACACTATGACAGTATGTTCACTGAAGTTTAACGCCG
Organism: Locusta migratoria; assembly: GCA_026315105.1. NCBI lineage: Eukaryota > Metazoa > Arthropoda > Insecta > Orthoptera > Acrididae > Locusta > Locusta migratoria. Next base: position 552,812,858 of record CM048744.1, read on the forward strand.
GCTGCGGTGGCCGAGGAGACTGAGGCGCTCCAGTCACGGTTTGCACGGCCACTACGGTCGGGAGTTCGAATCCCCCCTCGGGCATGGATATTTGTGCCGTCCTAGTTCGTAAGTAGTTCATAAGTAGTTTGTAAGTTTAGGGACTGATGACCCCGTAGTTAAGTCCCATAAACTATACAAACATTTGAACATTTTGTAAGTTTAACGTAAACAATTAAAATATTGTACCTCCAGTGATCACAGGTTCCTTGCATTGTCATAACTTCACTTACGTGTAATAAGCCACAGACACCATCTTTGTTTTGTTCTAACAGATTAAAAAAAAAAAAAAAAAAAAAAAAAAAACCTTACAGTAAACACAAAATGCACGTAAGTGTAAGTTTTTTGTATCTGTTATCTGTAAACAAAGCAGGTGTCTGTGATTATATTTAAGGAAACGTATGATAGCGCAAGGAACCTATGACCACTAGACGTACAATATTTTGTTTACGTTAAACTCCTGTGAAGAATTGTCCGAACTCACATTCTGACATAGTGTTCCGTATTTTCTCTTGTAGACGTTGCAAGCCGTGGTGGAGTAGCCGAGCGGTCTAAAGCGTCTCGCTGCGGAGCGCGCGGTTGCTCGCCGTGGAGGTTCGAGTCCTCCCTGGGGCATGTGTGTTTGTGTTTGCCCTTAGGTTAGTTTACCTAGGTTTAAGTAGTTTGTAAGCTACGGACTGATGACCACGCAGTTTGGTCCGATAGATTTACAAACATTTGAATATTTTAGACGTTGCAAAAGGGCAATCTGCCATAAAACCCACATGTACACTGTATAATCTAAAATTACACCTGATGATGGGGATTTAAACCCTTGAAACGCGTTATGGGAACAATAAACAATAGTGACTGGTAACAGAAATAACTCATTCGAGCGACGATGCTTCAAATCCACCTCCGGCCATCCAGGCAGGATGGTTCCTTTCAAAGGGCACAGCCAGTTTCCTCCCTCATCCTTACTCAAAACTGCGAGCTTTAGCTCCATCTCTAATGACCAAGCTGTCGACGGTACGTTAAAGTCTAAGCTTCCTAACTTCATTCCAGAAATACCTTGTGCATTAATCAGTTTCTTAAAACATTCTCGCTAAAGACTAAACCAAAATGTTTTTATTTCAAATCTATGGTACTTAACTGCTGGGGTTATCAGTCCATAGGCTTACAAACTACTTAAAGTAATTTAAGCTATACTAAGGACACTACACACACACACACACACACACACACACACACACACACACACACACACACGAGGGAGGACTCGAACCTCCGACAGGGAGCCACCGCACGCTCCACAGCAAGGCGCCTTAGAGCGCTCGGTCGATGCAAATGATCATTCTTAATTCTGGTTTGCATGATACATTTACATATAAAATCCTTTCGAAAATGAAATTGCCGTTTTCTTGCTGCATTCCTATTTCCTCCACACTCGTTACGCCCTTTACATCTACATCTACATGGGATTCTCTGCAAATCACATTTAAGTGCATCGAAGAGGGTTCATCGAACCACCTTTATATTATTGATCTCCTATTCCATTCCCGAATAGCGCGCGGGAAGAAAGAACACTTGAATCTCTCCGTTCGAGCTCTGATTTCTCGTATTTTCAGTATATTTTTGCATTCGGAGGAGAATGTTGGCGATTGGAGTTTCATACGTAGCCCACGCCGCAGCGATAAGAGCCGTTGTTGTAATATTCCGCATCCCAGATCCTGAGCATTTCCGTAACGCTGTCTCCCCTGTATCGTGATAATACGAAACGAGCTTCCCTTCTCTGTACTCTTTCGATGTCATCCGTCAAACCCACCTGATAAGGATCCCACACTGGGCAACAATACTCCAAAATTGGACGGACAAGCGTAGTGTGTGCAGTTTCTTTTGTAGTTCTGTTGCATGTTTTAACGGTTCTGCCATTATCTACGTGTTCTTTCCAGTTTAAGTCTGAAGTAATAGTAATTCCTAGGTATTTTGTGGAGTTTACGGCCTTCACTTTTGATTGATTTATCTTGTAAACAAACTTTAGGGGATTTCTTTTCGTACTTATGTGGACGACTTTACACTTCTCATTATTTAGAGTCAATTGTCAATTTTTACACCATAGTGATATCTTATTCAGATTGTTCTGCAGTTGGTTTTGATCTTTAGATGATTTTACTAGACGGTAAATGACGGCGTCATCTGCAGACAACCTAAGAGAGCTACTTAGATTTTTCCCCTAAATCGTGTATGTAAACAAGAAACAGCAGAGTTCAAATGTTTGTTAAGCTTATGGGACTTAACTACGGGGTCATCAGTCCCTAAACTTACAAACTACTTATGAACTACTTACGAACTAGGACGGCACAAATATCCATGCCCGAGGGGAGGGGGGGATTCGAATTCCCGACCGTAGTGGCCGTGCTGACCGTGACTGGAGCGCCTCAGTCACCTCGGCCACCGCGGCCGGCGAACAGCAGAGGACCAATAACACTACCCTGTGGAACTTCCGATATCACTTCTGTTTCAGTCGATGCCTTACCATCGATTACTACGAACTGTGTCCTCTCTGACAGGAAATCCCCTATCCAATCGCAAATTTGGGGCGATATACCATAACCACGCAATTTGATTAAAAGCCGTTTCTGAGATACGGTGTCAAAAGCCTTCTGGATATCAAGAAATACGGAATCGATATGCGAACCCTTGTCGATAGCGCCCATCACTTTGTGTGAATAAAGAGCTAGTTGTGTTTCGCATGAACTATATTTTCGAAATCCATGTTGAGCTTGGGTCAATAGATCATTCTGTTCCAGATAATTCACAATATTTGAATACAGGATATGTTCCAAAACCATGCTGCAAATTGACGTCAGTGAAATAGGCCTGTAGTTTAGTGGGTTACTCCTATTGCCTTTCTTGAATATAGGTGTGACCTGTGCAACTTTCCACTCTTTTGGTACTGATCCTTCTATGAGAGATCGGTTGTATATGACTGTTAAGTAAGGAGCTATCGCTTTAGCATAATCAGATAGAAATCTAATGGGTATACAATGTTCTTGTTCTTGTTAAGTGATTTTAGATGCTGCACTACTCCGATGATATCTACTTCTACGTTATTCATTGCGGCATCTGTTCGTAATTCGAAATCTGGAATATTGGTTTCGTCTTCTTTGGTGAATGAGTTTCTAAAAGCTATGTTTAGTAACTCTGCTTTAGTAGCGCTATCATCGGCAGACTGGCCATTACTATCACGTAGTGAGGGTATTGTTTGTGTTTTGCCCCTAGTATATTTAACATATGACCATCACCAGTAGATCCTATATGTTTCATGGTCTCGCGATTTTCATCTACATTGAAATATTGAGTAATAAAATGAAGAAGAAAGTAAACAAATTGTGGCAGAGATGTTCGAATTCCGCCAAGCAACTAGGTGGGAAAAACACCATGAAAATTGTGAGACTAGAGAACACATAGAATGCACAGATGATGCCTAAAATGAAGGGCGTAATGCGTGTGGAGGAAATAAAAGAATTGCAGGAAGGAAACGGCTGTTCCATTTCGGAAAACAAATATTTCTCTACTGGCTGCGGTAGACAGCGGAACGCCCGTTAGGCAGACAGGGCGGCAGTTATAGCACGCGTGTGACGTCACGCCCCCCTCCCCGGGCGCCGGCAGTGCTGCCAGCATTCGCGGCACGCACACTCTTTAAGAAGGGCGCGGCGCGCAATTACCAGGCGCGCAAGGCCGCCCGCGCCACCAGCCGCGGCTGCCAACTGCCAACTGCCAAGCCGTCAGACCGCCATCTTCTCTGACGCTATCCTCCGTGCTGTTTCCCCACACTTACACTCAGTGACGCAGCCACGGGGGAGGGGGCTAATGAAGCACCTCCGTAAGATTTTTTAATTTTATTATTTTTATTGTTTTCATTTTTTATTTTAACAGGTTGGCACCGGATATTTGAAATATTACACCGTAATAAATCACAACGTAACTATAATTTGCCAACCACAAGTGAACGTGACAATGGGTCACCAACGTAATTCCGCTACTGAGAACGTGTATAGCTGTTATTAGAGGCGGTTTAAATGCCGTCGCGACCAGCATTGATGCTGCCGCTGTTGTTACTGCTATGCTGAAGTTACCAGCCGATTGTTCATCGTCTTTTTTTTAGCAGGTCAGCGGCGCCACCGATATGGAATCTCATGAACAACAATACTGATATTTTAGTTCAATTTTTACACACAGAGTCTCATGTTAATTAAACTGTAAAGACCTTCCTCTTTTGACCGAGGTGACTGAGGCGCTCCAGTCACGGTCAGCACGGCCACTACGGTCGGGGGTTCGAATCCCCCCTCGGGCATGGATATTTGTGCCGTCTTAGTTCGTAAGTAGTTCATAAGTAGTTTGTAAGTTTAGGGACTGATGACCCCGTAGTTAAGTCCCATAAACTTAACAAACATTTGAACATTTTGAACCTTCCTCTTTAGCTAGTAACATAGAAGCTGCTTAATTATTTTACGGGCTCATTGTATACACTTCATTTCCATCACGTCCCTCTTCCGCTTTCAAATTAATGCGAGCCTACTCATTTTATTTCTTGTGCAATTGTTTTCGTAGTGTAATTAATTAATTTATAGAAAGTGTAGAAATAAGTAATAGATTGTTAAATTCAATAGGTTTTACTTTTAAAAAAATTGACCCCCCACCCAGAACCAAATCCTGACTGCGCCACTGGTTGCACTACATTTCCCCTAAGCAAATCTTTCTGCCCATGGAAGAATGCAAGGAGTAATACAAGTAACATAAACCAAACGAACTGAAGCGAGAAATATCAAAATGTACCTTTTAAAATTGGCAGCCTACAAGATGAAAGTATAAGAACATTTTTTACTGCCAGGATGCAAATGAGACTGGATGAATTTTTTACGTAAGCACGGAGGATATACTGGGTGTCCCGTTTATTTTGACCACCCAAAATATCTCTGGAACCACAACAGCTACTGTCAAACGACTTTCACGGTAAAAATTTAAGGCAAGTGCTCAGGAACGTAAATGTTTTGAAACATTCTAAAACGAAACCATAAGCGTTTTTAACACAAACTTAGGTGTTTGTAAATGGACACCCTATATTATTTCATCGACAATTTATAGCATGACAAATCACACTAACAATGCCGTTGATTACATATGCCAGTTACATCCCGAGATAGTGCGAAGCGAAATTGACGTTTGAAATTCGCGGAACACGCGGCTAGCGCACATCCTGTGACTCAGGCGACAACCCATGCTGCTCAGGACGAGCGCTAGCCGCGCTTTTCGCGTATTTCAAGCGTCAACTTCGCTTCGCACTATCTCGGGATGTAACTGGCATATGTAATCAACGGCATTGTTAGTGTGATTTGTCATGCTATAAATTGCTGATGAAATAATATAGGGTGTCCATTTAAAAACACCTAAGTTTGTGTTAAAAAGACATATGCTTTCGTTTTAGAATGTTTCTAAATATTTACATTCGTGCAACCCTGCCTGACATTGATACCTGTGATAGTCGTTTTACAATAGACGTTATTGTTCCAGAGACAGTTTTGGTAGTCAAGATAAATTTGACACCCTGTATATGGATACATAAAAAACTAATGAGGAAAATATGCCATCAGAGGTGATGGGACTAAAAGAAAACAACCACAACCATGCAGCACAGTGGTGGTAAGAGGAATAGAAATATCACTTAAAGAAAAACGAAGTGCATTCATTCAGTGGTTGAATGATAGAATGAACAAGATGAATATACAAGGAAAAAAAAAGAACGACGTGGAAAATAAAGTTAGCAAGGAATGAAGCATGTGCCAATGTTAATAGCAAACTAGAATTTGGGAGAGGAAAAGAAGTAGGGTCAAAATTAAAACGGCTTCGACAAGATACAAAAAGAAAATCCAAATGGTACCACAAAAATAGTGGGAAAAATATTTCCAAAAATTATCGAATGAGGATAGAAAAGAATATCTAGAGGAAGAAAATGGACATGGTGATGATGAGAATCAAATTTTAGAAAGTGAATTAAAGTGAAGTACTTCAGGTGTTAAGAACTGGGAAGAATGATAAATCACCTGGGCCAGGCAATATCTATATGGAGTTTCTGGAGTATGGTGGTGACAAAATTGTGAAACTGATTACGCGGCTATTCAATAAAATGTTACATGGAGATTCTATACCCAAGGCGATGAAATTAAGTTATATTACTAACCTATTTAAGGAAGACGATCGCAAAATTTGTTCGAACTATCGAGGAATTTGTGTTACAAACACATTAATGAGTATTTTTGGGGAAATAATTAAAAACAAATTAGAAATAAATTTTAGAATACAAGAAGAACAATGCGATTTCACAGCTGATAGATCACGTATAAACCACATTTCAACATTAGGACAGATTTTGGAGAAACATAGGGAAATATAAAAATATAGGATTTAATTTTATAGATCTAGAAAAAAGTGTAATCTTAGTTAAAATAACACAACAGATGTTTAAAGATAACATTTGCTAAGTGAAAATTGGTAATAAACGTTCACAGGAATTTAGAACAAGCAAAGGTCTGTTTCAAATGTTCAAATGTTTGTAGAGCTTATGGGACTTAACAACGGGGTCATCAGTCCCTAAACTTACACTACTTATGAATTAGCTAATACTAAGGACGGCACAAATAAAATATCCATGCCCGGGTGGGGGGGTGGGGGGGGGGGGGGAGGGATTCGAACCCCCGACCGTAGCGGCCGTGCAGACTGTGACTGGCGCGCCACAGACCACTCGGCCACCGCGGCCGGCCTGTTGCAAGACTGTGCCATGCCACTAACATTATTTAAAATCTATATATTTCTTGCCTTAGAATTTGGTCCCGTAAATGTAATAATATGGAGTTAGAAATTAGAGATGGTATTTATCTACATCATTTATTGTTTGCTGATGATCAAGTTGTCATAACACAAGACGGGAAGGATGCAAACTACATATGTGATCAACTAACAGTAGCATCTTCAGTGACTGTCATTCAATATTTTTGTAACAAACATGTATGAAGTTAAGAATAAGATAATTTTGAACACAGAAACGCCGAGGCGGGGCGGCCGAGCGCATTGAGGCGCTATGCTACGATGCGCGAGGCCGTTCCCCGTCGGGGGTTCGAATCCCCCCTCGGGCATGGATGTTTGTGCCATCTTTAATATAAGCTAGTTGATAAGTAGTTTGTAAGTATAGGGACTGATTACCCCGCGGTTAAGTCCCATAAGCTTTACAAACATTTGAATATTTGAACGCAGAAACCAGGAGCTAAGAGGGGGGGGGGGGAGGGGGGGCAGCAGGGACGTATCTCCAATTCCCATTTACAAAACATTATGAAATTATACACATTGGGAATGTCTACTTTCCCTTTTATGTCTTTTACATTTAAGCTTTAACAAGCCGTAGCAATGCGTAGCCGGCCTAAATTAGTTGAGGTAAAAAACTCTAGAATAACCAGTTAAAAAATTTAAACAGTTTAATAAAATAAAACCTACATCAAGGTAGGTGTTGTATCACACCGATTCTAGGTGATTGTCACCTTTACAATATAGAATAGAGATATACAAAACAACATTTAGATTCCTTTATTTCTCATGGAAACAAAGATTGATTAATTGTACGACATTCTGAATCACGTTCTCTTGCACTGATGCATGCCTGTATTCCTTGTGGCATACTCTCCACGACATAATCAAGCGACTGTTGGTCTAGATTGTTATACTCCTCAACGGAGTTTTGACATAGATCTCTCAGATTGGTTGGTGGGTCGTATCCTCGAAACACAGCTCTTTTCAATGTATCCCTGGCATGTTCGATGCTGGTCAGTCTAATCTTGCGATGTTGTTCCATGAAGAAACTCATTTTCAACGTGTGCACGTTGCGCGAGAATTCTCTTCCATTACGGCGAATCCGTCACCGAAATGCAATATACGTCGGGCGCTGTCATCGCCGTAGCTTATAGCCGTTTTATTACCTTCTACGGCCACCAGTGGCGTACGGTAGTCCCACATAATGCCACCCCAAAACACCAGGGAACCACCACCCTGCTGCACTCGTGGGGCACTGTGTCTAAGATGTTCAGGCTGCCTCCAAAAACGGATCCGACGATTGTCTGGTTGAAGGCACATGCGAGACTTATTTGTGACTAGCACTTGATGTCAGTTCTGACGAGTCCCTTCGGCATGCCGTTGGACCCATTTGTACACCTTCGCATGACGTCTAGGTGTCAAAGCTGAGAGTGAAGATGCATGCCATGTAGCCTATTACGTACGGTTCCAAACGAAAAAAGTCCTATGTCTGTACAAAACTGATTGTTCTCCACTGTAGCGTTCCTCGCAGAGCTCCTTCGACCTGAAAGCTGTGAGTAATGGTCACCAGCTGCTGAGGTAGCCTTTGGGCGGCAAGAGCGAGGCAAGTTATCGACAGTCCCTGTGTCTCCGTACCTCCTGGCCGAGGGGACTAAGACGCTCCAGTCACGGTCTGCACGGCCACTACGGTCGGGGGTTCGAATCCCCCCTCGGGCATGGATATTTGTGCCGTCTTAGTTCGTAAGTAGTTCATAAGTAGTTTGTAAGTTTAGGGACTGATGACCCCGTAGTTAAGTCCCATAGACTATACAAACATTTGAACATTTGAACCTCCTGCACGTCCCAACAACATCACTTTGAGTCTCTTCGAGAACTCTGGAAACTTCACTTGATGAAAGTCCCTTCTGAAACAAAGAAACAATGTTGATTCCAGCAAACTTCAGTATTCACCTTCTGGGCATTGCAGAATTACAGCCCACACAAGCTGTGTGCTTGCTTCCTGGTGTTATGCCTGGAACTGTTCGGCTATCTTACGCAAAACCAAATGTTTATAATTCTAAGGACCCAAACTACTCTGGTCATCGGTTCTTAGTCTTACAAACTACTTAAACTAACTTATGCGAAGCACAACACACACACTCACATGCCCGCGGGAAGACTCGAACCTCCGATGCAAGGGGCAGCGAGATTCGTAACGTGACGCCCCAGACCGGAATGTTTAAAGCATGGCCTTTAGAAACAACTAGAAATTCACACACACTCGAATAAATACCCAAATGATATTGTCAGTCAGCAAACGGGTTTGAAAGATTAAAATTATTTAGATAACTTTATCGAAATTTTGGAATGGGAAAATGGATAAAAATCTCACACACGAAAGCAAACGATCATGTTTCCTAGCTATCTAGCCAATTCTCGCACCAGAAATTGTCAAAACGATAATTTTATATAACTGACAACTGGTGCAAGAATTGGCTAGATATATAGTACAGTCGTGTGATGGCGTCAAAACAGAAGATCATGTTTACAACAATTCTATTATCTATGACCACAGACATGCATTTCTAGACTGGCAAACTTTCCTCTGTAACTAAAGGCAACGCCGTCATCTTGCTGCACCTCACGATGTGACACGAAATGACGTAATCTGTACTAGTTCATTTAAACACGTTTTGCATGTAAGCTAATACTTTCATAGTAGTTGAATTTAAGACATATATATTGTAGAATCGTGTCGTAAGAAGAACATTTTACATACGTTTAAAGCAGACTGTAATTATCAGAAAAACACTGAGAATAATAAATGTACGTGTTATCTACGACAAATATTAAATTTATAAAGCTCATATTATTGAAAGGAAAGCCGAAGTTGATCGAAACTGGTAACAGATTAATGAAAACAGGAAATAAACGCGATTCATTAGTGTATATGTCAATGCAGACTGTAGTTTACGGAAGAACACTCAAAAGGGTAAAAATAGTATTATGCACAACAAACAGCATTTTTATAACGACCATACTACTGAAAGAAAAGCCGAAGTTGAATGAAATTCATAACAGAATAATAAAAACAGCAAATCAATGCAACTCATTGCTTTACGTCTATTCGTTTACAGTACGGAAAATTACAGCCATAAACGACACACACAAACTGATAATTATCGATAAACTCTAAAAACAACGTAGTTACGTCAGTTCATCCGTATTTTTACGACAGATTTTTTGTAATTACACACACGACTGCTCACTCGTTTCTAGTATACAAATATGGCGGCGATACTTCAGTGACACCAATCATACTGCATACGGCTATGTCAGCGTATTAATATAGGTCTGTGTCTATAACACACGACCACAACCTCTGGCGAACAAAGATATAATATAATATAAGCATAAAGTATGAAAGGAGTAAAAAATGTGTATCTATTAGAGTCAAAGAGCAAGAAAGGAAAGCAGAGGTTGGAAATGGAGTAATACAGGGTTGTAGCCTTTCTCCAATGTTGTTCAATCTGTACATTGAGCAAGCAGTGAAGGAATGCAAGGAGAAATTTGGAGACGGGATTAAAGTTCATGGAGAGGAAATAAAGGCTTTGCGATTTGCTGATGACATAGTAATTTTGTCAGAGACTGTAGAAGATCTGGAAGAGCAACTGAATGGAATGGACAGTGTATTGAAAGGAAGGTACACGATGAACATTAACAAGATTAAAACTAGGACAATGCAATGGAATGTCAGAAAATGAGGCGATGCTGTAGGAATTGGATAATCAGAATAATACAATAAAAGTAGCAGATGAGTTTTGTTATCTGGGTAGCAAAATAACTTCTGATGGCCGAAGTAGAGAAATGAAGAATGGCTATGGGAAGAAAAGAATTTCTAAAGTAGCGAAAGTTGATAATATCCAATATTAATTTAAATGTTAGGAAGTCCTTTCTGAAAGCATTTATCTGGAGTGTAGCATTGTATGGGAGTGAAACGTGGACGACAAAGAGTTCAGACAAAAAGATGATAGAAGCTTTTGAAATTTGGTGCTACAGAAAAATGATGAAAATTAGATGGATAGATCACGTAACTAATGAGGACATGCTTAACCGAATTGGGGAGAGAAGGAGTTTCTGGCATATCCTGACTAAGAGAAGGGATCGATTGGTTCGTCACATTCTGAGACATCAAGGAATTGTCAACTTAGCATTAGAAGGAAGTGTGTGGGGTAAAAATTGTAGAGGGAAACAGAGGGACGAATACAGTAAGGATATTCAAATGGATGTAGACTGCGGAACGTATTCTGAGATGTAGAGACTTGCACAGGGCAGAGTAGCGGGGAGAGCTAGATCAAACCAGTCTGAGGACTGAAGACCACAATAGCAAGAACTATTTATAAAGTAAATCCAATAACAAGATAAAACGTGATTTTAAGATCTTGACACAAAAAAGATACTGATTCTAAAATGCTTTATACACGTCAGGTCAAATAGACATAAGTAAATTCAAGACGGATTTTTTTATATAAAATTGTAATTCATAGGCGCAGGTAATTATTTTATTAGACAATCCAGAGATCTACTTGATAATGGCCATAGATGAAAGAAGCTTGTAGTAGAGACAACCAGCACAAGATGAATAAATTGTATTTCAGTAAGCTTGGATTAATCCTCTATTACGGTGTCATATTTTCGCCTTGTATATGCTGCGAGCTCAGTAGAGAAGAAACTGAGTAATGAATTTCGCGACAGTTATATTAAGTGATAATGTAGGACTTAATAATTCGTAAGTAAATAATCGGTTCGGAAATTTAATTTTTTCTTGTTTCTGTCTCTCTCTCTCTCTCTCTCTCTCTCTCTCTCTCTCTCTCTCTCTCTCTCTTGTTTGCAAATTGAAACAAACCTATTTCATTTAACAGATAGCTGAATATAAGAAAGAATTGGAAATACTGCGTATTTTCTTCAAAATTTTACTGGGACATGTTTTGACCCGTTATCTGAAGACCATCATACGACTTTCTTTGGCTCTTCACTGTACATAATGAACGTCAGTGTTCGGGACTTAGGAACCAAGGTGCTACAACACTTTTCTGTTAAGGAGCATGTGGTGTACAGTGGTGGTGGTGTTGCAGAGGCGGTGGCGGCGCGCGGCGGGCGGCGACCCGTTGTCAGTGGGCGCGGACGGCTTCCTGGCCAAGTTCGCGGGCGCCGGAGACGCCGAGCAGGAGCGGAGGCCCTTCTGCTGGGGAGACCGCCTCGCCGTCGACCCCGCGCTGCCCTTCCACTACCGGGTGAGTTCTCCGACTGCTGAAATTTCATTATCAATAAAACATTACGTGTAGTTCCCGCAAATTTTAAAAAGTCTATTGCGTAAAGCGATCAGTTTCGATCCTCTATTAACCATCAGACCACACGTGTGTCGACTGCGCTGACATGAAACAAACGGTCTGATGATTATCTAATCAAGGACCGAGACTAGACATCTCATGAAACACATTAATTTATTTTTATTATGTATTTATTTATTTATTTGTGCGTATTAGGCTTATTTCTTTCCCTCTTCTACATCTACATAGATACTCTGCAAATCACATTTAAGTGCCTGGCAGAGGGTTCATTAACTACTTTCATAACTTTTCTCTACCGTTCCATTCTCTAATAGCGCGCGGGAAGAAAGAACACCTAAATCGTTCCGTTTTCGATCTGATTTCTCTTATTTTATTGGGATGGTCATGTCTCCCTAAGTAGGTGGGTGCTAGCAAAATATTTTCACATTCAGAACTAAAAGTCGGCGATTGAAACTTCGCAAACAGATCACGCCGCAATGAATAACGTCTTTCTTTTAATGATTTCCACCCCAATTCGTGCAACATTTCCGTGACGCTTTCCCCCCCGTAACGTGATAAAACAAAACGAGCTGCCCTTCTCTGAACCTTCTCAATATCTTCCGTCAGTCCCACCTGGTGAGGGTCCCACAAGGGGCAACAGTACTCCAAGAGAGGACGCACAAGTGTGATGTAGGCAGTCTCTTTGGTGGAGCTGGTACATCTTCGAAGCGTTCTGCCAATGAAACGTAACCTTTGATTCGCCTTCCCCACAATATTTTCTATGTGTTCTCTCCAGTCAAAGTTGTTCGTAATTGTAACTCCTAGGTATTTGGTAGAATTTACGACCTTAAGGTTTGACTGATTTATCGCGTAATTGAAGTTCAGTGGATTTCTTTTAGTGGTCATGTGTATTACTTCACACTTTTCTTTATTTAGTGTTAATTGCCAATTTTCGCACCAAGTAGAAATTTTTACTAAGTCGCTTTGCAGTTGCTTTTGATCCTCTGTTGACTTCACTAACCGCCTCATTAATGGTAAAAGTCACAGACATACATTAATTATAGTCCGATTCCCAGATGACGTTTTCCACGTGACGCTACAGTGTTGCCACATAGACTTACCGGCTACTGCTGCTCTACAGATAACAACCAAACACGGCGGACCGCGTCACAAATGCTGTAAATATAGTTTAATAATGCGGAGCAGTGCTGGAAAACGCCGACAAGAGTTAACGACGGCAGTGCGGAAATCTCTGACGACAGTTTTATTCTCTCCATAATCAATGTGTTGAAACTACTGCTGATAAATTTTATGGTGGAAGAAACTACCAGCAGCTGTATTAATATTATTTATTCAATTATCAGACTGGTTTCAGTGTTGATCACACCATCTTCAGGGCCCCGTCGTGCAACTTTCACTACTAGCACATTTAAAAGGGACAGCCGTTCGGTAGCCGTAGATGACCTCTCATTGTGTACACCTAGTGCATCAGTTTTCGTTGGATATCTGACATGAAAAACAAATCTATAACTTTGAAATTTCGGTACTTATTTCTTACACATTCATTCATTTTTGTATTCTAAATCCCGCTTATTCCTAAAATGTGCAATGTCGCTTTATACACTTCCACGTCAGAATTGGTACCGCCTGATTATCAACAAAACACAAGCAACGCAGCGGGTTCCGGTCATTTAAGTCTTGAAGTGCCAGTGTCAACTGCAATAATTTTTAGTCCGTGAGCCAACTAGAAATATAAATGGATGTCAAAATACACTTGATCTCTTAGCAACAAATAATCCTGACCTCATGACGAGCATCAAAACGGATACAGATATTAGTGAACACAGAGCTGTCGTAGCGAAATTAAATATCGATTGTCCCAAAGTTACCAAAAATAGACGAATATTATATTTGTCCAGAAAATCAGATAGAAATATAATACATTGCTTCTTGAAAGACAGACGTAAGGAAGAGCGTGAGAAAGGGATGAAGAGAGAGGGACTGGAGAAAGCGCCAATTGGAGAAACATACCGCAGTGGTACTTATCTAGACAACAGCGATGACAGGCTTGTACTGCGTACGTAAACTTCGTTACCGCGCGAGACCAGCTACGAGCATTTATACTGTTTTGTGTTAAAAGACGGCGAATATGTTTGCATGTCAAATATTTGGCGAGTAAGACGAAATGAGGGTGAAGGCAGCTGGTTCCCCACTTTTCTGTCAGACTTCTTTAAAGAGGAATATATTTACCTGTCTTATGCTCTGACAGAAGCATTTTTCAGCTGGTGATATTGCGAGGGTGAGTCACTAAATAAGTCGCAAACTGAGGTAGACACGACAGCACTGCGTTTACAAGCCTGAAAATTGCTTTACTTCTCAGCTGACTCTACCTTTGAACACTCGTCCCATTGAGAAGGCTTTGAAAGCCTAGACCTTGGAATTTTTGTGGCAGCGTTTGCATCCTATATGTGACGCACTTGACCTATAACTTTATTTGGTTCTTTAAACTGCTGCAACCCACAAGACAGATGTGTCGTAGTGCTAAAGAAATACCCCTACACAGCGTGCAGTAATGGCGTGTCTATCTCAGTTGCGACTTATTTACACTCATCCACGTATTTACCACTTCTTTCACCTCTGACTACATTGGTTGATGAGATAAATGCAGATCTGCACCTTGGTTCGGAGTTCACGTTAAAACTGCTGGTTCCCCTACAACTGGCTGGGTAAGTCAGTACAAATGTCGGAGGAAGGCAATGGCATACCACCTCCAACAGGACCATACCTAGTATGGCACTGTAGTGTTAAAACCCATCTTCGTATCGTTGACTACCTTCCTTTTTTTACCTAATACCATTTAACAAGAATGGTAATATTTAGTCAATATTACAGTATTTCAATAAATTTTATTAAGTAAATCATGTATACATCTGAAGGTTTACTATTACTAGATTTTTCTTTAATAAATCGAAATTAACCGGCGGCGTAGAAAGAATGCGTTCTTTCGTGATTCTCCTGAGTGATATAAGATAAAGAATTTAATAGTAATTCTGCATGATCGTTTTTCACTGCTTCAGAAATGTGATTCACAGAATCTCAAATCAGACAAAAATGTTGATTGGCACCCTTCTTGTCTCTCATCGATAGCCTTCCATTTACAGCTCACGAGAAGTTAGGCAGTTTACAATTTTAGCTTACGACGCTCAGAAGCGTGGAACACCTCTGTCTCTACGAGGCAGTCAGAACGAGCATAAAGTTTGCAGTTTCAGAAACACTTCTCTTTCGTGGCTTAGAGAAAGTACAGTCCTCCGAAAATACTGCATATAGATATCGATAATACTGACGTTCTAAACCGTAGACCGCTGGGGTAGATTTGGTGATTCGCTACATTATGCACGCTTGTGTGGATGGTGACTGAGCCGTAACCTTTTATTTTTTTTTTTATTTCGTATTTAGGCCTTGCTCAACTATTTCCATGCATAATAGATCTGAAAGAAACCTTTTGTAACAACATTGTGTGAATGGTGACTGAGCTGTAACCTTTTATTTTATTTCTATTTCGTATTTAGGCCTTGCTCAACTATTTCCATGCATAATAGATCTGAAAGAAACCTTTTATAACAACATTGTGTGGATGGTGACTGAGCCGTAACCTTTTATTTTATTTTTATTTCGTATTTAGGCCTTGCTCAACTATTTCCATGCATAATAGATCTGAAAGAAACCTTTTGTAACAACATTGTGTGAATGGTGACTGAGCTGTAACCTTTTATTTTATTTCTATTTCGTATTTAGGCCTTGCTCAACTATTTCCATGCATAATAGATCTGAAAGAAACCTTTTATAACAACATGCCGTAGTCACAGTTACAGCAGCTTAAGGAAATACGGTAGTCAGATTTCATAAAATTCAATAAATGTTATATTGTTACTTTTGCTTTGACTAAAAAGATATAGATTGCTCTGTGTACTACATTGTTCCTTGATGCCAACGTGATAGAGAATGAGCTAAGCAGAAGATGTTTCAGATGGCTAATGTTCTTTAACAGACTCATTGTCATGTGTACGTTTACACATGACAATGAGTCTGTTAAAGAACATTAGCCATCTGAAACATCTATGCAACAATAGAAATGCTGTACCTCTCCTTTTCTTTTTCGTTGAGCACAGTCAAGTTTATGCAAAGAAGATGGTATTGGAATAGGCCGCGATTAAATATCATCCTCGATCTATCGACTAAGAATTTCCGTCTCCCAGCTGAGTCGGCCGCGGTGGCCGAGGGGACTGAGGCGCTCCAGTCACGGTCTGCACGGCCACTACGGTCGGGGGTTCGAATCCCCCCTCGGGCATGGATATTTGTGCCGTTCTTAGTATTAGTTAGTTCATAAGGAGTTTGTAAGTTTAGGGACTGATGACCCCGTAGTTCAGTCCCATTGGCTATACAAACATTTGAACATCTCCCAGCTGACTCCACCGCACCAAGGTTTAGTTGATATCTTCAGTGGTATCATGGAACACACGCAACACGTTCTAAAGGCGCTTCAGAGTGTGCTTCAGAGCCGGTGACATGGAATGATCGTATGACGTTATTGGCCAGGAGACACCCTGTGGGGTATCCAGTGGAAAGTGTGTTTTGTCGTCCTGGTCAGCCTCTGTTTAGTCGTTCGCGGTCAGTCTTTCAGGAAAGGTTCTATCAGGACGCTAGGGATGCATTGACATCTAAAACAGCTATACAGATTAGTAATACAGGTTTTATTTTCTGAACTTCACACCAAATACTCATCTTCTATAAAGTATGTCTCTTCTCTTCTCGTGGCGTCATCTTCTGTGCGATGCTAGCTGCGCTAATTCCTAGTGACTGCCTAGCTCGCAGCCGAGTTCAGACAGACTCTTCCAGACGCATGTCGGTCTAGATATAGCCCCTTGTAGAGGGCGCGCTTCTCGGTTTCTCCCTCCAGGAGGCGCGATGCCGGCGTGTGATTGGCTGCCGATCATCCGCTGCCTTCTACACGATCGTTCTCGTGCGTCTGGTGTGTGGCGCTGACTTTACGCCACAACAAAGTGCGAAAGGACAAGCAAAACCTGGAACAAACACAATGACGGTTTTCGTTGTAAACTTCCCACAATATTGGATATTGTTCTACTAAAATGAAGAGTCTGAAGTATCAAACGTAATAATGCTTTTTCTGACTTGGAGCAGAAGCCTTTTATATTACCGTTACCACAGTAATTGGGCTCCAGCAGACAAAAAACAAGCCAGTGTGTTTTTCACAATAAAACATTAACGTGTTGGAAAAAAAATGTACATACAACACCGAAATAGTGTTTCAGTCTAGACGCTAGTATTTCGTGAGAAGTTGTTGAGGAAAGCCGTGTATCGAAGATCGTCTCATGCTTTAATACTCGGTACGTTACAGTTTTACCGTATCAAAAAATTGTCATTCAGTAAAGACTGTAATCAACCTGCCCCATCAACGACAGCTAAAACTGGTCAAGTGCCCTAATACACTGATTTACCCGATGTCACAAACGTTGACTGGATAAATCAGCAGTCGTGTTTTTTTGTGCGACGAATCCGGCCAGAAGAGTGTTCACCGCCTGCTCGGCAACGTCACCGCCGGTTCCTTCCAGTAGGTTCCGCTACTCTTGTTTTCCACGTAGCTTACAAACTGTGAGCGAAACCATTTAGAAGGCAAAGAAAGAAAAACGTCGATAAACAGCAGGTTGAAGCATCCTCGGAGTGTGCCGCCTGCTTTCGTAATGAAGTTTACAGCCCGTTTGCTGCGAAAATAAGAAGCTGCTGAATGAGCGAAAAACAACTTTGCATGTGTGTTACGGGGCCTGCATAAATGATTAATTGGCTGCTGCGCCGTTTTCTGCACTCGCCGGCTCCCGCTATCGAGGAAACCTGCCGGCCGTGCAAGTGTCATAAATATTAAACGTGACTCACGCGGGGAAAGTGCTGGAATGGCGCGCATTTTCATAAAACAGCGGCGCGCGCGAGCGAGTAATTGCAAAATAACCAAAAAACTGAACAAAAGAGTAATGGCGTAAGGAGGAACGTCAAAATATTAAACATGGCTGCAGTTTCAGCAACGGTAGAATAGTATCTGTTTGTAGACAAGTAACAGCCAACCAGTTGCGCTGAATTGCTTTTTTTTTTTTTTTTTTTTTTTTTTTATTAAAACCTTGACCAGGTTTCGGCAGAATAAATTATTCCTTCTTCAGAAGGTGCTGGAAACGTAAATTACATAAAAGTAGTTATAAGTCACAGCCAAATGCTCTAGACATGTGCAGCACTTGTTCCATGCCAACAAGTTAAAACATAAAATGTCAAAACTGACATGTCGAAGTTTAATAACTGTGTGTGCCATTACTCCAGAGTTTTTAAATATTGACGTGTCAATTTTAACATTTTATGTTACAACATGTTGACATGGAGTAGAAGCTGCGCTTGTCTTAGCATTTGGCTCTGTTTTATTTTATAATTACTTTTACCTAATTTACGTGTTCGACACCTTCTGAAGCAGGGATAATTAATTTTGCCGAAACCTGATCAAGGTTTTAACAAATACATTTAACGCAACCCGTTGACTTTTATTTGTCCACAATTTTTTTAAGGAGAATTGATTTATATGGAGAAAATGTTCATTTTGTTTCTTATCTAACAGTACTGCTGTTTTCCTGCAGTAGATAGTCTTAACTCAGAATACATATTTTTTATTGCCGTCAATCCATTTATACAAAAGGCGTTCGATTCAGCAGTTAATCTTCCAATGTTTGTGGTTTACTGTTACTGCTTTACAACATCTATTCCTTGCTTCGCATCATGAGCAAAGAAAATTTGTTGCTCAATACACCCTGGTAAACTAAAACTAAAATTGCTCCTGTGATACCACAACAAAACGTATTCTTCGGAAACTATCTCGATCAATTAGTTCAACAACCCACTAGAATTGTAAATGCTTGAAAAAACATATTTGACCTCCTAGTGACAAATAATACTGAGATAATAAATAGCATCAAAATAGATACATGAGTTAGTGAATTCATAGTTGTCGTACCGAAACTGAATATTCCCAAATCCACCAAAATTAGATGAATAATACCTGGTACAGTCACCAACTTCTGTGGCTTGATGCCTGGAGGACAGGCACCCACACGATTCTGTCCGTTGTACACGTTGCCACATTCCAGATGGCTAATCGTTGTTTCAACTGCGGATCGTAAAGGGAACACCATGTTTCGCTTATAGTTGTCATCCGCTTGACAAACGTCACATCATCATCCGCACAACTAATCAGATTACCACAAATCGTCATGCGATGATCACGTTGATCTTGCGACAGGATTCGTGGCCACTGTGCTGGGTAACACATCTTGAGGTCATCCTTACATAGGAAAATAGTACCATCACGGATAAAACACTGAAGCAATGGACGAAATCAAACTAATTCTGAACTGAAACGCTTCACAGAATCTATTGCTATTAGTGCACACTACCTTGGACTTGTCCGCATGTGGCGTCGTAACAAATGAAATAGAAAATAGTAACTATGCTGTACTGTTGCTTGAACTGAAATTTGCTGAACTATTATATACTGTATTAAGTTATGACATCCTTTTTAATGCAAAAAGAATTCATTAGCCAAAGTACTGATTTTAATACAAATATTTTAGCTCTACCTTTTGATGAAACAGCATATTGAAAAAAAAAAATTAAATGAAAGGTTTCACCACTCACTGGCTAGTCTAAGTCTATAAATTATCTTAATCGTAAGAATTTGCTATCAGTTACATAATTGGTGTTATCTAAAGATCTGCCCCACGCTACAAAAAAAAAAAAAAAAAAAAAAAAAAAAAAAAAAAAAAAAAAAAAAACACTTCTTCAGTATTTTCTGTTTGGTCCGTAGACCTACTTATGCTTTTTTCATTAAGATCTGAATCATTACAATTTATTCTACCGCCGTCTAGGATCGCCGTCGAACCTGAAAAACAATTCTTAAAAGTCCTGTTGTATTTCAACACCCGTCCCTGAATCATTAAATAATTATTTACTTGAATTAACTACGAAATGGTGGTCGGTGACTGGAGTTCAGCGGCCAATGTTGAAGATGCTGCAACTGGAGCTAAAAACCTGAAACATGCTTAAAATGCCTTTTTGGGTGATGTTAGCACGAAGAACATTCCTATTTAAGTTCATACCTGACATTTTACAATCGTTTATCAGAAGTTGAATAGTATTCGTGAGGATAACAATCAAACAGGAACTCTCGCAAAATTATGATAATATCGCCCTTTCAAAACATGACATGACAATATAAGAAAAAGGCAAGGAAGATTAGACATCGTACAATTGTTGAAATAGTACTCGAACAAAGAGCTGAGATAACATTCATGACGTCATGACAATATTAAAATATATTTGTTGTTACAAAAAATCACGTCCTGGAGTAACACTTTATCTTCTATATAGCTTACGTTTCAGCCCACTTTAGGTTACGGTAGTAACACTAAAAGTGGGCCTTTGCGTTTGTTTTTTGACAGCTCGAAATTTAAATAAAAATAACGGCTTAACCATTCACCTGAAACGAAAATTGAATAACCGAATTTGTAGAGGAGAAAATTCTCTACAACTTTGCTCTCTTATGTTTCTTTCATATCTCGTATCGTTTGCGAGATATCTGCAAAAATAAGTTTTGACACCCACCACTGAATTAACGAAAACTAGCAGTTCGCAGATGTCACGTGACATTCCTCGCCCAGAACTTTCTCTGGCATAAGCCATTTTGCGTTACGTATTTGATGATTTTCTTATTTTAACTTACACGTTTTCATTTCAAAGCAATGGCGGACTGAAGAATTAACAAAAACACGTCGTTCTCCGTACGATAAATGATAATCTAGTGTCTACAAATGTCATATTAGCAGCAGCTAACAACGGGCATCAATAGTATGAGATTAAAGAACGGAACTTCTAAGTGTTCGCCATAGCGTATTGGGCAATGCGTTGGACTGTGATGCTGAAGGTTAGTGTTTCAAAACCCGCCCGTACCTAATTTTTTCCCTAAATGGGTTTCAGACACTCTTATTAATTAATTTTTATTGTTTACATTATTACGCTGGTCAAAATGTTTGCAAAAACTTATAAATCTACAAATCTAAAGTGGGCCGTAAAACACGTCAGTGCGATTTTTTGAGTAGACGTCAATACGGCATCACTTAACACTAAAAATAACAGCCACTTGCCATTCTTAAGATCAAGTACGTTAAGTATTATCTGCAAAATTATGATTTCAGTCTTTGATGACACATACTGAGTTTCTGATAAGTAGCCTCCTTGAATGCTATTTTCTGCCCACATAGCTGAGGTTGACTTGCTCTGTGTCTCCTAGGAACCTGACACCATTCACGCACGTGCAATAAAATGTCGTAACCTGTAATAAAACGTGGCTGTTAACCCGCAGTCGGAACCTTTCGTAAGAATGTGACGTAGGTAATAGTACTAAATCCGATGTTGAACGTTTCGCCTTTATACATGCACTAAAACAGTTATGTCAGCCATCGTTTCAGAGCTTCAGTGGCGAGGAACCTCGTGCATCCGCGGCCGGGACCGACACGCTGTTAACGATGTACAACTCGCGAGACAGAGCTTGCGGCATATTGCTCCGCAGGTTTATTTGGAAACGGTTCATGGCAGATTTCGAACACAAATATACACAACTGCGCTATCATACCACAACAAATGAGGATCACCAGCCTCGCTTTGACACTGGAGACGAAATTTCTCATTATTCCATCATCAATACCGGTAACAAATTGCTGTAAAATTCCAACTACTTTCTTACAGCATTTTCAGCGGCTCGCAGCAGCTTCCACTGATAATCTCCAGCCGGCCGCGGTGGCCGAGGAGACTGAGGCGCTTCAGTCACGGTATGCACGGCCACTACGGTCGGGGGTTCGAATCCCCCCTCGGGCATGGATATTTGTGCCGTCCTAGTTCGTAAGTAGTTCATAAGTAGTTTGTAAGTTTAGGGACTGATGACCCCGTAGTTAAGTCTCATAAGCTTAACAAACATTTGAACATTTTGATATTCTCCAAAGAACAAAAAATAAATACAGTCACCATGAGGATAAAGATTGGAAAAATTCAACAAGCATAGTTTCACGGTAACAAACAATGTAACTTGTAGGCATAAATTAAGCTTAGTAAAGTTGTGTGGTATAACATCGTAGCGTGGACTCACACCAAGTCTCAGTTTGTAGCCATTACTGACGTGAGATAACTGGAGGCTGAGCGTTTGTTTAAGCGGGTAATTTTTGAACGAGGGGAACAGCCTATTGTGGCCATGTTGGTGTTCAGTGGAAGACCAGAGTCTCCAACAATAACTGTTTCGGAGCCGACGGTTCTTCTGGCGGCGCAGGGATGTTTACGTTTCGGCGCATCCAGTGGAGGTGTCGCGGCTAGCATGGACATATGTGTATCAGAAGAAAAATTCGGTATTGCAACTTCTACTGCGTGGGGTAAAAATAGCAGAGGGAGACCTAGAGACGAATATAGTGAACAGATTCAAATGGATGTGGGTTGTCATTCTCACGAGGAGACGAAGAGACTTGCTCGGGCTAGAGTAGGGTGGAGAGCTGCATCAAAACAGTTTCCGCACTGAAGGCCGTAACAACAACAAGAATAACTTCTAATATTTTTTTAAATTACCTTGTCAGATGTTTGTATGACTAGCACTAATATACATGAATCTGTACCCAGATACGGTAGTTACGTTATCAGTCAACCAAGTAGTAAACTAAAGTTGAAAATATAGTGGTTTCAGTGAAAAATTAGTTTCATTTTCGTAGTCTGTGTACACATAAACCTCTCTTTTAACGTCACCCTGAAGGTGGAGAACACCGTCACATGGCCAAGTGGAAATAACGAGTCCTTTCTTTTTGAAAATATCTACGAAAGGCGACCGAAGAACAGTTTCATCCATAGTGAAAGGTAACGTTATCATGTAAAGTGACTGATTTGAGATGACGTGCCTAAGAACAAGTTTTTCCTGCAGCTAGCTAATAATGACTCCGCCTTGTTCTGAGTGTTCTTTCTGCCGAATGAGACCCATCAATTCGTGGCACTTGCCGAGACGAGAGAAACAGGAAAGTGCCTGAACAGAATTTCAAGACCTCACACAGGATCGCACTTCCAAGCATCTCAGTCCTTCTTACTGCAGTATTTAACTTGGCTGATGACAAACCATCTACTGACGACTTCAGAAATATGCAACGAAAATACAACCTTCTCTCGGGACTAAACGCGTCTGGAACACACCACGAGCCGGCCGCGGCGGCCGAGGGGACTGAGGCGTTTCAGTCACGGTCTGCGCACACTTTGAAACACTCCTGGAAAAGTGGATGTTGCATCGAAGGCTGCCACAATTCGCGCTATCACTACTTCATCAGTCTCAGTGGCTGTTTCGTAGGCAACAGATTTCTCGTGGCCCCAGAATGAGAAATCATTGGGCGTCAATTCAAGGGAACGTGCAGTTAATGCCACCGGCCCACTGCACCATATCCAGTTTTTACCACAAGAGCATTCGCACTCCATGTGCATAGTGTGCAGATGCACCATCGTGTTGGTACCACATTGCTGTCGCGCATTGGTTGGAATGTTTTCTAATAACTCTGGCAGACTTTCACGTAAAACTCGCACAGGCATGTTTCACGGCCCACTTTACGTTTTCCTGTTGTTTTATGATTTTTTTCAAACTATTCGGACGATAATAATAAGAATGTATATGATAAAAATTATGGACGATACGATTACGACTCTACTATTGTGATAAGATCTATGCATTCATCACGTAATATTCTCTCTGACCGTATTTTAAGCCTAATTTATTTGGAATTTTAGCTTAGCTTTGACAAACATACATTTTTTTCAACTTTTACATCTTTAAACAATTATTTTAATATCTGTCGCATATTTTCATTATCTTTTTCCGTTAAAACACCATCACCTACCTTGCCGCGAAAGTTTTTCCTCTTATTCAAATTTATTTTCTTTGCCTGTCTTGGTTTAAGTAAAATCAAGTATTTTTGCAAATACCTCTGAAACGATGCAATTCACGGAAATAACATAACGGAGCAAAGTTGTGAGAATTTTCTCCTCCACAATTCCGTTTATTCAATTTTCGTGCCACATTAACGGTTAACCCGTTATTTTAAATTAAATATCGAACTGTCAAAAGGCGATGGTAAAAGCCCACTTTTAGTGTTACTACCGTAAAAGTGGGCCAAAAGGTTACGTAGATTTGCCTACAGTCGCCGGGGGAACGTGTATGGAAGAGACCAGATTCTCGCCTACCAAGCCAGCCCAAATCTTGACAGCGAAGCGATCTTGGTGATCAAATGTTTGTAGAGCTTATGGGACTTAACTACTGGGTCATCGGTCCCTAAACTTACAAACTACTTATGAACTAGCTTATACTAAAGACGGCATAAACATCCATGCCCGAGGGGGGATTCGAACCCCCGACCGCAGCGGCCGTGCAGACAGTGCCTGGCACGTCGCAGACCGCTCGGCCACTGCGGCCGGCTATTGGTGATCACGAACAAAGGTGTCTTGCGAATTTTCCGTTGCTCATACGTTTTGATTGGGGCTGTTGAACATACCGTCTCGGGTAAACGATACTTCTTCCGCAAAACGTTCACGGTACGGAAATTCCGGTTAAATGACGCGCATTTGCAAAGCCTTCTGCAGAATTCAATTCGACTTGGAGAATCGTCTAGCTTAAGGGCGTGAACCTTCTGAAGATGGTAGGGCTGCAAATGTTCTTGATGCCAAACAGAAAAGTTTACAAAGCTTCTTCGATAGTTACGCATTATAGCTTGTTTATAGATTTCTAAGTGCTCGTTAATCTGTAGCCGGAACTCGTCAATATTAAAGTTATAGTTATCACGAAAAATTTTTGTTATTTCTAAATATAAACAATATGCCTCTTCGTTGAGAGTATCTTTTTTAGTATACAACTTTCTGATCTGATCGGAAATAAGATTTTTAATAATAGGTCTGAAAAATTGAGGGTTCTTTTTGCAATTATTGAAGTTTATGTAGGCCTTCGCGTCATTAGGGACAAGTTCTCTTTCTTCACATAACTATTGGCAAAATGACTCCTAAGCCATCTCTCATGCTAAACAAAGCCTTTTCTAGCAATTGTTTTTTCAGTACGGTTTCTCTCTGTACAGTAGCCTGAGGTAACGTCTTTCTATTCACAACTCCACTTGGCACACGCCAGTCTGATGCCTCCGTGCAGGCGTGCAGCCCATAGTGGCTAGCTTTTTCTAACAAATTCTTTTTAAATTTTGTGACGTAAACTTTACAGCTGAGTTGTATATTTTTATTATGTGACTTGTTTTATTTTATAATTTCTGATGAAGGCAATCATAGCCATTGCCGAAACCAGGTTAAATAATTTTTAATTTGCGACCAAGGACTTCATTTTTATCCTCTGACGTTGTAACTTAGTAGCTATGTTCTATTTGGGTTAGGGGTATATTATAATAAGCCGTCTTCAGTCACAATAATTTTATTATTTTTATTGTCCGACGCGTGTCGGAACTATAACTCTATTTTCGAGGACTTTATTACTGTTTTATTGGCGTTACATCTCCTTCAATGTTTCACCTAACGGTAGAAGAACGAAGAACGACACAGTTGATAGTTTTCGGCGAGAAAGTTGCCGCAGGCGTTAATGCAAGGATCATGTAATAAACATACAGTGAAGCATTGTGAATTGTTACCTGCATAATTTCATCTCGACAAATGCAGGTAACGATTCACAATGCTTCATTGTATGTTTATTACATGATCCTTGCATTAACGCCTGCGGCAACTTTCTTGCAAAAAAAACTAACAACTGTGTCGTTCTTCCACCGTTTGGTGACAAATTGATGTAGATGTAACACAAAAATACAATAATAAAGTCTTCGAAAATGGAGTTATAGCTCCGAAACGCGTCGGACAATAAAAACAATAAAATTATTGTGACTGAAAACGGCTTATTAGTATTATAATATATCCCTAACCTAAACGGTACATTCACGGGCAGCCCACGGCGAAATGTCGATTAAAAATGATGTAAGTATGAACTTTAAAATTCTCCCGGCGGATCAAATATTCATAGAAGTTTCGGGTATGCAGCCACGATATTTCGGCCAGACACCTGCTCGCCATCCTCAGGTGAGTCGATGAAGACTGAAGAGTGCGTCCAGCGTTCCACTATATATATAGAAAAGTTGGCGGTTGCAGCGCATGCGTCAAAACACAAACAGACAGGCCACACTGCCGGACAGCAGCGCCCTCGCTGGTGGAGCTGGTGTGGCCTGTCTGTTTATGTTTTGACGCATGCGCTGCAACCGCCAACTTTTCTATATATAGTGGAACGCTGGACGCACTCTTCCCGAACTCACCGTCCCCATCCGCCCCATAGATCCTCCCATGCACCCCAATCAATCCTTAGTCCCTCCCCCCACCGCCGAAGACGTTATCCGGTTTGTCACCACTGACCTCGCCAACATCCACCCCTTCCAACGTCCCCACACCCTCCACCAGATTGCACTGGCCGCCAGGTCCGTGTTCAATCTGGACACCTTTGCCTCCTTCTCCCGTGCCCACTCCCACTTCGCCTTTTCCCGCCTCGAGACCCAAGTTTAAGCCCCTCCAGTCCCCCTCCTTTCCCCACCCCTCCTCTACCCTCCCCGACCCTCCCTTTACCCCATCATGGCAGGCCCATCCTACACCCTCCTCTACCACAACATCCGCTCACCGCCCAACCCGCCCCGAAAGCAACCTCCTGGGGCGCATTACGACGGACGTCCTAGACCTAATAGGCAGTGACCACGCCCCTGTCCTACTTACCTTTGACCACCGCCCCCGCCCTGCCCGCGCTCCTCGTCCCATGCCCCCTCCCAAACTCGTCCATGATTATTCCCGTGCCGACTGGGATGCCTACCGTCGGTCCATTGACACCTCGGTCGAAAGCCACCCATTCCCCCTCCATACTCCAGCCGATATTGACCATGCCTCCTCATTCCTCCAGCAGACCGTTGCTGACGCGGTCCATACCCACATTCCCACCCGGGCGATCTATCCTCACCGCCCTACCCTTCCTCCACAGGCCGTCCTTCTCCTCCGCGAATCCCGCCGTCTGTACCGCTCCTTTCTCCAGACCCGTGACTGGGATACTCTCCAACGCCACCGGCAACTCCAAAGACACATCAGAAACCTTTTGTCCGCGAAGAAACGCCGGGACTGGCGTCAGACATGCACCCGCCTTAACTCGCTCCTCCCGGTCTACTCCGCCAAGTACTGGCGTGCCTTCCGCTGCCTTACTGGCCGTCACTCCTCTCCTCACTACCCACTCCTCCATGATTATCGTCCTTTCCCTGACAACGCCAGTAAGGCAGAACATTTTGCCTCCTACTTTTCCGACGTCTTTTCCATTCCCGATGATCCCCTCTTTGACTACTCTCTCTTCCCGGACGTCCATGAGCGCACCGACACCTCCTCTCCTCCGCTCGCCCCTGGCTTCCAGTACTTGGACCACATTCCTCCCTCAGAATTGAACACTCCCATTACTGCCCGTGACATAATAGACACTCTTCGCACAAAACGAAACACTGCCCCCGGTCACGACCGGCTGACCTACCGCCACCTTCGCGCATGCCCTCTCTCATTTCATGAAGTCCTTGCCAAACTCTACAACGTCATCCTTTATACTGGCTTCTACCCCGACCTGTGGAAAACCTCCCGTATTCTCATGTTCCTCAAACCCCCGACCCAGACCTCATCCTACCGTCCCATCAGTCTTACCTCCGTGTTCAGCAAGGTCCTGGAAACCATCCTTTCCCGCCGAATCCACCAGCACCTCCACCGCCACCAGTTTCTCCCCCCCCTCCCAATGTGGCTTCCGACCCTCCTTCTCTGCCGACGACCAGCTCCTTCGCCTGACTCATCTCCTCTCTGTCCAACTCAACTCCCGTCGCTCCGCCATTTTTGTATCCCTCGACATCCAAAAAGCCTACGACCGAGTATGGCATTCAGGTCTCCTCTTCAAGATCCAGGTCTACGCCCTTCCCATTAATTACGTCCGCCTCATCGCTTCCTTCCTTACCCGCCGCCCCTCCTATGTCACTATCTGCAACTCCGACTCCCGTATATTCTATCCCTCCGCCGGGGTGCCCCAGGGATCAGTCCTCTCTCCCCTCCTCTATCTCCTCTACTCTGCCGACATGCCTCAACCCAAACCTCCCGTCTATCTCCTCCAATATGCTGACGACACCGCTTTCCTGGCCCTCGCCCCCTCCCCTGCCCGTTCCCAGGTTTTGCTCCAGTCCCACCTCACAGAGTTCGCCTCCTGGTGTAACCGGTGGCTCCTCTCTGTCAATCCAGACAAATCCCAGGCAATAGTCATAGGTCGTACTACCCGCTCCTTCCGCCTCCACGATTTCTATTACCCTCCACAACCGCCCAATCCGTCACACCCCCACCCTAAAATACCTTGGCCTTACCCTTGACCGCCAACTGTCCTGGACTCCCTACCTCAAATCCCTCCCTGAGAAACCTCTGTCCTGCCTCAACCTCCTGAAACTCCTTACCGGCCGGACGTGGGGCCTCCACCCTTCCACTGTCCTCCACACCTATAAATCAATCATGCGCCCTGTCCTTTGTTCCTTCCACCCTGCCTGGATATCGGCTCCTCCTACTTTCTACAAATCCCTCCAGAACGCCACGCCTTCCGCCTCGCATACCGTATCAGACTCCCTTCCCCCACGCGGATCCTCTATGACCTCATCTCATTCTCTCCTCGCCTACAACACCTCGAACATCTCCGGCTCCTTTACACATCCCGCAAAATTGAGTCCCAAAACCCTCTGGTCTACCCTATTCTCACAAATCCCGGGCCTCTGCCACGCCTCCGCCAAACCGTTCCTCCTGGTCTTCACCTACATACGCTCCGTACCCTCTCCCAGGGCAATTTCCGCACCCTTCCTCTACCGGATACCGAACTTCGTCCCGATATCTACCCCTCCTACCAACTCTGATCCCTTCCCCGTAGCATCAGCACCCCTCCCCTCTCTCCCGTCCCTTTTCCTTCCCGCCCGCTTGGCTACCCCTCTCCCATGCCCAGAGTCTCGTCATTCCTTCTCTCCCCTCCTTTCTCTCTCTTCCCTCCCCTTCTTCCCCTCCCCCGCACTTCCCCCATCCCTGTCCCCCCCCCTCCGCTCCCCTTCCCACCCCACTGTGGGGGCGACTCGACTTTTTACCATCATGTACAGTGCCAGTGTGTCCAGTGTCCTGTGTTTTTTAAATCAGTGCCTCTGTGTTCGCCGTCCGCAAGTTTTATTCTGTGCTCCGTCCAGTGTCTTCGTGTTCTGTACTTAGTGTTTCTGCAATGTACTTTTAACTCGTCTCCGTGGCCACCTGTTTTTACTGACTATGTGTGTTTTTTATTACTCCTCGTCTGTTCATCGTTCCCTGATATATGTTTGTCCCGTTTTATCCATTTACGTTTTAGTCTGTCGAAAACTCAGCGTGTAAATTTTTTAACATTCCGCAATTTTGTTCCTCTTTTTATATTTTATCTCTTATTTGTCAAATTTTTGTATGTCGCATGGCTGAAGAGCAGCCACCGCAGCTGCTGCCAGCCTGCCAACTGTTTTTACAGTTGGCTTTAAAAAACAATAAAGGAAAAAAAACGGACTCTTCCGTCTTCATCGACTCACCTGAGGTTGGCGAGCAGGTGTCTGGCCGAAGTATCGTGTGATGTTTTAGACGACGCCAGGCTGCATACCCGAAACTTCTATGAATGATGTAAGTTCTCTTTGGATATATAAAAGAAACGTTTACAGATAGAGAAAAAAAACATTTATTGTTCAAAAATCAACAACTGTTAAATTACTTTTCTATATATCTTCCGAAATGTTGTAGGCACCTGTCCACTTGTCACAGCGCGGCCCAAGATTTTGTATACCTTCACAGAAGGTTGCCGCCTGTGTATTCAACCATGTGGTAACATATTCTTTCAGCTCGTCATCATCGCTGAAGTGTTGACAACCAAGGACAGATTTTAGATGAAAGAAGAGATGAAATTTGTTTCATTTGTATGAACCAATTCACCAGTTACCACAGAGAGGCATCCACTTCTTTGTTCATCGTGCACTTGATCACGTCCTTCATTGAACAGTCTGACCTATCTTCTAACCATTGAATCATTCACAGCATTTTGTCCGAAACCTCGCATATTCGCCGATGAATTCCGTTTGGTTAAACTTTCTTTGCATTTAGAAATCGAATCACAGATCTGATTTCACACGCGGCGGCACATCAGCAGCGATCTGAAAATGGCGTACATGTCTTCTCCTTGAGTTAAAGTAACTGCCGCGCATGCTTGGAACTGCTATTGTAGCGTTGCCGCGGATGGAAATAGAAACGGAACTTACTTTGTGCACGACCCTGGTATACATAGAGGAGGAGGAGGCTTGGAGTTCAATGTCCCGTCGACAGCGTGGTCATTAGAGACGGAGCTTACGCTCGGAGTGTTTGGGTAAGGATGCAGAAGGAAATCGCCCGTGCCCTTTCAAAGGAACCGTCCCGGCATTTGCCTGGAGTGATTTATGGAAATCACGGAAAACCTAAATCTGGATGGCCGGAGGTGGATTTGAACCACCATCCTTCCGAATGCGAGTCCAGTGAGTTACCACTACGCCACATCGCTCGGTCCTCGTATACATATTCACTACGTTTACATGCAACACATCTTCCGGGAGACGAAAACCGATTTTCGTAAACCGTTTTTCGCCATCGTGTTTACATGGGATAGCCTGAATCGGATTTCCTAATCCACTTAACATGGCGGCTGAAAAACAGCTCATTCAGTTCCTGATTTAGTCAGCACAATCGCTATTTTTCTTTATTTAAAGACACAGATTTATGATAACTCTAATATTTATACTTTTATTTCACATTACAAAATATCACTCTTTCCATACGTGCTGAAAATTCTTAACAAGAAAACACAGTCTGACAAGCCAAGAACGCTTCAAAAACGGTAGCGTTTACATGGGCACGAAAATCGATTGTGGAACTGGAAAAGCCGGCCGCGGTGGCCGAGGGGACTGAGGCGCTCCAGTCACGGTCTGCACGGCCACTACAGTCGGGGGTTCGAATCTCCCCTCGGGCATGGATATTTGTGCCGCCCGTAGTGTTAGGTAGTTCATAAGTAGCTTGTAAGTTTAGGGACTGATGACCCCGTAGTTAAGTCACATAAGCTATACAAACATTTGAACATTTGAAACTGTGTATAGGTCGTCATAGGAAAGAATTCAACCTGAGTAGTATATCGTCCGGTAATAGTGATAAGTGAAATGCCTTTAGAAATAATCAGGCATGTTATGTTAGTGTGTTATTATTGAGAACTTGAGAATATATAGTTCCACTTAGTTATCACCATAATTAAATTTCTAGTATCCAGTGATAGGATACCGACAGACTTGATGTACTTCATCTGTGGTTCTATCCAAGAAGTACATCGGTATGTGGTATAAATAAGTGTAAACGAGTACTGGGGTAAAACGTTTAATACGTGCTAGGCGACGGAGGTTGCGTGCGATGTGATCGGGGCAGAAAGGGTGCTTCCTTTAAGCTACTACCACAAAAGTTGATTAAATGTGTTTTACAACCTCATAATAGCTCCCCCGACGCCGAAAAAAGTTTGTCTCGACCTGCACGAGAGGTCGCCGTAGACGTTTACTACAAGCAGAGACGCGTAAGGTGCCGAGCTAGCCACGTAATGACGAATCAGCCAATGCCTATAAACTCGAGGCGCTTCCTTTGACCCCTTCTGCTGGCACTAAAAACAACACGGGTTTTGTCGTAAAGTTAACGGGGTGTAAAGGCAGTTTCCATTCGACCGCAGGCTGTCTCGAGTGTGACCGCGGCGCGGCGTTCAGATGACGTCAGAGTTTGGCGGTCAGGGCCAGGCTGTCTATTCGAGGCGTCTGCATCCAAGGTATATAGAAAAAGCAGGTAGGCCATTCCGGCGCCTGGCGAGCAGAAAACTCCCAGACGCCTTTGCGCGCCGTGACGTCACGTCACGTCACGGCGAGGACGCTGCAGTATTGTGTACTGAGCAGGACACGGAAGTCGCGCTGTACATCCAAGAAAAGTGATTTGTTTCGAGGCAGTCATGAGCAGGGTTCACTGTAATTGTGCCGTGGCACAATGCACTAATACTGCTCGAACTACGACGAACGTTATTTAATCACGTGTTTCCCAAGTATGAGCACCTGCAGCGTGAATGGCTTGTTCGATGCAACGCAAGGACAAAATGAATTTGAAAACTGCACGTGTGTGTTCAGCTCATTTTCGGTCTGAGGATTATGAACGGGATCTGAGAAATGAGCTTCTAGGGCTAACTTCAAGAAAGAAGTTACTACCAACTGCAATCCCCTTCATAAACATTCCGAACTGGCATGGAGAAGAAACTGTAGAAAGTATGGACGCAAACGAAAAGGTAAAAAGTCTGCACATACATAACAGTTAAGATAACTGAAACAAAAAATTACCACGATATAAATGAATTCACACAAATGCAACATCTTTTGACGCTTTACTGTGTTGCTCAACGACAATGAATGACTCGCTATATTGTATAGGCGGTTAAATTTTAAGTCTTATCCCGGTGACTTCGCGTAATAATGTTGGCAACGAATGCTGAATCCCGGCAATCACGTGACGTTGGGATTGACCAATCGCGCGAGTACTTAAATGTTTTGTCATGAAATCTTCGTTTTACGATAGAAATTATTTTTCCTGAGCGGACAAGGGCACATACAAGAACATGTCAACTATAGAGGAGGCGTAGCATTGTTTATTTCCTTTATGGTCTGTACGAAATACTAATCTACCATATTCATTATATGTGGTTCATATTTAAATATTGTATGTTGACAAAGATTTTCTGGCATTCTGTTGATGTTACCAACATAATCATGCGGAATAGAAAGTAAAATTTTACCGATGTAAAGCTACAAATTACGCCCTATATGCGGGTTTTGTTATTTGAACTATAAACTAGTTTAAAATAGTTAACATATCGGGAATACGTAAAACTAACGGCTATTGCTAAGCCTCTTGAAGCCATTATATCCAGGATGAAAAGTAAATTCACCTGAGCAACATTATTTATTGCCTATACAGTTAAAATTTTAGCTACTAAATTATCCCGGCGGTCTAGTGTGATTATGTTGGTAACATCAACAAGACGGTAGAAAATCTTTGCGAAGATCTAATATTCAAATCTGAACCACATAAAAAGAGTTGATTCGTATTTCTATATACCTTGATATAGACCATGAAGGAAATAAATAAAGCCGTTCCTCTACGGTAGACAGGTTCTTATATGTGCTCCTGTCCGCTCAGTATACGTAATTGCCTTCGTAAAAACGAATATTTCATAACAAAACGTTTAAGTAGTCACGCAATTGCCGGCATTTAGCATCCGTTGCCAACGTTATCATCCGAAGTCGCCGGAATAGGAACTAAAATTGAAACTTTTTTTTTCTTTCATTTCATTTGGGCCTGCAGCATTGTGTATGTCTTTTAAGGACATATTGTTAATCTAAGTAATGCCAAAATGCTGCTTCACTTTATAGATGTTAAAAACTGTTTATTATTATAGCAATAGGCCTATTTCGGCACTATGGCCATCATCAGGCTATTTCCATATGGCATCGTGGAGGTATAATTTATTACAATGACTGCATATAATGCCGGCCGCGGTGGCCGAGGGAACTGAGGCGCTCCAGTCACGGTCTGCACGGCCACTACGGTCGGGGGTTCGAATCCCCCCTCGGGCATGGATATTTGTGCCGTCCTAGTTCGTAAGTAGTTCATAAGTAGTTTGTAAGTTTAGGGACTGATGACCCCGTAGTTAAGTCCCATAAGCTTTACAAACAATTGAACATTTGAACTGCATATAATTGCAGTAAATATGCTCTTTAGATGGTATATATATTACGTTTATCAGGTATTAATTCTTTACTGCTAATCTGTCAGTTTGACATATCCTCCGGCGATGCTCTATTCTTCACTTTATAGATGTTAAAACTGTTTATTATTATAGCAATAGGCCTATTTCGGCACTGTGGCCATCATCAGGCTATTTCCATATGGCATCGTGGAGGTATAATTTATTACAATGACTGCAAATAATTGCAGAATTAATAGAATTCCATTCTATTGATAGAGCATCGCTGGAGGATATGTCAAACTGACAGATTAGCTGTAAAGAATTAATACCTTATAAACATTATATATATTCTAAAGAGCATATTTACTGCAATTATATGAAGTCATTGTAATAAATTATACCTCCACGATGCCATATGAAAATAGCCTGATGATGGCCACAGTGCCGAAATAGGCCTATTGCTATAATAATAAACAGTTTTAACATCTATAAAGTAAAGCAGCATTTTGGCATTACTTAAATTAACAACAAAATTTAACCATTGTAGTCGTTTATGCCATTGATAGTTAATAGCTTTTGTGTATTTATCTGATTTTTTGTGAAAAATTAATGTAGTTGTACAGTACTTAGTAATGAATTTTTCGAGTAGAACTTCGTTAATCTTTCATGTTAATTGTAATTTATGTAATCTTAGTGTGTACAAAACGTGTGATGGCGCTTCCTTTGACTTGTACAAATGTGTATCGAACGTAACCGGCCGGCCGCGGTGGCCGAGGGGACTAAGGCGCTCCAGTCACGGTCTGCACGGCCACTACGGTCGGGGGTTCGAATCCCCCTTCGGGCATGGATATTTGTGTCGTCCTAGTTCGTAAGTAGTTCATAAGTAGTTTGTAAGTTTAGGGACTGATGACCCCGTAGTTAAGTCCCATAGACTATACAAACATTTGAAACATTTTTAACGTAACCGAAAGTAAAATGAACGAATAATACGCCACAGAGTGAGTGGTGCGGCGCATTTGCCGTATAAACACACGGCTGCGCTGCGCTAGCGTCCTCGCCGTGACGTCACGGCGCTCCAGCCAATAGCAAGCGTTTTCTCCGGAGTGGCCTCTCCTGGTCTGTGTTTACGAGGCACCAGCAGAGAGGGTATCCGAGTCGGGAGACAGGGCCTAGCAGCCCGCTGCGCTATCACGCGTCTGCAGACCGCGTATTGCGCGGTAATCGCCCTGTGACGCTAAACCCAGCAGCCGATGAAGCCCGTGCGCGTTCATCTAGCGCTCTCCACAATCTACCTCTGATGCTCACATCGGTCGCTTCCTTAACACAAACGCCATGAGAGTGGGCTGCTTCCTCACAGGTTCCGCAACGTGACGAGTTCTCAAACTGCAGATGGGATGTGAGTGGGCTAAGGAGTGAGGGGAGGAAAACATTTATTTATTAGTAGCTGTACTCCGGTGTATAACTTATTCAGAAACTAGACAACAGTTGTATGGGTCGAATGGATTAAAAGGAAAGTACTGCTGGGAAAGAGAGTAACACAGAAATATAGCATTTCTCCAATGTTATTTCCACGTCGAGCAAGCTGTGAAGGAAAGCAAGGTGAAATTTGGAATGATGCAGTTTGAAACGTGTCCATAAAAAATTTTTGTAAGAAAAATATGTCTAATATTGTGCCTCCTGTTTTGTGTCGAGTAACTTGCTTGCAAGAAAACGTATAATATTGCTTCTACTGTGTGTATCGATATGTGTACTTAACTCAGTAAAGTTTCATCTTTGACAAAGATCATGTATCGGATAGTATTGTAGCTCGCACAGAGAGAGAGAGTGGAACTTGTGGTTTAGCTCGCTTAGAGAGCGGTTGAGTTGTGTGTATGGCTCCGATGTAGAGCAGAGGCTGCTGTGCCAGCAAGTTGATTTGATTGTATTTGGAATATATATTGTATTTTTTATTACTATCACCGCTGGAATGAAGGTAATTGCATTTGATGTCATTAGGAAAAAGTTGTATTATGTAGGTAATGTAATGGTGATTATTAATAATAAGTAACAAAGTTGACCTTTCTTTCCTGTTTCATTTACGTAGTTAGAAGATTAACCTACATCCTTCATTTTATAATTAGTTATTAGTGGATTTAAAGTGCAGCATTGATTTTGGTAATCTTGTTAAACAGATTTCGTTATTTGTGCTATAGTAAATGATTGCTATGCAACACTGCAGTCAATTGTTTAGGATACTGAATTTTGATAATCAGGTACTGATCTGCATAAAATTGCAGCAGTCAAACATTAAGAAAGTTGTTTGTGGTGTTTTATTATCTTTCTCGCAGTCAAATGGATGGATGGATGGATGCTTAGGGTTTTAACGTCCCGTCGACAGCTTGGCCATTAGAGACGGAGCTAACGCTCGGTGTTGTTGGGTTAGGATGAGGAAGGAAATCGGCCGTGCCCTTTGAAAGGAACCATCCCGGCATATGCCTGGAGTGATTTAGGGAAATCACGGAAAACCTAAATCTGGATGGCCGGAGGTGGATTTGAACCACCATCCTCCCGAATGCGAGTCCAGTGGGCGCAGTCAAATATTTTGAGTATAGTCAATGTCTGTTTCATATGGTGACTTGCCACAGTTGTTTTGTTAAAAGATCCGTTGCGCACATAATCAGTTCAGTGCACTGTTTCTTATTTAATAGTATATACATCAATATTAGGGCCATAATTAAACCAAATTGCTGTGTTAATGAACAATTTCTTCTCTGATTTAACGATAGGTTCAACATCCACAACACACACACAGCTTTTAAGTTGAGGGAGAAGAAATAAAACCTCTGCTGTTTGTCGATGACATTTATTATTTAACATGCCCTATTACATAGTAATATTACATGTTTGATGGTTAGATTCAGGCGGTTACATCAAATATTTTTGCAAACACAAGTACAGTATATAAGTTGACAGGGTTTACAAAGGAACAAACAATTTTATACATCAGGAAATCTTATTGAATTACAAAAATTGTAAAAGTCTGTAGTGCATTTATGTACTCGGTCATATTTACTGACGGGCCATCCTCCTCCTTTAGCAGCTATTTTTTTCCTAAAATGGTCCCTCTCTTTCAATAAATTGCAGCAGTCAAAAAGCACGTGGTCAATAGTTTAGACAGCACTGTTACATGTGCACGTTCCGTCTTCAGTTATTTTGAACCGCTGATAGTAGGATTTCAGTTTCCTATGGCCTGTTAACATAGCTGTAAAATTCGGAGATATTGGAAGTTTAATCATTAAACGTTGTCGGATCGTAGGAAAATACGGTTTAGTGCTTCCCCGTTTTTTTGTTCTGTGCCACTCAATGTCCCATTTGTTCCTAAACTCTTCTCGAAGTTTCTTCTTTACGGCACTTGTAGGTATTTTGTTATAGCGTATTGATTGTCGTGATCGAGCTGCTCTTTTAGCAAGGTTGTCAGCTAGTTCATTTCCCCATATCCCTTGATGTGCCTTAACCCATTCGAAATGCACCAGCCAGTTGTGTGTCTGCAACCTTTTGTTTTTACATCTTATTTCTTCAATCAACAAGTTGTGGTTCTTCGGATTTCGCAAAGAGTCCAAAGTAATCCTGCTGTCGGTGTGAATTAAATTACTGCAGATGTATCAGTATTCGAGAGATAATTATGAACTCAAGAGCATTGAGGATGGCAAATTGTTCCGCTTGATTGTTTGAGCATTCATTAGACAGTTTTAGCTGTATCTGGTAAGTAATCATCTCATTAACAAATATTACTATCCCTGAACCCACTCCGTCGTCTCACTTGCTTCCATCAGACATGTCATTCTGTCGGAAAGAGCAAACGATGTCGACGAACAACTGATCGGAATGAATATTACCTTGAAAGAAGGTTATAATTACAACATTAACAATAGCAAAACAAGGGAAATAGAATTTAGTCGAATTAAATCAGGAGATTCTGGGGAAATTAGATTAGGAAACGAGACAATAGAGGTTGTAGATAAATTTTGTTACTTGATCAGTAAAATAACTTACCATGGTTGTCGTGCAAAAAGTGTTCAAATGTTTGTATACCTATTGGACCAAACTGCTTTGGTCATCAGTCCCTAGATTTACAAACTATGTGACGTACCAATTTATCGTTGGTTTAGTTAAATTAAAACTCCTCTTTGCCACTGGGCCTCCTACCCAAGCACTGGTTTTATTCCACGGTCCTCCCACAAAATAGACAAGAATCAATACTCTGGGATGGGCTTGTTATTTTGGTAGGCTTTACCCTACAGAAACATTTACAGTGGTTCCAGAACAAAAATTGAATAAACGTTGGTTTGAACACCTTTTAGATTCTTAAAACAAAACAAAATGACATTAGCAGTGAACAGATCACAATTTGGTCACCTGAGGTACTTGGTAGCTAATTGTATTCCAGGTCACACTAGGGGAAGGGATGGTAGGAAAGTCTACATAGCAACATAATCAAACATTATTATATTATGCTTATTCAGTTGCTTAGTGGCTTGCGATTAAGAAATCTTTATGCATATTAAGCAAAAGCTGGTGCCATTAGTCGGATATTTCTTAGTAGTTTGCGATTAACAAATTTAAATTCATATTACGCAAAATCTGGTGCCACTGGTTGGATATTGGACTGGTCGGTGTGACCAACAGACGACATCAGAGGAACTTACTATTTACTTGGCTTGGTACTCTGATAATAAATATCGTGGTGCTTATGGTCCTTTATCACCCATAAAGGGAATACTAAACTGTCATCGAACATGAATTAACCCTCAACAGATACACGTCCACAGTGACCCATCAGCATAACACAACGAGATGTATCTCAAAATCGTTTAAAAATTTAGAATAATTACACACGCAGCAACATTAATGCAAAACAAACTTAAATATGACTGATTAGCATATGTACAGCCAACCACAAAGTCACAGCATGGTCCTACTCACCAAGTTCGAAAATGTTTGTATAGTCTATGGGACTTAACTACGGGGTCATCAGTCCCTAAACTTACAAACTACTTATGAACTACTTACGAACTAGGACGGCACAAATATCCATGCCCGAGGGGGGATTCGAACCCCCGACCGTAGTGGCCGTGCAGACCGTGACTGGAGCGCCTTAGTCCCCTCGGCCACCGCGGCCGGCTACTCACAAAGTGGCTGATCAAACTACCTCACAAAGAAAACGAACAAAATTCTTCAGAATTCCTTCTTGCAAGTGATTTCAAACTAAAACACACTTAATTTAGAAGCCATTACAGTCAACTGCAAGAGCATCGTGGCTCATTTACGGTAGCCAACTATTGTCTGGAACCGATCCCGCAAAAAATAAATAAATAAAAAATAAAAAGTTACGCAAAGAACAGTAGCAAAAATTTTATTATTTCCCCTAAAAAAAATAAAAAATAAAAAAAAAAAAACAAAAAAAAAAAAAAACAAAAAAAAAAACGTTGGCACGAAGGCAATGCAATGTCCCATCTAATAACAAAGAAATGAAAGCCGTAATTGGAAAGGAAAGACTTGAGAACGACCTGAGCCTACATCACTTGTGGAACACTTCAGTTTCTCTGAACACCCATTTCTTGATGAATCTTCCCGGATGCCATGAAGGGTACGGGGTGTAGCCAACTGCAGGTGGTGGCTCACGGCGGTACCAATGATGTGTGTCGCTTCGGATCTGAAGAGATTCTCTCAGGTTTCGAGCGGCTATCTGAAGTGGTAAAGACTACCAGTCTTGCTTGCAAGGTGAAAGCAGAGCTCACCATCTGCAGTATAGTTGACAGGACCGACTGTGGACCTCTGGTACAGAGCCGAATGGAGGGTCTGAATCAGAGGCTCTGACGGTTCTGCGACCGTGTAGGCTGCAGACAACTTGACTTGAGCCATCGGGTGGTGGGTTTCCGGGTTCCGCTGAATAGGTCAGGAGTGCATTATACGCAGGAAGCGGCTACAAGAGTAACGGGGACTGTGTGGCGTGGACTGGGCGGTTTTTTGGATAAAGGGCTTCGGGGAAAAACAAAATGGGCAATCTCAAAGGGTGCAGGTGGATCACAGGAGAAATGTAGATCTGGGAACTATCGGTATAACAGTTGTAAATTGTCGTAGCTGTGTCGGGAAAGTACCAGAATTCCAAGCGTTAATAGAAAGCACCGAAACACATATCATTATAGGCAGTGAAAGTTGGCTCAAGCCGTAAATAAGTTCAGAAGAAGTATTTGCAAAAGATCTAACTGTTTTCAGAAAGGATAGATTAAACAAAATAGGTGGAGGCGTCTTTGTCGCTGTCAAAAGTCGTCTTTCGTGTAGCTAAGTTGAAGTTGATAGTTGCTGTGATCTATTATGGGTAGAGGTTGTACCTGAAAATCGTAAGAAGTTAATAATTGGTTCCTTTTACTGGCCCCCCGACTCGACGATACAATAGCAGAAAGGTTCAAAGAAAACATGAGTCAAATTACAAAAACATACCCGACTCATACGATAATAGTAGGCGGAAATGTTAATTTACCCTCAATCTGTTGGCGAAATTATATTTTTAAATCAGGAGGTACGTATAAAGCATCGTGTGAAATTGTACTCAATGCATTCTCTGATAATTACTTCGAACAATTAGTTTATGAGCCAACTAGAATTGTAAATGTATGTGAAAACACTCTTGATCTCTTAGCAACAAACAATCCTGAGCTCATAACGAGCATCAAAACGGATACAGGTATTAGTGAACACAGAGCTGTAGTAACGAGACTAAATATCGAAAGTCCCAAAGTTACCAAAAATAATCTAAACGTATATTTGTTTCGGAAAGCAGATAGAAATAAAATACATTGCTTCTTGAAAGACAGTTTCCACTCGTTCCTAACACTAAACATAAGTGTAGACCAGATGCTGCTCAAATTCAAAGAAGTGGTATCGACAACAATTGACAGTATAAATTAATAAAAGAAGGAGGTGATCCTCCTTGGTACACAAAACAGGTTAGGACACTGTGGCAAAAGCAACGGAAAAGGCATACTAAATTTAAACGAACGCAAAATCTCCAGAATTGGCGATCCTACACTGAAGCTAGAAATTTAGCGAGGATTTCAATGCGAGATGCCTACAATATTTATCACAACGAAACTCTTTCTCGAAATTTGACTGAAAACCCTAAGAGATTTTGGTCATATGTTAAATATACTAGGGGCAAAACACAAACAATACCCTCACTACGTGATAGTAATGGCGATCCTGCCGATGACAGCGCTACTAAAGCATAGTTACTAAACATAGCTTTTAGAAACCCATTCACCAAAGAAGACGAAACCAATATCCTAGATTTCGAATTACGAACAGAGGCCGAAATGAGTAATGTAGAAGTTGATATCATCGGAGTAATGAAGCAACTAAAATCACTTAACAAGAACAAGTCTTCTGGTCCGGATTGTATACCCATTTGATTTATATCTGATTATTAACAGCCATATACAACCGCTCTCTCAAAGATGGAATCTGTACCAAAAGATTGGAAAGTTGCACAGGTCACACCTATATTCAAGAAAGTCAGTAGGAGTAACCCATTAAACTACACGCCTATTTCACTGACTTCAATTTGCAGCAGGGTTTGGAACATATTCTGTATCCAAATATTATGAATTATCTCGAACAGAATGATCTATTGGCTCAAGGTCAACATGGATTTAGAAAATATAGTTCATGCGAAACACAACTAGCTCCTTACTCACACGAAGTGATGTGTGATATCGACAAGGGTTCGCAAATTGTTTCCGTATTCCTTGATTTCCAGAAGGTTTTTGGACACCGTACCTCACAAACGGCTTTTAATCAAATTGCGTGGTTACGGTATATCACCCCAAATTTGCGATTGGATAGGGGATTTCCTCTCAGAGAGTACACAGTTTGTAGTAATCGATGGTAAGGCATCGACTAAAAAAGAGGTGATTTTGGGCATTCCACAGGGTAGTGTTATTGGTCCTCTCCTGTTCCTTACTTACATAAACGATATAGGGGAAAATCTAAGTAGCTCTCTTAGGTTGTTTGCAGATGACGCAGTCATTTACCGTCTAGTAAAATCATCTGAAGATCAAAACCAACTGCAGAACGATTTGAATAAGATATCAGTATTGTGTAAAAATTGGCAGTTGACTCTAAATAATGAGAAGTGTGAAGTCGTCCACATGAGTACGAAAAGAAATCAGTTAAACTTTGTTTACATGATAAATCAATCAAATGCGAAGGCTGTAAACTCCACAAAATACCTAGGAATGACTATTACTTCAGACTTAAATTGGAAAGAACACAAAGATAACGTCGTGGGAAATGCGAACCAGAGACTGCGTTTTATTGGCAGAACACTTAATGGATGCAACAGAAGTACTAAAGAAACTGCATACACTACGCTTGCCCGTCCACCTTTGGAGTATTGCTGCCCAGTGTGGGATCCTTATCAGGTGGGTTTGACGGAGGACATCGAAAGAGTCCAAAGAAGGGCAGCTCATTTCGTATTGTCACTATACAGGGGAGACAGCGTTACGGAAATGATACAGGATCTGGGATGGGAATCATTACAACAACGGCGCTTATCGCTGCGCGTGGGCTACTTACGAAACTCAGATCGCCAACATTCTCCTCCGAATGGAAAAATATATTGTTGACTCCCACTTGCATAGGTAGAAATGATCATCAGAATAAAATACGAGAAATCAGAGCTCGAACGAAGAGATTGAGGTGTTCTTTCTTCCCGCGCGCTGTTCGAGAATGGAATGGGAGATAAATAATATATTGGTGGTTCTATGATCCCTCTGCCAGGCACTTAAAGGTGATTGCGGAGTATCCTATGTAGATGTTTAAATTATTTTATACATTAACTGTTGACATTATAATATGAAGGCTATGTATAACAATTTTTGGACCAGATGATGGTGGCAGAGACCATTGAAACCGGTCGTCCAAATAATATTATATACCAGCAATCTTGGTTGTACAATTTTTGGAACGTATCTTAATATAATGTGTATAACTGTGTGAATAAGAGTGTCAATAACTGTTTCTGATACGAGAATAATAAATAAAGTGAAAGGATGAGGAATTTTTGGGAAGAAAACAAGAACAACAAAGTCAAAAAGACCAGTGATAACTAATGGTTCCACCTCCTATGGCGAAACGAATAAATAAGAACAATAATAATAATAATATATTTTTGATGACGTTGTAGCGTTCATTTTTAATGAAATAAATTGCAATTTGCGATCACTTATGGCTTCACTGTACTAGGTTTAGATGTAATACCAATGTGTGACGAATGAAAATTTGTGCCCAGCCGGGATTCGAACCCGTGATCTCCGGTTTACTAGGTAGACGCGTTGACCACTCCGCCACCGACTGCAGAGGACTCTTCCCTGAACGTCTGCCCCATGGCTGCGAGCATTACAGAACAAATAAGCTGTGGTAATAGGGATGGGACAGTGTGGCGAATGGAGATTTTGGTGTGGGGGGAGAAGTGCAGGGAAGATTCCTCTGCAGTCGGGTCGGTCACTGTATCCTCGGTGGCGGAGTGGTCAACACGTCTGCCGAGTAAGCAGGAGATCCCGGGTTCGTATCCCGGCCGGGCACAAATTTTCATTCGTCGCACTTTGGTATTCCATCTAAAACTAGTACAGTGAAGCCATAAGTGATCGCAAATTGCGATTTACTTCATTAAAAATGAATGCTGTATCGTCGTCAAAAAATATATAATTGTATACAAGCCGAGGCGGGGCTCCTGACGACAATTAATTGTGTCTCGATACATCATGGTCTGTTCTCCCTGATGCAGGAGTACAGTATTATGGCTGCGAGTACTACAGAACAAAATAGGCTGCGGTTATAGGAAGAGACAGCGTGTCGAATGGAGATTTGGGTGTGGCGGGAAACGTGCAGGGAAGAGTCCTCTGCAGTGGGGTTGGTCACTGTGTCCGCGATGGCGGAATGGTCAACGCGTGTGCCTAGTAAGTAGGAGATCCCGGGGTCGATTCCTGGCCGGGCACTAATTTTCATTCGCCGCACATTGGTATTACATCTAAACCAAGTACAGTGAATCCATAAGTGATCGCAAATTGCGATTTATTTCATTAATAATGATAGTAATAGCTGTCAGGTAAGTCGAGAATATAGCTCTCCTCTTTTAAATCTTTTAACTGGCAAGAATATTACACTGTGACTGGAGAATTTTTGATTGTGGTACAAAGGAGGAAGCGTGAGAGTGACAGGTAGGGCCATGTGGAGCAGGCAGAGCGTGTAGGGAGTCGTGTCACGCGCCGCAGTAAAACAGTGCCGCGCACTAAACGCGCCGTTTACTGCGGCAGCGACAATGGCGGCGCTCTGATTAGCACCAGGTGCCCGTCCACCGCCTCACTGCTGACACCCGGCGTCCATTCTGCACCTGCTCACCCAGCTGCCGTAAATCACTCGGCCAATCGGAGCACGTCAGTCACCTCTTTCTTCTGCTGTGTCCCAGGCCAAGGGTGCTACTTTTACAGTGCAGTTAAAGAAAGGAAGGAGGAAATGTTGTGGGCTTGCGAAAGGAGGGAGGTCACTCGCACTTGGCATTATCTGCATAAAGTTAGCAAATTAATCCAAAATTAGCCCTCCTTTAAGGGGGAGTTGGAATTCCGCAAAATGGTA
Source organism: Locusta migratoria (assembly GCA_026315105.1). Classification (NCBI taxonomy): domain Eukaryota; kingdom Metazoa; phylum Arthropoda; class Insecta; order Orthoptera; family Acrididae; genus Locusta; species Locusta migratoria. The sequence goes on from CM048744.1 coordinate 552,857,741, forward strand.
AAACATCATATTTTCCATTACTTAAAGCTTCCGGGCTGAGATGCCTTCGTCCATACATAAAACTTTCTCCTGACGTTTCGCCCTCGTCTGCGGAAAGCATCCTCGGAGGTAAAGCGGCGTACTGCAACGAGAGCGCGAGCAAGCGCCATATATATAGGCAAAGCAGAGGGCGCCGCTGTCAGTCACGTGGTATTGGCTGTGCTGTGATCTCTGCTATTGCCAACCTCCTCGATTGAAATTAATCGATTGTCATGCTGCTGCTGCAGTGTTGACATCCATATCCTATCAAATTTGAGACCTTCCTCTTTTTTATTAAAATTATTTCGATGTTTCACAATCTCAATGGCCTCTCTGTACAAACGCGCATAGTAATGCGACGTCTTTGCTATGACGGACGTCTCGTTAAATTTTATTTCGTGGTCACCTTCTTGATACACGTGTTCCGCTACAGCCGATTTATCAGTATATGATAACTGCAGGAGCAAAAGTGGAGTCTGTTCTTTCGGACATGTCCGAAAAAACAGACACCATATATATAACTTATTACTGACACCTAGCAACATGTATGTAGATGTAGCTACAAGACTAACATGGACAAAATTCTTTTAACGCAGTGTCGGCACTAATATCTTTAGAGAACCATTTTGAACTCTATATAAATAAAGATAGCTGTATTTCTTGAATAATATCAGTTTGCACTTTGCACTAGCGAAAACAAAACGAAACCAAACTAACGTGACGAAGTCGTCCACACGGACCTAAACAGTCCGTTGTTTACTGCTCTCTGTGAGCAGACATATTGAACAATCTCGAACAGCGAGTTTCATATGATACATCAGAAGAACTAACGTACCGTCAGTAACAGAAGTCAGATATCAGTTTGCACTCTGTTTAATGACGCTCTAAATGGGCAGGCGCTTCAACGTTCCGTCTGGCAGTTAAGGATTAGGTCCCATCGACATCGACAAGCTCGGATAGCTGTTTTTCCTTATTTCTATTTTCCTTTTTTAAGTATTGGGAAGAAAATCGACAATGCTCTTTGAAAGGAGCGTTTGCTAGGAGAGGAAAACCACAGAAAAATTACATCTTGATGATCGGAGGCGGGTTTGAACCGCCGCGCCGTCCGGTCCACAATTTATCAGCGTTTTTCAACATTTCACACAGTACGAAGGTATTTCCCCCTGCCCATTGTTTCTGAAATTCAACCATAACTGCGAGCAAGAGGAAGAAATCGGTAGGGGGCACTACCATCATACTGTGTGGTATGTCGTGAATTTGAGAAGGACGGGTAGCGTGCCTGGATAGCCTCACTCGTTAAGAAGACCGCTGGCCTAATGCGGAAAATCCGGATTCGAATCCCGGTGCAGAACAAATTTTGAATTTGACACCGAACTGATTTCAATGACCTGCAAGTGTCAACATGTTTCAGCATTTCCAATTCATAAATTTACGGCAGTAAATATCAACCGATGGTGTATGTTCTTTCGGACGCGTTAGAAAGAACAGACAACGCAACTAGTGTATTTTTCCTGAAATGTGATATAAAAAGTGTGTGCTGCGTATCTGTCCCGTGAGACCGACGTTGAGCAGTGGTGAGTACAATAGGGGATATTTAATTAAATGAATGGAGAAAATTGAGATGCATTGATAGTCTACTCCTACCGAATAGCAAACAAGGATCCTGCGGGCTCATTTTTCCCATCTAGTACTCTTAGAGGAATCAGTACTAAGTGACTACGAGCTTGAGGTTTAGTGGGCAGGGTAAAGTTGCAAATCTGTATCTGACGGGAGGCGTGTTTGAGTAATTCCGTGCAGCTGTGATGATCGCTGTGACCCCAGTGCGCCGTGACTCAGCGCGCCCGGTCAGGGAGCTAAGTGCTCTCTGTAATAAAAAAATAATAATAATAAAAAATAAAAAAATATAAAAAAAGCTGAACCAAATATTCAACGAACAATCAAGATGAACCGAAACAACGACCGCAAAGCAGAGATCTACCTGAAAATAAAAAAAAAATTAAGAAAGTGGTGTAGGGGTCAGCGCACTACCTAGAAAGCAGGAGACTCGGGTTCGAATCCGGTCTGGGTACAGATTTTCAACTTTACCCATTCGCAGTTAATGTCATACATTCCGTGTATATATCAGTAATAAGTGGTTGTAGCTTTGGTTTCTTTTGTTTGCGAATACCAAAAACAAATACAGTTCAGGGATAGATATAATTTGCGCCTTTTTCTCCCTTCAGATCAATACCAATGCATGTTCGATGTAAAAACTCTGCTACCTGTATGTTGCTGGTAAATCCTTATCTAAACGTAGATAATCATTTATTGTTTCCTAATAGCATTATAGCCTGTTGGGTCCTTGAAGTGACATTTTTAATTAATTAATTAATTTTTGCGTCTAATAAGTAAAATAAAAATGTGTGGATACACTAATGTCTTTGATAGTAAAATAACCAATTAATTATGATGTTATGTGCTCAAATATTAAATATTCACGGAATGCATGACATTAACTACGAATGGGTAAAGTTGAAAATGTGTACCCAGCCGTGATTCGAACCCGGTCTCCTGATTTCTGGGCAGTTACGCTGACCCCTACACCACTGGGGACACATCGACCATCACAACTGCACGGATTTACTCAAGCACGCCTCATTTGCAACTTTACCCTGCCCACTAGTACACAAAGTCGTAGTCACTGTGTACTGATTCCCGTAAGAGTAAGGGCCTAGGAGTGCCTCCGCACTGAAGAAAGGATCATCGCCCGTCACCACACACACACACACACACACACACACACACACACACACACATGACAAACTGGACATGTTGGCCGATCCCGGCAAGAAATTTCGGTTAGTCGGTTGGCCAACGTGCCTACAGCAGAGGCGTGCAGCGGGCCTGCGCTGCTCGCCCGGGCCCGTAGCCGCGCCTCCCGGGCGGGCCTGGCCACGCGTTGCCCGACCTGCCGGCACGAGCCGCAACGGACGGCGGCGGGCAGCGCGGGTACCCCAACTACCCGCCGAGTGCCGGTCCGCCCGGCCGCCCGTGCCGCTCTGCTGCTAGTTGTAGCCGGGGCACGCGCCTGCCAGCCGCTTCACGCTTAGCGGGAAACCCACTGTTGATTTTCACACTGTAAAATCTGTTAACGTTACAAACGACGACACATCGGTTTATGAACTTAGTTTATCCTTACAAGCTTTACTTTCCTTGTGAAATGATACCATGTTTGCTTTTCATTCAGCGTGAGTTTTTAATTTCATAATGTCTTTCACTCGATTCTGAAGAAACTGTGGAGTTAAAAAAATGATTTTTGGACGTCTGATACTACAGCAACTTAGCTTTCTAACAAAACATTCAACTTTTCATTTACAAATCGTGTATTGAAAAGTTAGATAGCGGGCAGCTTACTGATCGATGTATTTTAGAACGCACATTAAAGCGACTGTAATAGAGCTGTCTCAAATCATGAGTAATTGCGAGTTAATGAGCAGCATCAGTGATGCGATAGCAAGTATACGTATTCATCGCGTGTTCGAACAGCGTTTCTGTGGACATTTCGCTAAATTGCTTGATGTTTCCTTGCTGCTAAGAAAAAATAATTAAATAAACAAAAATAAAAATAAACGTTCAGTTGCAATCGAGGTCATTACAAACGATTAACTGGTAGAATGTTAGAAAGTACAGCTTACGCTTAACCACTCCAAGGGAAGTAAACTAATTACTGTTCATCGATACAGGCGTGTGGACCATTGTTGTTGTCTTATTTTAATTTATATTTTCCCCGTTTTACTTTGGCTGGGGGTAGCTGAAACCCCGAGGGAGTCACCACTATTAGAGAGGTGACATTCAAGGTCGCAGTAATCAGTTTTGTATGCTGGACAGTCTTTCATGTATCTTGAAAACACTTGGGATTTTTCCTCACTGACTGAATTGTCAGTGTACTATCAGTTGCGAGGGAAAAAAATTAGACGTGCGCAGTAATGCACCTGGTAAAAGCAGAACGTCCAATTTTGTGGTGCAAAAGCAAATCGGTAGCCGAATCGGCTCGCGCCGGAAATATTAAACATGTTGAAAGTCGTTGGCTTCGCGTTAGCCGGCTCCAGCAAATTTGTAGGTAGTTTTATACTTTGCTCAGTATTTACTTACACTGTGTTTCACTTTCACTTCATATTAAACTAAGTGATGGCTCTAACATAAAGAACAAGATTATTCCTTAAATGTCTTCCGTTCCTTGTTGCTAGTAAATCTACGTATTTTATGTATGTGACAAAAAATTATATGTCCTACGATGATGTGATATTTAATTTTGTTCAAGGTTGTCCAACTAATTATCTAGCTAAAATTCTACCAAGGTAAACAGGAAATCTTTAAAAAGCCAGTAGTTTGCGAACTAGGTATTCGTCTGCTATTCTTTTTACGTTCCTAGAAACTGTTGAAGGATGAAGAAGAACGTCTTTGGCACTTGCAGTGGGGTACTGTGCTCCTTTCTCCATCAAAGCCTGTGCGAGGTCTCGAAATCCTTCTCCCGCAACTGTGCTGAAGGGCCGCAAATCTATTGCACACATTCTTACACATTTCTCCAGCACAAAAGATTTTGCTGACCCTGGAATATTGCTACAACCGTTCAAATCAGTATTCAGATAAGCTTTGAAGCTATTCAGGTGCCGTAACAGCGTAGTGGTACTGCCATCACGGAACGACAATAATTTACGGCAGCCATTACACGCTGCAAACAGGTTTATTTTCATTACCTACAGTCAACATAAAACTCTCCCATACAATGCTGTTTCCAGATATCTTTAAACGCTTGTAGATTCTCTCCGCGAGTTTCCTGGAAACGTCTTTTGTTTCTTCCTCGGATCATCTATTCCTTGCACTTTGGTATGATCTGTCCTGGTCGCTATTTACTTCAGACATAACGATCGATTATTTATAAATTGCTATGTAGGTAACATAAAAGGTGCGTGAAGCCTACGCTGTTACATCTTGCTCAGAACTGTCTGCATTCCCCGCTCGCAGCGCCTTGTGTAGCGCTGTTGCACGGGCCCGGCGGGTACCCGCTCGCTCGGCAAGTGTCGGGACTCGACGGCGCACCGCAGCTCGCTCGCTGTGTACAGCGGTGCAGTGGAGCCCGACTACCCTTGGTGCGGGCAGCAGAGCGCAGCGGCCGGACGCAGGCGAGCTCGGGCGGGTAAATGTGGCGCTCTGCACGGCTCTGGCCTACAGACGTCCGACCCCATCCGTTGGTGCGGCTGTCTCTGATCCGTCTTTTGGACGCTCTGCGTGCGTTGCAGTGTCTGATGCTGTAGCCACTGTGAACAAGTAGTAATGTAATGTAATGTAACGTGTTGCAATGGCTGATGCTGTTGTCGCTGGGAACAAGTAGTAATGTAGTGTAATGTAATGTGATGTGCTGCAGTGGCTGATGCTGGTGTCGCTGGCGGTGCTGTACAACCTGGTGCTGGTGGTGGGCCGCGCCGTCTTCTGGGAGCTGAACAACGCCGTGCCCGCCCTCTGGTGGACGCTCGACTACACCTGCGACGCCATCTACCTCATAGACACCTTCATACACGCGCACGAGGGTGAGTCGCGCCACAGCCTGATTGTAATAATGAAGTGCAAATGTTTAAACACAATTTACAACTCTTTGGACTCTAAAATATTTCGTCATGGAATCTGCATAAGTAGAGGAGCCGAGACAAACGTTCTGAGCGATGTGCTTGCGATATGGTTGCAACATATTGTACAATACACGCAAAAATGTCTTATATTCGACATGCCCATATCCAAGGACAGTACGTTAATGTGAAGAAATACTACCACATAATATTTACATGTAAAGAGAGTTAAAGATGGCAACTTTGAATTGCCGATGCCGGACTAAATAAAGCAATTTGAAACTTGCAGTCTGAGCTCCTCTGCTTATGCAGATTACATTACAAGATATTAGACCGCATCCCCGGATTGAATGGTATGAAGCATATACAGTCTAAAATATTTGAAAAAAAACTACAAAAATTCGGTGCTGAGTATAAGTACGATAAGGACTTTATTGGCATTTGAATGCCGACAATACTTGATTCATTCATTTTTTGTATATCTTTTTGCAAACAACTCTTACTTCTCGCCGGCCGCGGTGGCCGAGGGGACTAAGGCGCTCCAGTCACGGTCTGCACGGCCACTACGGTCGGGGGTTCGAATCCCCCCTCGGGCATGAATATTTGTGCCGTCCTAGTTAGTATGTAGTTCATAAGTAGTTTGTCTGATAACCCCGTAGTTGAGTCCCATAGACTATACAAACATTTGAACATTTCTCACTTCTCTTCCTTCCGCTCGTGGTGTAACCAATGGCTACTCTCCGTAAATTCTGACGCATCCCAGACAATCGTTATAGGTTGTACGACCCCATTCTTCCGGCTCCATGACTTCTGCGCCACCCTCTACGACCGCCCTATACGCCATACCTCCACCCTCAAGTACCTCGGCCTCACCCTCGATTGTTTCCTTACTTGGACCCCCTCCTCCCCTCCCACCTAAAGACCAACCAACAGAAAGCTCACAACCGGTGCCACCTACTCACACTCCTCTCCGGCCGGACATGGGACCGCCAACCATGCGCCCATCCTATGTTTCAATATCGGCTGGATCTCTGCGTCCCCTTCCTTCTACAAATCCCTCAGATCGTTGAACACCTCCGCTTCTCCTACCGTATTCGTCTCCCGTCCCCCATACGGATCCTTAATGAACTCATCTCCTTCCTCCACCTCCTCCTGTTCCTCGAAAATCTCCACACTGTGTACATCAGCCGCAAACTACTCATAACTACTTAGTTTCCCCTCTCTTTACCAACCCTGGGCCTCTGCTACGCCCCCACTACAGTATCCCCCCCCCCCCCCAAGCCTGAACCTACACTCACTCCACATCCTGTCCCAGGGCAACTTCCGTTCTGTCATTTACACATCCTACCAACTCCGGTCATAGCCCCCCTTATATAGATTCTCCCCCTTCCCTTCTCCCTCCCCTCTCCACCCAAGAGTCACCCCTACTCCCTAATCCTCTCCCACTTTCTCTCTATCCAGCACTCTCTCCCTTCCCTGTAGGACCTCCCCCTCGCATTCAGTGTTTTTAACGACAGCCAGCCGCGGTGGCCGAGGGGACTGAGGCGCTCTAGTTACGGTCTGCACGGCCACTACGGTCGGGGTTCGAATCCCCCCTCGGTCCTGGATATTTGTGCCGTCCTTAATATTAGTTCATAAGTAGTTTGTAAGTTTAGGGACTGATGACCTCGTAGTTAAGTCCCATAAGCTATACAAACATTTGAATATTTGATTTTAACGACAGTGATCGTCATTGTTCAGTGTTGCTGTCGACTGTATATCTCTTACAGCGTTTCGGATCTCCACCACATCGGTTAAAAGACAGATATGGCAGCAAATCAGTGGCAGACTGCTAGGTTACTGGTAAGCGCGATCAACGTGCGAATGTTTTAGTGATTCTTCGGGAACTCAAATAGGAATCTGTGGAGGGAAGTCGACGTTATTTCTAGAAAGGCTGTTGAGCAAATTTTGAGGGCCTGAACTTGAAGCGGACTGCAGAACGATTCTACAACCGCAAACTTACATTTCTTCAAAATGTTCAAATGTTTGTATAGCTTATGGGACTTAACTACGGGGTTATCAGTTCCTAAACTTACAAACTACTTATGAACTAGCTAACACTAAGGACGGCACAAATACCCATTCCCGAGGGGGAATTCGAACCCCCGACCGTAGTGGCCGTGCAGACTGTGACTGAAGCGCCTCAGTCCCCTCGGCCACCGCGTCCGGCTAACATGTCCCCTAAAGATCACAAAGATTAGAGAAATTACGGCTTGTGCAGTGGCATAAAAGCATTCGTTTCTCCATCGTTCTTTTTGCCTGTGGAACATAAAACGAAACTGCTATCAACAGTCAGTCCACCAAGTAGCTTGCGGTGGATTGCGGATAATGTATGAAGATGTAGAACACGGAAAATATAACAAATGTTCAAATGTTTGTTACGCTTAAGGGACTAAACCTCGGAGTCATCAGTCCCTAAACTTACAAACTACGTATGAACTACCTTATACTAAAGACAGCACAAACATCCATGCCGAGGAGAAAATTGAACCCCCGACGGGGAACGGCCTCGCACATCGCAGCATAGCGCCTCGATACGATCGGCCGCTCCGCCGCGGCACCATAACAAAACTTTTATAAATTTTACCATAATATAATGAAGCATATGCCAAGAACGAAAAACAATTTGTTTTTCTTATTTAGGCAAGACGACCGGTTTCTACACTAAAGGTTGTAATCCTATGGTCTCTGGGGAAATATATAAAATCGACATGTATGGTTTTTTTTTCTAAAATATCATCGTATGTATTACGTATCATGTAACTTACAATTAGTCAGCAGTTAAACATACTTAGTAAAATTCATTATCTTAAATTAACAACAACAGATGTTATTAAAGTATTTGGAAATTACAGTTTCTGTAGTTCCTAAATGTTTTACAATGCGTAGCTCAACCTGTAGGTTAGCTAACTTCTGTATGATTGTAAATTACGTGATGCATAATAGATCAGATGATAAGATGCTAGAAACAATATGCCTATAGTTAGGTTGTTTTTGCAAATCTATACTTGCTAATAGAAGAATAACTTCAGTCACAGTGACGCACTATAGGGGCATTAATAGATATCTTTACGGTAATTGCGACGTCGCTAGTCATTTTTATAGAGTCACTCAGCCAGCAATGTGCACTAGGTAGTTCTTTGTGTGTATCCGTTTCTTTGTTTTTTGTTTGACTATTCATCAGCACGATATGGTTTTATATTTGACTATTCTCTAGTACAATTTTAAAATAGTATGTCGACCGCTTCACTAAGCACATAAATGTCAAGTGTAGCACGTATGTGGCCGGTATTTGAAATGTAAGATTGTTATTACATTTATTTTATGTAACTACACTAATTTTACGTCTCTTGTGTCCGTTTTATGTAACCACACATTTTGTGCATTCTCCTCTGAGACAAGAATGTCAAAACTGGTCGTCTTGCCTAAAAATAAAAATTTTGAAATCTTGGCACACTCTTCATTATATTACTATAATATGATCGCTCCCTACTGCGAGCAAATTGCGTTAAATTTTACAATGGTCTCGCCAAAATATTGGGAAAAAAGCCATGTTGTTAATAGCTTTCCGCGGCACACTAATTCACTTATTCACTTCGCCCAATATGTGAACCCCTGCTACGGATTCGGCTGCCAACCGAGCGAGAATTGAGTGAATAGAAACCGGGCACCTCTCACGGCAGTCAGCCTAAATGTTGGTATATAATATAAGCTGCTAAAAAGTGAATGAACCGTAATTATTATAGCTCGCATGCCGCAAATTTTACTTTGTTGTTCATAACGCTTTGTTAACTTTACTATGAAAAAAACTGTTCAAATGTTTGTAAAACTCAGGGAATGAGTTTGTCAGTCCCTAGGCTTACAAACTATTAAACTAACTTATGCAAAGAACCACACACACACTCACACACATCCATGCCCTACTCGAACGTCCGACAGCGAGCAATAGATCGCTCCGCAGCAAGGCGCCTTAGAGCGTTCGGCCACACCACTGCGGCAGAGACAGTGTTGTCTCACATATTTTAATTAATCTGATACATTGTTTAACACACATCGTAATAAGTTCCAATGTCGTGTTGTTCTCAGTAGTGGAATTCAAAACGCCATAGAACCGAAGTTGGTTATTAGCGTCATTGCTTCTCTTACTTTCCTGTAAGAGTAACTTTGTAACAATTTTCCGTCGTTAAGACAAAAATTTGATGTAAGTTCCTTTTGTTTTAACGCAGTCATTCTGAATAGCTACGACGATGGAGGGAGGACGTGGACACAGTGCAGTGAGAAGGAGGTGGAAAGGAAGGAGAAGAGGGCAGAGATGAGAATGGATAAAGTAAGGAGAAACAAGGTTGATAAATAGGGAGGAGGAGATGTAGAGAGATACGGTAATGGGGAGTAGACGGACAAAACGTACCAAACGATTGCTTTTCTCAAAGGAAAAGAATCGTCTGACATGTATTTTTAAGCAGCAAACGGGTAAACCACAACTTCAGTCAAGCTACTGGCTTTACAATAAATCATGATATTCTAAGAATATAATTTCAATTATGTTACTTCGTCAGTCTATGTTCGCAAGGCTTTTCTTACTCACTTTCCCATGCGTTCATATCGGCGAAGTATATTTGCTTCTAGGCAGTATTTCTAAATAGATTTAATATAAAATGCTTGTAAGCAACTACAAAACAAACGTGAACTATCTGTCGCTCATGTGTGTGGTCGTTAAAAAGAAAACATATTCTGTTTCGGGGGATTTATTGCAGTTAATGGTATCGTCAACTGACGAAACATGCAAAAATAAACAAATAAATATAAATGGAAGTGCTCCTAAATATGCTACCTATATTCCTCACAGAACCCAAAATAATTTAGTTTCTGGTGCAAACAACCGGTTTTGTGTTATGCCTAAACCTGTGTGAGATGAAACACTATGTAGTTTCGTCATTGTCCGATTTGAAAGACAATGTTGAAACTTATGTTGCTGGTTCAAAAGCGCAAAAAGTCGGAAAAGTCTCGATTCTAAGTTCTCATAGCAGAAATGCAACACTAAAGATAATAAAGATGACATCAGAAAACATTGCAAATCACGGAAAGTCTTAATTACACGAGAAAATAAAAACAGGTTTTACTCTAGTTAAACTGTTAGCTTGTTTGTGTTTATAACATTGACCAGGAGCTAAAAGTGCACTTTAGAAAGCAATAGGAAAGTATGTTGACAGATAATGTGTTCAAAAGTTCTAACTTACTCGCATGGATAAAATATTTATCCTGTACTGACATGGAAACCAGAGGGCTCTCCTAATACGACCCTTTGGCGCTACACTGGTTTTTAGTACACCACAAAGTGTATGCTGGAATCGTTTTCATTGAGTTCAATTTTTTGCAGTTACGTGCACAGATGTTAACTATCCGTTATTGGGTATGGGGGACCGCACACGTTTTTCACTTAAACCAATATATTTTGGCAATGGTCGGTATACATTTTCATTTTATCTGTGTGGTTTTTTTTTTTTTTTAATATTTTTGTGAGTGTTTTTAAAAGGCCACCGGTGGGCAAGTGGTGCTAGGAAGCAATTGTGTATCACATACAGCCTGTCACATAGGCAACCAAACGAGCACGCCAGTTCCACGGGCAGCATAAATGGCGAGGCGGTCACACATTTATCGCTCCACACACATAAAACCGCCAGGGATTCAACTCAGCAGCCGGCATTCTAACTCGCTCCTCATGTCCACTAGACATAAAAAGAACTGTCAGATGGTACAAGAGACTTGTCTTCCATTTCATAACTTATACATGTGTTGTAAATGCTCTGCTTTTGTACAATATAATAAGCGATAAGAAAGTGGGCAGCTGTGATTTCAAAGAATCTCTTGTAGAAGCACTCATCTATTCTACGATAGATCCCAACCTGACAAGACCTTCCAGCTTCAAATCAAAACATTTATTAAAGTAACATGAGTGACAGAAGAGGGTTACAACGAAACCTTGCAACCCATGCTACAAACCTACGACACCTCGACAGAATGCTGATTATGCTCGCAAAATGCAAAATAATGCCTTGAATGTTTCCAAAAACATCAATGACTTTACGTGCGTCAATTTATTTTGTTGTTGTTTTTTCTCAAATTTCACCGCATTTCGTGTGAATACGTAATTTCATTTTGTTTTGTTGTTGTTGCTGTTGTCTTCATTCCGGAGACTGGTTTGATGCAGCTCTCGACAATACCCTATCCTGAGCAAGCCTCTTCATCTCCTCATAAGAACGACAACCTACATCTGTCTGAATCTGCTTACTGTATCCATCTCTTGGTCTTCCTCTGCGGTTTTTACCCCACACAATTCCCTCCAACGCTAAATTCACAATTCCTTGATGTCTAAGAATGTGTCCTACCAATCGATCCCTTTTTTTACTCAAGGTATGCCAGAAATTCCTTTTCTCCCCAATTCTGTTCAGTACCTCGTCATTAGTTACGCGATCCACCCACCTAATCTTCAGCATTCTTCTGTAGCACAATATTTCAAAAGCCTCAATCCTCTTCCTGTCCGCACTGTTTATCGTCCATGTTTCACTCCCATACAAGGCAACACTCCATACAAATGCCTTCAGAAAGGACTTCCTTAGGCTTAAATCAATATTCGATGTTAACAAATTTCTCTTTTTCAAGAACGCTTTTCTACCCATTGCCATTCTGCACTTTATATCCTCTGTAATGCGACCATCATTTTTTATTTTACTGCCCAAGTAACAAAACTCATCTAACCCCTTTATTGTTTCGTTACCTAATCTAATTCCTTCAGCATCACCTGATTTTCTTAGACTGCACTCCATTACCCTAGTTTTGCTCTTGTTAATCTTCATCTTATATGCACCTTTCAGCACACTGTCCATTCCGTTCAACTGCTCTTCCAGGTCCTTTGCTGTCTCTGACAGAATTACTATGTCTTCGGCAAAACGCAATGTTTTTATTTCTTCGCCCTGAATTGTAATTCCTTCTCCAAATTTCTCGTTGCTTTCCTTTATAGCGTGCTCAATGTACAAATTGAATAACATTGGAGAAAGGCTACAACCCTGTCTTACTCCCTTCCCAACCACTGCATCCCTTTCATGCCCTTCAACTCTTAACAACCGCTGCCTGGTTTTTGTACAAGTTGTAAATAACCTTACGCTCCATATATTTTACTCCTGCTTGCTTCAGAACTTGAAAGTGTTTATTCCAATCAACATTGTCAAAAGCCTTCTCCAAATCTACAAAAGCTAGATATGTAGGTTTGCCTTTTCTTAATCTGTCTTCTAGGATAAGCCGTAAAGTATCATTGTTTATAAACAATATATTATTAGTTGTAAGATCTAGTCAAGAAATTGTATTTGTGTTTGAGAAGCATTTCTGTTGCTTTCTATGTTCCATTCGTGACGAAATATAAACGCAATTGTGTAAAATCCTAGAACACTTTTAAATTTCCTATCCTCAAATGTCGGTATTATTATACACATTCTGCGTGGTCCATGTATCATTTCGTTGTCTAGTGGTACAAAAAAATCCTCTGGTGTGTACTTATGACATATAAAACATGTCCACAAAGGCTTGAAGTAAGACAAAAAGAGAATGCTCATCTGTGGGCTCGCGGTCCGACACTGATATTTCAAAATGCCCACCGGCGTGTTAAACTTCTTTTATATTGTAATCGCCGGGGGGCGCGTGGGATGAACGACTGCTTTGATGTCGCTGTGTGAGTTGTCATTTTATATTAATGTACTCTGCACCGTTATACGTACGACGCTCGGGTTGGTCATAGTGTAAACTGAGATTTTCAGTATTATTGTTACTCTGTACCACCAGTCAGGCTTACTTGTTACCACTCGTACCACTTTCGTTTCCACCCATTCAGAGTCTCTTGCTCTGATGTGGATCTAACGCTGTTGAGAGTACGTGTATTTTAAGCGATAACATAGGCGCAGCATGTGTCACCCTGTATGTTTTAATTTTTATTTTAATACTGACAACCTAATACGTTGCACTAAGTGATGAATATGATGTGCGCTCGAGACTAAACAAACTAATATTTGATAAATGTCTCACAGTTACGCAATGTATTATATACTAGTGACCAACTGCTATAAATTCGATTGTCTTACAACAGACGATGACAGCAAGCTTCTGTCGAATCCGGTCATGTTGAATCAGTGAAATAAAAATTGTAGCCTTTTTCACTGTTGAAGACTTTTTTGTCAGTTTCTTCCATTCTTGCCTCTCTCTCATAGCCTTGTTAATGTCAGCTTTAGAATATCCATTCTCTATGTTCCCACTAAAAGATGTGCGTCACTATTAATTTATATAATTTTAATCTTCAATAATTAGGTACACAATTATTTCCTTCCTGCACCACTACATTAGCTTAAATTTGATCACCTTCTTTCCTTACAACACATCTTACAAAGTCAACAATGCAATTCTCAAAGTACGTCCAGTCTAGTTCCTTGGTTTCATATGTTAGCTACAGTAATCTTTAAGTCACTCTTCTTCACAGTACTTTCTAATTTTCTGTATATGAAATAAATCTCTACAACAAGTCTTCGTTTTCCATTACATACAATTTTGTCTATGTGTCACATTTGTTAATCTTTACACTTCTACTTCAAAATCCACAGTTTATTTTCGATAACAACTAAATAACCTTCTCCAAAGAGTCGCCTAATTCCATCATTAATTATTTTTCTCGTAAACTACATTCGTTATTCTTCTCTTCCAAATCTATCAACACTTTATATCTCCTCTAAGCTTCCCAGCTAACAGCAACCTTCAACATGGCAACCACCTTCGACATTTCTACGCACATTAAAAGCGAAGAATGTTACAGATTATCGGAGGAACAAAGACTTTTACACCATCTGTTGGTTTCTTATGGAAACTTTAGATTGCGCTGCACTTTGCAGTGAATGTGTAACTGTTCCGATAATATTGTAATCGACGCTGAGAATAAATGTGTAAACAGATGACTATGTCGAATTCCTGTAATCACTAGGACGTAGCAAAAAAGGTAACAGGAATAGTTCATAATGACATAAGAGGAATACGCCAATAACTCGAGTTTCAATGACAACCATAATCGTTATTTTACATCTTCGTATCTCTCTTAATCCCATTATAGAGGTCCTTGATTGCAGTTCTTCCTCTTTATTTTCTTCTTTAACGCTTCATTATGTCTTTTCTTCTTTTCTTACTGGCAAGAATCCACGTGTTTCATTGCATATATTTTTCTATGTATCAGATTGTTTGTTAGTTTGAACAGAACCAGCCAACAATTAATCTGCACTGTAGTGTTTATTTTGCTCATTTCCATTCAAAACCTCATCTAAACCATCTGTGTTCAAACTGTATTAATCCCATTTACTTCAGTTACATCAACCCTAAATTTCGATACTATACAAAGGACATAGGTAATTGGTTTAATTTAGTGTTAACCATTCTTCAAATGCTAGACTGTCGTAATAGACGGAATCTAGTGTTCCTTATTCTATGATTGTGTCATTTCCTTCTCGTAACCTCATTTGTGTCTATTTTGTAAATGTTCATTGTCAATTATTGGAGAAAACGCTCTCTAAAAAGAGAGTATTCCATAATATGCCCTACTCCTTGCTCCTCTACTACTGTTATTTAAAAAAGAACAACTTCTCTTTATATTGACATTCCGGCGGTTTTATACATTGATTCTGGTGGTCAAAGTATCTGTTTGCTCCTCTTCCTGCATTCTAACAATGCCGATCGCTCTGTGGCGCTCCAGTCACGGTCTGCACGGCCACTACGGTCGAGGGTTCGAATCCCCCCTCTGGCATGGATATTTGTGCCGTCCTAGTTCGTAAGTAGTTCATAAGTAGTTTGTAAGTTTAGGGACTGATGACCCCGCAGTTAAGTCCCATAAGCTATACAAACATTTGAGATAGTTTGAAATAGGGATGAGTTACGCTTCTCTCGTTATAAATAAGAGCCCTGCGAACCATCATGTGTCAGAAGTACCAGCTCCAGCCGTGAGGCGTGTTGGAAATAAAAGACAACAACAACCATAAAGCACCGAGAGCAGATTGCATAACTGTAGAATTAGTTAAAAATGGGGAACAGAAATTGGCAGAAGTAATTCACAAAGTAATAACTAAAGTATGGAACTCAGAGATGAGTGGCAGGAGTCAATTCTGATCCCAATTTTTAAGAAGGGCGAGAAAATGGTATGTGGTAATTATAGAGGGATATCGCTATTACCAGTATGTTTCAGAATTTTCTCGAATATGCTGCTAAGCTGGCTTACACCTTATACAGATGAAATTGTGGGGAATTATCAAGCTGGCTTTCGGAGGAAAAGATCTACTATAGACCAAATATTCACCCTGCATAAAACTTTGGAGAAGAAATGGGAATATAATAACGCGGTTCATAATCTTTTCATAGATTTTACAAAAGTATATGTTTCAGTATTGCGAACAAAGTTGTACATAATTCTTTTGGAATTTGGAATACCAAAGAAGTATGTTAGGCTTATCGAAGCAACTTTGAAAAACGCAGAAGGTAGATTACGCGTGGGGAAATTGGAGTCAGAAGAATTCTAAATAAAGAACGGACTTAAGCAGGAACATGCCCTGTTCCGCTACTTTTTAATTTAGGCCTAGAATATATTGTGCGAAAGACAGCAGATAATTCAGAGGATGTGGAGTTAAGTTGAAATATTAAGATATTAGGGTATGCAGATGGTCTAAACATCAAAGAATCTGTAACAGCAAATGCGAATGCGTTAATCAAGGTCTTAGGATAAGTGAAACAATATACTTGGTTACAGCAGTAGATCAGGTAATGTTAAGAGTTGGTAAAATGCAGTTTGAAAAAGTGAACGCGTTTAAGTTTTTAGGTGTGGCGATTACATCCAGAAATGAGATGGAATCCGAGCTGAGGAAGAGATTACGGGCTGGAAATGCTAGCTACTTCTTACTGAATAGATTACTCTCATCACGTTTATTGTCTAGAAATTTAAATATCAGAATATATAAAACTACCATTCTTCCATTTGTGTTGTATGGGTGTGAGACTTAGTGTCTCACTTTGTAAAAAGAAAAACCGTTTCCAGCATTGAAAACAAAATTCTGAGAAAGTTTTTTGGAGCAAAAAGGGATGACATTAGGGGGGAGTGGTGAAAATTGCATAACAAAAGGGTTCTCGGACTCTATTCAAGCCCTAACGTCGGCTGCGATGGGCGGGTCACATAGCTCGAATGGATGAATACAGGGCAGAGCGCAGATGTATTGGTAGGGCGCTTAGAGGGAAGACCGAGGTGTAGATGGCAGGACAATGTGAAGGCCGATTTGAGGAGCCTAGGTATTGAAGGCGACTGGAAGGAAATAGCGCAAGACAGGAACAGATGGCGAAAACATGGTGCTGCGGTAATGGACTTTCAAGTCTGGTATGACCATCTACATCATCTACATCTACATAGATACTCTGCAAATCACATTCAAGTGCCTGGCAGAGGGTTCATTAACCACTTTCATAACTTTTCTCTACCGTTCCATTCGCTAATAGCGCGCGGGAAGAAAGAGCACCTAAATCGTTCCGTTTTCGATCTGATTTCTCTTATTTTATTGGGATGGTCATGTCTCCCTAAGTAGGTGGGTGCTAGCAAAATATTTTCACATTCAGAACTAAAAGTCGGTGATTGAAACTTCGCAAACAGATCACGCCGCAATGAATAACGACTTTGCCCAATAGCAGTTGAAGTCATATATTCTATGAATATTAAATAATAACAGCTGCAGGATCAGAATGTGACGTCTGTTCTTTCCGAACAGACGCCACATGTATATATATAATATGCCGGTGACGGGCAATGATCCTATCGTTAGTGGGGAGGGGTGGGCAAGTTTGAAGCCCTTACTCTTACGGGAATTAGTTAAACTACGAGTTTGAGTACTATGGGCAGGGCGAAGCTGGGAATTTGTATCTGACGGGAGGCGTGCATGGGTAGTCCTTGCAGGTGCGGTGATCACTGTGTCCCCAGTGGTGTAGGGGTCAGCGCAACTGCCTAGAAAGCAGGAGACCCGGGTTCGAATCCCGGCTGGGTACACATTTTCAGCTTTGCCCAATAGCAGTTGAAGTCATATATTCTATGAATATTAAATAACGACTTTCTTTCAATGATTTCCACCCCAATTCATGCAACATTTCCGTGACGCTTTCCCCCCCCCTCCCCGTAACGTGATAAAACAAAACGAGCTGCCCTTCTCTGAATCTTCTCAATGTCTTCCGTCAGTCCCACCTGGTGAGGGTCCCACAAGGGGCAACAGTACTCCAGGAGAGGACGCACAAGTGTAATGTAGGCAGTCTCTTTGGTGGAGCTGCTGCATCTTCGAAGCGTTCTGCCGATGAAACGTAACCTTTGGTTCGCCTTCCCCACAATATTTTCTATGTGTTCTCTCCAGTCAAAGTTGTTCGTAATTGTAACTCCTAGGTACTTGGTAGAATCTACGACCTTAAGGTTTGACTGATTTATCGCGTAATTGAAGTTCAGCGGATTTCTTTTAGTGGTCATGTGTATTACTTCACACTTTACTTTATTTAGTGTCAATTGCCAATTTTCGCACCATGTAGAAATTTTGTCTAAATCGCTTTGCAGTTGCTTTTGATCCTCTGTTGACTTCACTAACCGATAAACGACAGCATCATCCGTGAACAGTCTAAGGGAGCTTTTCAGATTGTCTCCTAAATCGTTTATTAACACGAGGAAGAGCAGGGGACCTATAACGCTTCCCTGTGGAACGATAGATATCACTTCAGTTTTACTCGATGACTTACCGTCAATTACAACGAACTGTGTCCTTTCTGATAGGAAATCGTGAATCCAATCGCACAATTGGGGAAATCTGTAAGTAAGTAAGGAAGTAAGCAAGTATTTTTGATTCTGCAACGATTATCAATCAAGACGCAAATGAATTCAGGAGTTTAGCTGCCAGTGGGTATTAGATTAAATCAATTGGGAAATTTGAAAGTTTGTGCCCATACGTGATTCGAACCCGGATCTTCGACTTACTAGGCAGTTGCGCAGACCACTAACAAGGAGAGGACACTACTCATGTGGTGAGACATGAGTGTGCCCCAAGTGGGAACTCCAGATGGCCAAGCGTTTAGGAAATGAAAGGAATTGTGATTCGGATGTATCATCATATACACCTTATCAGTTGTCCCTGTGAGAATGTGTTTGGCCAGTGGTGTTTGGTTGATCGATAAGAGATCGGATTCGTGGCGGGTTCATCTGGCTGCAAATATTTTTGTGCTCCTTCGAAATGCGTACATTACAGACGTCACAATTAACCGCAACATCATATAAGCTTCCCCTGTGTCTTCGATGGATATGACCCCGGTACATGTAATTTATCGCAAAAGAGTGGAAGTATCGATTTACATACACGAAGCTCCCGTGTACGCGTCAACTACATTCCCTTTTACATGTTTGCAGTCCCAAATTTCACCCTGTATCTATACTATTTGTGCTTAAATTAATAAAATAACCTATATGTTGCTGCGGTTAATTGTGACGTCAGTAATATAAGCATTGCGAAGGAGCACAAAAATATTTGTCACTGAACCGAGTCGAAGCCACGACCCTTTCAGTACGAACCCGATCTCTTATCGCTCATTTATTTCTCCAATGGTAATTCAGTTCCTTGCGGTCGCTGATCGTGTTTTTTCGTTGTTGTTTGATGTGTTCTTGACTCAACTTCTTTTATTACAGAGGGCGTTTACGATGGACGTTTGAAAACTCCATAAAAGTCCGAGAGATGGCACGACCGACGCGTATCGACGTCATGGTTAGTTAGTATCGTCTTTGGAAAGAACTCACACCAAGTTTCAACCATATTGGTATTTTTCTTTATGTTTGGCATTCGTGTGAATCAAGGAAGTCAAGTGATTGTCAAAGAAAGCAGGAAAAACAATTTCTTGTGGTGATTAAACATTACTTTTATAAAACGCCTCATGTGACTAAAGAGAAGCTTGATAAACATTATGGTAATTCCCTTCGATTAAAACAGTTTATAAGTGCTTTCAAAATTTTCGGAGTGGTCACATGGGCACAAGTGACGCAAAACGTTCTGGAAGCTCTGTGGAGGTTACGACTCCAGAACTCATTGATGAAATCCATGATATGGTGATGGATGACAGAAGAGTTAAGGTGCGTGAGATAGCTAGTGCTGCGACATCTCGAATGAACGGGTACATAATATTTTGCATAAACATGTGGACATGAGAAAGCTATCCGCAAAGATGGGTTCCGCGATTGCTCACGCTTTACCAAAAACGGAATCGTGTGAAGTGTTGCATGGAAGGTTTGCAGCTGTTCAGGAAGAATCCGCAGGAATTTCAGCGTCGTTTCGTCACTGTGGATGAAACATACTCCTGAGACCAAAGAACAATCTAAACAATGGGTTACCAAGGGAAAATCTGCACCAAAAAAAGCGAAGACCGGTCCTTCGGCAGGAAAAGTTGTGGCGACGGTCTTGTGGGATTCGCGAGGGATAATCCTCGTCTACTATCTGGAACAAGATAAAACTATTACAGGTGCATATTATTCATCGTTATAGGACCGTTTGAAAACCGAGCTACAAAAAAGCAGCCGGCGACTGGGCCAGAAAAAAGTCCTTTCCATCACGACAATGCACTAGCACGCACCTCAGCAGTTGTGGTCGCAAAATGATTGGAAATAGGATTCCAACTCGCTTCACATCCCCATTATTCTCCAGACTTTGCTCCCTCGGACTACTATTTGTTCCCCAATTTGAAGAAATGCCTCTCGGGACGAAGATTTTATTCAATCGAGGAGGTGATTGTACAAACTAATAGCTGTTTTGCAGGCTTGGACAATTCCTATTATTCGGAAGGGATCAACAAATAAAAATGATTTTTCCCAAACACGTTAGTAGTTTTTATTTTCGCACGGACTTTTTAAACGCTCCCCGTAGCCCTCTGACAGGCCACGCTACGCCACGACACTTGGCTTCGCTGAGCTAAAGAGTTCTTCCTAAAGACACTCTCAAAGGGATAATTGATAAAGTTCATATAGTAATAGAAATTTCTTTTATTTCCAAAACGCTTGGCCCCACTTGCAACACGTTCATATGTCACAACGCCTTACATGTAGCATTCTTTTGGACGAATTCGGCGATAACGAGTAGGCGTTCTGTCCTTGTAAGCCAGTGGGACACTCTGATCACCCCGACTGCACGGACTACCTAGGTACATCTCCTGCCAGACGCAAATTTTAAACTTACCCACATACTATGGACTTAGGACCCCGGCGCATTTTCACTCATTACTGTAACATTTCACCAACTCTCGTAAGAGCTCGAGGCTGTTGTGCATCCGCACTTAACAATGATCATGTCCGAAAGGACAGACAACGCAGAGATGGTCAGTGATTCTTTATTCAGTACGGACGCAAACCAGGGAATGGACAAATACCGTGGGCAGGATCACTACGTTATTAGTGTGTGAATAGATTAAAACTTTGCTTCTGACTGTAGGCGTGCTAGGGTGGTGGCGATCACTGTGTCCAGTGGCGTAGTGGTTAGTACATTTAACTGCAAGAATAAGACACCAGGGTTCGATTCCCGCCTGAGACAAATTTTCTACTTTCCCAAATAATTTAATGCAGAGTCTACTGGCAACTAATGTCGGATATTCTTTTGTGTTTTGATTGATAGCATTTATCGTAAAGGATGTACCTGAACGTCTGCAACTAAGTAAAATATAGAGCATGAAAAAGAAATTAACACTTCAATGAAACTCCTTAAGGCGAAGGATGACGTTATTCCAGAATATGATCACATTCCCAAACAAGTCGTACAGCAGTTGAATGGGCAAATATATTGCTGAAATACAGTATTCGCACAGAAAATGTAATTACTTAGCAATTTCCTTTTTTTTTTTTTTTTTTTTTTTTCTTTTTTTTTTTTTTTTTTTTTTTTTTTGAAGCCGAGTTTCAGTATTTGGCGGCGACTGTCGAGATGAAGCATCAGCACTCGCTACTGCCACGCTTCGTCGCTAGGTATTGCTGTTTCTCGTACGTCTCGCCGCCGTCTCTTTCTCATCTGAAGTGTAATAAATTTCCACTGGGAACAACGTAATTTCCTCTGCACTCTCGGCAATAAATTCGTGCCGGATTTTCATAAAGTCGGAAAGGCGTGGTTACTTTCCGAGACACTACAACCAGGCTGCAAAGCAAGACGTATCATAACTAGTGATACACTTAAGTCTCTCGTTGGAAATGAAAAATTAACTCCTCTAAAGCCCCGATTCTAAACTTGTGCAACACCGATGGAAGGCAATAAACGGATTTACCCAGAACCTTGTGCTGTAGACGATGCAGAAACTATGTGGGGAGCACAAAAATGCAGAATCGAAACAATTATATTTGTCCCGTTAAATGAATATTATTTTTTCGAAAGTTGTTCTAAGTTAATATACAAGCTCGTAAACCCGTGAGACTGTTCGCATTACTATGAAACTTGTATTTGCCGTCGGAATGAAGGTTTCAGGGCACGTGGATCCCCTGTTTTAAACGTGCGATTTTACTTCCAAATATTACGTGGTGGCAGATTATAATAAAATTTATTTTACTAATTTCAACGTCAGTTTACCTTTTATGAAACTTAAATAATAATAAATTAGCTACATGTAGGCGACTCCATCCGGAATCTGGTGCAGAGCGACCACATTAAAATTGGAAGAACCAGCTTTGGCCGCATTGAAATCTTTACTTTTTATATACAGTACAGATCGTAAATCAGTTTATGTTTGACATTCTACTTATGTACTGCCTAGTTGATGGTAATATGCAAAGTGCAAGTTTTTGTGGGCCCATAGGGCTCGGATTCATGCACTGAGGATTGTCAGACATTGACCGAAATCGATCTGAATTGTATATAAAAAAAAATAAAGATTTCAATAAGGCCAAAGCTGGTTCTTTCAATTTTAATAATTTATTTGCTGTTAATAATTGAAAAGGTCGATTTTTTCAGTCATGAGAGAATAAGGTAAGAACAGTTGCCGATATTTAGTATCTATTGAACTATCACATATATACTACCGTTAATTCACTTTCTGGAACGTACAATCGAGACTGATTACAAAACTGTAACAGCTTATATTAAGTTGTGAAACATGTTTTACTATATACTTTTTTAAAGTTCATACGTCTGAACACAATAAAATTCAGACCATAGGACAACGTTACACACCAAAAAGATACTCCGCTTTGGAGAGACGTTCGCTGGTATTAGCAGAGGAAGGTGGGAATTAAGTTGGGCGCCGGTTCATCTGAATCAGTGAAACAATAAATCACTTCTGAATACTCGATAGAGCAGAGTACTTGCTGTAATTACACTCCGGCTGAAATTGCAATTTGCGAGGGGGACGTAAAGGTCAGAGTAGACGATCAAACTTATTTGAGGAATTCGCTTTTATCTATCCACTAGTTTTCCGTACACAATCTAACAGGTTTGTCAATTTAACTTACTTCTTCACACTGACGGGAATCGTTACAAATTCTGTCAAAGCGTTCCTAACATTGCCAATGTGTTTGAAAAAGGAGAATACTGCAGGCAGATCCAAGGAATGTTTTAAGATGAGCCAGGACTGTTGCTGTTTTGCTCTTTAGTAACCAGAGTGTTTTGATGCTGTTCTATCCAGGACAAGCCTATCCACCTCAGAATAAATACTGAACCTGCTTACTGCATAACTTCTGGACTCCCTCCACATGTTTTATCGTCACACTTCCCTCCAATACCAAACTGGTGATCTCTAGATGTCTCATAATTTGTCCTATCAATCGATCATTTCTGTTAGTCGAGATATTCCACCGTTATCTTCTCTAACCAGTTCTATCAAGACCCCGCTCCACCCCCCCCCCCCCCTCTTTGGTTACATAACTTGCCAATCTAATCTTCAGCATTCTACTGTTGTGCCAAATTTCAAAAGATTTTATTCACTTCTTCTCTAAAGATTTCGGACAGAAATAGAAAGGAATATAGGCATACACTTGAAACCCTGTTTAACCCATTTCTTCCCAAAAATAGAAATTGTGAAAAAGTGTTATATTTAGTCATCAGGTTCTCTTTAAAATAATTGAAATAACATTACAAATATTACAAATTAGCAGTATGTGTTGTAATTCGCACCACCCATAATGTTGCGCTGTTTCCTAGTAAAAAAGTAGAAAAATTTAGTTTTTGTGATCACATTCTTCTATTTATTCCAACTGTGCAATATTGTCTATTTTATCTTAACTCTGACTTACATTGATGGTATCACTCATGATATATTGAAAAACACTCTGTGTGAAGCTGAACTTGACATTTCTTGTGTATGTAGATCGTCTGGCGTTTGTAAATCTTGCATCTTTTTACGAAGTGTTAAGGTAATTGTGAAACTTTAACACATGTACAGAGAGCTCGTGAATGCCTTTTAACACAAGTGTGGTGAGTTTTGTATAGTAAGTCCATTTCGACTACATTTTGTAAGGCTAAATTTTGTGTTGCGTGTACGCAACACTGGGAAGAAATGGGTTAAGGTTATGTTACACTTGGAATCTGATGATTACATTAATTTCCTCCGAATGATCAGTAATTGTTTAGTTTCACACTAAAAAAAAAAAAAAAGAAATAAAAATAAAAAAATAAGCTGAACAGTGTGTAGATTTTATTTTCTTCTATTCGGCTCTGTAATGACCATTAAATTACAATACCCAGACCCTTTTTAAATTATTTTCTTCTACACTACGATCTCTCTGTTGTCGTAGGATCCTGCGTCGTGTATATCGTATACGCCTCGAAGGATACGACACCCCCACCATTATGGTAAATACCAGCTCAATTTTATGAAAGTTTATCATAGAGTCGCGCGGGTGTGGCGGAGCGCTCTAAGGCGCCTTGCTGCGGAGAGCGTGTCTGCTCCTCGTCGGAAGTTCGAGTACTCCCTCGGGCTCGGGTGTATGTGTCGTCCTTAGCGTAAGTTACTTCGAGTAGTTTGTCAGTCTAGGGACTGATGACCACTGCAGTTTGGTCCCAAAGCTTTACCAACATTTGAACATTGATCATTTATTTAGATA
Source organism: Locusta migratoria (assembly GCA_026315105.1). NCBI lineage: Eukaryota > Metazoa > Arthropoda > Insecta > Orthoptera > Acrididae > Locusta > Locusta migratoria. The sequence goes on from CM048744.1 coordinate 552,882,533, forward strand.
TAGATTAATATATTGTGTAAAAGAGCCAACATCGCTTATTATATTTATGAAGATGATCGATTTCGGAAGATTAAACTGCCATCGCCAGATCTTCCATTTCATGCACCATATCAAAGAGGAAGCCTTTTAAAAATGTACATGTTCAACGTTTTTGAAAGGTTTCCTTTTCGATGTGGAGCATGAAATGGAAGATCCGACGATGGCAGTTCAATTTTCCGAAACCGCTCATCTTCATAAAGATAATAACCGATATTGGCTCTTTTACACAATATACAGCTCTATTTTATTTTATTCTTAATCGCAGTTTTCATAGTTATGTAAACTGACGATACAAAAGATACATTGTAATAAAACTCCCCTTGACTCAACTTATGCGGTGAGAAACGCGCTGCTGCTCCTCGTTGGAGGTGCGAGTCCTCCCTCTGGCATAGGTTTCTGTGTTGTCCTTAGCGTAAGTACCTTCATTTACTCAGCTGCTGCCTCACTCTTGGCGTGCCGCTAACAATCCGCTCGCGTGGTACGGAATGAAGTACCGCTCGTTCGGCACAAGAACATATACAGTCATGACACTTGTTATAAACTGCGACAGCAGCGCTCCAAGCAGCCGTCAAGCTACATTTCTGAATAATATATTGGATCAGTGCGAATAGTAATGTCTATATTGGTTTGTAACATACTTTTTATATAAGGGAACTATGTAGTGCCCTAAAATAGGTAATAACTTTTTTTTAAAACTCCAAATTTCTCCTTATTTAGTTTTCTAAGATCCCTGATAAGTTACGAAACGGTACATTACACGACAGTTTAAGTTACCTTGTAAACTTCAGGCTTTTACTGAATAATTTCATTTTCTGTTAAAAATGTAAATGTTTAGGAAACACCAGATGATTTGTGCTTTGGCAGGTAGACGTCACTTTTCTACTCAGGAACGACACGGCTTCTTCAATACAATTCTAGTAAAATCGCTGAGGGTAGAACTTAGAAAACGAATATAGAGTGCACTATGTACAGTATTTAACGTACCAAATCAACCACTACAGCTATAGCTGAAGATAAAACGTCACAGACATGGCAATAAAACGGCAAAAACAATCAAACTGTTTCGTAACAAAAGAGAAACCATTTTCACAATTGTTGCTACAGCTGAACCACTAACGGCTAGAATCTTCAAAAGATTGGCCTTTTAAGGAAAAGTAATTACACTCAAAAGAATATGGAAGTATAAGAAAGACGAGTAGAGTGTAAAAATGTGACATTCATTAGATTCCATGCCGAACTGATACGCGTCAAAAAATTGCCTGTCAAAGTAAGAACAGACAATAATAGAAATTTATGTTCTCTTATGTTTATTTTCTACTTACTTTCAGCGGAAAAAGGCTGTAAATACACACATATTCGTAAGTATTTGTTCAAGACGAAGTTGTCATTTAACTTTCACTGCTTTTACATTAATTTGCGTATTATGTATGACTCTCGATATTTTACTAATGCTTGTAACACAAAAATTTTACTATACTAATTACTAACACAAGTAATTATAAACAATTGTTACTCCTTCGTCGACTTGCCCACCGCCACGGGCACTGTTGTCTTTGCAACTGTCTATTGGTGACAACTGTCACAGCAGTGCGTTTCGCGACTGTATATGTTAGACAGTATAACAACTATGACTGCATCATCTTCTTCCAGGTCGTTGCTGTTATCGAGTATAAGTTAAAAATTTAGTGGCCACACCTTATTACAGGATGTTGATGATTATGTTTTATTTATATGTTGACAAGCCAACAATTAAGTTGGCTAGTAAATGTGTTTTTAAAAGCTTTTGATAATAATGTTCTAAAGAATGAGATCTAAGATCCGAAGATGGCAGTTGAACTGCCGAAACCGACAATCATAATAAAAAATAAAAAGCTATTTTGGTTCTTGTCTTCAATAACTGTTATGTATTAATTTCTTCTGATGAAACTGTTCTATACCGTTAGACAGTGGCGTAGCTATCATAGGGCTAGGCGGGGCAGTGCCCCGGGGCCCCCGAGATCAAGGGGCCCCTCGGCCTTCGTGAGCGACGATCGAAGAAAGTTACAGTAGATCCTTGGACACTTTTATTTCCCCCCAATTACTTCTGGTAACTGAAGTTCTACTGTATATAATAATTTAGTCGAATGAAGGTTTTCCGACTTTGAACTTTTTGAACCCTGACCAACAAACCTCAAACGCACGAAGTGAAATCCAAAAATTATTGGCACTCCAGAATATAAACATAACAAGGTCTTTTGCTTGTCCGCTAAGACGTGGACCCTGCCATCGTTAGCGTGTTATATCGGTTAAGTCGGAGTTGCCGTGACTGCCACTCTTTGCGAAATAACAGTGAATGGTGCTGAATTACTAGCACAGTGTTTGACAGTAGACAGTGTGACCATATTTGAATATGAAGTCTCTACAATGTATTATTACAGAACGGTATTATTATGGTAACTGAACTGTCTATGTAGTGAATTCCCCAAGGGTGTGCTCCATAATCATAAACCCCAATGAAGAGCTGTAACCAATTGTACTCTGAAATTCGTGCTAGAAGAAGAGAAAATATGGTTACTTTGTCACAATAGTAAATTGTGCATTCGAGTCACTACCCTGTACCCCACTGCCACTATAATAAGCAAAAAAAATGTTCAAATGTTTGTAAAGCTTATGGGACTTAACTACGGGGTCATCAGTCCCTAAACTTACAAACTACTTATGAACTACTTACGAACTAGGACGGCACAAATATCCATGCCCGAGGGGGGATTCGAACCCCCGACCGTAGTGACGGTGCTGACCGTGACTGGAGCGCCTCAGTCACCTCGGCCACCGCGGCCGGCCACTATAATAAGCGAAGATGTCAACTTAGTTTTACTTTTTCCTGGCCAGACATTAATATATACTTCATGAAGCCTGGTAGGGGCACGGCTCAAACCAAAGTATTCCATCAAACAAAATCCGGCAACTTTCTTTTCTGAAACCATTCTACAGGAATAAAAAATGTCTGTAAATCTATCGGACCAAACTGCGTGGTCATCAGTCCGTAGCTTACAAACTACTTAAACCTAGATAAACTAACCTAAGGACAACACACACAGCCGGCCGCGGTGGCCGAGGAGACTAAGGCGCTTCAGTCACGGTCTGCACGACCACTACGGTCGGGGGTTCGAATCCCCCCTCGGGCATGGATATTTGTGCCGTCCAAGTTTGTAAGTAGTTCATAAGTAGTTTGTAAGTTTAGGGACTGATGACCCCGTAGTTAAGTCCCATAGACTTTACAAACATTTGAACATTTGAACAACACACACACCCATGCCCCAGGGAGTACTCGAACATCCACGGCGAGCAACCGCGCGCTCCGCAGCGAGGCGCTTTAGACCGCTCGGCTACTCCACCGCGGCTACACGAATAATTCCCCTATTTTCCTTCTTTGATTGGGCTATCAACGAAATTAGGCTGATTGGTACGGAGCAGTGACCTAACAGCGAGGAGTTTAGCGCCAGTGAGATGTCGGCACTGACAACAGTCTGCCTGCTGTCACCGCCGACTTGACTGTTCCCGGTTTGCTTCGCGGCCGGGGGCCATGTTTTCATGGTTAATTAATACTTCTGCATTGTTTATTTTTTACTAGCTTATGCCTGCCACTTCATTCACCTAGTATGGAGCAACTTCGGAAATTATCCCAAGAGGTCGTTTATCTTTGTCCTACCCAGGTCCAAATCTACCCCTCTGCAAAATTTCATTCAAATCCGTCCAGTAACTTTAGCCTGAAAGCATAACAAACAAACCAACTTTCAAAGTTATAATTATATTTGATAGTACAATTAAATATTATTTGCTATGTGAGACACAATAGTATTTAGGTTTGCCTTATTAAGTAAATTATTATGTCTTCCAGTAAGCGGTAAGGAACTGATGATGTAGTTTTGCATAGTTTTAGTTTAAAGAGGGCCCCAATGTCATTTCTGCCCCGGGGCCCTTGGAGACATAGCTACGCCTCTGCCGTTAGACTACTATTTTATAAGCCGGATTTCATGCGACTAACAAGAAGGCACAATTTTCACATACAGAATGTCATACTTAAGTTATTCATCTCAAATATCTCTGGAGAAACAATAGATATTAAAAAACAATTTTTACGGTCATGAACTTATGAAAGTAAGTACTGAGAGACAGTAAAAATCGCAAACAAATATTTTCTACACGCAACACGCTTTTTTAAACAGATATCGCATATTATTTATTACGCAATCAATACATTGCATCGCATTACGTCAGTTACTTAAGGAAAAAGTATGAAGCAAATTTGACGTTTGAAATAAATGAAGCGCGCAATTAGAGCGTCACGAAACTCAACCGTGAGTCTGGCTAAACGAGCTACATTTATTCCGAATGTTAGTTTTGTGATTTTTCTTTCTATTGATTGCATAAGTAATAATATAAGGTATCCATTTTTTTAAGTTTGTGTTGGAAATAATATTTGATTGCATTTTTTACTGTTTCATATGACATTTTCACAAGGGCTTTCCTGAATTTCTGCTTTATATAGAAGGAGCTAAAAAACGTAAACTGTGTTAACAATGACGTTTACTGTCTTCACCGTTGATAATGATGGATTAGAGACAGTTGTTACGTTACTGAGTTTCTGTTCAATAAACATTCGCTGAACGGATCGTCAAAGTAGATGATGGCAAAACGCGTTTTCAATGCTGTATATAGAAAGATCGTCTGAAGATCAACATTTTTACTAATATATATTGCGTCAAAAGTTAGTGACGTTCTAGTCATTACCTTTTTTTCTGTTTTCGTGCTGTAGCTTGGGTGCTCGTAAACATGAGCGACTTTCTGAGCACCGTCACCGGCCGAGCGGTCCAGGGCTTGGACTGTCTAATCATGGATACAGGTTCGAACCTCCATCATGGCAATTTTTTGTTAAATGTTTTCGGTGTATTAGATAATTCTCTCATACTTGTAATACCTTTTCTTGCCTTATTTTGAAGTAAGGAATCGGGAAATGTGATTAATATTCAATTAAGTGTATTATCTGTTTACAACTGTTTTATTTATGATACACAGTGCAGAAACAATAAAAATAAGAAATAAATAAAATAAAATAAAATGAAGAAGCTCCTAAAGAATATTTAGTAATTGCAGTTACTGGCCGTCTATTCGTCAGCGTTCTCACAGCCAGTAGGGTGAAACTTACTATAAAACAACCAAAAAATCAATATTTTTCACACCACGCGTAACACATGAGTGACATATTTCCACATTCACAGGTTTCCAAGATATAGTTCGTAGAAAACATACCTTATTTATATTGCTGAAGAAAGGTCTAATATGTCAATTTCTATGCGTACCAAGAGTATAAAAGCATATCTTGAAAGACAGGTGCGGTCAACTAATTATGAACCAAGATATGAATTTGAATAGCATCTCCTCTATCCTGAATTTCTCTGTTCTCGTATAATGTGGCATGATTTTGACGTCCTGCGATAAAATTCTTGACTTGTCGAAACAAGTAAGCGTCACAAGGTACACAAAGAAAGTTCAGTTGAGCATCATCATCGACAAAAGTCGTGTCGAAGCACGTCATGTCGATTTCGCCACCCCATGTATCCAGTATGAAACAAAATTTATTTTTCTGTACATAAAGTTGCAGAACATGATCCAAATATAATTGATACAGTTCGGCGTCAGCTTTCCAGATTTTAACCACGTGTCGAAAACATTCCCAAATTCTCTCTGAAGATCCTCAGCTTTTTGGGAGACACTTGGTCCAAATTTTACATTGGGTTCTTGCAGACACAAGAACATTGTGGGTAGCAGTTTGCAGTGATAGAACACTGTGCAGTGTACTAGTATGTTCTCACTACCAACTGCAACTAACGTGGTCTTCTTACCTCGTGTACTGTGCATAGTGTGACAAATTTTTGTGTTTGGTTGATTTTATGATAAGTTTCACCCCACTGGCTGTGAGTCCGCTGAGGAATGACGCCAGTATTTGGAATTAAGTAATAATATATAGAAGTTTTTTATTTTATTTCTTATTTTTTATTCTTTACTACTGTGTCTCACAAAGAAAACAGCTGTAAACAGATAATACATTAAATTCAACATTACGCAGACTTTCCGATGCTCTATTTGAAAATAAGGCAATAAAAGCTATTACAAATAGATAATATTATGAAATACATCAAGAAATTAACAAAAAATTGCCATCATGGAGGTTCGAACCTGGATCCACGGTTTGACAATCAAGTCCTGGGTCGCTCAACCGGTGACGGCACTCGGAAAGTCGCTATGTTTACGAGTACCAAAGCTACATTATGAAAATACAAAAACATTAATTACTCGAACGTCATTAACTGTTGATCCCATGCGACCTTTCTATCGGTACTCACCAATAAGAATTGGGCAATACATAACTCAGGGTAGTTAAAGGTTTATGGCTCGTTGTCTCTGTTCATAGGGGTGAGTTATGTATGTCAGCTTCTATGCCCTAAACATCTACTCAAACTGTTTAAATAAGATCAATAATTAATCTGTAGTTTAGACAGTCTATCAATCTGTAGATGGTGACGCGAAAAAATATATTTAAATAAACTTAAATTAAATCTCTTAATAACCAACAAAATGGATTCCGAGAAATGTTTAGAAGAGATTTACTTACGAAGTAATTTTTCTATAAATGTAGTTCATTACTCTTTTTGGACATGAAAATGCGGAGGTGGTCCTACTTTATACATCGGTAAATAACTGAATCTTTCTCCTACTACTGTTAATGAGAGGCGCAATAAGTATCACACACACTTGAGAGTAAAAGTTCCAAATTATCACTCGTAAATTAATGAAGTCCATTGAACATTGCAGTTCCAAATTAATCCGCGATTAATTACAGTATTTGTTATAAAACACAGTTTGTCATCACACGATTGCTGAATTATCACAGTTCCACAGCCCTACTACCGTCCATAGTTTACAGCGACTTAAGTTCTGCAGTCGCAGTCCCGTAAATTATCTAAGTCCACACATGCCTATCTCTTCAAATCACAAGTTAGTAGCGCGGCTTCAGACCGCCCAGCGTCACAACCTTTCACCACCATGTCCAAGTTACGAGCCCCTTCCCAAGCGTTCGAAAGCGTGCTATACCTAATCCAAAAATTTGTATTCTTCCGCGCATCCTAACGCCTCATCTTTAAAATACAGTTTCACTTCCAAAGTATTGTACATTTGAATATCACAGGACAAAATGCTTTGAACACCTCCCTACAAAGGTTGTTTACATTTAACAATCAAATACATATTTAACAATACTGAAATCGGTTAAAACAAGCTCTTTGCTCAGGTAGCTATTAAGCGTGACGTCTCACTGTTCAAATATACTACCGCCGTCGAAATATAGTTACACAATTAGTATTTAATTTATCAAGGCTTTTTATGCAAATATATTCAGTTCTTGTCCACAAATACGTATGATTGTTTATGCATAAATTATCTGCTGCATATTTATTATTTTTAATCGGCCGTGAGATATTTAAGTGGCAGTCTGTAGACATAAAACGAACGTTACTAAGAATAATATTAAATATAATAAAATACATATATATAAATGTAATGCACTTTGCTGGGTTCATGTTTTGTGTTTCTGTGGTGGAATCTATGAGACAAGAATATTACTACCTCAACGAAAAACAGAACAAGAGAGTAAAACCAAGTTCATTGGTGCGTCTTTTACGATAGGTAGCGTGATGCAATACTATCCATTTGCTTCTTAAACTGCTACTGATAAACACTACGTACCAATAATTGTAAATATAAGTCATATAATATTATTATTATAGCACTGAATTTTATCGGTTTTTTTATGTGTAAGGGATATTGAAATTGTACTTACGGTGTTTGATTCTCCCAAGTCTCCTGAATGCATTCATATAATTATATTTGCCGTATGATGATTTCCTGATTTTATATGGATTTTTAGAATAATGTGTGCGGCTATATTATTTTTCAGTTGCAATCTGTAATAGCCGCCCTCGCTCATCCAAGACCGCCGTTTCCTGTTTCCGATCAGATTTGGGTAGGGTTTCCCTAACGACCTGTATTCCATTCACTAGATCCAAACTGCCAGCCGGCCGGCTGGGAAACCCAAAAGCCAGACAAAACCCGCCGTTCACTTGCAAACAATCTGCTTCCCCCTGTGTCTGTAATGTCACAGCCATATATTTTAGTAAAAAAAAATGCTCGTCTTCAGACGAATTTTCCATGTTTAGAACTGATTTTCCACCATCAAATTTGACCTTAATTTATTCAGAAGCTACTGTCCAACAAAAGAGCCAAAACAGTATCTCTTTAATTTCAATATAGAACGACATCTACATCTACATGGGATACTCTGCAAATCACATTTAAGTGCCTGGCAGAGGATTCATTAACCACTTTCATAACCTTTCTCTACAGTGACATTCTCTATTAGCGCGCGGGAAGAAAGAACACACAGTTCTTTTAATGATTTGCACCTCAAATCGTGCAAAATTTCTGTGACACTCTCCCCCTCTATAACGCGATAAAACAAAACGAGTTGCACTTCTCTGAACCTTCTCAATGCCCACCTGTGTTTAATTTGTTGCATGCCGTTTTTCTATGAAGCGGGAGTTATTTTCAGAGTAATAGGCTAATTGTGATTACTGCAGAGATAGTCACGTAATGGCTGGAATTCCTGTTTGATATCGAGGCGGGTAGGCGACGTTTCGCAGCGCTGTGTAGTACGGTACGCAAGCTGGCTTTCAGGCCAGGGTGTCTCCAGTAATCGCGTGAGTACTGCTTCATTAACCTAATGGTGTAGGATGGCGAGCGCACTAATCTAACGTCAACTATTCTGCGTGAGGAACACAAGCCCACTGTCAAGAGCTCAGCAAACACTGTTACTGCGCCACTGTGCGGCCTAACCGAAACACTACCCAAATAGCAATATCGCTATGTTTTCGCCGTTGTAACCTCCCTATCTACATGCAAACAGGAGGCACGTTCTTTGTCTGACGTGTGTCAATTAAATCCCAATATCGGTGTAAAAGGCTAACTCACATTATAGCAATAACGTTATTAGCAGGACTGAGAAATACATACCGGGTAATCAGGAGGATTCTCTTTACTGTCATATCTCATACATCGATGAAGAACGAGGAAATGACAATGATAATATCATATCACAATTTCAGGGGTTTTGACAACAATTGGACCTTGAGCGGTCAGGTATACAAACCGCGGAATCGTGGTGTGTAATGACTTGATATTTTCCATTCTCCTCCAACTCCGTACAACAAAGGCCTACAGACGCCTTTTGTTGCATGTACCGATAGCCTAGGTTTCAAAGCCATATAAAGTGGCACTCCAGGCAATGGTCTTAATATAAAAGCTGAGAAGTAAATTGTAGTCTCGAGTACATAATCTATATTTTATTCGCTGTTTGGTGTCGTTTCGGTATACAATACTACACAGCCCTACTTTACTGCAGCATACTATCTTGTAATATAATTTACGGCCTGTACAGTTCGTTTTCCTTAATAATTACTCAGTGGGTAATTATGAACGCTGACGTGATGGTTGTCGGGCACTATGGCCATAGCAAGGTTACATATGTGCAAAAAAGTGTTCACATAGAACTCAATTGTTTTTAATGCTCATTTCGGGTCAAAACAATCGTTTTCAGATATGCAATTGATGTATTGTACAGTTAAAGTTTCAGACTTTTCTTAAGCTTGCCTTTGAGGAGCTATTATTTAATAAGACCGCAACATCGTTGAGACGTATATTCATAAAATGTTCAAATAGCTGTACGTTTTATAATGTAGTATCACTCCACCTGAGAGCGAGAAGCTCAAAATATTGGTGAATTTCTCGCCTTCGGTTGGCTGGTAGTAACAGATATTGTTGTTGTTGTACAATATAGAGCGTGGCTCTCTAGCAGGTTTTTACTAGCATCGGTGGTGACGTATTATAAATCTAAAATCTTTTCCATCTCTGTAGCGTCCTATATTGTTAATACATAAATGGTTCATTATAAGCAACTGACATTTCCTAACTACGTAATTATATTTCCTAACTAGTTTTTATTTTTTAAGTATTCAAAGCTCTAACTTTATTATTACTTTGTTACAACAGTAAAACTCAAATACTTTCTTACGGTGAACGAGAGTCATTTTCAAAATAAGAACCAGTGTGTAATGGAGTAGGAGAAACTTTATTTATTAAGATAAATTATATCACAAACTAAAATATGCACGTTTTTCACTTTTCATCTTGATCACTAAGAACATTTAAACATTGTCAAGTCGTGGCACCAGCATCGAAGAAATCTGCCGCCTCATCGTCACATTTCTTGTAATGACGTAATCAGTAACACTGTAATAAATAAACTACTGATGTTTCAAACTGTAGTAATTTCTGATTCAGCTCGTCAGCAGTGAAGCACCTGTTTTAGCGAATTGCCTCATCAGCTTCTTCTGTCGTCATTCGTAAGACCAGTGCGTCCGGTTCAGATTAGGCGCTTCATTGTTGACGGGCTGTATTACAAGTGTCTGCAAGTTCAAGAACAGTAGTTTATCACAATGTCACTGACAAAGTCCTCTGCAAAAAGATGTGACGGTCAGGCGGGATCCAAAACCTAGTGGTACGACTTTACAAATGATGATTATGTTAGAAAGTGAAAAAAAATGTGATATAATTTACATTCAAAAATTAAGTTTCTTTTACTCCATTATGAAAGGACATGTCAACGCTTTTCTGAGAATATCCTGGGTTGGAACGTCACTGATAGCCTTAGTTAAAAAAAAAGGTAAAGCAGTCAACAATCCGAAGATTGGTTTGTACACCACAGTGCTTTACTAGGCATGGTCCTGTTTGGAGGTGGTATGCCGTTGCCTTCCTCCGATCTTCGAACTGACTTACCCAGCCAGTTATAGGGGGACCTACAGTTTAACGTGGGTTCCGAACCACGGTGCTACTCGGTATTTTTCACGTGAGCAACACTGCCAGAGGTGAAAGAAGTGGAAAGTGACAGATAAAAATCCTAGGACATAGCGGGGATCGAACCCGCGAGCTTTGGATTTGTAGTCTGGCACTCTACCACTGTGCAACCGAGGCGCGTTACAACTAAAGTTTACTGCTGGTCAAAAGCGAAAGTCAGTTAAAACTAGTTTTAACTAGACAAAACGCGTTTTGACGAAGTGGATCAGTATAAACTAGTTTTAATTAGTAAGAACGCGTTCTAACTAAAAACTGAAACACATATATACCCGAGAAATACCGGGTTTAGCCAACACCACCTGGGAGACAAGGCCTCACACTTAGAGGCCGCGGCAGCCTGCTCACTGGCTAGCCCCTGTGACAAGTACACCGCTGCACAGCGGCCGGTCAGTCAGAGGCGGTCGCGGTCTGTAAGTGTGACGTAGGCACGGCCAGTTGTGAGGCCTTGTCTTCTAGGTGGTGTTGGTTCAGCAGCTAGTATATATATATATATATTGTGGTGTTGATTTGAAATATTACGGAGTAAATTGGAGTGAATCATGAAAGAAAAAAGGGTGAAAGGGGATTCCAGGAAAAATGGTTGAAGATCAGAAAAAAGGGGAGAAAGTGCGCAGCTAAAGATCGTAACCGTGGCTATGAGATAGACTTGCGCATAATAGTTCGCGATCGGGAGCACTCACTTTAGTTCGCGGCTCTGTCGCGAACTAGTTCGTTCTTTTAGTTCGTAAGCTCCCAGTGACGGCTGAGCGGCGTGATCTGCGTATGCAGGTGGAGGGAGAAGTTCCCCCACCTAGCTGTTTCATGCGCTTGCTGCTTGAGCCGCTAACGATATCACGCAAACCAAAAGAAACAGTTTGTGGATAATTTCTCGCGTTTAAGTATAGAGTTATCTCTATATCTTGGCATTATGAAATTTATTAGTCAGATATGACAGAGTGCAGAATAGTTCAAAGCAGAAATTTTGTAGCACTGAACTATGTAATCTAGCATCAGACGCTAACCTCGAAATGGCTCTCATCAGCAGAAGGCAAACACGTGATTTTTAATTCTGTTCGCGACGCATAGTTTAGTTCGCGACTTATCGCGCATCTTTTAGTTCGCGACCTATCGCGCATCTTTTAGTTCGCGACCTATCGGGCATCTTTTAGTTCGCGACCTATCGCGCAGCTTTTAGTTCGCGACCTCTCATGCAGCTTTTAGTTCGCGACCTATCGCGCAGCTTTTAGTTCGTGACCTATCGCGCAACTTTTAGTTCGCAACCTATCATGCATATTTTAGTTCCCGACCTATCATGCATATTTTAGTTCACGACCTATCGCGCATATTTTAGTTCGCGACCTATCGCGCATATCTTAGTTCGCGCACAGCTTTTGGTTCGCGACGTATCGCGCAGCTTTTAGTTCGCGACCTATCACGCATATTTTAATTCGCGACCTATCGCGCATATTTTAGTTCGCGACCTATCATGCATATTTTAGTTCTCGACCTATCGCACATCTTTTATTTCGCGACCTATGGCGCAGCTTTTAGTTCGCGACCTATCACGATATTTTAATTCGCGACCTATCGCGCATATTTTAGTTCGCGACCTATCGCGCATATTTTAGTTCGCGACCTATCGCGCAGCTTTTAGTTCGCGACCTATCGCGCATATTTTAGTTCGCGACCTGTCGCGCATTTTTTAGTTCGCGACCTATGGCTCAGCTTTTAGTTCGCGACCTATCACGATATTTTAGTTCGCGACCTATCACGATATTTTAGTTCGCGATCTATCGCGCATATTTTAGTTCGCGACCTATCGCGCATATCTTAGTTCGCGCGCAGCTTTTGGTTCGCGACGTATCGCGCAGCTTTTAGTTCGCGACCTATCACGATATTTTAATTCGCGACCTATCGCGCATATTTTAGTTCGCGACCTATCATGCATATTTTAGTTCGCGACCTATCGCGCATCTTTTATTTCGCGACCTATGGCGCAGCTTTTAGTTCGCGACCTATCACGATATTTTAATTCGCGACCTATCGCGCATATTTTAGTTCGCGACCTATCATGCATATTTTAGTTCGCGACCTATCGCGCATCTTTTATTTCGCGACCTATGGCGCAGCTTTTAATTCGCGACCTATCACGATATTTTAATTCGCGACCTATCGCGCATATTTTAGTTCGCGACCTATCGCGCATATTTTAGTTCGCGACCTATCGCGCAGCTTTTAGTTCGCGACCTATCGCGCATATTTTAGTTCGCGACCTGTCGCGCATTTTTTAGTTCGCGACCTATGGCTCAGCTTTTAGTTCGCGACCTATCACGATATTTTAGTTCGCGATCTATCGCGCATATTTTAGTTCGCGACCTATCGCGCATATTTTAGTTCGCGACCGGTAGCTCTCCTTTTAGTTCGCAGCTCGGCCGCGAAGTAGGTCGCTCTTTTTAGTTCGTCCGCTCATTTTGGCTTTTGCTACCGCTACTAAAACTACAGCTGAGCTGCGTCTCAGCTCGTACTGACGGTAACTGACAGAAGGGAATCACGCGATTTTGCGCGCTGTCGCGTCTTCTCGCTGTCACCCGCTAGTCTTCGGAACAGGAGCGGACGAACTAAGAGGCGAGGGATCTGCGAACTAGTTCGCGTAGTTGGCCTGTGGGAGCGCTCTTCCTAACTAGTTGGTTCGCGAACTGCACGAGACTACTATGAGAGCGGTGTGTGTGTGCGCAGGGTACCTGGAGCAGGGTCTGATGGTGCGGGACGCGCGGCAGCTGCGGCGGCACTACGTGGAGACGGGGCGCTGGCGGCTGGACCTGCTGAGCCTGCTGCCCACCGACCTGGCCTACCTGTGGTGGCCGCCCGGCTCCTGCCACGTGCGCGTGCCCTGCCCCGTCATCGTGCGCGCCAACCGCCTGCTGCGCCTGCCGCGCATGAACCAGTTCTTCGACCGCACCGAGACCAAGACCGGCTACCCCAACGCCTTCCGGATCTGCAAGGTAAGCCACTATTACTATTCACCTCACTAAATAGTTACAAACTGAGCGCCCGGATTCCAGACAGTCACCTCACGCGGACAGCGGCTAGCCTCCGGCGCAAACGAGTGATGTGCTGAATGCAAACGTAGGCTTCCGCGGCAGTTGTCACTATCAATAAAATTCTTTTGGGTATGACACCGCGTCGTCAGACACAGACCCTGATGAAGGCCGCCATGCAACAGTGGCCGAAACGTCGGTACAGTTTATAAAATGACGACGCGGTGTCATACCCGGAAGAATTTTATTGAGAGTGATGTCCTGTTAACCCTTTCCCTCCCAGTGTTGCCATACGCCAACGTCATTTTTGTCTGTTCCTCTTGCACAACTTAGCGAAGATTGTAAACAACACTGTAGAATTCCAAAATTCTGGAAACATTCCTTAGGCTGTGGCTAAGCCATGTCTCCACTATATCCTTCCTTCCAGGAGTGCTAGTCTTGCAAGGTTCGCAGGAGAGCTTCTGTGAAGTTTCGAAAGTAGGAGGCGAGGTACTGGCGGAAGTAAAGTTGTGGGGCGGCATCGTGAATCGTGTCGGGGTAGCTCAGTCGTAGAGCGCTTGCCCGCGAAAGGCAAAGATCGCAGGTTCGAGTCCCGGTTCCGGCACACAATTTTAATCTGCCAGGAAGTCTCATATCAGCGCACACTCCGCTGCAGAGTGAAAGTTTCATTCTGCAAACATCCCTTATGCTGTGGCTAAGCCATGTCTCCACTATATCCTTCCTTCCAGGAGTGCTAGTCTTGCAAGGTTCGCAGGAGAGCTTCTGTGAAGTTTCGAAAGTAGGAGGCGAGGTACTGACGGAAGTAAAGTTGTGGGGCGGCATCGTGAATCGTGTCGGGGTAGCTCAGTCGGTAGAGCGCTTGCCCGCGAAAGGCAAAGGTCCTAGGTTCGAGTCCCGGTTCCGGCACACAATTTTAATCTGCCAGGAAGTTTCAACACTGTAGAACTTTCAAATATTCATTCTGATTAGATTGTCTACCATAGCTCTGAGGAAACAAGGAGCATTAGGGTACAATACGTTGCAAAATATGTATTCTAGCTTTATGTCTAAGTTGGACTACATGCAGAAACACGTTCGAATAATTGTATCAAGTAAAGGAAACATAGTAATTCGAAAATTTCATTACTAAATTTTTGTCAAAAGTCTGAATTAGTAGTAAAAAATATGAAAATGTTATTAGTAACGATAAAGGAAACAAATCCCGTTCAATAAAGTGGAGTCATCCCAATATCTCTAAAAAAAGTGATCAACAATTCAGTCAAATATACATTTTTCTAATCATTATCTATAGAAATATGGAAAGAAAATTTTTTGTTCATCAATAAAATTTGGTGTTGAAAGAGTTAACAATGGTATGTAGGTTACACACCCTCGCCGACAGTAAGACTGTCAATCACAAATTTGACAATTTTAATATGGTATTCTGGAATAATGGCTAAGTGATCTCTCTTTCCAACACCATTTTTAAAATGTTATTTATTTATTTTGTTAATTTTAAAGTCTCGTAGAGCACACCTGCGTCAGAGCAACAGCTTACGCCCTGTTTGGCCATAATCATTTACAATAAAATGGTGAAAGTGATGGACATGGAGTTACAAATAAGAGATTTAACAATGTACTGTATGTGGAAGTTGGAGAGTATAAAACCATAGAAGCAGAGATAAGAAACCGTTTAGTCTTCTTTAAAACTGCCAAAGTGACGAAAAACCATGAAGGTGTGTTCAAATGTTCAAATGTTTGTTAAGCTTATGGGACTTAACTACGGGGTCATCAGTCCCTAAACTTACAAACTACTTATGAACTACTTACAAACTAGGACGGCACAAATATCCATGCCCGAGGGGGGATTCGAACCCCCGACCGTAGGGGCCGTGCAGACCGTGACTGAAGCGCCTCAGTCCCCTCGACCATGAAGGGTGATGACACAAACACAGAACACGAAGACGGAGACAGAAACATTAATAAAACACACAGGCAACACTTGTTCTGCTGGTGATGGCGGTTATAAACGATAAAATAACACAGTAGGGACGGAGCACTTCACAACACACACAATGCACTGTTAATATTTCAGTACTCGGGACCCGAGGGAATAGCAAGAGTGGTAGAAGCGCGGAAGGCGAGGGGCAGGGAGGGGAAAGCAGGAATGTGAGCTCAAGGAGAGGGGGGGGGGAGGGACGAGAAACCAAATGTGGTCTAAACCGCCTTGCTGTAGAGCGCGCGGTTATTTGCCTTTTGAGGCTCGAGTTCTCCCTTCG
Source organism: Locusta migratoria (assembly GCA_026315105.1). Taxonomy (NCBI): domain Eukaryota; kingdom Metazoa; phylum Arthropoda; class Insecta; order Orthoptera; family Acrididae; genus Locusta; species Locusta migratoria. Next base: position 552,898,854 of record CM048744.1, read on the forward strand.
GCTTGAGTGTGTGTGTTGTCCTTAGCATGAGTTATTTTAAGTAGTTTGTAACCCTAGAGACTGTAATCTGCAGCAGTGAAGTCCCTTAGATTTCCAAACATTTGAACATATCGATTTGAAGCCAAGTGCGGGAAGGGAGAAGGAGATCGGGAGAGGTGGCACTGTATTTACAGGGGAGGGAGAGAGAGGATTAGACTGTTAGGTGGGATAAGTGTCGGAACGGAGGGCGTCATCCCGAAGGGGGAGGTGCGGATGTCACCCTGAGAAAGGCCGTTGATTGTGAGGAGCTGAAAGGAAGGAGGGTTCCATTGGTGAAGTCACGGCAGAGGCCCAGTGTAACTGAAGATAAACCAGTGGAATGCGGAAATTTTCCTTGGAAGGGAATCAGATATGGTAAACGAGGAGGAGAGAGTGACACTCGAGGATCTGAAGGGATTTCTACTAGGTGGGGGAGGCGGACACCCAGATGGGGTGGAAGCTACTCAATACCGGCTGTAGCACTAGCAGAAACTAATAACCAGCTGGATTATCTGCGAAATAATTACTATTACTATTACTTAAGACTTAAATTGGAAAGAACACGTAGATAATGTCGTGGGAAAGGCCAACCAGAGACTTCGTTTTATTGGCAGAACTCTTAAAAGATGTAACAGAACTACAAAACAAACTGCACACACTACGCTTGTCCGTCCTTTTTTGGAGTATTGCTGCCCAGTGTGGGTTCCTTGTCAGGTGGGTTTGACGGAGGACATCGAAAGAGTCCAGAGAAGGGCAGCTCGTTTCGTATTGTCGCGTTACAGAGGAGACAGCGTTACGGAAATGTTACAGGATCTGGGATGGGAATCATTACAACAACGGCGCTTTTCGTTGCGGCGTGGGCTACTTACGAAACCAATCGCCAACACTCTCCTCCGAATGCGAAAATATATTGTTGACTCTCACTTACATAGGTAGAAATGACCATCCGAATAAAATACGAGAAATCAGAGCTCGAACGGAGGGATTAAGGTGTTCTTTCTTTCCGCGCGCTATTCGAGAATGGAATGGGAGATAAATAGTATAATGGTGGTTCGATGAACCCTCTGCCAGGCACTTAAATGTGATTTGCAGAGTATCCCATGTAGATGTAGAAGGACGTATTCTATGGAAACACTCCATAACAGTTGTGCCTACCAGCCCCATACGTGGAGCTGCCCCGGGCGGCAACTAGCAGAGTGGCGTCAAATGATCACCAAAACAAGCTGTGACGTCGGTGAGGCAGCGCACCACTATCAAATTTCTAGCTCGATTGGGAAATGTACATCAGCCACTGCCGCCCACCAAACGAAACATGGCCACTGCTTCCCAGTGTCAATGACGAACTCTGGAAATCTTGCCTCTATTGCTTGCCCTGCCATAGGATATGACGTGCCGGTATTTTATTTCAGATGGTGAGTAGTGTCGAACGTGGGTATCGAGAAGACTAAAATCTCACGAGACTGCATCACTTTTACAAGTCAGAAGGTGCATAATAAGAACTGGGTATCTGCACTTACCAAGGTAGATCGTGGAATCGATCTCACCGTTTTGCCTTAAACTGTGTGAGAAGAGGAATATAGATTACCCTTTCAAATTTCTAAAATATCTCACCTGAGTGGGCCCTAGGAAAAGACAAGCATCTCCATTACATCACAAACGTATTGTAAGCCAGTCTGTGGACGATTTACATGTAATATATCTGATGATGGCGCAGTGTAGCAGGTAAATGAATATATTTTTCGGTCCAGGTTCGATTCCCATTATTTTGTAATTTTTTTTTAAATTTTATTTCTTACGATGTTATAAAATTTTAACATACATTAAGATTTCACTACCAGTCAACTACTGCTACAAAAACATCGACACTTATCGTCAAGAGAAGATACAAATTAATCTAAATTACATGCCATCAATTCCTTGCTCCTTTTTTTTCCTCATTGTTTCGGTATGCTTAGTATCATCAAAATTGAGATAGGAAACATCTTCATTTTAAAACTTGAAGGAATGGTACTTTAAAGTTAAGCACATGTTCTTGCTCAAAAATATGCTTTCATTAAATTTGCATGGTGTGAACATAATTTTTTGACGATTAATAAATTAAATATTAGAATATTCGAAAATAGTAGTTTTATTAAATACTTCATCAAATTATAAATATTACACTGATGAAAACATTTAGGGGATCAGTTGAGATATCTGGTTCTGAAGTAATACTAATTAAATTTGATTCTTTTGATGAACGAGTTTGTCAACCACTGGTTTAGATAAATGGAATACCGACTGTAGGTAACTGTCGAAATCGTGGCGCTTGATGAGCACATCGGACAAAAAATTAATCGCCTGTAATTACGAGCATCACATAATACCGACCACTTCCATCCCTGGACTAGTTAGCCGCTTGAAATCGTTTTACTTCATCATTCAGAAGAAGTGTAACACGTCTGCTATATTCGAAAGTACTGTACAATAAATTTCGTTATTATTTGGTAAGAAGGAATCGGAGCAAAGCATTTATGATATTAAAACAATATCCTAGTGTAAATGTTTGAAGTAGCCCCGAAAGCTGTTCACACTTGTTCAGCATACGTCGCTTGCCAGTGCAGTGAACAAAAGAAAAACTGCTGACTCTGAAGGGAGCGGTTAGCCGGCTCGTTTCCTCTGCGACAAAACCAGTTCACGCAAGGACGGAGTCAAATCCTCTGGCAGCCGGCTGAGATTTATTGTTTCCACAGCCGCCCGCGCCTCCAGATTGCTATTTTCTTGAGAGAGGCGGATGAGCAATTACGGTGACTCGTGATTAAAATTCTCCTTCTGGGGAGGGCTGAGGCAGCTGCCGCAGCGGCGGAGGGGCGCGGAGGTCTGCAGAACCGCCATCCACTGCTCACTCTATACAACGCACACTTCTGTGACCAGTGTCTACTCACTACTAGCAATACCATTAGTCACCTATGAGACACCTGGTCACACACATTATTCTTTTCTTTGCCTTTCTTTATTACACTGAACAGTCAAAGAAACTGGTACACCCGTCTAATATCGTGTAGGGCCCCTGCGAGCACACATGTCACAACACGACGTGGCATGGACTCGACTAATGTCTGAAGTAGTGCTTGATGGAATTGACAACATACATTCTGCAAAACTGTATATAAATCCGCAGGAGTACCAGGGTGTGGACATCTTTTCTGAACAGCATGTTACAAGGCACCCCAGATATGCTCAATAATGTTCATGCCTAGTGTGTTTGGTGGCCAGCTAATAATAATAATATCGTGTGGGTCATTGGCCTGGTGCTAGTCTTTCAATTGGACGCCACTTCGGCGACTTGCATGTCCTTAGCCTACCCCAGTTATCCAACCGGGGAAAGGGGACCTACAGCTTAACTTGGAATCCGAACCACGTGTCTGGCGACTCCTCGCATCATTGAGAGGTGAAGGATGGGTTAAAGTGCAGACTGAAAAAATCCGAGGTCCGATCGGGTTTCGAACCCGCGACCCTTCGGTTTCCTATCGAGAACTTTACCCCAAGACCAACAGGCCCGACGGTGCCCAGCTGAGGTGGGAATTCTGGACGTGTGGGGTGTCGCATTGTTTTCCTGGAATCATCCAAGTGCGTCACAATGCACAATTGACACAATGCATACGTCTCACCTGTCAGAGTCGTATTTAGACGTGTCAGGGGTCCTGTACCACTCCAACTACACATGTCCCACGCCATTCGAGAGCCTCAACCAGTTTGAACAGTCATCTGTTGACATGCTGGGTCCATAGATTCATGTGATTGTATGGATATCCGTACACATCCATCCATTCCAAACAATCTGAAACGAGACTCGTCAGATCAGACAACATGTTTCCAGTCTCAACAGTCCAATATCAGTGTTGACGTGCACAGCCGAGGCGTAAAGCTCTCCATGTGTAGTCAGCGAGAGTACACGAGTGGGCCTTCGGCGCAGAAAGTCCGTGCCGATGAATGGTTCGCACACTGACACATGTTGACAGCCCAGCATTGATATCCACAGCAATTTTTGTTGGTCCCGTTCTTGCAGGATCTTTTTCCAGCCACAGCGGTGTTAGAGATTTTATGTTAAACCAGATTCCCGATATTCATGATGCCCTCTTGAAATGATCGTTCGGAAAATTCCCCACCTCATCTGTACCTCTGAGATGCTGTTCCCATCTCTACTGCGCCGACTATAACACCACGTTCACACTCACTTAAATCGCGATAGCCTGCCATTGTAGCAGCAGTAACCGACCTAACGCCTGTGTCAAACACCTGTTGTCTTATATATGCGCTGAAGGCGAAGCAGCGTCCTTTCAGTACATTTCTTCTCCTTATCTATTCATTGTAAAACAATATAGAGGATAGTAAAGAGTTATCGACATCCATCGATAGTAAACTACCTTACGAATACTACGAGAACAACTTCCATTAATCTCCTTCCGTTTTCCACTCGTTAAGGTAAACCTTGTTGAAACCTGTAATTTCTTTGATTTTCTTGTCATAATTTTTTCGCGAAACATATGTGCTAAACAGCCATATTTTCATTGCTTGTGAACTGCTAACAGTCCTTCATTAATTTTGTAAAATGCAGACAGCGATAAACTGCAGGTATGTGAAATACGACCGCGGCGGACTGACCGAGCGTATTGAGGCGCTATATTCCTATGCGCGAGGCCGTTCCCCGTCGGGGATTCGAATCCTCCTTCGGGCATGGTTTTTTGTGTTGTCTTTAGTATCACTTAGTGTATAAGTAGATTGTAAGTTTAGGGACTAATGACCCCGCAGCTGATTGTCCTCAAATGTTCAAATGTTTGTAAATCTATCGGACCAAATTGCGTGGTCATCAGTCCGTAGCTTACAAACTACTTGAATTAAGGTAAACTAACCTACGGACAAACATACACACCCATGCCCCAGGGAGGACTCGAACCTCCACGGGGAGCAACCGCGCGCTCCGCAGCGAGACGCTTTAGACCGCGCGGCTACTCCACCGCGGCAGCTGATTGTCTCCCATATTCGCTATCGAAACTGGGACTCACTTGAATAACAATACAGCTGAAACATCAATCAACAAACATATATCTGACAAACATCTAATAGTCAAACCAACTCAATCTATATCGACGTAGTTGTCGCCTTTCTATTCTACGGTCTTCCTCAGTCTGGGGGCAAAAACTTGAAAGTATATACTGTACCATTTTAACTCTTTTTTTATTTCAATAATAAACTTCTTAGTATTACACAAAGCCTCTTTTGTATTTTTTGCCACAGAAGGTTGTTAAACATCGCCGTAACAATTACATTTTCACGTTTTCGCGGTGCAATGACTGTTGAATTCCGTGCCGCGCGGGAGAAGCCGAGCGGTCTGGAGCGCCATGTTGCGGATCGCGTGTTCTCCCGCGTCGGACTTTCGAATCCTCCCTCGGGTAAGGATGTGTGTCTTGTCCTTAGGTTAGTTTAACTTAGTTTACGAAGTTTGTAAACTAGGGACTAATAATAATCCAGGAGTTAAGTCCCATAGCTTTACAAACATTTGAACATGGCGGTTTGCTGCGGAGTGCGCGTTTGATCGTCGTCGGAGGTTCGAGCCCTCACTAAGACATGGGTGTGTATGCGTTGTCCTTAGCGAGGATTAACTTAGCGTAAGTGGTTTGTAAGCGTAGGGACTAATAAGTAAAGGAGTTAAGTCCCATAGATATACAAACATATGAACATTATTTGAATTTCGTGTATGACGCCGCATAATTTTCACTTCTAATATTTCGGCTGTGTACCTTTCAGCCGTCTTCAGAGTGCTCTGTCCGTCGTTTTGAAGTTCGCATATGCAGGAATAATGTCTGTGGCTATGCGGTCGATCCGCGCTGGGATATTGATGCATTATTGTTAGTTGTACTGTGGCAACGTCTTTCTAAGTTTATTAAAGAAAGCGCCGGATCTCATGATTGTTCAAAAAATTAATTGTTCACTTAATTATATTTGACGCCAACCGAACTTCAGTTGCTTTCTTCACTGCTGAGCCCCATATGAATGAATTTCAAGCTGTGATATAGGCGTCTTCATATATCATAGAGTGGCAATTGTCAGTACAGTACTCTGACACGTGCCGTGTCATGTGCATCTTACATAGACTGTAAGTATGGTCTGTCAACTGCATAAAGAGTCACAGTCACAAGGGACCTTGTGAACCCCAGTCTTCCAAAGCATCAGATCATCTTAAATGAAACCTGGACGTTCTGCTGTTTTTGGTTGGATAAAAAATAATTACTTTGTGTCTTCTGAGGCTCTATCCTACTTTTGACGAGAGGCATCCAACGAATGGCACGAAAGCCTTGGATTTAAATTTTTCTGTGTCGTCTTCTCCATTATTCACGACCACCGTTGGTTTATTTCGTTGTTTGAAATATATGTTAGTTCAAAAACTCTCAAAGTGTAGGAGCTCGCCATGCAGACTGCTCGCATTAGCAATTTTGAGTATTCTTTGAATCAAAGATCTGAGAACACTCATGGTCTGGAAAGGATGAAGCAGCTGTTTTCAAGTAGATATAAATCCGTGTCGGACTTCAATATATTGAATGTTCCAAGGTGCCAGCATCTTTGTATCGTACCATAACATAAAAAACTGGACTCATTTCCGACTTACACTGTAAACTGACTTTCTCTCTCGATGGAATTTTGATGGGTTTAAAATTTCTTTTAATTCACTATCAAGTGGTTATACTACAAACTTGTCATCAATATACCTCCAAAATATTTACGGTTGCACGTTTAAAGGTTCCAGCACCTTCCCTCCATAAATATATTGCCCACCAAAGGCGAGAAATCCACGTTGACACCGGCAGTCTGTTCAAATAACTCGTTATTAAATAAAGAGTATAATGGAGGTCATCATGAGTCTGAGCAGGCTGAAATCTTTTTACGAAAGTTTTTGCTAATAACAGATAAGGAATCTGAAAGGTGAACCTTTGTGGATAAGGAAACAACAAATTAACTGAATAAATTTAAATATTCAAGTTTCAGTAATTTTAGTTTTTAAATGAAGTAAGCAGTCATTGACATTGGTCAGTTCTGATCTATCAGTCAGATCCGATGCCGTGTCCTTTGTAAGAGGTTTCTCTTTCAGAAACCATAATTCTCATTGGCAAAAGGTTGTATAATTAGATTTCAGTCTTCTTTAGACAACTTATGACCTCGACATACTTCTAATTTCATAACGAATATTTGAAACAGACTAACATCAATACGTTAATGGTGGACGTCGAGGAAAAGTCGCTGGAATCTGCTAGTTTTAAATCCCCAGTATTTTGTATTGTGTCGACGACACGTTTTAAACCATTTGAATTGCACCACACACAAATCCCAGTTTACAATTCAAAATTATAAGGAGGGAAGTCTTCCATTTTTTGGATTTGCTGTCATGTTACGACATAAAAGCGATTGTACCTTGGGCCATTCATGTATACTTACGAACAAATACACCATGTGATCAAAAGAATCCTGACTCCCACGAAACATACGTTATTCATATGCTGCCACCTACTGCCGAGTACTCTATGTCAACGATGTCAGTAGTCATTAGACATCGTGAGAGCAGATTGGGGCGCTCATCGGAATTGACGGGCTTCGAACGTGGTTGGATGACTGAGTGTCATTTATACTTGTGTCAGAAGTGAGTACGCGAGATTTCCACACGCATTAGCATCCCTATGTCACTGTTTCTGATGTGATAGTGAAGTGGAAACGTGTAGGGACTCCTACAGCACGAAAGCGTACAGATCGACCTCGTCTGTTAACTGACAGACTGCCGACAGTTGACGCGGGTCGTACAGTGTAATAGGCAGGCATCTATCTAAACCATCACACAGGAATTTCAAACTGTATCAGGATCCACTCCAAGTACTTCGACAGTTAGTCGGGAGTTGAGAAACGTGGATTTCATGGTCGAGCGACTGCCCATAAGCCACCCATCACGCAGGTCAATGCTAAACAACGCCTCGCTTGGTGTAAAGAGCGTAAACATTGAATAATTGAATAGTGGGAAAAGGTTGTGTGGAGTGACGAATCATGGTTCACATTGGGACGATCCAATGGTAGGGTGTGAGTATGGCGAATGGCCGGTGAACGTCATCTGCCAGCGTGTTTAGTGCCGACAGTAATATTCAGAGGCGGTGGTGTTATGGTGTGGTCGTGTTTTCCATGGAGGTGGCTTGCACCCCTCTTTGTTTTGCGTGGCACTATCACAGCACAGGCCTACATTGATGTTTTAAGCACATTCTTGCTTCCCACTGTTGAAGAGCAATCGAGGATGACAATTGAATCTTCCAACACGATCGAGCCCCTGTTCATAATGCACGGCCTGTGGTGGAATGGTTACACGACAATCACATCCCTGTAATGGACTGCCCTGCACAGAGGCCTGACTTGTATCCTATAGAACAGATTTGGAATGTTTTGGAACGCAGACTTCGTGCCACGTCTCAGCGACCTACATCGATACCTCTCCTCAGTGCAGCACTCCGTGAAGAGTGGGCTGCCATTCTCCAAGGAACCTACCAGTACCTGACTGAACGTATGCCTGCGAGTGCGGAAGCTGTCATCAAGGCTAAGAGTGGCTAACACCATACTGAATTCCAGAATTACCGATGGAAGGTGCCACGAACTTCTATGTCATTTTCAGCCAGGTGTCCAGAAATTTTTGATCACATAGTGAGCTATTACCATCGATCCCGAACTATGAGTGTTCTCAGAACTCTGAATCATAGGTCGTACATCAATCTTGATGAGAGCAATCCAGAGGACGATCTTCGACACCCAAGAATGCAGAAAAAACACATATTTAAATCCGTGTCTTTCTTTTCAGATGTGGAAAGCTAGTCGTCAAAACTAGAACGGTTCTTCATCAAACACAGAGTGAAGGTTTTCTCCCCTCTACCAACACAGTAGGGATCCATTAAAAATTATTTCGTGTTTCCGAAGGCTGGAGTTTACAAGCTCCCTTGTGAGTGTGGGCCTTCCACACTACGGACAGACGACACGTACAGTCCTTGAAAGACGCAGAGAACATCGTCGGCACACCCGGCTCGTGCAGCCCAATATATCGGAGTTGTAAGGGCACTGTATCGATACTGCGCACTCATGACGTACGCAAACGTCGTATTTTTAGCCTCGACTTCATCTTTCTGAGCCTCATTGATGAAATAAGCTACTTAAATTCGGTGGCAACGAATGTAAGTAATATGGATACAGGTTTCCCCTTCGACAAAACAGGAATTCGGCACGTTCCTTATGAAATGTACAAAGACGTGGCTACTTAGAACTAACAGTGACACATCGATATCCCAGCGTAAAATTACCGCTCAGTCACAGGCATAGTTCTTTGCCGCCGATCAAGTCTCTGACGCCTGTGCACCTGTGCGGTAGCGCGGTTCGAACGTTTAAAACGACGAAGAGGTTCCTGGGGCTTCCTTTGGACTCACAAAGAAGATGGTTTAAAGGTACACAGTAAAAATATTACAAGCAGTGGAATTTATGCGGCCGCACGCCCGAAATTTAATGGACCATCTCCATAACACTTTAGCACTGAATATACGATCGCACGACGAAATGTGCTGCACTTCGTTCCGCTCCCCCCCCCCCTCCCCCCTCTCACCATCCTCTCCCATAGTAGGCTAATGCGTTAAGAGTCCGAGACAAACAATACCAATACTTAGTCAACTAGGTGTTTTGTAAGCTGTGTCTTTCGTTCATGAATAACATTTTCTTTATATTCTCAGCATACAATTATTTTTAAGTGGGTATTCCATTTCAGATCGTTCCAAACTGTTGCTTCTGCCTACCTCACGATTATTGTTATTTTCAGTAGGTTATTCGACTATTCGTATTCAATGTGCTACATTGATTTATGTTCAGCTTTAACTGGCCGTTTCTTCAACAAATATCGTTCTTATCAAATATTCATACATTTCGGTACAGTCTTCTAAATTTGCAGTATTCCTGCATGGCTCGCGAATATTACCAGCAATATATCGTTAGGTCATGAACATTCCAAAATCTAGAAGCCACATGCACATGTGAAATTTTTACTTATTGCCGATTTCGAGCTCTTACGCCCTTCTTCATAGGTATATGAGTAACATTCCGGTACAGGCATAGACTGCCCGAAAAGGGTAACAAATTCGTAAGAATAAATATTTGAACAGTACAGCTGGTTGCTTTTTTGTTTTATTTTTTCCTTCTTCAAGAAATGCAGTGTTTGCTGAGGATGGACACAATACCACATTCCAAGAAAATCTATTTACTGATTTTCTCAAAATTTATGAGATTTTCTGTATTTCTACTCTGTGCTTGCTTAAAGAAGTAATAGGATATCGAAGAAAACCCAGACGTGTTCATAATTATATTTCATTGGTTTTGTGAAATATTTATGGTGTAACATAACTCAAGTATTTTTAAAACCATGCGTTCGGTATATCCCACAAATACTTCCTTTTAAAAAAGTTTTCTTAATTATATTTTACATATTCTTTCCTTGTCTGACCTGTAATTTTTACTCTCTGCTGTTCCTTACAGCACCAAACCGTGTAGTCATTAAAACCTTAGGACATGTTCACAAGCTTACTCTGGAAATATTATCCATAGATGTATTTTTTCGCCCATTGTGTCTACTGCATCTTTATTTACAGTTACATCTATCCACTTAATATGTGATGTCTTCCTGTATTACTTCACTTCATCGTCACTAGCTTACCGCTGTGTATTTTTCACTCGCGTGTAACGTAGTTCTCCACACTTAAACTTCAGAAACGGCCTCTATAAAGCCACGTCAATATTTACGTATCGAAGTCTCTTGAAGAAAGGATCATCTGTAACCCTTTATTCAGCGTTGTGCTTGTGGTAAAGCAGTATTGTGGAAGATTAGATTGGGTTACTTGTTCGTTACATAGATCCATATTGAGGAGATCCTAATAGCAGGAACACATATATCGTTTGGTTCTATTCAAAAATTCGTCAGTGGAGTAGAATGAGTTGGCCACTAGTACATCTTTCAGGCTCCTCTTAATCTTTATTTGTAGATACATTTTTTACGGTTTCTTGTAAATTCCTTAAAATGTGTGTTCCTGAGTTTGAAGTCCTTGTGTAGATTATTTTTATTCCTAGTAGTGCATGAATGAACTGTGATCTTTGTTGGAAAAGGAATTTGTTATTTACGACAAATTTCATTAAGGATTAAATACACTGAGAGAGGCAGTAGTTAATATACGCAGTTATTTGAAAAGTTTCTAGAGAACGTCCGTGAATTTACTCTACAAATAATACGTATTAGACCTTTTGAACTTGGAACACTTTTGCTTGATTTGAAGAGTGGCCTCAAAATATTAAACCATGTGACATTAATGACTGAAAGTAAGCAAAGATGCAACCTTTATTTAATGTGCATTTTCAACTTTTCACGGCGTAATGTATAGTCCATTAGATTTCGGGAATGCAGCCGCGTAAAATTCACTTCTTCTGCTGATATTTCGGCCGCGTACCTTCCGGCCATCTTCAGAGTGAGTCGAAGACTGTCGACGAGGTGCCGGGCGCGGCCTTATAAGCCTGATCGCGGTGGCAATGCGCGTGCGCGTCACAGATGCTGGTGTACTGCATATCCAAGTACTCACACGCGTGCGCCCCCCGTGGCGGAAGCGCTCCGGTGTTCACTTATCGATATATCCTCGGCGGCGGCAACACCTTCACGTCTTCTCTGCAATTTCAGTACTCCAAGTGCAGAGTTCCAAGCTTTATCTAAATTAAAACCTTTATCTCTATTTAATAAGTTGTTGGCCAGTCTAATTTCAACAGCTTCCTTAAATATAGCATCCCAAAACGAAGATATGGGTGTCAAAATCTTCACATCTCTATAGTTCATGGAATGGCCAGTTTCTATGCAATGTTCAGCCACAGCTGACTTGTCTTGCTGTAATAGGCGAGTATATCTTCTGTGTTCAACGCATCTCTCGTGGACAGTGCGTATTGTCTGGCCTATATATGAATTATCACAATTTCCGCAAGGGATCTGGTACACACCTGACTTGCGAAGCAACAAATCATCCTTTACAGACCCGAGTAAGGCTGCAATCTTCACTGGTGGCCGGAAGATAACCTGCTCGGTCGTGGTGAATTGGATAACAACTCACGGAGGTGACAGTCTTCAGCCACCAGAATTTTGTAAGCGACGTCATGCTCTTTCACGAGTTGCTGAAGGCCTTTCTATCTCGAATAAACGCAACATCCAATACATTGCGTCAACGCCTCCTCATTTAACTTTGGCGCTAGCAGTTGCCAGTCCGAGCTGTAATCAGCGGTCCGTAATGCAGTTCCATTAGGCAGGGAAAGAGGGATTTGCTTGCTGAGCTGTCGGCGTCCTTGGTGTGGTGGCAGACTTGGGCGGTGTGTGTCCTTGGGCCCACCTGATCCCAACCTGGGCGAGGATGCGTCGACGCGACGGCGCGAATAGAAAGCGCTTCATTACCCTGCGCGATTTAACACCTCGCAACACGTGGTCCCCACGTGCACGGCATACTGAATGCGGCATTAGGAGGTCACGAGGGCTCTGAGACAACTTCTCTCTCCCCCTTGATGATCCGTTACATGTTTTTATTAATAGTACACTGTTTTCGGCTTCTTACGAAAGAATCAGGTAAGTACTGAGTACAGGCAGGGGTGTAAAAGAAAGCAGGCCTAAATAGCTTGACTGTACAGAACCTTTATTGATGGCTCAGGAACAACCGGCCAAGTAAGTGAAGCACGCAAATGTCACCGTTGGACTCCAATGTAACTTTGTAACAAGTAATCACGAAGGTGTCCTTGAAGGATGATACAGGTTGTTTACAATTATATTGACGGTGCCCTGGGTGCTACAGTGCGGTCGTACACACCGCAGAACGCTCAAACTTCCTGGGTACCTTCAGTAATAGGTGCACTCGCGGAATATGCTGAAATACGAGGGGAGTTGGAAAATAAGTTTCCCCGTCGACTGTGGTCAGAGTTGCGTATGGAAGGAAAAAAATAGAACGAGACATTAAAGATAAGACAAATATTTATTTTTCAGCATAATTTCCAAGTACATTGAGACATTTGTCATACCGCTTTATAAGCTTCAAAAAGCCTTCCAGGTAAAAATAAGGTCGTTGCATACGGAAGAGGCGTTGAACGGTTTGTTTGACTTCATTGCTTCCAAAGCGCCTTCCGCCGAGAGTCTTCTTCAAAGCTGCCTGCATATGGAAATCACTTGGTGCGAGATCAGGACTGTATGGCGGATGGTGTAGGTGTTCCCAATCAAGACTTGCAATATGGTTTTGCGTTGCCGTCCCAGAGTGTGGTCTCGCATTGTCACCCAACAGCAGATCGCCAGAGCTGAGAAGACCAGGCCGCTTTTTCCAAATCACCTCTATCAATGTCGACAGAGTGGCATAGTACCGCGCAGCATATTTGGTTGCATCCTGCAAAAAGTCCAGCTACAAAACTCCTTGGGCGTCTGAGTAACACTTAACCTGTAGACGGAGTGCTTTAGAACTCGTTTCGGACACTCTATAACCGTCCTTCTTCCGTATGCAACGCCCTGATTTTCTCCTGGAGGGCGTTTTGAAGCTTATAAAGCGGTTTGACAAATGTCTGAATGTACTTGGAAATTATGTAAAAAAATGAAGATATGTCTTATCTTTAATGTCTCATTCCATTTTTTTCCGTTTCATACACAACTATGACCACAGTCAACGAGGGAAACTTATCTTTTAACTTCTCTTCGTATATATAGTTCCATAGTTCCACCAGGCAAAAATATGGCGCTGTAAGCAGTCATAACTTAGTGTGGTTTTGACATATTTATTAGGATATGGTTATAGGTTACATGTGTTCAGTACGATCTCTCGACTAAGTAACATCTTGTATGCGTAACACGGCAGGCCAATAGTTGCCCGCAGCATATCCCGTGTAATGTGGGCGATATGACGTCGTGTGCTATCCTTCAATGAGGAGGAGTGCGAATACATCCCTGATTGACGCGATCCTTCAAGTATTCTCACAACCGGAAGCCACAAGGATTTGGTTGGGTGCTCTGAAAGACCATAGGGGCCTACATCTTGAAAGTGCCTAGAGATGACGGGGTCATCACCGAAAGTTTCTTGACTCACTTCTTTCACCTGTCGAGTGATGTGTGGTGTCTCCCCATCTTGTATGAAAAAAGTGTTGTGGACACAGTTATGTTCTTGAAAAGGCGAAATCACAAGTTGCACAAGGTCTTTATAATGTGCAGCTATTACAGTAACCTAAGAGGCCCACGAGGTGGTGTCTCCTAAAAAACCGAGAATGAAAAAAATGCTCAAATGTTTATAGAGCTATGGGACCAAACTGCAGAGGTAATCAGTTCCTAGACTTACAAACTAACTAACTTATGGTAAGGACAACACACATACACATACCCACAATGTGTGGCGGAGTAGAATCCCATATGCGTCAGTTCTGTTCATTCACGGTACCGTAAAGAGTAAAATGTTCCTCGTCCATCCAAAGAATATTCCATGGCCACATGTCATCCTGTTCGGCCTGCCTGATGCAACTCTTTTTAGATGACGCTACTTCGACGACTTGCGTGTCAAATGTTCAAATGTTTGTTAAGCCTATAGGAGTTAACCTGCTGCGTGGTCATCAGTCCCTAAACTTACAAACTACTTATAAACTAGCTTATACTAACGACAGCAGAAATATCCATGTTCGATGGAGGATTCGAACCCCCGACGGGGAAAGGCCTCGCGCATCGAAGCGTAGTGCCTCAATGCGCTCGGCCACTCCGCAGCGGCACTTGCGTGCCAACTTTCGATGAAATGATGATGAGGACAATACTCAGTCCGCGAGTGGAGAACGACCCAACCGGGAATAAACCCGGGCCTCCTGCGTTGCAAGCCACCATGCTGTCCGCTGGACTAAGGAGGCGGAATATGTGTGAAATGGACTGGAGATATGGATTGCCTCTCTTAATATTAGTGCACCATTACATTTGTTAGGAAATGCACGTACGTGTGGTCATCTGGAATCCCATGTCAAAAATTCAAATGTTTGTAATTCTATCGGACCAAACTGCGTGGTCATCAGTCCGTAGCTTACAAACTACTTAAACCTAGGTAAACTAACCTAAGGACAAACACACACACTCATGCCCCAGGGAGGACTCGAACCTCCACGGCGAGCAACCGCGCGCTCCGCAGCGAGATATCCCATGTCATTGTTGAAAAGTTATGATAACACGTGGCCAGATATATGTAGTTGACTATCCAGGTCTGTCCTGTAGATTTTTCTGTCCATGCTATGAAACGATACTTCAAATGAAAACAAATATTTATATAGAAATTGCGTTATGACCCAGCAGTTATCATATACTCTACTATAACAGCAACCAATACTAATGTACAACAAATTTGTCCATCTAAAGATTCGCAACTGAGGAAGAAATTAATAGAAAAAAAAATTCATTTTAGTTTATATCTGTCGCACGGGCAGTCGGCCTTGAGAGGCAGCAAGGAAGTCAACGGATGTGGAAGTTGTTACCATCAGCTTGTACTTGAAATGAAATGCGGAACGGAGGAAATGAGTATTATTATTATTATTATTTGTTTATCATGGCTTTAAATAACAGTGATCATACGATCAGTAATAAGAACACTGTCATGAAAACTGCAGTTTACACTATATAACAGTCTCCGGACTGAGGACCACAACGACAACAACACTGGAAGTTTTGCATACAAACATACGTACTTAAATGAAGACAAAAAACAAATACGAAAACAGACAGCTGTGTTTACCAAACTACGAAGCTCAATATCTATACATGGCTCAGCCTTCACAGGAACTGAAACTTTAAGACCCTCTACTATTCTTTTTAAAATGTAGATATACTGCCCCCATACAACCCAGTGAAATTCTTCGAACAGAAGGTGACATCGCATCTCCGTACAATTAAAGAAGAGCAAACGTATTATAATGCGGCAACACACCTAGCGGGAGATTACAGGAACGTTATATGTACTCGAATTTAGTTTAAATTTTGTGAAATGTTAATGGAAAATACTCTTTGCTATAGAATACATTTGCAGTTACCGCAGAAATAAAATGTATTGCCTTCCTAAGGAGGTTAAAAGCCACTTCGCTACTTCTATAAATGGCTCTAGACACGTCAAACAATGTGTTGCCTCACAATGTTTCCAAGGTCTTCTGAACACTGACATTTTATGTGTGTGTTGCGTCAAGAGTACAGTTCCTTAGATTGTCCGTAGACAACCCACACAAATATGAGAACACAGTAGTCTTGCGTAGTTCGCGAACGACCTAGTTCGTAAGAGCGCTCCCACAGTCGAACTACGCGAACTAGTTCGCAGATCCCTCGCCTCTTAGTTCGTCCTCTCCTTTTCTGAAGACTGACGGGGAACAGCGAGAGGACGCGAGAAGCGCACAGAATCGCGTGATTCCCTTCTGCCAGTTACCATCATTTCGAGCTGAGATGCAGCTCAGCTGTAGTTTCATAGTTCACTGCCATAAGAAATCTATTTTAAAAATAAACTACTACGAGTACTCTGTATGCAAAGTAGCTGAATACCATCGTATCACCCATTCGTGTAAATAACTGGTTTATTTGCCTAAGTATTTTATGTCAAATTGCCCAAAAATACGGGTAATAGCACACGCTTTGGCAACACTGATCCATTACATTAAAAAAACTGTCATAAAAAAGAGCTCTTTTAGTAGCGGTAGCAAAAGCCAAAAAGAGCGGACGAACTAGGAAGGAGTGGACGAACTGGGAAGGAGTGGACGAACTAGGAGCAGCGGACGATTATACCAAACTTATCTCGCTTCATAGTTCGTTGGATTCTTTTCCGAAGACCGACGGGCAATAGCGAGAGGGCGCGTAGCAGAATTAAAAAGCACGTGTTTGCCTTCTGCTGATGAGTCATTTCGAGGTGAGCGCCTGCCTGCTAGATTACATAGTTCAGTGCTACAAAATTTGTTTTGATGTGTTCTGCACTCTGCAATATCTGACTAATAAATTCCATAATGCCAAGGTATAGAGATAACTCTAAACTTAAACGCGAGAAATTATCCACAAACTGTTTCTTTTGGTTCGCGTGATATCGTTTGCGGCTCAAGCAGCAAGCGAATGAAGCAGCTAGGTGGGGGAACTTCTCCCTCCACCTGCATGCGCAAAACACGCCGCTCAGCCGTCACTGGGAGCTTACGAACTAAAAGAACGAACTAGTTCGCGACAGAGCCGCGAACTAAAGTGAGCGCTCCCGATCGCGAACTATTATGCGAAAGTCTAGTTCCTTCCAATAATTCCACGTGATTTCTTACAACCACCCTTCGCAATTCCCGACGGTCTATGTCCTTCAGCACATGAAGTGCGCCCTGCCTTGGTTAAGCTGTAGTTGTTCTTTCGCATTTGTACTTCAGTCACATCACCAAAGTTCTATTTGAACATCTATAGAATGCAGAGACAGCTGTCTGATAGCCTGTCCAGAAGGGGACTCGAAACTAGGACCTTGTCATTGACTGGAGATCCTCTCATTAACCGACATACCCAGTCACGGCTCTTGAACCTTCCACACCTCCCTTATGTTTTCATTTCTACTAATGTCTCTTTTACCTTCCGAACCATCATAGAAGATCTTCATCTCCTGAGTAATTCGCTACTGAGGTAATTCCCAAACTCCCCCCCCCCCCCCGCCTAAAAAAAAAAAAGTTAAACAATGTGTTGCCTCACATTGGTTCCAAGGTCTTCTGAACACTGAAGTTGAATGAGTGTATTCCTTAGATTGTCCGTAGATGTCACTCAACCCACATAAATATGTTAACACAGTGCCTATAGTCCAGTCAATGAATGCATTGTAGAGTGCATGGAATATGCGAGAATTTTTGACTTCAGGACTTTGTTAGGGATAGTTAGAAGGTGAACATACTAAAAGTCCCCGCCCCTGGGGGGTGAGCTAAAGCGGGGAGGGGGGGTGGAAAAGTACCATTTTTTGGTTTTCCGCTCATATCTCGAAAACGGCCGGCTTTAGGAAAAAAGTGTTCCAAATAAAAATGAAAGATAATTTAATTTGCTCGTTGGACAACGTCTCCAATTCTAACGAAGATGAATGAACCTTGACTATTCCTCCTCAGAGAAACGAAGATTTTGCTTTGAATGCACATATTTTTCATTCTGAATCACTATGTGTTTCTAAAAACTTTCATTGTATGATTCATAATATTGTAATAAAAGCTACAATTATGAACAGGTTTCAATTAGAGTACCTTCTTTTCATTGCTAAACTGTTGTTATTTACCATGCTAGCATGTTACATAAGGTAGAAACGTCACATCCCCTCAAAACACTCATTTCTGGAGGGACATCGAAACTGAGCGCACATCTTATAAATGATGTAACTTCTGATTGGCTGAAGATAAGGTAGCAAATGTGCATATCAAATTGAAGGAAATTTATTGCTCTACAACTTTCTTTCTGACAAATTTTCTGTGAAACGATCGAGTGAGTCACTAGAAGTAAATGTTTGTCAAAATTAGCGAGGTAAAGATGATTTTTTTTCGAAATTGTCGATTTTCAATAACGTATATCTCGAAAACCGTTGGGAATTCGACGTATATGTATAGAAACAATTTTATTGCAAATTCAATTATCTTTCATTTTTATTTGGAACAATTTTTCCTAAAGCCGGCCGTTTTCGAGATATGAGCGGAAAACCAAAAAATGGTACCTTTCCACCCGCCTCCCCGCTTTAGCTCACCCCCCCCCCCCCCCAGGGGCGGGGACTTTTAGTATGTTCACCTCCTAACTATCCCTAACAAAGTCCTGAAGTCAAAAATTCTCGCATATTCCATGCACTCTACACCCCGTTTTTGAGCACTCGTTGACTGGACTACTATGCGACGTCGGTCACAGTTGTGCCAACTGCCGGCACACCACCGACAGTGTGCACATTTTGAGGCACAGTTGAAGGCGTCTTCGAGATGCGGCTACGGTGGTGGAGCGCGGCTCCTGTGAGGTGAATGCTTTGTAAGCGAGTGATTCAGGACGTGGCGCGCCGCCGCTTCCGAAAGCGGAGCCAGCACCGGCGGCGGCTGTTGTTATTCGGGTGGCGGGCGGCGGCGGCGAAGCTGTAAAGGGGCGACGGGAAGCGGACGGCTTTGTGTCGCCAGAGGCCGCGCCGGGGCTGCCGCAGTGTTTCACTCCACCACTCGCCAACAGGCAATCCCGACAAAAAACTGAAGCGCCTGGAAACTAAACCAAAGTTCCGCCTTTGAAACGTGTCCATAAAAAATTATTTTTGTAAGAAAATGTCCGATATTGTGCCTCCTGTTTTGTATCGAGTAACTTGCTTGCAAGAAAATGTATAATATCGCTTCTACTGTATGTATCGATATGTGTACTTAACTCTGTGAAGTTTCATCTTTGGCAAAGATCATGTATTGCATATAGGGTTGCCAGATCTCCGGGCGCCGCCCGGAGTGCCCGGGTTTGGAATGAATTCTCCGGGTCTACGGGCCAATGACACTCATCTCCGGGCTTCAATGTAACCTTCATCTTAACTTTTTTTTACGACGCTTTTTAATTACTATGATCATGTAGCGATGATCTACATCGAACTTAACGTAACTTAAACTAAGGACGAACACAACATCCATGCCCTAGGGGGGATTCGAACCTCTGGCGGGAGCAGCCTCGCGCACTGTGGCAAGACGCCTCAGTGCGCTCGGCCATTCCCGGCCGGCTCCTCTAGTAATTATGAATAACTTTATATAAATGTCAATTTCTTATTGCAACAAAACGCTACTTTTCTACTCTTCCTCTGAAAACTTTTCATTGTTGCGTCGGTAGTAATCGGCTAGCGCATTATTAAGCAAACACTGTTGCGGCAACGTGTCAGCTGGCGACGTCTATTATTTGTGTTCGTTCATTGTTTATCAGTTTACCGGCAATTTTTGGAATACTCGGATCGTGTGTGAACAGACAAGCTTACATTAACTCAGATTAGTGAGTAACAACAGTGAAATGAAGAGACGATATCCAAGTTCGTTCCGTGAAGAATGGTTGCAGGAAGGAAATTACAAAAGGTGGCTACAAAAGGTCGATACTGATGAGTGTATGTGTAAGTGCAGAATATGCAATATCTCATTTACTGTTATGTATGACGGAGTGAAAGCTATGAATAAACATTAACAATCAGAAAGGGACAAAGCGAATATTACCGCACAAAAGAAGAATCAGTCATTTCTTAATTTCTTGCCGAAACAATTTTCTGCAGAAGGCGACAATACTCTGGTTGGGAGGGGGGGAAGTTGGTCGCAGTTGGGAGGGGGGAGGGGGGGAGTCATTGGCCAAGGGGGAAGGGAACACGTCTGGTCTCCGGGCCTGCCTCGAGTTCAATCTGGCAACCCTAATTGCATAGCATTGTAGCTCGCGCTGAGAGAGAGTAGCACTGGTGGTTCAGCTTGCTTAGAGAGCGGTTGAGTTGTTTGTATGGCTCCGATGGAGAGCAGAGGCTGCTTTGCCAGCAAGTCGGAAGTTGTATTATGTAGGTAATGTAATGCTGATTATTAATAATAAGTAACAAAGTTGACCTTTCTTTCCTGTTTCATTTACGTTGTTAGAAAATTAACCTACTTCCTTCATTTGATAATTAGTTATTAGTGGATTTAAAGTGCAGTATCGATTTTAATAATATTGTTGAACAGATTTCGTTATTGGTGCCATAGTAAATGATAGTTAATTGACTATGATAATTTCAATAATCAGAAACTGATCTGCATAAAAATTCTCACAGTCAAGCATTAAGAAAGTGGTTTGCGGTTTTTTAATATCTTTCTCGCAGTCAAAATTTTTGAGTATAGTCAGTGTCTGTTTCAAATGGTGACTTGTCACAGTTGTTTTGTGTTTAAAATATCCGTTGCTCACATAATCAGTTTAATGCACTGTTTCTTATTTAATAGTGTATACATCAATATCAGGGCCATAATTAAACCAAATTGCTGTGTTAATGAACAATTTGTTGTCTGAGTTAACGATAGGTTCAACATCAACAACACACACACAGCTTTTACCTTTCGACTGTATTACTACTTTCCAGAAGGAAACTTTCACTCTTCCTGGCAGATTAATATTGTGTGTCGGAACCGGGACTCGAGCCTGGGACCTTTGCCTTTCGCGGTCAAGCGCTCTACCGACTGAGCTATCCCGACACGACTCACGATGTCGCCCCACAACTTGCCCGCGAAAGGCTAAGGTCCCAGGTTCGAGTCCCGGTTCCGGCACACAATTTAAATCTGCCAGAAAGTTTCATATCAGCGCACACGCCACTGCAGAGTGGAAAGTTTCATTCTGGAAACATCCCTTAGGCTGTGGCTAAGCTATGTCTCCACCATATCCTTTCTTCCGGGAGTGCTAGTCATGAATGTTTCGCAGCAGAGGTTCTGTGAAGTTTGGAAAGTAGGAGGCGAGGTACTGGCGGAAGTAAAGTTGTGAGGCGGTATCGTGAGTCGTGTCGGGATAGCTCAGTCGGTAGAGCGTTTGCCCGCGAAAGGCAAATGTCCCAGGTTCGAGTCTCGGTTCCGGCATAGAATTTTAATCTGCCAGGAAGTTTTATATCAGCGCACACTCCGCTGCAGAGTGAAATTTCATTCTGGAAACATCCCTTAGGCTGTGGCTAAGCCATGTCTCCACCATATCCTTTCTTCCAGGAGTGCTAGTCAAGAATGTTTCGCAGCATAGGTTCTGTGCAGTTTGGAAATTAGGAGGCGAGGTACTGGCGGAAGTAAAGTTGTGGGGCGGCATCGTGAGTCTTGTGTGGATGGCTTGCCAGGGTCCAGCTTTCGGCCTTAGAACGTTATCGCCTCGGTGGACGGGCCGAGTGCTCTAAGGCGCCTTGCTACGGAGCGCGCGGTTGCTCCCCGTCGGAGGTTCGAGTCGTCCCTCGGATACGCGCCCTTGTCAAAGTTGCTTCAAAATGACGGTGTTATGCTCTTCTGTTTTTATTACAGTTGCGTTGTCTCTGCATTTAGAAGACAAGAAGGGAAAAATACGAATGAGATTGTAAGTTTATAAAGCAGCAAGTTTCTTAAATAACATTTTGCCGGCCGCGGTGGCCGCGGGGACTAAGGCGTTACAGTCACGGTCTGCACGGCCACTACGGTCGGGGGTTCGAATCCCCCCTCGGGTATGGATATTTGTGCCGTCCTAGTTCGTAAGTAGTTCATAAGTAGTTTGTAAGTTTAGGGACTGATGACCCCGTAGCTAAGTCCCATAGACTATACAAACATTTAAATAACGTTTTAAATGGAAAATGTCAGCGCTGACAAAGAGAAAAATCTAAGTTGTTTATGACGATATTAACAATGTAGGGGAAAAACATAGCTAATGAACTAACTATGCTCTATTTATTTCTTCACAAAAATTGTCTGACGTGTTTATATGTATCGAAAAGTCAGTATAAATTTGAAGACTTAATAACTCACAGAATAATGTAGATAGAGTGGTAAAAATTCACACACATGCTTGGAATGACATGGGGTTTTATTAGGACAAAACAAAACAAAAAAAAGCAAAAAAAAATTGCTAGACGCGTGCAAGATCTCTTGCGCGCGTCGTTTGCTGATGATCGTGTGCTCAGCCGCCACTTTCGTCATTCTTGGCCTCTCAGGTCCCCAGACCTCAGTCCGTGCGATTATTGGCTTTGGGGTTACCTGAAGTCGCAAGTGTATCGTGATCGACCGGCATCTCTAGGGATGCTGAAAGACAACATCCGACGCCAATGCCTTACCGTAACTTCGAACATGCTTTACAGTACTGTTCACTATTGAGCATTTCCTGTAAAGAATGTCATCTTTTCTTTGTCTTAATTTGTTATGGTAATTATTGCTTTTGTGATCAGACGAAGAGCCATCTGTCGGACATTTTTTAAACTTTTGGTTGTTTTTTCCCCTAATAAAACCCCTTGTCATTCCAGGAATGTGTGGCAATTTTTAACTCTCTATCTACATTATTCCGTGATTTATTAAGTTTTCTAATTTATACTGACTTTTCGCTTGCCGATAGATGTCGATGTTTTCAATGTTGTTTCACTTCCCAGCAATTAGCACACCAAGTTGACCGAATCATACAATGCTTTGGCCGTAAATAAAACTTAGGGGTGTTACTTCTTCAGTTGCGATAGTATGACTTTTTGCGTTATGGATTGTAATTTATAACCTCACTTTCATCGTAGGGTATTGGGCTAAGCGAATTGACGTGAGGGACAATCTGAATTGGCCTTGTCGCGCGTTATACAACGCACCATGTGATTTATACATTCCTATCAATCTTTTAACGCACCGTCTGATTTATACATTCCTATCGATCTTGTTGTTGCTGGAAAACACTACACAAACTTGCCATTAGTAGCCATGTTTACGAATACGAATGCCATGTCAAACATTAGCCCCCAAATAAAACAGCTGTAGTGGCAAGGAGGCTGTGGTACTACTAGCGCTCGGAGCGGTCACACATCTTACTGCAGGAAACATGAGATGAGCGATTTCTTTGATCAAATCTACTCCGAGGCCTTAGGTTTGATGAAATATTTGACGACATTCCCATTACACTACGTTCAATATTTCTTTGTCCAATTCTTTGTCCTATAATTTGATAGTGTAATACTAGCCTTAGGTTAAATGTTTCAAATGTTTGTATAGCTTATGGGACTTAACTATGGGGTCATCAGTCCCTAAACTCACAAACTACTTACGAACTTACACTAAGGACGGCACAAATATCCATGCCCGAGGGGGGATTCGAACCCCCGACCGTAGTGGCCTTAGGTTAGTATAAGTTAAAACCACTACTCTATAGCATTTTTCCATTTATGATAAAACTTTCTCTTGGTGTCCAAGATTAAGAGAAAGGCAAAATACGCTCATACTTTAAGAAATATGTAATAATACAAATTGCAGACAAAGCTGGTGCAGACATGTGTGAAAATTACAGAACGATCAGTTTAAAAAGTCATGGCTCCAAAATTCTAACATGACTTATTTACGGAAGAAAAGAAAAACTGCTAGATGCTAACCTCGGTGAACATCAGTTTGCATTTAGGCGAAATATAAGAACACGTGACGTAATACTCACGACTTTGAAGATATATTAAAAAATTGCGAACCTACATTTCTAGCTTTTGTAGAACTTGAGAAATATTTCGACAATGACAACTGGAATGCAATATTTCAAATTCTGAAGATAGCGTACAGAAACTGGATGTATAACTCTGGTGTCTGAGCATGCAACTGTGGCGTGCCTGCACATTCATATGTTTCCCACACGAATATGCATTGTCCGCCATGTCGCTGTCGTAATTAGTCAAACGAATTTCCGTCAGTTAGTAACTGACGAATAATAGCTAGATTACCTCCGGATGTGGAATTCATTTCAATATGCGAAGTAACACTTACGTGAGTAAGGAATCGAAACATATTTCCTTTTCGTTTTCTTGTAATACTTCATAGCAGACATGTCGTAGTTAGTCAACATCTTTGGCTGGCACGCTCAAAAATATGTAGTTCGCCATCCAGATAGTAGAGAGATCACTGGTAGCAGGGTTAAAATATAAAGAATGGGAGGTTGTTTACAACTTTTACAGAAACCAAATAGCAGTTATAAGAGTCGAAGAGCAAGAAAGAGAAGCATTTGCCCGATGTTATTCGATATGTACTATGAACAAGTTGCGAAAGAAAGCAAAAAGAAATTTGGAGAAGGAAATAAAGTTCAGAATGAAGGAATCAAGGCTTAGTTGTTTTCCGATGACATTGTAATTCTTTCAGGCAGCAAAGGACCTGGAAGAGAAGTTGGACGGAATGGATGGTGTGTTGAAAGGTGCATATAAGAAGAATATTAACAAGAGTAAAACAAGGGTAATGGAATATAGTATCAGAAAATCAGGCGATGCCGAAGGAATTATATTAGGTAACGAAGCAATAAAGGTAATTGATGCGTTTTGTTACTTGGGCAGTAAAATAACATATGACGGTCGCTGTATAGAGGATATAAAATTGCAATGGAAAGAAAAGCGTTTTTGAAAAATAGAAATTTGTTAACATCGAATATTAATTTATGCATAAGGGAGTCATTTCTGAAGGCATTTGTGTGGAGTGTTCCCTTGTGTGGGAGTGAAACTTGGACCATAAATAGTGCGGGTAGTTAAATGTGGTGCTACCGAAGAGTGCTGAAGATTATATGGGTTGATTGCGTAATTAATGAGGAGGTACTGAAACAGAATTGGAGAGAAAAGAAATTCTGGCATATCTTGAATAAGACAAAGGATCCGTTGGTAGAGCACATTCTTAGACATCACGGAGTAGTGAATTTAGCATTGGAGAGAAGCGTGTGGTGTAAAAATCGCAGGAGGAGGCCAAGAGACGAATACAGTAACCAGGTTCAAATATATGCGTGTTACCGTTCTCATGAGGAGTGGAGGGGTTTACTCGGGATAGAGTAGGGTGAAAAGCTGCATCACACCATTCCCCAGGCTTGATATCACAGCACTTGATATCGACTTAAGTCCGAATCCCAGACGGTGGTATACAGTGGCGACGTTTCTTGTGTGTTCACTAGTTCAGTAAACCCCCGCAAAAAAGCTGATCGTCAGATAGTTGTTTTGAAAAGTACTGTACATGTAAACCACCATTCTTCGCTGCATTCTTGTATAATTTCATCTGCATTTTTCAGTAATCAGTCGTGCAGAGAGCACCATAAGTGCCGTAGCGTTGGTAGGCAATGATCAGTTTCAGATTCTCTACTGAACGTCCTAAGCCAACGCACGGCGCTGCTTCGGCAGGGAGCCGCGACACTTCCCCTCGCTAGTACTACACGCCTTTGCACAGGTGAATGCACCAGCTCCTGTGCTTCTCGGCCTCTGACGGAAACGAACGATGTACAAACGAAAAATGTACAGTGTGTTAACTGTTAGATGGCAGAGCTCTCCCTAGCCCTGAATCGGTTCAAGTCGGTAGACTTCGGGCGGCTTCGGCCGGCAGTCTTTGTTTCGAGGCTGCGGGCAACATTACTGACAAAGTGCTGTGGGAGGCAACAATAGACGTCTGCTTTCTTATTGTTTGCATAACAGTGTTCCGAGTGTTCCTTTTGTGTAACACGTAACTTAAAGTGAGTGATTCCTGTAATTGGTTTCGTTATCAACCATTCTCGTGAGTATGCTGCTTTGTTTCATTTATGACCAACATTTAAAGCGAAGTGTGCCACCTGTACTTTCGCGGAAGCATGCCGCGTAGTTTGTGGTGTCAGCACTGCAGGACGTAGGCGTGGCTTGTCTCCCCTGCTCCCCTCTCTCCCCGCGGCTGTCGTGATGTGAGGCGGGACTTGCTTCCTCTGCTCCCCGCTTCCCCCTCACCATAACTCGGCCATCTAACAGTTTACATACTGTAGAACCTCACTTAGCGCAGGGGGGCGCAGTAAGCGATGCGCAGTAGGAAACGCGTTTTCGCCGTTCTGCGCATGACGTCACTGTGGGACACCTGGGAGCCAAACTATAAGCAGCGTTGGTTGCTAACTCGTGTGCGTGTGTGTTACCATTTCTGCTGTATTTGCTTAACCCTCTCATTCCCACGTTATGAATTCAGCTTAGGAAAAATTAAAATTCAGTGTTATCTGTATTAATACAGTACACTAAAGATCAAAATACGTGTTTTAAAAGTTTTGGTCGTACTATTGAGTTTTTATGTCATGCACAACACAGACGTTTGTATCGAGGTATTTTATCACTTGGGATGTTATTTTGTTGATGGTTAACACTGTCAGATCAATAATGCTAATATAATCTTCGCCACAGCACCAATGACAATTCACCAGTCAAATAAAATAACATGAACCACACTCGCGCTCCTAATCACAGCCACGTACAGACGGCTACATAACAAGAAACGACAGATTAATGCTTCACAAGTGGCTACACGCCGTACCAAGCGGCAAAATGTCGTACTAGAAGCATGTTATTCATAAACAACAATGCGACTTTAAGGACTGATACACAAAATACGGTATAAATCAGCTTTTAAAACGTTATTATCGAGAAACAACATTGGGAAGGAAAGGGTCAAATAGGTGTTTTTTTTTTTTTTTTTTTTTTTTTTTTTTTTTTTTTTTTTTTTCACTTCACAGTTTGGAAGTAAAAAGTTCATAGTGGCAAGTATACTGATTTCCCGAGTGTTTGTCGCGCGTGCTATAATTTTGTGCTGTAATTCTCTGAAATACTTCTGTTATTATTTATACAACGCCAGGCTGAGCTATTACGGGTTGTAATTCTCACAGCGGGGACACAAAGGGAACTGAAATAAAATTTCATTTTTTTCCTCGAGATGAAACGTTAAAGAAAGTGTGGCTCTCCAAATGCTACAGAATGGGCACTGTAAACGTTGCACATTCTCGAATACGCTCCTGGCATTTCAATGAAAACGATTATGTAAGGGATGTACAGTCGGAGTTGCTTAATTTGCCACGGAAAAAAGTGTTTGAAACATTTCTGTTCTTTTTAAGTCAGCAGTTCATATTAAAGAAATTGTCTATATATTTGCGATTTGATATGTTACTGGTATGTACCGCGTAAATCTACGATAGCATATGACTTAGCGCTCTTAACTTCAATATTTTACAGCAGAATAGAACTCTGTATTTACGGCAAAAACTATTTTCGTCAAAAACCTATTATAAATGCACATACCGGACTAAGCCTGTGCAGGCCGTTTGGGAGCGCGCAGTCCCACAGAGACGTCACAGCGCTACCCAATGGCAGAGCAGAGCGCTTACTGCCCAATATTTATTAACCTTGACTTAGCGCATGCGCAAATCCTTTCTGAAAGCAACATCTTCGCCGCGCAGGTAGTTTCGTGCATTGAAGATTTTTCAAAAAACATGTCATATTTCGTAAAATATGCTTGTTACTTCTCACTGAATAGATTACTTTCATCTCGATTATTGTCTATAAATTTAAAGATCACAATGTACAAAACTATTAATCTTCCATTTGTGCTGTATGGGTGTGATACTTGGTCTCTCCTTTGCAAAATGAAAAACCGTTTCGAGCATTTGGAAACAAAATTTTGAGGAAAATGTTCGGACCAAAATTGAACATTAGCGGGGAGTAGCGAAAACTGCACGGCGGAAGAGGTTCACGAACGCTATTCAAGCCCTAACATAATCAGCGTTATTCAATCACGCAGGCTGTGATGGGCGGGTCACGTCGCTCGGATGGATGAAGGCAGGGCAGCGCGCAGAGTATTGGTAGGGCACTTACACTACGTTTACATGGAACACATCTTCCGGAAGACGAAAACCGATTTTCGTAAACCGTTTTTCGCTGTCGTGTTTACATGACACAGCCTGAATCGGATTTCCAAATCCACTTAAGATGGCGGCTGGAAAACAGCTGATTCAGTCCCTGATTTAGTCAGCATAATCGCTAGTTTTCTTTACTTAAATACACAGATTCATGCTCTCTCTAATATCAATACTTTTATTTCATATTAGAAAATATCACTCCGTCCATATGTGCCGAAAATTCTTACCAAAAAAAACACAATCTGACAAGCCAAGAACGCTTCAAAAACGGTTGCGTTTACATGGACACGAAAATCGATTCTGGAACTGGAAAACCGCTTTAGAGAAGTGGATTTCCAGAATCGATTTTGGAGTGTTTACATGACCAACCAAAAGCGGAATTGGGAAATCGGTTTACGAAATCCGGTTTTGGGAGCCCATGTAAACGGGGTGTTAGAGGGAAGACCGAGGTGTAGATGGCAGGACAATGTGAAGGCCGATTTGAGGAGCCTAGCTACTGAAACGCATCTAGCGCTTTACTCACATGATGTTATGCGTGTTATCGACAAGGGACGTCAAATAGATTCCGTATTTCTAGATTTCCGGAAGGCTTTTCTTAGTGTACCTCAAAAGCGTCTTCTAATCAAATTACATGCTTATGAAATATCGCTACATTTGTGCGATTGGATTCGTGATTTCCTGTTAGAACGGACACAATACGTTGTAACTGACGGTAACTCATCGAGTAGAACTGAAGTGATATCTGACGTTCCCCAGTAGGGCCCCTAATTTTTATAAACGATTTAGGCGACAATCTGGGCAACTCTTCTAGACTGCTCGCGGATGATACTGTCGTTTATCGGTAGGTAGAGTTAGCAGAATATGAAAAGCAACTGCAAAATGCTGAATGCAGCTTCACAGAACAGTTTAAAGACATTGGAGATAAAATTAATCATGTATATCACAAATTGGTACTGAGTGCAATAAACGTTAACATGAACTTACGGAAAATAATGAAGTAAGAAAATCAACGATGAACAAACTGGAAGCAGAAGGAATACAGGCCAAATAAGATACAGATCGAATACAGGACTTTACTTGATCTATGTCAACACGATGAAAATCAAGGTACTTGCGTAAAGAAATTCTATTTCTGAATTCTTCACATCTAGTTCTAATGTATTTTGTGAAGCAGCCATTATCACTATTACAGGGACCTTGAATAAAATACTGTATAATTACAAGAGATCACACAGTTTTGAAATTGTGCACGATTTTATTTTACACTAGGCCAAGAGGGATCCTTACAATATAGGGGAACTCTGACAAAATATAAGAATAAAGACTACAGCAATAATTTCTTCAACCACAGCTGTGGCGCAACACTTATATTAACCGAGGGGACTTTTGGAAAGAAGATAATAGAAACTCAAAATAAAAACATTCCTTACAATAACTTTTGCTTTCAATAAGGTATGCTTAATGCACGGTATATCGTAAAGGATTTCACTTCAGAATGGGAAAAAGTTAACAACTTCTTGGTTCATAAAAACATAAACATCCATTAAAAATTTTTACTGATATTTTGCTTTAGGAAATGGCAGTCCTTGTGATGTATGCCTGTCAGCACTTAACCACCAAAGGAATTTAAGACTCATAAAGCATTGTCTAACAGTAATAAGGAATCGTTATTGGTTGATCATTACTGCAATACAGACCACTGAGCCAACAAGTCCTCCCCCAGCGGTGACTGAAATATCTTGACAACAAAAACTATCCCGTCAATGTTCGACATCACATCTATTTCCGTCTCTAATCACCACGTTGCCATCGAGGCTTTAAACCATAATTTTCCTTCTTTCCTTGTCACAAATGTTTGAAAAGAATAACAAAATAATTTTTAGTTTCATATGCTTATTTTTTCAACGCTAAACTAAGAAGTATATAAGTTTATTGTAAGTATTACTTTTCGTCGGCGCCACTTCCCCTCTTTACATTTTGATGGTTCATAAAATTTCTCTATACAGGGTGAGTGAGGAGGAAAGGTACGTGCTTTGAGGGGTGATACTATTGCTGATTCTAAACAAAAAACTTCTAATATATATATGGTCGTTTCTTAACCGTTTTCGGGTAAACCAATGAAAACAACTAAGAACGAGAAAAACGTAGGTGACAGTAAATTAAGATACTGTTATGTTAGGGTTTGTTTATTTGTGTTTCCTCACTGAAGACATTTGACGCGTCTAATGTCAACTTCAGTGCATTTTGCTGCTCTTGCAGACAGGTGTTGTGTTGCCGATCGCAGCTGGTCGTTGGATCGGTCGCCGTGGAGTCGTCGTTTGGCCACTGAGGTTACCCGATCTAACCACATTTGGTTACAGTTTGCGGGGGTGGCTGAAGAACGATGTCTACAAGTGTCGACTCGAATTTTATAGGGTTCAGCTCAAGTAAGGGAATGTATAACTGAACTCCGATCGGCATCAAAACTCCTGTTTACAAGAGCAGCAAAATGCATTGAAGTTGACGGTGGACTGCCTGGACATCTTCTGTGAGCAAACGTACATTATTAAAAAAAACCATAACCTAACAGTATGTTAATTTACTGTCACCTGAACTTTTCTAGTTGTTTTCATTGTTTGCCCGGAAACGGTTAAGAAAAGGGCATACGTTTATTAGAAGTTTTTTGTTCAAGATTTCCAGTAGTATTAACCCTCAAAGCATGTACTTTTCCTCTTGACTCACACAGTGTTTTCTCGATGCATCATTTTCTGTTACTAGTAGCGCGTGTTAATACCGCCGCTCAAGGTAAGCCTGGACGTTAGTTGTACAGAATGAAATTACTGTGGGTAGTAGAAAGTGCAATGTAATGTATTTTTTTTTCCTCATTGGATAAGACAATGTCAGTGTATACACTACTGTTTTGTACTGGGTTTATTTGCGTGTTGGACGAAACCAAATTGTTCTTTGCAACTGTAAGAAATCCATTTTAAATCTTAATATTCAAATAAAGGTAATAGTAACAGAAATAAATGTTGTTGTTATTATGGTCTTCAGTCCGCAGACTGGTTTGATGCAGCTCTCCATGCTACCCTGTCCTGTGCAAGCCTCTTCATCTGAGAATACGAACGGCAAGTGACATCCTTTTGAATCTGCTTACTGGATTCGTCCCTCGATCTCCCTCCACGATTTTTACCCCATTCACTATCTTCTAATGCTAAGTTGACGATTACTCGATGTCTCAGAATGTCTCCCACCAACATATCCTTTCTCTTAGTCAGGATAGCCGAGAAACTCCTTTCCTCCACAAATCCGTTGAGCACCTCTTCATTAGTTACGTGATCTACCCATCTAATCTTCATCTGTTGCACCACATTTCGAAAAATTCTATCGTCTTTCTGTCTGAACTCTTTGTCGTCCAAGTTTCACTCCAGTATTGCTACAGCCGGCCGCGGTGGCCAAGCGGTCTGCGGCGCGTGAGTCACGTCCTGCACGGCCACTAAGGTCGGGGGTTCGAATCCCCCCTCGGACATGGATATTTGTGCCGTCCTTAGTATTAGCTAGTTCATAAGTAGTTTGTAAGTTTAGGGACTGATGACCCCGTAGTTAAGTCCCATAAGCTCTACAAACATTTGAACATTTTTTATAATGCTACACTCCACACAAATTCTTTCAGAAAGGACTTCCTAACATTTAAATTAATACTGAATGGCAACAAATTTCGCTACTTCAGAAACCCTTTTGTTTCCATAGCCAATTCTGCATATTATACCTTCTTCACTTCGGACATCAGAAGTTATTTTGCTACCCAAATAACAAAACTCATCTACTACTTTTATTGTCCCACTATCTAATCTAATTCCTTCAGAATCGCCTGATTTCCTGACGCTACATTCCATTATCATCGTCTTACTCGTGTTAATCATGGACACTCAAGGCCAGAGACAAACAACGCATTGATGCGTTTGAGCTTTGGTGCTGGCTACGCATAAAATGGACCGAAAGAAGAACAAATGTTTTCATTATTGAACAAATGAATATCTCCAGACGCCTTTCTTCTCGAGTCGACGAAAAACTTCTCCAGTTCTTTGGCCATTTTGTAAGAAGAGACGGAGAAAACCTAGAAAAAATAATCTTACAAGGAAAGATCGAGGGCACAACACCAAGAGGAAGAGCAGCGAGCAGATGGATAGACCAAATCAAGATCTCCGGTCTACCTCTGCAGCAGGCACTGAGAGAAGCTGACAACAGTCCGGGATGGAGACGCTTGGTTCATGGGGTCACGACGCTCAGCAATGAGCACAACGACTTATGATGATGATGACTCTTGTTAATTTTCACTTTATATCTTCCTTTCAAGATACTGGCCATTACATTAAATTGATACAGAAGTTTATGTCTGGTCGAGTGGCCATGTTCCGCAACGGCTGTTAAAATTAAAGAGGTTCGATGTTTTAACTGATTAAAAAAAAGGCGAGAAAGTGACTCGAAAACTGGCGACTGTACATGCCCACTCTCCATACAGTTGCCACCTCTCAATGAGCTAACTGGACAGCTTCGGCCCCTAGCCACGCAGCACAAAGTTACAGCGTTCGAAAACATAGTTTTTAAAAATCTCACTTTTATTAAATCTGTTGGCAGAAGTGGATTTCACTAGATCAAATTTTGTCTTGAATCTGGGTGAGGAAGTGCGTGCCTAAATTGAAAGTCCATCATTTTTTCTTCAGCCTGTATAAATGGGACTGTGATGAATGAGGAATCATTCTATTGACGCTACGGGTTGCAGACGGCAACTCCGCTGACATGAGCGACTTGGACAAAGGCGGTCGTTTGTGGCTCGGCCCCTGGTAACGAGCACCTCCGGATCGATGATGCAGGTCGGCTGCTCCTGATCTCTGAGAAAACAATATTGCTTGCTACAGCAACGTAAGTTAAAGTGCTACAAAGACCTATCCGACGGCGTTGCAGCAATACCGAATAATTTTATTGTGGTCGCCTGCCTTCTGCGCGACTTTATGCCGCTTTTACAATATTACAGTTTGATATTCTAGTTATATCTTACGAAACAAAACTAACTCAGTGGTCAATGGAATAACAGAAGATGACCCTAAATGTAGGATCTGTGATGACGGCGATGAAACTGCATCACATCTAATCTTCGAATGCATTGCATTGGAGAATAAAGGCACAGAATATTTGGGACAACCAGACCCGAAGAAATTTTGTCTAATAAAGAACTGGTAAAGGGACTCCTTGCACTGTTCAAGGGCAGTGGTTGGCTTTACTAGATATACAGGGAGCGATACCGCACAATAAACTTAGTTTCGGTGCGGGCAGTGGCGTTTTGGACCAAGACTGTTTTGGCTTCCCTAGAAAAATCAAATCAAATCAAATCATTGGTCAAACCGGACTTGAAAGTCCATTACCGCAGCATCATGTTTTCGCCATCTGTCCCTGTCTTACGCTGTTTCCTTACAATCGTCTTCATCTACATCTACATTTAGACGGGTACTCTGCGAGTCACATTGAAGTGCATGGCAGAGGGTTCATCGAACCACTTTCATAATATTTCTCTGTAGTTTCCTTCTCTTACAACTTGCGGGAAAAAAGAACACCTAAATCTTTCTGTTTTCGATCTGATTTCTCTTATTTTGTTATGGTGATCACTATGTAGGTTAGCGCTAACACTATATGTTCGCATTCTGAAGAGTAAGTTTGGAAAAGAAAATTCGCAAATAGATCTCGCTGCAATGAAAAACGCATTTGTTTTAATGATTTTCACCACAACTTGTGCATAATTTCCGTGACACTCTTCGACTATATTGCGATACTACAAAACGAGCTGCCCTTTTCTGAACTTTCTCTAAATTGTTAGTCAGTCCCACCGGATATGGATCCCACAGTGCGCAGCAATATTCCAAAATAGGATGCACAAGTGTGGTGTGGGCAGCTTCTTTAGTAGAACTGTTGCATCTTTTAGTGTTCTGCCGATTAAACGTAGTCTTTGGGTCGCCTTCCCTACAGTATATTCTGTGTGTCCCAAATATATTTCATCTCTCTTAAAGTCTGCCAACTATTACTATGTTGTATAAATTACATTTCACGAAGTTAGTGAGAGAGATTCTTTTGTTGTATGTCTCGTGTCGATTTAATTTGTCTTCAGTATCTTAGTATTGTCATTATACTGTGTGCGACACTATAAACCAAATATTTTCTTTTTTTAATTTATTGATCGCCACTTCTACTTACATTGCTGAGTTCCCTTTCTCGTCTTTTGGAAGCCATCACTGGATAGCCGAAAAATAAATATTGAAACACGATATCTGCATGTCACATTAAACGTGTTTTGTACCATTAGAGAACTATAAATGTTTTGTTATATAACGTTTAGAACATGTTTTCCTCATAAAGGATCGAGATTTGTAGTACAACTTCTGACAAACTTCGGTGAATAATCCTGTAACATTGACGTACATGTACTATGGACTACAGTTATCTTATTGTCCTTCAAAATAGTCACATACCATAACTATGTACCGCTGAGCTCTGCGAATCATGTCCTGGAAACTTTTCACGAAGTCTTCCTTTGGGACGAAATTCAAAAGCCTCGTCACGTTTCATTGGAAGTCAGAAATATCGTCAAATCTCTTTCGTTTCAAAGCGAACTTTAGTCGAGAGAATATAAAGGAATCTTCATAATTGAGTTCCAACGAATATGGTGAATGTTGAAGTTCCACCATCTGTCTGACGATGTGTGTCGCTGAGCGTTGTCGTGCAACTTGAACAGCCACCATACTCGCCGGATCTCTTCTTTCCATTCCCTCGAATCAAACTTGCTTTGAAAGGAAAGATATTTGACGATATTTCTAACATCTAATGAAAGGTGACGAGGCTTTTTAACAGCATCCCAAAGGAAGATTGGGTGCAAAGTTCCCGGGATATAAAATGTTCAAATCTTCGTAAAGCTTATGGGACTTAACTGCGGGGTCATTAGTCCCTAAACTTACAAACTACTTATGAACTAACTTACACTAAAGACGACACAAACATCCATGCCCGAGGGAGGATTCGAACCTCCAGGATATGAATCGCAGAGTTAGGGGAGGTGACTATTTCGAAGGACAGGAACTGTAGTTCATCCTATATTAATACTACAGAATTGTTCACCAAATCTTACTGTTCAGAGATTGTTGTATTATTGGCGATATCACTGAAGTTAATGATAACGCCTGTATGATTAACTACTTGTACCAAATTTCTAAATGAAATCGTCCGATTCATGCGTATAGCCCCAACACAGTGATATAATATCCTTAGCCGAGCTAAACGCATATATCAGTTAATAAGCCACCCGCTATTTTTTTTTCTTTTTTTTCGCCTTCTGGAATGTAGAAAAGTGTGTGATTTACTTTTCGTATCTGCCGATATTGTAAGTATCAGAACATTTCTAATCACCAGCTGAATTAAGGATCACTTTTTAAGAAACTTCAACACGTACTTCGCCGTGTCGGCAGTTTGACGTATACTGGAAAATCTTACTGCCGTTACCGAACACCTGACCAGTCACAACTGAATTTTCTGTCCGCAAACGAACTATGGCACCAGCTTCTAAACGTTGGCTCCTCTGGAATCCGGAAGCATTATCAACAGTTAAAAAGAATCAATCAGACTACCTTGAAGTGCAGTCGTGAGATACACTGAGACGTATTTGTGCGACTACTGAATCGCTTGTTTGGTGAGAAGAGCAGTGTGTCTTGGCTGGCAGTGCGTTTGACCGGCTGACCTTTGGTGCAGCCCGCTGACCGCTGGCGCCGGGCATGCGCTGGCAAGCTATTGCACCCTCTCCCAGGCGAGCAGAGCGTTCTACCTGCACCTGTTGCGGGTACACCTCCAGACCCCTCCCTGCGTACACCAGCTGTGACAGTACTGACGCCATGTTCTCGGTGTGCGAGATTAGATTAGATTAGTTTTTCGTTCACTAATGGAGTAGAAGGAGTTGGCCGCTAGAAAGTCTTTTAGGGTCCTCTTAAACTGATCTTTATTTCTGGCTAAATTTTTTGTACTCTATGGTAAATTATTGAAAATGTGTGTTCCTGAGTAGTGGACCCCTTTTTTAACTAAAGTAAGCGCTTTCAACTCCTTGTGTAGATCATTTTTGTTCCTAGTATTGTATATATGAACTGAGCTGTTTGTTGGGAATAGGGATATATTATTTATGACAAATTTCATTAAGGAATAAATATACTGAGAAGCAGTAGTTAATATACCCAGTTCTTTGAAGAGGCTTCTACAGGACGTCCGTGAATTTACTCCACAAATAATACGTGTTACACGCTTTTGGACTCTGAAGACTTTTGACTGATTTGGAGAGTTACCCCAAAATATTATACCATATGACATTATGGAATGAAAGTAAGCAAAGTATGCAAGCTTTTTTATTTTTATGTCTCCCATATCTGATAACACTCGTATTGCAAATACAGATTTGTTAAGTTGTTTCTGCAGTTCTGTGGTGTGCTCCTCACAACTGAATTTATCAAGCTGTAATCCCAGGAATTGAATACTGTCAACCTCTTCTATCTGCTCTTCTTCATACTTAATGGATATGCTGGCGGGAAATCTCTTACATGTTCTGAACTGCGAGCACACCTTTCTATAACTATGCTTGACATACTTTTTATTGCAATACTTGTATTGTCTGCAAACAAAACGAACTCTGCTTCTGGCAGTGTAACTGATGAGAGGTCATTAAAAAAGCAATGGAGCTAAGATGGATCCTTGTGGGACACCACATGTAATTTCTTCCCAATCCGATGATGACTGTTGGCTTAATTCACTAGTCACTTGCTCTGACACCCTCTGTTTCCTGTTAATGAGGTACTACTTGAACCATTTTGCAGCATTTCCCATGACACAATAGAATTCTAATTTACTTAAAAGGATGTTATGGGTCACACAATCAAATGTCTTTGACAAATCACAGAAAATACCCGCTGCTTGCAATTTATTAGCTAATGAATGAAGTACAATCTCACTGTAGGTGTAAATAGCCTTCTCGATATCAGAACCTTTCAAAAATCCAAACTGTGTTCTGGACAATATGTCATTCGTGCGTTATTCTTCCAGAGAAAATTCTTACTCGATCTGATACTAGCCAGGACGCTACGGCCTGATAACAATAAACAAAAAAAGTGGTTCTAATCTCGCATAAAGTAGACTTCTAACAATAGCTTTAGTCGAAATAGAGGTTGCGTTGTCAGCTGCAATCGGGGATTCGGATAACAGCAACTGGGGCAAGAAAAAATTCGAGCCCTACATCAACGAACCCGGATTTCCCGCTTATCGTGATCTGTACGTTAACCACAGTGGCCCACCGTGCACTACCCCATCCAGAGCAAATCCTTTTAGATTAACGCTACAGATGTGGGAAACAATTAGTCGTGATGTGGAACGAGGAATAATAAATTATAGAGTGTGGTTGACCGAAAATCTCTTTCTTATCTCTTCTTCTTTTCACCACGTTCTCTGTTACCACAGATGACGAGTAACTAAATACTCGTGAGGTGCCTAGTTACTTTCACCGCCGTAAGTGAAATGCATAGTATCTAAATAAAATTGTTCTCCTTTACAATACGTGAGGAGAAAGGCAACTTGGTTTATTCGTTGCCCCAGTTCCTGATGCGAGACATTTTGATTTCCCAGATACTAGAAGTCTAGTAATAGATTCAACTTTGGCTCGGTCAGCTACATAACTTCCCTTGAACTGCGTTATCCCCTCCCCCCCCCCCCCCCACATACACACAATGTAACAAATTCAGCCTCAATTATATATTTTTGACGACGTTACAGCGTTCATTGAATGAAATAAATCGCAATTTCGATTAGTTCAAATGTTCAAATGTTTGTTAAGCTTATGGGACTTAACTACGGGGTCATCAGTCCCTAAACTTACAAACTACTTATGAACTACTTACGAACTAGGACGGCACAAATATCCATGCCCAAGGGGGGATTCGAACCCCCGACCGTAGTGGCCGTGCTGACCGTGACTGGAGCGCCTCAGTCACCTCGGCCACCGCGGCCGGCAATTTCGATTAGTTATGGCTTCACTGTACTAGGTTTAGATGGAGTTGTGTCTCGATACCTCATGGTCTGTTTTCCCTGATGCGGGAATACAGTACTGTGGCTGCGAGCATTACAGAGCAAATAGGCTGTGGTAATAGGAAAGAGACAGCGTGGCGAATGGAGATTCGGGTGTGGCGGGAGACGTGCAGTGAAGAGTGCTCTGCAGTCGGACTGGTCACTGTGCCTCCTCGATGGCGGAGTGGTCAATGCGTCTGCCTAGTAAGCTGGAGCTCTCGGGTTCGAATCCCGGCCGGGCACAATTTTTCATTCGCCGCACTTTGGTATTCCATTTAAACCTAGTACAGTGAAGCCATAACAGATCGAAATTGCGATTTATTTCAAATTCATCCTAATTTTATTTATTTTTGCTCGAGATCTAAAACCACAACCCCACGTGTAAGCGACCCTACGACGTAATTCGGGTCGGAATACACCAGCCCTACTACCCCACATCAGCTTTGGTAATATGTGGAAGCAGCAAGTACTGCTGTACCCAAATATCATATCCGCAGGGTATGTAGCAGCGGTTACACCCAACAATAGCGTTAACAATCAGTACTAATTTCATTACCTCAATCAATTCACATGAAGTTGTAATTTTAATCACGTCATCTTTGTACAGCGTGTTGTCTTCGTAATGAATTTGGCTGTCTTACTTCTGGTTCTTTTTGGTGCTGCATTTTGGATGGGAATCAGTGTATTTAAAATCTGTCAACGCAAGATAATATTACAAAATTTATCCAGAAGCAGTTTATTTGAAAGGTGCCGAAAGTGTAAGTAAAATCAATTTAGTCATCATTCAAAATATTATTATTTTTATACAACCACCCTGCCACTGATCACAAATGCTGCACTCGACTGTTTTAGCTCAGTAGTGTGTCTGGTTGCAGTGCACTCCACTTATCTGTAGGCTATTAATTATACTCAACCAAATTAACTAGCGTAAAACAACTCTCTAATTTGATTCCCATTACATAGCGAATACCAATTTCTGCAACAGTACGTAAGTTTCATTTAAATGAACAGAAATTCCAATGCACAGTAATGAACTTTAGGAGACAGCGTGAAATGGCCAGTTCCTTCATTGCTAATGTCCCATCCAGGTAATACCACGGTATCATACAGTTAGGAACCAAAGATTTAAGAAAATAGAAAACGAACTATGTTGACAAACATGTTTCAAAGCGTGACTCTATTCTATAACATATTGAAACATTTATGGTTTAGCTTCATACTTTAGACAGTCTCCGGGCATTTCTTCGCTATCTCAGTGTCATACATCTTGTCACTGTACTATGTATAAGGAAACAGTTTCTTTTTGCCGTTTATATACGTTTTAACCAGGCATAAGAGCGGCGATGCACTGCGTCACTCGCTGTGTCAACAGTTCACTCGCGCAGATCTATATTTACAGGCTACCTGTTGCTACCACCCGCCGCTAGCAATGGGCGTTATGAAGACCTTGTATCATCGAGCCAATACCAACTCGGATACAGATAACACGCAAAATAAAATGTCCACATAGTTGTCCTTGAAAACATATTAAACTCGGTAATATCCATAAACTACAGTTAAGGACAAGGCTCTCAAGACGACAGTTTAATTGTGATGTATCTGCAATGTTACTGCGAAAACAGGTAGGACATTTTAGTTTCTTTCCGTATCCGTGAGAAAGGCGTCTCAATTTTACAGAATACTACGACCTACATGCGCTTTGCGGTGGCATTTAGAACGTTTTCCAGAGTCCAGTTTTTATTATTATTATTATTATTATTTTAACGTGATAGTAGGTGATTTGTTGTATGGACTGCTCCACAGCTACACATAACGTTGTATTCACACCTCCATGAGTCCAAATTTGTTTGTAACTTGAGACTCCTGGTCTTCATCTGTTAAGAGTTCTGCTCGTAGTACAGGGCATGTGATGACCGCAGCTAATTTCTTCTCTTGGAGTAAAGCCAACACCACCTAGATAGAAGGCCGCGGCGCTCTCGTGTGACGTCAGGCAGAGTAGGTTGCGCGCGCATAGCTGACTGGGTAGCCGCTGGGGCACGGTCCACTATGTCGAAGCAGCGAGCCAGTCAGCTATGCGCGCGCAACCTACTCTGCCTGACGTCACACGAGAGCGCCGCGGCCTTCTCTCTAGGTAGTGATGGTAAAGCCCTCTTGCTTAGAAGCCCCTTGCCATATAATGGGAACGTTCGCTGCAATAAACCTCTTCTGGATTTAAGCCAAGTTGCACAATTGTTTTAGATTATCATCCTGCTTCTTCCGTACTAATTCTCCTTTCACTCTGCGTCTTGTGGTTGGAAGTACAGTGCCGACCAATGGATAATCTTTCGTGCTCCATACCTTCACACAATACCAATGCTGTTGACCTAGAAGCTCGAGGTTCCTACGTTCTGTAGAACCTGTCAACTTTCTCAAGATACTATGTTTGCTGCATATTTTTCTTTTCACTCACATACAGAGTGTTTTAAAATATATAGTCCAGAATTTTCCAAAGTGTTTTGGGATGTCATTGTGCGTTCCTGTTTCTTAAGCACATATTTGATCCTTTCCTGAACTGGGTTTCAGATGTTTAAATGCAATATTCTCACCACATTTCAACTGCGATGCTGATATTGACTTTCACTTCCTCATAGGACCTTCTTTGCGTCATCTCAACTATGTCAACAGCGTAGATAAACGCTTTGTATCTGTAAAATATAACTGATCATTAGTGTAGTGTATTTAATCTGTAACTAACTGCTCAAAACAATTGGGGGATCAGATGAGATACGATACACAGCATACATATGGTAAGGTATTTTGTTCAGATATTGGTTACAATTGTAATTTGTTTACGATACAGTACGACATTTTACTGTCTCTTACTTAAGGTTTACATGGCGTTTACTTAGAGCGAGGCACCATGGGGCTACCATAACAGTGAAAAAGTAATTCTCGTTGCCCTCTGATACGGTGTGTGATGACGACCAGTGCACTTGCACACCTGCGTGGCATGGACAGTACAAGGTTATCAATCAGCTGTTGTGAGATATTTGGCCATTACTTCAGGATTGCAATATCCAGATCTGCAACCATTGTGGGAGGTGCTGGTCTGACTGCAATGCGTCTGCCACGTTCATCCCAGACCATCTCAGTCGAGTTAAGCCCGGTGAACCAGGCGGCCACGCGATTCGTTCAATTCCCTCAGCTTCAAGCATGTTGGCCACCAGTGCTGCTCTGTCGGAACGATCGTTGTCGTCCACCAGAAGCAACTCATCACTTATGGCACCATCATAAGGCACAACAATAGGTCCAAGGATCACGTCCCTACACCTCTGAGCAGTCAAAGCACCATTTTGAACGACATAGAGGTCCGTACGTCCGCCAGTACTGGCTCCTGCCCACACCATTCGTCCACCGCCATGATACGGTGAAACTTGATGCACACAATAAGTACTGTTCCGAGTGCCACGTTCTCTCCACATGCAGGAACGATAATTGTCTGATCAACTTGGGCTTGTCATGTGATAAAAAGGTCGAAACACACCCTCTTAAATTAAAAAAAAAAAAAAAAAAAAAAAAAAAAAAAAAAAAAAAAGAAAAGAAAAAGAAGTTCAAATGTTTGTACAGCTTATGGGACTTAACTACGAGGTCATCAGTCCCTAAACTTACAAACTACTTATGATCTAGCTAATACCAAGGACGGCACAAATATCCATGCCAGAGGGGGGATTCGAATCCCCGAGCGTAGTGGCCGTGCATACCGTGACAGAAGCGCCTCAGTCCCCTCGGCCACCGCGGCCGGCATCTTAAATTTCACCCCTTCTTTTGACAACTCGATACCCAGAATTAAAACCATCAGTTATCCTTATGCGTGATCGATGGAAACACACAGTCGCTGATGAACAGGCCTTATTTGGTAGCCTAAAGAGCGTCGTTGGAACCACCCCTTCCATTTGAGAGTCCAGTCCCAAACATTTCGCTGCCGAAAATATTTCACATTGCGAACAGTAATAGGATGCCCTTTTTTTTTTTTTTTTTTTTTTTTTTTTTTTTTTTTTTTTTTTTTTTTTTTTTTTTTGACAATCTATGACACGGCAAACAACCGTGGCATAAGTACATGGAGGCGTGGCATCCATATCTCACGAAGTGTTACTATTTTGGAGTGTAGTGCAACCGCAGTTGCTCTGGGATACAGGATGGAGTCATTACGGGCATTCTACGAAATTTATGATCCGTAGCTGCAAAGGACGATATGCTTTTTCAGCTTTCCTGTTTCGCGACCCTCCGGTGGCGTGACCGCAGTTATGTGTGACATTGGCACAGGAGTGAGCACAAACACAAAGTGTAACTCTAGAACAAAGCTTTCGTAACTGGATTTCGCGACACTCCAGGGTGCTGGGTTCAAAATGTTCAAATGTTTGTATAGCTTATGGGACTTAACTACGGGTCATCAGTCCCTAAACTTACAAACTACTTATCAACTAGCTAACTCTAAGAACGGCACAAATATCCATGCCCGAGGGTGGGATTCGAACCCCCGACCGTAGTGGCCGTGCAGACCGTGACTGGAGCGCCTCAGTCCCCTCGGCCACCGCGGCTGGCAGGGTGCTGATAACCGTATGTAGGGTATCGTGAAACTGGTAAATAAAGAATATGAATAAAGTATAAATTTATAAAAAAGTACAAAACATTCTTTTCTTCGTAATGTGAGTACTGTATCCCCAAAATTAATATTTATTTAATGTATCATTTGTAAAATGTAAACTTGCACTGTCGGAAATGTTGAAATTATTAAAATATTCCGGGCTATTGTGTCGTGGTCGGTTGGATTTATTATGAAAACTCAATATTTCTTTCCCATCTGCGGAGGACATTTTCCAGGGGAATCGTGGCTTCTTTGGATGTCCGAATCACATATTAACTCGCTACTGACTGCATTCATATTCCGTTTTCTCGTGCTCCTGCGCAGACGTGACGTCATATATTTTGAAAATTCGACCGTCATTCGTCGTTGTCGGTTGTAGTCACCCCATGGTGGAAAACTACTATTCATCTTCTTCAACACCGAAATCCAGATGTCACCCTGTTTCACGACCTCTTCCAGCCTATTAAAATTTTTGGGGTGTCTAACAAATTCCATTGTCTCTCTGTACAGCCTCTCACGGTACGGTACCAGCTTGAGGCTGCTGGTACCTGCGTATAATTAAATTAAATTTGATGGATTCCATGTTCCGCAACAGCTGATTTGTCACTTCCCCCCTCCCCCCTACTACGTGCCAGCCACGTACACTTCCCCACAGCTAAACGGAATCCTGAAAAACTCCAGCTTTTTCCAGCGGTTTGCAAACATTCGTTGGTAATTTTAGGTGATCCTGTATCTTCCGGGTAGGTTTGTACACTACGTCGATGGTCCTCTCCTATGCGGTCGGTAACGTCCTTAACGAAAGGCAAGAAAATTTTCTATCTTATTTGAGTTTGTACATCGATACGATTTCTTACGTAGTGGTCTGAATTATTGTCAAACGATTAGAAGAGCACAAGGGTAACTGCAAAACAAGGGGAGTGACAGATCAACTTTTGCGGAACATGCTTTGCAGCGAGTAGAACATCATATTGAATTTGATGAAACGCAGGTACTGGCAACGAAAAGTGGGTACCACACCATGAAAAGTGGGTACCACACCATGAAAAGTGGGTACCACACCATGAAAAGTGGGTACCACACCATGAAAAGCTATAAAGCTGTACCGAGAGGTGGTGGAAATTGTTAAACACCCAAATAGGATGGAGGAGGGCGTGAAAGTGGACAGCACGTGGATTCCGGTACTGCAGAAGAGTATTAGTCTTCCACCATGGGGCGATAACAACAGCTGACGGCGGCAATTGACAACGGAAACTAATAATAATAATTTCGTGTGACTCATTGTCC
The DNA here is from genome assembly GCA_026315105.1 of Locusta migratoria. NCBI lineage: Eukaryota > Metazoa > Arthropoda > Insecta > Orthoptera > Acrididae > Locusta > Locusta migratoria. The sequence continues at coordinate 552,943,301 of CM048744.1, forward strand.
TGGTACAAGTCTTTCAATTGGACACCACTTCGGCGACTTGCGTGTCCCCAGCCTACTCCAGTTATCCAACCGGGGAAAGGAAAGGGGACCTACAGCTTAACGGGGAATCCGAACCACGTGTCGTTTCTGGCGACTCCTCACATCGTTGAGAGGTGAAGGATGGGTTAAAGTGCAGACTGAAAAAATCCGAGGTCCGACCGGATTTCGAAACCGCGACCCTTCGGTTTCCAGTCGAGCGCCTTACCCCAAGACCACCAGGCCCGACAACGTGACGTCACGCCTTGCGCGGGAGCACGCGGAAACGAAACATGAAGGCAGTCAGTAGCGAGCCAGGGTGTCATACGGACATCCAAAGAAGCTACGATCCCCTTTGAAGATGTCCTCTACAGATGGGAACGACATGTTGGGTTCTAATAATAAAACCATGTGACCACGGCACAACAGCCCGCAATATTTCAGTCATTTTAAATTATAATTTGTTACAATGAATTTCACTTATTAATATTAGCGAAAAGGTGTCGCGTGGAATTCTACATCTACATACTACTCCGCAATCCACCGCAAGGTGCGTGGCGGAGGCTACACTGTACCACTACTAGCCATTTCTTTTCCTATTCCACTCCCAAATAGAACGAGGAAAAAAAGAATACCTATATGCCTCCGTACGAGCCCTAATTTCGCTTATCTTGTCTTTGTGATCACTACGCGAAAAATAAGTCGGCGGCAGCAAGATCGTACTACACTCAGCTTCAAATTCCGGCCCTCTAAATTCTTCCTTTAAAATGATCTGCTGCGAGTGCCAAACACTTGAGCAATACTCAAGACTTTGTCGTACAAGCATTTTATACACGGTCTCCTTTACAGATGAACTACATCTTCCCAAAATTCTCCCAATAAACCGAAGTCGGCTGTCCGCCTTACTCACAACTGTCCTTACCTGTTCGTTCCATTTCATATCGCTCTGCAATGTTACGCCTAGATATTTGAACGACGCAACAGCATCAAGAAGCTCACTACTAAATCTGTATTCGAACATTATGGAATTGTTTTTCCTACTTATGCGCATCACCTTACATTTTTCTACATTTACAGGTAGCTGCCATTCATCAAACCATCTAGAAATTTTGTATAAGTCATCCTGTATGCTATTACAGTCAGTTACAGATGACACCCTCCCATACACCAATCATCAGCAAACAGCCACAAATTACAACTTACTCTGGCCATCAGATCATTTATATAGATAGAAAATAATAGCGGTCCTATCGCACTCCCCTGGGGCAAGCCTGACGGTACACTCGTCTATGATGAACACTCGCCGTCGGGAACAAAGTACTGCGTTCTATTACTTAGGAAGTCTTCCAGCCAGTCTCAAATCTGTGAACCTATTCCATAAGCTCATATCTTCGTTAGCAGTTTGCAGTGTGGCACCGCGTCGAACGCCTTTTTGAAGTCGAGAAAAACACAATCCGCTTGTAGCCTTTCATCCATGGCTCGCAAGATGTCATGTGAGAAAAGGGCAAGCTGAGTTTCACATAAACGACGTTTCCTAAACCCGTGCTGATTCATAGAAAGAAGCTTTTCCGTTTCAAGGAAATTTACTATACTCGAACTGAGAATATGCTCCAAAATTCTACAGGAAATTGATGTCAACGATATTGACCTGTAATTGTGTGGGTCAGTTCTTTTTCCTTTCTTATAAACGGGAGCCACCAGTGCTTTTTTTCAAACACTAGGAACTTTGCGCTAAATTAAAGATTCGCGATAAATGCAGGCTAAGTACGGCGCCAACGCCGCAGAATACTCTTTGTAAAACCGAACTAGTATGTATTAGTAGCGAATCACCACCGGGAAAATTTTGGAAAATTCTGTTCTAAGACCTACTTGTATGGCAACACCCGTCAATTTTCGTAGGCGCCGGTGTGTCAGACATTCCTATCGAAATATTTGTATTTCGCTTTCAGTCAGCAGGCGCAAGTTCAGCGCTGATGTCACCACACAGTTCTGCAGTGTCGTAAAGGTTGCTTGTCACACCACTGGCTGCATCAGAAAGGAAAATTTTTAAACTGCCCAGTGAAGATGCATTGGTAAGTGCCCCCCTCCCCACACAATGAAAAATCAGTTCTGTAGTCTATCGCAGAGTCATCAAAAGTAAGGGTGAACTGTATGTAAGAAGGGGGATGAAGACCTTCTCATCGAGCGATATTCCCATAGTGGAATTGGACACCCTGGGGTGTCGCGAGACTAACAAATTTAGACTCTAAACAAAAAAACTTGTCATAAAATAACACAAAATATACTTCTCTTCATACTACCCTGAAAACTCACCTGCAGCTAATCATCCTTCACTTCATTCAGTGCACCACAGATCACGTATTAAAGGAATGATCGGTGCACATTAATTGCGTGCTCAGCCGCTAGGCGCCAGCTCTGCTTCAGCAGCAGTAGACATTCAGGGTTCGTTCAAGCAGCTGCCAGTTGCCTGATTACAGCAAATTGCACATGCGCAGAGCTGCTTGTGATACACTCTTCCCATGCGCACTTTGCTGGAACTGGCAGCTGCTTGAACGAACCTTCACTGTAGTCTGCTTTCCTTCTTAAAAAGCTGCACCTGAACGTTTTTAATGAATTTATCAAAGCCACGTCACCCTCGGTAGCGTTTCTTACAATTAAATGTCAATCAATAACACATTGGGTGTAAAAGCTGTGACTGATTGTAAAAGCTGTCACAATTGTCTACTGACTAAAGCTATTCAGTAGCGAGGATGGCCGGGTGATTAACGGAGAGTAGTATTTTAAATTCAGTGATCGTTGGTTCGAACCCTGGTATGCGTTAATACTGAGTTCTCTGTTTCCTGTATGTAACAGATTCTGGGACCAGAAATGACGTTCATATTCTTGTCACACATATTTATCCTTTTTTTTTTTAATATGTCGGGAATTCCGAGACCGTGGTGAAGGAAGAACCTAACAATAAAACTTGAATAATAATTCATCACTTGTCATAAATACATCCTCTTTATTTCTGAAAATAATGTGATAATATTGAACTGAAAGGGAACAACCACTGTGTTGTCTAAATCAGAAATCCATATCAATAAAATTCTTCTGGGTATGAAACCGCGTCGTCATTTTATAAATTCCACCGACGTTTCGGCCGCTGTTGCAGGCGGCCTTCATCAGGGTCTGTGTGCCCCTGATGAAGGCCGCCTGCAACAGCGGCCGAAACGTCGGTGGAATTTATAAAATGACGACGCGGTTTCATACCCAGAAGAATTTTATTGATAGTGACAACAACCGCGGAAGCCTACGTTTGCACAGAAATCCATACTTGGCGTGGTGTGAGTAATCCATATTAATAACATCTTCAGTTAAATACGTGCATTGATAATGGCCAGTTACTCACCGAAATCATGATTTGCGAATAAATAATTTTAAAAAAAGCTCGACTGATAGCTGAAAATCTCAGAGTATTGGAAACATATCACAGTCGTGGAGCGCAAACCATGGAATGTAACCATCTAAATTCTACCATAAGTATTTATATTAGTGAAAGAGTGTCGCGCAAAACTGTAAGCTATAAAAGGGTGTCGCCATGAGGGAAAGTTTGGGAAGCACTGCCTTAGACCCTGCACAAGCAGCGAGACCTTACAGTTTGAAGCGTCGCCGAGCACAAGGGTTTAGTCGCAGGGTGCCAATCTTTTGCAGAATTATGGAGCTTTGTTGTTGGATGGCTGAGTATACACATCATGGAAGTATAGCTCCACGTTACCCAAAAAAAAATGTTCAAATGTTTGTTAAGCTTATGGGACTTAACTACGGGGTCATCAGTCCCTAAACTTACAAACTACTTATGAACTACTTACGAACTAGGACGGCACAAATATCCATGCCCGAGGGGGGATTCGAACCCCCGACCGTAGTGGCCGTGCTGACCGTGACTGGAGCGCCTCAGTCACCTCGGCCACCGCGGCTCCACGTTACCCGTTTTGTATAATGTACTCGTTGTATATTAGGCTAATGGATGACACTTGCATCTACGTATGTCCAGGGGCCTGAAGCTGGCATTTGAATTGTACCAAAACTGGTGGCAAAACAAACTTACAAGAGTACGGTTCTATGGTTTCCTCAAATCAACGAAATCACGACGGAAGGTTGTAGGAAACTTCAAAGCCTAATTTCAAACTTGTGTATCGCAGTGGGAAATAATTGCGGTGTTTCGTAAAAGCGGTCGTTTAATTCTGTTCCGCGGTGTATATTTGTTTTTCGTTTTCTACCCCGTATTAATTTGTACGAATAGTTTCAGAATACCCTGTATGTCAGAGTAAAATCATAACCGAGCAATGACTTAATGCGGTCAGCCACGTATAAAATAACGTACACTGACAAATCACAGTTACAAAACAAGAGGGCGTAGCTACGAACGCAGATGCCTTGATTATGCAATAAATGTCACAGTTCACGCATCGCGGTGCAGATTGACGGCGTTAAGTTCGCACATGCTGGTTCTCACACCGCGTGATATACGCCCAGTCACAGGTTTACGCATAAATATTTGTTGAGAGTACTAGTACTAAATGTTGTTTGGTCACGCCAATAAATTAACCCGCATACGTCAGATAGCAGTTGAGCGTTCAGCATACAAATCACATTTCTTTCACGAGTAATTGTGTTAATTGTTTATGTTAATGAGTTACACTGTCTGAACGTGATCTGAAGTATTCAAACGCGTATTAGTACACGTTGATATTGTGTATATTACCCTTCATTTTATGACTGTTCGAAATCTGAAGGAGATGCTGTCAGTGTCTGAATATCTTTCAGAGGTTCGAGCCCTCCCTCGGACATAGGTGTGTGTGTTGTCCTTAGCATATGTTACTTTAAGCATTTTGTAAGACTAGGAACCGATGACAAGAGTAGTTTGGTCCCTTAAAATTACAAACATTTGTAATTTTTGATGGTCTGTGGACGAACTGCAGATCATTCTTCCCCAAAAATCGAAACGGGGGAATGTATTGTTGTTGAAATCTGGAGTATGGAAAGTACTCGATTTCTGTCTAATCTCAAAGGTATGCAGTTGGGTTCAGATTGAGATTCTAGACAGGTTAGTCAACTTCGGGAATGTCACTGCCCACGAACCTATGCCCCACAGATGCTCTTTTATAAGGAGCTAGATTATCATGCTGATAAATCAGTTATCGTGTCCGAACTGTTCCTCTAATGCACGCAACTCACAATTCTGAAAAATGTTTTGGATTTTTCCCCATTTGAGATAATCTTGTGCACAATAAACACAACGCACTGACCACAAAAACATACCCATGGTGCAACACCACGCCAACCGTAGTTCACCGTTGTCGCTACACATAACGGCAGGTAATGTTATCCACGAATTTGCCACATCCAGTCCCTTCCGTCCCATTTCCACACGCTTTATAGCGATTCATCATTCCAAATTACTCTATCTCAGTGGCGTCGCTCTTCGCAAGATATTAAGTTCTACTTTTCAGTGACTACACAAATGTGTGGCTTATGAAGAACTGCTCTACGATTTGACCCCATTCTTTTTAATTCCCTACACACAATCATAGTAATAGCCAGACAATTGTGGAATTCTGAAAAATTTTAATTGTTCTTTTGATTGTGAGTAAATCCGCTCCATTTGTAATATAACTGGAGTACAGGAAATATTTTAGCGACAGTTTTGAATGTCGCACAAAGCCAGTAGTTCCTTTGTACAACAACCTTTCGCAATTCCCGATGGTCTATGTCCTTCAGCACATGAAGTGCCCCCTGCCTTGGTTAAGCTGTAGTTGTTCCTTCGCATTTGTACTTCAGACACATCACAAAAGTCGGATTTGAACATCTATAGAATGCCATCTATAGAATGCTATAGATAGCCTGTCCAGAAGGGGACTCGAAACTGGGACCTTGTCATTGACTGGAGATCCTCTCATTAACCGACAGACCCAGTCACGGCTCTTGAACCTTCCACACCTCCCTTATGTTTTCATTTCTACTGTCTCTTTTACCTCTAAGCGTACTGTAGGCTACACCTTTGACTGTCCGAGTGATATCGATTGTCGATCACGTGCAAGGAGTCGAGTTTAAAAAGAGCAGCAGTTGTGCGTGGCGGAGAGCGGGCAGATCTAGCTAACTGCGGCAGTAATACGAACGAAATAGTTATTATTGAAGCTGGTGCAACTAATTGAACAGCGATTCTTACCGATGAGCTACGCTAAGCTGTCGTGTATCTTTACAGTCAGTGGAATTCGTATTTCTGTGAAAGTGAGCGCTAACGTGTGTCGTGTCATCGAGATAAACAATCAACCGCGCCGCGACGGTAACGGTTTTATATATGGATTGGATCTAAATGAAGAAGATCTGACTAACGGGGAATTTTGATCTCGTAAAATACAAACTTTCGTCGCAACCGTGACACCAAGATTATCGGGCAACCGCGTCGCGATCGGACGTGTCGAACTGGCAACAAACAATTGCTGTAACTGAAGTTGGACTGCCATTGCACGTGAATAACATATTGGGTTAGCATATTGTGTAGTATCTGGTAATACCTCAAGCTGTTCTTTATTCTAGAAGAAGGACAATCAATTACTCGCTTGTGTACTGTTGATTTGGGACGATGTATGAACCTTCAACCTGTCTGTTATTCTCTTTGTGTTACTACAGTACAACCAAATATTATTGCATGATTTCAATACAATGATTCAAAACTGAATTAACGTGTATAAATGAATGAGAATCCTTTCCTAACGTTATTGCATCAGAGTGAAATGCATAGTCTAGAAGTATGGTGTATTAATGGCTCAGGCGAATAATGTGCGCAGGCACACGGTCAATTCCAACTAATAATCCACCCACAACCATCTAACGATCATTAGCAAAGCGACATTTCATAACTAACGTAATATATATACAAATAATTATTTCCCTGAGCGCATTATATGCCTTCCTAACCATCATAGAAGATCTCCATCTACTGCGTAATTCGCTGCAAAGGTAATCCCCCCTCCCCTCCAACAACCCCCCCCCCCAAAAAAAAAAATAAAAATAAAATAAAATAAACCTTGCACAAGTTACATGGTCACAGACCACACTTTGTTTAAGAATAAATATTTCATTCTACAATGGATCGTATGGTGTTCTCACTGCATGATACAAATACTCTGTTTTAATCTTCACAGATCATACATGAACATCTTTGACCTCTCGAACTGTCTCCGACTTTAACTACCAATTGATGAATGTCGATCTTGAGTAAGTATATAAATAATACAGAGTAGTAAATTAAAGTGCGAATATCACGTGAAAAATAATATTGCAAAAAAATATCTAAAAAAGGGAAAGATAGACCCAAACTGTTCATAAAGAGGATGTTCCATAAAGCGTACTCCTTTCAACCTACGATTGTATCGACAATGTGTGTCACGTATGTTTATCGCTGAGGCATCACCCTGAAAGTTGCCGGCCGCGGTGGCCGAGGGGACTGAGGCGCTCCAGTCACGGTCTGCACGGCCACTACGGTCGGGGGTTCGAATACCCCCTCGGGTATGGATATTTGTGCCGTCCTTAGTATTAGGCAGTTCATAAGTAGTTTGTAAGTTTAGGGACTAATGACCCCGTAGTTAAGTCCCATAGACCAAAAAAAAAAAGTTTTTGTTGTCACGGTAGGTCATTTAACGCTGCATGTAAACATAGTTTCAAAATATTGTTTATTGACTGTGAACTATATCATACATACTGTAGCCTCCCAAATTCGTAGAAACCATGTATTTACGAGTGACTCTCCTGACTGTTCTACATGAGCTTAAATACCGAATTCGTGGATTCAGTATATATATGTAAATCGCCGTCAGTGAGCCCACTCCGTAGGAAATCGACTGTTTGATGTACCATCGTCAACAGTGACAGAGGTTAGAGTACTGGTTGGCAGCTTCCGCGACCGAATGCACAGCGTTTGTGCGTGAGACGGGCTGCGTGTTTGGGCAGGTGGTGCTGGCCATCCTGGTGCTGATCCACTGGAACGCGTGCTTCTACTTCGCCATCAGCTACGTGATCGGCTTCGGCTCGGACAACTGGGTGTACAACCTGAACGGCGGCCGCAACAGCAGCCTGTCTCGCCAGTACATCTACAGCTTCTACTGGTCCACGCTCACCCTCACCACCATAGGTAAGCAAGCCGGCACGGCGCCCTTTACTTCCACTGTCTGCTCTAAACCTCACTGATCATACAGGACATCACCAACACCCCCATATTGTTATTCTCGTACTCAATACTCAATTTGTTTTCCCATTATTTGTACAGGGTGTCCAGAAAAGGGCTCCCTGATTTCAAAATTAAATATCTCGAAAACAAAGACCGATAGAGGAATGCAGTACACGGTATGTTTATTGTGAAAGCTGTAAGATGTTTATACAGCAGTTTGAAATAATAGTTACAAAAGATGCTAACAGATGGCGCTGTACACTGTACAGCTCATATCAGCTTAAACAAGTGAAATAATCGTATGAAAACACTCTTTGCAAACAATCACATCACAATGTTTTCAAAATGTTCACCATTGGCACTACAGAGGTGGCGCAAACGAAGAATGAAATTCGCCATCACATTTCGCAGTGTCTCCACCGAAATGGATTCACATGCCACAGAGATCGCCGATTCAAGCTCGTCCAGCGTGGCAGGATTCTTCGGGTAGACCATGTCTTTCACTGTGCCCCACAAAAAAAAGGTCACAGGGAGTCAAATCCGGCGAATATAGAGGCCAATCCATGCCTGCACAAGTAAATTTGGGATATTCCTCATGAAAGCGAAACACTTGTTCGGTCCGATGTGGTCGGGCTCCATCTTGCATACACCATTCAGTACCTGGTCGATCCTCTAACGCTTACTGTGTGGCTACGTAACGTGCACCAGTGACCGTTTCTTGAATGAAAAAAGGCCAATAACGCCTCTGCTGCATACTGCAGCCCACAAAGTAACTTTAGGACACACCAATATGGCTTTTCGGAACCCCAAAATCGCCAATTCTGCTTATTCACGAATCCATTCAGTTGGAAGTGTGCTTCATCTGTAAACCAGATGCAGCCAACACCAAATCCTTCACTATCAATCATTGTGAGCATTTGATTAACAAAGGCAACCCTTTGTTGCACAGCTCGTACGGGTAAGGCCTGGTGTGTTTGAATTTTGAATGGAAACATGTGTAGCTCCTTCTCAGTATTTTCTGCATGCTGGAACGCTTCAAACCAGTCTCAGATGCAATTCTACGGACGGATGACATTGGATTTCACGGGATAATTCCAGAAAATGTATCGCTATTTTCAGGCGTAACTACGGTTTGCTTGCGGCCAACATGCCCCACTAGATCATCAGTTACGCTGCCTGCTCGTTGAAATTTTGTGAAGAGCGTACGAATGTTTTTCGCATCGGGTCCTTTCGGAACATTAAATCGTGCTTGAAAACTTCGCCATGTTCCCGTAGGACTCTCTTCTAACCTGTGGTATTCTAGCACCAGAAAAACGCGTTGTTCAATGGAGTACATGATTTTAACCTCTTCCTTCGGTACGCTAACCTTCTTTCACGTTTCAATAGTGGAACTGATCGCTCTAGACTTCGGATAACTATTTATACTAGGCATTACGTATGGCGATTACAGCGCGATCTGTTAGCAGCTTTTGTAACTATTATTTCAAACTGCTGTATAAACTTCTTACAGACTTCACAATAAATATACCGTTTACTGCATTCCTCTATCGATCTTTGTTTTCGAGATATTTAATTTTGAAATCAGGGAGTCCTTTTCTCGACACCCTGTACGTGTACTTTGCTCAAGGACGACGTTATACTGTTCAATGCGCCTTCCAACGTATGGTGTCATTGCTGTTTGCAAGGTAACTGCTTCTGGGCCTTGAGTTAGAACTCTGTAGTCAATGATACGGTGGGGTTTCAGAGGATTGCTATCGGGAGAATTTTATGATGAGCTGACAAAAGTCACGGGGCACCTCCTAATTTACTGTCGACCCACCTCTTGACCGGCCCAGAGCAGCAACTGGGCGTCATTTGGACTTAACAGGTCGTTGGCATTCCCATTCTGGAATATTAAGCATGCTGTCTCTATAGCCTTACACATTTGACAAAGTATTTACAATGCAGCATTTTGTGCACAAACGGACCTCTTGATTGTGCCCCATAATTGTTCTATAGGTTTCATGTCAGGAAATTTGAGTGACCAAATCGTTATCTGTAATTGTCCATAATATTCTTCCAACTAATCGCGCATAGCCGAGCTCCAAGTATATGACTTACAGTCATCCACAAAAAATTCTATAATTGCTTGGGAACGTGAAGTCGACGCACCTCGTACGACTTACGACTATTCCGTTGTACCCAGCAGGCAAGCCTCTAAAGAGCGTATTGCGCAATAAGAGCTGTCAAGCAAATTCTGAAACTCTCCACATAGTTCTTTCCGCTCAGAGCCCGTGATTTCTATATTGGTTCGCCCGCCTCAGAGACTTTAAGATCGGCAAATGAAATGAATACATTTTCAATAGTCAGGCCTATTACAGAGGTAAACACGTGACCTTCCTTGACATTAGTTGCCAGCTGCCATGTTATCGGAGTGTACATTCCTTATCGTGTCTCCTTACGCTGTCTCCGTATCTCACAAGGAGAGAACGCCCACTCGTCATCGCCGAATCGTCCAAATTTATGGTACATGTAGGGCGTGGTGAGACATGAATACGGCCCTAGTGGGAGCTCCAGATGGCTAAGCCTTCAGGAAGTACAAGGAATTTTTATACGGATGTATCGTCATATGCACCTTATCAATTGTCCATGTGAGAGTGTGTTCAGGAAGCGGTGATTGGCTCAGCTGTGTGAGGTCGGATTCGTATGGAAAGGGTCGCAGGTTCGACTCCTCCTGGCGGCAAATATTTTTCCGCTCCTTGGCAGTGCACTGATCTCATCGAGAAATTTTAATAAATCATAACATTACTTGACATTGCAGGTTTTGGAGGCAATCTGGTCATCTTATTTAAAAAACGGAGATAATAAGTGAAACATAGATATCTTTTAAGCTGTCATGATTTAATTTATGTATTTTATATTATGACTAAGTGCTATGTTGCACTTATTATTTTATCTCCATTTTTAAAATAAATGATCAGCTTATAAAATGTATATAACCAGATGGTCGTGGCACAGTCCTCCGAAACCTGTCGTCATTACATAAATAATTAATTCGCGATCTTGGCGTTTAATTTTTGAAGAATTTAAGAAATCACTTCCCGAGAATCTTGCGTCAAACTACACTATACATCACTACGTATCCTATCAAGAATTCAGCGACATGATGCGTTGCTCGTGGTTCGCTGCTGGACTGAAAGAAACTGTTTTCAGAACTTCGATCAAGAAAACTATGTCACTGCAAAAAAGGCGGCGTTTATAACGTGCGCAAAGTGCGGTAAAAAGTACTGCTTCCCCTGTTTCTTTGATGAATATCACCTCGCTACATGCAACTGATCAATTGCAAAAGAATGAAAGTATCTAATTACATACACGACGTTCAAGTATACGCCTTAACCAGAATCCCTTTTAAATGTTTGCAGTCTTGAATTTAATACTCTGCCTATAATTTTTGTGCTCATATACGGTAATAAAATAACCTATATGATGTTGCCGTTAATTGTGACGCCAGTAGTGTACGCATTGCCAAGGAACACAAAAATATTTGCCCCCTGGTGGAGCCGAACCCGCGATCCTTTCAACCGTCACAAGGTTCATTGCTGATAGAGCCGTATCAAAATCTTTTTATTTCCTAAACGCTTGGCCATCTGGAGTTTCCACCTGGAGCACGTTCATGTATCACCGCACCCCTACATATACCGTAAATTTTGACGAATTCAGCAATGACGAGCAAGCGTCCGCTCCTTGTCAGTCACCTTTCATACCGCGCCACGTCTTGTGTTTGTTTAGTCTCTTAGTAGAAATGAGATCGTCATGTCCTGTATGATCAGTGAAAAATATACATAAATATTACTGTAATGTTCTAGATGATCAGTGAAAAATCTACATATATGTTACTGTTAAATACAAATTCTTATACCTATGTAAGGATGACTCGAAAGTAAATGCAAAAGAATTTCTTATTTTTAACTTATAGTTTGTTTTATACACATATGATCTTTTTAAAGGTCCTCCTACTCCCAGTACGACAGCTTGTTCACTTTAATTTCCTCCGGTGTATTCAAGAAACTTACGGGTATGCATCCAGGTATGAAAGTTTCCTTTGGCCGATATTTCGTCAGGACCACACCCTGCCATTATCAAGTAAATACTTGGCAGAATTGCCTTAAAAGTAGCAAGGTGTACTTCTTAATTTCGATAACTTTATCCCACGAGAAAAACAGCGATCTTCCTTGGCGATATTTGTGCTGCAATAACAGTCTTGATCGCAGAGGTAAAAACGTTTTATTTTATCAGTTTCAACCTAATATAGGTCATCTTCAGAAATTATAAATATACAGCCCATGTGGTCGGTGCTGGACCGTGTAGGACTGCCATGGCTGTTTTCTGGCCTGCAGGGTCCAGCAGTATTACTTAAACATAGATTAATCGATAGTGTTTGCACTATCGTCACTATCGATAGTCTGTTTTAACTATCGATAGTCCTGTCGTTTATAATGCAATTCTGTCTTAATTGGCACGTGAAAAATTGTGGGATCCTATTAGCCACTTCCGTAGTGTCTGGAGTACAGATGCCAAGTGCAAAGTAAATTGTATATAGGTATTTAATCAACATTTAAGATGATCAGTACTATTTACATACTATGTTATTAACATGTGGGGCGCTAGGGAGGGAATTCTCTTGTTTGGCTTGCAACTCTCGCTTGTGCACATCTCGTACCGATCAGGTGCTTATGGTAAAAAGTAACAGAGATTCATTAATACGCATTATACAGATTGTCATCTTCAAATGTGTGAGTAGACTTACTTGTAGCAAGAAAAACATGTAAGGCTGTTGTAATACAATGCAGTTAGTAGAGGAAACAATGACATTATATAGATTTGTTGTTGAACGTTTGTGAGTGTACTGAATACTGCAAATACTATTATCTTTTTTCAAACAAGCACGCTCACTATTGTGCTCTTCTGTTTCTGAGTTCTCATTGTACTTAAAAGTGTTTTCACTCTCACATGTTAATGTATAGACGATTCGAAAATACAAAACAATGACGTTATCCAAACGCCTCCGCGTCACATGTGATTTTATAGAAGCCTGAAACAGAAGCATACATTACGAGAAGTCTACCAGTTTGAAATCACATGATCTACTTTTTTTTTTTTTTTTTTTTTTTTTGCCCAGTACGCAACAGCCTAACGTCAATGTCGTTACATCTGTCAGTGAGTCCATAATTGATCTACGTCAAACCTGTAATTGACAAGCAACCTGTGTTTTAGAATATTGGGCAAAATCTGATTGATATGTTGTTGCGTGTAATGGCCAACAAATATTTGTGCTGTCCAGCGATTACAGTTCCTGCAGAAAGGGTTTTCGCCAAAGCAGGAGAAATAATGAATGAAAAACGCGACAGACTAAAGGAGAAGTATTTAAATACCCTACTTTTTAGAAAACAAAATTTACGTATCTTGTAATGTATTTTCAAGAAGAAACTAAGTTAAAGGACAAGAATTTAAAGACCTCACTTTTTCTAAAACAGTTTTTTTCTTGCATTGTTGTACAGTATTCTAAAGAAGAAAAAATTCTTAGAATGTTATTTTTCATTTGTAATAGTAGCCCAAAACAATTGGTAGTTAATCGATATATCGATAGTTTTTAAAAATACTGTCGATAATATCGAATGTGTCAACACTAGGAACCAGCACCGGTAACAGGGACTGTATATTTATTATTTCTGAAGATGACCTATATTAGGTTGAAGCCGGTAACATAAAACATTTCTACCTCTGCAATCAAGAGTGTTATTACAGTAGAAAGGGTGTACTCCTACCGAAATATCGGCCGACGCCGATTTTCATACCTGGCTGCATACGCGTAAGTTTTTTGAATAAGTTTGTACACTGTTAAGCGTTCGTCAATCAAAATCAGATTGTGAATACGCTGCCAACTGTCGAGAGTCAGAGCAGTACTCGTTCAACCCGTGCAGGGGACGACTCGAGAGTTACTGTGCCAACTTTCACAAAATAAACTTCTTTTTACTGCAGTCAACAACGTAATGCCCATATACCCTCACAATTTTCTCGTTAATTTTGCCACTAACAGTCAACTTTGGCAGCTTCAGAAGAGTGAAACTTTCCTAATAATTTGTTAGTCTGGTATCATTCAGTGACTATTTCACGTCTGATGTTACTGAGTTCACTAATAGGCTTAACTGCTGTTAGTGCTTCTCCACTGACAACAAAATACTCCGCGCCTGCTTTTTTTAATGGCGGGTCAGTCTTTCGTTATATCAGGTGATAAAATCCGTATTATATAAGAGTGTCCAGGTAGTTTTGATCGTATAATTTGGCTGTAATTTCCATATCAAATAAGTTCGTGATGCACACTGCCTCAGTTTTACTATCTGACATTGGACTTGGCTGAGACTCGACATTCACAGAACCAAAAGGGTTTTCTGCAGATTAATTCAGTGAATCTCATTTTGATATATTCCTATATCGTCAGTTCATTTTAAACCGTGCGTGCTGTAGGTTCCTAGCTGGCTTACAGTTGTTACTAATTCCAGTGACTGACAGCAATTCGTGTAATGTAGCAACAGCGAGTCTTTCCCCAAACCAAATGAATACATCGAGGGTCAGCCACTAGTTTCTGCAGTTTTTCACTGCAGTTCTCCCTCCACATCGGTACACCTTTTTCCACAAAGCGAGACCACATAACAAATCTATCGAAAAATAAAGGTTTTTTTTTAAATGTCAGTATCTAACAGAAGCCAGATAGGAGTTTCGATATCTTGGTAAAATATATCTGAATATAACAATCTACAACTACTACACAATCAATTTTGTTATAATTTAAAAATATGTTATCTTTATTAATATAATCTTTGTAGTTTCATTCAGCAGAGTTACGGAAGGCATAGTAAGTACTCTATCAGTTATATTTCACTGCATAGTTTATTTGTTGTAAAATATGATGTACTTTAGATAAGCATGAAGCACTATTTGTAATTCCCCAGTAGTACAATTGGTAGCATGTGGAACATTGCCCAAAGCTTGCTATTTCACTGTTTTAAAATTTTGTTTTATTAAAAATTCCTAAATCTTCCAACACGTTTCGTATGAAAAGCATGTCACATTGATTTTATTAGTGTAACACAATCTTTTTAGCTGCTTAGCAGTAAAAAAATATATATCAAAAGTAGAATATTTAGCAAAATGTAATTCATCCTCACGCACCGCTTTAATAGTACTACTAGTGACAGCACCTTACCATACTATCAGTGGCGACACAATAATATTGAAATGTTGGCTTGATATTTGCACGCTATGTATAAAAGTAGTTTTAGTTGGCAGCATTCCACCTATTCATGCTACTGTCTGCCCAAAATTGAAACAAATTGTTCTAACAGCACAAACACTGCAGTCACGTGAACATAAAATTTTGTTAGAAAGAAGTCAGTTTCTTAACTGTTAATCCTCATAAATCCAGCATCCTTATACATCCTGTTTATTACGTATTCTTTGACTCACATTGCGTTTAACAGAATAAGCAGAACGACAGATTTGAATCGCTGCTGTTGGAAAAGTAAACAATTTCTGCCTCAATATAGTCACATATTTATTTTAAAACAAAAAGTAAATCCTTTTCGTGTGTCTTTAACGTTTGCCTGTGTGGAAATTCGACCTTCTTTTCTACAAATCTGAAACATTGCGATAAGTTGCACCAGCATATTCTCTGGGCATGACATCTTACCATCTCCACTTGGAATATTCCATACACCGAACAGTGGTCATGCGCTCACATCATTCTTCATCTGTAGTAATACCTTTTTCTGCACTGATATTACTCAAAAGTATGAAATATTAATTAGTATCTATATCTTACGAACTCGGAAATACTTTGGCAGGATAATAGTGAAATGGAGATAAGTCCGATTTTTGGAAGTATATTCACAGCCAAAGATATTTAACGACAGTTCGTATATCGCTGGTTCTTCTTTTAATTTCCGGAAAATATATGTAGGCAGGCACAAAATTAATATTTAGGCTACAAAACAAGTTATCACAATTTTGTTGCACTGTAAGATAAGCATTTTTACGTGTTTGTCCACATTACGTGAATTCTGTGACTCAATCAAAATCAAGCATAGGTCTAGTTTAGGAGACCACGTTATATGTTTCGCATATCACATGGTTCCTTAAAAAAGACCTCTGCCTTATTTTTATTGAAGCCAAACAATGTAAACAACCGGTAAAAATCCTTACCGCGTATTGACTAGTATAGGGCAGAGCTCTCCCTATTTTTGAGTCGATAGACGTCGGGAGGTTTGGGACGGTAGACGTTTGTGTTTTGGCTGCAACCAACATTACTAGCTGACCGTACAATGTGAGACAGCCGTGACTGTCGTGTGAATTATTATTCTGCAATTCACTGTTCAGAGTGTTCATATTGTCCAATACTCAGATATATATGCGCAAATTGCGACTTGTAATGCTCTTCTAAATATGGACAATCGATGTGTAACATATGACAATTTTTCCCGGTCGGGGCTCGAACCCTAGTGTTTCGCTTCTCGCGATCAGTCATCTCAACCTCTCGGCCACTCGAGCACGCTCCTCGGAGAGACCGAAACTTTAGTGAGTTACACTGGAATAAGTAATTAAAATGAGTGATGGTGCAATTCCTGGTGGCTCAGCATTAATTTGCTGAGTACGGGCTTGGCGAACCCCGGGTCCTGAGCTGAGGACTGGTAAGCGCCGCCAGTCCTCCAGACCGTAAGCCCTGGACACGCTTCAGCGACCACCGCATGGCGCAGCGGTGGAATGTTGTGTGTTACAGGGAGCGGGGATCTCGGCTTTATTGCCCGGATCGTGAGGATGGAAAAAACCTCTATAAAAAAAACCTCAATCCCAAGGTGTGCTGCGTGCTGATGGGATGCATGGCTGTTGAGGTTGAACAGTCGATAGCGAGCGACCTCTGAGGAACCTGCCGCACCTCAGTTGTAAAAGGCTTACCCAGGCAAGCGGGGCTCTGCCTGGGTGGACCTTTAGTTCCCTAGCTGCTCGTGGGACCGAGATGGAGTCCTCACATATTTCTAACCCCGGCGGGATGGGTGTACCGTCAGGGGGTACTCGCACCCAGTCATCTAAGCGTTTGAGGGAGGCCAGTCCTCCTGAGACACAATCTACTCATAGTAACAGGGCTCAAGGAGTCATTAATAATAATGTTTTCGTAGTTATTAAGAGGAAAGAGGGTACCTTTGAAAAGGTCTCCCCTTTCTACATTAATAAGGGACTGGAAGGACTTGCAGCTTCTTTGAAATCAATTAAGAGGCTGCGGAATGGTGCTTTGTTAGTTGAGACGACCAGAGCAAAGCAGGTGGACCTCCTTCTGAATTCAGCAAAGCTAGGGGAATATGACATTGTTGTAGAATTACACAACACGCTAAATTCCAGCAAAGGAGTGGTCACATGCCGTGACATTATGGACATCGAAACGGCAGAATTAAAACAGGAGTGGGCGTCACAGGGTGTCATTGACGTTGAGCAAAGGACCCGCAGGAACAATGGAGTAATATAGAAACCCCTACCTTCATTGTTAACTTCAATACCCCATCGTTGCCAGAACATCTTACGGCAGGGTTTCTCCGTCTGAAAGTTAGGCCTTTTATACCGAACCCTATGAGGTGTTTCACATGCCAGCGTTTCGGTCATACGACACTGAATTGTGGAGGCAAACCAACCTGTGGAAGGTGTGGACAGGCAGCTCATGACTCTGGGGTTGACTGTCCTCCCCCAGCAACTTGTCTAAACTGCTCGGGAAGCCACCCTGTATGGAGTCGTGATTGCCCTGTCTTTGTTGAAGAACAAAAAATACAGGAGATAAAAGTGCGCAAACGTATTCCATATGTGGAGGCCAAAAAAGAATATAAGGCGACACAGCCTCCTGTGTTTCCGACCTCCTATGCCTCACTACTCCAGAAACCCACGCCCACTGTTGATGCATCAACACAGACCATCCCCATTTCAACCAGCGAAACTTGCACCTGCATCTGTACATCTCGATTAGTCGAGATATTGGAATACAGGCCGACCCAATGGACGTAAAAGACGAGATAGCTGCAGTAATAATTGAGAAGACACCTCAAAAGGAGAGTACCATCCCACAGGAACGTGCCGTTCCAACAGAGCGCGCTCCTCAACAGCAGGGAGCTGCCCAGAAGCAGGTGGCTCCCCAGAAGCAGAGTGCTCCCCGAAAGCAGAGTGCTCAGCAACACGCCCTTCCTTCATCTTCTTCAGAGAAGAAGAAACCAAAGAAGGCGTCTCGGCATTCGATCGAAAGCCTCCCCCAGGCACCATCGAATGTCGTTCTGGCAGCCTTAACCGATGACGAGGATATCATAATGGACCTGGATACCTCATCACCGGAATCAGTCAGCCCTTCTGCCGCTGCCCGATCACACAGTGCCTCATCGTCTCGGCACAAGGATAGGGGGAAACTACAACCACACCGCTGAAATGGGAACCATACTCCAATGTAACTTGAAGGGATTCAGGGCTCGTTTGGACGAATTACACCTTATTCTGCAGAACAGACCATTATGTGTCTCCCTTCAAGAGACACATTTCAAGCAGTGTGACGCACCTGTACTTAGCGGCTATCACCTCTACAGATAAGACGACCTGACTGGCGATAGAGCGCAAGGCGGTGTGGCGGTGTTCATCAAGGACACATTCCATTCTACGCCTGTGCACCTAACTACGACGCTACAGGCAGTTGCAGTCCGTGTGTTGGCACACACTGAGCTTACAGTGTGTTCTCTGTATTTACCACCTGGAGAGCCTCTCGATGTTGTACTCTTGACACAGCTTCTCGATGACCTTCCTCGCCCTTTTCTCATTTTAGGAGATTTCAATGCTCATAATGCTTTATGGGGATCTAACACCACTTGCCCCAGGGGTCGAATGGTTGAGCGTGTGTTACAGTCGACATCGGTAATTTTGCTGAACACGGGTAAGGCCACACACTTCAGCGTTGCTACAGGTACGTCTTCCGCCATTGACCTCTCCTTCTGTTCGCCAGCTCTTGCAGACATTGCCCAGTGGGATGCTGACGACGACCTCCATGGCAGTGATCACTACCCTATCTGGGTAACTCTGCCAGATGGAATGGATCATGCTCGACAGCCGCCAATGTGGCTTATTAAGAAAGCTGATTGGCAGCTTTTTAAACAGTTGGCTGTTTTGGAACGGCATGAAGGCGTTCAGAACTGGGTGGATCACACTACAGCCGTGATTCGCGCCGCCGCCGATGCGTCGATCCCCAAATCGAAGGGCAACTTTAAGAGGCAGCCTGTTCCTTGGTGGAACGAGGAGTGTCGGTCTGCAATCCGAAACAGGAGGGCAGCTCTCCGACGATTCCACAGGTGCCCTACTGATCACAATCTTGCAGCTTTTCGCGTGGCGAGGGCACGGGCAAGACGCATTATTCGAGAGAGCAAGGAGAGGTCTTGGCAAGAGTTCCTGAATTCTATCAATAGGTTCACATCAGCAAGCAGAGTATGGGAAGCCATTAGGAGGATATCGAGGCGGAACTCCCGACCACCAATAGCAGCTGTACAAGGACAAGGACGTCTCCTGACTTCGCCACAAGACATTGCTCAGGTAATGGCAGAATCGTTTTACACCATTACATCGGATTCTAGCCAGAATGCAGCCTTTCGGCAGCATCGGGCTATACAGGAGAGGGTTGGTTTTGATTTCCGGTCCTCAAATGCTGAGGAATATAACCAACCGTTCTCACTGTGGGAGCTAGATGATGATGATGATGATTGGTGTTTTAGGGCGCTCAACAGCGAGGTTATCGTGGGAGCTAGAGACTGCATTAGCAGTACGTTGTGATACTGCCCCTGGCGTCGATGACATAACGTACAGCATGCTCCAACACATGGAACCGCAATCGAAGCAGGTCCTCCTTGAGCTTTTTAACCAAATCTGGTTCACGGGAAACTTTCCACGCTCATGGAAAGAGTCTGTTTTTTTTAAAACCAGGGAAAGATCGGACTGACGCTGGTAGTTATCGTAGCATAAGCCTCACCAGCTGTGTAGGAAAGACATTGGAGCGTATGGTTAACCGACGCCTAGTCTGGGTCCTAGAAAGCAGGTCCCTACTCAGCCGCTCCCAATGTGGCTTCAGAAGGTATCGTTCCACGCTTGACAACTTGATCTTGCTTGACCGGGAAATCCAACAAGCTTTCCTACGTAAGCAACACCTGATAGGTGTGTTCTTTGATCTCGAAAAAGCCTACGATACTACCTGGAGGCGTAATGTTTTACAGCAGCTCCATGAGTGGGGTTTTCGTGGTCGTCTACCCTTTTTTATTCGGTCTTTCCTTTCGGATCGGTATTTTAGATACAATGTCGGGAGCGTATTGTCTGACCGTTTTCATCAAGAGAACGGTATCCCCCAAGGGAGTGTTTTAAGTGTGACGGCCTTCGCCATAGCTATCAATAGTATTACGTCCACTGTACGAAGTCCAGTACAGTGTTCCCTCTTTGTGGACGACATCATGGAGTGAAGTTCATGATCTGTTCAGACTCCCACAGAGCTCTCCTGGCTATTGACCAAATGTACCCATCAGATCGGATGGTGCAGGATATACAGGACGCTCTCCTTGCGCTGCAACAACGAAACAAGGAGATCATCTTCTGTTGGGTTCCTGGGCGCACTGGGATCCGGGGAAACGAGCTTGCCGATGTGGCGGCTAAGGAGGCTTGCTCCCTCCCCCCTGCTGTACGCTGTTCTGTTCCAATGCAGGCTGTTACCTCGTATGTGACAAGGAAAGCCATGATTTTGTGGGAGGATCAGTGGTTGGATGTGGCGGATAACAAGTTACGCGCCCTAAAATCTTCAGTACGTCCATGGCGTACTTCCTTCGGCCCTCGAAGAGCTGAGGAAATCGCCCTTACTCGCCTTAGGAATTGGACACTGCCCGCTAACGCATGGCTTTCTTTTGCGTCGTGAGGAACCGCCAGAGTGTAACAGATGTCGGACACAATTGTCGATACGACATATTTTCACAGAATGCCATTTATACGCTGGTGTGAGGACAACTTTAGGTCTCTCACAGGACCTGAAATCTATTTTAGGTGACGATGAGGCGTCCGTGGAATGTGTCCTAAGATTTTGTACAGCATCTGGACTTCTTCCCAAAATATTGGGTGTACGATTTTAATGTGTGACAGTGTGGCTCGGTCACTCTTTAAGTAGTCACCGGGCCCCATACACCTATCAATCTTTTATCCCTTTTATGCAGTCCTTTCCTTTGAACCGTCTTTTAAATTTTATGTCGAATTGAAGTTAAATGTCCATACGACTGGACCCATTTTTCTTGTCATCTCCTTACGTTAGCATACGGGCGCTGATAACCTCGCTGTTGAGCGTCCTAAAACGCCAATCATCATCATCATCATCGAAGTAGATAGGATATAAAATGCGGAAAACGTAAGAGAAAAAAATCATTTAGGAAGAAGAGAAATTTGTTGATATTGGACATAAATGTGTTACACATTATTTTAATGGCATTTGTCTGGGGTATAGCGTTGTACGCGAGTGAAGCGTGGACGATAAGGAATTCAGATAGAAGTATTTGAAACTGGTGCTACAGATGAATGCTGAAGATTAGATAGGTAGATCACGTAACTAATGAGGTGGAACTGAACAGAACTGGGAGAAAAGCAACTTGTGGAACATCTTGACTAATTGGTGGGACATATGTTGAGACATCGAGGAATCGTCACGTTATCATTGTAGAGACGAATACAGTAATCAGGTTCAAAAAGATTTAGACTGATGTACTTACAGGGGGCAGGGTATCCTCGATTGGTTAGTTGGATGAGGGTTTGAAGGGGACTAAACATCTATATCATCACTCCCCTGTTCGAAAGATAGACACGTCAGCAGAGATTGATACACAGTTGAAGACGAACCTCTG
This sequence comes from Locusta migratoria, assembly GCA_026315105.1. Classification (NCBI taxonomy): domain Eukaryota; kingdom Metazoa; phylum Arthropoda; class Insecta; order Orthoptera; family Acrididae; genus Locusta; species Locusta migratoria. The sequence continues at coordinate 552,965,495 of CM048744.1, forward strand.
CACCCTCAGGGGTACAGAGCAGGGATGAACATTACTATAATAACACAACTGAGTAAATATTTAAAATCCGCAGAGCAAGTGGTTGACTAGATGGAAGGACGACAGATAATGCCTGGATAGATAAACAACACAGAGAGATAGGTAAGCCAGGCCACATACTAAAAGCAAACTCCAGACGCATAGTTTTGGGTGAGACACCAACACTACATACTGCCAAGAAAGCCTGACAACACCGTTGTAGGTAGCAAGCAGGTCTGAATAAGGGGGATGCCCTAAACGCCACAGAAGTGAAGCCATTCTCACCAAATCGCGGAGCCAATAACATATGTGGTGACGAATGTGTATTTATTGCATTCTGAGTTGAAAGTGGTACTTTATATGAAAAGAAACGTTAGCTAATTACCTAAGAATGTGCAAGCAGAACAAAAAACTCATCTGCTATTTTACACAGAAAATTTTTCTAGCTAAATTAATATTTACTTTTTGTTTCATTGCTTTTCCCTCAATGACTTAATTTTCATTTTTACGAGATATAGGTAACGAAATTTCAAAGACCAGGTGGTACAGAATTTTAGTATAAATATTTAATGACGTGGAAGTTATAGAAAGAATTTTCGTATGTATTGAACATAAAAATCTTCTCTTCAGTTCCGTGCTGATCTTTCGAAAATGATACAGCTTGGTTCAGTCGTTATTGAATAAAACTTGTTCTGCATTTCCTGTGAACTACTACAGCTGGGAATATTAGTTCTTGTAAAGAATTTGGGTATTATTCAGATATGTATTACTTATCACAGATCAGCTATCTGGAAGGTCTGTCCAGGGTGATTCTAAAGTCACTATACATTTTGTACTTAAACCAGTTTTATTAACCAATGTGTAATGGCACTGTAACTTATGTTACAATTGGACATAATTTCAGAACATTTCAGTGTGACCACCTTGCATGTATATGCCCCCCTCCTCACTCAAATGTAGACCGAAAATCCTGCCCAAACATATCTGATGTAATCACTGCAGCTGCGGTTCAAATCCGCTGTGTTAAGTGTTCAGTGCTGCGGATCTTCATCTGGTATACCTTAGACTTGATAAACCCCCATGCAGAATCTCTGATAGTGTCAAGTCAGGGGAGCGGGGTGCCCACATCCGTGGAGAGGCACGACCAACCCATCTGCCGGGAAATGCCAGATTCAGATAATCCCGAACAACGAGAGCCAAATGGGGTGGTGCACCATCCCGCTGAATAAACAACAGTGTCCATAATCTCATCAGATATCAACTGTGGCTACAAAAACTGTCCCAACATATCTAGGTATGTGGTTGCAGTAACGATTTGTTCTCCAAAGAAAACGGGGCCGTTACTGTTGACCTCGTTATCCCTAACCACACATTCACTTTTGCTGTGTCCCCTTGCCACTCCTGCAGCACACTTGGTTGTTCGTCTGCCCAGATCCTGCACTTGTTCATGTGTCCGCAGGTATGAAATGTAGCTCCATCACTAAACAAGATATTTTGCATCAAATTATCATTTTTCACAGCTTGTAGTCAGGTGATGACACATACTGCTGCATACTCCTTCGCTTCAAGCTGATGTACGAACTGGATATGGTACGCACGTTTGTGCAGCTTGTAACGAAGAACTCTCCATACATTGGTTTGAGGAAAAATACCAAGCTCCCTACTAAGTCTTCTGGTAGATATGGAAGGGCTAGGTGTGATTCTGCCCACTTTGAACGGTGTCTGGCGTTATGGCCGGTCTCCCTGGACATTCTTCATCTGCAACACTACCAGTACGCTGGAATTTATTGACTACGGTCTTGATAGGAAGCCTGGTGGGGCGTGTTTACCGGAATCGACGGGCAAAGTGTTTGCCGCAGTGGAGTACCCGAGCGGTCTGAGGCGCCTCGCTGCGGAGCGCGCGGTTGCTCACCTTCGGAGGTTCGAGTCCTCCCTGGGGCATGCGTGTGTGTGTTGCCCTTAGGTTAGTTTACCTTAGTTTAAGTAGTTTGTAAGCTACGGACTGATGACCACGCACTTTGGTCCGATAGATTTACAAACACATGAACATATATATGGCAAAGTCTTTTCGCTCCTGTTCATACGTCAGACCACGAACCTGCAAGAAACAAATATTCCGTTACTATATCACTGAAATGTATAGTGACTTTAGAATCACCCTGTATTTGTCCACAAAAGAATGCTATATACAGTATGTACTCAGAAATGACAGTCATTCATATGTATGATAGTTAAAATGGCAAGATCGTCACAGTGCTTTAAACTCAAAAACATGTTTCCTTGGCTGCGCAAGATGGTGGACTGGCTTCAGACGACAGCAAAGCTTCGCACTGAAACGCCCTCTCCCCTTATTTTAGCCTGCTTGGTAGGTAGGATATAAAAGTCTTTTGACTGAATAGCAGAAGAACAATTTCTGAAGAGTTGAAACATATCAAACAGAAGTACTTTCAGAATATGAGTGTCGATATTGTTTATTCGTAGAAAAGCAGTTATCTAGGGTGTGTGAGCTTAACCTGACGTTAAAGGAACTGAATGTAAAATAGGTCAGTTTTCGGCGCACCAGCCTCCCGCAATCCAACCACGACACCACCTAGAGACGAGCCCTCACAATCGGCCGTGCTACGTCACACCGACCAGACCGAGGCCATCGAGAGAGACAGGCCCCGGCGCGGCTGTCATATTACGTAAGCAAGGTAGGCCTGAGCCGGCGCGATCGCTAGCGGATTGGCCGGGCGCTAGGGCACAGCCCACTGCCTCGTAGCAGCGGGCCACTCAGCGAGAGATCGCGCCGACTCAGGCCTACCTTGCTTACGTAATTTGACAGCCGCGCTGAGGTCTGTCTCTCTCGTTGGCCTCGGACCAGACCGCGGCCGTTAGCCGTATGGCTGGCCCCTGGGGCACAGCCAACTGCCTCGTAGCGGCCAGCCAATAAGCTGGAGGTCGCGGCCCCATCGGTGTGACGTGGCACGGGCTATCGTGAGGCCTCGTCTCTGGGTGGTGTTGTTCCAATCCCACCGCACCCCTCCCCGCACGCACGCCGTACTCTCCCGCATGATTGGTGCTAAGCTGGTTGTTTCTGTGTGCCCCCGGCTGTGTTCCCCAACAAGGAGCTGGCGTTCAGCTGGGTGGTGCCTCTGTCCCACCAGGCGAGACGCCGCAGCCCGAGAACGACGCCGAGTACCTGTTCGTGGTGGCGGACTTCCTGGCCGGCGTGCTCATCTTCGCCACGATCGTCGGCAACATCGGCTCGATGATCAGCAACATGAACCTGGCGCGCGTCGACTTCCAGACGCGCATGGACGGCGTCAAGCAGTACATGGCGTTCCGGCGCGTGTCGCGGGAGCTGGAGGCGCGCGTCATCCGCTGGTTCGCGTACACCTGGGCCAACAAGCAGGCGCTCGACGAGGAGCGCGTGCTCGCCGCGCTGCCCGACAAGCTCAAGGCCGAGATCGCCATCCACGTGCACCTCGACACGCTGCGCCAGGTGCGCATCTTCCGCGACTGCGAGCCGGGGCTGCTCGAGGAGCTGGTGCTCAAGCTGCGACTCCAGGTACACTGACCACGGCTTTCCTTTAAAAATAAGCGTACGTTAGATTCATGAATACCAGATATCCCAATTACTTTATACTACATGTACATCTACATACATACTCCGCAATTCACCGTAAGGTGCGTGGCGGAGGGTACACTGTACCACTACTAGGCATTTCCTTTCCTATTCAAATGTTCAAATGTTTGTTAAGCTTATGGGACTCAACTACGGGGTCATCAATCCCTAAACTTACAAACTACTTATGAACTACTTACGAACTAGGACGGCACAAATATCCATGCCCGAGGGGGATTCGAACCTCCGACCGTAGTGGCCGTGCTGACCGTGACTGGAACGCCTCAGTCCCCTCGGCCACCGCGGCCGGCTTTCCTATTCCACTCCCGAATTGAACGAGGAAAAAAATAATGCCTATATGCCTCCGTACGAGCCCTAATTTCTCTTATCTTGTCTTCGTGATCTTTACGCGAAATGTAAGTAGGCGGCAGGAAGATCGTACTACACTCAGCTTCAAATTCCGGCCCTCTAAATTTACTCAACAGACATTCACGAAAAGAACGTCGTCTTTCTTCCAGCGATCCCCAATTGAGTTGCCGGAGCATTTCCGTGACACTCGCGCATTGGTCGAACCTACCGGTAACAAATCTAGCTGCTCGCCTCTGAACCGCCTCTATATCTTCCTTCAAACCGATTTGCTGCGGGTCCCAAATACTTGAGCAATACTCAAGACGTGGTCGTACAAGCGTTTTATACGCGGTCTCCTTTACAGGTGAAGTACATCTTCCCAAAATTCTCCCAATAAACCGAAGTCGGCTGTCTGCCTTACTCACAACTGTCCTTACATGCTCGTTCCATTTCATATCGCTCTGCAATGTTACGCCTAGATATTTGAACGACGCGACCGCATCAAGAAGCTCACTACTGATGCTGTATTCGAACATTATAGGATTGTTTTTTCTACTCATGCGCATCACCTTACATTTTTCAACATTGAGAGCTAGCTGCCATTCTTCGCACCAACTAGAAATTTTGTCTAAGTCATCCTGTATGCTATTACAGTCAGTTACAGACGACACCCTTCCATACACCACAGCATCATCAGCAAACAGCCGCAAATTACAACTTACTCTGTCCCTGGGGCACGCCTGACGATACACTCGTCTCTGATGAACACTCGCCGTCGAGAACAACGTACTGCGTTCTATTACTTAGGAAGTCTTCCAGCCAGTCACAAATCTGTGAACCTATTCCATAAGCTCGTATCTTCGTTAGCAGTCTGCAGTGTGGCACCGCGTCAAACGCCTTTTTGAAGTCGAGAAAAACACAATCCGCCTGTTGCCCTTCGTCCATGGCTCGCAAGATGTCATGTGAGAAAAGGGCAAGCTGAGTTTCACATGAACGATGTTTCCTAAACCCGTGCTGATTCATGGAAAGAAGCTTTTCCGTTTCAAGGAAATTTACTATATTCGAACTGAGAATTTGCTCCAAAATTCTACATGAAACCGATGTCAACGATATTGCCGGTAGTCGAAAATCGACCAATTGTGTTTACAACGATCATGGGGGTAAAATTTTACGTATCATGTCGGCGGCCTCGCGTGATTATGTTGGCAACATCAACAACACGATAGAAAATCTTTGCACATTTGTTCGAACCACATAGAATGACTCGATTAGTGTATCGTAAAGACCATGAAGTAAACAAATAATTGTAAATCTAAGTAATGCTAAAATGCTGCTTCACTTTATAGATGTTAAAAACTGTTTATTATTATCGCAATAGGCCTATTTCGGCACTGTGGCCATCATCAGGCTATTTCCATATGGCGTCGTGGAGGTATAATTTATTACAATGACTGCATATAATTGTAGTATATATGTTCTTTAGATGGTATATATATATTACGTTTATCAGGTATTAATTCTTTACTACTAATCTGTCAGTTTGACATATACTCCAGCGATGCTCTATGGTTACAGTTAGGATATAAATGTCTTTGGACAGAATAGCAGAACGACAATTTGTGGACAGTTGAAACATAGAAAACTAACCATAGAGCATCGCTGGAGGATATGTCAAACTGACACATTAGTAGTATAAAATTAATACCTGATAAACGTAATATATATATACCATGTAAAGAACATACATACTGCAATTATATGCAGTCATTGTAATAAATTTTACCTCCACGATGCCATATGGAAATAGCCTGATGATGGCCACAGTGCCGAAATAGGCCTATTGCTATAATAATAAACAGTTTTTAACATCTATAGACTGAAGCAGCAATTTGGCATTACTTAGATTTACAATATGTCCTTAAAAGACATACACAATGCTGCAGGCCCAAATGAAATGAAATTAAACAAATAATGCTGTTCCTGCTTTATGGTTGACAGGTTCTTATATGTACCCTCGTCCGCTCAGTAAAAATAATTGCCCTCGTAAAGCGAAGATTCCATGAGAAAACATCAGCGTTGTCGAGCGATTGGCTAAAATGAAGACTCACAGGATTTTGACTATACAGCATCTGTTGCCAACATTATCATAGGAGGCCGCTGGGATATTTGATAAAATTTAACCTGCACTGGGAGGTACGAAACGGTATCTTTTACGTGTTAAGGAAAATGCCTGAGTAACAACAAACAAAAACGGAATTATATACTTTTCATGTCATTTTCGAATTATATAACTTTCAGTAGCCTAATATTTGAGATGGAACTACAATTTCGGTGTTCGTATATTTATACAACGCCAAGAAATAATGTTATTTTGATACTGCGCTATACAGAATTCCAGAGCTGACAACATGTCGATTTCCTAGTTCCACCCGTGCACCGCTAAATGCCTCTCCCGGCGCATCATCATTTATATCGGCATTCTCGACTTCGCAGTTCCACCCGACCACCGCTAGATGCCTCTCCCGGCGCATCATCCTTTATAATTGGCATTCATACGAAAACATCCGGCCGGAGCCGACCGCGGTGGTCGAGGGGACTTAGGCGCTTCAGTCACGGTCTGCACGGCCACTACGGTCGGGGGTTCGAATCCCCCCTCGGGCATGGATATTTGTGCCGTCCTTAGTCTTAGCTAGTTCGTAAGTAGTTTGTAAGCTTAGGGACTGATGACCCCGTAGTTAAGTCCCATAAGTTCTTCAAACATTTGAACTTTTTTTTTTAAAACATCTGTTTCCTTTAACCACTCTTAATCACTGCGAAAATGAAGCATTTGAACGGTACAAGAAAGTGAGTTGGGAGCACTCCATGTTTCGATATTCACTTATTTTAATGCGTTATTTTAATACTGCAGATGCGCTGCATTACAGCGTCTTTGGTCGAGGCGAATAGCCAATTCGTGAGCTGATTGTTGGAGAATGTAGAACGAGATCCAAGCTGTAGATAGGACAATTTCTACTTCCTTTTACCACTTTTAATGACTAAATGCACACATAATATTTATATTCGTGAAATCTACGACAAACAATCTTTCGAATTATGTAACTTTCATTGGCCTTCTTGTACTAATAAATTAGTAATCTGTACCACAATTTTCGTGTTAGTGTATTTATATAATGTTATACAGGATGAATTTAAATTGACGCACTCGGGGTTCGCAGCGCGATTCCTCACATGCTAGCAATAAAATATGTCTGTCACAAAATTTCGTCCTGCGCATATTTCCGGCAGTAAATGCACGTCGAAGATTGAGATGGGTATGTGTTCCATACGTCAGTGTGTTTCATAATTACATTTCTACACCAACACACTTGTAAGGGATGTATTAGGCGTCTTGAGGAACAACATGAGCATGGAAACCCATGCCCGGAATCGCCATTCTACGTCGCTTCGGAGAGTCCAAGTTACATGCACCAGCTCCTGCCGCTAGACATCCCCTCCAGCAACTTCGACGCTCTGTAGCGTCATTGGATGACATTTCCGGGCATGGGTTTCTATGCTCACTTTGTTCCTCAAGACACCTCCCACGTCCCCTAAACGTTTGTTGGTGTAGTAGTGTAATTCTAAAACACACTGACGGGGGGACACACACACCCATCTCAATCTTCAACGTCCATTTACTGCCGGAAATATGCGCAGGACGAAATTTTCCGAGGAACTTTTTTTTTTATTGCTAGCATGTAAGGAATCGCGCTCAAAGCCCGAGTGCGCGAATTTACATTCACCCTGCCCCGCGGTGGCCGAGGGGACTGAGGCGCTCCAGTCACGGTTTGCACGGCCACTACGGTCGGGGGTTCGAATCCCCCCTCGGGCATGGATATTTGTGCCGTCCTTAGTATTAGTTAGTTCATAAATTAGTTTGTAAGTTTAGGGACTGGTGACCCCGTAGTTAAGTCCCATAAGCTACACAAACATTTGAACATTTTTTTGAAAAAAGATGGCGCAAACTCATACTGTTGAAAGTACACGATAACAGAAGCAAAATTGTGCCAGTGAACATGGGCCCACAAACGAGGCGTTTCAAAGATAATTACGAAAGGATGGTTCCAAGCAGCTACTGACATAATTGTAAACATCGTCCTAGTTAGTACATACTGGGACATTACCAATAGAATCGCATAAAACCAAAATAATTCTAATACATAAGAAAGGTGGTACCGAAGATATAAATATTTATCGCCCTCTCACCTTACTCTCGATAGTACACAAAGTGTTTAGTAGAATTTTGACTACCAAATTGAACACTACACTCTACCAGACCATGCTCAACCCATTGAGCAAACCAGTTCTGAACAGGATATAGCACATTTGACCGTATCTTCATCCTACGGGAAATAATTAGTAGAACAAATGAGTACCACTTGCCTCTTTGCCTTGTTTTTATAGATTTTTGGAAAGGGTTTTGATTCGATCAGTCACTCAGCTATTTTTGCGGATCTAAATGAACAAGGAACAGGACTATATTAAAATCTTATATAACATTTATAAAACCTCCATAGCCTTTTGAGCATTTTTGAAGAAACGCATGAAATTCCTATTGAGAAGCATGTAATACAAGGTGACTCTATATCTTTCAAACTATTTTCGGCAGTCTTTGAAAAATTTATGTCTAAATTGAATTGGGTAGAAAAAGGAATTCAAATTCTCGGGAAAAGACTGAACAATTTCAGGTTTGCATATGATATTGTCCTATTTGCAAGCAACATAGAATAACTTCAAGTATTAGTTAATGAACTTACATTAGTATACTCTGACGTTGGAATAAAAGTGAACATTTGATAAGATCAAGATAATGATAAATGAATGGACACCTGAGGGAGGTATATCTGTTGGAAATACACAACTGCAAAGAGCCACAGAGTATTTCTATCTGTGTCAACTGATAAACATTAAAGCAGATTTAAAACCAGAAATATTCCTACGAATTAAATTGGGCTGGCAAGCTTATGAGTGACACTCTTAAATTTTGAATTCAAAGGGGTCGTTTGAACTGAAGAAAACAATATATGATCAATGTATATTGACAGTAACAACCTATGACTATGAAACATGGATATTAAATAAGTTCATTGTTAGGAAACTAATAGTAGCACAAAGAGGAATGAAAAGATCAATGTTGGGCTACACGAAAAAAAGAGATCAATTGAAATAAGACGGGCAAAGGTCACCAACATAATGGAAAGAGTGAATGCATTGAAATGACGATGGACTGTTCATGTATCTCGAATAGAAGATGGTAGATGGTTTAAACAAATTTGGAGTCCAGTTTACCAAAAGAGATGTAGAGGAAGACCACCAGTCAGATGGAGCAGAGATCTAAGGAAGACAGCAGGATTCAACTGACAACTAGAAGCTCAGGATCGGAGGAAACGAAAGAACCTATTGGGATTATTTGTTACACGCGACTGAAAATGGTCACATCACTAAGTATTAGAACTGGTTGACGATGATATACAGTCATGTGCATAACGTAATACTAGAATTATCTTTTTTATCATGTGTTTCTGTCATATGACATAATTCCACAAATTTTAGACCATATGTAGAAGGAACTGCTACAGTGTCAATGCGCTGCAAGAAACATTTAAACAACAGCCAAGATTGCTAATATTTTGTATTAAGGTGACCGGTTTTAGCAACTCATACTACCATCAACAGATCTGAAAGTACATATTCATAATCGTAGTCAGTTTGCTATAACCATAATCAGAGAACCTGACATCCATTAATATAAATTACTGTTTTCACATACTTTACACAACAGAGTGAAAACTAATTGAACTTAAAATGAACTATGTCGCAAACACCAACTTCGGCATGTCACAACAACGAGAAAATGTGCCCTACATCGTGCCCCTATACTGAAGGCACCCCACCACAGAGTGTGTAAGGAGTTCTTGTGGAATGACGTTCCATTGGTCCACCAACGCGATTGACAACAGCAGCGTGGTCGGTGGTGCATATGTACTGGCTGTAGTAGTGTCCCCAACACATCCCAAACGTGCCGATGAAGATGATGCTGAGGGAACGAGCAGGCTACACTCCCTTGCGGCACGCCAGAAATTACTTGCACGTCCCACGACTTCTCTCCGTTCAGAATGGTAGCCTGCGTTCTGCTTGCTAGAAACTCCTCAGGCCAATCAAAGCCCGTACCCTCCTATTTCACTCATTAGGCAAATGCCTTGAAGTCAAGAAACACGTTAGTCCATCTGGGAGCTGGTATCTACTGCGCTCTGCTGGTGCAATGCGCGGACACCACCTCCTCATTAACTTGAGTTGAACTGCCCCCACGTAAGCAGCGAAGATCTAACAGCGGACCTCTTCTGAGAAGCCAAGTTTCATCTGCCATAACCGCGTCTGGCACAGTCTTTAAGAGCGTGCAAACTCTCGCGTTGCTATTCTGCTGCAGGCAATCATTGTTTCGGAGAATATCTCTCTGAATTTCTCATTTGCCTCCATCTAGCTTAGTGTACTTAAACCTCGTGTAATTAATAGGGGTCATCTTAATGTATATTATGTAGAGAAACAATGGTTTATTCCTCCAATCCCGACAGTAAAACACAGATACACTTTTTTTAGGACAACTTAAGTCGTATCTTTATTTAATAGAAACATAATTATAAATATTAATACAAAGATAATGAAGTCTAGATAATTACTGTTGTCAAGTTTGTAAATTATCGCTTAGAGTGAACGATGCCGATTAACGTTCGCGTACGCCACTACCTTCTGTACGGCTCTTTACTCGTTGTCGGTATCGAAGGCAACGTTTTTGAAACCTCAATTCTAAAAGAGAAAAAAATGAAAAAAAAAAGTTTTTGAAACCTCGTCTTCTCAAAAAAACTTAGCAAAAAGATAATTTATTTTTGATACCTTTACATTCCAACTGCAACAAAGTTGTGCTGTAACAAACAGTCTAAGAACCATATTTGTAAGTAAGCAGGTTGGATGCATACCTAAACTGAGATGATTCATCACTGCAACCGATACGACTTGTGAATTACAGACACCAGCATTCCAGATACTAATTAAATGCTTAACAGACAGTGATTAACTCTTAAGATGGTATCTTTAATAATTCATTATTGTTATTATCTTTCGTCTTTAAATTTTGTAATTACTGTAACACTTCAATGACACAAAGTGGAGAAGTAACTTACCTTAATCTGTATGTCATTTTATTAAATAACTTATCTGTTCCCAAAATGAAACTTTCACTCTGCAGCGGAGTGTGCGCTGATATGAAACTTCCTGGCAAATTAAAATTGTGTTTCGGAACCGGGACTCGAACCTGGGACCTTTGCCTCAGCGAGCAAGCGCTCTAGCGACTGAGCTATCCCGACACGACTCACTATACCGCCTCATAACTTTACTTCCGCCAGTACCTCGCCTTCTACTTTCCAAACTTCACAGAAGCTCTCCTACGAAACATGCAAGGCTAGCACTCCTGGAAGAAAGGATGTAGTGGAGACATGACTTAGCCACAGCCTAAGGGATGTTTCCAGAATGAAACTTTCACTCTGCAGCGGAGTGTGCACTGATATGAAACTTCCTGGCATATTAAAATTGTGTGCCGGAACCGGGACTCGAACCTGGGACCTTTGCCTTTCGCGGGCAAGCGCTCTACCGACTGAGCTATCCCGACACGACTCACGATGCCGCCTCACAACTTTACTTCCGCCAGTACATCGCCTCCTACTTTCCAGACTTCACAGAAGCGCATGCCCGCGGTACAGCGCTTGCCCGCGAAAGGCAAAGGTCCCAGGTTCGAGTCCCGGTTCCGGCACACAATTTTAATATGCCAGGAAGTTTTAACTTATCAGTTGACTTGCAAAAACTTCTCAGATATCTTTCATTTCGCTGAAGATTAATGTTTACTCAACTACATCGCTTTTGAATAAAAATACATCACAGACAGTTATTTCACTTAGGACATTACATCTCCTGCTGGAATTCAGTGACATTTTCCGAGTCAGACCAGCCTACTACACTATGAAGCATTCCATGGATGTGACCAGGTTGGGGCAACCGGCACATTTCCTCGGAGTCTTCCAAGATGAGGGAGAGAAGAAACGGAAAAAGTATTAAACGTGAAAAAATACTAAAATTAATCAATCAAAGTTTTTTTCTGTATTCAAATAATCAGCGTTCCTTTTGAAAATCACTCTGACGTAAAGATGTGGGAACTATTTGGTCAATTTAAGCTAGCAGTCGACGCTGTGTTGAGTGTGGCTATCTACTCGTAAACAGAAGCAGGCTAAAAATTCAGACATACGGAAGGAAGGAAGGAAGGAAGGAATCTTAGGGTTTAACGTCCCGTCGACAGCGTGGTCATTAGAGACGGTAGAATTAAGGATCACAGAGATGTTATAGACTATGTAAATGAGTATCAAAGTATTAAACTTTATTGATAAGACCTATGAAAACGCTCTTTCCACGCAATATTGAAATTCTAAACTAGTAGACACTGGAACTAGTCAATATCAGTTCGAAGTCAATTTTTCGACTGCTGTAGTAGCTGCTCATGTCACCCACAGATCCGAATGATTTTTTAGTGTGAACGGTTGTTCACTCGTACTAAATATATCTAAAAACGAAACTTATTGCTACAATTTAATTACCAACGGGTGATGGACAACATTAAGCAATATTGAATACAATGTCAAGTCTTTTGCGCACATTATTATCCAGTCACCACAGTTTGTAACGAGAAGAATCGATATGCGTATTAGTAGGGCGAATTCCAGCGACCTCTAACGCTCCGGCATTAGGAAGACGAAAGACATGAAAATCTCGATGCTGGTTACTGGGGTTAAAGATATCAACTGCACTCGCACAAAACCAAAACGTACCCGACGTATTTTATTAAACGTAAACAGATGGCCTTTCATTCCGTTTAAAAGATGTCTTTGATTTTAAAGGTAAATTATTTTTCTGGCGAAATTTCAATTTAATGTTTGAAACTCGCCTATAAAAGTTAAAAATTCTAACATATATATATATATATATATATATATATATATATATATATATATATATATATTGTTTCTTATGGCATGTGGCTGGAAAATGTGCGTTTCAAGTCATCACGACGTACACTCCACTTATCGAACAATGCCTATGCGAGTGATAGGCACGGAAACTTCGTTGGAGAATGTATAATTTGAGGTTTTCCGATTTATGAAATTCGTTTTCCTCCAACAATATTTCCTCATGATAAATAGTTTGAATGAATGGTTTCCAAAATCAAGCTTGAATGCTACAAGGTCGATACTTTCTTGAACACTCTAGCAAGATGCTAATCACTTAAACACTGTCCTGGAATGATGGTCGGCACAGAGCTACGCCCTTCTTCCTGTCTCCTACTTCCTGTGCACAGTATGTTTACAACGCTTAATACTAACCAGGAACGTGCGACGTAGGAATAAGTCCTCATGCCACTCAATATCTCAGTTACATTGAAGAGCCAAAGAAACTGGTACACCAGATTAGTATCTGTAGGGCCCCGCGAGCAGTGGCGGCTGGTGGGCTGTTTATTAGGAGGGGCGGCATGTCTCTTCAATTGTACACGACATTTTGTCCCTTCAGAACATTTCTTGAACGGGAAGAATATAGCATTAATTTTATTAGTTAGTTACGTAATTTAACCCTTCATCTAACACGACTTTTTCCTCCTATACCAAAATACGAACGAATTTACGCACAAATATGTCGTTTTTAATATTTTCTTCAGGCAATGAAAACCTTTTAACTCCATTATATTAGATTTCACAACAGACCCAAAACTGTACCTTAAAATAATATAAAGTAAGAAGTAAATTCGTTGTGTGTGTAACTATATAAGTAAGTGTTCAGAGAACACAAATGCTTCGTCAGCGACAAACATATGTTACTGAAATTAGGAGACTGTCACCAACAAATGTAGTAATACCATTGGTATGCTTATATATTGGTGTGTTTATATAAAGCAGGATTAAATTTCCTAGTGAAACTATTTTTGCTTTTGCACGCATTTTGTGTCTGTACACTGTTCAAATCAGGTCTCACGTGGTCCTAAACTTTTTAATTCCAACTTTCCTTCAAAAGTCAATTTTTCACTACCAAATGTTAAAATGTAGTTAACGCTATTTATATTATTCATTCTAAATAGGGAACTAGAAAAACAGGCAACAACACGCACCTTCACAACAACGATACTAGTATCACACGCAGGGCACCTGTAAGAAACTGCCTGACCGGTGGTGGTGCGCCTTCGTATATTTCGCGCCCTTGGCGTGGACGCCGTCCTAAGCGGCCCGGTTCAGCACACTACCCCCACCCAACCCCCAGTACCCCCGCTCACCCCAAGCGCCCGTTGCCAGCCTTTACAGGGCGCGGACGGATCGCGTAGAGTCCGACAGTCAGTCCATTCTGAAAACATTCGGTGAGCCTGGCTGGCAGACTACCTAGACTAAAAACATTGGTCATTCACTTACAGGGGCTGCTGCTACACGAAAATTATTCAAGTAGATTTGTGATTAACGATTGGTACGTATTCCGTGTTGGATATTTTTGGGAGGGCGCCGCCCCAGAGTCCTCAAGGAGTAGCCGCCACTGCCCGCGAGTACACAGAGCTGCTGCAACGCGATGTTGCATGGACTTGACTAAATCCGGAGTAGTGCTGGAGGGAATTTACACCTTGCACCCTATAGGGCTGTCCATAAATCCGTAAAACTACGAGAAGATGAAGATCTGTTTTGAACTGCACGTTGCGAGACATCCCAGATGTAAGCAAAAACATTCATGTCTAGGGGGGTTGGCAGCGAGAACAATGTTCCTGGAGCCACTCTGTAGCAACTCTGAATCAGTGGCGTGTTGCATTGTCCTGCTTAAATTGCCCAAGTCAGTTGGAATGCACAATGAACATGAATGGACCCATGTTGCTTGATTGTTTGGGGCAGGAGGACCAAACTTCTAAGGTCATCATTCCCCAGTGGGGAGAGGAAGAAGTGAGGACAGGGAATGAGGGAAAGGAAATGCAGTCCAGGGAGGAAAGACGGGACGAAAACTGCATTAGCTCAGGGACCCGTGCTCGCCACACACGTACTCACGAAAAGGCCGTGAACCTTCTGTGTGTGTGGGGAGTGGGGAGGGGGGGGGAGTTGGGGATGGGGGGGGGGGTCCAGGTAATCAGTCAGGGTGCGTACGTAAGTGTCATCTGTCGAGAGTCCTCTCTTGACGTAACAGGGGCACAGTGTTACTCAACAACATTACAGATCCTTCACCAGTCCCCTGCTGACATGCAAGATTCATGGATTCCTGAGTTTGTCTCCATATCTGCTCGATACAACTGGAAACGAGACGCGTCAGACCAGGCAACATGTCATCATAAGTCCACGGTCGGTGCTGAGGGCACAGGCGAGGCGTGAAGCTTTGTGCTGTGCAGTCAGCAACGGTAGACGACTTGACCTTCGTCTCCGAAAGCCAATATCGATGATGGGTTGAATGGTCGCACTCTAGTTCTTGTTTGTGGCCCAGCCCTGATATACGCATCAATTTGCGGAGGAGTTACACTTCTGTCAAGTTGAAAGGTTCGCTTCAGTCGTCATGGTCCCGTTCTTGCAGGATCTTTTTCCGCCCACAACGTCGTCGGAGATTTGATGTTTTACCGGATATTCGTGGTACACTCGTCAAATGGTTGTACGGGAAAATCTCCATCTCATCGCTACTTCGAAGATGCTATATTCCATTTCTAGTGCGCCGACTGTAACAGCACTTTCAGACTCACTTAAATCGTGATAAGCTGCCACTGTAGCAGCACTAACCGATCTAACGCCTGCGCCAGACACCTGTTGTTTTATATACGATTTGCCGACCGCAGCGCCATCCAGTGAGTGTTTACATATTTCAGCGTTTGCATACGCGCGTATACCAGTTTCTTTCGTTCTTCAGTATAAGTGCTCAACCCACATTAAACACCGAAAATATGTGACAGAATGAAGCAAGATCCTAAAAAAAGAGTATATTTAATTAATCATAAATTTATTACCTTAAATCAGAGGTGAAATGATTATTCAGACAAACAAAATCCAGTTCTGAATTTAAAAAATAACCCAAGACACATAATACGAGTGGTCAAAGGTAGGAGGCAGGCATTACGAACTCAAGAGTCTCCAGAAATAAAATTACCAGATAAAACATGTCTTACATTAATGATTCATTTGACAATGCGTGAAGTCTAGTCTAGACCGGACTCCAAACTATTGGACAGCGAGTATCCAAATACACTACTGACCATTACAATTGCTACACCAAGAAGAAATGCAGATGATAAACAGCTATTCATTGGACAAATATATTATACTGTATCTGACATGTGATTACATTTTCACGCAATTTGGGTGCATAGATTCAGAGAAATCAGTACCTAGAACAACCACCTCTGGCCGTAATAA
The DNA here is from genome assembly GCA_026315105.1 of Locusta migratoria. Lineage (NCBI taxonomy): Eukaryota > Metazoa > Arthropoda > Insecta > Orthoptera > Acrididae > Locusta > Locusta migratoria. Next base: position 552,981,956 of record CM048744.1, read on the forward strand.
CGGCCTTGATACGCCTGGGCATTGAGTCAAACAGAGCTTGGATGGCCATGCAGCTTCAACACGATACCACAGTTCATCAAGAGTATTCACTGGCGTATCGTGACGAGCCAGTTGCTCGGCGACCATTGACCAGACGTTTTCAATTAGTGAGAGATCTGGAGAATGTGCTGGCCAGGGCAGCAGTCGAACATTTTCCGCATCCAGAAAGGCCCGTACAGGACCTGCAACATACGGTCGTGCAATATCCTGCTGAAATGTAGGTTTTCGCCGGGTGATACGCCAGAATGGCGATGACAAATACACGCTTCCAATTTATGTTCGTTGCCATGTCACCAAACACGGATGAGACCATCATGCTGCTGTAAACAGAACCTGTACTCATACGAAAAAATGACGTTTTGTCATTCTTGCACCCAGGTTCGGCGTTGCGTACACCATCGCAGGCGCTCCTATCTGTGATGCAACGTCAAGGGTAACTGCAGCCATGGTCTGCGAGCTGATAGTCCACGCTGCTGCAAACGTCGTCTAACTGTCCGTGCAGATGGTTGTTGTCTACCAAACGTCCCCATCTGTTGACTCGGGGATCGAGACGTACCTGCACGATCCGTTACAGCCATGCGGATAAGATGCCTGTCACCTCGACTGCAAGTGATACGAGGCCTGTGGGATCCAGCACAGCGTTCCGTATTGCCCTCCTGAACTCATCGATTCCATATTCTGCTAACAAGCATTGGATCGCGACCAACGCGAGCAGCAATGTCGCGATACAATAAACCGCAATCGCGATAGGCTACAATCCGACCTTTATCAAAGTCGGAAACGTGATGATAGCATTTCTCCTCCTTACACGAGGCATCACAAGAACGTTTCACCAGGCACCGCCGGTCAACTGCTGTTTATGTATGAGAAATCGGTTGGAAACTTACCTCATGTCAGCACGTTGTAGGTGTCGTCACCGACGCCAACCTTGTGTGAATGCTCTAAAAAGCTAATGATTTGCATATCACAGCATCTTCTTCCTTCCGGTTAAATTTCGCGTCTGTAGCACGTCATATTTGTGGTGCATCAATTTTAATGCCCAGGAGTGTATCAATACAGTTTCGTCAAATGGAACTTTGATGGCTGCACCAATCTCGCCGCATGCGATCTGCTTTCAGCGTGGCTAAGATGGACCGCCTGGTCACAAGTTATAATAGGCCGACATATGACTGTCAAACTCAAAAAGCTGCACGCTAACTGGAATGGGTCTACCCTTAAACAAACAGACCAGTCGACATACCTCGGAATAATACTTGACAGGTCCCTCTCATACAAACATCACTGCCAAAATTCTCAGAAAGCTGACTGGCTGGAAGTGGGCGTCAGACCACAGTGCTTCGAACCTCCGCCTTACCAAAAAATGTTCAAATGTTTGTTAAGCTTATGGGACTTAACTACGGGGTCATCAGTCCCTAAACTTACAAACTACTTATGAACTACTTACGAACTAGGACGGCACAAATATCCATGCCCGAGGGGGGATTCGAACCCCCGACCGTAGTGGCCGTGCAGACCGTGACTTGAGCGCCTCAGTCTCCTCGGCCACCGCGACCGGCTCCGCCTTACCATTTTGCTTTTCTGCAGCTCAGTACGCTTTTCCTGTCTTATGTAGACCGGCGCATACGATGAAGATCGACATAAGCCGTAATGAAACCTATAGACTACTTAAAGTATGGGACTGATGACCCCGCAGTTAAGTCCCTTAAGCTTGACAAACATTTGAACATTACCCACAGGATGCTTGAAGCCTACTCCATTGGAAAAGCTCAACCAAGCTTTAGTTCATCAATGTCACGAGGTAAGGGAGGAACGTAAACACATTGTTTAAGATATCCCCACAGGAAGAAATGACGTGGTGTTAAGTCAGGGGACCTAAGAGGCCAAAAGTGTAGAGCCTCCTGTTGAGCGGACGCCATATTGCGCGAGACTGGCTGTACGCTCCAGGTCAGAGGTCGTAGCGACATCTAGCGTATTTTTTCTTAAACTTTAGACCATGCTGATTACATCTAGTTACCTAGTGACATTTAAAATTGTTCAAATGTTTGTATAGCTTATGGGACTTAACTACGGGGTCATCAGTCCCTAACCTTACAAACTACTTTTCAACTACCCTATACTAAGGACGGCACAAATATCCATGCCCGAGGGGGGATTCGAACCCCCGACCGAAGTGGCCGTGCAGACCGTGACTGATGCGCCTCAATCCTCTCGGCCACCGCGGCCGGCTAGCGACATTTGCCTCAATATTATTACAAGTTAAAATCGGGTCATTCTTTTTGGGACACCCATGTATATCGCTAGTACTTTATATTTCTATATGAGTAATCAAATTTATGCATCATACGTCTTAGAAATTCTGTTAGCTCTTGTTTTGTCTTTCGGACCAGTATTAAATTGTTCAAATGTTTGTAAATCTATAGGACTTAACCGCTGTGGTAATCAGTCCCTAAGCTCACAAACAACTTAAACTTTAACTAACCTACGGACAATACACATACTCCCATGCCCGAGGAAGGACTCAAACCTCCGTCAGGGAGGAACATTATTAGATGTAATTTTATCTATTGCGGCATTGTTCACTTCTTTAATTAGTTTTTTATATTCAGTCGATATGAAGATTTTTTACTAGCTAAATAATGAGTGTAAAAGGAAACTATTATGCATTTGAATAAAATTACTTTCTGTAATATGCAGTATTTGTTACGTGCAATTATGCAGGCGCGAAAAGCATTTAATGTATAGTTAAATGGAAGACAAATGAATACGATTAGATTTTGTTCTAGCAAAATACTATGGAATATATATATATATATATATATATATATATATATATATATATATATATATATATATAATCATTTCACGTTTTGTTCAGATAGAGTTGGGCGGAGAAAGCCATGCGGGAGGAACTTTGAGCCCCACTTTGCCGTCTAACCTGTAACAAAATAACTGACAACCTGCCACCTACGAAGCTGTTCTCGTTGACATAGATCGTTCACATAGACACACTTTATGTCCAAATTCGAAATATTCCAAAGTCTCTACTATTACAGGGCACTCAAATAGCCAATGGTGAAGTTGAAAATTTCCCGCTTCTGTTCAGCGGTCTCCTTGACCAAATTTTGTTTCCCTCCTTTTCTTGAATTCTGCATGTAGTTCAGCCCTTTGCAGACGTGGGGTCGTGTTTGCTCCATCTCGATCGTGGAGTTCTTGGCTCGGTTTTTATCATGGAGGACCGCTCGCGACCTGACCGACGCGCTGAGCTGCCGCGCCGCAAACCAATCAGGCTGTCCAAACACGCTGCTCGCCCTGTCTACATTCTCAGCTTACCGCCCACTGCGACTGTACTGCCCCCTGCCCACTGCTCCCTCTTGCTCGCAGCTTCCACTGTTTTCTCGCAAGAGGTCCGGACATGTTTGTGCATCCACACAGAATTGTCATTCCCATACATACATACGATTACATACATACATACGATTACACATAAGGTGTCGGTTATTTCGGTGTGTAAAGTCCCTTTAACGAAATTTCGTTCGTTGATTTTCTCGTCCAAATGCGAAAATATTTTATTGCCGGTCACGTAAATAGATAGAAATCAGAGTCCCATGGAAAAAATTAAATGTTCGTTTATCTCGTGATCTTTAGAGATTTTTTTCTCGTTTTCAAAGAGGCATTTGACGCTCTGCCACACTGCAGATTGCTAACGACAATACGAGCATAGGGAATAGGTTCACAGATTTGTGACTGGCTGGGAGGCTTCCTAAGTAATAGAACGCAGTATTTTTTTTTTTTTTCTCGACGGTGAGTGTCCATCACAGAGGAGTCTATAGTCAGGCGTGTCCCAGGGGAGTGTCATAGGACCACTATTATTTTCTATGAGTTATGTCCACAAAGTAAATTCCGTTTGGATATATAAATCAAACGTGAACAGATACAGAAAAAATATTGATTGTGTAAAAATCCGCAAATGTTCAACTTCCGAAATTTTGTAGGCACTTGTCATAGCGTGGGACAAGTTTTTGTGTGCCTTCTTCATACAAGGTTGCCGCCTGTGTATTCAACATTGTGGCAGACATGTTCTTTCAGCTCATCATCGTTGAAGTGTTGACCACCAAGGACAGATTTTAGGTGTAAGAAGAGATGAAAAGAGCCTTCTTCTTCCCTTCGCGTTGCCGCCGGACCTCACAAGGCGAATGTGACCAAACAACTCTTATGGGAATTTCACTGAGACGTGTTTGATCATCCTCCGTACAGTCTCGCTCCTAGCGACTTTCTTCTTACACCTAAAATCTGTCCATGGTGGTCAACACTTCAGCGATGATGACGATCTGAAAGAACATGTTACCACATGGTTGAATACACAGGCGGCAACGTTATACGAAGAAGGCATACAAAGACTTCTGCCACGCTATGACAAATGCCTACAAAATTTCGGATGCTATGTAGAAAAGTAGTTTAATAGTTGAATATTTTTGTACAATAAATATTTTTTCTGTATCTGTACACGTTAGTTGTATATAACCAAACGGAACTTACTTTGTGGACATACCTCGTATCTATATGAATGATCTTATGGTCAGAGTAACTTGTAATTTGCGGCTGTTTGCTGATGATGCTGTGGTGTATGGGTGTCGCCTATAAATTAACTGTAATAGCATACAGGATGACTTAGACGAAATTTTTAGATGGTTTGAAGAATGGCAATTATTTCTAAATTTAGAGAACTGCAAGATGATGCAGATGACTAGGAAAAACAATACCATAATGTTCGAATACAACATCAGCAGTGAGCTTATTAATACTGTCACGTCATTCAAATATCTAGGTGTAACATTTGAAATGGAACGAACATGTAAGTACAGTTGTAAGGTGGACAGTCGACTTCGATTTATTTGGAGACTTTTGGGAAGATGTACTTCATCTGTAAAGGAGACTGCTTATAAAACGTTAGTACGACCACGTCTTGAGTATTGCTCAAGTATTCGGGAGCCGCAGTAGACCAGTTTAAAGGAAGACATGGAAGCAGTTCAGAGGCGAGCAGCTAGCTTTGTTACTGGTAGGTTGATCACGTTGTCAGCAGTGAAATTCAATACATCATAATAACGAACTTCCTGGCAGATTAAAATTGTGTGCCGGAACCGGGACTCGAACCTGGGACCTTTGCCTTTCGTGGGCAAGCGCTCTAGCGTTTATTGGTTTCCCTATTCCGTTTGCTCATCTGTAACTTTCTGATCACTTGACACCGTTATCGTAAAATTTTAAGTAAGTTACTAATTTTTAATTTCTTAATTTTGAATAGCTATGACGCTTTGGGAGGAAGAGAAGCTTCCAGAAGGATGGACATCGGCAATAATTCATCCAATTCACAGAAGATAAGACAGAAAATGGGAACTACAGGGAAATTTCGTTAATACCTGTGACCTATAAGGTATTTTCAAAAGCATTACTGAACAGAGTGGAAAAACAACTAAATCCACAGATTGATGAGTACCAAGGAAGCTTCAGAAATGGTAGATCTTGCGCAGAACAAATTATGAATCTGAAAATGGTAATGATGCATCAAAAACAGAGGTGCAAGAAATTCGTACTTACATTCGTAGACTTTAAAAATGCGTATGATTCAGTAGACAGGCAAACACTGTTTCAAATTATAGAGGAGAAGAAATTAGATAGAAAATCCAGTGAACTAGTAAAACAGACAACACCCAAGGTCTAGTTCAGAGGAAAGCTGTCGGAATCCTGAAAGATTAATACCAGAGTGAGACAGTGAGACGGAATGTTCCCTATGCTCTTCAACTGGGCACTCGATAAAGTAATCAGAATGTGGCAACAAAGAATGGAAGGAGCAGGTGGGATACGACTGGGGTGCAAGAAAAAAGGAATACGAGTAGACTGTCTTGCATTCGCAGATGATATTGTCCTACTGTCCGAATCATTAGAAGGGGCAGTTAACCAAACCACAGAACTACAGAGACAAGCAGCTAAAGATGGCCTACAGATCTCTATCGAAAAGACAAAATATATGCCAAACAACATGGCAGCTCCTGGATGGATGGCAATAGAAGGAGGGAAATTCAGGAGGTGGATAAATTCAAATACGTAGGAGAATGAATAAAAACTAGACTGACAGAAAAGGATGTAATGGAAGCACGAATCAACAAAATTAATTTAGCATATAGACTGACGAGGAACATATATAATAATAAGACTATTTCTATCAATGCAAAACTGAAACAATGCCAGACAGTGGTCCGTCCTCAAGCGTTGTATACATCAGAAGCACTCAACCTAATTAAGAACTGCAGTGATGAGGAGACTAGGATGGGTGGAACGGATGATTCTCAGGAAAATATTAGGACCTCGAAGGACAGAAGATGGTCAATTTAGAAAGCGATGCAACCAGGAACTGTATTCCAAGATAGAAAAAATATTCAATGTCGTCAGGAAAGAAGGAACGTGTTCTTTTGACAAATTCGCAGAATGGACCAGGGGAGAGTATCGCAGAAAAATTACACAATTCTTGTTGTTTAAGGGAAGCAAAATACAGTGTATAGAAGGACTACAAAGAGACCTGGAAGAAATGGGGACACGGAAACCAGAGATACACAACAGGGTGATTTTTAAATAGAAGTCATCGCGTACAGAAGAGCGAAGGATTCGAAGTTTGATAATGAAAGAATATTGGAGAAGGAGGAAGAACAGAAGAAACGAAGTTGATATGAATTACCCTGGTCCTAAGATGGCCGAAACGAAAGAAGAAGTAAAAGCTACGACGCTGTAAAGAGAAAATAGAGAGAAGGGAGATAACGTTAGGAGAAAAGAACGATGAGAAAGCACAAACGAGTTAAATGGTAGAGGGACGAGTAGAGGAAGAGGTAGATAGAGGCAGGAGGAGGAGGAGAGGGACAGAGAGAGAGGATAGAGATTAGATGGACAGAATGAAGAAAACTATTGCTTTACTCAAGGTCAGTTATACGTCGCATGCTTCGTACTCAGTAAACTATATTATTCTCCCGTTGATGCAGAAATGAGAAACAAAAAATTAGTAGATCCAATGGCTTTACAATTAATAATTTTCTGAGGATACATCACTATTTTTTACTTTCGTTATCATTCCATAACCACAGTGAGGGAAAACAGAGAATTGATTTAAAACTTTTATCCGTTATGGATGAGGAACCAGCGACAGCAACTTAAAATAGGTTTCAGAAATTACTGCAACCAGTCACCTACTTTTAGATCGAGTTATTTATTGACCATCACCGGTTTCGAGCTGCCTAGCAGCTCATCATCAGATGGGTAATTGTGATAATTTGCAGTATACGGCCCACCACAATTGGAGCAAATCGGATGGTCAGCAGGAGGATTGCTACAATAATCAGATATCATTGCCGCGTTTCAAGCACTTTGGCAGCAGATTACGGGTTCCGTGAGCAATTACAGAAATTTTGACAATTGTGGCACCACGAGGGGCCTTTTGGGGCGCGGTTGGGTTTACCCTGGCTCGGCCGTGTCAGGGCTTAAGTATCATCGAGCGGCAGGATACAATAGTAACTACTTTCTGATCAGGCGTGTGGCGGCAGGAAAGCAGTTTCCTCCCTCTGAGTACACCACGGCGTCTTCCTGAGCACGTCGGCCGGTTGTCTGATCGGCTGGCAACCCGCGACACTCTTCTGCTTGGCGGGTTGCCAGTCGTGCAGGCTGAGCAACGCAACGCGACACGATCATTCAAACATTTGAATATTTGAATTTGACAAAAGTTCATCGCACAGTGTAGCCACAGTGACTCTATAGGCTACGTTAGACTGTGGTGTAACTTCTGTTTCAAATATCTCTAAACTCTCACGCCGTATTTGGCAAACTTCGTATTCATACTTACGTTTCACGATAAATGCCCTTCAAATGCTACAGCGCATCAAATATCTTCACAAATTAGGACTTTTTATTGCATGTTCTGTGCTACATTGCCTGTTAGTGTGATACCGATATATGGTAAACTACTAATACTGAAGCCCAGTGATTACCAATCTTTTTTATATGGGACCCATAATCTTTCTGACTCAGTACGCACAGAAATTAATACTAATATAAACATTACGTGTAATATGAAACTCAAATTATTATTAAAGGAACAAACACATCGAAACGCATAAATAGAACATTATAAGGTATATGCACAATATTTGCTCCGATAAGGAATTCATTTTTTACAGATTAAGTGGTACGCTTAGTGAGAATTGTAAAATTGTTATGTGTTAGTGTCGATGATAATTCCACATTTAGTGAGGCATTTTTGGTATCAGTCATAAATCGTTTCCCACGCAATGTTTGTTTCTGTTGTTGTTGTTGTCTTCAGTCTGCGGACTGGTTTGATGCAGCTATCCACGCTACCCTGTTCTGTGCAGTTCTCTTCATCTGAGAATAAGTTTGGCAACCTACATCCTTTTGAATCTGCTTACTGTATTCGTCCCTCGGTCTCCCTCTCTAAGGCTGACAATTCCTTGATGTCTGACAATGTGTCCCACCAACCTATTCCTTCTCTTAGTCAGGATATGCCAGACACTCCTTTTCTCTCTCATTCTTTTGAGCACCTCTCATTAGTTACGTAATCTACCCATCTAATCTTCAACATTTCGAAAGTTTATCATATTTTTGTCTGAACTCCTTATCGTCCACATTTCAATCCCATACAATGGTACTCTCGAGACAAATGCTTTCAGAATACATTTAAACTTGAAAAACGCTATTCTTCCCATAGCTATTCTGCATTTTATATCTTCTTCACTTCTGCCATCAGAAGTAATCTTACTACCCAAATAACAACACTTATATACTACTTTTATCTCTCCTCCCTATAGTTTGTCAGAATAATGTTTTAAAGTTTAATTGAACAACGCCGGTCTTCTTTGTAATTCATTCATGACCGATTTACTATCGATGTCTCCATCCCTCACAACACCATTCTACAAACTTCAAAGTTGCGAACTGCAGACGAAAGAGCCATTGTCGTTCGTATGCGGGCGCACAAATAAACTGTGGGAGGGGAGACAGTTGCGTCGCCATTCTGTCGGCGGCCGCGCCAGCTCAAATGTGGAGTCGCTGCCGCGTCGCTCCGTGTACGCTGTTAAATACGATTGCACAGACACAGTGGAAGAGACGAGACAGTTGCGCGACAAAGAGTCTCTCATTTGCTCCCGCCCGCCCGCTCCTCATCGACGTCCCTGGTACAATATTTCAGTTTCTCACATCTAAAATGATGACCCCTATGGATATTACATCTTTCATTTTCTGACTGATCTTACAAAGCACATGTCCTTAGCACAAGTGTCCTAGATACTCATCAACTGTTTTTCGCACTTTTTTTAGACTATTAAAAAACTTGAGACAACAGTTTGATGAATTTTTTGCTGTATTAAACGATCTGTTAGAAAATTTTGGAACTGGCTTTATCGTCTTACACCAATATGAAACTGTTTCAGCATAATATTGTTAATATTTTTAGCCATGTTTCTCAGTTGCTAATTCAAGATAAGAAATACCCATCTTTTGCAACCAAAATGCTTTTTCTTCAGTACTATTGTAATAAATTCCTGTCTTTTGCAAATACATTCTTTTTTCCTTCAATACCATTTCAGTTGTAAAACGCGGGAGTTTATTCTCTCACAAGTTTTAGATTTATTTTTATATTTATGATACCTGAAGCTCAGGACTTAAATTACAATCAGCCAAAGCCATTCGACGCAACTCTCAAAAATTATCGAGAAAATCGACTTTGAAGTTTTGCAAATACCTATAAGTAACAATAATAAAAACAGTTACAGCATTTGTCGCTGTTGCTCAAGTGGTAGCGCTCTGGCCTTACAACCGTAGAATCGGTGGTTCGAATCTCGCTTTCACAGATACTTTACTTTTCTCTCGTTGTGTTCGAATAGTTACACAATTTTAATATGTAATGGAATTTTTTACGAAAAATGCTAGTATTTTTGTTTATTCGTAATTTTCTATATATAGCTTGGACCGTTATTTACTTATTTCCGGTCGTTACCAGTCGAACGGGACCGTAGGCCGTAGTCGTTTGGTCCTCTTAAAACATGCAACCATGAACCAACCAAACAATCGAGCTCGTGTGCGAGGAGTAAATACATGGACGAGGTAAACAAATTTACACCATTTCAAATTCAGTTATATAAAATATTTTGGGATCCCTAATTCCACGAGTTTTGTCAGTTTTTGTTTGCGTGTTTTTAGACAAGCTCAACACCTTGTCGTCACCTAAAACGATGGCTGAGTTGATTACCTACTTGGAAAGACATTAGTAGCTGTGGAGATGAGTTTCTGAAAACAGCGTCGTAGCTGTTCACAAACTGAACAATCAAACACAAACGGCGTCAACTAATGACGAAGCCAACACTGTAAAAAATGTAACTTAACTTTTTATGTTTTTGTGATTGAAACCATTTTTTGTGATTTATAATATATAGAAAATTACTAATAAACAAAAATAAGTGCATTTTTCGTAATAAAAAAAAGAAAAAAACCTGTGCAAGTATTCGAACACAGCGTAATTCGAACCACTGAGCCTATAGTTGTAAGGCCAGAACGCCCCCACATAACCTACACCAACAGATGCTTCAACATTATAATTACTGGCACTTATATGTACTTGCAAAACTTCAAAGTCGATTTTCTCGATAATTTTGTAGAGCTGTATCGAATGGCTTTGTTATTTTAGTTCTGAACTTCACGTTCCATAAATATCAAAAAATTCTAAAATCTGACAACGATTTGGCCTTTTATTTAATAATGCATCGTATCAGACTGATTTTGTATTTTTTGCACTTTTACAGACTAATAATTGACACGAAAATCCTTTAGTGAAAAGGTGGCACCTTCAAGCATGCAGTCTCGCATAAATTCAATTCGTTTACTTTACGATATAATTGTTACAAGCTGTTACCTCGTTTTCATTTAAGGGTACTTATGTAGACCAGCATACTGGTCTTTAAAGTTACATTTTCTCAAATGCTATACACATGTTATAGGTTCTGCATCGTTAGTATTCATAGTAGTAGGGCTCAAATCTAGAAACAGTTTCATCGCAAGAACTAAGATCCTTGACGATTCGGAGGAAGATGACAGAGTCTGCAAATGGAAGAACGAACAAACCGGACTGCCAATAACGCCAAAATAGGAAATGGCACTTGGAAACAAGATTTTCCTCTAGAGTTTTGAGAACACTAAACAGGATGAGGGCTGGTGTACCCGATGTAAAACTAATCTGCGCAGGTGGGGCCTGCTGACTAACGATGACGATGCTCTTTGTGATTGCGGAGAGGTTCAGGACGAGGCACATCTGCTTACGTGCCGACTATTTCCCGAGCCCTGCAGTTTCAGTGACCTGCTACAAGACAATGACAAAGCCGTGGCGGTGGCTAACTATTGGAAAAACAAAACTTGATCTGGACACGGAAATGAATGAATGAATTGTAGTAGGGCACCATAATAATTACAATGCAATTTAACGTGACTTCAGAGTCAAGCGTCTGCGCACTGGACTCGCATTCTGGAGAACTGTGGTTCAAATCCCCCTCCGATCACCCACATTTATGTTTTCCGTGATTTCCCTAAATCGCTCCTGGCAAATGCCGGGTTCGTTCCTTTCAAAGGACACGGCCGATTTCCTTCCCCATCTTTAACTAAAACTCCGAGCGTTAGCTCCATCTCTAATGACCACGCTGTCGAAGGGACGTAAGGCCCTAAGCTTCCTTCCTTCCTAGCGTCATCTGTCGCTCGTAACGCAGACCACCGCCTGACTCTATAGGGAGAAAAGTGCAGCTGAAGCGATGCTAGCGCTCTAAGCGGACACGAGGTAGTAGCAGAAGAACTGCATTATACAAACGGAGAAATTCCTATTTTTATGCTCTTACTTAGATATTTCCTAGACACGAAGTGCGGTGGTGAATTTTCTGATACAAATAAGAAAACTTCATAATCTAACGTCACTTCTTCGGTTAATGAAAGTCTATAACAACAAAATGTAGCCGGCCGCGGTGGCCGAGGGAACTGAGGCGCTCCAGTCACGGTCTGCACGGCCACTACGGTTGGGGGTTCGAATCCCCCCTCGGGCATGGATATTTTTGCCGTCCTTAGTCTTAGCTAGTTCATAAGTAGTTTGTAAGCTTAGTGACTGATGACCGCATAATTAAGTCCTATAAGTTCTACAAACATTTGAACAAAATGTCCGTGCAATGTAATACATATCATTCACAATAGCAGAGTCACAATCGTATCGTCCAAAAACGGTTCAAGACCTATAAAGAATTGTAACCTAATATGTTCAAGTTCAAATGGAACCGATTATGATTATATTGGCGTGGTCGGCGCATACTTTCACATTGCACTAGTTTCTTTACAGAATTTGATATTTTGATGTATTCAAATTAGACACCATTTTCACATTCTTTTAGAGTAGGTGCTACATCTGTGACTTGTCCTTTTTTTTTCTTTTTTTTTTTTTTTTTTTTCACTTGTCAAGTATCAAACTGAAGAATGTGACGCGTTCTAACATATAACACTTCCTCAACAGTTTATACACACGGACATATTGTTTTGTTTGTAGCTACGCGTTCAGTTTTTCAACCAGTAGGTAACTGCCAAATTATTTCGGTTTATAGTAGAGACGATCGAATTGATAATCTGTGGTCGGACCTCCACAGCGGAGAGACGAAATACGGCTAACTGTACTACAATCAGCATGAATCTTCAATTTGATGGAACTGACTTTTTAAAGTTTAACTTTCTCACAAAATGGGGCAACCCGTTGCTGCGACTCCAACATCGCTGATGTGGCCTAAAATCAGAAAGAAATTCTCTTCAGTAATTTTAAGCAAACAATAGGTAAGATGAGGGTTCACAAAAAACTATTGAATGAGAACAATAACTATTTTTGGAGATTCTGTTTATAATAAATTACATTAATATTCACCTTAGTTAAAATCCATCCATTCATATATAACTCTAGGATTGATCTCTATTCTACCTGGAAGTTGAACTTCAGCTGTCTGAGCATGCTAACTGTAGATATTTATATTTCGTTTCTTGCCAAAATCAAATACGGCTGCTATGAAGTATTAAGAGGAAACGGAAAGAAAATGCGTTTCAATTCCGCTCCCATATCAGCCTATTGCATCGCATATTGACATAAATTTCAAATCAAAAGGCAAGAAAGCAATTCTTTGTCATGTAATAGAAGATAGAAGTTCTTTTGTCAAATTAAAACATAGCGGGCAATACGATATCGTGTGCAAAACATATGATTGTGCAGGCACGCTGCAGTGCTACATTCAGAGACCAGTGTTACACATCCCATTTGTATAGAGATCACTGAACCAACGAGCTTAAATTTCACAGAGTGGCTGACACACGAGCTACAGCGCTCTTTGCGGCAACCTGTGTAAACTCGGTGGCCAAATTTTTGGTCGTCAGTACACTTTAGAGGAGAGTGTCTATCGTATATTACTGTTGAGCTTGAAGTGTTGTATTTAGTGTATATTGTATTAGTGTGTGTGGTATTTGCTGCTGAAATATGCCGAAAGTATGTTCAGCATTTAAATGTACAAATCGAAGTCATAACACGACAAGTACTTCGTGCAAGAACACCAAATGTTTTGGCTTGTTTGTTCTCAGTCTATCTATATTAAAAAAAATTCTTCACTAATGGTACTTGCCTGCCCCAAGAGTAAAGCTTCAGATGACCTATCCTGCGATTACCATGAAGGCAACACTATAAAAAATACACAGTTTTCTACGTAGAATTGGTATATTTCTGATATGTTTCCTATTCTTTTGCTTCTGTGGTTGATGAAACCACACTTTTAAGGGTCTGCACCTTCTTTAAAAATATTTTCATTTGTTGTTGACAATACTCGATCGAGCATGGTTGACATGTAAACAGTGCAAAGTGTGGAAGCATAGTAACAGTCAGAATTTTTCACTTGTATATGTCTGTGTTCTTTGCAACAAATATCCACTTATTTCAGCGTGGCAGTAACGAATGTTATTAATGATACGTTATTCCGGTGCGGAATGCTTTTTGGCAACCCAGGGGCATTTTTATTGCAGTATTCTGTTGACACTTTCGTCTTTGTACTCAAATTTCACGTAGCAAACGTTTCTTGTTTCAGCATGGCAGCAAAGAAAGTTATTAAGGGCACGTGGAGTGCTTTTGTGGCAGGTGACCTAGACGGATTTTTAAGTGCAGTAATTTGTTGTAATTATCGTTTTTGCACTCATGTTTCACAGCCAAACCCTTTGACAGCAGTTTTACAAGTTTGTAGACTTAATACGTGTACTAAACACAAGATAAATGTGCACTAGACTTTATGAAAGCAGTTGTTACAACACATTAACAACAGACGCAAATCCATGATCATGGTTGTTTATCATAACAACTGTAAGTTTCGCAACTCGTTTATACCACTTACTTGCATTAAATTCAACACAAACATTTTCACAGCGGCACTTTCGTTGTTATTGCAAACCTTAGCTAACTGCTGTACTTCGAACTAGAAACGGTATTACAGACAGGTTCGTGATGTTTCATTACCGCATTTTTAGCAAATATACTACCAGATTCGTCATTTCCCAGCTTCGATAAAGTCTGACGGAACTAAATGCACATTCGCATTCAATAGTCAATCTTTATTTAAAACGTGGAACTGTAAACAGGCTAAATTCCCTAGTGCAGTGTTTTTTCAACCTTTTTGAACCCGCGACCCCCCTTTGCGAGTAAAAATGTCCGGCTTCCAGACCCGTAATAAAGCTATGCCAGGGATTCCCAAGGCAAAGTATTTAACTTTCTCTTTTAGATGTATCTCAGATCTGCGCAGCCATTCACGTCTGGTGAAAGCTGCAGTAGCGGAAACGAAACAGACCTGGAAAAAGACTTTATGACTACAAGTATTGTGTGTATGGTTTTGCTGTCACGAATAAAAAATTTCAATGTGTAATATGTGGCTCAGTGTTGTCATGTGCGAGTATGAAACCATCGAAGCCGATGCATCACTTCCCAGTTTTACAAGGATGCTCATAAACGTTAGATTTCTTCGAACGGATGCTGAAAACCCTTAACCAGCAGAAAACTACTATGATCCAGTAATAAAATGGTATTGCTATGTATTGAGAACAAATAATAACAAGTTCGTCATTATTTGTTTTTTCTGACATAACAATATTTGAAAGTAGCAAGAATGATTGCAGGTACTAGTAGATGGGAGCAATGGCAGGAGGGTTTCCATAATGAGGAAATCAAAGAAAAACTGGGAATGAAGACCATAGATGAAGCAGTTAGAGCCAACAGACTGAGATGGTGTGGTCATGTTACACGCATGGGAGAAGCAAGGTTACCTAAGAGACTCATGAGCTCGGCAGCCGAGGGTAAGAGGAGTCGAGGTAGACCAAGAAGAAAGTACTTAGACTCGGTGCAGAACGATTTTGCAGTAAAAGGCATACCTTCAGACGAGGCATCAATGTTAACACTGAATAGGGGATCGTGGAGGAATTTTATTAGAGTTACTTTGCTCCAGACTGAACGCTGAAAGGCATAATCAGTCTCTAATGATGATGATGAACTATATTTGAACATGTGACAGTTATACAAGAAATTGCGACCATTGTAAATAACTGTAGCAGTACTTCACAAACGCTCTTAATTCGCTTAGTTAACAACTCATCATGGCGTGGAAAATGGCTTCATTGTTTCGCGTTTCGGTCGGCTCATGGTCAGAAGTCAAGAGTGCCATACGTACGTCTTATACCTGAGTACTTTTGACGTCTGTTTAAGGGCCACCCGAAACGTGTCACAACAACGCCAATTTTCTGCCTGCGGATGACATGTTAATTAAGCGACTTTCACGAAACACTGTCACATCCCTGTGGCACATCTGGCGTAATAGCTGAACGTCACGAAACGTAGACTTGCTACTGAACTCGCTGCTACTGCATGCTCCTGCGACTGCGAACTCCTGGTAAAGACTTTGCAATCCCCCTGGGGGTCGCGACCGACAGGTTGAGAAACACTGCTTTAGTGGGTTTCGCATACCAGCTGTCAGCTGATACCCCAAATAACGTGGCAGACACCAGTTCAACATGGCGTACCTATCGCCACTCTATGAAACTAGAGACGTTGGTGACAAGAAACAATCCCTCACCAAGCCCCCCCCCCCCCTTATTTCCTTCCCTCCCTTCCGAACCACAACCCCCACCTCCTTGCTAAAAGCTCTGTACAATGTAATATTCATGAAAGCTTACTCTCGAAGTTGTACTGCCTGAAATGATATATATCGAACGTACAACTGAAAATCGATTGAGTGTTTCTGAACCGAACCGGAGATTCGAGCGCCATGCGCCCTCACGTGCTTAAAAAAATTCTTTTTTTTTTTTTTTACCTATACCTAACCTTTCATTTTTTTTTAAGTTGGATAGGTGTAGTTAAAGAAGAAGGGGTGTTTTTTTTCCAGAGACACTAAATCGATTTACAGTTGTACGTTCTATATATTTCATTTCAGACAGAGCTACTTCGAATGTAAGGTTTCTTGAAAGTTACCCTTTATTTGCTTTTGATATTTTTACTTTGTTAACACTACTCAAAAAGGTTTTACAACTGCATTAGGAAACGCTTAAATTTCGTAGTAGTTACTGAATATTTTCAGCATGTCTTCAGTGGATCATGAAGTGGATACTAATAACTTATTTTTGGTTTCGCGGGTAACATATCTTCGATTCAGTCGACTTTGAAAGAGGCGGGGCTTAGCGTATCGGAGTCGGGGTTTAGCCTCTAAAGGCGGGGCTTGGTAAGGAATTGTTTCCTAGCGCCAACAAATGTTTGTTAAGCTTAAGGGACCTAATTGCGGGGTTATCAGTCCATAAACTTACATGCTACATATGAACAAACTTATACTAAAGAAGACATAAACATTGCCGTCCGCGGTGGCCGAGGGGTCTGAGGCGCTCCAGTCACGGTCTGCACGGCCACTCCGGTCTGGGGTTCGAATCCTCCCTCGGGCATGGATATTTGTGCCGTCCTTGGTATTAGCTAGTTGATAAGTGGTTTGTAAGTTTAAGGACTGATGACGCCGTACTTAAGTCCCATAAGCTATACAAACATTTGAACATTTTGAAGATAAACATCCATGCCCGAGGGGGGATTCGAACCCCCGACCGTAGCGGCTGTGCAGACTGTGACTGCCGCGCCGCATACCTCTCGGCCACTGCGCCGAGTAGTGCCAACGTTACGTCTATGAAACTCAAGCACGTTACACTGAACTTTAGGATAAAAGTAATCTCTTAGTCTTACAATACTGAAATCGGTCTCGAAACAATTAACAACGATAGTTTATACACAAGGAAAGTACTTCTCTAGCAAAACATCTTCTAAGTCTCATGTAAACTGTTCGTCATTAATATTATTAATTAAGGTCAAAAAATTATATTTGTTTTTATTATTTAAAAAAAATTGTCTCCCTTTTAGGAGATACATAAGTCACACAAGATCCTAAGTACGACCACATTTTGAATGTGCTGCTTCACTTATAATACGCATACAGTATACAATCGTTTCGTAGTATGTCTATAGAACCCAGCCAATGCTGCAGTGGCGAAGTTGAAGAAATTGGCTGTGAGTTTGGTGACACGCTGACGGACGGTGTGTGTACGTGTGTGCGCAGGTGTTCAGCCCGGGCGACTACATCTGCCGCGTGGGCGACGTGGGGCGCGAGATGTACATCGTGAAGCGCGGCCGGCTGAGCGTGGTGGCGGACGACGGGCAGACGGTGCTGGCGACGCTGAGCGCCGGCTCGGTGTTCGGCGAGGTGAGCGTGCTGGACATCGCGGGCAACCGCACGGGCAACCGGCGCACGGCCAACGTGCGCTCGCTCGGCTACTCCGACCTCTTCTGCCTGGCCAAGCGCGACCTCTGGGAGGCGCTCGCCGACTACCCGGACGCGCGCCGCTCGCTCACCGAGCGCGGCTGCCAGCTGCTGCGCAAGGACGGCCTGCTCGACGAGGACGCCTTCCACCGCGCGCACGCCGAGCGCGAGTCGCTCGCCGACAAGGTCGACCGCCTCGGTGCGTACCGCACTAGCGCACGCTCTGCTCTGCGCTGCCACCACCACCTACAGCAGGGCTGGGCAAATGCCGTTTGGCGAGCGCGAGCGCTCTCAGCGGCTCACGCGGCCTGCTCGCGGCTCCCCCCCCCCCCCCACTCCGCCAGCCAGCAGTGCCCCCCACTCATACTCCACTAGCCGCGCACCTCACTACTCCAAGCCGAACCACTCGTTCTCGATAACTTCGAGATGTTTGTTCAAAATCGTTTTAAATAAATCCAGAATGATGTAAATTAAGGCTTATTTCTTTTTTGTTCGTAGTACCTCTCCTCTGAAGTGACAATTCTTTTATTTGTATGTCACCTTGTTGTTTATCTTGACAGGAAATTGCTAGGCTTTGTGATCATAGAGTTTATTCCCCTTTATGTTTTCTATATATCATAGGAGTTAAGTTTAGTTATCCCTTTTACTTCCTCCAGGGAGAAAGTTTTTGTTTTACACTTGATAAATTATACTTATCTTAATAGTTCCTAGGTTTTTGCTTCCCGCAGCAGGGATATTTTATTTTCCTTTAGCTTACAAATTTTACCATATACTTATTTCGTTATTTTTGAGAATTTCTTTATCGTACCAGGACAACTTCGTTGTGGTACCACTGACATAGGCAGAGAACTTTTTCCATTGCTCTCAGGTCTTGAGTTCTGGAATTTTTTCCCCTTCAGAATGGTGTCAGTTTTCATCCTTTCCTAAGGATGTAATGAACCTTAATAATTGTTACCTTCTGACCGACCACCCAGTTTCTCGTCATTATAATGAAGCAGGTTTTCAGCTGCAGAAAGTTCAGTTTTGTTACATTCTGTAAAAAAAAAAAAAAAAAAAAAAAAAAAAAAAAAAAAAAAAAAAAAAAAAAATCTACACAATTCTGTGAAAATATAACGTAAAATTTAGAATAAAAGTCGTATTTTAATTCTTTACGTCTATGTCCTATTTCTGGCCACTAAAGTAGGTTTTACAGTGGTTCGAAACTGTGTTTCATCCTTACATGAGCAACCGTTGCGTGGTACAGGATACACAATTTTCGGGTAAGCAGTATTAACACTTACTTTCCACTCAAACATGCTGTGGCAGATTTGATTGTACGGTGCCCTTTTCACGGAAGCCGCATCAGCTTGAAACGACCGCGTGTGTTTTGTACGTGCAGTAAGTATTTCAGCTTGTCTTTTCTCAGCGCCCTCACAGCTACACAGTTGCCCCCGTGCTCTGTGCATCAGCCACAGCGCACAGCCCTGCTACCCGCACTGCTGGCTCTCGAGGCCGCTCAGCGCTGCCCTCGCGGCTCTCGCTGCTCGCGGGCAGCCGCGCGAGCAGCTCTCGGGCCCACCCCTGACCTAGAGGGAAGGCCGCGGCGCTCTCCTGTGACGTCAGGCAGAGTAGGCTGCGCGCTCACAGCTGACTGGCTCGCTGCTTCGGCATTGTGGGCCGTGCCCAGTGATCTCTACACAAACTGGATTTATAACTCTGGTGTCTCAGCATTGAACTGCAGCGTGCCAGCACATTCATATGTTTTGCATACGATTTCACATTGTCCGCCATGTTTAAGTTTGGCAGACGAGTTTCCATCAGTTATTACGTGACAAAGAATTGCTTGCTTACCTATTGACTTGGAATTTAATTCAATATTCCATGTCGTAGGCTGATATGGGAACGGAATCGAAACATATTTTCTTCTCTTTTTCTTTAAATGCATTTTAGCAGCCATGTTTGAATTTGGCAAGAAACTAAATACGAATATCTATGGCTGGCACGCTAAGACAACTGAAGTTCGACATCCAGATAGCATAGAGATCAATGGCCGTGCCCCAGCGGCTACCCAGTCAGCTATGCGCGCGCAACCTACTCCGCCTGACGTCACAAGAGAGCGCCGCGGCCTTCTCTATTGGTGGTGATGGTTTGAACCCCTCCCGAAATGTTGACAAAGCTTACAAGGTCAGGACGCCTACTCTTCATCGCCGAATTCGTCCAAATTTGTGATACATGTAGGGCGTGGTGAGACACGAAAGTGCCTCAAGTGGAAACTCCAGATGGCTAAGCCTTTAGGAAATAAAACGAAGTCTGAAACGGATCTATCACCATATGCCCTGTGATGGCGTGTTTAGTAAGCGGTGTTTGCCTTAGCGCTAAAACATCCGGTATGTATTGAGAAGGTCGCGGGTTCAACTCCACCCAGCGGCAATTTTTTTTCTGCTCTTTGGCAATGCGTACATTTACATATTGTTCCCGTACTCATCGTGAGAACAAGATCATACGAGGTATGTCCACAAAGTAAGTTCCGTTTGGTTATATAAAACAAACGTGTATAGACACAGAAAAAATATTTATCGTACAAAAATATACAACTATTAAACTACTTTTCTACATAGCTTCAGAAATTTTGTAGGCATTTGTCATACCGTGGCAGACGTCTTTGTATGCTCAAATGTTCAAATGTTTGTATAGCTTATGCCACTTAACTACGGGGTCATCAGTCCCTAAACTTACAAACTACTTATGAACTAGCTAATCCTAAGGACGGCAAAAATATCCATGCCAGAGGGGGGATTAGAACTCCCGACCGTAGTGGCCGTGCAGACCGTGACTGGAGCGCCTCAGTCCCCTCGGTCACCGCGGCCGGCACAGGTTATTAACACTGTTATTAACACACTTATACACATTATATCACGATACGTTCCGAAAATGGTACAGCCAAAATCGCTGGTATATAATCTTTATACGAGGTCTGTCCACAAAGTAAGTTCCGTTTGGTTATATAAAACAAAAGTGTACAGATACAGAACTACTTTTCTACATAGCTTCCGAAATTTTGCAGGCATTTGTCATAGCGTGGCAGAAGTCTTTGTATGCCTTCTTCGTAGAAGGTTGCCGCCTGCGTATTCAACAATGTGGTAACATGTTCTTTCAGCTCGTCATCATCGTTCAAGTTTGACCACTATGGACAGGTTTTAGGTGTAAGAAAAAAGTCGCTAAGAGCGAGACTGTACGTAGGATGATCAAACACGTCCCAGTGAAATTCCCGTAAGACTTATTTTGGTCACATTCGCCGTGTGAGGTCGGGCGTTAACGTGAAAGGGGAGGGGGGGGGGAATCCCTCCTTTCATCTCTTCTTACACCTAAAATCTATGCTTGGTGGTCAACACTTCAACGATGATGAGCTGAAAGAACATGTTTGCCACATAGTTGAGTAGACAGGCGGCAACCTTCTATGAAGAAGACACACAAAAACTTGTCCCACGCTATGACAAGTGCCTACAAAATTTCGGGATTTATGTAGAAAAGTAGTTGAACAGTTGCAGATTTTTAAACAATAAATATTTTTTCTGTATCTGTTCACGTTTGGTTTATATAACCAAACGGAACTTACTTTGTGGACATACCTAGTATTAAAAACAGTACGCACGGAGGCATTTAAACGATCATTCTTCCCACGCTCAATACGTCAATTGAATGGGAGACAACCCTAATAACTGGTACAGTGGGACGTACCCTTTTCCATGCACTTCAGAGTATGCAGAGTATTTATGTAGGTGTAGACTGACGTCACAATTAACCGCAACATCGTGTGGGTCGTATTATTAATTTATACAAGCAAAAAAAGAAAGGGCATTGGTTGAAATTCAACTACAAACATTTAACTAGGGATTGTAGTTCATGCCGCCCGCGATGGCCAAGCGGTCGGCTGCGCTCCATTCACGGTCTTCATGGTCACTACGGTCGAGGGTTCGAATCCCCCCTCCGGCATGGATGTTTGTGCCGTCCTTAGTATTAGCTACTTCATAAGTAGTTTGTAAGTTTATGGACTGATGACCCCGATTTGAATATTTTATAGTTAACGTACACTGGGGGGGGGGGGGTCGTGTATGTAAATCAATACTTCCGTTCTTTTGCAACTGATCAATTACATGTACCGGGGTGATGTTCATCGTAGAAACACGGGAAGCAATAATTTTTTCCGCATCTTGCGCAAGATACAAAGCCGACCTTTTGCAGTTACGTGGTTTTTTAATGTCTCCACACAAAAACAAACTTGATTGATATTCTGAAAACAAAAAATCGAACCCACGACCCTTTCAATAAAAATCGGATTTCTTACCTCTGAAGCAAACTCCGCTATCGAAACAGACTCTCTCAGAAGCAGTTGATAAGGTACACATGATGATAGATCCGTATCAAAACTCCTCTTATTTCACAAACGCTTAGCCATCTGGAGTTCCCACTTGGTGCACTTTCATATCTCACCACGCCCTACATGCACAATAAATTTGCTCGAATTTGAAGATGACGAGTAGGCATCCTCTCCTTGTTAGAAAAACTAGCATCATTCTGTTATCACGATATAGCCCGCCTCCACTTTGCCAAGGCTAGGACGCCGTTACACAACCTCCATACAATCACGACACCCCTCAAAGTGATTGCCATATGGTTTGGAGCCCTGAAAAGAGACATTCATGGCCATTGGTATGTTTGTGCATGGAGGAATGGACCGTGTAGTCTCACAGTGGGTTCAATGTATTGTTATGGTAATTACTAATGAAATAATTAGCAGTTTCACTATCGGTAATTACAATGTCAATCATCTATTACAATGTCAGTTAGCAATATTTCTTGAAGCTCCCATGTAAACGACTCTAGGTTCCTGTCTAGTCAAGGAGTATCTGTACCCTTACTTTTTTGTCATTGACAGCTTACACCCACCGCAAAAATTTGAGTGCTTCTTCGATCGAGCTCCACGCACTGCCTTTCTAACTGCCATCCGTGTCTCTATCGGAATTTTCCTATCTTCATGATACGACTTACCTTGTTTCTACTTTGGAAAATAGCAAAATTTTAGGGAGTTTACTAACTTTGTATCAATATCTTGGTGACTTTCTAGTATACAGTCCTTTGGAATAAAAAATATATATACAATACTAGTGCCGTTTGCAGTTCTATTAACAGCACGCGTTATTACGAAGTTCATCGAAAACCCCTCCCGAAATTACATGCTGGCTACGCCTGTCCTGTGCTCTACTGTTTCTAAAGCTATGGGGCCAAACTGTAGTGTTCATCAGTCCCTAGACAACTTCCTAAACTAACCATGCTAAGGACAACACATACAAGCATGCGGGAGGACTCGAACCTCCCACGGGGACCAGACGCACATTCCACAGCCAGGCGTATTAAGGTGCGAGTCCGAACACGGCGACAGCGACCCACTGCAGCTGCCGACAACGACCGAGACGCCTCTGCCTGCTGTCTACCCGCTGCGGAAAACAGCGGCAGGCGAGCAGCGCGGTCGCCGGTGAGAGGCGAGGCGGGGAGGGGTGTCTGCCGACTGCCGCCGTTGCTGCACCGTCGTTGCAGGGGGAAGACATTGACGTTGCTTTGTTCCATACTAAGAGAACACGAACGCTGGTAATGTCAATATGAAACAGTAGAGCTTCCGATGGAAGTTACATCTATTTCGGATGACACAAAACCACAGTGCCTAAGAAATGCAATAACTGAAGAAGAAAAATTACATTTTACACTGAGAAGTAAGCAAAAACTCGTGCATTATTTACTATCTGCTCAACAACTGCTACGGAACAGTCCCAGCGATGTGAATGTTGAAGGTGTGTTATTATCTCTTGATTTCTGATTTGTGTTGCACTGTGGAGCCATCATTTCGTAATCAGAAGCGATGCGACTATTGTTTTTCTTTCCGTTCAGCTTTATATATTGGAAATGAACTCCGTAAAACTGCTCTGATATGTCCAGAAAATAATTCAATATCATATTTGCGTCGCCCCTTTTCTTTCCTTTCCTTTCACACTTTTAATATTGTACCATCGTTAGTTTTATTCCGTTTTATTTTCTTTGTTGGTACATAACATTAATCTATCATCACCTCTCGTGAACTTGAAGTAAATAAACTTGTCCTGACAGTATTTTACACAAAACGCTTTATTACTCTGCATAATCATTTTTAGGAACACCATTTATGTAATTACCGATAGTTAATTTCTTAATTCTTTTGAACATAAACCACCGTTTAGTGTTTAGTTTTTACTTTAATAGTCAAGTACTAAGGAAACTGCACTAAGTTGCTACAAAAATGAAGCAAAACGTGTTACAAAATATTAATGAGTGCAGCTTCCTCTGAGTCTTCATTGATATGCCACGTCAAACATTTACAGGCATACATCCGTACTTATAATTAGTTTATCATAATTTACAAAAAAAAATTACCGACTGATTAAGTACAGTTCCAGGCCTATTATATATTTATTCGTGGAACTTGACAACTCTTCTTCCCTGTTACAAACAACAAATGCAAGTTTCAATCCGATCTTTAGAAGAGACAAGGCAATGATGTCTTCTGCTTTTAGTTACATCCAATGCAATGATGTCTCAATAAATTAAAACGAACAAAATTTCAATTTACAGTTTCTTGAGTTTGAGCAGCAGCTGAATACTATGTATTTTCACTGTATTGTTTTTAAAGAAAACGCGTTTTGCTTCTGCAAGTAGTAAAAGGCGTTTTCTTTAAAAACACTACAGTGAAAATACATAGTTACTAACAATGCGCCGCCGCGGTGGCCGAGGAGACTGAGGCACGCCAGTCACAGTCTGCACGGCCACTACGGTCGGGGGTTCGAATCCCCCCTCGGGCATGGATATTTGTGCCGTCCTTAGTGTTAGCTAGTTCATAAGTAGTTTGTAAGTTTAGGAACTGATGACCCCGTAGTTAAGTCCCATAAGCTGTACAAACATTTGAACATTTTGAATTTGAACAAACAATGCACACATGAATCCATTCCTTGATAAATAAGTTTCGTGCACTTACTCGTCCTGTTCAACTACTGTGCTGTAGCTTTCCAGATATCTTTTACTAAAATATTTCTGTACTCGTTATTTCCTGCGTCAAATATTACAGGATATGTTGTTACTGTGTTTACCGACTTCTTTTCGTCAGAGTTCAAACTTTCAAATGTTTGTGGAGCTTATGGGACTTACTACAGGGTCATCAATCCCTAGACTTACAAACTACTTGTAAACTAGCTTATAATAAAGACGGCACAAACTGCCATGCCCGTCGGGGAACAGCCTCGCACATCGTGGAATAGCGCCTCAATGCGCTCGGCCACTCCGCCGCGGCTCGTCAGAGTCTGAAGCACTCATTTCCCTTGGGTGTTGTCAAAAACCGTTCTTCGGCGGGGGTCGGGTCGGCGACAGCGACACCACTGGTTCGGGACCGGATGGCCGCCGGTCGCCGGAGCAGGTATACGGCGACCGGTGGCGCAGCCGCCGCGTTCCGCATGGCTCGCATTGCAGACAATGGGGACCAGTGGTGCCGCCTGTCGCGGCCCAGGGACGACTGCCGCTTGCCGCCGGGTTCGGAATCGCACCTTTAGAGAGCACGTTCACACCCGCGCGGCACTCTACGCTAAACTGAGTATTTTGTCCAGCACAGCTTTTCTCCCTTGTTCTGCTTTACTGTTATTTCGTTCCCCAGGTGGGGCGGGCTGGCATCTGTGGGACGCAGGCAAACAGCACTTCAACTAACAGTATCACATTCATTACGGGAAACTCGATCGATATCAGTTTGACAGTTGCCTATTAATTGATTAAAAAGAGCTTCCTATCTATAGTACGTCAAATTTTAAGTTGATAGTAATAGTTCGGCACTTTTTAAGTTGGCCGTAACCGAACTTCAATTCCTACTCCCGCATCACTCACAGACAAAAAAATCCAATTAAACTCTTTTTAATATTACTTAAAGGTCCCTGTACGAAGTATTAATTCTCGATGTTAACATAATGAATAGTCCTAAAGTAATTTACATCTTATAAAAATCTAAATATCAACTTCGTGTCATTTTAGTTGACTGTTTTTCATTCGTCAAAACACATAATCGATCGTTCTTCTCGTTTATATAATTTCAATCAGAAATCTCCCAAGGAAAAAAGTTATCTTCTCTCCTTCACAATTATAAACTGCAATTTTTTCACAAGTTAATATATAGAAACACAGAAACGTAGAAACAAGCAAATAACTCTGAAGGCGTAATTTTATTAACATTAATAAACTGTATAAACATATGTCTTATCTCAAGACAATGAAGTAACGAACTAACTCTAAACATGTTACAATAATGCACTGTGAAACGATGAACCGATGCCATCAGCAAGGCACAGCATTCTTTATCGCCTCATAGCCTTTGGCATCGAATAACTGTGGGCCAGCAAGTTTTAGTTCAGGTTTTGGCTGCGAAGACGCTGCTCCACCGAATTGTAGCACCTCGATCGAACATGAAACAAACAAAATCAAACAACACAACATTTTAAGTATCTCATGGTAAAATATTTATACACAAAAAGTTAATACCTTCGTTATAGATATCCTGAAAAACGGAGCTGATGTAGGGCAGTAGAAGCTGTTTATTCCTATGTACCACTACACTGTGCCTGAGGCGCTCTTCAGCCTACAGCATTTAAATAAAATGAAAAGGAAAGAGACACAATATAATCAGTTCAAAACAGGAGAATACCAAAACACGGCGAAAATTGGAGGGAAGCTTGCTGCGTGAAATGGAGTGACAAAAGTTTTTTATAAACAAAAAGGCAACGAAAACGGCGACACAGAACACTGTAGCACTGATATACAGGGACATTTAAAATACACAGCGGTCGGCTGCAAGATGGCATTTCGCAGTCTTGTTAAAAAGTACTGATGGGTTGCACTCCAAACGGTACATAGAAGATGCACACGCAGATGTATTCAATGAATATGAGGAATGATGGAGATAGTGAAGGAGCAAGGGAAGGAGAGGAAGAGGGGTGAAAGGGGGGGAAGGGAGTGAAGTAGGGGCGACGGGCGGGGGGGAGGAAGGACGAGGGGCCAGAAGGCCGTAGGAGAAGAAGGGGGGTAGGATGTCCCCGGAAACTGTAATGAGGGGGAGGGGGTGGAATGCCAGACGGACCAAGCAGAATCTAGGGATGGAAGGAAGGAAGAAGGGGAGCGGGGCCATTGGGGGAGGATCAAGGAGGGGGAGGAACATGGAAGGATCAGACCTGGAACGAAGGGTAGACATCTGGTCGGAAGGCATCGTCTGGGAGAGGGAGGGTGCAGAAATTGCCACGGGAAAGGATAAGGAGGGTGGACAGGTGGAGAGCAGGGGGGATGCAGTGGTAATGGCGCGGCAACGGACCGGGATCGGTGAGGGGAGGGTGGACATTAGGGTGAGGGGGATCCAGTTTACGTGAAAGAAAATGTAGGCGGAGGTGTTCAATGAAGACGACAAGGCTAAGGAATTGGATGCTTCAATTATGAAGTAAATATTAAATAAATTACTAGCTGCGAAACGCAGCATTTTCCAGGTATATATTTTTCCACTCTCATATTAGAAGCGAAAATAAAAATTCGGAAAAACGTCATCTTCATGTATTCATGAATACAGCTTAGAAATTATGATACAAAGTAATATGCACAATCTACAGTATTAATAAGTGCAATATCCAAAGAAATAGAAATAGTATTTGAAATATAAATGATTTGAAACATTTATTTAATTCAAAACTTGACTGTACACAATATTTCTTGTTATATTTCCGCCTTTCTCTATGTCCATACCCTGTGTCACTCTTTCCCATCTCTTTCTCCCACTTTCTCTGTCAACATAATCCTTCCCCCTCTCTCACCCTCAAAATGTTCAAATGTTTGTAGAGTCTATGGGACTTAACTACGGGGTCATCAGTCCCTAAACTTACAAACTACTTATGAACTAGCTACAACTAAGGACGGCACAAATATCCATGCCCGAGGGGGGATTCGAACGCCCGACCGTAGTGGCCGTGCAGACCGTGACTGAAGCGCCGCAGTCCCCTCGGCCACCGCG
Source organism: Locusta migratoria (assembly GCA_026315105.1). Taxonomy (NCBI): domain Eukaryota; kingdom Metazoa; phylum Arthropoda; class Insecta; order Orthoptera; family Acrididae; genus Locusta; species Locusta migratoria. The sequence continues at coordinate 553,010,009 of CM048744.1, forward strand.
GCCGGCTTCTCTCACCCTCCATCTCTTCCCCCCTCTCTATGCTTAACCATACCCCTCTGCATATGTATCTCACGGATGTGTTCTATACACTTTTTGTACACATTTCCTCTTCATCCATTTCATCCTCTCTTAATCTATGACTATCTCATTCTCACCCCTCGTGACAATCTCCCTGTCACTCTCTCCAACCCTTCCATCCTCCCACCCTCCTCTCTCTCTCTCTCTCTCTCTCTCTCTCTCTCTCTCTCTCTCTCTCTCTCTCTCTCTCCATCTCCTTTCCCCACTCCTTTCCTTCCCAGTGTTTCATGCCAACATTCCTCATCTCTCGCGGTCCATCTCTTCCTCTCCTTCACCCCAAAGTCTCAGACCAATTCCCCTCAGCCCTTCGTCTGTATATCTCCTCCCCACGACTGTCTCTGGCCATTTATTCATACCACAGCTCCCATTTTCTTTCTTTGTCTCCTTCTGTCCTCTCTCTGTCTGTCGAACTCTTCATCTTCTGTCCACCACATCCTCCTTTATTCTCTTTGTCCATCTCTCTTCTCTCTCTCTCTCTCTCTCTCTCTCTCTCTCTCTCTCTCTCTCTCTCTGTTTCTTGCCCCTGACATGTATACTGCCAGGGAGAACAGGTCAATTAGACTGGCTGAAACTATTCCCACTCAACAAACCTGTTGTGAAGAGCAGCCTATATGGCAGGGGCTGGAAAACACGATTTTGCCCTATCTCCGCTCTTACGGGAGATGCAAGGTTATAATTCCCATGGTTCTGATTCTCGTGTTGCACGCATTATGTGTATAAAATTTGCTTGAAATCCATCCAGTCATTTCGGAGGAGAACATACATGTTCATATACAACATATTTTGTATCCCATCCTCGTCGCCACTTTTGTGTCCCAGCCTCGTCGCTACTGTTGTGTCTCGTTTCCGCCGGTTGTCGGTGGCCGAGTAGAAAGAGACCGACACAGGAATAAAGGATGTACGCGTGTGCAGGTACTGAGGTGACCAACCAGTGGGACAGCAGAAAATGGAACACTAGGCTAAATTAGAACAAGATATATATATTTCTTGGAGTCTTGGTAATACTTAACTTTTACATAGTTCTTGACTGCAGAATGCTGATACATAGTTTAGATAGAGGCCTGCCTACTGATGATTCCTAGTGCCTATCCGATAGCCAAGTCTTTACTGGTGCCTATCTGATTTCCAAGTGTTAACTGGTTCCTATCTCAGTCCCAAGTGGCCGATGCAGTAGTCGTGGCCACGAGCGGAGTTGTAGCAGAGGGCGCTCGTGGCTGACGTAAGAACGCCGCGCCTTGCGTGCATGGCGGCGCGCGGCGAAAGTACGTGGCGCGCACTTCATACTTGTGCGACACCACAACATAAAACCATTTTTAAAATATACGCTGTGAGTCAACTAAATAGAAATATTTCGTAAACCGAAACAAATAATGAAAAACTAATTCCATAGATCAAAAGTGAAGAGCGAGGCTAGTGTAACTGGTTAATATAAACCATTAAAAATGAGCGGAAGTATGACATTTAACACATACCGATGTTTCTAAATGGAAACCTATTATTATTTTTAGAAAAACCGAAAATAGAACATAAATACTTAATTCCGTTTGTTACATTGTAAAATGTTAATTACTTCCAGATTTATCGAAACCTAAAGTTAATTCTTAAATAACTCCTCAGAAGTTCAGTTGTGTGTATGAAGTATGCGCATTACACTGCAGTGACGACTGCGCTGCCCCCAGCAATGTCACGTAAACACGTGTGTGGATCCACGGCAACACCAACTTCATGTGCTTCTCCTGTTACGGGCTCGTTTGCGTGCTACGACCATATCTATTGCACACAATTGTTTGTAGATATTTTAAAAAGTGCGGCGCGTTGGATGATTTCCGTCTGGGTACGTTTCTTCATACTCTGCACGCTTCAGCTGCATTTCTTCTATACTCGTCTTAGAGGAGTATAATCTCTGCCTTTTTCAGAGTTAGACACCGGGACAACTATAACAAATCATAACATTGCATTACTGCCAAACTCGAAAACATTGTAGTCTTCGTAAACATACCCCATAACTTTTCATGGATCTTGTTTGTTATAACAAGCCACTGAACGTCTGGCGTTTCAAGCGTCAAATTTAGGTTACAACAACTTTGGATATAATTAATATTTTGCAACTACAGGTTTTCATTTAAAAAATCGTGTTTTACGGCACACTTATGGTTTTCCTGTAGTTTTATGATTTTTTGCAAACATTTTGGTGAAATTAAAAATAAAAACGATACGACTACGACTCTACTATTGTGATAATGTCTGTGCACTCAACACGTCATATTCTATCTGACCGTATTTTAACAAACAGCCAAAATTATTTGATATTTGAGTTTAGCTTTGGCAAACATACTATTTTTTAAAGCATTTACCTCTTTAAATTATTATTTTAGATCTCTCCCATATTTTCATTATCTTTTTCCGTTAAAATATTATCACCTGTCTTGCCGTGGTACTTTGTCCTCTCCTTCAAATTTATTTTCTTTGCCTGTACTCGTTTACGTAAAATCAAGTGACAGTATCAGTTCGCCGTTATTTTTGCAAATATCTCTGAAACGACGTGAGATATAAAAAACACAGAAGAGAGGAAAGTTGAAGAGAATTTTCTACTCTACAAATTAGTTTATTCAACTTTTGTGTCAGATGAAGGGTGAAGGCGTTATTTTCATTTTCTAGTTGCCAAAAAACGATCGCAAAGGCCCACTTTTAGTGTTACTACCGTAACGTAAAGTGCCAGCCGCGGTGGCCGAGGGGACTGAGGCGCTTAGGTCACGGTCTGCACGGTCACTTCGGTCGGGGGTTCGAATCCCCCCTCGGGCATGGATATTTGTGCCGTCCTTAGTCTTAGCTAGTTCATAAGTAGCTTGTAAGCTTAGGGACTGATGACCCCGTAGTTAAGTCCCATAAGTTCTACAAACATTTGAACATTTAACGTAAAGTGTGCCAACAACATAGAGTTGTGTTAAAAATCATACTTCCATGCATTTCTAATGATTTGTATTAACCAATTACACCAGCGCAATCCTCATTTTCGGTCTATGAGATTAGTTATTCAGTATTTGTTGTTGTATACGAAACAATCCCACTAATAATGTTAGGTGGCTCATATATATAGACTAGCTTAACGCCCGCTGATTCGCGTGCGTAGACTGGTTGGTCTGCACCAGCTGTTTCTCCCTCTTAATATAAATTTTCATAGATATAGCTTAAGTACTATCATAATGAAATATTGTGATACTACTTGTAGCAGCGGCAGAATGGCCGTGCGTATTGAGGTGCCATGTTGCGGTGCGCGCTGCTGTTCGCCGTCGGGGATTCGATTCGTCCCTCGGGCATGAGTGTTTGTGTTGTCCTTAGCATAAGTTAGTCTAAGTTAGTTTGAGTTGGTTTAATTAGTTTGTAAGTCTTAGGGACTGATGACCCCATAGTTAAGTCTCTTAAGATTTACAAACATTTGAACATTTGATTTTACTGGTTGTAATCCCCTATGGCACCCCTTAATAGTTGAATTTCAAAAAATGCCCCAAATTCCAACCAACAATACAAATACCAATTTTTGCAGCTCTAGATTCAAAAATGGCTTGACAACAATTTGTTTTCGAAAAGAATTTTTGATCCCCTATTTTACCTCCTTAGTTGAATTTCCAAAAATACCGAAACTCGTGTCTTTTCAATCCTGATCAAGAGTCCAGATCCTAAGTTTCGTAGTTATAGCTTGAAATTTGAGTTACCAGCAACATATTTTTGAAAATCAATTTTTTGCTTTCCCTATTTTACCCTCTTATTGGTTGAGTTTCAAACAACGATGAAACACTTGTCTTTTTAATTCGAACCCTAAATTAAAATCCGAAATTTTGTATTTCTAGCTTCAAAATTGCTTAAATAGCAACGTATTTTCAAAAAACGTTTCATCCCCTATTTCACAGAATATCGAAAAATCGCTTCTTAAATTACGCCTACAGAGTAAGATGAACACCCTACACAAATTTTTAAGTTTCTATCTTCAGTGGTTTGGGCTGGGCGATGATGAGTCAGTCAATCAGTCTGGACACTGCCTTTTATACATGGTGTTTCACTAAGTGTGTTTGCCTCTGTAACTTATAAAATAATAGGTGACGGGAAATTTTATTGCGGTAGGTCAACACAAGAAATGTTACACTTTCTGCGGAGCGATGAACATAGTTTATTGTATCATTTTCCAAAGAGTTACACCATAAAGATATAATTTTTTAAATGGAGCAATAGTTTTTGCTATCGTGCGTTGGATTCGTTGAAACCAGCTGCGTGCAAATCAATTTAAACTACATTCCTATCACTGTTAGTTTGTAAGCTACAACCCTTCAAAGTTCCGGGGGCGGAGGCTGCGATAGCGTAGCTGACTGGCCGAGTGGCTATCCCCTGGGGCACGGCCCACTGTCTCATGACCACCAGCCAGTTAGCTAAGCTGTCGTAGCCTCCACCCCCTAAACTTTGAAGGGTTGTAGCTCCCAAACTAACAGTGATAGGAATGTAGTTTAAATTGATTTGGACGCAGCTGGTTTCAACGAATCCAATGCACGATAGAAAAAAAACCTCTTGTTCCATTTAAAAAATTATATCTTTGTGGTGTAACTCTTTGGAAAATGATACAATAAACTATGTTCATAGCTCCGCAGAAAGTGTAACATTTCTTGTGTTGACCTACCGCATTAAAATTTCCCGTCACCTATTATTTTATAAGTTACAGAGGCAAACACACTTAGTGAAACACCCTGTATATAGAGATTCCCGTCGAATACCTCAATGAAAATATGTGTACTTACAGAATCAGTGGTGGTGTTTTTTTTTTTTTTTTTTTTTTTTTTTTTTTTTTTTTTTTTTTTAATTTGAAGCCACCGGTTGGTGGCAGGCTGGCAGCAGCTTCATTGCCGATCTTCAGTAACATGAGGAGAGCAGTGGAAAGATTTTAAAGAGATGGCCTTCTGGTCGTTTGCAGAGAACACGCTGGAGAACCTGCAGACGCGGTTCGCGCGGCTGATGGCGGAGTACAAGAGCCACCAGAGCAAGGTGAAGCAGCGCCTGTCCAGGGTGGAGCGCCGCGAGGACGACGACCGCAGCCGCAGGAGGTCAGTGCCCCTCCACCTCCGTGTCCTCCTCACCTGCCACAGGATAGGTACCACAGGTCTGCAACTGGCGTCTGCGCTCGCTCCAACTCCAATACGCACGTGGTTCCCTGACAGTCCGCCAAATGTCGAGGTAGACGCTTGGCGTGCTACGAGCAACTGCATGCGATTTTCCTCCTTCTTGTTCGAGTACTAGTCCAGTCAAATCGTGCACAAAAAGGGCTCAAAGTCGAAAAAATTGGTGTAATTGTTTTTAGTGGCTCATTTTATGTTTTTTGGGGTGCTGAATACGAATCTGAAACTTTCCAACAAAAATTCCATCGGCAAATATGGGAAATCATCAAAAAAAACTAAAAATCGCAATTGTCAGTGGTTTTCAGCTTGCAACTTGAAAAGCAAGCTATTTACACAAAATGTGGCCCAGTAATAAAATGAAGAGGAGAAAATTACCCACAATTTATGTCTGTAACGTTTTTTGTTTTTTTTTTTTTTTTTTTTTTTTGTACGTCGTATAGTTTCCACGTAAAACAGCGTTGAAAAAGCGGTGAAATCAGTAAATTTTGGAAAATAGAAAAAAAAGTATGTTTTTTCGGGTGGATTATTTCATCAACAGTTCCTTGCCTTTCAACGTGTTTACCTTGCGAACCATGGAAGCAGCTCTTCGTTTTGTCCTTTTTGCACTCAGCTGCGCGCCCACGCTGTCCGTCTACCTGTGGCTGCGGCCCGCTCCTGCGTGCCGGCCGCGGTGGCCGAGGGGACTGAGGCGCTCCAGTCACGGTCTGCACGGCCACTACAGTCGGGGGCTCGAATCCCCCCTCGGGCATGGGTATTTGTGCCGTCTTTAGTCTTAGCTAGTTCATAAGTAGTTTGTAAGTTTAGGGACTGATGACCCCGTAGTTAAGTCCCATAGACTTTACAAACATATGAACATTTGAATCAACAAGCAGATGTGAACACCTTCGACCAGCCTCTATACCTAAAGGCAAGATTTATTGTAGCTTGCCAACAAGGAGATCCCGAATTTGATAATGCCATCATCAGAATAGGTGGTCTCTTTTATAATGATTTACAATAATCTTTAATTTCAAGAAATAAAAACTATATATTAATGTTCTTTTTTGCTGTTTTCAAAAAATGACTGATTTTCCTGATATTTTACCACTGTTTTTTGTGGAAACCATACGACTTACAGAAAAAATGTTAGAGACATAAATTGTAGGTAATTTTCTCCTCTTTATTTTACTACTTGGCCACTTTTCGTGTAAATACCTTGCTTTATGAGTTATAAGTTGATAACAGCAAAAAAATGTGATTTTTAGTGATTTTTTGGTGATTTCTCATATTTGCCGAGGGAATTTTTGTTGGAAAACTTCATATTCGTGTTCAGCACCCCAGAAAACATAAAATAAACCACTAAAAATAATTACACTAAATTTTTCGACTTCAAACTACCATTTGACTGGACTATACGACATGCTCGAAACACCCGACCGTCTACGCTGAGAAAGGGACTAAACCTACTCCTCCAATCCATGTAAACGCCTACAACTTTCTGTGATGTAACGTCGATCATGACACGTTAAATATTTTAGTGTACTTCAGTGACTTTATAGTTTTAGTTCTGACTGGTCGAATCCAATGGCGGCTGGTAATAATGTGCTAATGTGCTGCAGCACACTGTAAATATATTTCTAAAATTATGCCATTTCTCTTCGAAAGCAAGCAAGAAATCGCTATAAAATTACATCCTTTCTCTTGGAACTACAATGGGAATGCTTAGACATATGCAGAATTTGACAGTCTACACACACAAAATTCGAAAACGTTAAAAACATATGTTTTGGAATCGGTTGACCTATCACCTTGCGATCAAATATTTTAGGTTCTCGTTGGAGAGGCACTTCCTTTCTTCTGCTAATCGCATAGTTTTGCGGTGCGGTCGCAAAACACAGACACTAATCTGATAACAGCGAACAAAGAGGTCAATGAACGAACGGACAGATCATAATTTTGCGAAAATAAAAAAGTTAAAATTCTCTTTCGCGGTAAGCGTTGAACCAAGAACTTCTCAGTCCACAGTTCCTAACGCTAGCCACTTTTTTTTTTCTTTTTTTTTCCGTCTTGTAGATCTATGGTTTGCGGTCGTTTGTTGAGTTCATTCGTGGTTGTTCGTTCAGTGTTCGGCTCAGCTTTTTTTTTTTTATTACAGTGGGCATTTAGCCCCCTGACCGGGCTCGCTGAGCCATGGCGCCCGGCCGCGGTGGAGTAGCCGAGCGGTCTACAGCGTCTCGCTGCGGAGCGCGCGGTTGCTCGCCGTGGAGGATCGAGTCCTCCCTGGGGCATGGGTGTGTGTGTTGTCCGTAGGTTAGTTTACCTAGGTTTAAGTAGTTTGTAAGCTACGGACTGAGGACCACGCAGTTTGGTCCGATAGATTTACACACATTTGAACATGGCGCCCGGCGCCATATGACCACGACACTACTACCAGAAGAGCGTGCTCGACGTTGCGTATCTTTCGCATGGACTGCTCAGATATATATATATATATATATATATATATATATATATGCGAAAGATACGCAACGTCGAGCACGCTCTTCTGGTAGTAGTGTCGTGGTCATATGGCGCCGGGGGCCATATATAGTTCCACACAACTTCTTCCAGTTTTCTCGATTGATCTGTGTTCAGTTTTTCACTGCGGCAACTTATAACTAAATCTGAGGGGGGTGCGATGCGGAGGTTTCCTTGTTAGTAAGCTGACGCCTCAACTGAAGGGTCTGAACGATCTAGTCATCCACCACAAGCAGTAAATTTTCCCGATGCAGCAAGTTTGAATTTATATCGAAATCTAAAAACATTTATTATGATATAGAAACCTTCTTTTAGTTTAAGTGGTATTTTAATACCTTGTTAAGCGCTTAGTAAAATAACGACCTGTCTTTATACCATGTAATATTAATTTTAGAAACATTCTAATTAACATGTACTCAAATGTGTCATATGGCTGATTTGTCGTAAAATAACATAAAATATGAATTTGTAAGGATTTCTTGTGAACTACACTTAAATAGTTATCAATAATCACATTTTTTTAATATTTTTATCTGGGGTGTTTCAGGATAAATGTAGTTTCTTAGGCGTTGTTAGTACAGACGAATTACATCAAATAAATGCCATATAGTATGAGCCCCAATTTTTATTGTGTACACAGATACAATTGGCCTCAACGTATTTTCGTTTCATATATTGATACAGCGGTTGCTATGGGCGTATTTATCGGCAGTACAAAGTTGACGTTCAAGTTGTGAACTCGTAGTTTAGTTTAAATTCAATTTATCATTGTTGTCCACATCCATTGTCCTATACCGTATAAATATGGCGCACGTATTCACACAGACTAATTATATCAATAATGTTATGTGTGTAGGGGTTTTGTAACACAATTGCTGCTGCTGCTTGTTGAAGATTTCCTAACAGTGGGTCTTCAGGTGACACATCATCTAAACCTAACACTCCCCGGAAGATGGACCGGTAGATGTGGGCTAGTTTCTTGGCCAACAAGGTCCGTGGACATTGCCCCTTTGAATTTTTGCGTATGGGTTTGCTTGAAAGGCAAAGTCTAGAAAGAAAAACTAAACACAAGCGATGATAGGAGAAGCTACGGAACAAAAAAAGGTCTAATGAACTTAGGTCTGCAAATGTATGTTTTCCATGCTAGAGATCATTTACGGTAAGGTGGTACAACTGCGATCATTTCGGACAAATGTTATTGTAACTGGACATATACTGAGAAAAGAAATAATTTTAACCATGGCACTTGTTCCTGGATGTTTAATGAATATGTAACACAAATATTAGCCAAATACAAATGTTGGTATAAACACAAAAAAGGTTACAGAATTGAGAAAATGTACCACACCAGGTACAATTGTGATCATTGGCATCTTCCACATAAAAAGCACTTGTTCCCTCGATCACCAACGTACACTTCGCGGTACTAATCATTGCATTTTTGGCATCGAATCCAGTCACCCTTAACTAGAAAATCAATAAGAGCGCGTTAGACTAAGTAACTTCATTTACGTCTTAACAGGAAAAAAATTATATCTCCGTAGCACAATGTGTTGTGTTTTTGGGAAAGACAGGAGGAGTTGTAGAAACCTGATACACTACAACGCCACACGAAGGCAAGTGCTACCAACACTACGAGACTGACAAATTATGTTGATGGGAATTGTATCTATATCGAGTTTGTATCACCTTACCCTGTTCGGCCATACTTTTTACAGTTTCTGGTGTCAAATACATGCTTTACCATGCTGGCACAGTTACACAATATGTTGGATATGGTCTCCACGTGGCCGTGGCACGTTCTGTCCCACATGTTCACATCGGCCACGCTGCATCCTAACCAGGGCAGGCGCAAGCCTCAACTGCCGCCCCGCACAACTTGCAAAACCGCAGCCTCCTCATTAAAAAAGAAAAAAATATTTAAAAAATAAATTATAATAAATGGAAACCTTGTGTAATGTTCAGTTCATTATATGACAAAAAACGTCACTTGGATATCGTTTCATAGTCTTTTTCCTGTAAAAGCTGCATTCTTGACGAACTAGAAAAAAGTAAATCAGTCAATAATCCGAAGTTTGGTTTGCATACCACAGTGCTTTACTAGTCATGGTCCTGTTTGGAGATGGTATGCCGTTGCCTCCCTCTGACCTTCAAACCGACTTACCCAGCCGTTTATAGGGGGGACCCATAGTTTAGCGTGGATTACGAGCCACGGTGCTACTCGATATTTTTCACGTCAGCAACATTGCCAGATGTGAAATGAGTGGAAATTGACAGATAAAAACCCTAGGACCTGGCAGGAATCGAACCCGCGACCTGTGGATTTATAGTCTGCCACTCTACCACTGTACTACCGAGCTGCACCTGGTCGCACTATGTGCTCAAAATCAATTTCACCAGTGATTTTAACTGTGGTGATTGCATGACTTTTGCAGTCATTTTGTGTGGAATGTAAACACACTAATTTTAATAAGATTCATTATTCACATACTGGAAGGCACTGGAAAAATTACAGTCAGTCGTATTACTTGTCTGTGTGTGTGTGTGTGTGTGTGTGTGTGTGTGTGTGTGTGAGAGAGAGAGAGAGAGAGAGAGAGAGAGAGAGAGAGACGTATTTCAATTTGCGTTGCAAGAAAGTATTTCATCTGAACGGAAAAGTAGTGTATTTGAAGAAACGTGATCGAGGAGCGTGTGATGTTCCCCATACAAGTCGTGTGATTCATTTTGAAAATAAAGTCATTGAAACTTAATGTTAACACGTTTTCTCATATCTTGTTAACATTCTGTGCGAATGTCGAAGTCGACATGCTGTAAACAACATGGATTGGTTAAATTTTACTGTATGTAAATAGCACTTGTAGATACTTTACCTTAACACATCTTGTCTTACAGTATAATGCTGATTTATTGACCGGACAAGACTACATACAAGAATCAGTCAACCATACAGCAGGAACACATTAATTAATTTCCACAAATTTGTCGTGAAGTCCGAGGGCACTGTTTCACGAGGATAGCTGATTTATTGACTGGGCAAGGGGTACATGGAGAACCTGTCAATCATACAGCAGGAACAGCATTAATTAATTTCCGCAAATTTGTTGTGAATTCCAAATATCAAGGAAATACTTTCAAAACACTTAAAATAACACAAAATATTGTAACACGAGTATACCAAAAACTACTCCGACATTATAAAACCTTATAATCTTTCATGAGGAAATCAGTGAAATTCATTTTTAAATCACTGTCAAAAAACGCGGCACACAAATTGCAAAGAAAAATTTTAAAACTGACGCCAAATTAACTACACATGAAATGCGGAATCTTATTGGCCACCCGAACGCCACCTGGCCGCCTTCACCTGAGTAATTCACCAAACTGCGTGGTCATCAGTCCGTAGCTTACAAACTACTTAAACTAACCTAAGGACAAACATACACACCCTTGCCCCAAGGAGGACTCGAACCTCCGACGGCGAGCAACTGCGCGCTCCGCAGCGAGGCGCCTTAGCCCGCTCTCTCTCTCTCTCTCTCTCTCTCTCGCCTCCTTCCTCCCCTTCAGCCCTGCCTTTCGCTCGCCATTATCGCCTTCCTCGGCGTAGGCTTCTTCCGCCATGTAAATGAATTCGTTTCCTACCCTTTACTTGGGTAACTGCAGTGGGCAATATGCAAGTAAAACTAAAATTTTGTGTGCCTCTTAGTGGCATTAAAATAAACTTGTTTCATCTTCTATCATATAATGTAGAACTGAACGTTTTTCCTACGAACTTAGTACTCCTTGCTCGAAAGTAATAAAGTAATTTCTCCCTTTCTCTTCTGCAAGGAGCCACAAACAAACTATTTTCCCGTATTCTACGGTTTGATAGAACAGAAAAAATAAGCATAACTAAACGTATACATCCCTTAACATGAAAACAACTTTAAATACTTGTCAACGGTATATGGGTTCTATATTTTTCAAGTTACATTTAATCGTTGGACAAAGCGTTTTCAGGGTTCTGCTGAAGCCTTCACGGCTACCGTAGCGACCGCGGGGCTCACGAAGTCCCCACCGTACTTCACCCTCAGCAGCAATCCCTTACTTAGCTTTTATCCAACACATTGCCACTATACTACTATGAAATCCTTATCCTATGCCTTGTCTTTCGAAAAGAATTTTTAACATATTTCCGTAACTCTTCTTGTGATTTTTTTTCCTAAATATTTTATAATTACTCCTGCATATATTGTCTATATCCCACTATACAGTCCTTCCCTTTCTTGTTAATTACATAATTAATGTAATTACCATATATCCATAATAATACGTTATTCTTCGGCGGTGGGAAAACTATTTCCTCTGGAAAGAATAAGTTGTACAATGTGATTTCCCGTCCATCACTCCGTTTGATACAGGCGGCCTGCTCCGTGCTACCTTTCCATATATCTGCGTATCCTTCACATAAGAAGCGGTGCCTCAACAAATCGACATTTCCGCACTTTGAGCGTACGTTAGTTGTTCTACGTCCTATGGAATATAATTTTTCGTTGGTACTAACGATATTATTGATGACTTTGTACCAAGCCGACTTAACTTCCGTTGATAGTGTTTTATTGTTAATATTTTTCCATATTTTTTTCCAGTTTTTCTCAGGATATTTTAATTCCATCCTGTTGCGGATTGTAGTTGATTGTAGTCCATTCATTATATGTTGGCCTTTCCATTTGTTCTTATCCCCGATGATACATCTCATATAGCTTATTTCAAGGTAGAACATTTGTATGTGCTTCAAATTGTCGTGTAATCTTCCGACATTTACTGGAGGCGACATGCAAACGGGCTTAGGTAGGTCAAATAAAGCAGCAGTGATGCTATCGGGATGATTATCGATTAGTTGCAAGGTCCGTTTGATGAAGAGGGCCTTACTTTTTTCTCAACATCTGTCAGTCCTAGTCCACCCTTCTCACTTTTCAAAGTTATTACATCCCGTGCTACTCTGAAAATATGACCGTGCCATACATAATTGCAAATTGTACGCATAATAGTTTTTGCTATATCTCTGGGAACCGGTAACATCTGACCGACATATGTGGCTTTCGCGAGGATTGCACAATTTATGAGTTTTATCCGTTGTTTTAGATTCAAATCCCTTGTCAGATTTATTTTAAGATACCTCGAATTTTGTCTAGTGGCTGTTTCCAATTTGAAGCTGCCGTTCTTAGTGGGCAACTGTAGAAGGTTACGCCTAATGCAGTATGATGCTCCACTCGCTTTGCCCATGTCAGCTGCACATCATCGAGACTCTGCAAATTTAAGAAAGAACTTTTGGTCTCGTTTAGTTTCGCGCCCGTTGCGTCACAGTAAATCCGCAAGTTTTCTGTCAGCTGGACATTGTCTGCATCGCTTCTTATGATGACGCCGACATCGTCCGCGTATGCGTTAGTTACTCGTTTTGTTCCACGAATAGTTATGCCCTCTAAAGTGGAATGCAGAATTCGTAAGAGGGGTTCTACGGAAACGACGTATAAAACCATTGATAATGGACTGCCTTGTGGTACTCCATTTAAAATTTTGATATCTTTGGTATATTGGCCATTAATAGAAATCCTAGTGGTTATTGCCGTTATAAAGTTCCGTATTACAGTCAAGCTATTCTCATTAAAACCAATATATTTCAAGGTATGATACAGATATTCGTGGTTTACCCTGTAGAATGCCTTTGCGATATCTATGAAGGCTAGGCCGCCTTTCGCCGACGAAGTCGAAAATATTGCAATTATGTCTCTATATTCACATACCGTCTTAAATATACTCCTTCGAGGAAGGCAAGTCTGGTGGCTCCCAATTACATGTTCTAAAATAGGTCGCATCCTATCTTTGAGCACCCTCGCGATGATCTTATAATCGGTGTTCGTGTCTGTGGTTCTTCCTTTTGGTAGTAGTATAGTAACACTTTCTTTGAAAGTATCAGGAGTAGCAACACCATTGAGGACCTCGTTAACCACTGCGGTAAAAGCATCGCCTATTAAATGTCAAAATTTTGAATAAAATTCTACTGGCAGGCCGTCCGGGCCAGGAGACTTATTGCGTGGCGAAGATTTAAGAATTTCCGAAACGTCTTCGTTTGTTATTTCTACAGCAAAATTTGAATTTTCTTCTTCAGTCACGAGGTTCCCTATTCCGGAGTTCTGCAGCAAAACTTGCGTTAAGTTCTCATTATTACCATTATTTTCGACATAAAGTTGATGGTAGTACCTAAGAGCCTCTTTAAAATATGCTTTTGTTCTGTCAGGATTTCGTTATCGTCCGTTCTGAGGCTGTTAATAAAAGTTCTCCTCCTGTTTTTTGACATTTGTATTAAGTGGTAGATGGAGGCATTTTCGTCTTCCACTGTTGTCCTAGTGTGGGACTTTATCTTCAAACCCTCCAGCTGCGCCCTCTTAATACTGATCATTTTGGATTTAGTTCTCTTTATATCAAGAAGAACCTCTTGTGACATAGGTTGTTCATATAGTTCTCGAAGACAGGTGTAATAAAACTCCATTGTTGTCCTTGACCATCTTGCTCTCTCTTTCCCATATGCGATTAATGTTGTACGTAATCTTTTCTTCGCGACCGAAGTCCACCATTCAATGTGGGTTCGGTATTTATCCCGGTTTCTTAAGACAGCCTGCCAAGTCTGTTGTATTTCTAAAGTTAAGGCTTGTTCTGCGAGCATGCTTATATTTAATTTCCAAAGCGGGCGGCCCCAGTATGTCTTTTGACTTGTAAGGTTGATACTACATTTCACACCTAGGTGGTATTACTTCAATTCCGCGTATTTTGGCCTCTAAGTTAGGAGTGACATACATCCTATCAATTCTACTTTGTGAGTCACGAGTAAAGTATGTAAATTTGACAACTGTTGGATACTTTACTTCCCACGCGTCTTTCCATTTCATCTGTTTGACCAATGCGTCCAATTCGTGAGAGAAATTAAAATTTGGCCGTTGATCCTTTTTATTTAAGACGCAGTTCCAGTCTCCTCCTATTAAAATTTCTGCAAGGTTGTCCTTGAGGAGAAATAAAATGTCACTCTTAAAAATGTTGCCCTCTCTTCCCTGGCATTATTTCCTGAGGGTGCATAAATATTTATAAAGGTGGTATTAAAAATTTTGCAGCTAATTCCCCTCCCTGACTCCAAAAGACATACGTTTGTAAGCTCCAATCCATCATTGGCAAGCCTTCTCAGTTGCGGTGTTTAAAATCTCTTTGTAGCCGAACAGATAAAAATTCTTGATTTTAACTTCCTGTAAAAAAGCTACATCAGTATCGGACTGATATAAAAAATCTCTGAGTGCGGCTACCTTCGAAGAATTTTGAATTTTGTTTATGTTCAAAGTGGTAACGTTGTATGTGTATTCCACTTTGAGATTTACTTTACAGAAGAATATAACTTCAGGGCAAACTTTCGTCTATTAATTTCTTTCGTCTATTTTTTATCTTTCGTGAAAACTTTAAAATATCTTTCCTCAATCAGTGAAACACAACAAAAAATCATTCTCGTTCATGCGTTCCGTTCCGTGGATCTGACAAGTTAAAAATCGCTAATAGAAGACGTCTTCCTCGCTCTCCTGGTCCGTGTCCATTCCGTCCGTCCGGTTCTCGACATCTTCCGCCCAATCATCCGTCTTTTTCTGCTCTCTCACGACTAAGCCGGGATACGTCATCCATGTCAGGATTGTTTGTGTCAGGCGCAGTGTTCAATTTCTCTTGCGGTTCTGCAGCATGTGCCGAACCCGTTGTTCTATCACTGCACTCGCTGACTTCTTCCTTGTGGGATACTCGTTCCTGTCTTCCTCTTTCTTGAATGTTTCTAAGCCGTTCCCTTAAAGAAGGGGCCAAGTTTTGTGCCGTTTCGTGTGCAATTCGCCTTTTCTTGTTCTTTTTACGCGACGATTTCGCCGATCTATTTGGAGAAGACCCTGGTGAGGTGTCAGGGGATCCTGTAGGCGATCTCTGACATGGGGTCTGTTCCTTCTTGTTCGAGGGAGCGTCCTGAACGCCTCCGGTTTGGTCATCGGCATTTTGTACCACTACCTCTTGAGGCTGCGGTGTTGTCAGACTGTCGTGATCTTCTTCTCGTTCATAATTATTTTTCTTTCCTGTGGTATCTGTCTTGTCACCTTGTTGTGTTGGCGACGTTTTGTTTGTCAAGTGATTCTTCCCTTGACTAAGCTGTTCTTGCATTTGAGACACTGACGCTATTCGGTCTTCGGCATGTGCAACCTCGGAAGAGTGCTCCGGGCGTTCAGCCTCGAGTAACGTGTCTGGTACGTGTGAAGTGCTCGCAGTCACCTCAGGTACGAGCGTTTCGTCCTCAGTTGAGTGTCGATTTCCAGAGACGGGACTTCCTCGTCCGTTGTCCAGTTGCGCGTTCTCGCCGCCGGCCGCTTCCTCCCGCTGCTCCGCGGTGGTTAGTGGAACGGGGCCGCGGCTGTCTGCCGCGGCGGCGTATGTCAACTTCATGCTCACTACCGGCCCCGGGACGGCCGCCTCGTTAGCCGGGATCTGCGGGACACGACGTCTAGGACACTCGCTTCGCACGTGATCAGGTGAATTACAGAGAGCACACGTCTTCGGCTGTCCGTCGTAAATCACGAGGGCACGATATCCACCGATGTTTATAAAAGATGGAATGTCCCTCTCAAGTTCAATCTTAATTTGTCTCACTCCGTTCAACACGGGAAACATGTATTGCTCAGACCATTTCTCGGCAACATTTGAAATAACCCGGCCATACGGTTGGAGGGCGATACTAATTTGTTCAGCTGGCATTTCAAACGGCAACTCGAGGATTCTTACTGTACGAAGACCAGCATGAGACACAAGCACGTCACTAACTCGTCCGTCTGAATGATTAAACTTCATTTTACCGCCACTTCTTTCGATAATTCGACAACATTATTCAACAGATCGTAATTTTACGTAAACAAAGTTCGTAACAAACGAGAGAAGTACTCCAATAACATCTACATCCGTAATTCCGACAGTCTCTACAAACCATCTCTTTAACTCAAAAGCCTTCGGTCTAATAAAGTCCCAATCGAAAGTAACCTTAATTGTATCTTTTCTTTGACAACTATTCAGGTTCATTTTGTCTTCTGGTGAAACATTTCAAGTTACGAGGACGCAACTAGAAGGTTACAACTGACCTGCTGTACTGCTGCACGTCCGTTGTTTACGTCGGGCCGCCGCGCTGCCTGCGAGACCGCTCGGCTACTCCACCGCGGCGCACTCTGCGTAAAGGTGGCCACATATGTGAATAGCACTGATTACACAGGTCGCGGAATCGTGGTTGCCTGGTGAATAAACCAGTGACAAAACTGCTGCAGATGTGGCAAGTCTGTCGCCAGTAGGCGCTTACACACACTGTAAGTGTGTAACAGTTGTCATGGAGAACATTCCACACGGTCGTCTGGCTTACCCTGTACTGGTGGGCCAACTGCCTAGTAGTGACATGGCGGTCGCCTCCAACTTTGTGTTCAAACATTTCGGGTACATCCTTGCTGGCCGCGGTGGCCGAGCGGAGTGCGGCGCACCAGTCACGTTCTGCACGGCCACTACGGTTGGGGGTTCGAATCCCGCCTCGGGCATGGATATTTGTGCCGTTCTTAGTATTAGCTAGTTCGTAAGTAGTTGATAAGTTTAGGGACTGATGACCCCGTAGTTAAGTCCAATAAGCTATACAAACATTTGAACATTTTTTGGTACATCCTTCATGATTTCCTACTCATTAAACGATCCTCTCACACAAACGGAGAAACACTGCTGCAAACCTTGAACGTTGTGGTTGTTGTCGACGGGGAGAAGTCTGTGATACTATCTTACTGCCCACTACCCTTTCCCATTTGCCTTTCCGTAACTTAAGTTATCACCATGTCAGCAAGCTCTCAATCCCAATACTGAACCATTGTATACAACACTGTATCGCATCCAACACGAAGTGAGTCGGCGAAAGAAGTGAATGAGATACATTACCATTTACTACGGAAGGAGAGGACCCAGTCGTGACATATGAGGAACAGATAACCCTCTAGGACGAAACCCTGCATACTGTAACTGCGGCTGCATGGTACGGCGTGTATTGGACTGCAGTCACTTCAACGAAGTATGGCAATGAATGCTCTCTAGCATGGAAACCGTGCATTTTCGGACATAAGTTCATTAGACCTCTTTTGTGTCGTACCTTCTCATAGATCAGTCCCTACAGCTTGTACACGGTGGAAAAAAGTCACCCTTATAAGGCATACCTAATTGAAAACTAAGCTACAATATATGCTAATCAATTTTGATAGCAGTAATATAACTGCAGTTCATATTCAACAGTGCTGTACTGAATGTCTTAATGATAGAAACGCGTGGGCTTCCGACGGATCCATTTTTCTACGAAGCCCTGCTCTTCCTTGTCACACGCGAACCTCTGACCTTTCAGCAGGGCCGGCGCAAGCCCAAGTGCCGCCCCGTGCGAGCTGCTACATTGCCGCCCCCCAGCCTTTTTTTTTTTTTTTTTTTTTTTTTTCAAAACGTTTGTGGAATGTTATTTAAATAAATCTGTAGGAAATGCATGACGGTATATATAAGTAAACATAACTCAAAGCATTGAGAATAGCCACACTTTGCCCAAAGTATTTGTAGATATGGAAAATAAAAACAGGGCAAACAGTCAAAAACTGGGCAAACGGTCAAGGAGTGGAGCGGAAGACAATGGAGAGCGAAAGAATAGGGAGAAGGAGTAACATAACGAATGCAATAAATACACACTCGGGCATCGAAGGGTACTAAAGCTAATCGAAATACATTTAACTCACAACACTGCTGTTGTTAATTTCAAAGAACCGACACTCGACATCTGTGGTAATTTCCATGTGTCAGTTCTTTCGTGTCTTATTATGGAAGAAGGGGTAACAAATAGGGTTGCCAGATTGAACTAGAGGCAGGCCCGGAGACCAGGCGTGCCCCCCTCCCCCTTGGCCAATCTAATCATCCCCCCCCCCCCCGGTGGAACACTGCTAGGGGTGGCCTTCACATGCCGCAGCTGACCGGCCAGGCCTCCAGTTGCTGTGGATCAACAATCGGCACACTTCAGTCGGCGTGGCAGCAGAAGTGGCGGCAGCATCAAAGCTGCTCACCTCAACAGCTGCGCCTTCCAAGAGTTGCCGCTTGAGGCTCCGCAAACTGGTCACCAAGAAGAGCGCCAAATACCTAATAAACTTTTGTAGCCACTCTTTATAATTTTCTTCCTGCAACCATTCTTCACGGAACGAATTTAGATATCGTCTCTTCATTTCACTGTTATTACTCACTAATCTGAGTTAATGTAAGCTTGTCTGTTCACACACGATCCGTGTATTCTAAAAATTGCAGGTAAAGTGATAACAAACAATGAACGAACGAACAAAAATAATAGACGTCGCCAGTTGACACGTTGCTGCAACAGTGATTGCTTAATAATGCGCTAGCCGATTACTACCGAAGCAACAGCGAAAAGTTTTCAGAGGAAGAATAGAAAAGTAGGGTTTTGTTGCAATAAGAAGTTGACATTTATATAAAGTTATTCATAATTACTAGAGAGGAGCCGGCCGGGAATGGCCGAGCGCACTGAGGCGTCTTGCCATGGTGCGCGAGACTGCTCCCGTCAGAGGTTCGAATCCTCCCCTCCCCCCTAGGGCATGGATGTTGTGTTCGTCCTTAGTTTAAGTTACGTTAAGTTCGATGTAGATCGTCGCTATATGAGCATTGTACAAAAGCGTCGTAAAAAAAATTAATATGAAGGTTACATTCAAGTCCGGAGATGAGAGCCATTGACCCGTAGACCCGGAGAATTCATTCCAAACCCGGGCACTCCGGGCGGCGCCCGGAGATCTGGCAACCCTAGTAACAAATTAGTCATCGCCGTATCACTTCACTTTTCTTCGCTTTATTTTCTTCAAGCTATTGGGACAACGCGTGCTTATTTGCCGACTTGTCAATTTTTGAAGTAACAGATCATAACAAAAATAAATTTTTCTATTCTGAAATCTTGAAGGAGTAATCTTGAAGAAATATGAACTTTGCAAAAACTGCACAACTTTTGTCAAACAGAAATGAGCTTGAAAGCTAGCAAGAAAACACTCTGAAGCAATGTTCTGTCTATGGATTTTCGTTTTAGAAGGTGTCAAAATTAACGTTTTGTTTCGTGATGACGAGAGGGCATTGTTGCTAAAAGACCATACTTTCTCCGATTTTCATCAAAATCAAGGGACCAGTAGGGCTAGTTTACTTAGACGAAACATGGATACACACGCATTATACAGTAAGTAAATGTTGGCAAAGTGGTGGTGTGCGAGTAGTATTGTCAAAGAAAAGTGCCGGTCAGAGTTTAATTGTTGTCCACGCAGGCGGAGACAGGCGTTTCATGGCTCAAAAACCAAAACGTCCGACTATTACTCAGAAACGGATAGCAAAACTTTTCAAAAATACGTCGAAACCCAACTTATGCCAGGCTTACTACGAATGTCTTTATCCCTTGAAATTATTCGCAGAGTATTTACCCATACGTAATACCGGCATTGTAGGTGTTGGACATGTTTGACTGTAGTAATGATCAACCAATTTTTTTTTTTCCATAATGCGGAAAGAATAAAACACTCGGAAACCGCCATTGAAGGGCTCGGCAAAATTGCTTCAGGCATAACATGTAACCGCAGTATCGATCTTTGCATTCGAATTGCCAAATTAGATTTCGTCTTCTGCAAAATTAGTTGCGAGTAAACATAAGGCGCGTAACAAGCTGGCAGCGCTCCACTCATGAGAATCAGTGTTGCCAACTCGTTTCCAACCATGTCCCTACATGATGAGTCAAAAATCTCTACGTTCATCATGAGAAGCCCTACGGACCAAACTGATATCTTAAAAAAAAAAAAGTTTAATTATTTTCTAACAAAAGAAGCTACTTGTATAATGGGTAGTAATATGAATTGCTACTGTTTTAAATAAAACAAGGTACTTTCATTCTGCATCGTCTCTGATAAAAGTCCGTACATTTTGCAAAGATAGCGGAAATCCGTCCCTACAGTTTGGAAAAAAAGTGTGAGAAGTCCGTACACGTAGGGATATGTCCCTACGGCTGGCGTGTATGACAGACTGCTTCCCCCCTCCCCTGTTCCTCCGGCTCAAACACTACGGTGCTGCCACAGTGGCGAGGAAGAAATTAGTCCTCCTGCCGGCAGGTGGTCGAGGCGCCGTGCCACAGGTCCCGTAGCCGCTCCCTGCGAGGTTTGGTTTCGAATTCCCTCTTGGGCATGAATGTTGAAGTTCTCCTAAAAACGCTGGAGGGCGGGCACGGCAGATTTGCCGCCCCTCGGAAAGTGCCGCCCCGTGCGGCCGCATGTTTCGCACGTGCCTTGCGCCGGCCCTGCCTTTCAGAGATTATTTTAACCCCTTGACCGCTTAATTATCCCCGTGCCTCGCGGTATTTCATATTGGAGGGCGTAATGTGATACGTTTCGTCGTTGTTTTTTTTTTTTTTTCCAGATGGCGAGCTGTGGTCGTTAATTGTTACAAATTGTTCAAAGCTTATGGCGGCAGTAATGTGTACTAAGAAAATAAAAAAAACATTACCTGTTAATTATAATAGGTTTCCCGTCTACATCTACATCGATACTCTGCAAATCACATTTAAGTGCCTGGCAGAGGGTTCATTAACCACCTTCATAACTTTTCTCTAGCGGTCCATTCTCTAATAGCGCGCGGGAAGAAGGAACACCTAAATCGTTCCGTTTTCGATCTGATTTCTCTTATTTTATTGGGATGGTCATGTCTCCCTAAGTAGGTGGGTGCTAGCAAAATATTTTCACATTCAGAACTAAAAGTCGATGCTGGCAACAAATACTACATTTTTTCCCATATCATAAGAGTTTTGCTTTCTATTTATAAAGCAATTTCTGTGGATCTCTAAATGGGTATACACAGGTTTGTATATTTTGTTTTATATGTATAGATTAGAAACAGGTTTAACTTTTCATACATGTTAAGTGATTTTAAAAAAAACGCTGTATAACTATATCACAGTGTCTTCTTCACATCCCACTGCTGTTTTTTCCATCTTGTTGGCTGAGATTAGTCGATTTGTGATGTAGGTTTTTGTTTGCACTCAGTACAGCTAGAGTGTGAACAGGGAAGGGGAGGAGAGGGTGGTGGGGGTACAAACCAGCAAAGGTTTAGGCCTGGGGTTTACAGGAGTGTAGGGAGAGTTCTCGCCTGTTTAATTCATAAAATCTGGTGTTTTTGGGAGGATCCACATGGCACAGGTTGTGTAGTAGTCACTGAAGTGAGCCACATCATGCTCTGCAACAGGATGGTCCAGCTGTCTTCTGGCCACCGTTTGACAATGGCCATTTGTGCGGACAGACAGCTTGTTACTGGTTGTGCCCAAGTAGAAAGCTGCACGTTGGTGAGCTCAGTTTATAGATCACAACTGCTTTCACAGGCTTCCCTACCTTTTACATGAGAGGAAATGCATGTGATAGGACTGGAGTAGGCAGTGGTGCAATGGTAGACAGGTTTTGCATCTAGGTCTATTGCAGGGCAAGGGTTGGGCAGGGTAGGGATGGAGTAGGTCTGGACAAGGATATTATGTAGGTTTGTTGGGTGGCAGAATACCACTGTAGGAGGGGTGGGGAGGATATTGGGTAGGGTATTTCTCATTTTGGTGCAGGCTGAAAGGTAGTCAAAACCCTGGTGGAGAATGTGGTGTAACTGCTCCACTCCTGGGTGGTACTGTCTGACAAGAGGGGCTCTCACCTCCCTTACATCCACTATCCAGGCAGAAAGGAACACCCACCATGCATCCATCCCCCCCCCCTTCCTGCTTTCCTCTCCATGGTGCCTTCTCACCTCCACCACTGGTTGCTTTCACCTAAGCCATCCTAAGTCCCTCATTGTGGCCACAGTGGCAGGAGACAAGTGTGTGTGTGTGTGTGTGTGTGTGTGTCAGGGAGAGAGAGAGGGCGTTTCTCTGTCTGTCAAAGTTCGCAACTGCCAAAAGCTATTTATTAGGTTATAATCTGTTGTGTGCCTTTCTGCAGCTCATCGAGACATCTCTGTGGTGAGAAGCAACATACACTTCTCAAATACTATTATTATTATTATTATTATTATTATTATTATTATTATTATTATTATTATTATTGTAATGAATGTATTAGGCATACATGTTCCCTACTGTAACAGTTTTTTGTAATGAAAATATTTCAAACTATCAATTCATAGACACAAATGCATAATTTAAAATTCTGTCTATTTTGTCTTACAGCAGTAGCAGAGCAAAAGACACACTAAAACCGGGGGAAATGGAAAAGTCATCACTGTCTTCTTTTGACAAAGAATTAGAGACAAGTTGTCAAGTGAGAAGATCTTTCCAAAGACCCACAACCTCTCGCCTTCGAAGAAGCAAGCAAAACACCATGTAGGCATCAGAGAAGAGCTGATGGCTTCAGTTTTGTCACAATTATTCTCCTATATTTGTGAGTTTCTTCTATCGGCATTTGATTTTGTTTTGACACATGTGCAAATGTATAGGAAGTCTACAATTTGTTAATAACTTTGAGTACTGTTGTTCAGTTCTAATTTCATAGAATAATGAAGAATATTTTGTGTTTTCTGTCTCTCCCCTTTTTCTCTCCTGTTTGCCTGAGTTTCTTGTGAAATTATTTAAAGTTGTTAAAACATTCAGTGACAACTGTTGGCTGTTTGTGCAATGGATTTAAAGCCATAGATGTCGTTTGCTTAAGTCAATAAAGATGTGGACAATTGTACAGTGGAGTCCTCAGCAGTGATGATAATGGCAGTGAGTGACAAATATGAATAGATATATTTTTTTATCAAGAGACTTCTTAAACAAGTAACATATCTTTCATGTGATTACTTCTGTCCTCATAAAGTGATAAAAATTGTGAAACAGTGCAGACTTTAAGATAATTATTTTATAATATGATATGATATGAAACTGTGGTACAGGATTGAAACAAATACTCCAGAATTTACCATGCCCTCCATTAAAAGTCCATTTTGGTTGTAATTTTTATTTTAGAATGTTTGTAGTTACTGTATTTTAAACAATAGATGGTACATATATTCTTATAATGCAAGAAACTATCAATTTACTTTATAGTTATGTGTACATTTCTTATGTAACCTATGTTATGGCAATGAATCACTTACTGACCAAATGTCAGTCACCTTCTTTTCCAAATCTCACCAAAATGTACTTCAACATGAAACATATTCATGTGGTGCACTGTACAAAACTACACAACTTATATTGTCAGTATCTATCCTTGCATGGAATTACAGGTTTTACAATGGCTTCATTTCAAAATTTACATTAACATGTAATACACAAATAACATAATCAGTACTTTTTGAGTTACTGACTCCAATCAGTTGTATTCACATCAAATAAATATCTTTCTTTAGGTTGTTACTGTGAAGTAAGGTGAGGAGTGAGACACAAAATGACAGTTCCTGCATGCACACCAAAGATTACAAAACCACTTTTTCCTTTTAATTTACTTATTTTTAGAAATGCCATAACTTTACAATGTTTACCAGACTGTTTATCAAAAATAAATACTGGTATATCAATTAATGGCACCACAACAAGATAGTTCAGTGTGAAGCATTGAGTTGGAATATTTGACTAGTTAAAAACTGATAAAATAAACTTTAAGAATTCACACTCTAGCTAAGATTTAAACTATGTGAATCTATTTCCTAAAAATAAAAGTAAATAAGTAATGTATGTGTGGTCACTGCAAAAAGTACTATAAATAATATCTAAACACAAGCTAGTATTATAGGAATGTTCCTCTGTATAAGACTTCTTTAAGGACTTAACAAGAAAGGAAAAGAGAATGTTTCAGCCTAGACTGTACATTAAAAGAGTTCCACTCAGTATGCACTATTTATCATTGGAATTGATCTATTTACTGCTAGACCATTTCAAAAATTGTTCCCTACAAGTCAAAGCAGTACAAATTAATACACATATACAAAGGTCTGAGAAAGAAAATTCTATCCTGCTTTATCAATCAGATAGTACTTTTTTCATACTACGAGAGTCATCTGTAAAGTAGTACCTGTTTAGAAATAAAAAATAAAAACTAGTAAATACTAGCAAATATTTCAAGAATTTACATTAAACTATTTCTCTGCACAATCACCATGCAAATTTAAACACTTGTCATAATGTATGACAAGTTTTTGTATTCCAGCATCATATTCATCTTTGCCATTGTCTTAAGATACATAGTTACACAATTTTTCATTTCTTTATCACTTTCAAATTTCTTTCTGGCCAAAAGTCTTTGAGTTTTTAGTACAGAGATCAAAATCTGAAGGAGCTAGGTTTGGGCTATAGGATGGATGGTTGAAAATTTCCCACTTGAACTGTTGCAGAAGTTGTGTTATTCTGGCTGTATGAAACCTGCCATTTTTGTGGAGGAGAATGACACCAATAGACAAAGGTTCTCGCTCGGCATTAGTTTTGAATCACCTGTCATACCTTCTTCAATGTTGGTTAAAATATGACATGAAATCAGTCAGTATTACTAGTCACTGATCCCAGAATATGGTAGCCATAAGTTTCCTAACATACAGTTCCGACTTGATTTTTTCTTTCTTTCTTCCTTTTTTTGTGATTGAGCATGATGCCACTCCATATGTTTTGTCATCAGTACCTATGCAAGTCAATAGAGTCTTCTTCAACAGGAAAACTTTTCAAAAATGTTAGTGCTGCAGCCATATGCTTTGTTTTGTCTTTATCAGTAAGGGACCCATCTTGCACAAATTTTTAACAAATGGTCTTTAACAATTTCATGAATAAGTGTTTGTGAAACATTGCAGAAATGTTCACAAATTTCATTAATTGAAGTGTACAGCTCATTCCTTTATGAATTCATCAACTTAATCAAGCAATTCATCAGCTATCACAGTTGCCACTCTGAATGCTCATCATCATGTGTGTTCTCTGTCCCCGAGTTGAAGTTAAGACACCAGTACTAAACAGACACCTCCTTCAGTTGATGATCAATATGGCCACATATTTTTTGCACTGATAAACCTGATCATAGCCCTGACTTCACAACTGGTGGCATTGTAATTTTTTTTTAATCATAAACACTGGTTCATTGGTCTAGTGCAAGTCTTTCAATTGGATGCCACTTCGGTGACTTGCTTGTCCCTAGCCTACCCCAGTTATCCAAGCAGGAAATGTAAATGGCACATACCATTAGGCTACACATAGAAAGCAAACAACTAAGAGCATTACATTCTATTCAGCAGTTACTCTACTCACCAGTGCCTCATATGGTGCAAACAGGTACTACTTTCCAGATGCACTCATATTTCTCATTCATATATTAAATTTCAAAGGTGTAACTTACTGTAGGTACTTTTTCCTGTTCAGGCCACTACACCTGACACTAATTGTTATATTTTGTATGACATTTAGTTTGATGGTTACAGAGTCCTGCTACATTACTAATTTTAATTCCTTTTAATTTCAAAGCCTAAAATAAGCTTGTCATATGATACCTACTTTCATTTCATTTGACATAAAGTAAATACTTCAATAAAATGTTATTGCTCTATCTGCCCATATTTATCTATCTATCTCTATTTCCTCCTTACACCTCCTTCATCTTTCTTCTTATTCATCATCTTCTCATCATCACCATTATCAATGTCCTCAGCCTGTATCTCAAGAGTATTGATACTGCAACTTTCAACTCAACCATTTGGAAATATTAGCAACAGGAACACAAAACAGACATGCACATACAACACTTTCAGCTATCTGCCATGGCCTTCTTCAGATACAGAAACAAACACGCAATCACACAGGCACACACTACAGTCACACAACCATCATCTCCGGCTGGCGTACTTCGAAGTGCGGCAGCCAGAGATGACAGTTGTGTGTCTGTGTGATTACGTGAATGTTTATATTTCTGAAGAAGGCCATGGCCGATAGCTGAAAGTGTTATATGTGTGTGTCTTTTTTGTTTTCCTGTTGTGGATCGTTTTCGCAGTGAGTCATAAACTGTTGTATTATATATTGTTAATACCAACTTGGACTTTCCATAATTAGATTTGGAAATATTATATATTTACTTTGAATATTTTTCCAAAAGATATTGCCTGACCAGTACTTACTTTAGTTCTGTACCGTTTATAGTCACTCAAAAAATAAAAATAAA
This sequence comes from Locusta migratoria, assembly GCA_026315105.1. Lineage (NCBI taxonomy): Eukaryota > Metazoa > Arthropoda > Insecta > Orthoptera > Acrididae > Locusta > Locusta migratoria. The sequence goes on from CM048744.1 coordinate 553,037,004, forward strand.
AATTAACATGGAGCCAAAAAAGTAGGACAAGCTTTCGGAATTTGTGAATAATCTTCCCCTCCTGTTTCCTGTTTCCTTTTTCTTCTCTCCTCTCCTACCTAATGGAGGAATACAGTTCTAATTTTTTTGTCTCCATTTTCATTCTTAATTTTTGTGTGACTATTGGCAGTACAAAACTAAGGTAAGTACTGGCCAGCCCATCTATCTGGTTAAGAATATTTTAGTGTATCTGTGGAGAATTTCCATCAGTAATAAAATATATTTACTTCTGTTAGTTTTAAAATTCTTTTGTTATTAAGAAAAACTTCACCTTAAAGCAAAGATGACCATTTATCTGGTATTCAGTGTGGATGCACACTAGGCCCAAACTCTTATGGGAATTGGTGAAAAACTGCAAGTAGTGAGTAATAATGGGTAGCGGCACTATGTTAGTAGTGTGTAGACAAGTTGAGAATTTGCATCTGGTGGGAGGCAAACAGGGGTAGCTCTTGCAGCTGCGGTTATTGTTGTGTCCAGTCGTGCAGTGGAGGACCTGGGTTCAAATCCTGGCTGCACATAAATATTAATCTTTCCCCATTGATTTATTATGATGCCCACTGGTGGCAAAAATTGTAAATTCCTTTGTGTATTCATTTATATCAGTAGCAGGATTACAAATGGTGTCTGCTCTCTCAGATGTATTCCAAAAACACATACCGGTACCACTTATACGCATAATATTGGAGGTCCTAGGCAATACGGGCCCACAGATACAAATTAACAAGAGGAAAACCAAAATAAGCTGAGAGTGAACTGAAGTTTGTATTAGAGAGGGAGATGTACTAGGATAGTCCATACAGGTGTGTTAACCACAGAGCCAGGGTGGACTCATAGCTAAAGAAATTACTTACAGCACAGGAGACACAGGTTCAAATCCTGGCCTTGGTACAAAATTTAACTCATTGCTTTGCCCTGTACTCATTATCATAAACATCAAATGAATTTAAAGGTTTCAAGTACAGATTCATCAAATGCAACGTGATAAAAACATTTAATCATAGCTAAAAACATTTACATAGCTAAAGAAATTACCTACAGCACAGGAGACACAGGTTCAAATCCTGGCCTTGGTACAAAATTTAACTCATTGCTTTGCCCTGTACTCATTATCATAAACATCAAATGGATTTAAAGGTTTCAAGTACAGATTCATCAAATGCAACGTGATAAAAACATTTAATTCTCGTCTGTTCATTTCATCCATGCCAGATAAATTTGTTTTTAAATAAATGACAAGAATAAGAAGGATTACCACTCATTGAACTAGATTGCCATTCAGAAACACAATTTTAAAAAATCATGGAAGTATATGAAACTGGTAAATTAAATGCTATTTCTGTGATACATATAGCATTTATGTTACAAACATAGGTAATCCCTTACATAACATACCTGGAAAAATACTTATCTATTAATTTTTCCAAATTAATTTTGTACATCCTCACTCACATGATAAAATTCATTTCATTCCATTCCATGATGGTGGTGGTGGCGGCTGGTGCAGCAACAGTGTTGAATAATTAAAAAATTGCAACAGAGACTGAGCATTTTTAATGATAAAATTCACACTTTATTTCCTTGTATCATGGAAGAAAAGAAAAAAATGAGTCATTTTTCAAAGCTACAGCTGATCTTATATCACCAGTGATATAGGAGAGTTGAACTCCAGTTGTCAGACTGTGCCAGCCATAGATGTTCATATTTTGTTTCTTACCAAACTACAACACAGCTGAAACAAAAATTCACTAGAACACAAAAAGAAAACATTTTTTGATTTTGCTCCCACTTCAGAATATTACATCACATGTTAGTAAGCAATTCCTTATCATGCACAGACTGATGGAAATTTTTGCCATACTCCAACATGATGGATGATGCAAAACATATGAATACGTAGGCACACTGCAGTGCTATTCCAGAGACCAGAGTTCCACACCTAGGCTGTATTCTGATCACTTTATTTCGCTACAGAAAGCATATTTTTGTCATGCAGAAATTTTAGAGGCATTTTATCGCTATTTCCAGCCATTGTGTTCTTCATTCTTTGTCCAACTTCAGTCCACTCCTCAAGTGTAGTAATGTAATCACTTTTTGAAAAAAACTGGTTTTCATAATACAAGAACCTAGTATGAATCATTGACTATGAGGAAATAATCTAGAAACAGCAATCCTGAAAACACCATGTGGAAGATTTATTTATGTTACATATAAATTATTTTTTTCCAAAATTTAAACCTGTACTAAGAGCAAATAAAGGGGAGATAGTCTTCATGACAGTGGGACTAACTAAAGAAAAACAGTACATGTATATGCAGGTAGAATGATAAGATAAACTTGCAGCAACTCACTACTGTATTACTTTATAACACCAGCCTCATCAGGTTTCCCGGTAGGCATGCAAGTTGCAACACAGATGACATTTTTAAACTCATTGTCAGATCAAATTTAAGTAATGGGACTGTTTGCTAAATGCACTTGTCTGTAAATACTTCAAAAACTTCTTTTATGTAAATAAGCATATATCTAAGTGATGAAATGAATGTTATTTTCATCATCTGGTGCCTTTGACAGTACTGTTACCTTCACTAAGTAATGAAGTGGTATCAGGTGCTGTTTGATAATGTTTTTATTCCAGTAATATTCAATTATGAGAAACGTGTTTAAGATGAGTATCCATGATTTAATGAAATGAAAATGTTTCAGATTACCAATTTAGATTTGTTATAAATTATATATAAAAAATTTTAAATATTGACATACATCAGGCTGGAACAATTAAAAGCTACATAGGTGAAAGTTGTACAGTAATTGTTTTCATTTTTCTTTGAGTAGCTTTTAATCTGTTCCAGTTTCCCAGTCAAATTTCTGTGGTATTTTGTGCCAGAAAGATAATAGATAGAGACACAGATTCAAAAAGCACAAAGTAAACTAATATTAAAGATAATGTATCAAGCTTTTTATGTGGAACAAATTCAATGGCAGAGTAAGATAAAGTGTAAGTTATGTTACCATAAAATATTTAGCTACACATTAGAAGGATGCGTTAAGCATTCCTACGACTTCCTAGTTTTAGAAACATATTACATAATACCTCAGTTTCAATGAAGATTGTGATTTCAATGTGTGTGCCAGAGCTTGTTCCATATCTGTATGTATTATTATACAAAAGGTACTGTATATCTATATTTTCATATATGTACAATGGATAAATTCTTTTGTAAATTTATTGTGCAGTAATGGCACACTGTGTTTTCTTATTAGTGTATTTGTTCCTTTTGTGTCCCCATTAACAGGCGACTTTAGAAATAATATTGTCAACAACCTTTCCTCCTTCCCCACAAAAGATCATTAACAAGCATTATCTAGTTGAATCTTTTACAAAATACTTAAATGTATCAATCTATACATGTTGGTTTGGATTCTTGGGTGAGTATTCTTGACTGCACATATCAAAGTAAATTAACCCTCTTACCAGAACATCTTTTTTCTGCAGTAAGGTGAAACATTGGTCTCCAAGACTGCTAGGACTTTTAAACAACATTCTTCTCCCTCCATTTGAGTTTTTCACCCTTCAAGATCATTTTATCACTACTTCAGGTATAATTAAACATAACAACATATTTTTAAATCATAGCCTTTGTTAAAAAAAAAGGAAGAAGAAGAAAAGAAAAGAAAAATCTGATTTATTTCTAGAAAGATATTTAATTTGCAGTGTTTGATTGTTTACATTTTTGTCAGTCAGGAAAACATTTTTGCATTATTACAGTTACAATGAGAGAAAATTTCAGTAGCAGTGTTAATGTCAACAGTGTGGTCTCTCAGACTGATGTTCTGTTCAGAGGGTTAATATTTTCTTCACATTGTTAAGGTCTCTAATTGTGCTTAATCATTATAGTAGTTATCTGGTGTTTTCTATTCCCAATACATTTCTACATCTACACTTGTAAAATGGAAACCACTATTATGTCTATGATGGAAGGTATTTCTCAATGTACCACATTTTAGGGTTTATACATGGATCAATCAGGTAGGGAGTTCTGGAAGAATTACTATGCAAATTCTAGTTTTGTCTTTGTGGTACATATAGGATCAAAATGCAGGAAGCTAAAAAGCATTACTAAATTGACAGTGCTGCAGTGTGAAATGACATCCTTGCTTATCATCTGTGACATACTGTTCACTTGACCTTACTTTTGGAATATGCATCATAAGTCTTTTCTTCCTGAAACTGTTCATTCCTAGGTTCCACTATATCAAACTTCAACAATCTATTTCCCTTTAAAAATTATCTGCACTACATATCCTATTATATGATATTATATGCCACAGTAGATGACCATAGCTCTCACTTATGACAATGATCTCCTGTGCAGACTGTCTGGACTGAAGAATATGTATATATATTTAGCTGTAGCTGGGGAAAGAAATGATGAAATGGGTCACGGGACAAAAGCAACTTGGTAAATTGTTAACAATGGAAAATATGATTGTAATGTTAATAAAATGCTAATGACATGTTAATAAAATATGGACTGGGGATAAGGAATGAAAAAGGAGGTCACCTGATAGAATTTTGTGCAAAGCACAATTTAATTACCACCAACACTTGGTTTAATCATCATGAAAGAAGTTTATAAACACGAAAGAGACAGGAGATACTGTGAGGTTCCAGATTGACTTTATAATGGTAGGGCAAAGGTTTAGAAACCAGGTTTTAAACTTTAAGACATATCCAGGAGCATATATAGACTCTGACCATAACTTATTGATTATGTACTGTAGATTAAAACATAAGAGACTGCAAAAAGGTAGAAAATTAAGGAGATGGAATCTGGACAAATTGAAGGAACCAGAGATGGGAGAGAGGTAGCATTAGGCAAGGATTGTCTGAAATGGGGAAAGTAATACAATAGAAAAATAATGAGTAGCTCTGATAGAGCAGTGAAGGCCACAGAGGATCATATAGGTGGAAGGACAAGGGCTAATAGAAAATAACACAGGAGATATTGAACATAACTGATGAAAGGAGAAACTATAAAAATGCATCAAGTGAAGCAGGCAAAAGGGAATACAGACGTCTGAAAAATGAGGTTGACAGGAATTGCAGACTGGCTAAGCAGATGGCTTTGAGGAGAAATGCAAGACCATAGAAGAATGTATAACTAGGGGAAAGATAGATACTGCCTACAGGAAAATAAAAGAGACATTTGGAGGCAAGGAAAACAGCAGTATAAATATCAAGAACTCATATGGAAAACTAGTACTAAGCAAAGAAGGGAAAGCTAAAGATGGAAGGAATATATAGAAGGCCTATACAAAGGAAATAAACTTGAAGGCAGTATTCTAGAAGTGGAAGACAAAGTAGGGGAGGATGAGATATTATACTGCAAGAAGAATTTGACAGAACACTAAAAGATTTGAGTAGAAACAAGGCTGCTGGAGTAGATGATGTCCCGTCTGAACTGCTATTATCATTAGGAGAACCACTCATGAACAAATTGTTTATTCAAGATGTATAAAAAAACTGGTGGAATCCTACCTTTGGAAAGATCAATTTGGATATAGGAGAAATGAAGGAACACTCAAAGCAATACTCACATTACGACTTATCTTAGAAGAGAGATTAAGAAAAGGAAAACCTACCTTTTTAGCACTTGTGAAAGCTTTTGACAATGTTGACTGAAAATACACTTTTTCAGATTCTGAAGGTAGCAGGGGTAAAATATAGGAAGTGAAGAGATATATTTAACTTGTACAAAAACCAGACAGCAATTACTGTATTAGAGTCCAAGGGCAAGAAAGGGTCGCAGTGATTGGGAAGGTAGTAAGACAAGGTTGTAGCCTTTCCACAATGGTGTTCAATCTGTACATTGAGCAAGCTGTGAAGAAATGCTAGGAGAAATTTGAAGAGGAAATTAAAGTCCAGAGAGAGGGAATAAAAACCTTGCAGATGACAAAGTAATTCTGTCAGAGACAGCAAAAGACCTGGAAGAGTAATTAAATGGAATGGACAGTGTCTTGAAAGGAAGGTATAAGATAAACTTTAACAAAAGTAAAACAAAGGTAATGGTATGTAGTGTTAGAAAATCAGGCAATGCTGACAGATTTAGATTAGGTAATGAGACAATAAAAGTAGTAGATGAGTTTTGTTATTTAAGTAGCAAAATAACTTCTGATTGCTGAAGTAAGGAAGACATAAACTGCAGAATGGCTATGAGAAGAAAAGTGTTTTTGCAGAAGCAAAATTTTTTGACATCCAGTATTAGTTTAAGTATTAGGAAGTCCTTTCTGAAAACATTTGTCTGGAGTGTAGCATTGTATGGGAGTGAAATGTGGATGATAAGGAGTTCAGACATAAAGATGCTACAAGCTTTCAAAATTTGGTGCTACAGATGAAAGATGAAGATTAGATGGGTAGATCATGTAACTAATTAGGAGGTGCTCAACAGAACTGGGGAGAAAAGGAGTTTGTGGCATATAAGTTGGTGGGACACATTCTGAGACATCAAGGAATCATCCACTTAGCATTAGAAGGAAGTGTGTGGGGTAAAAATCATAGTGGGAGACTGAGAGATGAATACAGTAGGCAAAATCAAAAGGACATACATGGCCGTACATATTCGCAGATGAAGAGGCTTGCGCAGAATAGGGTACGGTGGAGAGCTGCATCAAACCAGTCTGCAGACTGAAGACCCGAACAACAACATGTTAATAATGGAGGATAGATAACAGCTCATTGTAAAGAGGCTCATTGAGATGCTGACAGGCATGAAAATAGATAATCACATTCACTCAATTTAAATTTCCAGCCTTGGCCTTGCATCAGAAAAAGAAACTAATACATTCACGCAATTACTCAGTCAAATATACACACACAACAACCACATGTGGCCATCCCAGCACCATAAGTATCTTGACTGTAAGTGAGTTGGGTTGGATTGGGGGGGAGGGCGGCTTTAGGTGGGATGGAAAGTTTTGCATTGCATGATGGAGTGTAAAGGCTGTGATAGGCTGAATATGAAATGCAGCAACGAATACAGTGAAGGAAAGGGGCAGAAAAGGATAAAAGGTAGGTGTAGAGGAGTGTGTGCATTTGAAATGTCAAAAATAATGAGGAAAAAATAAAAATTGGAACAAAAAGGGAAAAGGTTAGAATAAATAAATAAATAAAAAGTAATTAATTAAAGGGATATTGTAAGTGGTGACACACAGTTGCAAAGAAGACATAAGATACAGAATAATGAGTGGGGAAGGAAGAGGAGAGGAAAGATGTTAGGCATAGGGTGTATGGATGGGAAGTTACCTTAGGCTGAAGCCAGGATGGTTGCAGGACCGCAGAATGTATTGAAGGAATTACTCTCCTCTGCACAGTCCAGAAGAACTGCTGGTGGAGGGGGGGATCCAGATGGCTCAAGTAGAGAAGCAGCCATTGAAATCCAGAATGTTGTGTTTAGCTGCAAGCTGTGCCACAGGGTGGGTCATCTTGTTTTTTGCCACAGTTTAGCAGTGGCCATTCATCCTGATGGATGTGCCATGATTACAGAAGAGTTGGTATATCACATGGCTGCTTTCAAAGGTGGTCATACCTCTGATGAGCAAGGATAAGCATATGACAGAACTGGAGTAGGAAGTGCTGGGTATGTGGATTGGGCAAGTTTTGCATCACACTCTTCCACAGGGATATGATCCATATGGTAAGGGGTTGGGGTTGGGAGTGGCATAGGGATGGGCTAGGATGTTGTGGAGATTAGATGGGTGACGGAACACTACTTTAGTAGGGGTCGGAAGGATCTTGGGTTAGATGTCACTTATTTCAGTGGCTAGATGACAGATAATCAAAGCTTTGATGAAGGATGTGATTTAGTTGTTCCAGTCCGGGGTGGTATTGGGTGCCAAGAAGGACACTCCTTTGTGACTGATTACTGGGAAAGGATGGAGGATTGGTGGTGTGTGAGGATATGGCACAGGAAATCTGTTTCTGGACTATGTCTGGAGGGTAATGTCTGTCTGTGAAGGCCGTTGTGAGGACTTCGGCATAAAGGGTCATGGACTTCTCATCACTGCAAATTTGCTGTCCATGGGTGGCAAAGCTGTATTGGAAGGATTTTTTTATGTGGAATGAATGTCAGCTATCAAAGTGAAGGTACTGTTGGTCATTAATAGGATTAATGGGGATGGAGTCATCAATGAGATGGAAATTAACATCCAGGAAGGTGAATTGTTAGGTTGAAAAGGACCAAGTGAAACTGATTGGAAGGGGGGCGGGGGAGGAGTTGAGATTCTGGATGAATCCAATCAGGAAAATATCATCAATGAACCTGAACGAGACTTTGGGTTTTGGGAGACTAGGGATGTTTTCTCTAGATCGCCCATAAATAGGTTGGCGTAGGAGGTTGCCATACCACGCTAAAATATTATGGCCCTTCCAAGAACCTCTCCCCCGAATCCATCTCCCTCCTCTCTCCAACAACGCCCAGCATACCTTCATTTTAGATGCTCCCAAAAATCCATAAACCTAACATGCCTGGATGCCCAGTTGTGGCTGGTTCTGTGCACCCACAGCTAGAATTTCAGTCCTTGTTGACCAGCACCTCCAACCAATTGTTCGAAACCTAGACTCCCACTTCCAAGTCACCAACCACTTCCTTCACAGACTCTCCACGTCCCTCCCCTTTACCTCCTGGATCCTTACTTGTCACTGTTGATGTCACTTCATTGTACACTAATATCCCACATGCCCATGGTCTTGCTGCTCTCAAACACTACCTTTCTCAATGTCCTTCAGAATCCAAGCCCAATACCTCATACCTTATAACCGTTACCAATTACATACTAACAAAAAATTACTTTTCCTTTGAAGGAAAAATATACAATCAATTCCACGGCACAAGCATAGGCACCCATATGGCACTCTCCTATGCCAACCCATTGTGGGCCATCTAGAGGAAATATTCCTAGCCTCCCAAAACTCAAACCCCTGGTCTGGTTCAGGTTCATTGATGATATTTTCCTGATTTGGACAAAGAGCCAGGACACACTATCCTTCGTTTCTTCACAACCTCAACTTGTTCTCCCCCCACCACATTCACTTGGTCCTTCTAATCCCAGCATGGCACCTTCCTGAGTGTTAACCTCCACTTCACTGATGGCTCCATCCATACCTCCGTCCACATTAAACCTCTAATCACCAACTGCACTTTGATAGCTACCATCCATTACACATCAAAAAATCCTTCCCACACCCTAGCTACCTATGGTCGGTGAATTATGTCAAAGGCCTCACAAGGGCCTTCACAGACAGGCATTACCCTCCTCACCTTGTCCGCAAACATATTTCCTGTGCCACATCCTCACAGACCACCAATCCTCCAACCTTCCCCAGTAACCAGTCACAAAGGAGTGTCCTTCTTGTCAGCCAATACCACCCTGGACTGGAACAACTAAATCACATCCTTCATCAAGGCTTTGATTATCTGTCATCATACCCTGAAATGAGACATATCCTACCCAAGATCCTTCTGACCCCTAATAAAGTGGTGTTCTGTTGCCCACCTAACCTCCACAACATCCTAGCCCATTCCCATGCCACTCCCAGCCCCAACCCCTTACCACATGGATCATATCCCTGTGGAAGAGCTCAATGCAAAACCTGCCCAATCCACCCACCCAGCGCTTCCTATTCCAATCCTGTCCTAGGCTCATCCTTCCCCATCAGAGGTAGGGATACCTGTGAAAGCAGCCATGTGATACACCAACTCTGCTGCAATCATTGCACAGTGTTTTTTATCGGTATGATGACAAACTAGCTGTCTGTCAGAATGAATGGCCACCGCCAAACTGCAGCAAAAAGCGAGATAAGGGATAGATTGGTGGGACATATTCTGAGACATCAGGGAATTAGAGGGAAGTGTGTGGGGTAAAAATCATAGAGGGAGACTGAGGGACAAATACAGTAAGCAGATTCAAAAGGATGTAGGTTGCCAAACTTATTCTCAAATGAAGAGACTTGCACAGGACAGGGTAGCATGGAGAGCTGCATCAAACCAGTCTGCAGACTGGAGACCACAATAACAACAACAGTTCCAAAAAATGCTGCTAGAAGCCACCATAAGTGGCTTTCGTGATTGGTACAATCTGGATTTCACCTTTTGTTGGAGTGTTTGCGGTCTGCTTTTGAACTTTTGTGCATGTAGTGCTACATCGTATCTGATCATGAAGAAGCATGGTTTTTTTTTACACTGTGAAGTTTAAGAGAAAAGTAATTTTTTTGCAGAGACGACATTTAATCACACTGATGCACGTATTATGCAGGTGAAAACTCACGAAATTGCCTGAGAACATAAGATAAAGGAATCCACAATTTTTGCATGTATCAGTAGCTCCAAAATATTTTAACCGTTTCACTGCTCCATACATAAATATACGCTAATCATTTCAGTGCAACTCTGGATATATTGAGAAATTATTTTTGACAAGCGACATTGTAGATCAAGCTGCATTGTAAATAATTCTATTCCTGATCTATGGCTAATAGGTTAAAGGAAACTTTCCTGGTGGGATAAACAAATATAAAAAATTGAAAAGGGATGACTTACCTAAAGGACCGGCTCGTCGGTAGACACAAATAAAACCACACACAAACACACATACAAGCTTTCGCAACCGTTGGTCACTTCTTCAGGATAAGAGGAAAAAAGGGGAGGAGAAAGGAAAGGATATAGGTTTTAAGGAAGTGGAAAAGGAGTCATTCCAATCCCAGGAGTGGAAGGACTTACCTTAGGGGAAAAAAGGAAGGTAAACAAATACACACACACTCACACATATCCAAACGCAAACACACCTAGACAGACATTTGTAAAAAGCAAAGAAGTTGGACAGAGATACCACTTGAGGCAGAGGCTCTGTCCACAGAATTGAGGCGAAGATGCTAAAGATGTTGGGCGGTAATTTGAATTTAGCGGTGGTTGAGACCAGGTGGGCAATGGGAAGAGAGAATAAGCTGATGGGCAAGTTCCCATCTCCGGAGTTCTGAAAGGTTGGTGTTGGTGGGAAGTATCCAGATAACCTGGACGTTGTAACACTGCGCCAAGATGTGCTGGCCGTGCACCAAGGCATGTTTAGCCACAGGGTGATCCTCATTACCAACAAACACTGTCTGCCTGTGATTGTTCATGCAAATGGACAGTTTGTTGCTTGTCATTCCCACATAGAACGCTTCACAGTGCAGGCATGTCAGTTGGTAAATCACATGTCTGCTATCGCAAGTGGCTCTGCCCTTGATCGTGTACGCCTTCCGGGTTACTGGACTGGAGAAGCGGTGGTGGAAGGGTGCATAGGGCAGGTTTTACAACGGGGGTGGTTGCCGGAGGGTAGGGAAGGTGGTTTGGGGATTTCATAGGGATGAACTAGGAGGTTACGAAGGTTAGGTGGGCGGCGGAAAGACACTCTTTATGGAGTGGGAAGGATGTCATTAAGGATGGATCTCATTTCGGGGCAGGATTTAAGGAAGTCGTATCCCTGCTGGAGAGCCACATTCAGAGTCCGCTCCAGTCTCGGGAAGTATCTGGTGACAAAAGGGGCACTTCTGGGGTTCTTCTGTTGAAGGTTCTGGATTTGGGGGGATGAGGAAGTGGCTCTGGTAATTTGCTTCTGAACCAGATCAAGAGGATAGCTGCGGGATGTGGAAGCTGTTATTAGGTTATTGGTGTACTGGTTCAGGGAATCGGGACTGGAGCAGACTCTTTTGCCACGAAGACTTAAGCTGTAGGGAAGGGTACATTTGATGTGGAATGGATGGCAGGTGTCATAATGGAGGTACTGTTGTTTGTTGGTTGGTTTGATGTGGACGGTTGTGTGAAGTTGGCCGTTGGACAGATGGAGGTCGACACCGAGGAACGTGGTAGGGGATTTGGAATAGGACCAGGTGAATTTGATGGGACCAAAGGAGTTGAGGTTGGAGAGGAAATTCTGGAGTTCTTCTTCACTGTTAGTCCAGATCATGAAGATGTCATCAATGAATCTGTACCAAACTTTGGGTTGACAGTCTTGGGTATCCAGAAAGGCTTCCTCTAAGCATCCCATAAATTAAGTTTGCGTACGAGGGGGCCATCCTGGTTCCCATGGCTGTTCCCTTTAGTTGTTGGTATGTCTGGCCCTCAAAGGTGAAGAAGTTGTGGGTTAGGATGAAGCTGGCTAGGGTATTAAGGAAAGAGGTTTTAGGTAGGGAAGTGGGTGGTCAGCATGAAAGGAAATACTCCATCACAGTGAGGCCCTGGGCATGGGGGATACTTGTGTATAAGGAAGTGGCATCAATGGTTACAAGGATGGTTTCAGGAGGTAACAGACTGGGTAAGGATTTCAGGCGATCAAGGAAGTTTGTTTTTTTACAAATGTCTGTCTAGGTGTGTTTGCGTTTGGATATGTGTGAGTGTGTGTGTATTTGTTTACCTTCCTTTTTTCCCCCAAGGTAAGTCCTTCCTCTCCTGGGATTGGAACGACTCCTTTTCCACTTCCTTAAAACCCATATCCTTCCCTTTCTCCTCTCCTTTCTTCCTCTTTTCCTGACGAAGCGACCAACGGTTGTGAAAGCTTGTATGTGTGTTTATGTGTGATTTTATATGTGTCTGTCGACGAGCCTGTCCTTTGAGTATATAATTTTTTTTTTTTTTTTTTTTTTTTTTTTTTTTTTTTTTTTTTTTTTTTTTTTTTTTTTTTTTTTTTGTACCCGTCATATAAGACGACCTTCAATTTTGGAGCCTTTTTTTTTATGATTTAGCCATCATCTTATCTGCAGAAATATACAGTAAACAACGTTTGTTACAACATAACAAAACAGAAATGAAATTATTTATGGAAGCTGAATGGGAGTTGGGTCCCATTAACAACACCATCTAAAGTATTAATACCTCATTCGTAGGAAGAACTGCACACAGTGATGACATAACAAAGAGTATGCATGGTGGTGGCAGGTGAAGCCTGCGTGCCTGAAGATCATAGAGGAAAGAGATGATTGTTTATGAATTTTTAGTGTAAACAGTAACTATCGCAACCACACAGACCCACCCCCCACCCCTGGAGTAATCCTGTTGAGGCGTGGAGAGGGGGCAGGAGGGGGGGCTATGGTGACAGCCTTGTCATAGCCGGAAAGTCAAGTCACGTGCAGCTCCATGGCATTGTCCTTGTAGACACATGGAGGCTGATGGTGTGGAGGCAGAGCGCTGCCGATGTTCTCTATGACCATGCAGGTCACCAGGCCGTTCAGAATGGGAGACGACGAGATGGCTTGGTGGCAACTGGGGCACGAATAAGGAGATTGCTGGTGGGGAGCACAAACACTCGAATTTCCAATAAGAGCGCGTCATTAGGTAGGTCGATGTATTGTAAAAGCTGCCAGTTCACATCTGTGGGTGGGGAGGTAGGGTCGCAGTATGGCAATGTAGAGGAACAGTGACAGAGAACTGACGAACCAGGATGGGAGGGGGGAAGTGGATTCAAAACCTAGAAGCAGGGAAGAAATCCAGGAGAAAGGGGAAGGGGAGGGGAGTGCTGGGCAAAACCACTGGAAGGGTAAGCCGATGAAGGTGGAAAAGGAAGTGAGGGAGTTGATGTGTCTGAGGGTGAGGGGTTAAGTGACTTGGGAGATATGGCCAGGGATGGAGGCGAGATGTCTGGTGCTGTGTCAGTGGAGGATTGGGAAGATGTGATAACAGGCTGTCAGATGAAATGGGACAATACTGCTTCAGTCACGCCCAGTGTGTGTTGCTCAACATCAGCAGGTTTAATTCATTTGATAGAGGTAGTTACAGGAGAGTTGTGGATGGATAGGATGAAGGTGTTAAGATTGTGCTTCGGGACCTGGGGGTTGTAGAGGGGAGGGGGGCTAACCTCATAAGAAGAAGAACTGACAAGTGTCCAGTTCATGAAGAACTCAACAGGATGGTGGGGAATGGCTGGAAAGAGGGGAGGGATTAATTTTGGAGCAGTAGAGTTTTACCCATTCAAGAAATGAGGGGAGTTGGGAAGGAAAGGGAGAGGGGGGAGGTGGAACAAATTCGCCTGGAAAGACCAGGGGCTGACCACAAATTCAGCAATAGTTCCTTGCAAGTCTTGTTTATATGTCGACCTCAAACTGAGCAGGACCAGGGGGAGCGCCGCAGTCCTCAAAGGGCTGTGCTAGTGAAATGGAGCTTTCAGGGTCCTATGCTGACACTCCATGAGCCCGTTGCTCTGAGGGTGATATGTAGTAGAATGCATTGGTCTGATTCTGCATAGGTTACAAAGGACATTAAACAGGCATGACTGAAACTGCCTGCCCTGTTTGGTTGTGATAATCGCAGAGGCGGGAATTCATGTATGGAGAAAGGTGCAGGCGACAGTCACCACTGTGATGTTAGTCAGTGGAGTAGCCTCAACTCAACAAGTAGTTCGACTGATTGCAGACAAAACATAGAAAAAGCCCTTGACAGGAGGGAGTGGACCAACTAGGTCAATATGCACATGTTGGAACCTGTTGGAGGGTACAGGAAAGCTGCTCAGTGAGAAGTGTGAGTGGTAACATTGATTTTTTGACAGGGGATGTACGAACAGACCCACGCCTGACAATCACATTTCATATTGTGCCAGACTAAGCTCTGTGACACCAATCTGGTGGATACTTTGATACCAGGGTGGGCTAGGTTGTATAGCTTATTGAAGATCTCACGCTGCAGGCAGTGAGGGATCAGAGGTCTGAGCTTGTCCATGGATTCATCGAAGCAGATCTCACCGACGACACCCAGGAAGATGATGCAGACTGGCTTTAGTGATGTAGAAGAGTCAGAAATAAGGTTCATTGTCTGTTTATCAGATTCTTGAAGGGTAGTCAGGTTCGACAAGTCAAGAACAGATGCAGTGTCAATGCGAGACAGAACGTCAGCCACAAAATTGTCAATGCCTCTGGTGTATTTAATGTCAGTGGTAAACTGAGAAATGTAATCAAAGTATCGAAACCAGCAAGGAGGAGGGTTAGAAGGTGGATTAGCAATTGTGGCAGTGAGAGGTTTGTGATCACAGAGCACATACAAGGGGCAACCATAAAGAGCAGCTTTGAAATGTTTAATCGCTTCATAAATGGCCAAAAGTTCCCTGTCGAAAGCCAAGTATTTTTTGGGTGTTACTGAGTTTCTTTGAGAAGAACTGCAGCAGAGAAGTGAAATTGTTGGTTGAGTGACTAAGGACACCACCAATGACAGTGTCACTGTCATCAGTGGTGATAAAGAGTTCACCGTCAGAGTGAGGGTGAGCAATGGTCACAGCTTTTGCTAACAAGTCCTTGAGATCTGATAAGGCAAAGGTTTGTCCTCTGTCCAAGGGATGGGACGGGAGCCTAAAGTGTGTTTGCCTGCCAAGGTGACAATGAGTGGGGCCTGAAATTCAGCTGTGCCAGGCAGATGTTGGTGCCGAGGAAACCTCTAAGTTCCTTGAAAGTGGAAGAATGAGGGAGATTTTGAATGTGGTCAACCTTCTCAGGAGGAGGGGCGATACCTTTAGCTGACACAGTGAAGCCTAGGAAGGAGACTGATGATTGGTACAACTGTTTTTTAGCATCATTAAATTCAATGTCAGTGGCAGCTAGTGCCTCAAGTAGAATTTGCACATGTTCCTTGCTGTCCTCAACTGTTTCACTAAAAACTAAAATATCGTCCAAATAGGCAAAGCAAAACTTCAATGGAAACAAAACCTCATTGATGAACCACTGCCAAGTCTCTGTAGCATTCTTTAAACTAAAAGGCATCAAGTGATACTGAAACAGTCCGATGGGAGTCGTGAGTGCAGTTTTTTCAACAGAACCATTGAAATCTGATGATACACACATTTGCAATCCACAACTGAGACAACTTTGGCACCAGCAAGGGATTGAGTAAAGTTCGCAATGTTCAGTATCAGATAGTTGTCCATGATGGTGCAAGCATTGAGCCTCCAATAATCTCCACACATGTGCCAGGAGCTGTACGATTTGGGCACTAAGTGAATAGGTGATGACCAACTGCTGGAGGAGGGCTCAATGACACCTGTTTTTAAGAGCTCAGAAATCTGCTCCTTAACCACAGTGAGTTTCTCAGGGCAAAGCCAATGGGGTTTGATCAAGATTGGAGTGTTGTCTGTCAAGCGAAGTATATCTTCAGTTCCATTAGTGATGACTGAGACAGATGAGGGTGCATAATTCACAGTTTGTTCGCATGTGTATGCTGTGTTTGTCTTGGTACCATGTGATAGAGCAAGGTCACACAAGGCAGTGGGGGGCATGTCCTTTGGCATGCACTGTGGCAAGGAGTGTTTGTTTTGGTAGCACACGATGGAGCAAGGTCACATGAGACAGAGAAAGGGGGGGGGGGGGGCGTGGCTACCGGCGTGCGCCGAGGCAAGGCAGTGGAGTAAGGCTCAGGTCCATCCGCAGTGATCGAGTGCAGCCAAGTGGGGCAAGAAGTTACAACATTGGCTGCCACAGGCACGAGAGAACAAGATGGTGGTGCGCAAGAAGTAGCAGAGCTGTCAACCCGAGTATGTGTGGGTGACAAGACTGCACACGGATAAGATGGTAGGCCGAGAGTGATAGGCCGAAGCAAGAAAGTAACATGGTGTCTCAGCTTCTTGCAAGGTGATTTAATCAAAATACCTGGTGGAGATCCGGGAGAAAGAGACTGAGGTTCTGCACCGTAATCATGAGGGCAAGTTGGAGGTGGAAAAGTTAATGTTCCAGAAACAGTTTTTGCAAATAACACCAACTCGCAAGGTGAGGTGGGAGGGGGAAAACAGTACATGTGGTAGCCACATAAGTGCGATGAGGCACTGAGACAGCATCCAAATGAGGCGTTGGCATGGCATCTGGGTACTGTTTACAAATGTCCACTTAGATGCTTCCCGAAAGTGTCAGATACAGTCAAGACCTTGCATATGGGTGTCACTAGCAACACACGCAGGAGAAACACTGCTACTAACCTTAGTTTTGTATCTGTGGAGGCAGGGCATAGAGTTTTTATGTCCCCTTGCACAGCCGCAAGCTGAGGTGACAAGTAAGATCCTCTCTTTCACGCTGAAGGCGCAGAACTTGTTCAAATTCATCAAATCACTTTGAAATGACATTAGATAACACATCCACAGTATGTAAATACACACAAAGGCACTTGATATAAGTGTCCTTATGAACAGGAGTATGCTTAATGGAGCACTTGGAAAATATAACCATCGAAGCAGGCAGGATAGAGATTTCTGCACCAGTGTCTACCAGGAAATGGGCAATGGAGACCGTGTCTTGCAGATAAAGCTGGCCACTAGTGAGTGGTGTCCCACAGACAGAGTGGGGAACCGGGTGGTGCCTGTTATCAGAGCAGGAGGAGGCGCCTGCACCCATCGTTTGGGTGATGACAGGGTACATGACATTTCTTCGCAGCGTCACCAAAGCAGCTGTGATAGTAGCAGTAAGGGTAGAGTGGTTGTAGCTATTGTGGGAAGCAGACCAGCAGAGGTGGACCATTGTCAGTTTTACCAGATGATGTGACCATGGTGTGTGACGCTGGCAAGGTGGCTACGGCAGCTAGCTCAGAAGCCGGCGAGGGATACTGGGTGGCCTAACCAAGTCGTCAGAAACACGTGACTGACCTCGGGTGAAAGTTGAAGGGCGAAACACCAACTGAGCAGCATGAGTGAGACAGGACTCATGAAGATGAGCCTCATTCGCATGGTCGGTGATGTGGATTCGTTTGCTTGTTGATTGCGACATGTTGTATGTCAAGGCAGTCTGCTCTGGCAGAAGAAGTTTGCTCGACCAGACAGCCATGAGGTCAGCATCGGGAATGTCATTCTCATTGACAAGAAGATGCAGGTGGTGCCATGGCTGTCATGGCTTCTTCACTCACAGATGCTCCTCGTGACTGATGTGGCAGATCATCTCAGCAAGTGTGCGAGAGAGCCACGCCGCAATTGTACTTTTTGCAATAGTGTATCGATTGGCAGATGGAGGCACCATGACCAAGCTGCAGATCTGGTCAATATACTCATGCAGATGGTTTATGAGGCAGAGATACCTAGTGGAGTCATCAAGAGTACAGTGGTTGAAGATTTGTTCAACGAGTGTGAGCCAAGTCAAGGGTGCCTCGAACGAGAAAGGCGAAAGTTTTGGTAGGCATCCCAGCAACAGAGATGGCAGTGAGTCCAGAGCCTGTGGCGATTTGTTGTAATGCACCAATTGCTGTGAGAAAGCACACCACTTGATGGGTCAACCAGCAAAACAACTCAGTCGTCCAGCGCAGTCGACACACAGATGTTTGTCAAAAGAGTGAGTGTTTGTACAAGTCGTACTGGATACAGACATTGCAATGTGCGTGCCATGTGTCCACACAAAAACAGCTGCTGTGAGTCCGGTGTGGAAGATGCGTCACCTGACATGACACATGGCTGGACATTGGAAGCACTAACACAAAAGTTTACATTAACACAATTATAATCATTCAGATAAAAGTTCTGACTGTTCAAAAAGCCACTGTTGGCACTTGAAACAAGTGGTGGCATGACACTTTGTGCAAAGTTATTGTTTGTAAAGGACAAGGTGCGTGCAGGAAAAAGTGCTCTGGAAGCATGCGAAAACTGACTTGAAGGATGAGTTCATAGAAGAGCAATAGGTAGCACTAGAAGGAAACACAGGTTGGACCACAGGGTTCACGAAATTTTGCACAGAAGCAGATTGTGTAGGGTGCTTCATGAGCATAAGGCCTACAGAGGAATACATGTTCGCAACAGGTAGGCCGCAATTTTAAATTTTACAAATTGAAATTGTTCAAATTAATAGCAGGTATCTGGTGTGAGCACTGTACAATGTTCTGAACACCAGAAAATCCAAAGTTTGCATTCATCCCAGTGACAATGTTTGGTGTGATGAAGCCAGAGTCTGTTGAGTGTTACACAATGCTGTTAAAGTTCGGAGATGAGAACAAATTATGGAGATGAATTGGATTAATGTAGCACTCAAAACGCTTGCTGGAGCAGGACGTTGTAGGCCAAAGGAGAATCTGAGTGGTGGTTGAACAGGCAACAACATCGTGGTGCATGGCCAACGATCATTGGGATGTTGTGCAATAGAGAAACCTAAGCCCGTTGGAGTAGGCACGAAGAAACATGGAACATCAGACAGAACTGCACTACGAATAATTCTTAGGGGTCACCAGTATGGAAGTTGGAGGGGAATAGGGTCCAAATAACACCACCATCTAAAGTAGCACTACTTTATTCATAGAAAGACCCACACACAGGGACAAAGTAACAAAGACTAACTGAAGTGTGGTGGAAGCAAGTGAAGCCTGTGCGCCCAAATATCATAAAGGAAAGAGACGATTGTTTATGCATTTTTGGTGTTGATAGTAGCTATCACAGCCACGTATTTATAATTATTTTTTTGTATAATTTACCTGTAAAACTGAGCTGCAGGTTGTTCGGTGCAACCATCAAATATTCTTGTTACACTACATTCCCCACACAGAAGCTCAGTTTAGCAGGATTTTAAAATTTATACTGTTTTTTATTCTATAAGTCCCATAATATCCATCATTCATTTTATTCATAGTATTCATTAATTGAAATCTATCAATATACGATTGCACAGTATAATTTACTGTTTTACATTATCATTTCTCTCTTTGTTATAATACGATATTTCCTTACATAAAAGATCAATTTCCAGACAAGATCTGGCTGCCATTCTGACTCCAAGTGAATATCTGCAACAACAAGCAAACAGCAGTAAGAATTCTAATATAAAAATACGACCTTAATTAACCAGACAATCACAAGTAATAATTATCACAGGGGACGGATAGCAGAACATAACCACACTCTGCTACAAGTTGAAATGTGGTAATTAGTGAGTGGAAGGGCTAGTGATGGAGATAATTATTACTTGTGATTATTAAAACTTGATTTAAACAGAAAAAAAACATTGACAAATCAATAAAAAAATTATTGAAAGTGGCAGTAAAGAAAACTTTCAGGTAACAATTATTTGACCACTGTGATAGTTTTATACAACATCAACATAAAATTTAAAAAGAAAAGGTAGAGATTGTCTGACCTACAAAAGGTTATTAATATCACCAAGAAATTATTGTAGCTGATAACTGTAATTGTTCTTTGAATAACAATCAATTATTATTTTACGTGGTACCTCACTAGCCCACAGATAAACAATTATGGAAATTTGAAAATAGTAGTTAGAATAAGTCACAGGTAACAATTAATTTCAAGGTGGAAGGTTACAATTAAGTAGGTAGTATTTCAGATGACAACAAGGTGGTGATTGATTTTACACAGAAACTAGCATCTGCAGTTACAACAAAATTTCATCAAGTGCAAGGTTATTAAAAACTAGATGACAGTTCAAGATTGATCTGATACAGAAAACTAGCAGCTGTAAGTACAACAAAATTTCACCAAGGGCAAGATCATAAGCAAATAGTTTACCCTAACACTGAAACTAGCAGCCGCAATCACCCAATCAGTTACATGAACTTTGAACACATCAAAAATAGGATAACATAAGCAAGTGAATTTCGACACAATAACCAGTCAAAAAATACAGAACATAACTTAATCAGTAATGCAGAAAGAAAACAGATTAACAGCAACAAAGTTTGGTGGTTAATAAAATAAAGCAGAACTTTGGTTAAATGACATGAAGCAGGAATGCTGCCAATGGTCAGTAAACTTAACAATGGCTAGTGACCACAGCTACAAATGGAAGAGCGATGGAAGGATAAGGTAATTGGTAACTAAAAATGTAAACTGCACAAATACCTCCACAGGGCAGCAGTATCTCCAAGTGGAAGAAATAGTCCCTACCAAATAGAATACCTGTTCCCTGGACAAGGAAAGAAATGGCCACATGGCAAATAAAAGCACCAGACACACTTAGCAATCAATAAATTAATGAAACTTCGTGGCAGATTAAAATTGTGTGCCGGAACCGGGACTCGAACCTGGGACCTTTGTCTTTCGAGGGCAGAGTGAAAGTTTCATTCTGCCAGGAAGTTTCATATCAGCGCACACTCCGCTGCAGAGTGAAAGTTTCATTCTGGAAACATCCCTTAGGCTGTGACTAAGCCATGTCTCTACCATATCCTTTCTTCCAGGAGTGCTAGTCTTGCATGGTTCGCAGGAGAGCTTCTGTGAGTTTGGAAAGTAGGAGGCGAGGTACTGGCAGAAGTAAAGTTGTGAGGCGGCATTGTGAGTCGTGTCGGGATAGCACAGTCGGTAGTGCACTTGCCTGCGAAAGGCAAAGGTCCCAGGTTCGAGTCCCAGTTCAGGCACACAATTTTAATCTGCCAGGAAGTTTCATATCAGTGCACACTCCACTGCAGAGTGAAAGTTTCATTATGAATAAATTAATGAATTTGAATATATCAATAATTCAAGATGACGATCAGTACTGATACGTCAGGAACGAAAATGCAAATTTGATAATCATTAACAAAGAGGAGACTCGGTCATCAGACTGAGGCAACCCCTGGGGTTCAGTTATGAGGCCTAGTCAAAGTGAATTGCACACACATAGAAAAATAAAATTGCCAGGGGAAAGATAGAGCATTAGGCAGAAACTCAAAACAGAACACTAGACACAAACAACAGAATCATATCATCAACCAGAGCTACAGAAAACAGTATCTGCACTCTACACTAGGATGACTGGAAATACACACAGCAAAAGGGTGGCAAAATACTCATCTTAAAAGTCACCAAAGCGATAACTCATCCCACTCCAATGCCATGACTCAAAATTAGAAAACTCGGTCTTCTGGTGATTGATATACACTAATAGTATGTCATCACAATGTACTTAATGGGAGAAGATGGATAAACAGAGCATATGCAGAGTAATTCCAGAGTGGGTGCACCATGACCAGCCAGTAGCTGAGTAGTTTTCACAGCTGGCTCCCAATGATAACTTGCATCAGCCAGCGTCGAGTTGGTTGTCAATATGGGCACCCGGAACTATGTGCCCTTTCTGATGTGACTTCATTGGACATCAAAGCCACAGTGTCTTATCATGGCTGCAGACCCACTTGTCATTTCCATAGTCAGCACCGAACTCGTTATGCCTTGCACATGGCCACCAGATATACTCACCGATCGCGGCAACTAGTGCCATCAACAAGACAAATGAAAACTAGCTATGCCACCCATGGTAAAGTAACGAAGAGATATCGATAAGTGAGTTGGAACAAGGTAACTGGTGCAAATACAAGTAAATGAAGCTAGCACAGCTCAGGCTGCACAGAAAGTGTTGCCAGTTCTTTCGCAAAGCTGGTCATAGGTGATGCTCCAAAAATGAATAGTAATACTGTGCATTGATGGTCTGCTGTGGAGGAACATAATGCATTAGGATAACACCGTCACAGTCGTACACAACAATCACCATAACTAGGGCTCTGACACACTTTTGATATTCGTGACAACCCATAATGATGCCATTCATTGGATTGGCATTTCAGTTTCTGGCTTTTACTATGTGGTCCATGTCTCAGCCAGTGAATAGCGTAAGTAAGCCTTTTCTTTGTGCTCTAAGTGCATTTGGGCAGCATCGTAATGCATCCACTTCCACATTTTCGACAATTCATGCAGAACCCATCGTGATGCAATTTTTCACATGCCCAGATTTTCCTTCAGAATGCAAAGCACAGTCATATGTGCTAATCCAGTTTCATGGACGAGTTCAAGAATCATCTGGTGATGATCATTGTCCAATAATGTGGCAACAGCATGCAGTTCTCCTTCAGAGATGCTATGATGACCTGCCTGATGCATGTCTGCCACAGTTTGTTGACCTTTGTTGAAGGCTTTTACCCAATGTGCCACTGTTCCGTATGGCAATGCTGATTTCCCGCACACCACCTGAAGACCTTGAAGACACTGTCAAGCTGTACGACCTCTGCCACATTCAATCTTGATCCAGCTCCACTGTTCATGTTCCAAAAATATAGTGATACCATTACGTTTGACCGCTCGCTCACAAGTGATTGTGTTTCCCTCGATTATGCTCAACCTGGTGACATTGGACAGGCGAGTCCATTTGCTCGGAGGTAAGGTACGTATGTCAACAACGTGTGCTACTAGCGACAATAGAAGATTACAACAATTTATGTATTGTGGGCATCTGCAACTGTAGACTTGAGTCATATCGAATGGAAACCGCTTCAATTGTATGGTATTCTTTTATTCAACCAACTAGTTTTGTGGCATTAGAGCCACGTCATTAGGGTTATCTGTATACATAGAAAAGCAAATGCATAGCATCTCTTCAGCAGTGTTGCCACTATTTAAGTTCCAAACTTCATACAATTGATATCCTAGGAACCATCACTCAGACATCAAGAGAAATTACATGTAAATGGTTGTGATAATCTTTAATTTTCACACTATGGGAAAAGTATGAGTTGTGTTTTGAATTACAAATATTTTAAAATCGATCATATCTGAAGTGGAAGAGGTCATTCTCTTCCAGATACTTCATAATGTTTTAGCTCGGAATATGTTCCATAGTTCAATTATATTGGGTAGTAGTTTTATGGATAGGAAGTTTAGAAAACATACAAGAAAACAATGAGATATGGAAGTAGGGAATGAGGAGCCTGGATTGTATAGGATGTCAAAATGCACTTAACAGGGACAGAGTAAGAGGAAGCAATAAAGGCCTTGGAAGTGATATTTCTGTTACACATTTGGTATGGATACTTATCGACAGACATAAGCAGAAGATTATTATCTACAATATTGTCCAAGAACAACTCCAAATACTATTTAAGATTTTATTTCTTCTACTCTAAATGCTGGATTGTTAAATATATTTATCAAGTATGGTTCAGCAATTCTCTTTGTGTATACACATTGCAGTGAGATGATATTCTCATTTGAATTATATCCCACCAATGATGGCTACTTAGTGTATTAATTTATATTAAACATTATGTAGCTATCTATTGGTCTGTTATCTATACCTTGGAACATACCTGTGCAGCCTTTTGAACCCCAGTTCTAATAAACTAGTAAAATGCTTTGTACTATCAAAGATAACCAGGAACTGATATTCATCAAATCATTCCTCATTTTTCTCTGTATCAAATGATATTTAAACTGCCTTACTCACTGGAGGTTTACAGTTGGACTTTCAGTGGTTTATTATTTAGTGTGTTGTTTGTCATAACCATAACATCAGTAATACTGTCACACTGAAAACAGAAGGTGGTCCAGAACTTTAAGGCTAGTCGTTAATAGAGCACAACACTTTACACTTAGGGCAGGTTGATTGCTAACACAAGTGTACACTCAGAACAGACTGCCTTTTGATTGGAGTACTCTGCTATTTATACATAGAAAGAATTTTCGAATTTACAAGTACATCAAACATTAGATACACATAGAACCTTCTAGAAATAGTAAATAAAAAGAAAGAAATTTTGTTTGCCAGTGGCAGGATTTGAACTGGGGACCACCAGCACAGCAATCTGCTTACCACAGCAGAACCAAATGACAAGTTTTTGTTTGCTGTTTTTAATGCCTGTTCCTCATATTTCCCATGTATAAATTTGCTATAACCAGACTTAAGGGGCTCCCTCTAGCTACCCCAATAATTTCAATAGGATAGAGCAGGCCATGAAACTGAACGAAATCTGGATTCCGGTGTTGAAGAAGAAATGTAACAGTCTTCCAGCATGGGACAATATCAACAAAAGGTAATGGCAGTCGTACATGGTGAATTGCGCCTATCCAAAACATTCGATGTCACACCTCTATGCACAAGCATGTGTAAATGGAATTCGGCTGCAATCATCAGTGAGCTAGGGAGTGTATCAGATGTTAAAAAGAGCCACAATCCTCTTGAGAAAGACTTCCATAGATGGGGTCAAAACATTGGGTTTTAATAACAAATTCATAAGACCACAGCATAATAGCCTGGAAAATGTTAACAATATTGACATTTCCGGCCATCAAAGTTTACATTTTACAATTCTTAAGTTCCACCTGAAATTTGTCCTAGCTATTGGGCTTGTCCTCATTGTTTTCAAACCACTGCTGGGCTGTCCCATCCAGGTAGAAATATATGTTCGCCAAATACATCACCTATGTTTTGGCGACTCGGTCAAAACTTTTCAGCCATTTGTTTGTGTCCTATCCAGTGTTTCCTAAGAACACCAATGGGTGTCTGATGTGCAGCTGGCTTTTTTGATGACATGGACCTTCAGAAGGGCGTAGTGAGTATACCCTTTGTATTCTGGTTCTTGTAGTTGAGGTAGCGGAAGCAGTTAGGAGGCGGGTCAGCTGGGGAATTTTTTATGGCAGCAGCAAGCGGTTTGCGATCAGTGAGAAGGTGAAAGGCACGACCTTCAAGTTTTGCATGGAAATGCTTAATGGCCTCATAGATGGCAAGAAGTTCCCTGTCAATGGCCAAGTACTTGCATTGTGTGTTGTTTAATTTTTTGGAAAAGAACTGTACTGGAGAGATTACACCATCGTGAGATTAGCTGAGAACCGCACCAATAGTGGTGTACCTTGCATCAGTAGTGAAAAAGACTTCTGTGTCGGGATGCACATAAGCAATCGTGATTGCTCGAGCAAGTAATTCCTTGAGTGCATTGAATGATTTCTGTCATTTTGTCCGCCCAGGGCACCATGTGGTCACCTAACATGTGTTTGCCAGCCAACGCATCTATAAGGGGGGCCTGAACCTCAGTAGCATAGGGCAGGTGCCGCCTTTAGTAGTTAATGGTGCCAAGGAACCAAACAAAGCTCTTTGTAAGTGTAGGGGCACGTGATGTTCTGCACACCAAGTTAACCTTGTCAATGGGGGGGGGGGGGGCCTCTGTTTATAGACTCTATACCCGAGGAACTGTACCGAGGGGAGATGCAGTTGGTGTTTGTCATTATTCAACTCAATTCCTGCCTCACCCAGCCTGTCAAGAATGATTTGAAAATGTCTTGTTTGTTTTCCTCAACCAAGGAGCTGAAAATTAGAATGTCGTCTAAGTACACTAAGCAAAATTTTAAGTCACTGATAAACCATTACAAGGTTTGTGTGGCGTTCTTAAGTCCGAAAGGCATGAAAACATACTGGAAAAGGCTGAGTGGAATAATGATGGCCATTTTTTCAATGTCCTCAGGGGCCATTGGAATTTGATGGTAAGCATGTTTGCAATAAACAACCAAGAAAACTTTAGATCTGGCAAGTAATTTGGAAAATTGGTGACGTTCACAATCGGGAAGCGGTCCATAATGGTCTTAGCACTGGGCTTGCAATAGTCGCTGCACATGCGCCAGGTGCCATAATGTTTCTTTACTAAGTGAATGGGTGAGGCCAAACTGCTAAAAGATCGCTCGATCACACTGGTCGATACTAGTTCAGATAATTGAGTGTTGACTGTGGCTAATATTTGGCGCCACAGATGGCGTGGTTTAGAAAACACAGGGACATTGTCAGTTGATGCACAGTTTGTGAACCATGCTGTTCGTGACGACAGCTACTTGCAAGGCAGGCGAGAGCGTGGCACTAGGTGCAGAGGGCATGGCTGGCGCGATGGCAGGTCGCACAGTGTGACAGCTGACAGAGGTAGACGTGGCTCCAGCATGCCGTGCGGGTGTGACAGAAGCCGGCGGCGGAAAAGAGGTGGTGGCAGTAGCCGCAGGCAGCACTCGTGTAGCCAGCCAACTCAAAGTAGTTGATGCTTGGGCCATGAGAGAGAATGGCAGCGCTAGCGGATTGGCAGCAGGCAGAACAGGAGCCATAGGTGATAATGTGGCTGCTGAGAGCACACGAGTTGGCGCGCGTGGTGCCAACACGGCAGCGATAGCGGTAGTGGTGGCCAAAGTTGATGAGGCTGTCGTAGAACAGTTGGGCCACCACTGCGAGCATTTGGTGCTCGCATTGTGCATTGGCCACAGGTGGCGCACAGGCGGGTGGTGTATGTGGCACTGAGGAGATGGCAGCAGCAAGCGTCAGAGTCAGAGAAACAAAAGCGCTGGGGGAAAGAGGCGACATGCACGCAACTGGGCGGGTGGCCTGCGAGGCAATGCGAGCTGGAGGGGAGACAACATTGCCAACATCACAGCGAGGGCCAGCAAGTTGGTTGGTGAAATTAAGCTCTGTAGGGCGACGTGCACATGAATGTTTGACAGAGGATTTGTGAGAATCAGAAGCAGAAATACTAACGGGCACACATTGAGACACTTCACTAGAGTTTCTTGAGACAGGGACAGTGAATACAGTGGGCTGGTTCAGGAAGGTCACTCCCGGAGCACTCAAATAAATGCACAATCATCTGTTTTGTGCAGAGTTCAAGGGAGCAACAGTTTGTGGAGCATGCAAATGAGGCAAGAGTTTGCTACTGTCTTTGCAGACATCCGCGTACAAGCGAGGAGGAGCAGTTGTAATACTCGGAGAAGGTAAAAGTCCCGCAATAGGAGGAGGTTCACTGGAAACACAAGTCAAAGGAGCACTGGGAATAACCTGTGTTTCATCCGGAGTGGGGCCGGACAGCTGCACGAGGACTTGTCTTGTAGAGTCAAGCACGGATTGATTTTCAGCCAACTGCCAAGGCAGGTCATTACATATGTGTCGTAACTGTTCCACTTGTGCATGTTCTGAATAAAACTTATCCATGACACTTTGAAGTTTGGCTGCAGTGTCTGAGCACTCACAAATTACACTGAGGCTCTCAAGGCATAATTGCTCGACTTCCACTTGTTCCGCACATAACTTGTCAATAGTACAACCAAGTTCGGTGACAGTGTCTAAACACTCACAAATTACACTAAGATTAGCACAGCTCGATAAAGCATACGCGATAAAAGTATGTGAGGGGGAGTGAAACACTGCACTGGTGCTGATGTTTCACTTCTGCCTCCCGGACTGTCTTCAAACCCTGTGCAACCAACCAACATGCTTCTTTGAGCTGTCAACACCTCGCAACTTCGCTGCTTGGGCACCACAACTCTCAAAATCAGGTTCTCACCTTTGCACGTATTCGAATGGGATTTTCTAGTGGCCAGTGTTCCCCAGTCTATTCTCGGAATTGACTCTCTCTCATTTCATGGACTGTCTCCTGATGTCAGCACTTTGAACAGTGGCCACTACATTTCAGATATGTTACGACCCGCGGCTCTACCCTTCATTCGATCCCTGTGAAATCCTACATTTCAGCAGGATAATGCACGACCGCATGTTGCAGGTACTGTACGGGCCTTTCTGGATAAGGAAAATGTTTGACTGCTGCCCTGGCCATCAATGATGTGGAGAATGTGCTGCCCAGGGCAGCAGTCGAACATTTTCCGTATCAGGAGGCAGTCCGTGAAATGAGAGAAAGTCAATTCCAAGAATAAACTCGAGAACACTGGCCACTAGAAAATACCATTCGAATTCACGCAAAGGTGAGATCTTGACTTTAAGAGTTGTGGTGCCCGAGCAGCAAAGTTGTGAGGCATTGACAGCTCGAAGAAGCATGTTGGTTGGTTGCACAGGGTTTGGAGACAGTCCGGGAGGGAGAAGTCAGACATCAGCACAGTGTCAATGAGAAGGTTTATGCAAAAGTTCAGATCAGTAACATAGAGACGAGCACCTGCAGTGGCAACAGTGCACACAGAGTGGAGAGTAGGTAGCCACCTGCAAGCTTCAAGGCAGGCGGGGGCACCTAGACCAGCCTGCCCACCTTGTTTGGGTAGCTGCAAGGCTGCAAGGGGACCTACACTTCCTTGCCGCACAGCGAAAACCGGTGTGAAAAAAGAATACGGGTAATGCGGCTATTGTTACTGTGGGAAGTGCAGAGGGGAAGAGGTTTGCCCTCATCATCAGAGCTGATGTCCTCCAGAACCAGCAGCGGTTGCAGTGACGATGTGGCAGAGAATGCCAGGTGGATCCATGATCTCCTTCAGTAAGCGGGATTGTCCCCCCATGAGAAGGGAGGTGGGCCTGGTGCGAGGCTCAGCGCAGTGGATTGCGCAGGACGAGATTCTTGAACATGAGCTTCATCTACTCGGTCCGCAATGCGTACATGCTCACTGGGGAACTCAAGTACATTGTACATTGATGATGTTTGCACAGCCAGAGGGAGTTTACTTGTCCAGATTGCCATGAGTGATTGGTCAGGCATGACCTGCTTGTTTATCAAGTGCCGAAGGTGTAACCGTAGTTCAGATGGACATTTGTCACCAAGGCTCTTCTCTTCAATTGTGTATCGAACAGTATCCTCTACAGACTGGGTGACATGCTCCAATATTGTCTTTTTAGCACTGTCATAGTGGTCCTGACTGGGGGTAGGGGGTTGGTAACCAGGTCACAAATCAAATCCATGTGGTCGTGCAACAAAGTGATTAAACAGAGGTAGTGAGCTGAGTCATCCAAACTGTAATGCTCAAATATATGCTCGAAGAGAGCAAACCAGGTGGTTGGAGAGTCGAAAGAAAATTGAGGCAGCTTTGGCAGGAAGCCTGTTGGCAGAAAAGGATGCGAGTCACGAAATGGCGGAGGTACTATGGCATTGGCACTGTTGATCGGCGAAGGTACATAAGCATCACACGGCACAGCATAGGTGCCAGGCAGCACCGGAGCAATGGTCGAAAGTCCAGCAAAGTTCGGGTGTGGAAGGCACACCAAGAGGCATGGCGCACAGTATCACATGCTGTGTAGCACACATGTTTGCAGAGTTGGCACAGTAGATGAAACAGTGAGCATTGTTGGATGCATTGTTGCATAGATTGTTCACAGGATGCACTGAGTGAGGCATGAGAACTGGTACAGAGGGATTGGGGGGAGGGATGGGGGGGGGGGAAGCTGCTGGAGATGAACTTGCACAAGGAGGTGCACTCGCAAAGTTAGCACAATGTTCAGCACAAATGTGGATACAATAACTAGGCTGGCGAAGTTCAAAAGGTACACTTTGGTGCACAGCTCTCGAGGAGGCAAAAGTTCATAGCCCACCTGGCCATTGGAGGCTGGGCACGTGACTGGCAGAGTGATACACTGGTGTACCCGGCGTGGCAGCAGGCGGTTGCACGTTTGAATTTTGCACAAAGTCCACGTTGCAGCTGGCATTGTCCAAAGCACAGAAGTGCTGAGAGCGCTCAAACAGTAGAGTGGCATAAAAAGCAGCACTCGAAAGCATCTGTCGAGTGACAAAGCCAGAATCATATCATTGAGGCACAGCATGGTTGAACTGCGGCGATGTGAAGATGTCCTGTGGTGAATGTCCGGACAAGTGCGGCAGCCTGTTATCATGCGAACTGCTGACACCTGTGAAAATGCTGGAAGCCACAGATTGCCGAGGAAGTGTGAGTCCAGGCAGTGGTTGCACAGGCACCGACATGTTGAACTTGGGCACGGGAACGTTGGTGTACCGAGCGCGAGCAAAGTACGGTGGAAGAAACACGACGAAAACTGCAGGGCAACACTGTACCGGCTGTGTAGAACTGTTTTTAGTACAGGGTCACCACTTTGGAGGTTACAAGGGGTAGTGGAGCCCAATGACCACACACTTTATGGTACAGAAGCTTTATTCGCTGTTGCCAGCACAGCGAACAACCATAGACTGAATTAAACATGGCGGATGATACAAAGAAAGCAAAAACTAAAGATTGTCATATGGATGTAATACTTGGTTCGTGA
Organism: Locusta migratoria; assembly: GCA_026315105.1. NCBI lineage: Eukaryota > Metazoa > Arthropoda > Insecta > Orthoptera > Acrididae > Locusta > Locusta migratoria. The sequence goes on from CM048744.1 coordinate 553,067,713, forward strand.
CCATAGTCAACGACCAGAGAAACAAACACTCGCATTGGTGGTTAGTGCCACCACAAGTTCAAACACAGTGTTGAGTTGCATGTTGTGCCACCAGATGATCAACTTTGTTTTTAACCATCATTTTGATGGTAATTTATTCTGTTGGACAACTGGTTTGTCACCATACTAACATAAAAAAACTACACAGCAGAATTACATGAAATGGCTGCTTTACAAGTGGCCCTGCCTCTGGTAAAATGAAATGGAGAAGAAAGGTCTCAGTGAGTGGGCTGGCTAAGTCTTGCAATTACATCTTCCACAGGAATATGAACCATGGGCAGTGGGTTGGGAGTAGAGGAGGTATGGAGATGAACAAGAATGTTGTGTAGATTATGTGGGTGATGGCATACCATTTAGGAAGGGTGGGAATTATATTGGGTACAATCACTCAGTAATCAAGCAATGACAAGAGATACTGCTCAGTTATTGAGTCCAGGATGGCACTGGATGACAAATTATGTGCTTAGTGGTTAACAGGATTAATATGGGCAGTGGTGTTGATGGAGGTACCAGAGAGGTGGAAGTCAATATTTAGGAAAGCGACATTTTGGGTTGTGGAGGACCAAGTGAAGTTGATTGGAGCAAAGGTGCAGAAGCTGTGGAGGAATAAGGATCATCAGGTAGGGAGGTTAGAAAGTTTAAAAATGGAAAAGGATAAGTTGAAGTTAGATACAGTGGGGATTAGTGAAAAGATAAACAGGTCATCTGATCAGATGAGTGCAAGGTTATAAATACATAAGCAGTTGGGGGTAATGCAGGAGTAGGTCTAATAATGACAAAAACAGGTAAGCTTCTATGAACAACACAGTCATCACATCATAGGCAAGACAGACATGAAGCCAACACCTACCACAACAGTACATGTTTGAGTGCCAGCTATCTCTATGATATTTTTTAAAAGATTTGACTGATAATTTTATATTTATTGTCACAAACAGGTTTCAGCCATAGGCCATTCTCAAGTGCTGTATTGCTCTTTTAGCTGCTTTTGTGCTGGATTTTGATTTTATTCTGATGTAATTGGGGGTGGACTTTCTTCTGTCTACTTTTCTTGTTGAATTTTATTCTTTCTATTGCTTTGGTTAATTTAATCTTCAATCGTTGATAGTGGAGCACATCTCCATATGCCCAGCTAGGCAAACAACTTATGATTTTGTATGTGTCTGGAGTCTCAGTCATATAGATTTTTTAAAAGAATTGACCACCATTTGACTGATAATTTTATATTTATTGTCACAACCAAGTTTCAGCCTTACTAACACAAACACTTCTCATCTTGAGACAAGTTGTTGTTATTCCACAGTCTTGTCTCAAGATGAGAAGTGTTTGTGTTAGTAATTATTTATACATACAAAAGTACTTCAACAATCATACTGCACCAGACTTATTTGGGCACCACTTTTTAATAAGCCAAGGCCTTTAAATATGTGTAATAAATCATAGAAGTACCTGATGATGAGCCTTCAAGGCTTGAAATGCATTGTGTAAAATAAAACACGAATTTGTGACTGAAGGTAAATTCATTTTATTTTACTGCAATACAACAGTCTCAGAACGTCACTGACAATAATGGACAAAATGTCCCACCATCAAGTACTACATATAGTATTAGCTCACATTATCTGTTTGATTGTGAACTTCAAAGTCAAGTTGAGAGCTGAAGAACGGTCCCGTTGAGTAAAGATAGAAATCCAAGTAAGAAGCACAGAACCATCAGTTCTCAGTAACTTCAGCTGCCAAAGATAGGCAATAACAACTAGTCTGAAATTAAGAAAAAAAAAATCCAACTAGTAACACAAATAACAAAAACAAAGAGGAATTCTCCAGATTGATGAAGGAAACTGATCCCCCGTAAGGTAGTATCTGATCACTTTTTTTGTATATGTGCATGCACATCCGGTGCAATCCCTGCCCCCCCCCCCTTTTTACAAGAAGTGTCATTTGGGAATTTGACCCTCTGCTACATATGCGGTCCCCCCCCCCCCCCCCCCTCTCTTCATTACACACATATGGACTCAGAGACCACATTGTGTTTTATACCATTTTCTTGACCAATTCTGACATTATGGTTTGGAAGTGTAATACATTCATGTCTGAATAACATAAATTATACACTGAATTCATGAAATTCATGCTTAGAAGCATCAATAGTGCACATAAAATATTTTAAGTCATAAATTACCCTCAAACCAACAGATACTGAAATTCATGTTCATTCAGTTTTTTCACTGTTTTTACAAAAGTACACTAACCAAGAGTTATCTTACATAAATTAGTTCAGAATTATTTATTTATCTATTTTAACTGGTTATTTTTTTAACTGTACTTATCAGCATCACTGTCAATTTCAACAAATTAATTGTGGTGGTTGCTATTTTCACTGCTCTCGTAGTGCACATGTACCAGGCATACAAAATTGTTGCACATATTGAAGAAAAATCTTGTCAGTCTGTTTTTCTTCCTGTCACTGAAGTTACATCTTCCTCAAGTAGTTGTCTGTGGAGCTGTAGGAACAGCTTCAGTCATTGGTAATCACAAAATTTCTGTGATACAATTCTTGGTGTTTAATGGCTTACTTAGATGGTTGCCTTCATTGTGATATTATCATGAAACAATTCTTTGGCAAGAACTTTTAGACAGTCTTTTCTGGAAATTATTTAATCTGGATTCCTCTCAAATTCCATAGCCATAGATTCCAACAATACTTAGAAGAGAGGAAAAAATTACAAATGACCATCTTCTAGTCATTCTTGTCACAGAGTATGTACATTTCACCTCATCAGTTTTCTCCACACCAGATTTAGTCTCCTTTTAAAATATAATTTCTGGCTTGCATTTTTCTCAAGCAACTTTATATGAAACAAGTGTCATATTCTTCATAAATGCAAAAATAGTGGATTCCCTAGGATGATTATTTGTTACGGTTGTAAGTGAAAGAATTTCACGTATATATATATATATATTTTTTTAAACAACTGATGACAGCGCTGCGCTACAAGAATGTACCCATGTGGACTGACACTCAACACCTCATGTGTTCACTTCTTCAGACAGTAATGACTAACTTCAATTGTTGCCGGTAATTCGTTACAGGAGGGTAAAGTAGAAAAAGCCACTAATGGAAATCTCGAATTTACAATTTATTGCTGACTGAAAGATAAAATTGTGGACTCACAGTCTGCGGTGCATGTAATGGAGATATATTAGCCTTGATTAAACTTTGAAAACTGCAAGATGTATATATGTATTTTAGCATTGATATTGATATCTAATGTGTACCATGAACTGACAATAGCTTTTTGGCTCCATTCTTTTAGTGACATTTGCGTGTAATTTTATGAGTCCTACTTTCTTCTCAAGAGGACAAAATTATTTTTATTGAAACCATTGGTGAAGGATGAATAAATCTATTTTCTGCAGCTGGTTGGATATTATTTCATCTACCAACAATCACATATGTTTTATGTCAAGTGTAACCACAGTATTGTGTGATACACAGTTATTCTCAAAACAACACTTTGTCTTCTTTAATTATTTTTCCTTGAGCAGAAATAGTACTGAAATGGAAATTTCCAGGTTCACTGAAAATATCTTTGGGTAAACCCAAGAGTAAGGTCTCCAAAGCACTGGAGCTGAAGGAAAACTTTGTGTGGTTGTTACAGCTCTTACCCTCCCCAGCCCCCATCTTTCCCTCTGCTCTCTGCAGAAATCATCACACATCTGCTGGAGCTTTTAGTCTTTGAGCCATTTGTAATGGAGCTCCCATTACACATTATCCACCAGATGCAAAGTCTTTTGGTTTTTGAGCGTAAATTGTGTCAATCCAATCAACAGGTGATCAAAGTGTATGGAAAGTCATGTATAGATATCAAAAATTTCCACAAGTCATGCAGAGTGTTTGTAGCTTGTCACAGTGAAACTCATGATGAACAAAGAAGCAGGAAACTGCCAATGCCTAAAGAGACAATTGAAATGATTGAACCTGCATGCTTCGTTGTATTACTCTCGACGAGTCCTGCAATTCTGTTCCTGAGGTTTCTCAATGCATAATTCACCAGATTCTGGCTGAAGTATAAAATATCAGAAGGTGTGCACAAGATGGATCTCAACAAACTACAACATGTTGAAACTTCCTGCAAATCTTTTCAGTGTTATTCAAATGAAAACGACAGCCTTTTGAATTCAGTAGTCATGGGTGATGAAACCTGGACTTCCACTTCATGCCTGAGATCTTACAACAATCATGTGAGTTGCGGTTTCTGATTTGACTAAGTCCCAGAAGAAGGGAGAGAGAAAAAAAACCAGTCTGCTGGTCAAGTCATGGCAAATGTGATCTGATCAGATTCACAGTTCCTGAGACAACAACAAATGTCAACAGGTATTTTCACACATTCAAAAACTGAGACAGCAATCAGCAATTCAGAACTGAAGAAGAAGAATGTTTAGCAAGGACATAAGCTTTCCCCTAGAGAATGCACCCTAACATTTCCCATTAAACCATGGCTCTTCTGCAACTGTTTGGATAAGATACCATCATCCAGTCACCCTAGAGTCCAGACTTAACACTCAATGACTACCATTTACTTCCCCAATTTGAAAGAACACTTAGCTGGAAGGTGCTTCAGTGATGACAATGTGACAAGAGATGAAGTCAAATGCTTTGTCAGTAGCACAGCAATGGGCTGGTATGACATGGGCATACAAAAAATTAAAGCAGCATTTACAGCAATGCATGGATGTAGAAGGTGATTAAGTGCAAAAATAGAAGATTATAGCCTCAAAATTATATTCACTGTATTTTAAATTATTATGCCATCATGCCCTGATATGAGACACGTCTACCCGATATCTTTCCGACCCCTCCTAAACTTGTGTTTTGTCGTCCACCCAACTGCCATGACATTTTAATCCATACCTATTACACTCCCAGTCCCAACACAGGGATCACATCACTGTGGAACATCCTGCGCAAGTCTTATCCAATTCATTCACCCAGCACTTCTTATTCCAGTCCCAACACAGGCATATCCCACCCTTTCAGAGGCCAGGTCACATGGGAAAACAGCCATGTGGTTTACTAAGTCTGCTACAATCATTACATAGCTTCCTACATTAATGACTACCAACTGTCAATCAGAATGAATGGCCCCCCAACAAATTGTGGCACAGCCAACAGGTGAGCACAACATGCTCAATTTCAATGGTGGCTTTACAACCCAGGCCATTTGTATCCTCCACTCCATCACCAGCTCTTCTGAACTGTGCAGATAGGAGTTATCCCTGACCTCTTCCTAAGATAACTTATCATTCCTACATCCTGTGCTGACAGCTCTTCCACCTTTCCTATTATCCTATATCTCCTTCCAATTCATGTCTCTCTCTTCCAACTGTATGCCACCTATTTTTGTATATTTTTAATATTTCAATCATCTCATTTTTATCTTTTCACACACACACACACACACACACACACACACACACATTAAGGGTGGAAATAAAAATTTAAGTTGTGCAAATGTGCTTCTCTATTCTACATGCTTGCCTGTGGCTCACCGATTGTCTTTATGGTGTGTTGCTACTTACCTTCATTTCTGTTTCTTTGGGTCTGTAAAAAGTATGGTGCTCAAGATAATTTCTAATGTTCCTGCAAATACCATCAGATTGTTGACACACATTACCTGATTTCCCAATACATAAAAATCATTGTTACACACTATCATGTTCAATTAACTGTCTGGTCACCAACTAATATTATCATCAGCTTATGGACTGACCAATGATCGCCACAAAGTGAGTCTCACATTTATTATTATTATTATTATTATTATTATTATTATTAACTTCCTAATATCTCTCTTATTGTTAAAAAATGCTTCCCTCATTACTTGTGAATTATACTCCTTCTACAGAATGAACATATTAAAAACTTCTACAAGAAAATTTTACTGAATAAATAACAAGAATCTCAAAACTATAATATCATTCAAGTTGATACATGTGTCAGTTACAACTATGACTCTTAAGAATAAGTGATAAGTCTAGATATGCACACAGTATTTACAGTCAATTTATCTCTAAAAACATAAAATGTGTAATGAAACAAACTGAAATAATTACATTATCTCTTTTAAAATCAAGCTTTGATAGCAATGCAAAAAATATAGTACAATTTTCAAGGCTGTTTTAATTGTCTTGCTTTCTTCCAAAAAAATCAATCCTTTTATTTCATTTCAAGTGATTACATTGACATATTTGATATTGGCAATAAATTATTTATTTTATACTCAATGTGAGTAATTTTTTTTTCTTGCATATAAACTAACACCATATGACAATGTGTTATCACATTCTTACACAGTTCATAGTTAAACTTCCAACTTTATGACAAAATAGTAACCAACAACCACCTTCAGAATCAATAACATATCATTTTAAAAACTTCAGAGTAAAATAAATTTCCACATTATCACATTAACTTGTTTTACTGATGAAAACTTAGGAGCAAGTTTTATGTATATTACACTTTTAAAGTTCAAAAGCAAGTTCAGATCTGAAAGTAGGACACAATCACCAAATTGCATATGCAAGTTACAAGTGATAGTACGTCTTACAATACGACAATGATATTCTAGTTAGTTATGCTCCTATTAACACATAGGTGAACACACTTCAAATAACAATATAAGTAACAGCCATCCATCTGGGAATATTAATGCAGTACCAATAAATTTAGTGCTCTCTACACCACAGGACATGCACAATTTTGAGAGCAGGTATTTACAGCTATAAAAATTACAGCTTGATGAAGAGTAAAATAGCAGTTACAGCAACACAAATGTATATTCACAACATTATTTTCGTGTTTTCTTGGCATAAGTACATACCATGCAGAACACCTGAAAGTACTTATAATTAAAATGATTATCTACAACAAAACAATAACTAATGATGTAAGAGTTGTAGCCCAGTAAACAAAGCTAAAAAAGGTTGATGAGGAAGAACGGTATGGAAATATTTGTTCTAGTAGAGAATGTCCTGAACAACAACTAAAGTTTCTAACTGGAGGTCTGTGAGTGTCAAGATGTAAGGAGCCTTTATAGGTAACAATTTTAAGCTTCTCTTGAATAACTCAAAAACTGTTGTATCTAGAGAAAATGTTTCCAGTGCTAAATTAAAACTACATTTTTTTCTAGAACAGACAGTATGAACATTCCAGGGTATGGAAAACCACAGGTTATTAAATATAAATGTTTTAACAGTTAAAAATAATGTTTATCTTCAAACACAGAGGCTTGAAAAAATATTAAATGTGTGGTCAACAAAACTGACAACACTTGGGGGGAGTGTGGGGTGCTGACCTAGTCCCCTTGCCAGCTTGTAATGAGCAAATTGCCTTTCCCGAAAACCACTAGAACTGCCATACAGGATGCTACATAAAATGCACTGTTGGGCGTCAATATGTTGTCGTGAAACACCCAGTAATTGCTGTTTTTTTTTTTAATATCTCTGAAATGGTGCATGATATGGAAAAAAGAAAACAACAGAGAAAATCTGCAGAAAATGTTCTCCCCTACAATTCAACTTATTCAGTTTTCATCTCAGATAAACAGTTAAGGTGTTATTTGCAATTATAATTGCAAGCTGTCAAAAGGCCATTGCAAATACCTCACTTTCAGTGTTACTGACCTAAAGTGAGTTAAAATAATACAACCTTTTTTCTAAAATATTTAATGTATTTTTATTTAGTACTCAGAAATATTTTCACTACAAGCTGAGCTTTTGAAATTATAGGAAACAAACAAGTTTGTGATTTTTAAATTTTCCCACACCACAATGCCACACCCCACCAGTGACAACATTTAATATGTCATCAGTACACTCCCTACAGTTTAAAAATTTGTGACATCATGATCCCCCTTCTCCCAAGTTTCCTTTGCTGATGGGACTATTGCATTACATTAAAACAATGTCAATACAATCAATTTGTCATTCTTTAAATTGCTTGCTTTACACAGTAAACACCAATTTTCGTTAGTTAAAATGTGAGTCAAAATAAATTTTGTACATTTCAGGAGTACATCTGATAACAATAGATCAGAAATCACATTTCATAACAGTAGTAAAATACTTCAGACTCTTACAAGAAATAGAGTGATATCATTCATCAGAAGTACTGTTAGTGCACAAGGCTATGATCCCTTTTCATTTATATAATACTACTTGATACGAGGCACTTAAAACTTAGAAATAGGTATTCTATAAACAAAAATCATATTTTAATTGTTGTAGATCCAAAAATTAGCTGGAAATATTGTCTTTTTCTAATTATCTATCTAGTGAAAAGATTTATAAACTATTTTATTTAAGAACTTTGTTGTGGTGCTGTCTGTTTAGGATAACCTGTAATTTTCTCACAAAATCAAAATTGATATTCACGAAACACTGCAGAGTCTCACAAGCTCTATATTCCTGCATTACATATACAGCCTCAGTTAAGATCCCCAAAATTACCATCTTGTAAACTTTTGTTCCCATTACTACTTTTACAGTTTCACAGAGGCATTTTTTGTATTCATTTGTCAGAAAAATAATACTTTCTTGACAGCTATACGGCTAAACACAAACTCTGAAAGAGAGAGAAAAATATAGAATTAAGAAATATATAAATTAAAGTATGCAGTAAACTGACACTTTCTAAATATTCATGCATATTGTTTACTTGGCATTTACATTTACTTGGCCCCTGTGTGATAAGGGGAAGTCGACTAACTTCATACTACTCCACATTGTGTACACTTGTTGCCAGCATTTAACTGTAACAGTACTGCCATAACAAGAAGATATTGTGAATTCTAATAAGTGTTGATGGTTATGCAGTGTTGATCCATGTGATTGTTGAATTTATTTACCAAAAGGAGCAGTGAGACTGTACCCAGCCATTTTAGCAATTCACTATCAACTTTGGTGCTACTTCTGTGACACATTAATCCATCACATGTTCATTTCTTTTATATGCTACAAGATGACTGCTCTAGAAGAAATATGTGGGGCATATCTCAGCACCCAATGTGCTATCAGGAAACCATAAACTATGGCTACCAGCATTCCTGACTCAGAGACCAAGTAAACGTATACGGTGAGTAGCATTTTACACTAAAGTTACACTACTTCACTGAATTAAACATAAACAAAAAAAGAATTTCTAAGTTTTCAGAAAAATAATTCACAAAAATACCCAGATTACAGTCATATGTACTTATTGATACATACATGGTGAAGAACATGTAGTAAAATTGGAACATTTTTGTGAAACTGTCTAATAAAACTAGAAGTAAAAGACAATAGCACTTTCTTTACGTCTAATTCATATCATCATAATACATCTCATTCAGGGATTTACACTGTACTTTACCTTCAAATAGAAAATTCATAATGTAGAAGGAAAATTTTATGTCTTACTTTACTGTCAATTAACACACTGATATTCACATTTGACTCTGTCAAGTACAATGACATTGTAAATTGTAAAGTTACAAGTGGGGTTTTAAGCAAATTCAGAAAGTATCTCGACATCTACATATGTACTCTGCAAATCATATTTAAGTGCCTGGAAGAGGGTTTGTCAAACTGATTTCATACTGTTTCTCCACCATTCCATTCTCTAATAGTGCTTGGGGAAAAAGGAACACCTAAATCTTTGCATTTTCAATAAGATTTTTCTTATTTCATTATTATGATCATGTAGCCCTATGTAGTTGGGTGCTAACAAAATATGTTTGCCATTGGAGGAGAAAGTTGGTGAACTAAATTTCACAAATAAATCTCACAACAACAAATAATGCCTTTTTAAAAATGATTTTCACACCAACTCCTGCATTATTTATTACTTCCATGACACCTCGCCCCTGTATTGTGATAATTCGAAACAAGCTGCCGATCTCTAACTTTCTGTATTTGCACCACTAGTCCGACTTGGTGAGGATCCCACAGTATGCAGCAATTCTCCAAAATAGGGTGGACAAGTGTGGTGTAAGCAGTTTCTTTGGTAAACCTGTTGAGGCTGCTAAGTGTCCTTCATTGGAATATAATCTTTGGTTTACCTTCCTGACGATATTTCCTGTGTGTTCTTTCTAATGAAAATTGTTGCTAATTGTAATTCCTAGATATTTACTTGAATTAATGGCCTGAAGATTTGACTGGGCTATTCTGCACTTTTCATTATTTAGAGTTAATGCCCAATTTTTGTACCATGCAGATATTTTATCTAATTTAGTTTGCTGCTGCTTTTTATCTTTAGGTGACTAATAACCAATGAACAGCACAATCGCCCATAAACAGTCTAACAGAGCTGCTCAGATTGTCCCCTAATTCATTTATAAGGACAAGGAACATTAGGGCCCTGTAAAACTTTCCTGGGGAACACCAGATATCACTCCCATTTTACTCAATGACTTTCTGTCAATTACTACATACTGTGTCTTTTAGAAAAGGAAATCAGAAATCCAATTACACAACTTAGATGAAATTTCTTAAGCATGGAATTGGATTAGAAGCCACTTGTGAGGTACAGTGTCAAAAGCCTTCCGGAAATCTAGAAATATGGAATCGATTTGAGATCTCTTGACAATGACACTCATCACTTCCTGTGAGTGAAGAGCTAGCTGTGTTTCACAAGAACAATACTTTCTGAATCCATGTTGACTATTGGCCAACAGGTTGTTCTCTTTGAGTTAATTCATCATGTTCAATAAAAGTATACAATTCCAAATCCTGCTGCAAACTGACTTCAATGATATAGGCCTGTAATTTTGCGGATTACTCCTATTACCTTTCTTGAATACTGGAGTGACTTGTGCAACTTTCCAGTCTTTGGGTACATTGTGTGAGCAATTATATTTGATAACTAGATATGGAGTTACTGCTTCAGCATACTCTCAAAGGAACCTAACATATTGTCTGAAATGGAATACTTGCTTTTGTTAAGAGATTTAAAAGTTGCTTCACTACTTCAAGGATATCTACTTCTAAATTATGCATGCTGGCAGTCGTTTTTTATTCAAATTTTGGAGTATTCACTTCAAATCCTTTGGTGAAGGAATGTTGGAATATTGTGTTTAGGAATTCTGCTTTAGCAGGACTGTCATCAGTTGCATCACCATTGCTATCATGTAGTAAAGATATTGATCGTGTTTAGCCACCAGTGTACTTTACATTCGACCAGAATTTCTTTGCAGTTTCTTCTAATTTACAAGACAGTTTTGTAGTGGGAACTATTAGAAGCATCTCACTTTGAAGTTCACACTAAATTCAGAGTTCCTGTAAGAGATTGCTTGTCTTATGGATTTTGTCTCTCTTTAAATTTGGAATGCTTTATCTTTGCTTCTGCAAAACAGGGCTAATCTGTTTTGTGTTACCACAGGGGGTCAGCCCCATCTTTTGTTAATTTGTTGGGTAAGCATCTCCCTCATTTGCTGTTGATACTATTTCTCTGAATATAAGCCAAATTTGATCCACATTCACATTATTAGTTTTGAAAGACTGGAGATTCTCATTCAGGAAAGCATTAATCGAATTTTTATCTGATGTTTTGAATAAATATATTTTTTATTTAATTTTGGTGGATTTGGGAATTTTCATATTCAGTTTCGCTTTGACAGCTGTGTTCTCTAATCCCTGTGTCTGATTTTATGCTATTTATTAGCTCCAGATTATTTGTTGCTAGGAAGTCAACTATGTTTCCACAACCAGTTACCATTCTACTGGGTTCATGAACTAATTGCTCAAGATAATTTTTTGAGAATGCTTTCAGCAGAATTTCAGGTGATGTTTCATGCTTGCCTCTGGTTTTGAACATGTATTTTTGCTGGCATATCAAGGGTAAGTTAGAGTCGCCACTAATTACAACTGTGTGCTTTATGTATGGTTTTGAAATTTGATTCAAGCTTTATTTGAAAAATTCTGTAATCAAATCGTCTAAGTCATGGGGGTCAGTAAAAAGAACCAATTATTAATTTATTAGGTTGTTAGAAATACCCTCTACCCATAAAAACTCACAGGAACTATTTACTTCAATTTCGCTACTTGATAAACTGTGATATCCATTTTTATTTAGTCTATCCTTTCAGGGTACAAAGGAAAGACCAATGGTGTTATATGTATGTTTATCCTATCTGTGACCTGTACCTTTTGAGACATACTTTTTTCTTCATTCCATGTACACTTTGAGAGCGATACTCTTCTTGTGTGTTCCCAACGCTTTCCAGCTTAACAACCTCCCCCCACCCCCTTCCCGTCCTCCCCTCCATGCCACACAACTGTTGCCACTCATGTAGCCGTTACCTGTGTTGCTGCTACCTCAAAGTAGTGGATACCTGAAATATTCAACAGAACCTGGAACTCCGACATCCTATGGCGCAAGTCGAGGAATATGCAGCCTACACAGTCACAGAACTGTCCGAGCCTCTGATTCAGACCCTCGACTGTGTTTCTGAACTGATGTCCACAATTGTTCCTGTCAATTATGCTACAAATTGTGAGCTCTGCCTTTATTGTGCAAGCATGACTGGCAGTCTTCACCACTTCAGATAGCCATCCAGAACCTGAGAGAATCTCTTCTGATGTAAATCAACACACACTGATGGTACCGAGATGAGACACCACCAGCAGTTGGCTGCACCCTGTACTCTTCATGGCAGCTGGAAGGACACATTCCACATCTGGAAGCGCACATTGGTCTTATTCCCCTCCATAGCAGCCATATCCCTTAAGAGCTCCACTACCCATCTAACATTAAACTACCAAGTAAACCAATTGTCTGTGATACGATAGCAGATGGGGGGAGGGGGGGGGGGTTGGGCACTCAACAGCTAGGTCTTCAGTGCCCAAACAAATTAAACAAGTTAACAAGCAAGAAACCAAGAAGAGTATCCCATTAGAAAAGTTGGAGAAAGAATTAAAACAACTAAGCAGATGACCATGGCCGGCTGACCACAGCGATAAAAAACGGTAGACCAACCATTCTGCAACATATTAAAACCTCCAGCCTAAAAGCTTAAGCCAGAGATGCGACAAATCAGAAAATTTGAGAAATTTGCTCACACTTGCTTGTCATGAGCTAAAATAGAGAGCAAATCTCCACCAAGATTCACTGCTTCCCTCTCTACATGATATAAATCACATTCAAAATTGAAATGTGGTGGACCATAATCTGCACGCCACAAGTATCCTTTCATTTGAGTAGGAAACATGGATAAGTGGACAGTGCCCAATGTGGGGGCGTATAATGGCATCTTCATCCCGCCTAAGAGGTCGTTAGGAGGAATGCTACAGACAGACAGTGGACTTCAGGAAACACAGCTTATTATGAGTCACTGAAAGCCTATCCTCCTCCCACAACTGCAGGGACTGCAGCTGCAACAAGAAAGTGATATCCTGCAAAGAAATAGGGCACCCAGTCACATCAGGAGTGCTGAAAGCCTCTTTGGCAGCCTGATCGGCTCTCTTCATTACTCCGAAAGCCCACGTGTCCCGGGACCCAGCAAAACGACAGCTCCTTCCACAATGAAGTAAGGACAGTTCATCGTGCATATGCTGCAATAAAGTCTCAGAAGGATACAAATCATTCAAAGACTGCAGTGCACTCAGAGAATCAGAGCACAGAAGAAATTGGTTGCCCTGAACACGACGTTACTGCCCTAGTGTCTTCAAGATAGCATAGAGCTCTGCAGAGGAAACAGAGTAATTCTCAGGGAGGCAAATCTTGACAGCACAGTCAGGGAACACAATGGAACTTCCGAATGAGGCCCCATGCTTGGATCCATCAGCGTACACAACTGTCAAATCAACGACAACTGATAAGTAAAATCCAAAGTTTGTTCCTTCCTAAAACTCGCCAGGTCTAAAATAATTCTGGGCCTCTGGAGCGGCCAAGGTGAGACCCTGCCCCAACCTCTACGTAAAACATTAAACCAGACACTCCAATTTCTAAAAGGAAATCCTGTGTGTGAATCCCATATGGTCCTGTCGCTCTTTGACGAGTATGAAACATCCTTTCCATCCGAGGCCGAGCAACAGTGAGGTATGCTGGTGTGAAGGTGTGTACAGCATTTTATATGCCTGGCGCACCATCAGCAGCCATCACCTGATGTGCAGTGGTGGCTCCACAGCCTCAGCACAAAGACTTGATATGGGTCTCATCCTAAATCCCCAGTGGCCATCCGAATCCCTGCATTGTATACCACGTCCAACATCTTTAAATAAGATGGCGTGCAGACCCATACACCCGTAATTGAGACGAGATCACACAATGACTCTGCAAAACCGGATCAAATAAGTTCTGTCTGCTCCCCAAGTTCTGTGGCTAAGACATTTTGAAATCGCCAGTGCTTTGAGGCACTGTACCTTCAAGTCCTTAAGGTGGGACAACCATGTGAGTTTAGAATTGAATGTGAGGCACAGAAACCTCATTGTGTCTTTAAAAGTCAGAACAGAGCCCTTCATCTGCAATTCAGGTAAATTAAAAACAGTACATGAACGGTTCAAAAGAACACACATACGGACTTCTCGGTTGGAAACTTAAAACCAATTGTCCCAGCACATTCATCCAACCACCAAAGAGTTAACTGTATCTGATATGTAGTCACTGCTAGATTGGAAGAAGAGCAAAAGACAGAGAAGTCATCCACAAAGAACACTGGACAGGACTTTTCATTACAGAAGTAATACTTTTAATTGTTACAGCAAAGAAGGACACACTGAAAACGCTACCCTGAGGGACTCCATTCTCCTGCTCAAAGTGATCAGAGAGGACGTCACTAACTCGGTATCTAAAATAAGGTGGAGAAAGAAATGACTGAATAAATGCAGAAGACAACCATGAAAGTGCCAGTCATGGAGTATGCTTGAGTATAAGATGCCGCCAAGTAGTATCATAGGCATTCTCAAAATAAAAAAAAATAGACACAAAATATGATGCCGGCACAGGAAAGCCTGTTGTTTAGCCACCTCCAGGAAGGCCAGGTCATCAAAGGTGGAGCGATATCTCCTGAACCCAATTGGAAGCGGCTGAGAAGCTGCCTGGGTTTCAACATCCAGACAAGGTGGCAGTTAATCATCTACTCTCAGGTCTTTCCCCACACAGCTAGTGAGAGCATCACTATGATAACTACTTGAGCTTGGAGCTTGTGCGGTCTTCCCAGGTTTTAAAAGAGGAATTAAAAGTGTCCCCCTCCATGAGTCAGTGAATTGGCCTGACATCCAGATGAAATTAAAAAGGTTAAGAAGGATTTCCTTGTTCCGGCATGTGAGGTGTCATAACATGCTATAGTTGATACCATCGTGACCTGGGGATGTGTCACAGGCCACAGACAATCCAGAATCCTGCTCCCACTTGAAAAAGGAGCAGTTATGCTGTTCATCATTGTTTGACTGGAAGTCCAAAATTCCACTCTCAAAGCCACCTGATGATGCGGGATAGTTGGATTGTAACTGGCAGTGGCAGTTACTATAGCAAAATAAACCACCACTGGGCAATTAGTCCAGTCAATGAGTGCTTAAAAGAGGGGGTGTACATTGCATGGAGTATGTGAGAATTTTTGACTTCAGATCTTTGTTAGGGATAGTTAGGTGAACATACTGAAAGTACCCACAGCTGGGGAGTGAGCCAAAGCGGGGAGGAGGTGGGAAGGTAAAACTTTTTTGGTTTTTTTGCTTATCTCTCGAAAACAATCTGCTTTAGAAAACAAATGTTCCTTATAAAAATGAACGATAATTTAATTTGCTGTAAATCTGTTTCTATACATAAACATAGTGATCCCATTTTTGAGGACATGCCACCCTAAATTGACAGATCAAAAGTCACTTGACCAAAGTCACTTGACCAAAGTCACTTGACCAAAGTCACTTGACCAAAGTCACTTGACCAAAGTCACTTGACCAAAGTCACTTGACCAAAGTCACTTGACCAAAGTCACTTGACCAAAGTCACTTGACCAAAGTCACTTGACCAAAGTCACTTGACCAAAGTCACTTGACCAAAGTCACTTGACCAAAGTCACTTGACCAAAGTCACTTGACCAAAGTCACTTGACCAAAGTCACTTGACTAAAGTCACTTCCCCCTGCTCTCTTTATGAAGGAGTGCTTTAGCATGAGGAAGTAGGCTGTTTTGTGGCCAATACCACCCATGCCGTGAGCCACATGAAATGTCTACAAGCAACACCAGATTGATCACCTAGAAAGCCTTTAGAATTCCATGCTACTTTCAGCCTGTAATGAAAGAAACTGCACAACAACTTGAAGCAGGAGTAACTCAACCCTCAACAGTCACTGCTCTTCACCCATAGTGGTCTTTACCCATAAACAGTGATAAAACACACTTCTGCGGGTGGGCATGCAAGTTATTAACAAAGTTTTGCCTCATATCAAGGAGACTTCATGCCAGGGCTGTACGCGTGATCTGTGCATGGGCACGAATGTCACTTGGAGATATTTTGTGCACCACACAGCTCGCATTTTCTTTCGCGTCAACAGGACTGAAGACTACTGATACAACACAACTGACAGCCTGCTTGACTTTTAGTCATGTTAAATTGCATTGTACCATAATTATCACAGTACCTCAATGAAATGAAGTTGAAATGTAGGGTTAAACACAATATGACAGTGTTCAGAAGCACCATCAAAAGAAAATGAAATAAAAGCTTATGAGAAGCATAACAGGTTATGCCAAAACTTGACAACTGAATTTCTCTAGCCACAATGCATGCTCACTACAAAACAAATTGCAAACATCCTAAAATCTGTTTCGAATATAAGTCGCTAATCCAGCATGTAGCACTGCAATATAGTACGAGGCGAGTTTTTTAAATAAGTTCCATTTTGAAATTAAAAAAAGACATGCTAAGATATCTCAATAATTTTATGCGCATTGGGTACCTACATCTGTTGTCTATGCACTGATGCCATTACAGTCTGATTCATCCTTGTATACATTGTGTGCTGAGTGTTTAAGATGCCTTTGATAATCGTGAATCCCGCTGGGCTGTTATAAGATTTCTTAGCGCTAAATGCCTAAAGGTGATTGATATTCATCATGAGATCTCTGAAGTTTACAGAGAAAACATTATGAGTGATGGAATGGTAAGAAAGTGAGTGAGAGCATTTAAAGATGGCCGCACAAATGTGCATGATGAACAACCGAGTGGGCATCCTTTGATCGTTAATGAAAGTTTGGTGAAGGAAGTGGACAATAAGGAGAGAGAAAACAGATGCTTCACGATTTCCTCTTGGCAGGATGACTTTCCTAATGATCTCTTGGTGTTTTGTATGGCATTGTGACCGAGCAAGACGATGAAGTCAAAACAGTTGTGATGAAGTGGTTAACAAGTCAGGTGGCAGACTTCTATGAGGAGGGTATTCAAAAACTGGTACAACGTTATGACAAGTGCCTCAATATTTATGAAAATTATGTAGAAAAGTAGATTAAGGTACAGGCTTTCATCTAAAAATAAAATTATTGGGTATCTTGGCACGTCTTTTTTAAATTTCAAAACGGTACTTACTTAAAAAAGATGCCTCATATATCTACATATATATTCCACAAGCTAGCATATGGTGCATGATCAATAGTACCTCATACTACTACTAGCCATTTCCTTTCTGTTTTATTCGCAAATAAAGTGAGGAGAAAATAACTATCTATATGTCTTCATAAAAGCCCTAGTTTCTCTCATCTTGTCTTTGTGGCTTTGCCACAAAATGTAAGTTGGCAGTAGCAGAATTGTCCTGCAATGAGATTCAAATGTAAGTCCCCTAAATTTCTACCATAGTGTTCCTAAAAAATAACACTGCCTTCCATCAACAATTACTATTTGAGTTCCAAAGGCCTCATCTGAACTGTTGCTAGGTCTTCTTTTAATCTGACCTCGTGGGTATCCCAAACACTCAAGAATGGGTCTCACTATTGTTCTATACATGGTCTCCTTTGCAGATGAACCATGTCCTCCGAAAAATTCTCTCATTAAACTGAAGTCTACCATCCACTTCCCCCACAACTGTCATTACATGATTGTTCCATTTCATATTGTTCTGCAATATCACACTAAATATTCAATCAATGCTACTGTGTAAAGCAGCACATCACTAATGCTGTATTTGATCATTACGAGATAATTTTTCTTTCCTATTCATTTGCACAACCCTAGATTTTTCTACATTTAGAGCTGGCTGACAATTTATCACAACTACAAATGTTACTCAATGATGACATTTCCCCTTACTCCATTGCATAATCGAGAAATAGTGCAGGCTGTTTTTCACTCTGACCACCAGATCATTTATTTTCTAACAGCAGCCCTATCACACTGCTCTAGGGCACTATGGACAATATCCACTTTTGCAGTCACTTTCCATTGAGGACAATGTACTGTGTTCCATTTCTGAACATGCCTTTGATCCTACCCCCTATGCTTGTATTTTTGTTTGCAGTAGGGCATTGCAACTAATGCCTTTCAGGAAATAAGTAATATTGAGTCCAGAATGTAATTTTCACTATGCAGTAGAGAGTGTGCCGATGTGAAACTTCCTGCCTGATAAAAATTGTGTGCCAGCCTGGGATTAAAAACAAGGACATTTTCTTTTTACAGGCTTGCGCTATACTGACTGCACTAGTTGAGCACAACTCATGGGCCATCCTCAGCTTTAGTTTCATCAGTACTTCAACTCGTACCTTTCAAACTTTACCAAAGTTCTTCTATGAATGTTTTAGAACTAACATACCTTAAAGAAAGGATATTGTGCTCAGGTAGCTCAGTCAGTAGAGTACTAGCCCACAAATACAAATGTCCTGGGTCTGAGTCTAGGTCCTGCATCTGAGTTCTAGTCCTACAAACAAGTCTAAACTTGTATAAAACATTCTCCGACTTCTTGCTGCGTAAAATCTTGATAAAATGTCAAGCTTTCGGCAATTACCTCCATCTCCTTTGTCAGGAGCAAATGACTGATTGTCTAGTGCTGCGGTGGTTTTAAATAGCAACTAGATGGCTTGTGATAGGTCAGCATCTGATTGGCTGGTGGCTACGTAATGCCGTCGCAGATGGTCTAGACATCTGTGCTGGTGGCGCTATTTAAGACCGCCTCAGCACTACACAACCAGTCAGTTGCTCCTGACGAAGGCAATGGAGGTAATCACCGAAAGCTTGATGTTTTATCAAGATTGTAAGTGGCAAGAAGTCCAATAATGTTTTATACAAAAGTGCCTTCGCGAAAGACTTCATTCTCAGGTCTAATCTTCCTCAAGGTTTCAGTGTAGCCTTCATCCAAGGCTAATGCATGTATAAAAAGAGCAAGCTGAGTTTCAGACAAGCTGTGTTTTCTACAACCATGGTGATGCTCGAATAGAAGATTTTCTCTCTCACGGAACTTTTTATATTCAAGCTGAGAATATGTTCAAGATGTCTGCAGCCAACTGATGTTAAGGATAGTGGCTTGTAATTGTATGGGTACATTATTTTACCCTTCTTTTATATCTGAAACACCTGTTTTTTTTTTCCACTCTCTTTGGACTTTATGCTGGGCCACAGATTTGCATTACATGCATGTTAAGTCCACCCTCATGAACCACAGACATTGCTGAGGTGGGGTGGCTTGTGTGCCTCAATTATACAGATAGCCGTCCCATAGATGCAACCACAGTGGAGGGATATCTGTGGAGAGACCAGACAAACATGTGGTTTCTGAAGAGAAGCAGTAGCCTTTTCAGTAGTTACAGAGGCAATAGTTTGGATGATTGACTGAGCTAGCCTTGTAACGTCAGCTGACATGGCTTTGCCATGCGAATGGCTGAAAGCAAGGGGAAACCACAGCTGTTAATTTTCCTGAGGACATTCAGGTCTACTGTATGAACATGATGATGATGGCATCATCTTGGGTAAAATATTCTGGAAGTAAAATAGTCCCCCCATTTGCATCTCCGGGCGGTGACTACTCAGGAGGATGTCATCAAGAAAAACAAAACAGGCATTCTACGGATTGGTGCGTGGAATGTTCTAACCCTTAATTGGGTAGGTAAGTTAGAAAATTTGAAAAGAGAAATGAATAGGTTAAAGTTAGATATAGTGGGTATTACTGAAGTCGATGGCAGGATGAACAAGATTTTTAGTCAGGTGAGTACAGGGGCAGGGTTATAAATACAAAATCAGTTTGTGATAACGCAGGAGTAAGTCTGTTAATGAATAAGAAAATAGGGATGTGGGTAAGTAACTATGAACAGCATAGTGAATTGTAGCAAAGATAAATACAAAACCAACACCGACCACAGTAGTACAAGTTTATAAGCCAACGAACTCAGAGGAGATCGAAGAAATGTATGAGATAGAAGAAATTATTCAGACTGTTAAAGGAGAAGAAAACAATTGTGATGAGGGACTGGAACTCTGTAGTTCATCAGAAACACTTGGTTTAATCATCATGAAAGAAGGTTCTATACATGGAAGAGACCAGGAGACACTGGGAGGCACCAGATTGACTTTATAATGGTAAGGCAAAGGTTTAGAAACCAGGTGGTTGAAAATTTTAGAGTGAGCATTAGGCAAGGATTGTCTGAAATGTGAGAAAGTAATACAGTAGAAGAAGATTGGGCATCTCTGAGAAATAGAGCAGTGAAGGCCGCAGGAGATCGATCAGGCAGCAGGACAAGGCATAATACAAAACCTTTGATAACACAGGAGATACTGAACTTAACTGATGAAAGGAGAAAATAAAAAATGCATCAAGTGAAGCAGGCAAAAGGGAGTACAGATGTCTGAAAAATGAGGTTAACAGGAAGTGCAGATTGGCTAAGGAGGAGTGGCTTTAGGAGAAATGCAAGACTGTAGGAGAATGTATAACTATGGGAGAGATAGATACCACCTATAGGAAAATAAAAAGACATATTTGGAGACAAGAAAAGCAGTAGTATAAATATCAAGAACTCAGATGGAAAATCAGTACTAAGCAAATGAGGGAAAGCTGAAAGATTGACAGAATATATAGAAGGCCTGTACAAAGGAAACACACTTAAAGGCAGTAATCTAGAAATGGAAGACGAAGTAGAGGAAGATGAGATAGGAGATACTATACATCGAGAAGAATTTGACAGAGCACTAAAAGATTTGAGTAGAAACAAGGCCGCTGGAGTAGACGATATCCTGTCTGAACTGCTATTATTGTTAGGGGAGCCAGTCATTCATAGAAGTTTTCCCATGATAAGCTTCGTTGACTATTTGCCAATATCCTGAGTAAAAATCCATGGTTAAGAAAACTTAGCTCATCTCAGACAGTCCAACATATTGTCAATTTGTGGAAGAGGGTAAAATATCTGTTTGGTTATCTTATTAAGTTTCCTGTAGTTGACACAGAACTTTTTTTTACTGATGATACAAGTGTAGTAATCACATTCAACAGACAAAATTAATCTGACGAAATTGTAAATAATGTCTTTCAGAAACCATTACCTGACATTTCTGATTACAGAAAACATGGCTCAAATTGAAATCCAATAGAAGAATGAAAGCTATGTATGATAATGATTTTATCAACATCAGTGATGTGTGACAATGGTGAAGCAAACTTACTTTATTTGTCACAATATTATTAAGGAAACACCAACAAGCTCAAAACAGAAAATTAATTGTTAATAGATATCCAATATCCTACCGCCATTGTATCTTATCAGATGTAAGCATTAGACACCAACTGTACACAGTTTTCAGTACTTAATTTCTTAAGTAATGGTCTGTACACATTCACATGATGTGCCTCACTTTCCAGATATTGTTATCCAACAATTTTCTTTGACTTGTTAGTCAACCAGGTTTTAATGTAATTTGAGCGTTCTGATACACATTGAGGTTAACTCAACTATTTCCTTCATTACAAGTATGAACATTACCAGTGTCAGTACAATCACAGTCATACAAGGCTTTCATTTTTTCTATAAATTGCTGTGAGAGTGGCTAGGTCAAAGACACTGCATGATAACTGCTGTGCCAGGCCAGCTGTGAACCAAATAAGTGGGGAGAAGTAGGGAATCCATATGAAGTAAACCAAACAATGCTGAGTGGCAGGGGAACAAATCTAAATGGAAAAAAAAAAGAAATTATGGCAACAGAAAAGTTTGTTGTGCACACTCCCACACAACAATATAGACAGTGAAGGTGGAAAGGTTACCAAAGATGACATAATTGTGCCCCTATAGTTAGGACGGCAGCTGGCCCCTACAGTTAGCACACTGATTTTATCCTATTTGCATTATCAACAGCAGTACTGAGATGAGGTAAGTATACACACTACATATCTGTAGTACCATAGAGTTTGTTTCCATGTTGTCACCTTCTGTCCAGAGACTGGTTTGATGGAGCTCTCCAACCTACTCTATCCAGAGCAAGCCTACTCATTTCCTCATGAGAATGGCAACCCATATCCAGTTGAATCTGTTTATTTGTCTCTGCCTCATGCAGTTTTTACCCCACACACTTCTCTCAAATGCTAAAGTCATGTTTCCTTGATGTCTCAGAATGTGTCCTACCAATGGATCCCTTATTTTAGTGAAGGTATTCCTTTTCTCCCCAGTTCTTTCAGGACCTATTTGAATTGCAGGCTCCCCTTCCATTCACTGTATTCAATGCTGCAATTCAAATTCCCACCTTTCGGAGCATTTACAATCCATCATGCACCACAAAACTTTCCATTCCCACCCTTATCCAGGATCAATCTCCCTCCACTCCCCACCTCACTCAGTCTGGATGCTTGTGGCACTGAAATGGCTGAACATGGTGGATGTTGTGTGTATAGTTGACTGCGTGATTGTTTGAATGTGTGTTTCTTTTTCTGATGAAGGCCACGGCTGATGATTTAAGTTGTGTGAATGTGATTGTTTTTCATGCCTGTCAGCAGTTCAGCGAGCCTCTTTATACCGAGTTGTTATCTATCTCCATTACTGACATTCCATTCAGATTTTCCATTGTTAAAATTTCAAACATGGTTTATAAATCCATGTCTTACCATTATAAAAACTATCTGGTAGCTTCTGGCATCTCCTGGTCTCTTCCATATATATAATCCTCTTTCATGAATCTTAAACCACAGGTTTGTTGTTATTAAATTAGGTTCAGTGCAAAATTCTACCACGTGGCTTCCTCTTATTTCTTTTCCCCGGTCCAGATTCACCTACTATTGCCCTATACTTTGTTTTTCTACCACCAATTCCAGTCCCCATTACAATTAAGTTTCCCTTTCTCTTAATGTCTGAATAATTTCCTTTACCTCCTCATATAATGCTTCGATCTTTTCATTGGCAGAGCTTGTTTGCCTATAAACTTACTTATCTATCTTGAAATGCAATCACCGCGGTGCTCATAGTAGTGTTGCGATGTCAAGATCGACTCCACCTGGAGTGGAATATCTTTGAGTAGTGCTGGTCTGTGGATTCGATTAACTGGCGGGTAAATTGAAGGTGCGACTAGTGTGCCACATCCGGTGATCTTCGGTATTACCGTAGGAGGCGACAGGCTAATCGGAGGCTGGCCGGAGGAAACGGAGGCGCGACAGAATATCGCTGGCCAGAAGGCGCAGCCGACGAGTGCGATCCACACGGGCATATCTGGTACTACCGCATAGGCAAAACAAATGAGGCGATTGTTTTTAACTTACAGGATTGTGTCCTTACATATTTCTGTGTTACCCATAGAAGCAGGTATTTTGAAGATTATTAATGTTCACAAAAGTTTCTTTATCTGAGAAAAAATATCATTTTTAATCATTAAATAGTGTTTCTAGATATGTTGAAATGTAGATCCGATGTGTGGTAGTTCTTTGAGAGCGCGAATGACGATGCTAGAAGGCCGCATGCAAGTTGTGTGGGCGACTGTACGCCGCAGTTAGAGGAACATCTAATCTTCAAGACTATTTAAAAAGATTTCTACATTAGCAAGGGCAAAACAATATAAAAGTGGTTAAGAAAATCACGATACCTTCAACAATGACAAATTTAATTATTACTACAATAAAACCATTCGTAATTGTGGGAGACTTGCCTATGCAGCTCCAAAGCTATCCTTCGAAATTTTACATTAAAAATAGCACAAGCAAAGCGACAAAAAACGATCATAAAACAAAACACTAACACCACTCCGCGTATATACAGTTTTTGAATTTTTTGCATTGTGATAGTTTCAGTTTTAATATGGTTATTATAGATGCTTGTCTCCAATTACGCAGTCATGACATTACGCTGTGTTCACTATCTTCAAATTGACATCATAAAACAAGAGCCAAATTAATATGAAGACGAAAGGACACTGTGTATCATGAACAAATTTATTACATCAAATAGTAATAAGCTTTTCAGTAGAAATAGGAAAGAAAAAGAAATTTTGAACAATTACGGAGAATTAAAATGTTCGCATTTGTTGGGAATCGAAAACAGGACCTTCTACTCGATAAACTAACACGCTACTACCTGACCTATGCTACACTGAACTACAAGCGCTCTACGTTTTTGTTCTTCGTGAGTGTTAAAAGGCCATCATGGAACTTTTATCAATAATTGAACGTTTACACAACTTTTATTATAACAAACTCGTATTAGAAAACTTCGATTTTGGTTTATATTTATGGAACTGATGCTTGGAAACAGCATCTTTTCGTGCTACACAAAATACACTGCCAAATCAAACAAATACGGCAAGACTCATCTCCAAAATGGCGTCTGCTCGATTCAACATGTCCAACCGGAGGTAGCCGGAGGCTCCGAGTGAAATGGCGCGAAATCTCCGCCTCCGGAACAACCGCTCCGTTTCCAGCACTATCTTTGAGCTGATATAGAGAGAGCCCACACGGGCCTTTGGAGTATTGTTTGGACTCAACTATTGTGTACTCTAATGTATCAAGCAATCCGTAATAAATGTGTGTTATTCAGTTAATGTGGCGTGTACCGGTTATTTATTTATCATACCATATCCCGTACACCACAGTGGTGACCCCGCGTTTCAATTCACGCACAATTACGCTTTCGTGCCTCTTTTTCAAAACTGTTATTACGTGAGTGCAGAGAACAATCGCGCCATGTGGAATCAATCTGTTTTTTTTTTCAGTGCTACGATCGCAAGGACAGAGATTATCTGCTTCTCCGCTTTCAACCGCTGAGAAAGGACAGTGCATCAATTCACAGGTGGGACTAGACATTATACAGCCTAACAAATTGAGCCCTGTTGTACATGTCAACAATCCGCACGGCCACGCCGACATGCTGGATCCCGAACTTTCTATGGTTCAAACCGCCAACTTAGTTAAAGTAGAACCAACTTTCACGTCACCAGGGCCTCACGAACAGTGCTGTGTTACAACTGAACATTCAAATTTTGACTCTTCGTGCACTCAACAGCGAGTTTCGGTATCGCCTTGGATATCGAACTTTTCGCGCGATTTTCCACAAGTGCAGTGTGCTATACCATCAGTTACTGTGCCTTCTGACCATCTACCATGTGTTACAAATGTGTTTAATAGTACCGCCAGACTGCCAGTTAGTTTTGGACAAAATGCTTCACAGAACTATGCCCTCACGAACGTACCAGTTTCCGGGCCAACATTCCCGACAGACAATGTGCCTCCCCCGCTTGTTTGTTCTGTTAATTTCGAACAACAACCCACTAAATTGCCAAAGCTGCCGCCTTTTGCAAAGCAACATCTGAACACTTGGTTCGCATTAATTGATTCTATTTTCAGGGTTTCGGGCATTCTTTCAGAAGAATCTAAGTTCGTGTGCCTTGTCGGTCATCTACACGACCATCTTGACTTGATTAGCGATTTGGTGCTTAACCCACCTCCGCCACCTCAGAACACAAATGCTAAACGTATCATCTGTGAGAGACTTTCCCGCTCGCCTGATGAAGTGTTGCATCACATAATTCACGAAGTGCACTTAGGAGACCTTACACCATCTGAACTGTGGCGTAGGCTGTGCGCCCTTGTTTCAACTGGTTTTCTCCCGGACATTACTTTGTGGTCAATCTGGCTAGTGAAATTGCCTGAACCCTTGCAGCTGCAGTTGCTGCCAATTACGTCTTGTTCTCTTGACGAAAAACTATCAATAGCGGATCGTGCATTTATGATCATTAACCGTCGAGCTCCCAGTGTTGACAGTGGCGCGAGTGTTGTTCAAAATATTTCCCCCCCTACCACGCACGTAGGTGACGATCGCGCCCTTGTGTTTTCGTCGCGCAACTGTACGGTGTCGTCATCTGGTAGCCGTCCCGCGCAACGCTCTCCGGACTCACCAGTTGCCATGATGGAAACGCCAGCCCAGCAGCGCGCTCTCTCGGACGCCGATGGAACTACCTGCAGCACGCCGACCACGCCCAACAAAAGCCAGTCTCTCTGCTGATATATAGCAACTTCGGAGACGACACTAAACATTGCCATGCGCCGTGCACAGCGGGAAACGCAGGTGGCGGGGCGCAGTAGCAGGCGCGGCGCCCCGCTCTAAACGAAGACGCCTCCACTCCACAACTCGCACCTCTGGTACGGTAAGCTGCAGCGGCTGTTTGTTTGTGATTGACTGTGTTTTGAACATTGACTTTCTGATTGACAGTGGGGCAGATACGAGTGTTTTACCCCCGTCTCTTGCACCGGACACTCTCGCTACCTTCTCCCACACTGCTTCGCGCCGCAAACGACTCCACTATTAAAGTGCTTGGAACGGTTCACATGCTGGTTCATTTATCTAAAGACTTGACTATTAAGTGGGACTTTCTGGTCATGCAAGTGTCCTGTCCGGTGCTTGGCATAGACTTTTTAAGGAACAATAAATTTTCTTACAAAGTTTACGATCCGCGCAATGAGTGTCGCGCGCTCCCTCCCAGTCGCGCGGGCCGAACTCTGACGTGCATAACAATAACACGACAGTTTCACATAGTTCTGCGCGCCCTCGTGGCGTTCTTGCTATCAGTAGTGATGCTTGCCATAGACTCAACGCAACAGAGGGACCTCCAGTGCGTTTCAGACCACGCCGCCTCAATCTGCATAAACTCAAAATCGCAAAAAACATTATTGGCGAACTGCTTGAGGCCGGCATTGTGCGACCTTCCTTTAGCGAATGGGCTTCTATTCACCTTACGCCGAAAAAGGACGGTACCTATCGTTTATGTGGAGATTACAGAAAGTTGAACGATAGGACAATCACTGATAGCTATCCTGTGCCCAATATACAAGACTTTGCTAGCCAACTTGCAGGTGCTACCACTTTCAGCGTCGTCGACTGCAAGAAGGCTTATCACCAAATTCCAATGCACGAACTGGACATTCCAAAAACGGCCATCATTACTCCCTTTGGCTTATTTGAATATGTATATATGCCTTATGGCTTAAAAAACACCGCACAGACATGGCAGAGGTTCCTAGACTCCCTTCTTTGCCCTCAGCCACAGTGTTACGCATACCTGGACGATATTTTGATTTTTTCGAAATCTCCTGAGGAGCATGAAAAACACTTATCCAACTGTTCAGTGTCCTTGATTCGCACGGTGTTGTGACCAACAATGTGTTTTCAGACAGTCGTCTGTTATTTTCCTGGGACATGTCATGTCAGCAGATGGCATTCGCCCCACTGATGAAAAGGCTGAAACGGTGCAGAAACTTCCTCCGCCTGCAACTTATCATGAACTACGACACTTCTTGGGTTTGATAAATTTTTTTCATCGTCATATCCCAAAGGCTGCTGAACTACAAACACCTCTCACAGATGCCTTGCGCGGCCCTAACACTACAGGGGATCGTCCTGTCCTTTGGACGGCGGAGATGCAAACTGCATTTGACTCTTTGAAAACGGCGTTAGCAAAAGCAATCACTTTGGCTCATCCCTCCCCCGATGCCACCCTTTCCATTACCACTGACACCAGTGAGGTGTCGATTGGGGCGGTGCTACAGCAGCATTGTGGTGGGGAGTCACAGCCATTGAAGTTTTTTTCTAAAAAGTTGTCACCCAGCCAATCCAAGTGGTCTGCTTTCGACCGCGAACTTCTTGCTGTATACAATGCGGTCAAGTATTTCCGAGAAGATATTGAGGGTCGGCCATTAACTATATACACAGTTCATAAACCTCTGGCACACGCCCTCAAAAATCCTGCAGCTGACCCTCCTCCATGTCGCTACAGGCATTTTGATCTGATCTCTCGGTACACGAGCTCTGACAATTTGGTCGCTGATTATTTTTCGCGGCTCGCTGGTATCTCTTCTGTAATCGACTTCCACGAGCTCGCCAAGGCTCAGTCGAGCGACGATTCAATTTCGACCTTGCTCAAATCCGGTGAGCATTCTTTAGTTTTGGAGCGCAAAAACATACCCGGCGCGCCTACTGCATTGTGGTGCGACACATCTTCGGGCGTGCCACGCCCACTAGTCCCTACAAATTTTCGCCGCATGATCTTCGACGCGCTTCATGGTCTCGCCCATCCAGGTGCACAAGCCACTACTCACTTAATCAGAGAATGATTTGTTTGGCCTTCGATAAAAAAAGATTGTCATGAGTGGTGCCGCTCTTGCATTCCGTGCCAACGCGCCAAGGTTGGCCGACATTGCCACTCACCCCTTGGCTCCTTCAGTATCCACTCTGATTGTTTCACTCACGTACACCTTGACCTGGTGGGCCCTCTTCCCAGTGTGGAAGGCTTCCGATACTTGCTCACATGCATTGACCGGGCTTCACACTGGGTGGAGGCCACACCCTTGTCGGATATTTCTGCCGCTATGGTTGCTTCCGCATTTGTATCTTGTTGGATTGCCCGCTTTGGCTGCCCTACAACGATCACTACCGATCAGGGTCGGCAGTTTGAGGCTGTGCTTTTCGATAAGTTGTGCGATCTCTGTGGCACATCACGGATACATACCACCGCCTACCACCCCCAATCCAACGGGTTGGTAGAGTGTGGCATCGTACCCTGAAAGCTGCACTTATGTGCCATTCAGAATCGTGGACTACCGCTCTTCCTAGGGTACTCCTGGGTCTCCGAACTTCATTCAAAGTGGATTTAGGATGCTCCACCGCTAAGCTCTTGTACGGTGAATGCCTTAAGTTGCCAGAAGAATTCGTCTCTGCCCCCACCATTAGCTCATACCCTGAATTCATTGAGCAAATCAGGACTACAGTGCGAGCTCTCTGCACCTCTCAAACCTTCATTCATGACCGCCCAGGTGTCTTTGTGCATAGGGATTTAGAAACGTGTGCTGCAGTGATGCTATGGCAGGATTCGGTTCACCCTCCAGTACAACCGCCGTACCGTGGTCCCTTCACGGTCGTACGCCGAGGTCCATCGTACTTTGACATCATCATTGACGGGAAGACGACGACAGTGTCTAAGAGCCACCTGAAGCCTGCTTGGACTGTCTCCTCTCAGCTCCCAGACGCCGCAGCCGACACTGCACCAAAGCCTGATGTTACCTTCGACCCCGGTTCCCCACCTTGCACACCACGGGACGACACGCCTCTGCAGGAGGGCGACCCCCTGCCGAGTCTGAGGGCCGAGTCACCTTCCTCCCCCTTAACTCATTTTTCCCCAGCACACCTTCCCCCTCACTTCTTCTCAGTAGATGTTTCTGCCTACCCCCCTTCCAACATCTGTCGTTTTGAATGATAACCACATCTTCGTTGTGTACATCTCTCCTGACTCTTCCAACGAACCTCATGAGAAAAACATTTCCCTCCTCTTTTCCGAAAGCCTTCCCTCGACCGCTGATCCATCGAACGTCGAGTGTTTCATTGATGCTACTGGCACCCTTTTCATCCTCTTTTCTCCTACTCCACCTGCCACTCACTCACCTACCACTTACACTCGTGCCGGCCGCAGAGTCATTGCGCCTGCTAGGCATAAAGACTATGTTTTCCCTCACCCCCGTGATCGGCCTTCGGCCCGGCACTCGTGATCCAGTCTCAGATGTGCTCCGCACTGCAAGGGGGGGGGGGGGGGGGGCTCTGTGGCGACGTCGAGATTGACTCCACCTGGAGTGGAATATCTTTGAGCTGATATAGAGCGAGCCCACGTGGGCCTTTGGAGTATTGTTTGGACTCAACTATTGTGTACTCGAATGTATCAAGCGATCCGTAATAAATGTGTGTTATTCAGTTAATGTGGCATGTACCAGTTATTTATTTATCATATCGTATCCCGTACACCACAGTAGTTTACCTCACATTCCTATTTTCTTAATCATTAATAGATCTAATCCTGTAATACCCCCAACTGATTTTTTTTTTTTTTTTTTTACAACCTTGTTCTCATCTGACCAAAAATCCTATTCATCTTTTCACAAAACTTCACTTATCCCCACTATAACTTAGATGTATTTCCCTATTTAAATTTTTTAACATCATTACCCGATTAAGGGATCTAACATTACACACTTCGATCCGTAGAATGTCAGTGTTGTCTTTCCTGATAATGACATCATCCTGAGTAGTCCCGAGTTGGAGATCCGGATGATTGACTATTTTAACTACAGAATATTTTACCTGAGACGATGCCATCATATATTCATACAGTAGTGCTGCATGTCAGGAAAAGTAACAGCTGTAATTTCCCCTTGCTTTCAGCTGTTCGCAGTAACTGTATGGCAAAGTCACAACAACTTTATGTTACAAGGCCAGATCATTCAATCATCCAGACAGTTGCCCCTGCAATTACTGAAATGGCTGCTGCCTCTCTTCACAAACCACACATTTGTCTGGCCTCTCCATAGATAAACCCTGCTATGGTTGCACCCATGGTAAGGCCATCTCTATTGTTGAGACACACAAGTCACCGCACCTCTTCAGTGGCTGTAGTTCATGGAGATAGATTAATATGAAAACAACTATCAATACCTCACAGATATGATGCTGCAGAGCAGCAGCAGACAGCAAAGTTTTACTGCTGAACTAATGGACAAATGTCTTCAATCTGAAAACATCCAAAAATATTCCATTTGTTATTACTGAAAGAGATCATGATGGGTGGCTGACGAGAAGGTGGCCCTTGACTAGATTGTAGCAGTGTGGAACAAGCAGCTACAAGCTTGTCACTCAAAAATCAATGCTTCAATATGACAGGCACACATAATTGAGTAAAACAAAAAAAAACAGAAAATGTGATCAGATGATTATTTATGGAAATAGGAAAAGTGTTGCAGCCAAGTGTGTATCAATTCAAAACTTATGTTAGAAAATTCAACAGAAACTGCATAATGAACAAATCAGCTTAGAATTTTGGCTGCTTGGGTGTGAACTCTACATTAAAGTGTATTATCTGTTTACAATTGTTTTATTTGTGATACACAGTGCATTAATAATAAAAAATTGCCATGATGGAGGTTTGAAACTGGATGCATGGTTGAGTGTCCAAGCCCTTGACCATTCGACTGGCGATGGTACTCAAAGTTACTCATATTTATGGGTACCCAAGCTACAGCATGAAAGCTTAAAAATGTTAATTACTCAAATGCCATTAATAAAAATGCTCATCTTTAAATGATGTTTCAATTTATAGCATTGATAACACAATTTTTCAACTTTGACCTTGATATTATGAAAAACAACGAAGTTTCTAACAAAAAGCCAAAACATGTGTCTATATTCAATATGCCTTCAAGAAAGACTGATAAGGTGCTCACATCAAGTGAGAGTAGTATGGATGTCAGACTGCAGTGACACTATGTTGACAACAGCAGAACAACCCTGGTGGAAGCCCCCCCACCCCCCCTTTCTGTTGTGGGGCCAGCACACCCCGATCTACATGAGCTGACAACTCGTCATACATGCGATGAGCTTATACATAATGTTGGTGAGGCTGATAGGGTAATAACTATCATCCATTAGCAGATTTGCACCAGGTTCATCACCGGAATGATGATAATATCTGGCTATTAGGACGGGTAAACACCCTCTGCCCAGAGACAATTGAGCAGAGCAAATAGCTTATGTTAAAACTCCACTAAGAGGTGATTGAGAAACTGGCTGTGAAGACAATCTGCTCCTAGGTGTCTGGGAATGCAGCAAGGGCAGTTTGGAACTCCCACTCACTAAATGGGACCTCGTTTGCTTCCCAGAGTCATGTGTGAAAGGCTAAATGCTTCCACTACACCCTCTCTGAGGGCACAGGGACTGCACTGTAGGCTGCAGTCAGAGAGCTACACACATTATGCTCTACCATATGCTCGGAAATAGGGCAGTGCAGAGGTTACCCTGAATGTGGAGATGGGGGGAGATTCCTGCAGGTGGGCAGTTCCTGTAAAAGTGCAGAATTTTTTATCACACTTGAGAAGGGGAGGTGTGAGGAGCGATGGTAACTACATACCTCACCCAACAGACCTGCTTACTTTGTTTGAGCAGTCTCCGAGCTCTGGCCTGGAGCCATTTAAAAGCAATCCGGCACTATGGAATGGTGACGCCAATGGCGCTGGAAAGACCGCCACTGTTCCCAGATGGTCTCGGCGATCTACAGTGTCCATCAAGGCATTGAATTATGCTGGAGTGGGCCAGGGGTGTTCAGGACGGTTGCTTTGGCACTGGAGTCTATGGTGACAGTGACCTGTTGAACTGCCATATCAACTTCAGTGTGAAGCAGATCAGTAACCACAGCAGCTGAGGTATAAGCAGGCCAATCAGCCTGGCAAAGATCACTGTGCAAGCGGTCTGCAGGTTGAAACTACAGGAGCAACCGAAGGATAAGAAAATGGTCACTACTGCAAAGGTCGTCATTAACCCTCGAACTAAATTGCGTGGGAACGTTCAGGCCTGGGAAGCCAAACTACACGGCCTCAGCCGTAAACGGAATTTTATTACTGACATTCCTGACAAGTCCTACATGGATTCCACAGTTTGCAATGCTATTATCAGGCCAAGGAAGTATGTCAAAGTAAACCCTTCAGTTTGAAAATCTGTCAGTCAAAAGTTTTGAGCATTGCTAAAGCCTCTGGAATTTTGCACGCAGTGGGTGATCAGATCATTGTACGTATGACGAGGCTGAAGCTGCACCTGACTTTGGGTACAGAACAACTGATAGTTTCTGTAAGGAAGCGGCAGTGACAGCCATTAAAAGTAAATCTCCACATCGAGTAGGTGTCAGCAGTGCACAAAGCAAAAGAACAATGGCCATGATTCCCCCCCTGTCCGAAATGTTTTGTACATCATGAGAGAGTCACATGTTCGAAACATTGGGGAAGTCTTGCAATGCATGCAAGAAAAAGGGCCCATTTAATCTGTTTGGCAGTGTCAGCCAACTATTACTGATACCAATATGGACTTGAATATGGACATCCAATTATGTAAACTAATGCTGTCAAACTCTAACAAAATCTTTATAGATGTGGAAGTGTTTAATAAGGATCTAAATATGCAAGTGGAAATAGGTGCAGCAGTGATGTTAAGAAAGTCTCCTGCATTCTCTCCATTAAGATGTTGGCTGTTGAATTAAAAAAAGCACATTCCCATTCTAGAATAAATTACAGCTCCTGCTATGTACAATCTGAGGTCTGATCAGCAACTTTCCTGGTTACTGGTTGCGAATGACAAGTGTGGAAAATCTATTAGACATGAATGTGTTTCAAGTGTGTGGTTTCTCTATTTCAGACACTGTTCATCTTTCTGATCAAGTTCCCAATCAAAAACTAGAACAATTGTGCTCAGAGTTTTCCTCATTTTCTGAAGGTTTGGGGTGTGCTAAAAATTTTGAAGCATATATCACATCGGGCACCCCTGATACCAGTAATAATGCCTTACCACGTTGAAAAGGGCCTCTATAGACTAACAATGTCTGGGACTATTAACTCCATTTTCTCCAGTGAATAGTCTTCCCACTTTGTAATTGCACACAAGCCAAAAAGTAAACCGTGATTGTGTGGCGATTTTAAGGCTACAGTGAATGCCCAATCTATTATTGGTACCTATCCTATGCCTCGCTAGGATAAGCTGCTTGAAACACTTGCAACAGGTCAGTATTTCTCGAAGATTGACTTATTGGAAGCCTATCACCAAGTTCCCTTAGATGACAAATCTAAAGAACTGTTGGTATCTATACAGTTTATAGTCTGTACCAGTATCAGCATTTTCCGTTCAGTGTTGCCAATACACCTGCCATCTTTTACCACTTCCTCGAGCAGGTAGCTACACCTGTTCCCAGTTGTATAAATTGTCAGGATGATGGTGGTGGTGATTATTCACAGGTGCCTCCACTGAGGAACATCACAACTTACACCCTTTGTTCACAGTTTTGCAGAATGCTGGGTTAAAGTGCACCTTGGCTAAGTCACAATTTTTGCCACCATCTATCATTTACCTCGTGTGTCTCGGGAAAGACTAACCTCTTTGCAAACACATTGAGGCAATTTAAGCTCTCCCTCATCCTAAGTATCAGTATCAAGGAGCTCCAGGTATTTTTGTTGAAAAATGCATACTACCATAAATTCATTCCTAGGACTGCAGAGCTTGTTCTCTTTTAAAGTAGAGACACAAAAATGAGTCTTTTCAGTGGTCCTCTGACTGTGAAAGTGCATTCCTACAGCTGAAGGCTAAGTTACAGTCCACACCATGCTTGTCTTCTTTCGTCTGGGTCATCATCTTGT
The DNA here is from genome assembly GCA_026315105.1 of Locusta migratoria. Classification (NCBI taxonomy): domain Eukaryota; kingdom Metazoa; phylum Arthropoda; class Insecta; order Orthoptera; family Acrididae; genus Locusta; species Locusta migratoria. The sequence goes on from CM048744.1 coordinate 553,102,374, forward strand.
TCTGGCAATTGTTGCATCTACCTACGGCACTGAAGGCCTTCTTGCTCATAGGTATGAAGATGGTTTTGAACTTCCATTAGCTTATGCATCAAAGGTGGTCAGTGTGGCTCACAAAGGGAAGGCTGCAGACACGGCCAATTTATTTGGCTCAAATTTGGCAGGTCACTTGTATAAAATCTAAAACAAAGGAATCTAAGATATTTTGGGTCAACACCCCACGTTTTTGAGAAAATCACCCCTAAAGGTTATGATGAGCAATTGACTCCAAAATAGGGCATTTTTCATCATCAGGTATGGGGTCCACAAGGCATATATTTCCAGAAATCGAGGAAAGAAACTTTTACAATTTTTTCAAACCCCTTGGGATAGTAAATAACTAAACTCACTTTTCTTCGAACAACTAGATGGATGGTACTGGTTATATAAACATCCAAAACGAATACACTCACGGCACTAGGAACATCTAATAAATGCAATCTTGACAGCAACATTGTTCCTTCTGAAGAGTAGGTGGAAAACAAACTTGGTTTACATTTAAAAATATGTATTTTTCCAGATTTTGATGTGTACCATGCATACGATATCATTCCCTGAAAAATTTATGCTGAAAGTTAGTTATTAATTATGCTGTGAATAGTTATTGCATCCGTGCAATTCACGCTGGGTTTCCAGACACACACTGCATTTCTGAAGACTAGAAATACAGTTTTTAACCTGGTGATAGAAATAAACATCACACAGCTGGCAGACAGGTATTACTTTTACTGTGCACGTCGGCTGATCCTCGCCCTGTGCACGTCGGCTGATCCTTGCCACCTATAAACATTGTGTCATACATTGAAGTATTAATTTGTCCACTCCAGGAATCCAATATTAGACAAAACTTGTTATCAGAAATGTATGGTTTTCAAACATTCTCATGAAATGTTCTGTAAATCTCAAGTCAGTTTCCCAGATTTGGAGCAGGTAATGTAAACATTTTTTCAATGAGTCAGTTACACAATTGGACCTCTTGTATAACCCAAGGTCCAACTGTAACATTTGTTTCTTGTAAACTAAGGAAACCTTAAGCAACACTTTTCCAGAGGCTGTCATGATAATTTGCACTGTGGACAGATTTGTTAGTTTGTTTTTACTTCCAACAGCAACAAGATTTTGTTTTCTCCTTTACACAATAACATGCATCGAATGATCAACCGACACTCGCTTCCTGTTTGATTGGTGTTGATCATATAATCACGATTAAAACCGGTCATAAGTGACACTGTTTATGTGCTTGAAAGAGTGCCACTTTCTGAGAATCTCCTGTATTTTCTTCCTTATTAGAGAGTTATTTGGTGATGAGCTGTTGAATTTTATATTCAGATTTGAAATTCCGTGCCCAAGATAATGATGCCGCAAACGTAAAACCCTTGTTGACCATATATTGAAGCACTGCCCCTGCAGCCCACTTCTGAAGTATCCTCGTTGTTACATTCTCTTTACGATGACGAGATTCGACAAATCTGTCTTATGTCCATTTATTTATCGCCTAGTATTTCTGTCATCTTGTCCCTACTTTTACGATATCACTTTCCCGCAATTTCACGTCATCTTTCCTTTTCAGGGCTGTTGTTGCTCTGTTCTTTTGCAGTGTTTGTAAGTTCCAATTTGGATGATTCCCGTCTAGCTACCACCTTTACTTTTACATCAAGGAGTATAGCACTGCAGTTCAATAGTTTAGTAACTGGTTCATAATACTCATCGGGAACAGGTGACGCACATTCCCTGTATTGTGGAGATTCCCAAAGTGATAAGAACATTTTGTGATTCACTAGTCGTGATATCTTCCACTGAATCACCTTATACATCATCTTCATGGTATAGAACTTCAGTATAAACAAAAGTCATTTTAATACAAACAAACAATTCCCGAGACGGATTTTCATCTCGAATATGTCAAAGACATTATTGATAAATCTGAAGCATTGAATTAAAATTTGTGATGCCGCCAGGAATCAAATCCGGACCTCCATGCTTACTCAGCAGACGTCAACCGTTAGACCACCACATCACTAATGATTAAGGCGCCTTGGAATAGTCTAAGTATATTTGAGATGTAAATCTGTATTAAATTGATATTTATATCACCTGAACAGGATTGTTCCAATATGTCCATTGCCGACGTGCTATTCTGCTGTATGGAGAGAGCCTTGGCTGTAATGAGAATTATCTTTGGAACACAGAAGCTGAATTAAAGTTTGTGATGTTGAGGGAAATCTTAGATTATTCCAAGGCGCCTTAATAGTTAGTGGTGTGGTGGTGTAACGGTTAAGGCGTCTGCCTAGTAAGCATGGTTTCTTCGAGATTGGAACCAGGGTTCTCCGATACCCAGCTAGTTACCTTGGCCGTTGCGCTATCGGCAAAAAGCATTTACCATGTGGGTACAGAAGCGGCAGTTGTAAAAGTTTCTTTCGTCCATTTCTGGGAAAGTATGCATTTGCGGACGCCATACCTGATGATGAAAAATGCTCTACAGTAAACTCTTGATTATCTGTGAATGGATTAACTGCTTTGCAGATTATGCGCAGCCTCCTCCTCTAAATTTCTTTCTCTCTCTCTCAAGAAAATTTATAGAGGAAGTCTGGTAAAAATGCATATTGACGAGGGCAGAGCAGTCTCCAAACATTTTGAAACTGTGCTAGACTGAATTTATGAAATATCAAAGGCACGGCATAAGGTAAAACAATCAACCATAGCCAAGTCGTGGAAAAACAAACCCAAAGATAGAAAATATCACTAGTCCGATGACTAAGAATATTGCTCATTAGTAACATTAGCTGCTGTTTTAAAAAAAATCCGGGGTGTGAAGCAGTAGACATAGAAAATATTTCTGAATGGTTTGACATGGACAACACGGAGGCAGGCCATGTAATGCTGAGTGAGAGTGCAATTGTTGACCGATTGCAAGGCTAGTCTGAGGAGGCGAATGACAGTGACGATGCCTACACTACTCTACTTCCAGAAACAGTCACCAGTCATACATCAGCACTTCAATGGGCTGATGGGTTACCAGATTACCTTGAACAGCAAGAAGATGCTCCTCTTTCTGACAAGTTGGTGTTGCACAAAATTCACAGTGTGATATATAAAAGACGATCTACCACAATCAGCGCACTGTAATGTAAAACTGGATTTGTAATTACAGCACTTTCATACATAATAGATGAATAAAGTGAAATTTATTATAATTATTAGATAATTGATTTTAATTGTGACATAGTAATTAATTTTTGCCTTTGTACTACCCTAAAACATTACTGTGTACTTGAGTTGCAGCTTATCCGCAAAATTTGATTACCTGCGGTTTTTGAATCACCAATTACTGCAGATAATCTAGAGTTTACTGTATTTACAATTATCTATCAATCCCTCCAATTTTGAGTCATAAACTTTAGGGGTGATTTTTTTCAATAAAGCGGGGTGGTTGATCCAAAATATCTTAGATTCCTCTGTTTTAGGTTTTACACAAGCGACCTGCTAAATTTGAGCCAATTTGGTTGGCCATGTCTGAGGCCTTTTTGTCAGCAGCATCAAATCAAAAAGAAGGCACTCGCCATTGTCTATGCTATAAAAAGTTTATTTTCTTCTTGTATGGGACTAAATTTCATGTCATAATGGACCACAAGGTGTTGGTTTATTTCTTCATCCCATGAACTTCCTTGCCTGATAAAAATGGACTCTGCTTATAGTGGTGGCCCTTGCATTTGTCCCGTTTGAAGTAAGAAATACATTACTGGCCCACAGCACATAAATGTTGATGCTCTTTCCTGGCTTCCCATGAGTCCCAAGTCTGCATTAGCCAAGTAAAGCTCCCGAGTTCTACCCACATGAGGAAGCACAATGCACTGTTCATGGCTTTCCTCTGGTTTGCCAATTTCTGCTACAGCCTGGCATTGATTCAGACATCACCTATCTTGTGGCAGCACATACGCAGTGCGCCACTCATCACGCACCACCACATTCAACACTTTCTTCACGGCCAGCTCCTTAACAACCATGGGAGCATTTTCATGAAGAATTCTCAAGACCCTTTCTCAATACATATTGGTTATTGTTAGTCAATGCATACTCTAAACTTCCATACATCATACAGTGCCAATCAACCAACGCAGAAACAAGTACTTTGGGTTTGTCAAAAATATTTTCTGTAGCAGGATACCATGTATATGAATCATTTGTCTACAAATGAGGCCGCACCTACTTCCTCAGTTTCTACCACTTCATGAAAGTTGGAGACTGCAGTCCCACAGAAACACTTCATGGCCACTAACTGCAAACATTGTTACACTTACCTGCTCATGTAGCCAATGTCTCAAAGGCTTCTTCCTGGAGCAAAGGTGTGGGCACAAGCATACAGCCACCACTCAAAATGTGTTCTGGCTACAGTACAACACAAACACGATCGAGTCTGTGTGGTGCGCGCCAATGAAGGCTTGGTCATGCGCCACCCCGACCAGCTACATCCTGTCTCAGTCCATTCCCCTAATTTCACACCTCAGTTCACCCCACCTTCAGCTCCATCCGTCTCTTTGGATGTCACAGCCAATTGCATAGCCTACAGTGTCCAGCACTCCTACAGCCACTGCAGAGCATTCATCTAAAGCATTGCCACCTGTGACTTCATCGGAAGCTGCATTGGTACCTGCTTCTGGATAATTGATGGACATCAATAATAGATCACCAGACATGTCCTCCTCCTTGATGTCATCAGTGATCTAGTCATGGTGTTCCAGTAGTCATTCATATTCATACCGCGGCACTTCCAATCCTACTTGCCAGTCACCGGTACCAACCACAGAGTTCCTTGCTACCCCCTTTTCAAATGGAGGGGGGAATGGAGGAGAAGTATTTAAGTATTACAGTTTGCACCAGTGTTCATAGAGACACCACGTTAGCAGTGTCAGTGATCTAGGTGCCACCACAGAATCTTGGCAATTACAAGAGGCATGCCATGTCATAGCCATCAGTGACAAACTACTGAGGAATAATGTGCTCAAAGGTTTACTGTGATAAATGAGTTACAACAACAACATCAATGTAAGGGGGGAGGACGAGGGGGAGGGAGATGTAAGGGGGGAGGACGAGGGAGAGGGAGATGTAGCGGGGAGGGGGATGTAAGGGGGGAGGGGGAGGGAGGATGTAAGGGGGGAGGGGGATGTAAGGGGGGAGGGGGAGGGTGATGTAAGGGGGGAGGGGGGATGTAAGGGGGAGGGGGAGGTGGGATGTAAGGGTTGGTGTGTTTTCAAAATAAGACAATCAGTACAGCATGCATTTCCATGCAGACTACATTCTAAACCCCTCAAGTAATATCGCAGATATCACAGTTTTTCTGGATGCAGACAGAGAGTTGTGTGCAGTTTACTATGACATTGACAAGTGGATTGGGGAGGGAGAGAGAGAGAGAAGTTGGAGCTAGAGCACAAGAGAGCAGTTACTAAGATCACATGGCTCATGGCCTCAAAGGATATATTGTAATCTCCACAACACCTGTCCCAAAATCCTTACTTTCCTCAACCTGCGTTCACACATTCCTCTCACCAGTATCCCTCCACCTCTGTTCTACTTCACCCTCCCTATGAATTTCTTTAACTGTCTGCTGCACACAACTCCCTCTCTCTGTGACCAGAATGGGCCACATCGGTGTTAAATACATACCCCACATGCAGATTCTCTCTCAGCCATCATTATACCTTCTTAAACCATATTTTCCCCATTTTCTGTCTTATTTCTATTCTTGTCCACTCCATACATTGCAAAACTTTTCCTAATTAAGCTGCAATTTATGTCAATGTAATTGTATGTATATGTATCCTATTAATGCTAAACACATATTCACTGGTATGTAATATTCTGAGCCTGTTTTATTTGTTTATCAGTGACTCAATGGCATAAATGTATGAATAGTTGTTTCTTTTGCTCTGTCCACTATTTGTATTTGAATTGACTTTAAACTTTCCATAGCAAAGTATAAACACAATAACTGTAAACTTCTTTGAACTACCATACCTTATCTCAGCACAGCTACAGTAGAACCTCGTTTTTATGCTTTTCAAGGGACTTCAGTGAAATGGTGTAAAATGCAGGAAAATGTAAAATGCAGGAAATAATGTTTTAAATGGTAAAATATGCTTACTGGATCAGCCTTGTATTTTTGTAGTTTATTTGTGATATATGTACATAATAGGCATCTAAATACTCGCCAGTAAGTTTTTTATACAATAAAGGTTATCCAATTTTTTACTATTTTAAGCACCAGGCAAAATGTAATTTTATGGGAAGTAGAAATTTTTGACGTAATTTCATTGATTATAATTGAGGACGCCACTGCTGGGCTATGTAACATATTCAAAATTACCTGAATCGCTTCAATAGATATCATTTGGACGCTGCTGCCAAGCTATGAAACATCTTCAAAATCACTGCCTTTTACCAGCATTAATTATTTACGTAGTACAACTCAAAAAGTTCTGCTCTTTTTGTATTTTTAGATGTTTCACACTACGATATTAGAGAATTTATTCGTGTTCTCGAGTACAAACATATGCATACATATTTTTGTAACGTTTGCATAGGATCGACATTCTCACTGTTATCGCTTTTTTGAGGTTGTGGGTATTACGATACCCAACTTTGACAGACAACGTTCTTTATTAATCAGAAATATGTATCAAAAAACAATGCAACTCTATTTTATTCTCACTTCAACAAAGCAACTGGTTCTGATTGATTGAATACACGCCAGACGCTCTGGCAAAGAAGCTAGTGGAAAGAGGAACTACATCGCCACAAATCGGCGCGTCGTAAGTCACCAACGAAAAGCGAAATATACATTTGAATAAATGTAAAGTGTCAAGAAACTCGACTGAGAATAATTTTTAAGTGCTATACTTTATTGGGAAAGCCATGTTAGCGTCAATTTATGTACAATGTGTCATTTTTCGTCACGAACATGCTTTCAAAAAGTGTACAACGCGGGAAACGTGTAAATATGTTAATGCAAAAACGAGGGCGAATTAACATTGTCAACACAGGAAATTTGACGGGACTGACAAAAAATGGTGTAAATGACGGGAAAACGTAATAACCGAGAATGTAAAAACGAGGTTTTACTGTATATAATAATCCCACCAATCATGAATTTTGGCATACCAGCTCACCAGGTAATTTGTTCATAATGTTACTACCAATATTTGTAAGTCTAAACATACCACTCAAAAAGAGAATAGCATATCCTGATACATCCTACATAGAATGGAGACAGAAGCAGCATTCAATTTTTTTTAGGAAAAACAAAACAGCCATTCCTTACATCTGATACAGCAAGTATACAACTGACTTACAGAAGCAGCACTGCTGAAATACTGAAGCTGAGAATTGTTGCATTTCAACGGTAAAGTTCATTAACATATAAATAACTGTGCTGTAATATCCTAACAATTTAACAAAATATGTGGCACGGTAAGAGACTTAAACAGGAAAATCACATAAGGAAAGAAAAATAGCCTTTAGTGTCTCAATGACAAGTAATCTGTCCCAGAACAATTAGTCTCATTGAAGAAATAAGTTATAGGACTGATAGGAAATCACATGTGTTAATTCAAAAGGAATCATTCCACTGTTTAGTTTTTTTATCAAACAAGCAAAAATAAAAATCAGGATGCCTAAACAGGTATACGTGAGCTGAATTCAGGTCCACTAACTTAACAATTGAACTGTGTTCCTCAATTAGCTGATAATGTGTTGTTTTGCAAATTACTATTTGTGTGCTCGAAATGTATTTCCATCATAAGGCACTTTCTAACAATGAATTGCAATAAAGAAGACTATAGCAATGGCAACTGCAAGTAAATAAAAAAAAAAAATACTTCTGCAAGAGGAAGAACACAACCACACAGCAGTGGGTTAAATCTTGGTGACACCAGCTTATTGTTGCTGTACAGATGTCTGAGGCACCATAAATGATGAGAACTGATGGTACAGATCACGCACTCCAAACATGGCCCCTAAGCAGAGAATGTTGTGTGCTGAAGCTTACATTAACGTTGTAGCGCATTGGCTGTTAGAACAAGCCCCACCTCTTTCTCTCAGTGCCATCAGCTTACGGCCTATACCTTACAGGTTTTCAAAAATGTTCAAACGTTTGTAAATCTATCAGACCAAACTGCGTGGTGATCAGTCCACACACACACACACACACACACACACACACACACACACACACACACACACACCCCATGGAGGTCTAACCTCCGATGGCAAGCAACTGTTGTCGTAACTGAATAACAATCTGAATTAAGATTCTTCACACCACTTTCAAGGTCAGCCTTCCTTTATCTAAACGAAGTCGTCGGGCTATGTGGACTTATTTTAGCAAATAAAGTGGAAGACCAATACCGAGCACAAATCAACACTACATTGACAATGTCTGTGGTGTACAATGATGTTACTAGGTAAAGTTGGTAGAGAGAATAAACATTCCATAGACACACTAACTCAGCCAACTTCGTACGATCACAGAGGGGGGCCATGAAAAAGTGTGTGACCTGTGTACACTCTCTCTCTCTCTCTCTCTCTCTCTCTCTCTCTCTCTCTCTCTCTCTCTCTCTCTCTCTGTGTGTGTGTGTGTGTGTGTGTGTGTGTGTGTGTGTGTGTGTGTGTGTCCGGGGGGGGGGGGTGCAGAAAAGTGGACATAGGCCCATTCATCACTGCTGTTATTTAACAAGCACAATTCTCCATTAAGTCTGATCAAAAGCACATTTGCATTTCAACATTAACTTGTGTGTTATATATATATAATTTATTTGCTCTTTCTGTTGCATTGCAACCACATTTTGTACAATAAAATAGTAATAAATACTACAGCAACAACATTTAACAATCAACAAAACAATGTCTAGCCAAACATTGAAAGCAAATGACTAAAACAGACACAAAAAGAATAGCAAGAAATATTTGCAACTTAAACACTGCATCAGATCTGCAGAACAAATGCATTTGCTAAACTCAAAGTATATGAAGCCAGAGAGACAGCCATATAAAAATCTGAATATTGTAAAATTGTTACACATTCTGTCTGCTTCCGTCACTACCACAAAAATAAATACATACTTACTAATCTTCTCAAAGAACTGGTAAGAGTTTAAACACCCACTGATAAGAATTTCCATCATAGTTTCATTCTCACTTTGTGATCTGGACTAACAGACAATCCAACAGGAACAATGTGCAACAATGCATGATAAGCTATGTAACGGCACCATGTGAGAAATTACACAAAAACTATACAAATGTATGTAAATATATTTTTTTTTTCACTTTATATATTGTCCCCACAGAGTCTCTGAAAGCATTCCTTTTTTATCGACATTCTTTTGCTGTTAGCTTCTCAATCAATTCCTGTAAAGGCGCTAATTCTTTTCGGTCAATCAAATTGAATTCCTGAAAAGAAAGAGGAATAATATGTTAAGCAACATTGAAGCATGAACAAATATTAAACACTGCAGTACCAAGTTTACTTCACACACCTGAACAAAGAATATGAAGTGTTTAAACGATGTATTGAGATGGGCCTCTTCACCCAGCTGAACTACTTCAGAGAAATGTTGGTGATAAATATGGGCATAAACTCTGAATAGTCTCTTCAGTATCGTCTTTGCAATAGACAGGAAATTTTTTGGAAATGGTACTCCTGTAAAATTCAAGAGTTCATCAGACAACTAACTAACAACCACCACCACCACCACCACCACCACACAATACAACAACAGTAAGAGGTTTTGTTCTAGAGGCATCACTTACCAATTTTTGAAGGAAACAATGTTTCATCATCTAATTGGTCTTGTACCCATGTCATTAAGTAATCAATATATTTAGGGGCAGAACATTTTATAGGTTTCTTTACAGTATGTCCATCTGCCCAATGGTATTCATATTTTGGTCCTGCTGACATTATAGGACAACTGTCTTCAGTGCAAAATTCTGTTATTGTTCCATATAGCATGTTTATCTGATTGAAAAAGTCCACAGCTGAAAAAACAACAATAGTAACCATTAACAACAACAACAAATGCGAAACAATTAGAATGACAATATTTAATTAAAAAACCTGCTGCCAATAAGTCACCACATTATTATTGACTTATTACAATGTGATATGCTCTGTTTATGTCCACAAATTATAACTGAAGGATTTAAAACTTATCATTCTTACTTTTGGCTGACTTATGTAGAACAATCAGGCCAAATGGTTAACTAGTAAAAAGAGCCAACCTCATTACAACTTTCAGAAAGAAGAACTGTGACCCATAGCCAATGATCAAAACATTAAGTTCAGATATAGCAAAAACACACGAGCTTCACTGAAGACAAAACATCACATCTACTCACCTCCATCCTATTACATGAAACACATGAAAACAGGAATAAAATAACTGCCATCTTAAACTTTGACAAATTGAAACTAACTACTCCCAAATGCTAGACCAGTGTTTTGCCATTGCACCACCTCACTCTGTGATGTATCTGAAGCAGTACTTCTTAAATTGGGGCATAATTTGTACAACTTATTCAGCTAACAACACTTGTCAAATTTTATTTTGATTGTATGTCAGTATTTCAACTGGCAACTCTAATGCTGCAATATTTTCTGCAAATAACATGCACTAGACAAAATCATAACCCTTGTTTTACCTGTCCATGACAGACTGTAAGGTGATTCTTTTCATTCCACAGTATCACTCAATTTGTTTCCCCAGACGTGTTTTTCCAGTACAGGTGTTACTTGGTACTTACTTTCATTATAGATCCCTTCCTTGTACCTTACTGTTCAATCAGTGGTTACACCTTATCACAGATACAAACAGACACATCAATGAACAAACAGTTCATAATATTATGAGGGGAGGGGTGGATGGAGCACAAGGAAGATTTTAACTTTGATGCCCCACTATGTAGTCCAATACCATGACCAGATCACCATGATACCATGGCTCCCTTTTTGTTTGATGTTCAAAACCTGATGTTGGAACATTAACAGCTTCTATTTTGCTACTTTTGTTCACAGATCTGTTCATCTTTCTGTTTTACACACACACACACACACACACACACACACACACACAATTCAAGCATATAACTGCTCCCGGTTCTCAACTAGAGAAATATTGTTGAAATGAGATAGAATGGCTGGCCAGTACTTACCATTGTGCTGTACCACCGATAGTAACACAAAATGAAAAAACAGAAAAAAAGGGGACAAAGGGACAAGCTTTCGGAACAGAGTTCCTTCATCAGGTGGGAGAGAAGAATAAAGGATGGGAACAGAAGGGAAAGGTGGTTCACGACCTAGGTCATGAAGGTGGTGTTTCGGGAGTGTGGACGTCAGAGATACTGCATGTATGTACTGAGCCAAGCCAGAGAGGATAAATATAACTAAAGAGGAAAGATCAAGTAGTAAAGAGAAGAGAAGAGAGTGAAATTAATGATGCTGAGGGGTGTAGGAGGGGCGGGGGGGGTGTCTAAAACGTTTTTCATAAACAGGGAAATATGGATGGACACACACACACACACACACACACGGAGAGAGAGAGAGAGAGAGAGAGGTAAGGAACGGATAATGAATAGGTGAGCTGAGGATGGAGGAAGGGGAGGGGTTAGCGTAGATTTAGGCCAGGGGGGTGGCGGGAGGAGAGGATATGTTGGAGGGCAAGTTCCCACCTCCGTAGCTCTGAGGGACTGGTGTTGGTTGGTACTATCCAAATGGCACGTGTGGTGTAACACATGCCCAGGTCCCTGGAGTTATGCTGGAGGGCATGTTCTGCCACAGGATATTGGGTGTCCCCCAGGCGAACAGTCCGTCTATGCCCATTCATCCGCTCAGCCAATTTGTTGGTAGTCATACCAACATAAAAGGCTGAACAGTGGACACATGTCAGCTGGTATATGACATGTGTTGTCTCACATGTGGCCCTGCCTTGAATTGGGTAGGTTTTTCCTGTGGTGGGGCTGGAGTATGTGGTAGTGGGAGGATGCATTGGACAGGTTTTGCAGCGGGATCGGTTGCAGGGGTAGGAACCATTAGGTAGGGAGGGTGGTTTTGGGATGTTGTAAGGTTGGACAAGGACACCACCCAGAGTAGCCTTCAGCCGTCCTCCCAACCTCCTTGTCCAACCTTACAACATCCCAAAACCACCCTCCCTACCTAATGGTTCCTACCCCTGCAACCGATCCCGCTGCAAAACCTGTCCAATGCATCCTCCCACTACCACATACTCCAGCCCCACCACAGGAAAAACCTACCCAATTCTAGGCAGGGCCACATGTGAGACAACACATGTCATATACCAGCTGACATGTGTCCACTGTTCAGCCTTTTATGTTGGAATGACTACCAACAAATTGGCTGAGCGGATGAATGGGCATAGACGGACTGTTCGCCTGGGGGACACCCAATATCCTGTGGCAGAACATGCCCTCCAGCATAACTCCAGGGACCTGGGCATGTGTTACACCACACGTGCCATTTGGATAGTACCAACCAACACCAGTCCCTCAGAGCTACGGAGGTGGGAACTTGCCCTCCAACATATCCTCTCCTCCCGCCACCCCCCCTGGCCTAAATCTACGCTAACCCCTCCCCTTCCTCCATCCTCAGCTCACCCATTCATTATCCGTTCCTTACCTCTCTCTCTCTCTCTCTCTCTCTCTCTCTCTCTCTCTCTCTCTCTCTCTCTCTCTCTCTCTCCCCCGCCCTCTCGCTCTCTCTGTCATTCTCTCTATCTCTCTCTGTGTGTGTGTGTGTGTGTGTGTGTGTGTGTGTGTGTGTGTGTGTGTGTATCCATATTTCCCTGTTTATGAAAAACGTTTTAGACACCCCCCCCCCCCGCCCCTCCTACACCCCTCAGCATCATTAATTTCACTCTCTTCTCTTCTCTTCTCTTTACTACTTGATCTTTCCTCTTTAGTTATATTTATCCTCTCTGGCTTGGCTCAGTACGTACATGCAGTATCTCTGACGTCCACACTCCCGAAACACCACCTTCATGACCTAGGTCGTGAACCACCTTTCCCTTCTGTTCCCATCCTTTATTCTTCCCTTCTCTCCCACCTGACGAAGGAACTCTGTTCCGAAAGCTTGTCCCTTTTTTTCTGTTTTTTTTTTTTTTTTTTTTTTTTTGTGTTACTATCGGTGGTACAGCACAATGGTAAGTACTGGCCAGCCATTCTATCTCATTTCAACAATATTTATTATCTCTGAGGAGAATTTTCATCATTAATCGAGTTCAACTAGAGAGTTTTATGTATCAAGCAAATTCTAACAACTGAGGTATGCAATATGACATACGTTGAAGAACCGAAATAAATGGGATGTCAACGTTTAGGAGAATTTGTTTTTTTTTTTTTTTTTTTTGGTTAGTACTTTTAATTTTTTAATTTGATACAGGTATGAATTTTTAATTCCTGTTACACTGTGCTCAATTATTAAAAATGTATTCAACCAAGAACAGTTCAAAAGAATAACATGAAAATATGAAGATGCAGTCAGTCTAATGCTTACAATATTTGACCAAAAATAATATATAAGTGTCTCAGACAGTTACATACCTATTTTCAGATGTTTTGCTGGATAATAACTAATCATAGTACACAATGGTCAGTTATTCTTGCTTAAAAGGTAAAGCAGTCAACAATCCGAAGATTGGTTTGAAAACCACAGTGCTTTACTAGGCATGGTCCTGTTTGGAGGTGGTATGCCGTTGCCTTCCTCCGACCTTGGAACTGACTGACACAGCCAGTTATAGGGGGACCTACAGTTTAACGTGGTTTCTGAACCACAGTGCTACTCGGTATTTTTCACAAATGATAACAAAATAAAGTGATACAAGAAATGTATCCATAATTGTGAATATGAAGCAACATCAGCTGTCCAATTTAATAGCAACATGTGAAAATTTGAGCTATATCCTGACTCAAACTAGTATTTCCCACTTTTCTTGAGTGGTTACTAAAACCAGTGCAGTACTTTTGTGTTGGGTATTGGGTTTCTGTTGGTTCTGAACAGTTTAGTATTTTTTCAAAATATTTGGCTAGTACTTCACAATTTGCTTCATCGCTCATTGCTAATTTCCCATCTGGTTTTCGGAAGCAATATTTTGAGGGCTATACCCTTTAATGTGGATTGCAAAGGTCTGGTAGAATCCATGTGTATGTACAGTCCTTCTGTATATTCCTTCCACCTTTCCCTTCTTTGCTTAATACTGGTTTTCTCATCTGAGTTCTTGATATTCATACTTCTGCTTTTCTTATCTCCAAATGTGTGTTATTTTCCTGTAGGTGGTATCTATCTTTCCCCTAGTTAGTTATACATTCTTCTATGGTCTTGCATTTCTCCTCGAGCCATTCCTGCTTAGCCAGTCTGCACTTCCTGTATTATTATTATTATTACTACTGTTACTATCATTATAAAGTGCTATCATCAGTATTTTATTTTTACGACCAATATCCAACTCTTTAGTCCGTTATCAAATCAACCGAAAAGTTCTACAATGTCAGAGTACACACCATTAGCCTCATGATTAACGGTATGCTGTCTGGTGACACCAAGGTGGCGTCATGTGCATAGTATCACTCATTGGCCAGCGACAGCATTCTGTTGGTGTTTTGTTACACAAAAGTTGGTTAATTGGGTTAGGGTTTGAAAGGGACCAAACTGCTAACAGACCACTAAAATGGGACATAACTTGTTAAACTACATCAAACTGTAGACGGAAAATGTCAGAAATCAAAAGAATCAACTAAAGACACAAAAGAAGAGATTTAAAAGAGAAGACCAGAGTGTCCAGGCTGGGTGTTCACAGAAATAAAAATAGATTGTCCAGCCACTCTGCAACATATTTAAATCCCCTCCTAAAAATATTAAGCAGGTGCAGAATAAATAGATAAAGCACACTCAATAACATCAGATAGAATTGTAGAATCCACTGTTACGAATAAAAGTTAAAACAGAATCAGCCACAGAGGTATCCCCTAAAACAAGTTGTGAGGAGTCAGGAATATTAAAAGTCTGACTTTGAGGGGCGAAAGTTGGGCATTCAAGTAAGATGTGGGCAACTGTCAAAGGCGCACCACATCGATAGTGCAGAGGATCCTTGCGACTGAGAATGTGAGCGTTTGTAGGCCAAGTATGGCTGATGCCGAGTTGGCAGAGGACGACAGAATCCCTGCAAGGATTCTGCATAGAAGACCTCCACACGTTGGTTGTCTCTTTTATTAGTCGCAATTTGTTGGGCGTCCGTAGGGTACACCATTCTGTACTCCACAGACCAATAACGCGACTATGTAACATTGGACGGATGTCAGGAGCTGGGATACCTATTATCTAGAGTTGGTTTATGGGTAGCCTCTTTCACTAACCTGTCAGCCATCTCGTTTCCAGCTATCCCGAAGTGCCCTGGTGTCCAGACAAATGCTACTTGATTGAAAGATGAAGCATTCTCACAGGTATAGATCTTCGAAAACTAAAATGTTACAAATGATCTCGACAATACATTACGTCACTTTGACTGACATAAAAAAAAAGTAGAAAAACCAATTACACAATAAAAGAGTCTACAATTTCATGACTTTTTATTGAAAGTGTTCGATTTCTAAATGAAAGACCACGTACCTGCTACTAGGCAAAACTTGGAGGTTGCCATCATATAGCGTATGTTTCATTATCCACTTGACAGACTATCCGATCAAACAAAACTCCAATTAATACTTATTTCCCACACGAATAAACTAAAACTAAGAAACTGCCTTTTATAATGCAAATACAAAATAAGGATAACAACAAACTTAATGTTCAAGTCTTGTAGAGTTGGGTTACACCTTGGTGACTGTTTTGCTGCATATCATATAAAAGAAATACTAAGTACCACAAAAAATGCAAATAAATATGTGAGAACTAACTATGATATTAGGAAAACTTAACAATTTATAATCGCTCGTTGTCAAGAACAGCTGGGAACTACCAAAGCAATCCAAATTAGCACTGCCAGCACCAAACGAATACATGTTTATGAGACGAAAGGTACTTTTGCTACAAATTGGGACATTTTTCTGGACACAGCAAAGCATTCTGGAAGTATTTCACAAAAATGCACCATTTTGCTTTCCCCAATTTGAATAGGGTACATCATGGTTGGTGACACCTGCTTTCTGCAACTTTTATACAAGAGCCTTAACACCACAATTTGGTCAAGGCATGACAGACAGCTTTGGCATTAACAGTGGTCCAGCTCCTGGGTTGGCAACCAAGAAGCCAATGGGCCAGCTATGGCCTGTGTAAGAAATTTATGGGAGAGATAATGAGACTGACCATAACTTATTGGTCATGAACTGTAGGCTGAAACTGAAAAAACTGCAGGAAGGTAGGAACATAAGGAGATGGGACTTGGATAAATTGAGGGACCCTGAAATTCTTAAGAATTTCAGAGGGAGCTTTAGGCAACAATTGACAGGAACAGGGGGAAATAGAACAGTAGAAGAGGAATGGGTAGCATTGAGAGATGAAATAGTGAAGGCAGCAGAGGACAAAATAGAAAGGCAAGACCATCAACAAATCCTTGGATATCACAGGAAATACTAAAGTTAATTGATGAAAGGAGAAAATATAAAAATGCAGTAAATGAAACAGGCAAAATGGAGTACAGACGACTAAGAAATGAGAGTGACAGGAAGTGCAAAATGGCTACGCAAGAGTGGCTAGAAGCCAAACGCAAATCTGTAGAAGAATGTATAAGAAGTAGATACTGCCTACAGGAAAATAAAAGAGACATTTGGGGACAAGAAAAACAGTTCTACAAATATCAAGAACTTAGATGGAAAACCTGTTCTCAGCAAAGATGGGAAACCGAAACAACCTCGGGCTTGCACAAGCCCGTCTGACGACATGATCGAGAAAGTGGAGAGAATTGGTTTGGGGGATCGCCAAATGAGTGTTGAACAGATTGCCTCCAGAGCTGGCATTTCTGTGGGTTCTGTGCACACAATCCTGCATGACGACCTGAAAATGCAAAAAGTGTCATCCAGGTGGGTGCCACGAATGCTGACGGACAACCAGAAGGCTGCCCGTGTGGCATGTTGCCAAGCAATGTTGACGCGCAATGACAGCATGAATGGGACTTTCTTTTCGTCGGTTGTGACAATGGATGAGACGTAGATGCCATTTTTCAATCCAGAAACAAAGCGCCAGTCAGCTCAACGGAAGCACACAGATTCACCTTCACCAAAAAAATTTTGGGTAACCGCCAGTGCTGAAAAAATGATGGTGTCCATTTTCTGGGACAGCGAGGGCGTAATACTTACCCATTGCGTTCCAAAGGGCACTACGGTAACAGGTGCATCCTACAAAAATGTTTTCAAGAACAAATTCCGTCTTGCACTGCAACAAAAACGTCTGGGAAGGGCTGTGTGTGAGCTGTTTAACCAAGACAATGCATCCGCACATCGGGCCAACGTTACGCAACAGTTTCTTCGTGATAACTTTGAAGTGATTCCTCATGCTCCCTACTCACCTGAACTGGCTCCTAGTGACTTTTGGCTTTTTCCATCAATGAAAAACTCTCCCCATGGGCACACATTCACCAGCAGTGCTGCTATTGCCTCAGCGATTTTCTAGTGGTCAAAACAGACTCCTAAAGAAGCCTTCGCCGCTGCCATGGAATCATGGTGACAGCATTGTGAAAAATGTGTACATTTTCAGGGCAATTACGTCGAGAAGTAACGCCAGTTTCATCGATTTCGGGTGAGTAGTTAATGACCCGTATACCATGCACCTGTAATCAAGATAAGATTGTACAAAAGCTCTGAGGAGCAAAAGTTCTGTCTGCTCCCCAAGATGTGTAGCAACAGACATTTTACAATTCCCAGTGGTTTGGAGGCACAATGTCTTCAGGTCCTTAAGATGTAGTAGCCATGAAAGTTTGGAATCTAATAAGAGGCACAGAAACCTCACTGTGTCTTTAAAAGTCAGAACATAGCCCTTCATCTGCAGTTCAGGTAAATTAAAAACAGCATGTGAATGGTCAAAAAGAACACACATACAGACTTCCCAGTTGAAAGCTTAAAACCAATTGTCCCTACACATTCATCCAACCACCAAAAAGTTAACTGTATCAGACGTAGTTATTGCTAGATTGGAAGAAGAGCGAAAGACAGAAGTCATCCACAAAGAACACTGGACAGATTTATGCCAATCATGGAACTGCTTGAGGGTAAGACGCCGCCGAGTAGTATCATAGGCCTTCTCAAGATCAAAAAATATATACAAAATATGTTGACAGCACAGGAAAGCCTGTTGCATAGCTGACTCCAAGAATGCTAGGTCATCAAAGGTGGAGCAATATCTCCTGAACCAACACTGAAAGCAGCTGAGAAGCTGTCTGGATTCCAGCATCCAGACAAGGCAACAGCATGTTGGTTTAGGTGTTCTGCCACACTTAAAACTAACAACCACCGAAAGCCACGCAACCAATTGTGACAACTTCTCTATGTAGATTAAATATTCATTATCTTATTTTAAAAAGATAATTCACTATCGAAAAAAGCTAAGAACAAAGCCCCAAAACAGGTTTTGATACATGTCACCACTGACTTTTCTCTTGCAGATAACATTTTACTAACCATACCATCCCAGCAGCCTCGCACGATTACATTGGCAACAACACAGTATAAAATTTTTGCTAAGTTCTCAATATTCATAGAAATCTAAACCACATAGAATGCCTTTTTGTTTCATACAGAGCATGAAATAAATAATGCTATTACTGCTCTATAGCTGACAAGTTTTTATTTACCATTGTCTACTCAGAAAAAGTAATTGCCTTTGTGAAACTAGATTTCATGACAAAAGATTGTCTCGGGATTTGCTTATGCCATCATCATATGCGAGGTTTCAGGGATAGAAAATAAAATTTAACTCTCTTGCAAACCACGTAGATAGGCCTATTCAGTCACACTTTTTTCTTAACAGTAGTAATGCAGAAACAGATGAAAGTAAATTAAAAGACACCACAGTAGGCAGTTTGTTGTGCAATACTTCCATGTTGAGACATTTTTGTCTTTAAGATGCCCACTCACGAGTATGATCAATAAAAATGAGACAATATTTCAAAGAACAGATCTTTAAGCGTATAAAACCATATAATTAGCAGAAATTATTCTGATAAACTGTAAAACAATCTGTACCTAAATTTTCATTACAAACATTGTTTTTAATACATTAAAAACTTGTTAGTAGTTCATCAAACAGTCTGAAGTAACTATTTCACACATGAGGAGGGGCATAAGCAATCACAAAATATTGTTGGAGTCTCCATACAATTAGCCTTGTAAAACAGGCGTGGGTAATTTATGTCAATATACATACAAACGAACAATACATTTTCTATGAACTCTATTGGAAAATGCCCAAAAATATGCAACAGTAGGACTACAGAATTATGTACAACACTTTTTTTTCCTTCTTTCTTTTTACAAAATCTGATATTTACAATAGATACTTTTATGAGGGCGTCACACTGAATTAAGACACACCGTTTCATAAAACGGTGACCCTCATATCCTCTTGCTCACTCTGAACACCAAAGGCTTCTTCCCCATGGGTGTTTTCATAAATAACGTTGCGACATGTTTTTTACCACCAATAGTAAATAAGCGGGTGAGAATTATGATGAAGTGTCGAACACTTCAAACTTACTGTTAACAGCGACCCACTCATTTAAGTCTTCTCCTTCGGGTAACATAACCGCGAGCCGCAGGTTTCCTGAACCCAATGTCGCAGCAGCATGTTTCATTAAGTCATACTGGTGGGTTCCTTCAGGTATGTTCTTCTTAGGTTTGAAAGTTTTTGAAGACCGACTGCCACTAAAATTAAACATCGGTTAACAAAATCTGTGACATCAAAGTCAATTAATTACTTTCCGACGTCAACATCACTTTACAATAACATATTCACAAAGTCATATATCACATGACATCTACCAACAACAACGATCTAATACTACACCAATCACAACAAATGACACGGGCAACACTGGATGAATAGTTACGACTACACACAGTGGAAGTTAGGTACACTTACAACAAGAAGCTCATTCTGAAGTAGCCCAGTCCCTGCGATAGAAAAATACGTGTAAACGGTGAATCTGCTAATGCATATTGCAGATGGTCAGTACGTAGCTTCTTTTGCTATTCTTCTCGGAATGTCACTTTTCATATGCCGTTAAGCACAACCATTACCTGTCGGCGGCTGTCACGAATATCTATGCACTGGTTTGTTTTACAAATGGCCGCTACGGAACAAGAAGATTAATTATAAAAAGTTTGCGTAGATTACTATGTATTGCGGAGTTGTGGTGCACAAATATTTGCAATGAGCAAAATATTTATATGAGCTACAGCGAATATGTAACCGGAGCGCACGCAATCAGGAAGGGTGTAATGCTTTTTCACCAATACTTTCCAAACGAAGAACTTCACTGGAGTTTCTGAAACAGGGTATGTGTATTCCTTAAATTAGCTACAAAATTATTGACTCGGATCACAAAACTTCCCGAAATTCTATCATTATTGATGTCTATAACCGTTTGACAGCTAACACGCTTATAATATCTATGCTACTGTCGCTCATCTTATCGATAGCACACCCGACGTTTTATTGGATGATAGAAACCAATTTTTTTACGTCCAAATATTATTTTTGCTGAAGAATACCAAAAGCAGACTTATTGGCAGCAGCTACAGGTTTTATTCTGTAGCGAAACTGACGATAATGTAATAAGCTGGAACCGAATGTATCTGAGGAAAATAGACGGAGAAACTACAAATAAAATCGTCAGAAAGTAATATCAGAAATGAGAGTTACTTCATGATAGTAAGATACAGGCTTTTATGGCAAACAAATATTTTTATATGAGTTCCTCTACGTTATTTAAACCAAATTTGTCGTAAAGACACGGTAAAATAAGTTTTCCAACCACGCCACACTAAACCTGAAGCAAGGCAAAAGTCTGTTTACACTTTTATGTTTGTCGTTCTTAAATTATAATATCCATAAATGTCCAACATCATTGTAAAAGTGATATACGGATGAAGGCCAATTCACACTGTCCGACACGTCACCGTCCATCAGAACATTCCCCGATGTATTTCTAATGGCGGCATTCAAATTTCACACTGTCCGTCACCGGACCGTCACGTCACGTCAACGTCACGTCAAGTTTTCTGGAGAAGAATGTTTTGATGGAACGGCCGTCTGCTAACATCGGAAGTTAACCTATTTTCGTCACGCGAATTACATGTTGCAGTCGACAATAGCACTGTTTATATGTAAATGTGTCTTATTCATCTTTATTTTGTTGTTATACCTCGTTTTAGTGGTAAATCTCAAATGTTTCATGACGACTTAAATATTTTTGTCAATTGAAGGCCAATTCACACTGTCCATCACGTCACGTCACGTCACCGTCCGTCAGAACATTCCGCAATGTATTTCTAATGGCGGCGTTCACACCGTCCGTTAAGGCCAATTCACACTGTCCGTCACGTCACGTCACGTCACCGTCCGTCAGAACATTCCACAATGTATTTCTAATGGCGGCATTCACACTGCCCGTCACCGGACCGTCACGTCACGTCAACGTACGTCAAGCTTTCTCGAGAAGAATGTTTTGACGGAACGGTCGTCTGTTAACATCAGAAGTTAACCTAATTTCGTCACGCGAATTACATGTTGCAGTCGACGATTGCACTGTTTATATGCAAATGTGTCTTATTCATCTTTGTGCTGTTGTTGTACCTCGTTTTAGGGGTAAATCTCAAATGTTTCATGACGACTTAAATATTTTTGTCAATTGAGTGTCCCCCTATAATCGAGGTCGGATATCTGAAACCAAAAAATGGTTTATGTTACGTAACAATGTAACAGAAACGACTGAAGTCAAACTGTTTATTTGAATAAGATTGTAATTTGAATACACATTTTTCATTAAATAACACTTTAAATGAAAATGTCAGTTCTAACGAAAGACTAAAATTCAGTTGTTTACGACGGTATTAACGATGTCAACGGGCAAATTGTAATGGATAAAGTAAACAGGCGCTATTTATGTTCTTATAAGTGTGTTTGATGTATTCATATGTTTATTTTTTCGCTTGAAAATAGATGTCAATGTTTTGAAATGTTGTTCAGTTCCCAGTAAGTTGGCCAAAAACATACACTGTAAAGTTTTCTTTGGCCGTTAATAACATTTAGCGTTGTTGTTCCCCCTTTCTAGTATTAAACTATGACTTTCTACATAACAGATCGCCACTCATAACCTCACTTTCAACATCGCGTATTGAGATGGACGAATTGACGTGACGGACACGGACGAACAGTGTGAATAGAACTTGACGTGACGGTTCCGTGACGTGACGTTGACGTGACGGACAGTGTGAATTGGCCTTTACGGATCGTCACGTCACGTCAACGTCACATCAAGCTTTCTTGCGAAGAATGTTTTGACGGAATGGTCGTCTGCTAACACGGAAGTTAACCTATTTTCGTCACGCGAATTAAATGTTGCATTCGACGATTGCACTGTTTATATGCACATAAGTCTTATTCGTCTTTATTTTGTAGTTATACTTCGTTTTAGGGCTAAATCTCAAATGTTTCATGACGATTTAAATGTTTTTGTCAATTGAGTGTCCCCCTAAAATCGAGGTCGGCTATCTGAAACCAAAAAATTGTTAATGTTACTTAACATTGTAACAGAAAAGACTGAAGCAAACTGTTTATTAGTATAAGATTGTAATCTGATTAAGCATTTCTCATTAAATAACATTTTAAATGAAAAAGTCAGTTCTAACAAAAAACAAAAATTCAGTTGTTTATGACGGTATTAACAATGTCAACGGGCAAATTGTGATGGATAAAGTAAACAGGCGCTATTTATGCTCTTATAAGTGTTGTTAGATGTGTTCATATGTTTATTTTTTCGCTTGAAAATACATGTCGATGTTTTGAAATGTTGTTTCAGTTCCCAGTAAGTTGGCCAAAAACATACAATGTAAAGTTTTATTTGGCTGCCTATAACATTTAGCGTTGTTGTTCCTTCAATTCTAATATTAAACTATGACTTTCTACATAACAGATCGCTACTCATAACCTCACTTTCAACATCGCGTATTTAGATCGGCGAATTGACGTGACAGGCAGTGTGAATACAACTTGACGTGACGGTGCCGTGACGTGACGTTGACGTGACGGAGAGTGTGAATTGGCCTTGAGTGTCGCCCTAAAATCGAGATTGGATAATATCTGAAACAGAAAAATGGTTTATGTTACATAATATTGTAACAGAAAAGACTGAAACAATCTGTTTATTTGAATAAATTGTAATTTGATTACGCATTTTTCATTAAATAACATTTTAAATGAAAAAGTAAGTTCTAATGAAAGACAAAAATTCAGTTGCTTACGACGGTATTAACAATGTCAGCAGACAAATAGTAATGGATAAAGTAAACAGGCGCTATTTATGCTGTTATAAGAATTGTTTGATGTTTTCATATGTTCATATTTTCGCTTGAAAATAGATGTCAATGTTTTGAAATGTTGTTTCAGCTCTCAGTAAGTTGGCCAAAAACATACACTGTAAAGTTTTCTTTGGCCATCAATAACATTTAGCGGTGTTGTTCCCTCAGCTCTAGTATTAAACAATGACTTTCTACATAATAGATTGCCACTCATAGCCTCACTTTCAACATCACGTAGCTGCAAAAAGATCACGAAAAGCTTCAATATTTAAGTAACTAGTGTAGTTAGAAAGTAGTCACTGAAAATTGTCATTTCCTGGTGCTGTAATAAGGGAGAAACAAAAAGTAAAAGTATTGTTTAACCTCTCAACTGAGAAGTGTTTGTTTGCATTATTATAGAGGGCACAATATAGATTTGAAATGTTTATCAGTAACCAATGGATCCTCGTAACTTTTACTATATTTTGACATGGACATTTTCCCGTTTTTTTTCTAATGTATGCATTTCTATATATTCCCAGTATTAATTACTAAACTAACAAGGCAATTAGGTACTACAACGTTTAACGTAATGCATGTACATTATCCTAAACATGACAAAGCGAGGTACAGAAGTCCTCTTTACGTACGTCTGCATACGAATCGGTCGCCTCAGCGCCACTTCAACGCATGATGTCATCAAAGCTATGCTACGACCTGTATTTATCATTGAAGGCAGTAGCCGTTATCAGCTGTAGCGCTCCTTGCTATAGACTGCCAAACTACAATATATAATATTTGATTTATTTATTTATGATAGCACCTGATGCAGTTGTGTCTAGAAACCCTACGAGTAAAAGTTACCGTATAAAAACCTATATTTACGGTAAATTTAATAGTGAAATTGTGATAATGAAAGAAAGTTTTCTAAATTTACAAAACTCTGTCGACACACAAAGACTTAAGACTTGGCATTTAAGTGTACCTCTTAACATGGAGTTATGTGTGCATTTGAATTGCTCAACAAATAAAAATAAAGTATTGACAAACATGTCAAATATATGAAAAATTCAGTGTATTTAGTAACAGAATGTGTTTAGTTTGCACTGTAATAGCGAACGTTATGGAAAAAAGTGGAAGAATCGAAGAAAATCGAGTGTGTAGCAAACTCATCTCACATTCAAAGTGCAATTTTAGAACGACAGTCTTCTGGCTTTTGGTATTGTGGAAATTGTACCTTTTCAGGAATTATGTACATAAAGTGTAAAACAATTTTTTATCTCTTCTATGGAGAGAAACTCTTGTGAGAATATGCAAGCCAAAAGAAACTTAACTGACCTCATGGTCTGACATGACTGTGTTTATCACTTGTACTTTCAGTTTATTTATAGGAATATTTGTACAGTCATGATCATTAATGATTCTGAGGATTAAGTTCTTCTTTTTGGGATATTTAGATGCATTTTCATATTACAAGTATTTATAAAATAATGAAAACATTTTGTATCACTATACTGTTTTAATGTATTTATATTTATGTCACCTGCTACTGTTAAGTATGTGAATTTTTAACAGCTTTCACAACTAGTACTTCAAATTCTATTACGAACTCTTTTACACTAGAACTGGGACAGTGATATATCTCTAGCACTAGACATTTTCCCCTTGAAAATTTGTATGATTTGTTGCTACTTCTTCTCTCTATACATCTCATTGTCTGCTTTATTGTTACATTTCTTACAAAGTTGATATAAATCTTTTAAATTTTCTTTACAGATTAAGAAACCGGAATCTGGCAAAATAGCCATAGAGCAAAGGCTAACAAATCCTGAAAATATCAACACATTAGAAATGTTGCTTGGATCAGACAAAGCTGTGTATGAAATTGATGTGTAACAAAGCTGGAAAACTTCCACTTCAACCGTAAGTCACTACATAAACGTAGCTTGTCTGAAGGTCCGCAGAAAGATAAATCCATGTCTTAATAAGAAACAGATCACCTCAGAGATCATGAAAGTTGGAAAAAATTTAAAAGATTTATATCAACTGTGTAAGAAATTTAACAATCAAGCAGACAATGAAATGTATGGAGGGAAGAAGAACGAATACAGCAAGATGATTAGATAGTGAAATCTAGATATTACAAACAAGAAATTGAAATATCATCAAATACCTCAAAATAGTCTGGTCACACATAAATACAGACAGGAGTGAAACAAGAAATGCAGGAAGTTGGAACATAGTACTTACTACACAAGGGAAAGAACTGACTCATAATCATGCAGTGTGGTCCACTTTAAATAAATACTATGTAGATGTAGTACAGAAATAATGAAAAAATGCAGCATTGCTCAAAAAGAGTATAATCTCACAATAAATAACCAAAGCCCTACTCTTTTCCCGACAGATGAAACAGAAATTAAAATATAATTACATCGCTGAAAAACAAAGAAACAGAGGGCCTAGGTGGAATATCTGCAAAAGTAATTAAACACTGCTCACAGCATCTGCCAAAGCATCTCACAGTCCTAGTAAACTTGGTAATTGAGAAGGGTCTTTTCCCATAATGCCTGAAAATGAGTAAAATGGTGCCAAGTTATATAGTTGGTGACAAAGGGAATCCTGGAAATTATAGACCAATAATGATAACACCCATTCTATCAAAAATTGTTGAAACAGCTATTATAAACAGATTTATAAATTTCATAGAAAAACAAAATATATTAGATGAAGGACAGCATGGATTTAGGAAAGCAAAATGTACAAAAACGGCAGTAGAAAGTTTCATGAAGCACATAAACAGAGCATTAGCAAACAAAAGAAATTCTGTAGTGTTCTCCTGGATCTCTCAAAAGTTCTTGACACTATGTTACACCTACTCTTCTAGATAAATTGCATAGATATGGTATCAAGGGAAATACAGCCAGTCTTATAAAACCATTCATAGAAAATGGACAAGAAAGTGTAGAAATAAAACACAATCTAAATAGTATGGTGAAAACTGTTAACTCTGACTTCCAAGTAGTGAAGTATGGAGTTGCACAAGCCTTGGTACTCAGTCCACTATTATTTATACTGTATGTAAATAATATGGCATCATCAGTAAAAGAAAAAAATAATCATATATGTAGAATATACACCCCTCATTGTAGTAGATCAGGAACTGATTTACAAACAAGAGCACTCATGGACATATAAAGTTCTAATGAATATTTAAGTGACAACCATCTATTTACAAATAAAAGGAAGCAACATACATTAAATACTAACAAAGAGAACTACAAATGAAGAGGAACTAAATATAAGATTCAAGGGTTCACCAATAACTGCAGTTGCCAGTACCAAGTTCTTGGTATTGACAATAGATTCATGACTTGAAAAACGATATTGATAAGATCTGCTCAAAAATAAGCAGCAATGTATTTCTAATGAAGAAAATGTCACACACTATTGATGCAGATATACTATTAAAGATGTACTATGGACTCAGTCGCCCACATTTTTTGTATAGTATAATAATATGGAGTAGAGTACCAAATGTGCATACAAACAGCCTGATGAAACTACAAAAGAAAGCAATCAGATAAACGGAAAGAGTCCTGTAAAGTTAAATTGAAAGAATTTTTGTATCTTTGTATGTTTATGAAATCATCATGTATCTCAAACTGCACACCAATACTGAACAGACAAATGCACAGTTACATCATAAGAATTAAAGATTATTATCATAACAACAATGCCCAACAAAATTGGCTGATAGATAACCTACTAAAGCTGGGTGCTTATTGTACAACAGATTCCAGGCAGGCTAATAAATGTAAAACCTCTACCAACATTCAAAACAAAACTAAGAGAATATTTAATACAGCATGTTTGTACAGTGACAATGAATATTTTGAGATTAATACAATATAAACACAAAGAAAATCCTGTCTCTAAGGCAATATACCAAAGATGTGCTACAAGTACTTGTGAATGATAATTTCAAATGTGATATATTACATTTTTTTATGAACACACTATGCTTAAGGCAGAAAGTTGAATAGATATCTATGCTAATTGTATTGGATTGCATTTTACATTGTATTGTTTTAATGGTATTGTTTATTGTATTGTAATTAGGCTATAATTTAATTGTAAAATACACTCGATGTATCCATTATCGCCCCAAACAGCTATAAAAGGATAAATAAATAAATAGACAAATGAAATAAATCACAATTTGCGATCAGTTATGGCTTCACTGTACTAGGTTTAGATGGAATACCCAAGTGCAGCAAATGAAAATTTGTGCCCAGCCGGGATTCGAACCTGAGATCTCCTGCTTACTAGGCAGACGCGTTGACCACTCCACCACCGAGGACACAGTGACTAAACTGCCTGCAGAGGACTCTTTCCTACACGTCTCCCACCAGAGCCAAATATCCATTCGCCATGTCTCTTCCTATTATCATAGCCACACTTGGGTATTCCATCTAAACCTGTTGTTGTTGTTGTTATGGTCTTCAGACCGGAGACTGGTTTGATGCAGCTCTCCACCCTACTCTATCTTGAGCAAGCCTTTTCATCTCCTCATAAGAACGGCAACCCACATCCATTTGAATCTGCTTACTATACGCGTCTCTTGGCCTCCCTCTGCGATTTTTACCCCACACGCTTCCCTCCAATGCTAAATTTACGATTCCTCGATGTCTAAGAATGTGTCCTAACAAGCGATCCCTTCTTTTAGTCAGGGTATGCCAAAAATTCCTTTTCTCGCCAATTCTGTTCAGTACCACTTCATTAGTTATATGATCTACTCACCTAATCTTCAGCATTCTTCTGTAACACCACATTTCAAAAGCCTCTATTCTCTTCCTGTCCGCACTGCTTATCGTCCATGTTTCACTCCCGTACAAGGCAACACTCCACACAAATGCCTTCAGAAAAGACTTCCTTACCCTTAAATTAATATTCGATGTTAGCAAATTTCTCTTTTTCAAAAATGCTTTTCTTCCCATTGCCATTCTGAATTTTATATCCTCTGTACTGCGACCATCGCATGTTATTTTACTACCCAAGTAACAAAACTCATCCACCACCTTCACTGTTTCGTTACCTAATCTAATTCCTTCAGCATCGCCTGATTTTCGAAGACCGTATTCCATTATTTTTGTTTTGCTCTTGTTAATGTTCATTTTGTACGCTCTCTTCAACACACTGTCCATTCCATTCAACTGCTCTTCCAGGTCGTTCGCTGTCTCTGACAGAATTACAATGTCATCAGCAAAACGCAATGTTTTTATTTCTTCCCTCTGAACTTTAATCCCTATTCCAAAATTTTCCTTGCTTTCCTTCACCGCCTGCTCGATGTACAAACTGAATAACATCGGAGAAAGGCTACAACCCTGTCTTACTCCCTTCCCAACAGATGCTTCCCTTTCATGCCCTTCGAGTCTAATAACTGCGGTCTGGCTTTTGTACAAGTTGTAAATAACTCTCCTTTCCCTGTATTTTACCCCTGCTGACTTCAGAATATGAAAGAGTGTATTCCAGTCAACATTGTCAAATGCTTTCTCCAAATCTACAAAAGCTAAAAATGTAGGTTTACCTTTCCTTAATCTATCTTCTAAGATAAGACGTAAAGTGAGTATTGCCTCCCGGGTTCCTACGTTCCTCCTGAATCCAAACTGATCTTCTCCGAGGTCAGCTTCTACCAGCTTTTCCATTCTCCTGTAGATAATTCGTGTTAAAATTTTGCAACCATGACTTATCAAACTGATGGTTCTGTAATTTTCACACCTGTCTGCGCCTGATTTCTTTGGAATGGGGATTATTACATTTTTCTTAAAGTCTGAGGGCATTTCGCCTGTCTCATACATCCTACACACCAGTTCAAATAGTCTAGTCATGGCTGGCTCTCCCAGAGACTTTAGTAGCTCTGAGGGTATGTCATCTACTCCTGGGGCCTTGTTCCGACCTAGGTCTTTCAAGGCTCTGTCAAATTCATCTCTCAGTATACTATCTCCCGTTTCATCTTGATCTACTTCCTCTTCCCTTCCTACAACATCGTCTCTAAGTTCATTTCCTTTGTAGAGCTGCTCTATGTACTCTTTCCACCTTTCAGCTTTCCCTTCTTTGCTGAGAACTGGTTTCCCATCTGAGTTCTTGATATTTGTAGAATTGCTTTTCTTGTCCCCAAATGTCTCTTTGATTTTCCTGTAGGCGGTATCTTATACATTCTTCTACAGATTTGCATTTGGCTTCTAGCCACTCCTGCTTAGCCATTTTGCACTTCCTGTCAATCTCATTTCTTAGTCGTCTGTATTCCATTTTGCCTGTTTCATTTACTGCATTTTTATATTTTCTCCTTTCATCAATTAAATTTAGTATTTCCTGTGATATCCAAGGATTTTTTGTAGGTCTTGCCTTTCTACCTATTTTGTCCTCTGCTGCCTTCACTATTTCATCTCTCAATGCTGCCCATTCCTCTTCTACTGTTTTATTTCCCCCTGTTTCTGTCAATTGTTGCCTAAATCTCCCTCTGAAATTCACCAGAACTTCACATTCCTTCAATTTATCTAGGTCCCATCTCCTTATTTTCCTACCTTTCTGCAGTTTTTTCAGTTTCAGCCTACAGTTCATGACTAACAAGTTATGGTCAGAGTCTATATCTGCCCCTGGGTATGTCTTGCAGTTTATAACCTGGTTCCGGAATCTATGTTTTACCATTATAAAATCTATGTGATACCTTCCGGTGTCTCCTGGTCTCTTCCAAGTATACAACCTTCTTTTGTGATTCTTAAACCACGTGTTTGTTATGATTAAATTATGTTCCGTGCAAAATTCTACCAGGCGACTTCCTCTTTCATTCCTTCTGCCTAGTCCATATTCACCTACTATTTTTCCTTCTCTTCCTTTTCCTACTACCGAATTCCAGTCTCCCATTACAATTAAGTTTTCTTCTCCCTTAACTGTCTTAATAATTTCCTTTAGCTCCTCATGTATTTCTTCGATCACATCATCAACGGCAGAGCTAGTTGGCATATAAACCTGTACTACTGTTGTCGGTGTTGGCTTCGTATCTATCTTGACAATGATAATGCGATCACTGTGCTGCTCATAGTAGTTTACCCGCTTTCCTATTTTCTTATTCATTATTAGTCCTACTCCTGTGATACCCCCAATTGATTTTGTATTTATAATCCTGTAGTCACCTGACCAGAAATCCTGTTCATCCTGCCACCGAACTTCACTAATCCCCACTATATCTAACTTCAACCTATCCATTTCCCTTTTTAAATTTTCTAATTTTCCTACCCGATTAAGGGATCTAACATTTCACGCTCCGACCTGTAGAATGCCAGTATTGTCTTTCCTGATGATAACATCCTCCTGAGTAGTCCCCGCCCGGAGATCCGAATGGGGGACTATTTTACCTCCGGAATATTTTACCCAAGAGGATGCCATCATCATATTTTCATACAGTAGAGCTGCATGTCCTCGGGAAAGGTAACGGCTGTAGTTTCCCCTTGCTTTCAGCCGTTCGCAGTAGCTGTGTGGCAAAGCCACATTAGCTGATGTTACAAGGCCAGCTCAGTCAATCATCCAGACTGTTGCCCCTGTAACTACTGAAAAGGCTGCTGCCCCTCTTCAGGAACCACACGTTTGTCTGGCCTCTCCCCAGATACCCCTCCGTTGTGGTTGCACCTACGGTACGGCTATCTGCATCATTGAGGCACGCAAGCCACCCCACCTCGGCAATGTCTGTGGTTCATGGGGGTGGATCTAAACCTAGTACAGTGAAACCATAACTGATCGCAAATTGCGATTTATTTCATTAGATGAACGCTGTAAAGTCGTTAAAATATATAAGTAAATAGATAAAGAATCTTTTAAATGGTACACCTTTGTTAATCGTCTGCTTCACATGTCTACTTTGTTTTGTTGTCCACTTGGAGCGAATGAATCAATGAGTTATGAACACTTTTCAAGACTGTCAGACATATCATGAATATTGTTATGATTACAACATTATTTTTATTTTAGACTACCACTGTAAAACTGAATTTAATTGTTTAGATGCAGTTTATGTGACACTATGTAGCTCATGTGTGTTAATGCCCTCATTATAAAAGCCATTTAAATACTTTCAGGCCATGCGGTTTGAGGCGCCTATGTATATCATAAACAAGATCAGGTGCCTGTGAAAGTCTGTCTATACATAGACCTTTCTCAGAGATATAGCTTCAAGTATAGAATATTTCACCTTTTAACTACAGAATGTTTCAGGAGAAATAGCAAATGTTTTAGGAGATGGTAATAAAGTTGAATTGCTATAAAATGCCAAACAATGTATGTCCAATTTTCATTGGGTACAGAGATACAGTTATTAGAATGTAAGTTAACCAAAATAAACTTAAAGCAAAAGTAAATGTGGATATTTTGACTGATTCTTCCATGAGTTCTTGGTACATCATCATCATACTGACTTTTATTTAAGTCTGAAGATTACCTTGAAAGCCAAAAACAGTTTAACTGAATAGAAATGAACCTGTAGAACATGCACAAAATTGTGCTTTGAAGTGAATATTATGATGTGCTACTACAAACCGACGGACGAACCAGTGAAAATATCTTCGTTTACATTTGCCATAAGTTTGTTTGGCTTTCATATTAACAGCTATATCACTGTATTCAATAAAAATTGTACGCATGTTATATGGTATTTTTATTGCAATTTGTTTATAGTACCACCTCCTAAAATATCTAAGACTCCTCTTAAGAACCTGCATATGTGAGAGTGCAACAACTTCGTTCCTCTGAGCAGGAGACAAGTACACAGTTCTCAAATAAATTCGCGACTTGGCTTCATTCATAACCTGGGCTCACCTCTCGGTATCTGCACAGCCGAATGAGAATAGGATCCATCCTATTCTGTCTACAAGCGATCATATGTGTACAGCTTGTGAAAATGGAGGCATCTACGCGCCTGGTGAAACTGGCGCAAGTGGTCTTGTAAACTCTCACTTCCCATGCAGAACGGGATTAAGAGTTATCATGGAGATATCATGCATAGAATAGCCACAGTGTCAACATATATATTCATTGAGTCAATATAGGGTGAATGCAATTACTTGATTTCTGACATAGGTTTTACAAAAGAAGATAATAAATAAAGAATAACTCCACATTTGTCTTTCTAAGGCACGGAACTGTACATTACATGACAGTTTGTTTTACAATTCTCTTTTAAGTTGCAAGCATTTACTGAAGAATTAAATTTTCTATTAAGAACAAAAATGGATTGAAAAGACACAAAAAATTGAACTTTTACAGAAAGACGTCGCTTTTATATTCAGGAACATTAAGGTTTCTTCACAACAATTCCAGTCAAATCAGTTAGTGTTGAACACAGGAAATTTGTATGAAATGCAATACCTACATTATTTATTGTACCAAATCTGTCACCATAATTGTAGGTTAAGGAAAAACATTTTAGATGTCAAAAGCAATAAAACTTTTTCCCAACATAGAAATCGAACTTCACAATAGTTGCTGTTTCTGACCCAGGAACGGCAATGATTTTCAAGATATTCCTTTTGAAAGCAAAGTTATTTACATTCAAAAGTATAAGCAATTATAAGAATGATGAGTGAAATGTAAAAGGGTGCAAATCATAAGATTCCAAACTGAACTGTAAAGCCCAACAAAAGTGCCTATCTTATTAAAAACAGACCATAACAAAAATTTATATTTCCCATATGTTTATATTCTCTTAGTTTGAGCAGAGTAAACTGCAAATATACAAATATTCGGAAGTATTTCGTCATGGAGAATTTGTAGCTTATATCGCTGAATTAATGCAATTCGGCTGTTTTCAAATTATTTCCACATTTATTCGTGTCTTTCTATTGCTTAGAACCCAAAAATTGTAGTAACTATTTCGATAATTATGTAGAAACATATTATAAATGAACATGACCTTATGCCACCTTGTCCACCTATAGAAACATTAGTGTCACAACTTTCACAGCAGTGATGAGCGTTACGATTGTATATGTTAGACTGTGGTCCTGTGTACGCCAAAACTAACTATGAACCGCAGAGAAAGAGAGAGCACATTCCAACAGCGGCAACTGGTAATTTTTCATCATGCCAAAGGCAAATGTTTTCGAAAAATTTCTGAAATGTTATAAATGAAGATAGTGCTGTTTTTTTATGTAATTAGAAGATCCCAGGAGGAAGACAGGATTGACAGTCTTCCACGTAATGGACGTCCAATAAAGTTTTCTGTGAGAGGAGAATGTTATATCATCAGAAAAATAAAAAAGAAAGCCAAGTTATTGCTCACTATTGAGATCACCAAACACATTTGGAAGGAAATGCATCCAAAAACAGTATAGAGAGTGGTTAGAGGAGGTAGCTTCCAAGGTGGAGTTGCAATACAGAAAACCTTCACACTTCAAAAAAAGCAAACAAAGAGAATCTTGTTTATCAAAGAGGACAATTTGTGGTGCAATGACATTATATTTTCTGATAAGAGTACATTTAACATATTTCATTCAGATGGGAGGATAAAGCTTTGGTTGTGTCCTAATACAGAGGTTCACGAGCAAAATCGAATTGCAACTGTGAGAATATGGCTCTGGAAGCACATGTCAGTGAATGGAGTTGGTGAACTGGTTTTTATTGACAGTAAAACTGACCAATTTTAGTACCTTAAAATACTGAAGGATGATGTTAAAAAGAGTGCCGAAAAATGTGGATTGGTGAATATTTTGAAGTTTATCAAGATAATGACCCAAAACATACAGCCTGGAATGTGAGCATGTGGTTACTATTTAACTGTCCAAAGCCGATTCATCCTCGCTGACTGAATCACAAGACTTCAATGTGATTGAGAACCTATGGGAAAAACTTGACAAAGAAGTAAGGAAGAAAACTAACACATCTAAAGAACAACTAAAATGAGACTTATAGAAGTGTGGCAGAAAATATCACCACTGTATACTCAGAAATTAGTGGAGAAATACTAAGTGGTCTTAGAGAAGTAATTAAGATGGTAGGATTGCCTACCAGTTATGGAACCTTTTGAAGCATCAGTGCAAATATATGTGACCAAATAACTTTGTGCAATATTCATACGGTTGTTTTTATTTATTTTTTTACTTTGTTCATTTATTGTTATGTTTCTATGTTCAGTGTTCTTTAGAAGTAAGATAGTCATTTAGTTTTTACATTCCTTATATAAACTTGTATTTTATTTATATCAATGCTTCAATATTACTGAAATCACTAATACAAAGGGAAATATAGTACAACATGTGTGTCCAACAAATTATAAAAGGAATCGTATTTTCGCCATTATTGTAATGGAGTTGGTATTTGTTGTCTCCTTAATTTTTATTTTATTATTGTCCTTAGTTTTTATGGCAGATTAGAAAGATTTAATGATGATTTGCATATTTTATCCATTTGAGTGTTCTTTGATAACTGACTGCAGGTATATAAATCCAAAACACTTATCGTTTGTATAATAATATATCAGTGTTGTTGTACACAGTCTGTATAAATATGAATTGAAGTGAAGGTAGTTTCCAAGTTGATGAAGCCATTTTCATTAAATAAGATTTGAACCGAAAAAGTCAGCATTCTTGAAGGAGGAAAATAGTTATTTTGGAGGTTATTAACTACAGAAGAAAAAGAGAATGGATAAGTTAAGAAAGCTACCTTTATTCCCTTATAAAAACTTTATGAAGTGTCTGTACAATTTCGTTAGAAACTTAATGACAACTATCTGGAATGTAGTTTTACTTCTCAAAACTTAGCATTTGATCTAGATTCTAGAAGATAATTCATACAAATCAAAAGTGGTTTGCACTATCAAACAGCCATGTATTTATTGACACCAAGATAGCATCTAGGCCTTTTAGCTTGCAAAGGGAGCACTTCCAATATGAGTCGTTGTATTTTACGAAAATGTTATGTTAAATGTGTTTTTCGACTATCATTCCATTTAAGATTCTGGTTCTTTTAAGATAAGTACGAAGAGACATTGATTTGCACAAGGTGGATATTTCTCACATTCCTTACATTTATGTTAACTGATACATTGGTCAGACATCAGGTCAGTAAAAACTGGTGTACTGACAACTATCACATGCATCACACATGCTTACAAAGTTGAACAAATTTGCTACTGTTGATATTGTCATACTACCAGATATCCTTTGGATTATAACAACAACGAGATTCTTGTATGCATCTTAATCTATCAGGACGATCTTATTATGAAGGCAGCTGAAATTAAATTAAGAAGTGACCTTATATACAGGGGCCGAGTTTTTTTGTTAAATTTTGCTTGGAAAAAAGAGAACTTTACTCTTCACTTTGACAACAGTCTACAGTGTGGCCCATAATTATGTGAATGTCTGAAAACCTGTGGTCAGTAAACTAAAAGCTTTATAACCCAAACCTAAACACATTTCTTTGATACTACAGTCTGACATAAAAGTCGTAATATTCCATCTCGTTTATTTTCCTCCCTCTGATAGCATTCCTAACAGTCAGCAAGTTACACTTCTGAATACAGTATAACACGAGTGTATCATTTATATTGATATGTAATGCCGGCCACAGTGGCCAAGGGGACTGAGGCGCTACAGTCACGGTCTGCACGGCTGCTGCAGTCGGGGGTTCGAATCCCCCCTTGGGCATGGATATTTGTGCTGTCTTGAGTATTAGCTAGTTCATAAGTAGTTTGTAAGTTTAGGGACTGATGACCCTGGTAGTTGGGTCCCATAAGCTCTACAAACATTTGAACATTTTTTATATGTAATCTATATTTTACAATAAGAAGCGTATTTAGAACCATAATTAAAACAATAGATAAAAAATTACATTTGTCTTTCTTTATTTTCTTGTAAACCCTGGGAGATTTGAAATGATATGTTATAGGACAGTTTATTTACTAGTACACTTACATTTACCAAAGAATGCCATTTCCGTTTAAAAACAAAAACTTCTCAGCAAATGCCAAAAAACCCAATAATTTGTAAAAAGAAAAAAAGTATATCTACCCAAGAAGTCGAAGTTATGTTTGCAACATTGCATCATATTAGTGAATGTGAACTATAGGAAATTTCTATGGAATCGATTACCTGTATTATTTAATGAGACAAATTACTCAACGCACCTATAATTGAAGGGAAAATACACAAAGAAACAATAAAACTGTTTCTCAACACAGAAGAAATCAGTCCGTAATTTATAACAAATCTGACCCACAGACAGTAAAGATGTTGAATGTGCTCACTTCTGAAGGTAAAGTAATTACTTTAGCAAAAATATTTGCATCAAGTTAAGTGTAAAATGGGCGAATGATTAGATTAATTAAAAAATTACATGTCAACGAAAATGCCTATCACAATAAGAACATATAACACACAATATTACAAAAGTGCAAAGAATGATTTTTCTTAAACTGAATGAACTTTAATTGAATTATCTAAATGTTATCTGTATATTTGTTCACATATTTATGGAAGTTCTGTAAGCTATCTCAGATATTAGGAAGATAAGTATTATTCATATCTGTGCAATAACAAGATTGACCATTTCCTTTTGTCAGTCAGTGATGTGCTGTTTCACTTAAATAGTTTCTCGTCATTGATGGGGCTGGATGGATAGTGTAAGTTTCTGTTTCTTAACTGTTTGAGATTAATGAGGTTGAATTTTTTTTAATTAAAAAAAACTTGCATTCGTCTACCTTATTTAATCTGATTATTCCTTTATCTATGTCAAATTTCATTAATATATGATTTGGAGATTTGTTCTCAAGAAATGAATTCACCATGATCTTGCAAGTGAGGCTTAATTATTGGAGGGCACATTCAGTGAACTTTTATATTTGATTTCAGTTCATGTCTTGGGCCAATCACAAAACGGTCCTGAGATATTGTATCTACTTTATTGTTTCTACAAGCGGAATAAATTAATTTTGAGGTAGCCAGAATATAATTACGCTCATGTGCTTACACAAAAGACATCAATTTTGGTGGTGCAGAATATAGGTAAATCATATAATTTCATAATGATTATTTTGACTGAGGTAGAAATATCCCATTCTGCATAACCTCATTGAGGTACTAGAAGTGAAATTTCAATCTGGTGCCCATCATGGGACTTGGCTTACATTGCATATGTATATAACTAATGACACTTTTATGAAATACCACTGACCAAAATCTGAGAGAGGAACATTAGAAAACTAATTTTAATGGAAAATATAAAATTATTGGAAAGCAGCCTCAAAGATGAACAAAGGAAGAGGTAAGTAGTGCCCACATCATTTCGCATTAATTTATGCATGATATCTTTCGACATTTTTGTTCTACAATTCATGATTCATTAATTTTAATGCAATTATCTATTGTAATAGTAAATCTCATTGTTGAAGAGAGTTCTCAACCATGGCCACTTTTGCATACACGATGGCAGCATGGGCTAGTTATGTATTCAGACGTTCAGACTTTAGCAGGCATTCATCTTGTTGAGCTAAGATTTAACTGCAAGCTGTTGTGGATTGTGTAGGAAATATTTTGTGTTGGGTTTTATTGTTCTGTTCCGTGTGTCATCTATGTGTGAATTAATATCATGATCAGGACTATGAGGAGAGGAAAACAATTAGAAACTGAATTGAACGGTAATGTAATCGGCCAAGACACTGTTGATGAGGGCAGCAGTACCAATCCCATACCTAATGAATGAAACTGAATCAAATGTGGGAGAAACAGGGGGAGAAAATATTTCTGGAATGCTTGCTGAAGCAACCAGTTCAGTGCCAGTAAGCAAACGTGCAACAGAAAATATTCAAACAACATTTTCTATTAATAATCTGATAGCAATAATTAATTAATAAAATGCAAAACTTGATGAAAAACTTAAGGAACAAGATGCTGAATGCGATGAGCATTCTGTCACTTTAATTAACGAAAGTGAAGGAAAAATAGAAAAGAAATTTGTTGAAGAGATTGTCATACCAAGAGGACAATTTGCTGAGTGTAATAGTAAACTAGACGGAAAAATTGGTGAGGCATTTGAAGACATTCATAGGCATTCAGCACACCCACACACACTTGCATGATTTTGAGGTCTTGAATCTTAATGTCTTATGCTGCCTTTGTAAACTCCAGCAATATAGCAATCAGTTTCCAAAGCATAGATGTGTTGTTTCATGCTCCCTTTTCTAGTCTTGCTAGCTGTGGAAGGCGAGTATTGAAAAGCTCATACTGTCATAATGTTTACATTATAGTCTAACATAATCTCGACAGGGAGTAATTTATATTGATTTCTCATACGTCTAAAAGCCAACAGTGCCGACAATTTTATTGTTTCCTAATCTTATGTGAAATTCAATCTATTGCTAGAAACTGTAGAAATGGCGACGACCATTTAGGGTACCTGCAAAACTGCGAAAATTTAAAGAAAGACAGGTAGGCCTAATGTTAAAAAAAAAGAACGACAATCGACAAGGTAAAAGAGAAATGTGTCATTAAGATATATTCCAAGAAAGTATGATACTAGGTAGTAATAAGTGAGAAATGCGCCAATTATAGCCATACATATGATCAATAACATTATTTATCAATGTATGTGGTTTGATAGAAGAACAGACACCACATACATAAGAAGAAGACCCAGGTTCGAATCCTGGCTGGGTTCACATTTTCAGTTTCACCCATTTGAGGTTAATGCCATACATTGTGTTAATTTGAACATTTGATGAGAGTCCCTCCCGACACGAAGCAACAGTGCAGATACAGCCAAACTTCTGAATTGATCTTATAGGCGTGGCAGAATAACAGTCAACACAAGCAGTGTTCTTCCTTCCTGTTGTTATCACTAGAACTGATCAATCTTCTCACCCACTCCATCACATTGACACCACTCATATGTGTTTGTTTACATCTCTGTGTGGGTTGAGTGACATCTATGGACAATCTAAGAAACCGTGTTCTTGATGCAATATACATATTCAACTTCAGTGTTCAAGAGACCTTGGAACCAAGGCAATAGCATTGTAATAACCTATGCAACAGTCAAGTTTGTTTCCACAATGAGACAAACACAACAGGGACTGTCTTAGAAATCATCAGTCATTTCTTAGCAGTTTTTGAGAATAATAACTTGGTATCATTGGTATTTCGTGACCTGGGTAAAGTTTTGATTGTTTTCTGGTTGATATACTTTTAAGGAAATTTGGGGTGGAGGGGAGAATATTAGCTATTATGAGTTCATACTTAAGCAACAGAAAACCATCCCTGTTCATAAAAATGTACATTTTTCCTTGATGAAAATCAGTACAGGTATCTATTTTAAGACCCTTCTTCTTCATTGCCTCAATCAATTATATGCCTTATAATATATGTGGTGTGTCTAAGAAGTTTGGTGAATGCTGTCATGTAACAAATAAATCAAAAGATACAAACAAATGTGGTTTATTAGCCTTCAAACTAGTCGCCACCCATAACAACACACTGTTAACAACAT
This sequence comes from Locusta migratoria, assembly GCA_026315105.1. NCBI lineage: Eukaryota > Metazoa > Arthropoda > Insecta > Orthoptera > Acrididae > Locusta > Locusta migratoria. Next base: position 553,142,493 of record CM048744.1, read on the forward strand.
TAGTACATCTTCTGGAAAGTGTAAGAAAAGGCCTACTGTGTAATCGATCGCAGAACTGGTATCACATGATCTTTGATGGCATTCACAACCATAAAAAGTTCACATTTCATAACTGCCTTTGCAACTCTGGTTGAACTCGCTGGATGCGCTGTAACAATCGGTTCAAAACCATCTGGTAAAATGAATCATTAATGCTGCTCCAATATGCTATGACACTTCCTCTCACAATGACCAAGTCCAACTGGTCGCAGTTTGTTTACATTGCCAATCACATGAAGTGCATGCCATGTATCAATTCTCCTCAAGTCTCTGTAGACCCATGCTCATGCACACACACATGGGCCATGTTGCTGTTTAGATCTGACACCATTAACCGGACGTTTTAGACATACCGATAGTCCACATTATAGAACTGAATAATGTGACAGACAAAACTCTTGATCAGGCCCTAGACTGGTTTACAGTCACCAAACATCTGTGCAAACCCGACAAAACCCAACAACTTTTAATGTCAACTGAAATAAGTCATTAGAACTTTTAGGTAGCTATGCTGACACCAGACTCTACTATGAGAAACATGTCAGTCATGTGGCATATCTTAGTTGGAAACTTTGGGAGGTAGTAAGCTTGGAGTACCTTTGGATGACATACTTGGGACATTTGAATGATATATTTCATTTGGTCTGATTATATAGGGACCACTCCCATCATGTAAAGAAATTACAAAAAAGTCTTAGACATAATGTGTAAAAGAGGTCATAGGCAGCATTGTCGTCCTATTTTCTCGATACTCTGATTACATTTAAAATTTATGAGTCTGTGTTCTACATTAAAAATAATATATATCAGAATTTGTTAGTGGGGAGAAATAATTGGACACAACACTACAGCTGACAATAACTTGGATGTCCCAAGACACAGGTTAGCATGGATTATAAATTCCCATAAAGTGAAGAGACTTAAAAATTTTCATAAACTGCCACTTCTATGAATCTAAAATTTCTTAAAGTTGAGTGGCACAGCTGGCTATCTAATTATCCATTTTACGATAGTAAATAATTCCTTGAGCTGCCAGTGGCAGATAGCATTTAAAAATTTCCTGTAGTTAATCATAATTTTATGTGTTGTGATTAAGTCATATGTAATTATGTACTGTGTATGATAAACAAATGCTAGAGTTTTGTATGACAAACTATAGTATAGTGTGGAAATGGGTATACGAAAATGTTTATTTATGGTGCCTCAGATTTGTGTGCATGTCTATATTAATGAGGCAGATTTAATTATCATCAATTGACTTATCAAATGTGAATGTACTTTTAATAGTCAACAAATTAATTGCATTGATTTTACTTGAAGGTCACCGTCATGTGTCTATAAAACTATGGAAAATGTAACAACTGATACAGTTGTGAGCTGATCAGACAAATCATATTTATCTTCTAATTTTGTAGCTGTACCCATGCAATATTACGTCAACTGAATTCCCTCTACTAATTTGTTGTTCAATACTGATTAGGTATATGGAAGAATGGAAGAAAACCCCTCCAAAACACATGGGAAATGCTGATAAAGGTATTCGAGACAAAGATCTGGTAACAAAGACTTATTCCGAGTAAACACAAATGTACACCCAAACCAATGACAATTCTGATGTAGTTAGTGATTACAAGAAAGCATAAAGACAAATAATCCTATATCAGTCTATCTAAAACGTTTACAAATCACTGACCTGAACATAAAATGACTGGCTATTTCTACACAGGGATCCCAACCAGTAATGAAATCGTCCTAAAAGTAACGCCCACAATAAATCAGGGTCTACTGGGAGCAACACTATGAACACTTTCCCCAATTCTCATACAAATCCTGCAATAACAACTCCTAAATGGGCCTAGCGATATGCTGGCATCATTTTACCCAGCCGATGAATCTCGTGGAGTGGTCAAAGGCAAACGGCAGTCTGAAGACAGAAGCTGAAAAGACGCGACCACGAAAATACGTCACTTCGTTCTGTTAGGCAGAAACGACATTTATCTAGATATCAACCTTTGTTGTCTCGGTAGAAAACAGTGCCATGCAACTATATCAGATTGTCTAGGACTCAGCACAAAGTTAGTAAAAAGTTCAAATGTCTGTAAATCTATGCCTTACAAACTATTTAAAATAACTTAAACGAACCTAAGGACAACACACACCCATGCCCGAGGAAGGACTAGAACCTCTGCAGCAAGGTGCTTTCGAGTACTCGGGCAGTCCACCATGGCCACAAATTTACTTATGCGTAAATAATACATGAGAAGGATGCTCAGGTGTCTCCAGACAGGAAGAAATGTGCCACTATCATGTCGGTGTGACTAGGTAGACACGGCTGACTTATTCTGTGTCTTGGATAGATGAGGTGACAAAGGGGCCATTGTGAAGCTGACTTCACAACTACTGCAAAATCTCGAAGTCCAGGTTGCAGCTTGAGACAGAATATCAAAATTCCATGTGTGAGCCTACACTGCGGCCACTCACACGGCTATGTAGATACCACCGTCAGAGGTCCGCAGTATGCGTGGTCTTGCAGGCTAGTTTCCTGTTTCCACAAATACACTGAGCTGCTTCAGGCCGCTCCTCGTGGCCACGCCCCCTCGACGTCGAAACACGAATGTACTCGAGCCCTTATTTGGTTGCCCAATGAGCGGACGAGCACCATAGACTAATCGACAGAGGAGGCATTCTAAAATCCACTGGCCAATCACAAAGCGTGTTGCATATAATACCTTATGCTCCGCCACCGAGAGAAGATTTCCCACGATCTTACCGTCGCTAGGCCGTGAAACCTGCGGTATCTGGAGTCCACAGCCCTGTGCTGGGCACAAGGCACTAAAAGGTTTATATGTATATATTTGACGAATTACAGCGTTCAAATGAATGAAATAAATCGCAATTTGCGATGTTATGGCTTCACTGTATCAGGTTTAGATGGAATACCAAACTGTGGCGAATGAAAATTTGTGCCCAGCCGGGATTCGAACCCAGGGTCTCCTGGTTACTAGGCAGACGCGTTGACCACTCCGCCACCGAGGACACAGTGACCAGCCCGACTGCAGAGGACTCTTCCCTGCACGTCTTCCGCCACATACAAATCTCCATTCGCCACGCTTTCTCTTTCCTATACCACAGCCTATTTATTCCATAATGCTCGCAGCCACAATACTATATTCCCGCATCAGGGAGAACAGACCATGAGGTATCGAGACACAATTAATTGATATATATATATATATATATATATATATATATATATATTTTTCTTTTTTTTTTTTTTTTTACGAATTACAGCGTCAAATGAATGAATAAATGTTATGGCTTCACTGTATTAGGTTTAGATGGAATACCAAACTGTGGCTAATGAAATTTCTGCCCGGCCGGGATTCGAACCTGGGATCGCCTGCTTACTAGGCAGACGCGTTGAACACTCCGCCACCGAGGACACAGTGACCAGCCCGACTGCAGAGGACTCTTCCCTGCACGTCTTCCGCCACACACAAATCGCCATTCGCCATGCTGTCTCTTTCCTATACCTTTATAGAATTAATAGGCTGTGGTATAGTAAAGAAACAGACCTTTATAGAATTAATAGGCTGTGGTATAGTAAAGAGACAGCATGGCGAATGGAGATTTGTGAGTGGCGGGAGACGTGCAGGGAAGCGTCCTCTGCAGTCGGGCTGGTCACTGTGTCCTCGGTGGCGGAGTGGTCAACGCGTCTGCCTAGTAACCAGGACATCCCGGGTTCGAATCCCGGCCGGGCACAAATTTTCATTCGCCACAGTTTGGTATTCCATCTAAACCTAATACAGTGAATCCATAACATCGCAAATTGCGATTATTTCATTCGTTTAAATTTTTATTACTCTCGGAAACCCCACAGCTCTTAACGCCCGGCTCTCTCTAAAACTAACTCTCGGAAACAGTACTGCCACTACTCACGCAGTAAAACGTTGTTATCCTCGTCGGCTCTGCGAATTTTGGAAATAGCTATTGGCCATTAGTCTTCCAAAACCATGCGGTACCACGGGGACTGCTCCTTTGAAAACACACATCTGTGAACACTGGCGACTCGCGCCAATTGTCTGCCTCCGACGCCAGGCTGGTGGCGCCCCTGCGGATGTTTCTCAATTGTCCGCAACAGTATTGTCCGAATGGACCCTCCGGTCTGCCCAGGAAGTGCAGGTAGGCTTGCGAATACAGCTCTCTTAGCGTCTACACTCCCCGTCACTGACCATCTTATGCAATAGCTCCGTAATTAGCTGTCATTTACAACCGATCACTCAGCGAAAGATCCGTACCCAAAGACTGGAAACTTGCCCAAGTTACTCCAATATTCAAGAAAGGCAATAGGAGTGATCCCCAAAATTACAGGCCAATCTCATTGATGTCGATTTGCAGTAAGATTTTCGAACATATACTTTGTTCGAACATTATGAACTACCTCGGAGAGAACGACCTATTAACCAATAGTCAACACGCATTCAGAAAGTATCGCTCTTGCGAAACACAGCTTGCCCTTTATTCACATGAAGTGATAAATGCCACCGACAAGGAATCTCAAATCGATTCCATATTTCTGGAAGACTTTTGACACTGTACCCCACAAGCGGCTTCTAATGAAATTGCGTGCTTATGGAATATCTCCCCAGTTGTGCGATTGGATTCACGATTTCCTATCAGAAAGAACACAGTTCGTTGTAATTGACGGTAAATCATCGAGTAAGACAGAAGTGATATCTGGCGTTCCCCAGGGAAGCGTTATAGGTCTCCTACTCTTCCTTGTATTTATAAACGATTTAGTAGACAATCTGAATAGCTCCCTTCGACTGTTCGTCGATGACGCTGTCATTTATCGGTTAGTGAAGTCAACAGAGGATCAAAAGTAACTGCAAAGTGATTTAGACAAAATTTCTACATGGTGCGAAAATTGGCGATTGATACTAAATAAAGGAAAGTGTGAAGTAATACACATGACCACTAAAAGAAATCCGCTGAACTTCAATTACGCGATAAATCAGTCAAACCTTTAAGGTCGTAAATTCTACCAATTACCTAGGAGTTACAATTACGAACAACTTAGACTGGAGAGAACACACAGAAAATATTGTGGGGAAGGCGAACCAAAGATTATGTTTCATTGGCAGGACGCTTCGAAGATGCACCAGCTCCACCGAAGAGACTGCCTACATCACACTTGTGCGTCCTCTCCTGGAGTACTGTTGCCCACTGTGGGACCCTCACCAGGTGGGATTGACGGAAGATATTGAGAAGGTTTTATCACGTTTTATTACGTTATCGGGGGGAAAGCGTCACGGAAATGTCGAACGAATTGGGGTGGAAATCATTAAAAGAAAGACGTTATTCATAGAGAAAAGTTATGAAAGTGGTTAATGAACCCTCTGCCAGGTACTTAAATGTGATTTGCAGAGTATCTATGTAGATGTAGATCGAAGGGTACTACTCGAAAGCAGTGCTGCAGCATCACTTTGAGCACGCTTTCCCCGAAAAACGCACAAGCTGTTTCATTGTGACCAGCATTCCACACTCCACTCGTGTGAGAAGCCTTCTGCTCAAAGCCTGTGCTCATATGGTTACAACTTAAGTCCAACTGTACAGAGCAGCTCATAGCAAGAGAATTAAACGGGGAAATCCTGGCCTCCACTCCACACCAGAGGCACCATGAATAATGGAGAAGAAGACCTGGAGAAGACCACGCATTTTAAGATACTGGGGTCCGTTGTCGCCTCAGAATGTGATACAACTCTCAATACTCAGATGAGAGTGAATGGAAAAAATGTTAAAATGTTTGTACAGCTTATGGGACTTAACTATGGGGTGATCAGTCCCTAAACTTACAAACTACTTATGAACTAACTTATACTAAAGATGGCACAATGATCCATGCCCGAGGGGGGATTCGAACCCCGACCGCAGCGGCCGTGCAGACCGTGACCACTGCAGCCTGGCTCAAGTGAAGACAGGTCACAGGAGTCCTCCACGATAAAAAGATGCCTCAACGTTTAAAGGCAAAAGTTTATAAAAACGTGGTATGTCCAACAGCAATCTATGCCGCCCAAAGACGAAACAACATGAGCAAATGTTACATTCCACGGAGATGAAGACGCTTCGTTAGTCCATGGGGCTGACCCAATATGATCATGTAAAAAAATACAGAAGTCTGGGAACGGTTTGGTGTCGCACCCATCACAGACAAACTGAGGGACGCCCATCTCCACTGGTACAACAACATCATCAGAAAGCAAAACAACTCGGTTGCAAAAACAGCACCCCGCTTCAACCCAGGAGGAATAAGACCACGAGGAAGACCGGCAAAGAAATAGACTAACAACATCAGGGCAGACAAGTACGTTGTTGGCTTAAGACCAAAAGATGTCGACGACAGAAAGAAATCGAGGAGATGTAGCAAAGCAGCAGACCCTGCAAGTTGGGATTAAGGCTTGAAAAGAGAGAGAGAGAGAGAGAGAGAGAGAGAGAGAGAGAGAGAGAGAGAGAGAGAGATGGCAGATCCCACTTGAGGTATAGTAGATGTATTGATAATGGTTTCAACATCGTCTGCCAACAAAAAGTGTAGTCACCTAATTGCAAGAGCACCATCTGAGTGTACCAATTAATAGGGGCTATTACACAGCCATAAGGCTCAGTGTGATATCAACATGTGAGCAAACAGGCACCGTGCCATAGAGATGCAGTTGCTCCCTACAGACAACTGAGTAAATCGTGGCCTTCCTTGTTGGGGAACATCCTTTTGGAAAACTGCCACACAAGTTGGATGTGCTGTGTCACTTTTGCAACAATGCTAGTTGGAGTGGTCACGTGAACATCCTCACAGTTGTAGATGAGCTCACACAGCACAGGTAGCCACCAAGATTGGCATCTTGTAAGGGCAGCAGTGGCAGATCGGACAGCAACCACAGATCTGATAAGAGGCTTTATGAGCCCAGCAGTGTCAACACGAACTGTTGACAACTGGTTACTAGCAGTGGGACTATGGGCGTGCACACCTCTAGGTCACCCTCCCATCACGCCACGGCACTGACTTGTTCGGCTCGACTGGTGCCATTGGAAGATCAACTTATGATTTGAAATGGCAGACTGTGGTCTTTAGCGATAAAAGTAGTCTGAATGCATACAACAAACACCTAGCGAATGCTCTCTCGCCGATTGCCTTTATCCGTGCCCGCTGCACACAGGCCTTATGGTCTATGGTTTCGGTAAGCTACAGATTCGTTCATCTTTGCGGAGGGAACGTTGACCAGTACTTTGCATGCTCAGAATGTTGTGAGGCCCATTATTGTGCAATATTCTTGAAATGCGAAGGTGATGTGTTGTTCCAACGGGACAATGCTCACTAGCACACTACATGCGAAAATCAATACGCACCTCAAGGCGTGCGGCAACTTCCATGGCCAGCACAATCTCCAGACTTCCCTCCAATTGAGTACGTGTGGGATATGAAGGAACGACAACTGCCATGTGATCAGAACTCTTGAAGAACTACCTGCCGCGGGAAGTAGCCGAGCGGTCTGGAGCGCCACATTACGGATCGTGACGCCTCCCGCATCGGAGGTTAAAATCTTCCCTAGGGCATGGATGTGTGTCTTGTTCTTAGGTTAGTTTAAGTAGTTTGTAAGACTAGGGACTGATGACCAACGTAGTTTGGTCCCATAGAATTACAAACATTTGAACTTATCATTCTTTTTATTTATTTTTTATTTTTTAAGAACTACCTGAAGGACTGAAGGAGTTGAGCGGCTGACGAATAATGTATCCCAAGACAGTATTCTCTATCTGTATGATAGAATGGGTACACCACTTACTAATACCTGTGTTTCAGCATGGATTGACATTTGGTACCTCAATACTGCTCAAATTATTGATATGTAAATGTAATCATTTCATGTACTCCATATACACTTTATCATCAGTAATGAATGATTGAAAAACTCTAAGAGAGTGTGATAATTTTTCCCGGCAGTCTAACTAAACAATGCTCCTTCCAAAGCTACATTTGTTTCCAGAATTTGTGCAGCTTCCTTCTGATTACGAGAGATTTTGCTGCAAATGTACTTCAAGATGTTGTTGTTGTTGTGGTCTTCAGTCCGGAGACTGGTTTGATGCAGCTCTCAACCCTACCCTATGCTGGGCAAGCCTCTTCATCTCCTCATAAGAACGGCAACCTACATTCATTTGAATTTGCTTACTATATTCATCTCTTCATCTCCCTCTGCTATTTTTACCCCACACACTTCTCTCCAACGCTAAATTCAAAATTCCTTGATGTCTAAGAATGTGTTTTATCAATCGATCCATTCTTTTAGTCAAGGTATACCAGATATTCCTTTTCTCCCCAATTCTGTTCAGTACCTCCTCATTAGTTACGCGATCCACCCACCAAATCTTCAGCATTCTTCTGTAACACAACATTTCAAAATCCTCTATCCTCTTCCTGTTCGCAGTGCTTATCGTCCATGTTTCGCTCGCATACAAGGCAACACTCCACACAAATGCCTTCAGAAAAGGCATCCTTACACTTTGATATTCGATGTTAACAAATTTCTCTTTTTCAAAAACGATTTTCTTCCCATTGCCATTCTGCATTTGATATCCTCTCTAATGCGACCATCATCCGTTATTTTACTGCCCAAGTAACAAAACTCATTTACAACCTTAACTGATTCGTTACCTAATTTAATTCCTTCAGCATCGCTTGATTTTCTAAGACTGCATTGTATTACCTTTGTTTGCTCTTGTTAACGCTCATCTTATATGCTTCTTTCAACACACTATCCATTCCGTTCAATTGCTACTCCAGGTCCTTTGCTGTCTCTGACAGAATTACAATGCGATCAGCAAAACGCGAGGTTTTTATTTCTTCACTCTGAACTTTAATTCCTTCTCCAAATTTCTCCTTGCTTTCCTTTATAGCTTTTTCAATGTACAAATTGAATAACGTTGGGGAAAGGCTCCAACCTTTTTGTGCAAGTTGTAAATAACCTTCCGTTCCCTATATTTTACTCCTGCTAATTTCAGAATTTGAAAGTGTGTATTCCAATCAACATTGTCAAAAGCTTTCTCCAAATTACAAAAGCTAAAATGTAGGTTTGCCTTTCCTTAATCTATCTTCTAAGATAAGCCGTGAAGTGAGGATTGCCTGCCGTGTTCCTACATTTCTTCTGAATCCAAACTGGTCTTTCCCCAAGGAGACTTCTACCACCTTTTCCATCCTTCTATAAATACCTCGTGTTAAAATTTTGCAACCATGACTTATTTAACTGATGGTTCTGTAATTTTCTCACCTGTCTTCACCTGTTTTCTTTGGAATGGGGATTACAACATCTATCTTAAAGTCCCCCGTCTCATATATCTTACACACCAGTGAAATAGTTTTGTCATGGCTGGCTCTCCCAGAGACTTCAGTAGTTCTGAGGGAATGTCGTCCACTCCAGGGGCCTTGTTTCGACTTAGGTCTTTCAGTGCTAAGTCAAATTCTTCTCTCAGTATAGCATTTCCTATTTACATCATCTACATCCTCTTTCCTTCTACAATATTGTCTCTAAGTTCATCTCCTTTGTAGAGCCCCTCTATATACTCTTCCCAACTTTCAGCTTTCCCTTCTTTGCTGAGAACTAGTTTTCCATTTGAGTTCTTTATATTCGTACAGCTCCTTTTCTTGTCTCCAAATGTTTCTTTTATTTTTCTGTAGGCGGTATTTATTTTCCCCTATTTATACATTCTTCTACAGTCTTGCAATTTGCCTTCTAGCCACTCCTGCTTAGCTAATTTACACTTCCTGTCACTCTCATTTCTTAGTCGTCTGTACTCCATTTTGTCTGTTTCATTTACTGCATTTTTATATTTTCTCCTTTCATCAATTAACTTTAGTATTTCCTGTGATATCCAAGGATTTTTTGTAGGTCTTGCCTTTCGACCTATTTTGTCCTCTGCTGCCATCACTATTTCATTTCTGAATGCTATCCATTCTTCTTCTACTGTTTTATTTCCCCCCGTTCCTATCAATTGTTGCCTAAAGCTCCCTCTGAAATTGTCAAGAACCTCAGGTTCCTTCTATTTATCCAGGTCCCATCTCCTTATTTTCTTTGCAGTTTTTTTTTCAGTTTCAGCCTACATTTCATGACCAACAAGTTATGGTCAGAGTCTATATCTGCCCCTGGGTACGTCTTGCAGTTTAAAACCTGGTTCCGAAATCTATTTCTTACCATTATAAAATATATCTGGTACCTTCCAGTGTCTCCTGGTCTCTTCCACGTATACAACCTCCTTTCGTGATTCTTCAGCCAAGTGTCGGTAATGATTAAATTATGTTCCGTGCAAAATTCTACCAGGTGATCTCCTCTTTCATTCCTTTTGCCCAGTCCATATTCATCTACTAGTTTTTCCTTCCCTTCCTTTTCCTACTATCGAATTCCAGTCTCCCATCACAATTAAGTTTTCCTCTCCCTTAATTGTCTGAATAATTTCCTTTACCTCCGAATACATTTCTTCGATCTCCTCATCATCGGCAGAGCTAGTGGGCATATAAACTTATACTACGCTAGAAACAAATAATAAATAAATATAAAAAAAAGCTTCTACTACTGTGGTCAGTGTTGGCTTTGTATCTATCTTGACTATGTTAATGCGATCACTGTGCTGCTCATAGTAGATTACCCGCATTCCTACTTTCTTATTCATTATCAGATCTACTCCTGAAATACCCCCAACTGATTTTGTATTTGTAACCCTGTACTCGCCTGACCAGAAATCCTGTTCCTCTTTCCACCGAACTTCACTAATCCCCACTATATCTAAATTCAGCCTATCCATCTCCCTTTTTAAATTTTCTAGCTTCCCTAGGCGATTAAGGGACCTAATATTCCACGCTCCGATCCGTAGAATACCAGGGTTGTCTTTCCTGATTACCACATCCTCCTGAGTTGTCCGCGCTCGGAGATCCGAATGGGGGATTTTTTTACCTCCGGAATATTTTACTCGAGAGGATGCCATCATCATATTTTCATACAGTAGAGCTGCATGTCCTTGGGAAAGGTAATGGCTGTAGTTTCCCCTTGCTTTCAGCCGTTCGCAGTAGCTGTGTGGCAAAGCCACATTAGCTAATGTTACAAGGCCAGCTCAGTCAGTCATCCAGACTGTTACCCCTGTAACTACTGAAAAGGCTGCTTCCCCTCTTCAGGAACCACACGTTTGTCTGGCCTCTCCACAGATACCTCTCCGCTGTGGTTGTACCGACGGTACGGCTATCTGTATCGTTGAGGCACGCAAGCGCCCCCCCCCCCCTCGGCAATGTCTGTGGTTCATGTGGGTGATATATTACAAAAATACTGCTGCATTTCATAGTCAACCCTTCCGTAAAAAAATACGTAAGATATAACACATAGATAAAAATGGTAAGTTGCTCGTTTTCTGAAAGACATTAAATACCGTTTAAAACTGTCGACTAGTGGAGAAAATATGAGGAGCTACACTACTTCAGACTTGTTCAGTGTCCAGAGTGAGAAATTTGGTAAAAAGCAATACGCCGTTCTTCGTGGGAGGTATCATCAGATATGAAATTAGTTTCAAGGTATTCCAAAAGTGTGTTTTCATATCGTGCACGATACTGGAGGCTATTAATATATTCGAAAACGCTGTGGGAGAAAATGCTATTCTTCAGGATCATATTTTCTCCACTAGTCGACAGTTTTAAACGGTATTTAATGTCTTTCAGAAAACGAGCAACTTACCATTTTTATCTATGTGTTATATCTTACATATTTTTTTACGGAAGGGTTGACCATGAAATGCAGCAGTATTTTTGTAATATATCACCCACATGAACCACAGACATCGCCGAGGGGGGGGGGGGGGGGGCGCTTGCGTGCCTCAACGATACAGATAGCCGTACCGTCGGTACAACCACAGCGGAGGGGTATCTGTGGAGAGGCCAGACAAACGTGTGGTTCCTGAAGAGGGGCAGCAGCCTTTTCAGTAGTTACAGGGGCAACAGTCTGGATGATTGACTGAGCTGGCCTTGTAACATTAGCTAATGTCGATTGAACATAGATATAACACGTTAAGTTTTTTTGATAGCTCTTGGCTTTTTGATCAATACTACGATATAGTGCCAAACACACTTCCTGTAGCCAAGTCAAATTGATGAAAATCTTATAGCCGCGGCGGAATAGCCGTGCGCACTGAGGCGCCGTGCTGTGGTGGGCGCGGCCGTTCGCCGTCGGAGGTTCGAGTCCTCCCTAGGACATGGGTGTATGTGTTGTCCTTAGGTTAGTTTACCTTAGTTTAAGTAATTTGTAAGCTAGGGACTAACAACCAAGCAGTTGAGTCTCATAGATTTCAAACATACAATGCTTATAAAAGCACAATTTTTTATGGGTCCCTGTTTTCAAATCCCAGCCACGTCACAAATTTTGATTCAATACCTCTCCTATTCAAAATAAACAATTTCATGCTTTACAATGCAACATAATCAGTATTTGAAAATTAGGAGTTTCAGTCAGCAGGAAGTTAGGGATGGGGTTTGGAGACTGTGGGTCCAGCATTTGACTTGTGGACAGCTCAGTTGTGATGTGAGTCGGAAGAAAGTGAGTGGTGGTAGACTAGGGTTGGTGGGAGAGAGGGCTAGGCTAGGAATGCTTGTGTCTTTCAGTCAATTTGGGTCTAGTGATACATGTGGATGGACATGTGCACTCCCACCAAAATCGAACAAGTAAATAAAGAAAATAATTTCCTGCAACATAACTGATGGTTGGAAATTCCATCTCGCAGGAGGGTGGTGATGCGGAGTGGATAAGCATGTCTCTGATTTGAATCTTAGATAGATGAGTGGTGAAGTATTCTCACAGGAAAGGGGAGGGAGTGCATGGAGGGGGGGGGGGCATAGAGTTGTCAATCAGATTTATGCCAGTCCTTCAGGCACGCCTAAACCAGAAGGGATGAAGTGGGAATAAAGGAAACATACTCATTTCACCAACCCCTCATGTTGGCCAAACAGGGGAGGAGGAGGAGGCCTGTGGGAAGTACCCTGTTGTCTAGAGTCACAGGTATAGAGGTTTTCAATGGAGTGGAAGGTTTTAGGGGATTGTGAGGGGATGGTTTACCTTAAATTGTCACTCAAAACTGCGCTAGGACATACCCAAGTCCACTGCTGAAATGGGTCAAATTTCAACAATATATTTTGTAAACATTCATGTGCAAATGCATGTTACCTGTTTTGAAAACCTTTATCAGTTTCAAAATACACCTGAAAAATAATGATGATTGGGTACCTGAGTGCCAGTTGTGCTTAGAGATGGCATTCCAGCCGCTGTGAAACTTATAAACCGTCTGTAAGAAATACAGTCAATGAAATATTTGAGTTTTGCCTAACATACAGTTTGATATTGCAAAATATTTTAAAGATACAGCCACTACTTTTCCAACTTATAAAACACATTTGCTGCAATGGCTAAAACATTTAATATTCTAAGGAGTTTTCAGAGGTAAAAACACATTGGGTATGGTTAATTTTAGCTGACATACAGCAGCAGTGGCGCGGCTAGTGGGGCTGAAGCCTCCCCCGTGGCACCTCCCGAAGATTTTTTTATTTATTTTTTATTCTTTATTATTGTAATTTTTTTTTATTTTTTTTTTTTTTTTTAAACAGGTCGGCACCGGAAATTTTAAATAATACACATGTAATAAATCACAACTTAAATATAATGTGCCAAGCACAAGTGAACGTGAAAATGGGTCGCCAACGTGATGCCATGACTGCGAACGTGAGCTGCTGTTAGGCTGGCCGCTGAGACGCAGGTCCGTGACGTGACGCAGGGTGACTCACGTCAAGTTTCTCACGGAGCGCGTGTCACGGCGACAATCGCCGCAAGTTGCATCGCAGTTCCACGCCGCAGTTTGCAGCGGAACGTCAGCTGCGCTGTTTGAAAGTAGCGAGGGGCGGGGAGAAGACGCAGCTGACGTGCACGTGGCAGAGATGGCGGACACTTCTACCGTGTTCATTGATATAAGTTTAGAATCGGATTCCGATCCTGAGTTTTTGTTCGAAATATCCATCTTCGATTATCCGGATTGTCAACCGCGAGTGAATAATTTGTCTAGTCCGTGCGTGTACTACATTTCGAGCTGGAACTACCGTTCCACGCCCCAACACGATCTCTATCCCGCACTTTTCATTATTGTTTCAGTTACGACAGTGAGCTTTTTCTTTGTTGTTTGGCTAGGACAACGAGTGTTTCATTATTATCTGAGTTACACAGTTTCCAAGAGCTAAGCCGCTGCACCGTCTCTGGCGTGTGATTAAAATTGTGAAAGCACAATTCTTTCTGTTTCTTTGTTTTGAATAAACACCCAGTGGCGGCGATTAGGGGGGGGGGGGGGTGAGGGGGGCCAGTTGCCCCCCCCCCCCACTTTCTGGAAAAAATATGACTAAATTATTCACTTTTTTAGCGTAGCAACACTTGTATACTTTTAAGACTGATTTGCACAATTGTAACATAGCTATAAGTGGGAATTATGGTGGTACACATGCTTGGAGCGACATTGTAGTAGAGAAGGAGGCTCCGCCTTTGCACACGACATCTGACGACAGTTGATCGTCGTCAAATGATTCCAGAGTTGGAACTATCCCGCTAAAAAAAAAAAAAAAAAAAAAAAAAAAAAAAAAAAAAAAAAAAAAAAGAATGGCATATGCCGACTGGATTTTCTGTGCGGTGTATTAATGAGCTATACCTCTATACAGGTACGATGGCCGAAACAGGAAGGATAGAAAATGTAGACGCGGAATGGAAAGAAATTCATTTCTGAAGAAGAGAAATTTGTTCACATCACATATAGATTTAAGTGTTAGAAAATCGTTTTTGAAGGTATTTGCCTGGAGTGTAGCCTTGTTTGGAAGCAAATAGAAGCTTTTGAAATGTGGTGTTACAGAAGAATGCTGAAATTTAGATAAGAGTTTCTGAATAGAATTGGGGATAAAAGAACATTGTGGCATAACTTGACTAAAAGGAGGGAGCAATTGATAGGACACATTCTGAGACTTCAAGGTATCACCAATTTATTACTGGAAGGAAGTGTGGGGGTAAAAACTGTAAGAGGGAGACCATGCGATCAGTACAGTAAGCAGGTCCAAAAGGATGTAGGTTACAGTAGTTATTCTGAAATGAAAAGGCTTGGACAGGATAGAGTAGCATGGAGAGCTGCATCAAACCAGTCTTCAGACTGAAGACCACAACAACAATCTGCCGGCCGCGGTGGCCGAGGAGACTGAGGCACTTCAGTCACGGTCGGGGGTTCGAATCCCCCCTCGGGCATGGATATTTGTGCCGTCCTAGTTTGTAAGTAGTTCATAAGTAGTTTGTAAGTTTAGTGACTGATGACCCCGTAGTCGAGTCCCATAAGCTTAACAAACATTTGAACATTTTTGAACAACAACCTCTACAGGATCAAGCTTCCTTTTCTTGTAAACGCAGCAACTAAACACTGACAGCAACAGCACGGCTAAGCAACAAGGGAAACAAATGCAGTCTACGCTGCACAATTGGCAACGAACATCTGCAACTCGCTACGCCACGAAATCTACCGACTGCTGCCGAGAGTTTCCGAGAGGTGGCCCGCAAGCCAGGTTACAGTTTGCGGATAGTACTGTTCCAGCGCAAAAGTTGTCCTCTATGTTTGTCGTAGTTCTGGTCAAACCGAATGCAGTTGTGTTTGTGTACGCACTTTTGTGTCTTTTAGTTAACAATGAAGCGTTCTTCAGGAAAAACATTATTCGATTTCTTCAGCAAAAGGCAGAAGGATTACAGTCCCACACAGTCCTAAATATTGCTGTTGCTCCAGATCCAGATAGTGACTTGACTGAAGTGTCAGTGTCGGCTACACCAGCAATAGATGGATCACAGAGAATTTTGTCAGTGACAGAATCAACAATTGAAATAGTTACCGGTATACCTACACCTACACCTTCAAGTGCTGAGAGTGTATTGCCTGTAAGTAAGACTACTGAGTCTAATAGTCCTTCTCAGCTTCAATTTGAACCAAGAGATCCAATTCATGGTAGACAAGTAGCATCACAGTTTTTAAAAAAACGATCCTTTTCAACCTATTATTGATAAGTACCCAGAAACAAAGGGTAGAAAGTTTAGAAGTATGTGGTACACAAATTACAATTGGTTAGAATACAGTGTTGCTGCTGATAAAGCTTTTTGCTTCCCATGTCGTTTGTTCGGTTCCACAGGTTGTTATGATGAAACATTCATATCTAATGGGTTTAAAAACTGGAAAAAAGCAGTCCACCGCTTTAAAGAGCACGAAAAGACTTCTTCTCACCTCAGTGTTCTTCAACGTTGGCAGGAAGGTTTTAAAAGTAAAGTAAGTGTGGTAAGCAAAATATCAACACATCATCAAGAAGAAGTTAAAAAATTGCGATTATCTGAAGATTTTATTCCAGTCCCTACGTTTCATAGCCAAGCAGGGAATAGCACTTGGGGGTCATAGAGAAAATGAAGGTCATTATGTCGAGTTATTAAAGCTGACATCAACAGAAAACTCTTTATTGAAACAAAAATTTTTAGACAGAGATAAGTTTTACAACTATGTTCATCACGATGTTCAAAATGAAATGATCGAAATCATGGCAAATTTGGCCAGGCAGTACATATTTGATGATGCTAAAAATCGAAACAATTCTCCGTGATTGTTGATGAAACTCCAGATGTGTCACATCAAGAACGATTGACTCTTGTTATAAGATATGTAACAGAAAAGATCGAAATAAAAGAAAGCTTTCTTAGTTTTTACAAAACTGATTTGACTGACGGTGAAACATTAAACAAGCTGCTTTTTTCAATTTTCGGTGAACCTGGCATTGAACTTAAAAATATAATTGGTCAGTGCTATGGCGGAGCGGGAAACATGAGTGGTTCTTACAAGGGTGTCGCTGTGAGGATGAAAGAACAAAACCCGTATGTTATGTTTGTAAATTGCTATATGCATTCTCTAAATCTTGCACTTGCCGATGCATCTAGAAGCATTCCTTCTGTTCGCAACGATTTTAGCACAGTCCAACAACTATACTGTTTTATTGAGGCTTCGCCTAAAAGACATGCAATATTTGCCACAGTAAAAAGTGCAGCATGTGCAATCAATGAAGGAATAAATAAGGATTTGTCCTTGAAAGCACTAAGTGACACGAGATTTAGCAGCAGATATGAAAGCTTTCGAGACAGTTCAACAACACTTAATAGATATACTGCACACTCTGGAAAATATTGAAGCTACTGACTCCAAAACTGGTGGAGATGCTCACTGATTGTTCACATATATTAGCAAGTTTGAGTTTATTTTTGTATTGAATACTATGAAGTACTTTTTTGAAAAAAAAAACTAACATTCTTTCAAAGTACATACAGAATCATGATGTATCCATTCATGAAGTAGTCCAGGTGGCTGACAGCGTAGTTATGTCCATAAATTGTTTGAGAAATGAAGAAGTGTTCCAAAAGTTTTTTACTGAAGCAATTGATTTTTGTGAAAGACATGGCTTTGAGGTGCCAACAGTTCAACGCAAAAGAAAACTTCCACAAAAAATAGGAGGAGGAGATGTTAATCCTGGATATGATTCACCTGAAGTCTACTTTTTAAAAACATTTTACTATCCTCTGTTAGATACACTCAGTGAGAACATTAGGTCACGATTTGAAAAAAAAAACAGCTGGATCTACTCTGCAACATGGAACTACTGCTGACGGCTTCGATGAAGAACAACTCAATTTGTAACGACCGTATCAAAGAAGCTGTGAGATCCGCATTTGGCTTGGAAAATGATAATTTAGTCATAGAAATCGATGTATTTTCAAGAAAGAAGCGTGATTCAAACCAAATAGATCGTCATCTTGTGCCAAATTTGGTTTCACAATTTAAGTCTGAAAATGTTCACAACCAGTATGTATTCCCTAATTTGTTCAAGCTACTGCAACTGTTTCTGACTATCCCGGTGTCCACTGCAACGGCAGAACGATCTTTCAATGTCTTCAAACGGATCAAAAACTACTTGAGGAATTCTATGTGCCGGCCGCGGTGGCCGAGGGGACTGAGGCGCTCCAGTCACGGTCTGCACGGCCACTACGGTCGGGGGTTCGAATCCCCCCTCGGGCATGGATATTTGTGCCGTCTTTAGTATAAGGTAGTTGATAAGTAGTTTGTAAGTTTAGGGACTGATGACCCCGTAGTTAAGTCCCATAAGCTTAACAAACATTTGAACATTTGAATTTGAATTCTATGCTTTAAGAACGTTTAACACATTTAGCTACACTAGCCATTGAAAAAGATGCGGCTAAAAACATCAAATTAGAAGAATATGTAGAAATTTATGCCAGGCGGAAACCAAGACACATAGCTTTGTTTTAAAGCAATTATGCTTTGACAAGACGTATCATGTTAAATTACGCTACTGTCTGTTATTTTTGTTTATAATTAAACTAATGTTCCTTTGTTTGTAACAGTTGTATTTTACTAGACAACTTAATTAAACAACTTATGGCAATTACAATTGTATATTGTCTTTTGTTTTTCCTCGCATTTGGTATTATAGGCCTGTAGGTGCAAAAATCAAACTATAACATGAAACAATTTCTTAGAATGCCATTTTTAGTTTTAGATTGTATTTTGCCCCCCCCCCCCCCCACTTCCAACGTCCAATCGCCGCCACTGTAAACACCTAATATTATTTATTAACCACAGGGATATAATGATATCCCAATGCACCTCAAAGATAACAATACGCAGGCCACGTACGTTATCCATATAGAGTAAAATAATAAAAAAACTAGATTACTTCATATATTCAAAAATCCTCATTACTCTGGTTAATCGAGTTTTCACTGTATTCAGTTTTCGCTGGTACATGCTCAGGGTCACTCGCTAATAAGAAATGGTATTGTAATAAACGTAGGCATCTATTTTGATAAATATAAACATTTAACCTGGACAGAGCACATCACGAAAACAAAATGAAATGTATAGTTTTAACGATGTCCATATCAAAGGTTAACAACGAATTACATGCAACTTCCGTTTCCTTGGCTACTTCCTCCCACTTCTCAGCTTTCAGCTTCGTTTTCAAGTAATCTTCATGGCTTGTATCATACAGAACGCTGCGAACACGCACAGCTTCAATTAGTTTTTCCTCCATTGCGAAGTAGCAAACAATATGAACAGCCAGAGTCACCGTGACTGGCAGGAAACTGCGTACGGGAGACTGCGCTCCGCAGGCTCAACGCGTGCAGCGGCTGCGTCACGTCACGCTATGCTCCAACGTGTGCTGCTGTTACTGTGAGCGGTTTTAATGCCGCCACGACCAGCTCTGATGCTGCCGCTATTGTTACTGCTATGCTGAAGTTGTTGTTGATATGCTGCAACCCGCTGCTTAGTAGGTCAGCGTAGCCACCGAGTGGAATCTTATGAACAACAATGGTGTTATTTTAGTACAATTTTTACACATAGAGTTTCATGTTAATTAAACTGTAAAGACCTTTCAAATGTTTGTAATTCTTATGGGTCCAAACTATGTTGGTCATCAGTTCCTAGACTTACAAACTACTTACACTAAGTTAAACTAACCTAAGGACAACACACTTATCCATGCTCGAGGGAGGATTCGAATCTCCGACGCGCTCCAGACCGCTCGGCTACTCCCGCGCGGCTGTTAAGACCTTTCTCTTTAGCTAGTAATATAGAATCTGCTTAATTATTTTACGAGCTGATTATATAAACTCCATTTTCACTATGTTGCTCCTCTTCCACTTTCAAATTAAATCGAGCCTACTCATTTTATTTCTTGTGCAATTGTTTTCCTAATATAATTGGGTGAATTATAAAATGTGTAGAAATAAGTCATAGATTAACCAGCTGAAAAATGCTCCTGCCGGAGCACAGAAAAGGCAAATATGTTCTCCGACACAAAAGTGTAGAACTAGCTACCTCAATCCTCATTCCGACTTCCTTACCAAAAATTTTGGCATGCGAACATATTAGCGCACTTTTAGCGCGTAACTTTGTAAATACTTTTGCCCAGTTAAGCCGTCATAGACAGCAATATCGTCTCACTGTGTGTCTATATATGTCTCTGTCCGTTTGTTTGCTGTCTCTCCCACTGCCGCTTTCTGTCTGTGTCACACTTTCAATGTCTTCATCCGTTTCCCTCGCGATTCCAGACCGCTCTCTGTTTCTGCCACTTTCATCGTCTCTCTGCCCCTGTTGCCAGTATCCTTTCTTTCTCAGAGTCAGCTTTCATTGTCTTCAATCACGATTGTCTCTTTTACACAGATGTCCATGGGGATGGTTTGCTTGGGGTTTGACCTGTAGACCGGAAAACTTTAGCACGCGAGTACTGGGGATGGAAAAATTGGACAAATTGTTTCGTGCTATAGTATTGGAGAGCCGCACGCTCATGCTTTATGCATGGTCTCCATTCGTCTCAGTTTCCCACTGTTTTCTCTTTTGCTCCAATTGCTACTATCTGCATCTGTCTTAGTTTGTTGTTGACACTGTTAGTGACTTCCGACATCTCGCGTCACTTCCCACTGCTGTTTTCATGCATGTGCCTTTCTCCTGAACTGACACTTTCTCTGTTCCATCATATATGGCTCTCTCTGCCTGTCTCACTGCCTCTGTCCTACTCACATTCACCCGAAAAAAGCGCGAATATGTTCGCATGCCAAAATTTTTGGTGAGGAAGTCGAAATGAGGATTGAGGTAGCTGGTTCCACACTTTTGTGTCAGAGAACATTCGCCTTTTCTGTGCTCCGGCAGGAGCATTTTTCAGCTCGTTTCCGTCTTTTACCTGTTACATCAGAGTGTACTGCTTATATAACGTGAAATCAATGGTGAGTAAAATTTGGATAGTATTTTATATACCTTGATACATTTGTACAAACGTCAGACCAAATTGACTATGTAGTCAAAGCTTCACATTCAGATAATTGCTAAACACGCTTAACTATTTCAAAACATTGTTAAACACTATCAATATCGTTCCATAAAAAGCATGTAAATATTTTCTAGTCCAGCTGAGAATTTAGTTTTATATGATGTTGCTATTTTACGATAATTTAAGTTGTTCACGTTGATCCAACCATTACGATGACGAATTTTGCACTTCCATTGGCCTGAAAGATTTACGATGATTTGTAACTTTTATAAATGTTATCGGCGAATAAACGGCGACTAGAAACACACGCTCGTGACCTACAAACCAAGAACCCTTGCTGTACGTTCGCTACATTAGTTAAAACCATAATTACACGTCAGACCGGATATTACATGCATATTGGAATGGGAATCTACAGATCTCGCAGATGGATAGTATTATCGGAAAAACTTTCTAAGCTTTCCGGAATCATCATATTAGAACACATCGTAAAAATTTCGACGATTTGCCATGAATAGAAGTGTAGATTTGCCAATGCACGCTGTTGGATTTTTTGACACACAAAAAATATGATTTTTGTAGCGTATCGCAATAACGAATACACATTTCCAAAAACGGGAAACGGATTTTCCAGTTAAACGCCTAAACAACATAACACAAAACATTTTAGTCATTTCCTATTCCTCAAGATACGTTACCTCACAATCATAAATAGCGTTTAAGAACCTATTACTGTCGCGTGCTATCATTCACGGACCGATATCTCAAGAACCACATAAGATATCATTCTACTCTAAAATTTAAATAAGATTTCGATACGTTATCTACATTTCAAACGCGGATATGTGTAACCTAAAATAAACCATACGAGAAGTCTATGCAATGTGTTTTTACCTCTGCAAACTCTTTAAAATA
This sequence comes from Locusta migratoria, assembly GCA_026315105.1. Lineage (NCBI taxonomy): Eukaryota > Metazoa > Arthropoda > Insecta > Orthoptera > Acrididae > Locusta > Locusta migratoria. The sequence continues at coordinate 553,164,403 of CM048744.1, forward strand.
TGTTGCAATAGTTCACTAAACCGGATGCTGCATATTAACTGTAAAGTAAACGATAACAAAAATCACCCCTTTATCGACCGAAGATTTCAACCTTTAAGCTGTACAAAAATCAATTTTTTTCGCCGAGTACCTGTTTATCAAATCGTATGGTAAGTTTCAGAGCTGTCAGAACGCCGTCTTTCGTCACAATACGCACTTTTTCTAGCAAAACATCGCGTTTTTTCGGCCGTATCTTGCTAACGGACTAAAATTTACGAAAACTGAAAAATGCCGTTTATAGATAAATGTCTACAGGATGTACTGTAAATATTTGAACAATTTTGTAGGGTTAGTTATTTAGATATTTGCGATTCACGGTGCTAAAACAGCTAAAAATCGGGTTTTGTGATTTTGTGCAAAAAATTTCTGGACCTCGGCAACGGAAAACGATATCGAAAAAATTTAAAAATTACGAAGATTTGCAATGAATAGAAAGTATCGAAGTGACCATCCCCACAATTCGTTTTTTTGGTACCCAAAAATCGTGGTGTTTTTAGATTTTTTCAGGAACCGCCCATGAATGAATGGTGCTTTTATAAGCCGTTTAAAGCTCACCATAAACTAAATGTCATGCACAAAAGCCAACTGATTTGCTCAGTTTGGATGGGCTCCAGGAAGTGTGTAACTTTGAAAATTTTGACGATGTACTGTATGATAGCTATACTGCTATTGTATACCCACTCTATGTATACAAATGATCACTAGGCCAAGATCTATCCATAACACTTTACCCCTTCACTCTGAGATGAATAGAATCTGAGATATGGGACCCTAAAGAGTCGCAAATTCGCACGCGCCGTTTACGAACATATTAATACCATGATAAATTCAATAGGCTTTATTTTTAAAAAATGCGCCCCCCCCCCCCCCCCAGAACCAAATCCTGGCTGCGCCACTGTATAACAGTGTATGAAATTAAAAGGAGATAATGAAATTTTATTTAAAATTGAGAACTCAACAACACCTCTTGTGTTCTCCTGATATTAGTTTTATGACGCGCGAGAGTAGCGGAGCGGTCTGGAGCGCCACGTTGCGGGGCGTGCAGCCTACCGCGTCGGAGGTTCGAATCCTCCCTCGGGCATGGATGTTTGTGTTGTCTTTCGTATAAGTTAGTTCTTAAGTAGTTTGTCAGTTTAGGAACTAATTACCCTGCAGTTAAGTCCCATAAGCTTTACAAAGATTTGAATTTTTTTTATTAGTTTTAGGCTATATGCAGGGGACAAACCTGCACGGTGCACCCACTTCTGTTCAAGTGGATTTGGCGGCCGTTAGAAGACGCTTATTATTCCATTTTAAGAAAACATTTCTGTGAAGAAAGAATATCTTCTCTCGGTAAATGACAAGTTACATTTGTTATTCACCAAAATCGGTATGTAAATGTATTGTTTCAGGCTTTCCCGACGTAATATATTCTTGAATGTTTCACGGAGAATAGGTCGGATCGTATTGTAATCACCGCACAATATGTCAGCAAGGCAGCTGCTCGCCATCTTCTGGAGCTACTGATGCCGTTGACTTTTTTTTTTTTTTTTTTTTTTTTTTTTTTTTTTTTTTTTTTTTTTTTTTTTTTACTTGTGTGTGTGAACAAGCTGGCCACAACATTTTTTCAATCACCTCCGCCTGAAGCATGTTGTGCAGCTAGGTGGAGACGTGCGTTATCGTCCTATAGCACACAAAAGGTCGAAGGACCTCATCTCCATATCTCTGAGCAATGAAAGCGCCATTCTGAACGTCGAAGACGCTGTACGTTCGCCAATAATGACTCTTGCGCACACCATTCATCCACAACCGCCTCACGGGAGTAGCCGAGCGGTCTGGAGAGCCATGTTAGGAATCGCGCGGCTTCCCGCGTCGGAGATTCGAATCCTCACACGGCCATGGATGATTGTGTTGTCCTTAGGTTAGTTTAACTTAGTTTAAGTACTTGGTCGGACTAGGGACTGATCACCAGCGTAGTTCGGTGCCATAGAATTACAAACATTTGATTATTCACCACCATTATACGGAGATGTTTCCTGCGAATAAGCAGCGGCAATAGCTGCAGCCACTTCCCTTTGTGTCTGACTCGCTTTCAACCTTCGTTTGGCTCTCCAGCCATAGCTTCGGGTAAGTCACATTGTTTTTCTACTTCTACATAAATACTCTGCAATCCACCTAAAGGTGCTTGGCGGAGGGTACTCGGTACCACTGTTAGTTACCTGCTTTCCTGCTCCACTCCCATACAGAACGAGGGAAAAATGAATACTTGTATGCATCCGTACGAGACTCTGTAATCGTATCGTTGTGCACTTTACGCAAATTGTAGGTTGGCGGCGGTAGAATCGTTCAGCAGTCCGCCTCAAATTCCGGCCCTCTAAATTTCCTCAACAGTGCTTCCCGAAAAGAATGTCGCCTCCCCTCCAACGACTCCCGATTGAATTCCCGAAGAATTTCGGTTAACACTCACGCGTTGATCGAATCTACCAGTTACGAACCTTGCCGCCAGCCTCTGAACTGCCCTATGTCCTCCTTTAAACCGATCTGGTGGGGATCCCAAACACTTGAGTAATACGCAAGACGGGATCTTACAAGCATTTTATATGCAGTCTCCTTTACAGGCGAATCAAACCTTCCCAAAATTCTCCCAATGAAGCGAAGTCGGCCATTTGCCTTCCCTACGACTGTCCTTACATGATCGTTACATTTAATATCACCGTGCAGCGTGATGCCTAGATATTTAATTGAAGCGACTCTATCAAGCAACACACTATAATGCTGTATTCAAACATTACGGGATTGTTTCTCCTATTCTTCTGCATCACCTTACACTTCTCTAAATTTAGCGTTACTTGCCATTCCTCATACCACTTAGGACTTTGCTCCAACATCCTTCATCCTAGTACAGTCATTCAATGACGACACCCTCTTGTAGACCATAGCATCATCGAACAGCCACAGATTGTAGCTCACTCTGTCCGTCAGATCATTTATGTTGTTGTTATGGTCTTCAGTCCGGAGACTGGTTTGATGCAGCTCTCCACCCTACTCTATCCTGAGCAAGCCTTTTCATCTCCTCATAAGAACGGCAACCCACATCCACTTGAATTTGCTTACTATACGCGTCTCTTGGTCTCCCTCTGCGATTTTTTCCCCACACACTTCCCTCCAATGCTAAATTTACAATTCCTCGATGTCTAAGAATGTGTTCTACCAAGCGATCCCTTCTTTTGGCCAGGGTATGCCAAAAATTCCTTTTCTCACCAATTATGTTCAGAACCTCTTCATTAGTTATGCCATCTACCCACCTAATCTTCAGCATCCTTCTGTAGCACCACATTTCAAAAGCCTCTATTCTCTTCCTGTCTGTACTGCTTATCGTCCATGTTTCACTTCCGTACAAGGCAACACTCCACACAAATGCCTTAAGAAAAGACTTCCTTACACTTAGATTAATATTCGATGTTAGCAAATTTCTCTTTTTCGAAAATGCTTTTCTTCCCATTGCCATTCTGCATTTTATATCCTCTGTACTGCGACCATCGCATGTTATTTTACTACCCAAGTAACAAAACTCATCTACCACCTTCATTGTTTCGTTACCTAATCTAATTCCTTCAGCATCGCCTGATTTTCTAAAACCGCATTCCATTATTTTTGTTTTGCTCTTGTTAATGTTCATTTTATATGCTCTCTTCAACACACTGTCCATTCCATTCAACTGCTCTTCCAGGTCCTTTGCTGTCTCTGACAGAATTACAATATCATCAGCAAAACGCAATGTTTTTATTTCTTCCCCCTGAACTTTAATCCCTATTCCAAATTTTTCCTTGGTTTCCTTCACCGCCTGCTCAATGTACAAATTGAATAACATCGGAGAAAGGCTACAACCCTGTCTTACTCCCTTCCCAACTGATGCTGCCCTTTCATGCCCTTCGAGTCTAATAACTGCGGTCTGGCTTTTGTACAAGTTGTAAATAACTCTCCTTTCCCTGTACTTTACCCCTGCTGACTTCAGAATTTGAAAGAGTGTATTCCAGTCAACATTGTCAAAAGCTTTCTCCAAATCTACAAAAGCTAAAAATGTAGGTTTGCCTTTCCTTAATCTATCTTCTAAGATAAGACGTAAAGTGAGTATTGCCTCCCGGGTTCCTACGTTCCTCCTGAACCCAAACTGATCTTCCCTGAGGTCAGCTTCTACCAGCTTTTCCATTCTCCTGTAGATAATTCGTGTTAAAATTTTGCAACCATGACTTATCAAACTGATGGTTCTGTAATTTTCACACCTGTCTGCACCTGATTTCTTTGGAATGGGGTTTATTACATTTTTCTTAAAATCTGAGCGTATTTGGCCTGTCTCATACATCCTACACACCAGTTCAAATAGTTTTGTCATGGTTGGCTCTCCCAGAGACTTTAGTAGCTCTGAGGGTATATCATCTACTCCTGGGGCCTTGTTCTGACCTAGGTCTTTCAAGGCTCTGTCAAATTCATCTCTCAGTATAGTATCTCCTATTTCATCTTGATCTACTTCCTCTTCCCTTCCTACAACATCGTCTCTAAGTTTATTTCCTTTGTAGAGCTGCTCTATGTACTCTTTCCACCTTTCAGCTTTCCCTTCTTTGCTGAGAACTGGTTTCCCATCTCAGTTCTTGATATTCGTAGAGTTGCTTTTCTTGTCCCCAAATGTCTCTTTTATTTTCCTGTAGGCGGTATCTACTTTTCCCCTTCTTATACATTCTTCTACAGATTTGCATTTGGCTTCTAGCCACTCCTGCTTAGCCATTCTGCACTTCCTGTCAATCTCATTTCTTAGTCGTCTTTACTCCATTTTGCCTGTTTCATTTACTGCATTTTTATATTTTCTCCTTTCATCAATTAAATTTAGTATGTCCTGTGATATCCAAGGATTTTTTGTAGGTCTTGCCTTTCTACCTATTTTGTCCTCTGCTGCCTTCACTATTTCATCTCTCAATGCTACCCATTCCTCTTCTACTGTTTTATATCCCCCTGTTTCTGTCAATTGTTGACTAAATCTCCCTCTGAAATTCTCCACAACTTCACGTTCCTTCAATTTATCTAGGTCCCATCTCCTTATTTTCCTACCTGTCTGCAGTTTTTTCAGTTTCAGCCTACAGTTCATGACTAACAAGTTATGGCCAGAGTCTATATCTGCCCCTGGGTATGTCTTACAGTTTAAAAATTGGTTCCGGAATCTATGCTTTACCATTATAAAATCTATCTGATACCTTCCGGTGTCTCCTGGTCTCTTCCAAGTATACAACCTTCTTTTGTGATTCTTAAACCACGTGTTTGTTACGATTAAATCATGTTCCGTGCAAAATTCTACCAGGGGCTTCCTCTAGCATTCCTTTTGCCCAGTCCATATTCACCTACTATTTTTCCTTCTCTTCCTTTTCCTACTACCGAATTCCAGTCTCCCATCACAATTAAGTTTTCCTCTCCCTTAACTGTCTGAATAATTTCCTTTAGCTCCTCATATATTTCTTCTATCTCCTCATCATCGGCAGAGCTAGTTGGCATATAAACCTGTACTACTGTTGTCGGTGTTGGCTTCGTATCTATCTTGACAATGATAATGCGATCACTGTGCTGGTCATAGTAGTTTACCCGCATTCCTATTTTCTTATTCATTATCAGTCCTACTCCTGTGATACCCCCAACTGATTTTGTACTTATAATCCTGTACTCATCTGACCAGAAATCCTGTTCATCCTGCCACCGAACTTCACTAATCCCCACTATATCTAACTTCAACCTATCCATTTCTCTTTTTAAATTTTCTAGCTTCCCTACCCGATTAAGGGATCTAACATTCCACGCTCCGATCCGTAGAACGCCAGTAATGTCTTTCCTGATGATCACATCCTCCTGAGTAGTCCCCGTCCGGAGAACCGAATGGGGGACTATTTTACCTCCGGAATATTTTACCCGAGAGGATGCCATCATCATATTTCCATACAGTAGAGCTGCATGTCCTCGGGAAAGGTAACGGCTGTAGTTTCCCCTTGCTTTCAGCCGTTTGCAGTGACTGTGTGGCAAAGCCACATTAGCTGATGTTACAAGGCCAGCTCAGTCAATCATCCAGACTGTTGCCCCTGTAACTACTGAAAAGGCTGCTGCCCCTCTTCAGGAACCACACGTTTGTCTGGCCTCTCCACAGATACCCCTCCGCTGTGGTTGTACCTACGGTACGGCTATCTGTATCGTTGAGGCACCCAAGCCACCCCACCTCGGCAATGTCTGTGGTTCATGGGGGTGGCAGATCATTTATATACACCGAAAATAACAGTGGTCCTATCACACTTCCCTGGGGCACCCCAGACGACACAATAGTCTCTAATGAATACTCGCCATCGAGGACAACGTACTGGGTTTTATTACCTAAGTAATCTTCGAGCTACTCGCATATTTGTGTACCTGTTCCATAAGCTCATACCTACGTTAGAAGTCTATAGTGCGGTACCGTATCAAACGCCTTTTGAAAATTGAGAAATATGCAGTCTGCCTGCTACCTTTCATCCATAGCAACAAGATGTCATGAGAGAAAAGGGCAAGCTGGGTTTGACCCAATCATTGCATTGGTACACTACTGGCCATTAAATTGCTACACCAAGAAGAAATGCAGATGATAAACGGGTATTCATTGAACAAATATATTATACTAGGACTGACAAGTGATTACATTTTCACGCAATTTGGGTTCACAGATCCTCAGTAATCAGAACCCAGAACAACCACCTATGGCCATAATAAAGGCCTTGATACGCCTGGGCATTGAGTCAAACAGAGCTTGGATGGCGTGTACAGGTACAGATGCCCACGCATCTTCAACACGATACCACAGTTCGTCAAGAGTAGTGATTGGCGTATTGTGACGAGCCAGTTGCTCGGCCACCATTGACCAGATATTTTCGGTTGGTGAGAAATCTGGAGAATGTGCTGGCCAGGGCAGTAGTCGAACATTTCCCGTATCTAGAAAGGCCCGTACAGGACCTGCAACATGCGGTCGTGCATTACCTGCTGAAATGTAACGTTTCGCAGGGATCGAATGAAGGGTAGAACCACAGGTCGTAACACATCTGAAATGTAACAACCACTGTTCAAAGTACCGTTGATGCGAACAAGAGGTGATCTAGACGTGTAACCAATGGCACGCCATACCATCATGCCAGGTAATACGCCAGTATGGCGATGACGAATAGACGCTTCTAATGTGCATTCACCGCGATGTCGCCAAACACGGATGCGACCATCATGATGCTGTAAACAGAAACTGGATTCATCCGAAAAAAATGACGTTTGGCCATTCGTGCACCCAGGTTCGTCGCTGCGTACACCATCGCAGGCGCTCCTGTCTGTGATGCAGCATCAAGGGTAACCACAGCCATGGTCTCCGAGCTGATAATCCATGCTGCTGCAAACGTCGTCGAACAGTTCGTGCAGATAGTTGTTCTATTGCAAACGTCCCCATCTGTTGACTCAGGGCTCGAGATGTGGCTGCACGGTCCGTTACAGCCATGCGGATAAGATGCCTGTCATATCGACTGCTAGTGATACGAGGCCATTGGGATCCAGCACGGCGTTCCGCATTGCCCTCTTGAATCCACCGATTCCATATTCTGCTACCAGTCATTAGACCGCGACTCACGCGAGCAGCAATGTCGCGATACGATGAACTGCAATTGCAATAGGCTACAACCAGACCTTTATCAAAGTCGGAAACGTGATGGTACGCATTTCTCCTCCTTACACGAGGCATCAAATGTTCAAATGTTTGTAAATCTTAAGGGACTTAACTACGGGGTCATCAGTCCCTAAACTTACAAACTACTTATGAACTACTTACGAACTAGGACAGCACAAATATCCATGCCCCAGGGGGGATTCGAACCCCCGACCGTAGTAGCCGTGCAGACCGTGACTGAAGCGCCTCAGTCCAACGAGGCATCACAACAACGTTTCACCAAGCAACGCCGGTCAACTGCTGTTTGTGTATGAGGAATCGGTTGGAAACTTTCCTCATGTCAGCACGTTGTAGGTGTCGCCACAGGCGCCAACCTCGTGTGAATTCTCTGAAAAGCTAATCATTTGCATATCACAGCATCTTCTTCCTGTCGGTTAAATTTCGCGTCAGTAGCACGTCATCTTCGTGGTGTGGCAATTTTAATGGCCAAGAGTGTACACTGCACTACCTGTTCACTATACTACCTAAACCGAACTGCTTGTGTAATTCGTTGGTAGAGTAAACATAAATCAACACCAACCCCCTCTGCCGCAAATTTCTGTTGTTAACACTATCTCTGTTTCTGCAATTTTGTTGTCTCTACTCTGTAGAAACACTCTCTGTATGTGTTTACTGTTTCATCAGTCACTACATGACATAAATTTTGCTTCAAGAAATGTAAATATAAGCGATTTCGCATAACATGAAGTTGTGAATATTGTATTTCACATGGGTCTGCAATTCAGCTTGTGCTGATAGCTTAATGAGGAAAGAATAGCATGGCCATAAAGAAGTCATATGTTCAACCCACCATTTTGACAAATTATTTTGCTTATTTTTATTTCAATGCTGTGTGTCCTGTCACCTGAAAAATTATAATAAACAAACATGAATTATTATATTCTGATGTAAATGACATCTTTTACTTGCCATTGTGAATTGTATGAAACTGTTCAATGTAGATATATGAAATGACTTCCCTACACCAATAATAACTACTGCAGAATAATTCCCACTTTTCAGTGGCGAGAATGCTGAAACTAAATATCCTTGCAGGTTAAAATGAGGTTAATTTTCCAGGAACTTTCATCAAAAACACTAGTGCATTTTTTACATGCTCAATTCACCAAAGAAGGAAGGAATTATTGGTCACTAGCCTTAAACAGAGGAGATATACAAGGCGCGTCCAGAAAGTAAGTTCCGTTTCAATTTATCTCCGCTGCAGCACTGCTATTGCAGTTCCGCACATGCGCTGTAGACGATGTGTATGAAGGAGAAGAACGTGCGCCATTTGGAGATCGCTGTCAGTTACGTACGCTTTCTTGTGCTCTGTTTGAAATGTCGGCGTTGATTGGAAATCCCGCCGCCTATGAAATCAGGTCGGTGATTCGGTTTCTGGATCGAGGAAAGTGAAACAAAGTGAAATTTATCGGCAAATTTGCGATGTTTACGGACCAAATGTGACGAGGGATTCGATGGTGACCACACAATGCAAATGTGACGAAAAACCTCCTACAGGGATATGGCTGGGACGTGTTTGACCATCCTCCGTACAGCCCTGAACTCGCTCCTAGCGACTTTCATCTGTTCTTACATCTCAAGTCTTTCCTTGGCAGTCATCACTTCACCAATGACGACGAGCTGAAAGAAACTGTTTCCAACTGGTTGAAGACACAGGTGGCAGATTTCTATGAAGAAGGTATACAAAACCTGGTGCCACGCTATGACAAACGCCTGCAAAATTGCGGCAGTTATATGGAAAAGTATTTTAAGAGCTGTAGAATTTTGTGGAATAAAAATTTCTTCTGTATCTGCGTACAATTTCATTTTATTATCAAATGGAACTTACTTTCTGGCCGAGCCTCGTAAATACCCAGAAAAACGCATCTGCAGTTGACTGCAGAGCTTTATGCAGATTTTGTCCCGTCTTTTGATTTTTTACGGCCAAAAAATATCAGAGTCTTACCATTTTTAAGATTAGTATGTGGAGACAGATCTATTGATCAATTAGTATTTTTCTGGGGTATTTGATAACCCATCTGCTTTCTGCTAATGTCCGGAAATCTCTTCTTTCTCCTTCCTTCCGACGAGAAACGGGCGTGTACGAATTTGACCAATATTGTCATCTTGTACAATCGGGTATTCTACCGGTTATTAGCGACTTTTCTTGCACGATATTTCAACTGCGTACCTTGCAGTCTTCTTCAGGTGCTTCGGAATACCCGATTGTACAAGATGACATTGCCTCGCCGGGAAAACGAGAAGAATTACTTGACCAATATTGTTGATGAAGTTTCACACACTACTCGTTTATATATTTAACCCATGCCGCCGTATAGCGTGAGAAAATGGTTTTCCGCTGCATTAATATTTCAGTACAGCGCGGTTGCGTTGCGAAGGAGGTAAGCTCCTTGGTTGTTACAATGACGCTACGCTTCATGCACCTCAACGTACTTCTTGAAGCCAGGCTGCAATCTGAGACGGCCGGGAGGAGTCAGTTATTCACTTAGCAAGCCATTGACTCATTCCCCGCTACGCACACATCAGTAGTGACTCAAACCACAAAGGGCCCTTGAATGTGCTTCCGCCTTGTGAAGCCAGTCTTGGAGGCGTTACAAACGGCAGACCTTGCTCATCAGTCATTACTATCTCGTTCAAGGTCTGTAATGGGCCAAAGGACGATATAGTTTCAAATACTAGTTGGGAGTAAAGAAATAAACTGAGCGTTCTGTTAATTAAAGGAAATTATTTGTTTTTGATATCATGCGACTGAGTAGTATATGGGACATTTTTAAGACTATACATGTACTGTACGCCGAATATGATTTCCCTCATTTCTGTAGCTTGAGTAATGAACTGGGTGTGTTGTTGTTCCTAAAGGTAGCTGAAAAAGAAACCAACAATCTTCTCTTGTAGGAAGAGTCTCGTCAAGAACAGGGCAACAGCAGGGCCGGATCTAGGACATTTGCCAAGGGTGGCAAGTTTAAATTTGCCGCCCCTTCTTTCACCCCCCCCCCTGTAAGAATCGACTTCTTGACACTAATTGGGTTACATATTTCTAAATGAATGTCACAACCTCATAACATGAACTTATTTTATTGACTGGATTAAGATCAAAGGAAAACAGAACAATTTTAATACTTACAGAAATATTACAAGATTACTCATCGTACAAAAATCGATTAAAAATTTCGCTTTTCGAGCTTTTTTTGCTGCAAAACTTTTTGATATCATAGTTTAGAGAAGCAGCTCGTTTGTGCTCTATGGATATTATACTCAGATTTGTTAAGCAGTCGTGCTCCCCAAGTATATTTAATTAGTTTCAGCTTGCTGAAACTTCTTTCTCCAGACGAAACAGAAACTAGAATGGTATGATATATTTTAAAGCTGTAGTAAGGTTGGGATACCCCTCTACCAATTTATTTCTATAAATTAAACTTAATGTTGCTGATGCAGTGGAGTCTTGCAAGGCTCTGTCTACTACCAGCACATGTTGTTTGCAACTTTCATCTTCCTTGCTAAGATCTTCTGCCAGTTCCGCTGCTTTAGCCTTCAAGTCCTCCACTTCCATTTCTCGAATTTGCACACCACACAGAAAACTAATTTTTGCACCAATTTTCTCAATTGCGGTAAACCAGGTACTAAGCTCAGTCAATTATTGCTTATTTCTTCTGTGAATGTACTTCATCCTCACAAAGCTCATCGGCCATTTTCTTCTTTCTTCGAACCCTTTTTTCGGGGGATACCGTTGATACCTCATTATCTTCTGCTAGCACTTTGACCTCAGAAATAGCTTCAGAGGTACAAGAATCCCGGGAAGTTTTGAGAAAGCCCAAAAGTCCTTAAATGTTTCGAACAGCTTCATCAATTGTAAAGTATTAACTTCGCAGAAACTGATTAACATGAGCAATTTATTTTAACATTGCATACCAGAAACAAGTTAAAGTAATGAATTTGAGTTTTCTCATATTTTTTAAAATAGATCTTGTCTCTGATTTTGTTTCTGGCGTGGACAATTTATAAGTTTCAGTTTCTTCCAGGCCCTTCAAAATTTTATGAAAATACTTGTAAACAGCTTCAACCGCATCTGCTCTTGCAGATCACATAGTCTTGCTGAATGTCTGCTGAATTTGCTCTTACTAAATTTAAAGAGTGAGCAGCACATGGTACGAAATAGGCCAGTTCATTCTTGACTGGACCCCTTTGTACTTTCCAACCCTGTTTGCCCCATTGTCATGAGACTGCCCCTTGCAGTACTTAATGTTCAAACCATCTTGTTCCAATTTTTTCAGTATCTCTTGACTAAGGCCTCCTGTTTTGTCTGTAACTGTAAAAAAGTCAGTACAACTTTCCACAACCTCTGAGTCATTCGACAAGACATATCGAATTACTTGTGTAATCTGCGCATTGTGGCTTTATATCTGGATTGCAGTCAAACATCAGTGAAACGTATTCAGCAGCTAAAATATCTTTAATTATATCTTGTTTTATTTTGTCAGAAATCAAGTCACGGAACTCATCTTGTATATTTTTGTAAAAATAGCTAATCTGGCCTTTCTTGTGACTTTCAATACGCAGACGAAGGATATCATCAATAATACAGTGATATTCCTCCTGTTTTATCTGGTCTTGCTGCCCAGTGTGCGATACTTATCAGGTGGGTTTGTCGGAGGACATCCAAAGAGTCAAAAGAAGGACAGCTTGTTTTGTATTGTCGTGGTACAGGGGAGACAGCGTCACGGAAATGATATAGGATCTGGGATGGGAATAATTAGAACAAAGGTGTTTATTGGTGCGACGTGGGCTACTTACGAAACTACAATCGTCAACATTCTCCGAATGCGAAAATATATTGTTGCCTCCCACTTACATAAGTAAAAAAGATCATCTGAATAAATACGTGAAATCAGAGCTTGAACAGAGATATTCAAATACGTGAAATCAGAGCTGGAACAGAGAGATTCAGATGTTCTTTCTTCCCGCGCGCTACTCGAGAATGGAATGGGAGATAAATAGTATAAAAGTCCGATGAACCCTCTGTCAGGCAGTTAAATGTGATTTACAGAGTATCCTGTGTAGATGTCTATCAATTCCACCACTACCGAGAGAGGACTCTAGACTCTTAATGCTTTTGACTCTCAATAAGAAGTGTGCGCACCTGCAATACTTTTTTTTTTTTTATAAGGACTGGAACGTTTTTCCAATTCACCTGTTTTATACCTTGATATGAAATATGAATATTCATTTATCTGAAAAAGGAAATCTATGCAAATTAATAAACATTGTGCATTTACTTATGCAATAACGCAAACATCTCCCTCATTCCGGCTAATATCTAGTAGATTTTTAAAGTTTGATTAGCTGAAGTACCTGTGAGAGGGCAACACTGAAGTCAGCAACCAGGAATTTTAGTGTTATTAACCCAGATAAGACTGAATTTTTTTTGGATAATGTTATATTTATTTCTTACAGAAATCTGTTACATAGGACTCATGTAATCTACCAAAACTATTTTCAAGCTTAAAAATTAATTACTATGTGATTAACAGAGTGTCCTATATGTAGGACGTCAGTCATATAAGTAGTCACTTCACCACATATTTATGTTCTGTTATTTGTGCCACTCGCAGAGTAATTTACGACTTTCCCAAGTTAATTGTAGTTAACAATAGATCAAACACACATTTAAGCAGTCACTTTGTATGATATGTCATAAAGCATTTTACATGCAAACCAACGTCACATTTTACTCACCTTGTTGTGGTTTTTGTGTGGCAGAGCCTGCAGCGAGTTTGTCTTGGCCAGTCACCCAGTGGTCTATTCTGTCATACCTGGAATCTTGATGCTCTGTCCTTGATGGTCTGCCTTGAGACTTGCTTGCTTGAGCATTTGTTTCGAGGGTGGAAGTTACAATTCGGCGGCGAAATTCAAGATGATCCAGTTTCTCATTACCTTCGAGCCTATGTAATTGCCAAGCATTTTGTTCAGCTGCATCAATGCAGTGAGCTATCAAACTGAAGTACCACTTTTTCCCTCTGATGGATGTCCTGTAGAGTCTTATGTTTTAATCAGCTCTATCAACTCCACCCATGTTTTCATTGTAAAGGTGAATCATTTGAGGCTGTCTGATAGTTACACTTTTCTTCTCACTCTGTGAAAATCGTTTCACTGTGTGTAGCGGCTTCACAGGTGTAGAGTTAGAAGCTTTTGTGACCACACTATTATCATTCCACCTTGCAACGACAATATTGCTATGCTTGTCACATTTGAAATCAATTTCTTCATCTTCTTAGTGTCCAATAGAGGGCATTTTGAGATTCGATTTTCTCTAATTGTCCCTGTACCTTTGACGCCTTTATCACGTAATTCAGTAAGGATTGGGAATGAAGTGCAATAATTGTCAAAAAATAGGCGATAAGAATATTTCCCCAAACTCAGCAAAACATCAGCATACTGAAGAACGACACTTGCTCCTAGGCCCAAGTGTTTGTAGTTCTCTGGTAGCGTAGTGCTCGAGCCTTGGTAAGGATCCATCCACACAATGTATCCAGTCTTTGTTGCTCCAGTCCAAATTTTGTAACCATACCGTATTGGTTTTCCTCTCATGAACTGTTTGCACCCATGTTTGCCGAAGTAAGGCACCATTGTTTCATCAACGCTATGTTTTTCTTCATGCGGTGCATTTTCTTGGAATCGTGTGTTGAGCATGTCAAATAACTGTCTCACTTTAGCGTATCTGTCTGACTTATTTAGATTGTCATTGTCACACAAGTGCAAGTTGGACATTATGAATTTGAATCTATCTCGGGAAAGTGCTCCAGCTACAAGATTATTATGAGAATCTTATCTTGTTTCCCAGTACATATTCCGCCTCGGTACTTCAATATAACCGCTAAGTAAAAGTATTGCGATAAATGATCTCATTTCAATTGAAGGTACATCACCCAGTCTATTGTGTTTGGCAGCATATTTGTTTGTGAATGTGACAAATATGTCAATAACATCATCATCGAAAAATGACCAGAATATTTGCGATGGATTTCTTTTGTTTGGAACGTAGTGTTGTTGAGGCCATTCATTATTGTACTCTGCAAGATCACAGTGCTCCCAATGATATGGTATTTTTTTTTCCTTTTTGTACCGCCATTTTCATCCTGTCTGCCTTCCCCTGCCCCTAACGTTTCTCGTCTTCCTCTCGCCCGTCCAGTAAGTTCACTATCAATAACTAGTTCTACTTCGGTTTCAGTTCTCAATTGACTTCCTGGTAAGTTATCTAAATCTGCAATATTTTCACTGCCTGAATCCTCATCAGTCACATCATCACAAGCATTTGTCGGGGGAAAGGCTGTCAACGATATTTGACTGCTGGCATCCACGATGTCATCATTATCTTCATTACTTTCAAGTATTCTCAAAGCTTCATCGAGACTGAAACCCCTATATAAAAGAAATAACAGTAAATTATCATTTGTTCTAAATGAACCCCCCTTTTGACTGACGTACTATAAGTAGTACGGCAAAATTTAACAATCAATAGTGTGGACCATTGTTGATATTTCACGATTTTTACAGCATGGTATAATAAATTACCTTGTTTTTCAGTTGTGGATACAATACTAGTTCTTAAAAATAAGTATAATACGTATTACACAAACCTTTCGTAGGCAATGCGATAGCGTTCTGCCATTTTCCCAAGTACAGGTTCAGTAACACAGCTTTCCAGTGACAAACACAAACCAGAACTGCAAGGTTTTGATTGTTAACTTCAATTTAAACTTATAACAATGGCTTACAGTAGGTACCAACTGCTGATCACATAATCATACCGCACAGTAGGATTCTAAACAAAATTACGTATAGCGTCCTACCTATAGGACGTCAGTCTTATCTGGGTTTTATGATTTGAAAAAAAAAAAAATGTTCAAATGTTTGTATAGACCCTAAACTTACAAACTACTTATGAACTACTTACAACTAAGGACGGCACAAATATCCATGCCCGAGGGGGGATTCGAACCCCCGACCGTAGTGGCCGTGCAGACCGTGACTGGAGCGCCTCAATCCCCTCGGCCACCGCGGTCGGCTAAATGATTTCGGTATTTCTTGCAGTCATTTTACTTTTAATAATTCTGTGTCAGTTAATTTTATTAAATTATACCGAAAAGATAAATTCTGTAAAAAAAAAAATAAATAAATAAATAAAAATAAAAAAAAATAGATTTGGTCGAAATTTGCCGGCCTCTAAATTCTGCCGACCAGGGCAACTGCCCCCTTTGCCCCTCCCTAGATCCGGCCCTGGTAACAGTTATTGATCTACATGAATTAAAACGTAAATGAGTCGCAAACTACGGCGTACACACACTTTATTCAACGTGTAACCGTCACTACAGGTATTCGGATTTAGGTTAAGGCATATTCTATATGCCTGCCTTTCGTGGCGATGATGTGACGCTGACGAATAGCTAAATTCTGCATGACCCGATGAAGTGTCGGAACGTGTCATTACATCTATGCAGTGACGTCTCGTGTGCTTCTGTAGTTGTCTTTATTGCAAACGTTTGTTGTAAAATGGGGGACAGTTTGACCAAAGAGGAAATTCTGAGGCTTCTCGAAGAATCTGGATCTGAAATTGACGATGATGAGTTTGAAGCTGATAGTAGTTCTTCTGAAATACATGGTAATTATAATAGTCAGTCATTGTGTTTAGGGATCACAATTATATTTTCGGCAGTTTCAGTGACTCATGTCATTTATTTTGAAGGTGACAACGAGTGTTCTGAAAATGAGCCATCAGATGTATTAGAAGAGAGTGAAGTAGAGGTAGAGGCAGAATACAACAACAGCAGGAGTCCCAAAGCAACATTGTTGACTGGGTAAATGACGATGTTCCACACCAATTGCCGCTCTTTGAAGGCATAAGTAACATCTTGGCACCGCTGACCGCCGAAAGCACTGAATTTGACTGTTGGAGAGTCTTTATTGACGCGAATGTCATAAAAAACAAACAAACCGCTATGCTGCAGCAACAATTTCCACATTGCGGCGGCAAAATAAGGTAGCTGCCAGGTCGCTTTGGGCCAGTTGGTCTACTGTGACGCTGCATGAGATGATCAGTTCTTTGCTATAAATATTCACATGTGCCTTGTACACAAACCAAATATTACGGAGTACGGGATCAATGAGCTAATGCTAGATTCCTCTTTACCTGCAAAAATCATGAAAAGAGAAAGATTTAGGTCCCTTTACTTCATGCTTCATGTGAATAACAATGATAATTACTTACGAAGGGGCCAACCAAACCATAATCCTATACACAAAATCCGACCTTCTTCCGATAACTTTGTACTGAAAAGCAAGAACAGTTTTTATCCTGGCGAGAATCTCGCAGTTGATGAAGGTTTATGTCCATTCAGAGGGAGAATTAGATTTCGAGTATATATCAAGAACAAACCAAGCAGGTGCAGTATAAAATTTTTCATTGTGATTCAGGAACAGGATATGTTTTGAACTGTGAAGTGTAAACTGGCGTAGGTGGAAAAGACAACAGTGCAGATTCAGTGGTGCTACGTTTTTGTAACTGTTATCTACGTAAGGGTCACACATTGCACATAGAGCGGTTTTATACTTGTGTAAAGTTATTTGAAAGATTGTTTGGTGAGGCCACATCTGCTGTAGGCACAGTAATAAGAAACAGAAGAGGCCTACCACAGGAATTCAAACAGAATAAGCTCAGAAGAGGTGAAATAGTAACGAAGAGAAAAAATTCAGTGCTAGCACTTTTCTGGAAAGATACTAGGGATGTGCTTGCCATTTCTACCAAACATAAAATGACAAGTAGTGTTACAAAGACAAAATCCAAGGCTGGAATGATAGAAATATTGAAGTCTGATCTCAAACTTGATTATAATAAAAATAAAACTGGTGTTGATCATGAAGATCAACTAGTGACCTACTATTACTTTCAACGACGAGCAATGAAATGGTTGAAAAAGATATTTTTTCGTGTATTTATGACGTGCATTGCCAATTCTTACATTCTGTATAAGAAACTTCGGCCCATCTCTTACAAACGAACCAGCTCGTTGGCTCTGTACATATGGGTGAGTTATGTATGTCAGCTTCTATGCCCTAAACAGCTACCCAATCTGTTTAAACGAGATCAATAATTAATCTGTAGTTTAACTAGTCTATTAATCTGCATATGATGACGTGAAAATATATTTAAACAAACATAAATTAAACTTCTGAATAACCAACAAAATTGATTCTAAGATAAAGAAGTGGTTCACTCGCGAAGTAATTCTTTATAGATTCTTTTCTGGACATGAAAATGTGGAGGTGGTCCTTCTTTATACATCGGTGAATAACTGAATATTTCCCCAACAATTGTTCATGAGTGGCACAATAAGTATCACAGGCATTCGAGAGTAAAAGTTCCAAATTAATCCGCGATTAAAGTATTTGATATAAAACACAGTTTGTAATCACACAAGCACACGATTGCTGAATTATTACAGTTCCATAGCCCTACTACCGTGCACAGTTTATCACTTATCAAGCAGCGAATAAGTTCTGCAGTCACAGTCCCGCAAATTTTCTAAGTCCACACATGCCTATCTCTTCAAATCACAAGTTCGTAACGCGGCTTCAGAACGCCTAGCGTCACAACCTCTCACCACCACCTCCAAGTCCCCTCCCAAGCGTTCGGAAGCGTGCTCTCTCTGCTCCCAAAATTGTATCCTTCCGCGCATCCTAACGCCTCATCTTTAAAATATAATTTCCTTTCCAAAATATTATACATTTGAATATAATAGAATTAAGTGCTTTGACTACCTCCCCACAAATGTTATTTACATTTAACAAACAAACATATATTATCAATACTAAAAAACGGTTGATACTGAAGCTCTTTGTTCAGATAGCCATTAAGCGTGGCGTCTCACTGTTCAAATATACTGCCGCTGTCGAAATATAGTTACACAATTAATATTTATTTTTATCATGGCTTTTTATACAAATATATTCAGTTCTTGTCCACAAATACTTATAATTGTTTATATATAAATTATCTGCTGCATATCTACTATTTTAATCGGCCATGAAATATTTAAGTGGCAGTCTACAATATAAGAAACGAACGTTACTAAGAATAATATTAAATATAATAAAATACATATATAAATGTAATACGCTTTGCTGGGTTCATGTTTTGAGTTTCTGTGGTGGAATTCATGTTCTGACACAAGAATATTATTACCTCAACGAAAAGCAGAACAAAAGAATAAAACAAAGTTTATTGAAAGAATACGGAAATAACGTGGTACGTCTTTTAAGATGGGTAGCATGGTGCAATGCTACCCATTTGCTTCTTAATCTGTCACTGTTAAACAGTACGTATCAATAATTGTAAATATAAGTCTCATAATATTATTATTATAGTACTGAGATTTATCGGCTTTTTAACTGTGAGGGATATTTAACTTGTAATTACGGTGTTAGATTCTCCCAAGTCTCCTGAATTCATTCATATAATTATATTTGCCATATGATCATTTCCTTATTTTATATGGATTTTTAGAATAATGTGTGTGGCTATATTGTATTCAGTTGCAATCAGGGTAAGCCGCCCTCACTCAGCCATGAGCGTTTCCCGTTTCCGATCACATTAGGGAATTCCTGACTACCTAGGTCCAAACTGTTAAGGCGGGTCCACACTGAGCGCGCCGCGCCGTGCCGTGCTGTGCTGTGCTGCGGCGCTGCAGCCCGCGCACTGCCGTAGCACAGCAGAAGACGCCGTCCGCGCCGCGCCGTTCCGAAGCGCGCACTGTCGTTCCAGTTGGAGCGCGCGCACGTCTCAAGATGGAGCGAGCCAAGGTTGTGAGTGCCGCATTTATTGTGCTGTACTATCAGTTAAGGAAGAATAGTCGTCGTTGGGTAACCCCAGTACGGTGGAAATGATCTTTTTAGTGAACTAGTTGCAGGCGACAGGGGACAGTTCGAAAACTTTTGTCATATGTCTTTCAGCCGGCCGCGGTGGCCGAGGGGACTGAGGCGCTCCAATCACGGTCTGCACGGCCACTACGGTCGGGGGTTCGAATTCCCCCTCGGGCATGGATATTTGTGCCGTCCTTAGTCTTAGTTGGTTCATAAGTAGTTTGTAAGTTTAGGGACTGATGAAACCGTAGTTAAGTCCCATAAGCTACACAAACATTTGAACATTTTTCGAATGTCTTTCGAAGACTTCGAATATCTGTTGAAAGTGATCGCCGGCCGCGGTGGCCGAGGTGACTGAGGCGCTCCAGTCACGGTCAGCACGGCCACTACGGTCGGTGATTCGAATCCCCCCTCGGGCATGGATATTTGTGCCGTCCTAGTTCGTAAGTAGTTCATAAGTAGTTTGTAAGTTTAGGGACTGATGACCCCGTAGTTAAGTCCCATAAGCTTAACAAACATTTGAACATTTTTTTGAAAGTGATCGAACCCGACTTAATGAAGGAAGACACAAATTGTAGACGTGCTATATCTACCAAAGAGAGACTGGCAATAACTGTGCACTTTCTGGCAACTGGAGATTCCTATACATGTCTGATGTATCTGCTCTATGAGGTTCTCACTTTGCTTCCGATCCCACTCCATAACGAGGACACCTACGCGAGAACACGACCTGTCACCGCGAATTGACGCACGCGATGAACTAGCGCGCCCGCCAGCCGAAGCCCCGTCTAAACTGAACGCGCGCAAACGCGCCACTCCCTTTGATGTACCGACAACAGGCAGAACATTGCGCGGCGCGGCGCAGCACAGCGCGGCGAGGCGCGGTTCGCCGTCCTCACTGCACGCAGACACCAGTTTTGCGCAGCGCGGCACGGCGCGCTCATTGTGGACCCGCCTTTAGCCGGCCAGCCGGGGGAACCCAACAGCTTGGCAAAACCCGCTTTTCACATGGAAACAATCAGCTTTCCCCTGTATCTGTAATACCACAGTGTGAAGAATGAATGTAGGATGGTGTCATCCTGACTGTTTCAAGTTATATCACATAAAGTCAATTTTTGCCCAATGAAAAGAGTTGTAAAAATTCAATGAAAAAGTTTTGTACATTCATTTTATAATAAATTCCGATTTATTGCAATTACAAACTTTTTTTTACCTCTGAAGCCTCCAATTTTCATAATATAATGATTCTGTAAATATGTGATCTCTTTCACAAAACTTTAGGTAGATGTTGAGATACAGGATAGTGATATAAATATCAGTTAAAAGTAAACGAAGGCTTCCGTGGCCGTTGTCATTGTTGATAAAACTCTTCTGGGTATTGGACCGCATTGTCAATATATCATATATTTCACCGACCTTTCGGCCACTATTGCAAGCGGCCATCTTCTGGGTGTTACGTTTACTGCTGGATGAGGGAAAGCTGGTGTCTTAAATATTAAATGTTGCTAGTTATGATTAGTGGTTTCAGCTCTCTTTCATTGGTGTAAATACCAATGAAAGAGAGCTACACCAATGAAAGAGAAATGAAACCACCAATCATAACTAGCAACATTTAATATTTAAGACACCAGCTTTCCCTCATCCAGCAGTAAACTAACACCCAGAAGATGGCCGCTTGCAGTAATGGCCGAAACGTCGGTGAAATATTTGATATATTGACGATGCGGTCCAATACCCAGAAGAGTTTTATCAACAATAAGTTAAAAGGTTATGCTTTCCTTCATTATCTTTTGGTCAGGAACCATGCCCCCCCCCCCAAAAAAAAAAAAAAAAAATGCTGTGGTGGGGGCGTTAAACATCAATCTACCTTCCCTTTCATCTACCATCGTGCTTATGTTCCTGTGTTCTTCCAATGTTACAATGTTCAATTGCTTAATTGTGCTGTATTTTTCCCCATATCTGTCTCTTTTTTCAATGTTCAAATGTTTGTAAAGCTTAACTGTGGGGGTCATCAGTCCCTAAACTTACAAACTACTTATGAACTAGCTTATACTAAAGACAGCACAAACATCCATGCCCGAGGGGGGATTCGAAACCCCGACGGGGAACGGCCTCGCGCATCGGAACATAGCGCCTTAATACGGCCGGCCGGTCCGCCACGGCCATCTCTTTTTTCCATTACACATAAAGACTGCCCGATTTGTTTTTATATTTCATTTTTCCTATCACCTTTTAAATATTTCTTCATTCAATTGTAAATCGATCGCTACCTTCATGTGCTTTCTCGAAATTTTAATTTTTATACCGTTTGATTGAAAAGAGTGGGTGATTGTACCGCTGCCTGCCATTATGGAGGGAGGCGGGGATCAGACACCAGAAACATCCCGACGTTGCCCAGATGTGTATTTATTCGTTTCTTATGTTAATCCATATCCTCCTTACTTTCTTCTCCATCACGTTCTACCTATATCCATTTCAGTTTCGTTTTCGAGTAGCTCACTCCGTATGACGTCATATCTCCTAAACTACCTGTCTTACAATAGTTTTCCAGTTTCGTTGAATGGATTATTAGGAAACTGTCTGCGGAATGTGTTCTGAGTGCAGTCGTAAAGTCGTAATAAATCACAACCCTATGTGTTATAGGGCAAATTATAATGTACTTAATTGTTTCTAACGTCATTTCTACTGAAGTGCGGTACGTGTGTAATATTATATAATTATGACAGTACATTCAGTAGTATATGTGTATACTGACTAAAATGTTTTGCGAATACAATTAGTAGCTTAGAAGTACTAAATTGTAACCTCGTGCGGAACGCAGATGTTTTACTGCAGGAAGAGGAAAAGAACTAAGCAATAAACTTTTTTTCCCTCCTTTTCTTGGAGTTGTAAGCGAGAAAAAATCGCATAAGTTTGAAATTGTGTATGAAATTTGTTGCAAGTCGCTAAGTGGATTAATAAAGCCTCGTTATTCACTCGTCTCGTGATGGAGCAGATTTTTCGTGATTCATTGTTTATAACTACACTCTCCTGAAATATATGTTGTTGGTAGTTTTTACCCCCATAGCGATTGCTACCTGACTAAAACATATTTCTGAGAAATTTTGTTAAACTCGGTCCATTAGTTCATGAGTGTGGAACATTGGCTCATAATGTAGTAGTCTTGACAAATTACCTTGTTTATAAACTCTGTGCCGTTGGTGGTTCTTACCCCTGGAGCTATAGTTGTCTGACAGCAAGGAATACGTATACAAAGTTTGGTTGAAATCGGTACCGTAGTTTATGCAGAGATATGGAACATACATATTCATACACAAATACATCTATTTTATACCATGACATAACTGTAGAGCATAACATATGTCACCCATTCTAGAATGTTGGTGACTTGTAAATGGCAATTTGAGCAGGAACCAATCTGTTGCGTTTAAACAAAGAAATAGTACATAGCAGCGAATTATATAAATATCATAATTATGTCACTCGCTGGCCTTTACATCGTTGCAGGCCTTAAAGGTAAAAAAAGGTAAAGCAGTCAACAATCCGAAGATTGGTTTGAACACCACAGTACTTTACTAGGCATGGTGATGTTAGGAGGCGGTATTTCGTTGCTTTCCTCCGACGTTCGAACTGACTTACCCAGTCAGTTATAGGGGGACCTACAGTTTAACGTGGATTCCGAACCACGGAGCTACTCGATATTTTCCACATCAGCAACTGCCAGAGGTAAAAGAAGTGGAACGTGACAGTTAAAAGTTCTAGTGCCTGGCGGGGATTGAACCCGCGACCTTTGAATTCCTAGTCTGACACTCTACCACTGTGCTACCGAGCCGCACTTATGGAACGTATAATGAAAAAGAAAACAAATCATTTCCTAAAATGATGACTATTCTAAGAAATGTTAACGGATTATTGAATTTTTCCCTTTTAAAATCATTAATGTTGTGATAAAATGAATAATATACAATATTTCGCTGTTGGTATGAAACGAAAATTTATGATGCGTTCATGTTGGGTACAATAACGTACCATTAAAAGCTCATACTCGTTGATGATTCTCCTGTGAGATTTATCTGCCCAGATCGCTTATTTACATAATTGCTTGATGACTAGTTTCAACTCAAAGAGCCATTTGCGAATCTTGATTGTCCAGGCATAATAAAAGGTTTAAAAGACGCAACATTTTATTATGCCTGGACAATCAAGATTCGAAAATGGCTCTTTAATGAGTTGAAACTAGTCATCAAGCAATTATTTTCAAATGTTTGTAGATCTATCGGACCAAACTGCGTGGTCATCAGTCCGTAGCTTACAAACTACTTAAACCTAAGTAAACTAACCTAAGGACAACACACGCACCCATGTCCCAGGAAGGACTCGAACCTCCACGGCGAGCAACCGCGCGCTCCGCAGAGAGACGCTTTAGACCGCTCGGCTACTCCACCGCGGCTGCAATTATGTAAATAAACGATCTTGGCAAATAAATCTCACAGGAGAATCGTCGCCAATTTTTAAATCGCCTCCTAAAACTGAGTAATAATGTCAGGTAACTATAAACTCATACTCGTTATTTAATTATATTTACATCAGCATGTATATTTCACATATCGTGTTGAAGTGAGGAGTCGTTGAATTCATGGCAGGAAAAAAAAAAAAAAAATAGAAACAAAGTGCGGAATTGTTTTAAAGAAGCAAGAGAAAGGCGCTGGAAGAAAAACCGACGGCGGATGAGGAAGTCGCTCGTTCTCAACGTGCAAATCCGGGAAGCCGTGTGGTGTGAAGCGGTCACCGCGCTTGGCCCGCAGAGCGCGACCAGTGGCCTGTATAAAGTTTGGAGCGAGGGAGAAGCTGCCGCAGGCGAGACTTCAGTTACACGTGCAGCTCACCTTACCCATTAAGCTGCCTTCACACTGCCAACCAACTCCAACAAACTCAGTTGACAACTGTTTTCAACTCGAAGTTTGACTTTGTTCTCAACTGTCGTCAACATTTGTGTGAAGTCGCGAGTTTGGAAAACTGGTTGAGATAATTATGAATAGCAGTATTTGTCCGTCTTTGAAACTACGATTTGCGATTTTTTCTCACCAGACGCGTTTCGTTTTAATGACTGTAAAACATCTTCAGTGGCCTGTAATAATAGAAATCTACAGTTTATTTTGTTTTTAGATCGAAAGCAGTTCTTAAACGGACCATGATAAGTAGTCCTAATGTTTGTTACTTATGGAAATTTTGTCTTCTTTTCGCTTCACATCATGGAATGCCGGTCTGTTTCATGCAATACCGCCGGTTCTTCATGCTGTGTCGTTTTGTCTCGAGTTTGTAGTTTATGGTCAGTGGGCAAAAACACGGCGGAGTTGGGCAACTTGCGCATGCGCATTGCCGTGTTACCCTGTCGTCTGCCGTGTCGTATAGGCCGGTATTTCACTGCAAACATGGAGAATACAAATTATTTCTTAATACAGAGCACAGTGGCTAAAATAAACTGTTAGAATCGCGTAAAGAAAAAGCTACCACAATCTGTGGTATTCCAAGTTGCTCATTGTGGATGATAAGGAAGACATTAAATGGACCAAAAGGTTTATGGAGAGGCATACATGAAATAAATATTTGTACTCTAACCTATTTAATTCGTTAAGCGATTTATATTTTGATTCACTTTTGTCTGGAATAATGCGTGAAATGGTACACTTTAGGATTCAAGTATCGGTACCTATTTTACCGAGTGCTGGTACAGCTTTTTGTCGGAAGAAATGGCATTTATGATTTGCTTAATGAAACCTGCACCAGTTAGCTCCGTATTTTTTCGTGCTTAGCATGATGCATTTACAGAAATAACCACAAGAGCAGGTAGTTACACAGATATTTGATGATATGCTTTTAAGACAATCAGACAAAATAAATATCTGGCTGTAGTAAACTGTCACAGTGCATTATGCATAATGACGCTCATGCAAACGTGACGTGAAAAACTACGAACCTATTTTCTCTTCTTAAATAAAATAAATTCTCTGAAGAGTTTATGTTAAGCATGAAAAATCAGCTATGTTAGTGTTTCATTATTTATTCACTGACAAATATAGGACTTCCTGAAATATACATTATGACGAATTTAAGTATTTGTAAATGCGTGGGTGAAATGTTTGGTCGCCCTTTCTCAAACAATTTTCGTGATTATGTTCTTGCAGTACGAGTCATTTAGTACATTAGTGCGAGCACTTTTTCTCTCGTCCTCTCGCTATTCACTTTTCCAGCTACAATTCTTTTAATTTTTCCATCTTGTCAAATATTGTACTCGCCAGAAATATTAAATGCTGTTGTGCAGACGATTATTAAAAGAAAAACGCCGAATTTCTTTACTAGAGTTTGAAACTTTTCAACAGTTGTAAGTTTGCCAAACACACGACTGTTTTAAGTTTACTAGATTGGCAACTGTTGCATGTTTTTGTTTGTTGGAGTTGGTTGGCAGTGTGAAGGCACCTTTAAGGTACCGTATGTTACGACGAGACGGCAGCGCAATAAACTCTGTTTGTTAGGGCGGCAACTATAGTTGCCGAGGTGTCGTTTCATGTCGGGTAGGCTTTTGCACTTGTACTTTATCGTTAAATGAAATTTAGTTCGTAACTTTAATATGGCAGTTCCAAGTGTCTAATATTACATTAGTTGATCGGCAAATGTACAAAGTTAGGCATGTTCCACGTGGCGAACTGCCAGTGGATAGTTGTTTTTTTCCTGTGGTTTTAGGGCGCACAACTGCTAAGGTCATTAGCGCCCAGATAAGAACGGAGATTCGCTAGATCTCGAAAAAATTAGTAACTACCAGATAGAGTATCAAAAGAAGGCTAAAACAAAGATAAAAACAAGTTCAAGGTGAGTGTGAAACTGGGCCTCATGCCATGGTTGCAATGGGCTCTCGCTCAAACTGAAGGTTGAAGGAAGGGTAAAATCGAGCCGTTGAAGCAGGCGGCGAAACCGAACTCCATGTGGAAGCAAGGCTGTCGCAGGCAACTGATATTGGCGATCGAGTGAGTCGTCAAAAAATAATCAGTAAGATGGATGGTTGGGCATCAACCGCAAGCGGCATGCGTACCGACACAAGAGTATGTCACGCCGAGTGGTCAAGGGTAATACAGCAGCTTCGGCATACAGACATTCAACAGGGCTGGTATAAAATGCACCGCCAGGCGTAATCCCCGATGGTGAACAGAGTTGAGACGGCGGAGAATCGACAGCCGTGCAGAAGAGTATACAAGGCTTCCGTAGTCGAGCTTCGACTGAACAATGGCCTGGTAAAGGTGAAGCAGGACGGTACGATCCGCTCCCCATGATATGCCACTGAGGACATTGAGAACAGTTAGGGATCGGGCACAACGAGCAGCCAGGTAGGACACGTATGGGGACCAGCAAAGTTTACGATCCAGCATGAGCCCCAAGAATTTCGTTGTCTCCACGAAAGGGAGAGCTACAGGGCCGAGACGTAGAGATGATGGAAGAAATTCCTTGTATCTCCAGAAGTTTATACACACCGTTTTCTCAGAAGAGAAGCGGAAGCCGTTCGCAATGCTCCAGGAATATAGGCGGTCAAGACAGTGTTGAAGACAGTGCTCCAAGAGACACTTCCGCTGCGCACTGCAATAAATTGCAAAATCATCTACAAAAAAGGATCCGGAAACGACGGCTGAAAGGCAGTCTACGATCGGATTGATTGCAATGGCAAAAAGAGCCGCGCTCAAGACAGAGCCCTGAGGCACCCCATTCTCCTGGCGAAAGGAGTTGAACTCCCTTCGATTGGAGTTCAACTCTGTCGAACGTCAGAAACACAGTACAAGTTGGTGTCAGCTGATTATCTACACCATGATCGGACATATAGGTTTGTATGTCTTCGTCAGACAACCCGTCAAGGGATCTCGTGAAAACTACCCCCCGTGACGAGTTGAGTGTGCGATGCGCTTCTACCTTGACAGGAAACGTGTGTAACAACGTAGCCCATATTAGTTTTTGGGGCTTGAAGGCAATGTCCGCTTCCAGCAACAATGTTCGATTGCGCTGACGCAAACAGGTTTTAACAGGGCCAGCAATTGCATCAACACCTTTCTGAATGACGAAAGGATTTACAGAAGTGAAATCTCTACCGTCAGAGAGACAACTAGGAATTTCCGAAGATTATGCAAAGTTTTCTTTTGCTGAGGCGAATCTATCTTTCGTTCCTGGGTCAAAGTTACAAAAGAAGAGAAGGAAGTCATTGCGGAAGTGTCCCCCGTGATTACCGGCGTCTCCGATGGCGCGCTCCTTCCTAGTGGGGGCCCTCTTGAGGGCTTACCCGCCTTAGGTGATTGTTCACACCTCAGGTCACACCTCCCGAGAACTGAAGAAGGGACCAATCGGCATGTTCAGAAGGTACCAGCTCGGGTAATCACCCCTCCCTGGGCCTGACCTGTACCAGGGGGTACGTTCGTGCGCTACTTGTCTACCCAGGGGCGGGGAATTACGCGTTACCCCGTCACCTGCTACACATGATAATGTGTGGGTCGGCCTTCAGACACGCACAGGGAGGAAAGAAGAAGAATAGAGGAAGTGAAGAGAAAGAAGTGTCTCAAACGCCGAAGCAGAGACTAATGAGGAGGAGAGGAAGGCTAGGAAAGTATAGCAAGAAGAGAAAGACAGAAGCAAAGGTTAGGAAAGGAAGAGACCAAGGAAAAAGAGAAACTTGGACAAGAAACCAACTTCATTCGCAAAGGACGCCCGTCTCCGAGCGAAGGCATGAACCGGGAGGGACAGTGAAGCAGCCTGTGGCGGAAGAAAGGCTGCTTCGGCTCGGGGCCCCATGTGCGCCACACACGTACCCACAAAAGAGCTGTGGGGGGGGGGGGCCCTGGGGGGCCAGTGGATAGTATGTTCCGCCTGCATTCTGTGTAAGTGGAACGTGCTGTATTTTCTGCTGACAGCGATAGTGCGTGTTTCCGTCTCCCTTTCCCCTGAAATCTGCCGGTGTTTCACTATCTACAGGGTCTCCGGTTCTCCGGTTGTCACATGACGGTTGGCAACCATGGATTTTCATATTTATTATCTGCAATTCTTCCCATTACGTAGCCCGAGAGCTTTTATGTGGTGAGCTTTGTTGTTTCATGTTTCTCTTCGTCTTGGTGCAGATTACAACTGACCAACATATCCACGCGATAAAAAGTTATTACAGAAATAGTGAGAGTCCCAAGGCAATCATTGGCGAATTGCGTGTGACAGTCGGGCGTAACGCTGCTCTAATCGAATTCTCAGTTCGGAAATTGATCCGGAAGATTTAGAGCACTGCTTCTGTTTGAAACGTCAAGAAATTAGTAACGAACGCTTTCTGTTATACCACAAGAAAACATTGCAGTTGTGCTCGACAACGTGACCGTAAGCCCCAGGAAATCTGTTCACCGACGAGCTCAACAATTGAGTTTATCACCAAGTTCACTACATGAAATGCTATCAAAAGTCTGAAAATGCATGCGTACAAGATTCAAATTACACAAGACTTAGTGGTACAGTGTACTCTCCGCCACGCACCTTAGGGTGAATTGCGGAGTATGTATGTAGCTGTAGAAGACTTTAAAACCTTGCACATCATTAAAGGAGAAGTCGATTTTCTCAGTTGGTTTTGGCTCGATGACTGGAGAACGAGAGCTTCACAAAAATAATAATTTTCTCAGATGAGACACAATTGCACGTCAGTAGGTACATCAACTACAGAATTTGGAGTAATGAAACTCCGCGAGTGACTGGACGATTAGATGCATCCACAAAGCAAGACTGTGTGGTGTAGGTTCTGGGTGTGAGCAGTGATCGTTCCGTACTTCTTTGAAAATGATGAGGGAGACCCGTCAATGTGCACGGCCATCGTTACCGAAACATGCTTTTTGATTTGTTTTACATGAGAATGATTGTTGGTTTCAGCGAGAAAGTGTGACATGTCACACATACCATGAAAGGTTTCCTCTGCTGAATGCAGGGGCATATCCAAGATATTGGTCTGGGGGAAGGCTGAAGACATAAAAATATTGTATTGTAAAATAGCATCAACATTTCCTTGAGTCGGTAACGGTTTTTTCTTAACCGTTTTGTCATTTTATTGTGGTGAGTACTAAAGCAGTGTCACATTTCTCTCTCTCTCTCTCTCTCTCATATATATATATATATATATATATATATATATATATATATTGTGTGTGTGATGTCTAGAGTGAGGGGGGACTGCAACCGGCAGCCACCATCCTGCCCATGTTGAATGAAAAGTTTCCTCAAAAAAATCTCTCATTGAATGCAACAAGTAGCAGCCTGCCAGATATTGCGATCTTATGCCTACACTTTTTTTTTTTGGTAGGGATTTGTGAAATAAGTATTTGTGGAATAATAACTAGTGTAGTCAGACAAAGAAGAAGAATATACAACCGCTGACAATGAAGTTCGATGAATAGTCCTGCAAAATTAACATTGCTGAACTATGAACTACAGTTATCTTACTGCCCTTCGGAATAGCCTCCTCCCATAACTATATACCGCTGAGCTCTGTCCTGGAGACTTTGCACAAAGTCTTCCTTTGAAATGGTGTAAAAAAGCATCGTCAAATTTTGTTGGATGTCAGGAATATTGTCAAATCTCCTCCCTTTAAAGTGAGTTTGAGTCACGGAAGTAGGCAGAAGTCCGAAAGACAGAGGTGGCGAGTATGGTGGATGTTCAAGTTGCACAAGTCCTTTTTCTTTGCCAGGAACTTTAATGATATTGGCTGTGTATGGCCGAGGTTCTCGCGAAAAAGAAAACATGAACCTAGTTGTGCCATCAACATCTTTCCCTCGGGTAGACATAGCCTGTGGGTAATGCCTTACCAAAAAAAGTGATGTGCATCGTTTTCATACATAATTTTTCAGTCCTGACCTACAGTGAGCGCAAAAAGTATTTGTCTAGCTGAATTTTTTAAACCTACTAATTCTGGCACGTGAAACGAAATGAATGCAAAATCTGAAGAGGTAGTCCTGTAAAAAGAGCCTCAGTAAATCTTTTTATTAAGAAGCAAGAAAAAAATACACTCTAATCGATAACAAGATTAACAAAAAAATTGTAGATATTTCATAAAGTACTCGACCACCAGCTAAACGTGCCTAAAAAGTCTGACCAGTGATTAAACTATATCGCTGACCCATGGCACAGACTAGTGTCAACCGAGTGTAGAACCAGTCTACCGCCAACCATTGTTTCGAACGGCATCAGTACATAGCGTCATAGGGCAGTGAGACAAGCCTGACAAAGGAAACTTAAGCTTCACTTGCACAATGCGTTGAAACGTTTGTAAGGTTATGGGTCCTAACTGTAGTGGTCATCGGTCCCTAAATTAACAACCTACTTTAACTTAGTTACACGATCCACTCACGTAATCTTCATCATTCTTCTGTAACACCACATTTCAAAAGCCTCTATCCTCTTCCTGTCCGCACTGTTTATCGTCCATGTTTCACTCACATACAAGGCAACACTCCACACAAATGCCTTCAGGAAGGACTTCCTTATACTTAATATTGAATGTTAACAAATTTCTCCTTTTCAAAAACGCTTTTTTCCATTGGCATTCTGCATTTTATATCTGTACTGCGACCATCATATGTTATTTGCCCAAGTAACAAACCTCATTTGCCAGCTTTATTGATTCGTTACCCAATTTAATTCCTTCAGCATTGCCTGATTTTTAAGACTGCGTTCCATTACCTTTGTTTTGCTCTTGTTACTGCTCACCTTATATGCTCCTTTCAACACACTGTCCATTCCGTTCAATTTCTCATCCAAGTGCTTTGCTGTCTCCGACAATTACAATGTCATCAGTAAAACTTAAGGTTTTTATTGCTTCACCCTGAACTTTAATTCCTTCGCCACATTTCTCATTGCTTTCTTTTATAGCTTGCTCAATGTACAAATTGAATAGCATTGCGGAAAGGCTACAACGCTGCATCCAACCTCTGCAAAAAGCCACTGAGCTGTCTTTCTTCTTGTCTGTCTTGTTCTGTTTCCTTCTATCCCTTTTGTCACTTGGGGGCTTTGCCAGTGAGGGTGGCTTCTCAGACTCAGTCCCAGGGACAGAGGAGGAGCATGAAGACCTGCGACCAGCAGCCTGTGGCAGTGCCTGCAGCTGGCTAGTGTCAATATCGACACTGACAAGTGTCCCAAGATACCCCTTCCTTACGAGGGAAGCCGGAGAAGGCTCGTCTTTCTCTGACTGAGGGGCGGCAGCTGCTCCCAAAGCAATCGCCTTGGGAGCAGTAGAAGGAAGAGAACACCCAACCACCATAGGGGAAGGCATAGGTTGGTGGCTCTGACAGCCCAAAGAGAGGGATGTAGTATAAAACACAGTGGTCGTCAAAGAGGGTGCTGGTGATGTTACTGCAGCAAAAGAAGTTGGAATGTGTACAGGGTGCAGTAGCTCAAATTTTTTCTTGGCCTCTGAATATGTCATATGGTCCAGGGTCTTGGATGCACTGAATAGAATGAACTACTCCATTGTTCAAGATTCGCCCGTAGCTCGTATTCGAATCAACATTGTCAAAAGCTTTCTCCAAATCTACAAAAGCTAGAAATGTAGGTTCGTCTTTCTTTAACCTATCTTCTAGGATAAGCCATAAAGTGAGGATTGCTTGCCGTGTTCCTACATTTCTCCTGAATCCAAATTGGTCTTCCCCAAGGTTGGCTTCTACCAACTTTTCGATCCTTCTGTAAATAATTCGTGTTACAATTTTGCAATCATTGGCTTCTGCACAGGAGGTAACTGTCTGTAGTGTTCATCTGCCTCCAGATGGTGACATTTCCCTGAATGTTTTGCCTGCACTTGAATCACAACTACCCCCCATCTTTCCTGGTATTGAGAGACTTACCCATAATACCTTGTGGGGTGATTCCACGATTTCTGGCCATGGCAGAGCTGTTGAGGCTTTACTCTCTCAACTCGAGCTCTGTCTCTTAAACACTGGTGTGGTCCCCCCCCCCCCCCGCCCCCCCCCCCCCCCACACACACACACACTCATTTTAGTATGGCCCCTGTCACATTCTCAGCCATTGTCATCTGCAGCCACAGCCTTTCATCATCTAGCCACTGGAGAGCTCACGATGAGTTGTGGGGCATTGATCATTTTCCAATCTTTTTTTCACTTTCACAGCATCAGTCCCCAGGGTGCCTGCCCAGGTGGGCTCTAAGCAGGGCTGACTGGGAAGACTACACCTCTGCTGCCATTGTTGGACCTCCTCCACTCAACAACATGGATGTGGTGGTTGAGAGCATAACTCGTGCCATTGTTTCTACTGCCGAAGCCGCAATTCTTAGATTGTCAGGGTGGCCACAGCGAAAGACAGTCCCATTGTGGATGAGACGCAATTCCACGTCAGCGTGTACATCAACTACAGAATTTGGAGAATGCAGGTGCAGACAGCTGTGAATATTACAGAACCTCTTGTTCTGTTTCCTTCTATCCCTTTTGTCACTTGGGGGCTTTGCCAGTGAGGGTGGCTTCTCAGACTCAGTCCCAGGGACAGAGGAGGAGCATGAAGACCTGCGACCAGCAGCCTGTGGCAGTGCCTGCAGCTGGCTAGTGTCAATATCGACACTGACAAGTGTCCCAAGATACCCCTTCCTTACGAGGGAAGCCGGAGAAGGCTCGTCTTTCTCTGACTGAGGGGCGGCAGCTGCTCCCAAAGCAATCGCCTTGGGAGCAGTAGAAGGAAGAGAACACCCAACCACCATAGGGGAAGGCATAGGTTGGTGGCTCTGACAGCCCAAAGAGAGGGATGTAGTATAAAACACAGTGGTCGTCAAAGAGGGTGCTGGTGATGTTACTGCAGCAAAAGAAGTTGGAATGTGTACAGGGTGCAGTAGCTCAAATTTTTTCTTGGCCTCTGAATATGTCATATGGTCCAGGGTCTTGGATGCACTGAATAGAATGAACTACTCCATTGTTCAAGATTCGCCCGTAGCTCGTCGTCGGTGTGGAGCAACAAGTCCTTGTGGAAAATTACATCCTGGGTCATATTCAGAGACTTCTGGGGAGTAATGGTCATTGCAACATCTCTCAGCTCGTAACAGGCAAGGGTTTTTTTTTTTTGTTTTTTTGTTTTTTTTTTTTTTTGTGGCTTTAGGGCGCACAACTGCTAAGGTCATTAGCGCCCAGATAAGAACGGAGATTCGCTAGATCTCGAAAAAATTAGTAACTACCAGATAGAGTATCAAAAGAAGGCTAAAAACAAAGATAAAAACAAGTTCAAGGTGAGTGTGAAACTGGGCCTCATGCCATGGTGGCAATGGGCTCTCGCTCAAACTAAAGGTTGAAGGAAGGGTAAAATCGAGCCGTTGAAGCAGGCGGCGAAACCGAACTCCAGGTGGAAGCAAGGCTATCGCAGGCAACTGATATTGGCGATCGAGTGAGTCGTCAAAAAATGATCTGTAAGATGGATGGTTGGACATCGACCGCAAGCGGCATGCGTACCGACACAAGAGTATGTCACGCCGAGTGGTCAAGGGTAATACAGCAGCTTCAGCATACAGATTTTCAACAGGGCTAGTATAAAATGCACCGGTCGCCAGGCGCAATCCCTGATGGTGAACAGAGTTGAGACGGCGGAGAATCGACGGCCGTGCAGAAGAGTATACAAGGCTTTCGTAATCGAGCTTCGACTGAACAATGGCCTGGTAAAGATGAAGCAGGACGGTACGATCCGCTCCCCATGATGTGTCACTGAGGACACGGAGAACAGTTAGGGATCGGGCAAAACGGACAGCCAGGTAAGACGTGTGGGGACCAGCAAAGTTCACGATCCAGCATGAGTCCCACGAATTTCGTTGTCTCCACGAAAGGGAGAGTTACGGGGCCGAGACATAGAGATGGTGGAAGAAATTCCTTGTATCTCCAGAAGTTTATACACACCGTTTTCTCAGTGGAGAAGCGGAAGACGTTTGCAATGCTCCAGGAATATAGGCGGTCAAGACAGCATTGAAGACAACGCTCCAAGAGACTCATCCGCTGGGCGCTGCAATAAATTGCAAAATCATCTACAAAAAGAGATCCGGAAATGTCGGTTGAAAGGCAGTCTACGATCGGATTGATTGCAATGGCAAAAAGAGCCGCGCTCAAGACGGAGCCCTGTGGCACCCCATTCTCCTGGCGAAAGGTATCTGACAAAACAGAGCCCACCCGTACCCGGAACTTACAATCCACCAAAAAACGCTTGAATAAAGAGAGGGAGGCGGCCACGATGGCCCCATGTGTGCAATGTGCGGAGAATGCCCGCCCTCCAACAGGTATCATAAGCCTTCTCTAAGTCGAAGAACAAATCTACCGTTTTACGCTTCCTTAAAAAGTTATTCATAATAAAGGTCGATAAGGTGACGAGGTGATCAGCAGCAGAGCGGTGTCTACGAAAACCACATTCGATATTAGTCAGGAGGCGTCGAGATTCGAGGAGCCAGACCAACCGAGCCTTAACCATGCGTTCCATCACCTTACAGACGCAGCTCGTCAGAGAAATGGGGCGATAACTGGAAGGAAGATGTTTGTCCTTCCCTGGTTTGGGGATGGGGACAACAATGGCTTCACGCCAACTTATGGGAACCTGACCTTAATTCCATATGCTATTATAGGTGCTAAGTAGGAAACACTTGCTTGCAGGAGAAAGGTTCTTCAGCATCTCAATATGGATGGAATCGGGCCCTGGTGCAGAAGTTCGGGACAGGGCGAGAGCATGGTGTAGCTCCTATATGGTGAAGGAGACATTATAATTTTCACGATTAAAAGAGTGGAACGAAGGCGGCCGTGCGTCCTCTACCTGTTTGTGAGGGAGGAAGGCAGGGTGGTAACGGGCAGAGCTCGAAGCCTCCGCAAAGAAACGGCCTAATGCGTTGGAACCATCAGCAGGGTCCACAAGGACTCCGTTCTCGACGGTCAGGCCTGAAATCAGGGAGTGGACCTTTATGCCGGATAAATGGCGTAGGCCACCCCACATAGCCGAAGAGGGAGTAAAGCAATACAGCAAGCGTTTTTGCTGTCGTTTATAACAACAACTCGACGACATTGCGCTCACAGTCGATACTATTCTCCAACGTTGGGTGGTGGTGGAAGGTGCGTAAAGCACGGCGCCGGGCTCTAAGAGCATCACGGCAGGCTGCAGTCCACCAGGGGACCGGAACACGACGTGAAGAAGAGGATGTACGAGGTATGGAATGTTCGGCAGCTGTGAGAATAACCTCTGCGAGGTATTCGACCTGACTGTCACAGCTGGAAAAGTCCTGATTGAGAAAAACTGCCCTGGAAGAATAAAGCCCCTAGTCGGCTTTAGAAATGTTCCAACTGGTGGGACGAGGAGATGGGGAATGATGCAGGAAGTGGACGGCACAAGGAAAATGGTCACTGGAGTACGTGTCAGAAAGTGCATACCACTCAAACCGACCGGCAAGCTGAGGAGTGCATATCGCGAGGTCTATATGGGAATAAGTTTGTGTTGTGTCGGAAAGGAAGGTCGGTGCACCAGTGTTGAGGCAGACAAGATTGAGGTGTTGGAGAAGGTCCACCAAAAGGGAGCCTCTCTTACAAGGTGCCGGAGAGCCCCGTAGGGGGTGGTGGGCATTAAAGTAGGCCTACCAACACGAAAGGTTGAGAGAGCTGGTCAAAGAGGTGTAGCACATCTGCCCTAGTAATGGCGGATGACGATGGCGAATAGATATTACAAAGGGAAAAGGAAAATGTGGAGAGAGTGATGCGGACGGCAACTGCCCGTAGGTGAGTATGCAATGAAATGGGATGGTGATAGACGTCGTCCTGAATGAGCATCAGAACCCCTCCATGGGCTGGGGTACCTTCCACAGGTGGCAGGTCGAAACTCACAGATGTGTAATGGGGGAAGTCTGCACGATCACTTGGACGTAACTTAGTTTCTTGGAGACAAACTAGAAGCAGGCAGTGCAATCGAAGGAGTAGTTTTAAATCCTCCCGATTGGAATGAAAGCCGCGAATATTCCATTGAAGGAGCGCCATGATAAAAAATGAGAGAAGAAAGGAAGATAAAAAGGAACAAGCTGGTGGGGGTCACCTTGACGGCCGCTGAGGACCGGACTTCGAGGAAGCACAACTGTCGCCATCTACAGGCAGAGAGTCATGTTCCATAGGTTCAAACGATACATCTGCCACCATCACGACTTTATCAGGATGGGCAGCTTCCGCCGTGGGTAAAATGCCTGTTACCTGGCTAACAGTAGTGCGTCCCGGCGAGACAGAAGATGATCGGGGCCGACTACTGTTGGGGGGCGTGACAGATGGGTCACGCCTCAGCGGGGAAGGAGAGGAACTCTTTTGTTGGCTCTTCTGGAAGAGTGATGGTGAGAGGGGGCAGCTGATGGTTGAGAAGCCTGAGTTCGCAGAAAATCTTCACGGACGGGTTCCTTTTTCAAAGTCCGGGCATCTTATTTAGGTGCCCGCGGTTTATTAGAGGTTGACGAAGACTGAACTTTAGAAGCAGCAGGAGGAAGCGGGGATGTGGGACGGGCAATCTTCGGGCTAACTGATCGCACATCTGTGACAGCGAAAGTGAAATTGCAGGTCTGCGTACCTGCATCCTTAGTAGGTCGAGTGGAGGTGAGGACCTTTCTGTATGTGCCCGCTGGGAGGACAGTGGGCTTTCGACTCGCCAACAACTTTCGAGCGGCAGATGTTGATACCTTTTCCGTAACCTGAATTTGCTGGATGACCTTTTCATCCTTATATACAGGGCAGTCCCGAAAGGAAGCCGCATGGTCACCGTTGCAGTTAAGGCAGTGAGGGGACGGAGGTGGGCAATCCCCCCTCATGGGCATCCCTACCACAAGTGACATTTTGCTACATTAGGGCAAGATTGACGGGTATGGTTGTATCTGTGGCATTGGAAACAGCGCGTTGGGTTTTGTATATAAGGGCGGACGGAGATAACTTCGTACCCTGCTTTGACCTTCGACGGGAGTTCAACTCTGTCGACCGTCAAAAACACAGTAAGAGTCGGTGTCAGCTGGTTATCTACCTTTTAAAACACACTATGCACAGCTGTTACACCTTGATCAGACATATAGGTTTGTATGTCTTCGTCAGACAACCCGGCCGTCAAGGGATCTCGTAAAAACTACCCCCGTGACGAGTTGAGCGTGCGAAGCGCTTCTACCTGGACAGAAAACGTGTGTAACAATGTAGTCCATATGAATTTTTGGGCCTGGAAGGCACTGTCCACTTCCAGCAACAATGTACCATTGCGCTGATGCGAACATGTCTTAACAGGACCAGCAATCGCATCAACACTTTTCTGAATGATGAAAGGATTTACAGAAGTGAAATCTCTACCGTCAGAGAGACAACTAGGAATTTCGGAAGATTAGGCAAAGTTTTCTTTTGCTGAGGCGAATCTATCTTTCGTTCCTGGGTCAAAGTCACAGGAGAAGAGAAGGAAGTCATTGCGGAAGTGTCCCCCGTGATTACCGCCGTCTCTGATGGTGCACTCCTTCCTAATGGGGGCCCTCTCTGAGGGCTTACCCACCTTAGGAGATTGTTCACACCTCAGGTCACACCTCCAGAGAACTGACGGAGGGACCAATCGGCATGTTCGGAAGGTACCAGCTTGGGTAATCACCCCTCCCTGGGCCTGGCCTGTACCAGGGGGTACGTACGTGCCCTACTTGTCTACCCGGGGCGGGCAATTACGTGTTACCCCGTCACCTGCTACGCGTGATAATGCATGGGTCGGCCTTCAGTTATGCACAGGGAGGAAAGAAGAAGAATAGAGGAAGTGTCTCAAACGCCGAAGTGGAGACTAATGAGGAGAGGAAGGCTAGGAAAGTACAGCAAGGAGAGAAAGACAGAAGCAAAGATTAGGAAAGGAAGAAACCAAGTAATAAGAGAAACTAAGAAACCACCGTAACTCGCAAAGGACGCCCATTTCTGGGTGAAGGCATGAACTGGGAGGGAAAGTGAAGCAGCCTGGGGCGGAAGAAAGGCTGCTTCGGCTCGGGACCCCGTGCACACCACATACGTACCCACAAAAGAGCTGTGGGCCCCCTGGGGGTATCCCCAAACTTGTCCTATGAGGCTTGGTCCCTGAGAAAGAGTCCCAGTCAGTCCTGCAGCAAGTGAGATATCTTTGAGCATACTGTTCAGCCTGTTTTGTGGCCCTACATTCCTCCCATTTGTTGCCAGGGAGGAAACGTTTGTGAGTCTTACACTGAGGCATTAAACTTTCCTCACTTTGAGACAGCAGTTGTACGTCCGTCCCGAAGCCACCCACTCCAATTAGAATCTCTCCTCATGGACACTACCCAGCCACAGCAAACGTCACCTGGCGGGATGACCGTTGCCGGGAGACCTGATGCCCCACATAGGAATGAATCTACTCCTTGACTCTAATGAGGTGGTCTCAGCTCTGGCACCGATAGAGCGATCCCTGGGTTGTCAGGGGGCTACAGCCAAGAGGGTACATGATGACTGCTTCACAAAGGACTGGCTACTGGCTTTCTGGTGCTGTATGAACCATCATGTTTAAGGGTGCACGGATCTCTGATTCACAATGGGCATGACTTGCACTGAAAGGAAATGCACTGCCTAATGGCTGAATAGAAGCTGCAGTTGTAAGTCCATTCCATGATGGGTGCATAGGATGTCATTGCACCATAAATACATGGTGCACCATGTAAGGTGTCCTTCCCAAATGATTTGCTCTTCTGAAGAATTTGGAAGGTGGAGGGTCAAACCCACATAGGGAACTGTACATATATAGCCATAACGTGTGGGTCTCCTTTTAGTCGTCTCTTATGACAGGCAGGAATATCGCGGGCATTTTCTTACCCCCAAACCCGAAGGGAGAGGGGGGTGGGGGGTGGGGAGAGAGAGAGAGAGAGAGAGAGAGAGAGAGAGAGAGAGAGAGAGAGAGAGAGAGAGAGAGATCTATAATGCAGTAATATACTTCAAGTATTCACGCCTGAAAAAGTGAATTTTTCATAGAATGCAAATATAAACACAAAAATTTAGCCAAAAAAAAAAAAAAAAAAAAAAAAAAAAAACAAAAAAAAAAAAAAAAACAAAAAACACACAAAAATAACGATTGCAATTATGTTTGCTTTCAAATCATTTAATGTTAGGTCAGTTGGTAAAACACAAAACTCCATGTAACCATAAACAAGTCTCTGACAAGTATTTTGATACCTACTATGAATATACATCTTTCATAAACTACTAAAATGGAAGGGGGAGCCTATAGATATCTTTTACAGCTTATAAGGTTATTTCCCCACATTAAATTTTTTTTTAAATTCCCTTGAAAAGTAGAAAAGCAAAGTTTTACTGTAGCTTAATCATGATTCCATTTTGTACCATTAGTCAGTTGCCTAATTTGTTTCAAAATCTCAGATTTAAAAGACTAGCACTATACATACTTACCTAATACAGACAAATAATCAGTGTAATTTTGGCCTGTCAGCCCTGGCATACTAAATAAAGTGCATCACTTTTACACATCCTTATTTCTTCATGAAACAGTGTGAAACACTTGAGCTCTAGTGTTTTAAATATAACATTTCCACTTGACATTTTGAGAGTAACAGCCATTGCCATTTAGTGTGTTGTAGCTACACACTACTCTGGTAGAAGTCAAGATTGTGGTCAGACATGTAGCTGCCCCTGGGAAGCACAGTGTGCATATCGCATACAGATGTATATATACTTATCAGTGGCAACATTTTTTGTTCATAAATACAAATTACACAGTGATATAAAGCTATGACAATATAGAAGAAGTGCTTATGTGTCACGATTTACTCCATTTAACACATGGTTTGCTATTTATAACATGCACCATAATTTCTAACTAAATGTGAGAAAAATTACATTTTTGTACATTTCATTGTACATAAATTAATTATAATTAAGACTACTAGGTTTCAAACTTCTGTAAGAAAAAATATCAGGGCCGAAAGGGTTGAACAACATATTGGAGATTGTTTACAAGTAACTGTTTCCCAAAACTTCCTCCGTGACAAAATTCACTCCTCAACAAAGCATAAATGACTTCAAGTAGCTTCACGTGGGAGTTTGAAGTAATATTGCCTTTATTTGAACAAACTTTCAATATTGTTGTCTGAAGCAAAATTTTAAGTAAAATGATTGCAGCATATTTTATTCTGGGGGGAAAAAATAATAACTGACCAGCCTGAGCAAAATGTCACTAGTAAGAAACACATTCAACAAGATTCTGACGATGTACAAGTCCAGACTTACCACAAAATTAAAAGGAGCAAAATGTAAAATGTTCCTTACAACTTAGAGAAAATTTTACACAACAATAAAGAATTCTTTTTTTGCAGTTTATTGGCAATTTAAACCAATAATTAAAAAAAATACAAGCCACATTAAATACACATTCTTTGTACATCACTTGTAATAAAGAATATATACCACCTCAATGTTAGGTGAAATATTAAGAATTACTATCCAAATGATTTAGAACTCTAAAACATTATGAATGTTATTTATATATAAACATTTACAAGGCAGCATGATTTTCCACTAAACAAGTGGGCTATTCCTACTGAAGTATCATTGTTCACAATAAAAAATATTCAATGCAAAACACAATGGCAGGTGAGGTGCTATTAGTTTGGTATTTTAATGGTCATACCAATTACATAATTTTTTAAAATTCACAATTTGTTCCTGTATTATCATTAAGATAAAATTGTGATTCAAGCAAGCTATTCCAGATAATTGGAATTCTAGCACCCCATAAACCATTCTTAAATATCCATCTCGAAAATCTAGTCCTTAATGACAATTTTGGCCAGATCACTGAACCATCTGCCTCTAAAGGCTTTTCACATGACCTCAACATACTGCACTATACGTACTACACTACAGAGATCAGGTGAGTTGCAAAAAGATAGCATTAGGTAAATTGGGTGTACATACATAAACCTGTGACAACAGTGACAACCCTATACAAAGACCACGACATATTGTTTACTCTACACACAAAGTACAAGAAAGTGACAAATGTCACTATAAGACACGGAAGTGGAAATTATTTTAAGAAAGGTTGCTGTCCACAATATTCTCTCTACACTGCTGAAATGATTAGCTAGCACCCAGCAATACAGACAGCACGAAGAGTAAAGCAACATCTTCCTATCAAAGATTCTTCTCACCAGAGCAGAAAACCGTGAACGAAATAATGAATTAAATAATTCGAAATAAAAAATTCTCAGTGGACATCAATACACGACATTTCATATAAATAAATCACTGTGTTAACTCGGAGGTGGTGGAGGTGGAGCTGCTAATAAATTGGGCAACCCTGCTATTGCATTTATATCAACACCACCTTGTTGCTGCTGTGGTGGTGGTTGTGGCTGAGGTTGGGGTTGAGGTTGGGGTTGTGGTTGGGGCTGCTGCTGTGGTGGTGGAGGTGGCTGGACAGGTTGTGGTTGTGGAGGAGGAACACCAATATAACCCTGATGCCAGGGGAAAACAGCAGGAGGGGGAGGTGGAGGTGCACGTGCAGGGGGTGGGACTGGACCTGGTGGTACAGCTGCAACAGGGGGTGGTGGCTGTTGCCAAGGTGGTAAACCAGGAGGTGGAACATTGGCTGGAGGAGGCTGAGCTCCTGGTGGAGGTGGTTGCGTCCATGGAGCTAAGGTGGCAATAGCAGAAGTGACAGGAGGAGGCTGAACAGCTGGTGGTGGAGGTGGAGGTACTTGAAGCATATTGGGTGGAGGTACAGCAGCAGCTTGCCATGGTGGCGGAATGGGAACTGCTGTGGAAACTGGTGGAGGAAT
The DNA here is from genome assembly GCA_026315105.1 of Locusta migratoria. Classification (NCBI taxonomy): domain Eukaryota; kingdom Metazoa; phylum Arthropoda; class Insecta; order Orthoptera; family Acrididae; genus Locusta; species Locusta migratoria. The sequence continues at coordinate 553,206,936 of CM048744.1, forward strand.
GTGTGTCATAGGAGGCATGGCATCTGGCTTCGTTGCTGGAGGAATGCCTGGTGTCCAAGGTGGTGGTGGTAATGTATTGGGAATTAACTGAGGTGGTGTAGGCATTGCTGGCTGTTCTGGACGTGGAGGAGGTGCCATTATTGCTCGTGGTGCCATCTGGCGCTCAAATAAATTATTTGTGGCTCGCCGATTGTTGTTGAAACGATTGTTGGCATCACGGTCTCCATCTCGATTGGGAGGTGGGCCTTCACCTAGTTCAGCCATCAGCGACATATACTGAAAATAAATGAAAGCTTAATAATAATGAAGCTTCAGAAAGTTTACACACACACACAAAACTATAAATTTTTTAGCTATCATATTTATCCACATATGACACAAATGTATTTTACATAGAGGGCCTGATCTGTTTGACAGTGTTTAGGGGCCTACTACAGCTTTTCTGAAACTTCCTGGCAGATTAAAACTGTGCAGCACCAAGATTTGAATGCAGTACCTTTGCCTTTTCAAAGCAAGTGTACCACACTTCACAGCCTGTCCTCACCACTTCATATCAGCTCATACTCCACTGCAGAGTGAAAATATATTTCTGGAAACATCCCTGGCCTGTGGCTAAGCTGTATTTGTACAATACATTTTCTTCTAGTTAACCAGTACTACAAGGTTCGCATGGGAAAGTAAGTTTGGAAGGTAGGAGGTGAGATACGGGCAGAGGATGGTGTGAGGATGGGCTGTGAAGTGTGCAATGGTAGCTCAGTTAGCAGAGCACTTTTTCACAAAAGGTTCTAATCCTGGGCCAGCACACTTTTAATTTGCCGTGAAGTTTTGTATTAGTGCACACTCAAAGAGTGAAAATAGCATTGTGTGTCTTCTGCTGGGTGGTTTGCTACTTTCTCTCCAGGTTGACACACATTAAATGATATCTAGCTACTACAGCTGTGGAAGTACCAATTTCTCATAAAATATTACAGAAGCAACAGGTATTTCCCTCAGCAAACACAAATCAATCAGTGATCACAACAGAGCTTTCCCTTCGTAACAGCAGTTTGCTTTGTAGTTCGGACCACCAAAAACTATGCTTTAGCATGTAAACAAAATATAGTAAATTCATAAATTGTATTCCCTATGTTGTATCACACATAGTTATGCAGTGTGCACAGGAGCAATAAACTATGCCCCACCGTACAATTTGTATAAAATTCCTTCCCTACACAATAATGTTGACTTTGCTATGAATAGCCTGTTGACAATGATGTATTACTCTCAAATACAGTGATTGGACTCTTAAGTGAAATGCTTCAGGTACCTGACCTTTAGTTACCTATCATTGGCTACTATAAAAATAATGACAAAGTCACTTCATTATACTGTCAATCATTCATTTCATTACTAACATAATATTGTTTATTGTGATAAATTACTTCAGAATGATGGTATAGTGAAATTCTGAGCCTGTGTGAGATTAAGGTCTCTTAGGCTCTCCCCCCTCCCAAATAATTGCCACACCTTTTCTTAACCATGGTGAGGAGGGTTCCTTGTTCTTTTATCCTTTACAGTGCTACACTATTTTCTTTATCAAAACATTTTCTTTATTCTATTTTCTTTGATTTCCAGCTTTGTCCAGTTTTGTCAGTGTTAAAGTCTTTCTTTTTCTGGAAAGCTTACTTTGCACTAAAGACCTGTATCTTTCTTATCCCATGATCAATAGCATGTTTTTCGAATTGTGTACTGTACAGCCTGTTCAATTTTATCTTAGAGAGAGAGAGAGAGAGAGAGAGAGAGAGAGAGAGAGAGAGAGAGAGAGAGAGAGAGAGAGAGAGAGAGAGAGACCATGGAACATTCCTGATTAACAGAAAGCTTGTCAGGCAATATTTCATTAATGTGTTACATACCATGCAGTTACATTCAAAGAATAAAAGTAACAACGCAGTTGTTCAAAAAGAAAAAGCAATCTTACCTCTTCGTCAATCTTATTTTTATCTCCAGTAGTGGCTCCAGTTGCACCAGGTCGTTTCTGTCTACAATCTCTTGCAATGTGACCAGCTCCACCACAGCTTGTACACACAATGTTGTTTGTTACATTGGGCTTGTCTGGACACTATAATAAAGAAATAAATTTCACTACACAATCCCACTTAACTCATGCTTACAATTAGTTCTTATACTAACAATGATTTCAATATCAAAGTCTTCACTGATTGACAGGTTTCATTTTGGGGAAACAACTTCCCAATTATTAAGTATCAGAAGTTACATCTGATCCTTTAAACCTACTACTTAAAACATAGCTAGCGGAGTAACCACTCATCTATGCTTTCTTCTTGCTTTTTTCACCCCGTGGATATGCATGCCCAAAAGAAAGGATAGCACATATTGAATTTGTCTGAGTGAATATATTATCAGAAAAAAAGACCTGCATTTATCATTAAAAAGGACAATTATGTATATGACAATCAGCACACAATTAATTACACATTTAAATGACACGTGTACCTGCACTGTATGAACAAAACAACAACAAACAAAATTAGACTGAACCAACAAATCAACTAATGTTAGCCACAGCATTATTGATTTTTTGTTTTGAATTTCACCTGTTTTAATACTTCACGGAAGTGTTGGAAGAAAATAGAGCATGGGTTTAAAACCTTGCATTGGCCAGCAATCAAACCCAGACCACTAATGCGGCTTGCATCCAATCTACAATAGAGCCTCATGACTCTACAAACCACTTAACATCTTTAAGTACTTAAAGTTGTATAGTGGTTAAGTCCCAAATTGCTTGATGTAGGCTATGTGAAAACAGATACTGGAAGTGGTGTAATGTAAATGTTCACAAGTCTGAATTTTAGGTTTCTAAATGATTATGTTTGGAACACATTGTGAAATGGCAAGAAAACAAAATTCTATACCAGTCAAAATCAGGGTATCAGTTGAGATATCTAGGTTCTGAAGTACTGTAATTAGCAGAATTAACTAAAATCATTGAATGTCTTTCAGTTCTATGGAGTGGAGACAACAACATTACAGCAACAGAGATAGTGGTAATAACAAAGTTACTATGGAGGAGGTTTATGTTAACTTGTGTTCACCAAACAAATTACACAACAGTTGATTTGAGGTAGTGTAGCGAGCACTTATTGCCTTGCATCAACAACATGACTTACCCCTAAGCTATGGTATGGTATGTAGAGCCATAGGAAGGTTGGAATCAGAACAGACAGAGCGAAGTGGCTGCAGCTATTGGAGTGTCGAAAAGTGTGACTTCTAGTACCGGGACACATTTTCAGACAACAAGAACCGTTAAAAGAAGGCCAGGCAAAATTCATCCATAGGTAAACATCAGCAAGAGATGATGTGTCTCTGGTTAACAGCCCATCGAGATTGGAGGCTGAATGCAACTCGTCTGCAATGCACCCTCCAAGGCAGCATCAGGATGCGCAATATCAACAAACAGTCCAAAATCCCATTCAGAAGAGTGCCCTCTATGCACGGACACCTATGGTGTGTGTCCCATTAACACAACAGCACCATTTAGCCCACTGAAACTTGGTGGAGGAACATCAGGATTGGCGTCTTTATTTTCAGTCGGACAGTCATCTGGAGAGAATGTAGAACACTGAAAAATCCTACTTATGCGGAGAAAATGTCACCATATCATGGTGGAGGACAAATGCTGTCAACAGGAGTCAGTATTGACAGACATACAGACCTCTATGTTGATCAGAATGGTGCCTTGACTGTTCACAGGTATAGAAATGTGATCCTCCTACCTTTTCTTTACACCCTATACTGGTACCATATAAGATGGGTTCCTTCTGGTGGACAACAACGCTTGTCCCATCGGAGCTGCATGGTGGACAACGTGCTTGAAGCTGTGATAATTGAATGATTGGAGCAGCCAGCTTGTTCACCACTATTAAAATTTATTAACCTTGTCTGGGAGGCACTTGGCAGACTTACTGCATCAAGACCCCCCACCTCCCAGAATGGCTGCAGAATGGCTCATGAAAGAATGGTCAAATATCCCTCAAGAGGTGATTGATAACCTTATACTATCCATGCCACACAGGTGTGCAACTGTACTGGCCGTCTGAGGTGATCGCACACAGCATACTAGAGAGCAACGAAAATGACTTTTTCCATGTTATGGTAGCCCCATGGTGCCTTGCTTTAAGTAAAAGACATAAACCCCCACCTAAGGAGTTGAGACAGCAAAATATCATACAGTATCACACAAAAATTACAACTGTAATATTTAAATAAATTATGTTATGATATATTTATTGTCATATTACCCCACCTGATCACGTAATTGTTTTGAGCAGTGTAGTTACCATAAAGTATCCTATTCTAATCACAAAAAATTATATTCAAATTATAAACTACGAATATTATAGAGGAAAAATTCCTAAGCAGAAGAAGACTCAATGTTTGGCTCAAAGGAATGTCTACACTTTTATGAAAGCCAACATTCCGCTACACAAACTGGAAAATGAAGATTTTCGGCAATGGATGAACAAATTAATTGAAGATAAGCTGTTTTTGTTGATAGTCAAATTTTAGTTTTCTGCTTCCCATTGTACATTTAAGAAAGTAATTTTTTCATATAGATTAGGTTATTTTTAACACAAATGCTAACAGTGAGGTTAATTTTGTTTAAAGTGTTGGTGACATCCCTCGCGTAAAAACAATGCGGGAAAATATTGTGCCGTCAATAGAGAAGCAACAGAAGGAGGAAGTGATAAACCAATTAGCTGGCAAGGATGTTGTCTTGCTAGCTGACAAAACAACTGACAAAGGAGGTCGTGTTGGTGAAGACAGTTGAGGCAGTTCCTGAACAACTACTTTTGGTTACAAGTGTAAAAGTCCTCGAAACAGCAAATTCAACTCAATGCGCTCATGCAATATTGAATGTGAATGTATGAAAATATAAAGGCCAATGTATCTGAATAAATGTATTAACTCTCAGAAAACAATGATAGAAGACAATTTAAACCATGTCCAGTGTTGGGTGCACAAACTGAATTTGGTGGCAAATATTTTTTCGAGGGAAATGTCGAAATTAAACTCGGCAATAACAAACTTAAATAGTGCTTTCCTCAATATGAGGAAGATAAGTATTTGTACTTGCAATTTTTAAAGGAGAATAACAGAGACACAAAGTTATTTCTCATTCCAGTAGTGACACATTGGAACTCAAGGCTTTCCACAGCTTCTTATGTAGCACAATATTTTCAAGATATGGTGACATTCTTTCGCAGTGATGACATGCGGGAGATACCTAACACAGGGATTGCTTTTATTAATTAACTTTCTGCTGATGATACAAATACTATTCTTGTGGAGGCCATGTTCGTTAAAAAAACACGGAAGTGATTTAATTGAGGTCAGTGTCTTTTTAGAGTCTTCCAATTATCCTATCTGCCACGAGTTGTATTCAAAGCAGCTGGAAAGTGTGTTCAGCATTGTGGCAGACGGAGTTTTCAGCACAGCAACCAGTAACACTCTTCATAATGTGAAGAAGCAGATATTGCAGGCAGAGATGTGAGAAACATTTAGACGAACAGGATTGCATCTTCAGACTAAGCTTACCACACTTATGGCTACAGACCCAGGCAAGTCTCTGTTTCCAGCCCTAGGATTGTGTTTCAATCCTAGGACAGTTGTCATAAATTCAGTCAATGCTGACACAGCAAAGAGTCCGTCTAGTATACTGGGCATGGCAGCTCTTAGTAACTTAACTATTCTGAAGGGATACAAATCCTTTCAGAATTCAGTGGAGCAGCAGCTTGCAACAGGAAATGTGGACATTGTCAAATGTCTGCAGGCAACTGCACTCGACAATTTCCTGTTGTTGCTTTAAAAGCTATTTGGATCCTGTGTTCAAATTTAGACTAAGCAGCTATTTTCTCAGTACAGTGAAAATTTGACAGATCGGCGACAATCTTTCTGAAGAGAATTTGGAATTGATGACCATGCTCTCATATGAAAACTTTCCTCAAACTAGTTAAGTTTAATTCTTTTCTTTTGAGTTCCATGAAAAAATTTCTTTGTAAAATATGTAAATTTGTTGTATGTCTAATAAATATAATGTAATGGAGCGGTGTCTTCATTTTCAACATAGACCTAGTACTGAAAAACTATTTTAATGTTTTTAAAAAATGAACAAACTTTAAACAGTTTAATTGAGAAAATTTATCAGTCCAAGAATTCAAACAAATTTCATGTTTTATGGCCAATAAATATTGTATTGAAAGTATCTTTTCATTGTCAAGGCAGTAAAAGATGAAATAAAACAAAAATGAAAAATTTAAAGCAATGCATTTACAACATTTTTGTCTAAAAGTTTAAAGAAATTATAAGTTTAATGGCTAATAGATATGTGATTGAGATGTATACATTTCTAATTTTAACATAGTACTGAAAAACAATGAAATAATACAATAATAGAGGACAAAGCTGACAAATTTGCATTGAAAAAATAACACCGCTAATGGCAGAAAATAACACCGAAATCAGCCATAAACTAAAACGAAATTTTCCTGTCCCTAGTGATCACAGATAAGCTATTCTTCAATTTTCTGCACCACATTAGTTACAATAGATGGCCTCCCACTTCTGTCTTCTTTATGAATTTCTGTCCCAAAATTTAAATTCCATGCTCATTTCGTTACATGCTGCACATTAAAATTACAGCCATAAATTGAAACAATTTGGCACTGGTTCGCAGCAGTGTTCATGCCCTTAACATTTAGTTAGTTTAGAATTACAGTGAGCACTTCAGACTTAATAGAAGCTGAAATGAGAATGCTCATTTCTAACAGCCACCAGAACCAAATTGACAAGCTACTGATAGTTGGAAATGCCCATTCCTTCCACTTGCTTCCTGCTACAAGGCAATGGTACCAAGATTACCCCATGGACATTCCTTGGTAAAGCTACATGACTTGTAAACAAAATTCAAAGTGAATACATTCACATTTGTTGCCTGCTCCAATTTATGAAATAAAATATGGAAAGGAAATGTCAACATTTTTGCTTTTAAAAAGACATTTCATAGTTCATTTCCCACTGTATATTATCTGTGAACATTTGCTTCTGCAAAACCAAAGTTTTTCTCTGGAGCATACAGTTGTTTCTGACTACAGCAGTTAAAATCTAAACACTATGGGCATTTGTCATACTACTGTACTGGGTCTTAATATTTATACGGCAGACAATTTATCTAAAAATATTCCTCCTTTGTAACCAATGAATCGGCATAATTTAATATACAAGCTTTCAACTATGAAAAACCAAGAAAGAAGAATATTCCAAAATTGTTCTGTTCCGAGTGTGTGGAACAGGGTTGTCAGTGATTACCATTCACAATTTTGAGTTTTCTATAATAAACTCTCACTAGTTCTCAAATGTGTGGTTTCCATGATTGAAATAGACAAAGCAGAGTTATAAGGATGATATAGAACGAAGATGTTATAATTTGAAAAGGTAACTATCATTTTTACAAGTGTGTGTGTGTAATCTAACCACCTTTTTTAATGTCATATGAAGAACAGATTTCATACAAACTGAATTACAAAGAAAAATGCATACCATCCATGATTTGTGGTCAGAAGCACCACAGTTGGTACACCTTGGCCCTTCATTCTCTCTCAGAGTACCATTTAATAATGCTAGTTCACGGAGCTGCATTCTCCGTAAGTCATTCTGGCCTTCAGGAACTTCAACTCCTTGTCTTATTATTTCTTTTATCTGCAAGCAAGAACACAAGTTTGATTATAAAGAAAATTGGTGATAAGGGCAGTAGAAATAATAAAACCAAACAAGCACCAATTTCTAGATGTAAGTGTAATAATTCTTTATACTGTAATGTTTCCTGCCTACATCAGGTGGAAAAGGAGCCACAACAATGTTACCTTATCAACTGCCTTTTTTACTGCTTCTGGATTGTTGGCAGTGACGTAAGCATGTAATGGTTCATCTTCTCCAGGGAGAGGCTGGCCATCCTTTCGACCAACTTTTCCTTCCTTCACAGAACCTTTGCCACGAATAATTATTTTTGCCCCCGTATCACGTTCCATGGCTGTAAGAAAAAATTGTCCATTATTTTGTGGCATAAAGATAATGTGTAAGGTTTCGTATACCTTGTGAAGTGAACTTACATTTTAGTGTGTTACCCCGTGGGCCAATTAATAAACCCACAAAATTGATGTCAGGATGGTCATCCTGAGGAATCATTACTTTATCGCTTACACGGATAATTGGTGGCCTGCAAATAATAAATTTTCACAGTTAAGCAAAAACATTCTATTTTAGAACTATGTAACTACTATGAGATATAAACATACTTGTAGTCAGCAGGTGGTTTAAAATCTGGATTGAGTGTCAGCATTTTTTGTATGAGATGATGTCTTTCTTCTTCCAATTTTTTCCTCGTCCTATACTCCCTCGTATTGAGTCTCTTACCATCACTGCTGTAGATAGGTTCTGGAGATGGAGACCTGAAAAACAATTTTATGTAAGTGGCTCAAATAGTCAATAAAAGAAAAAAACACTATCTGAACGTCATCAATATTAGCATGCATTAACTGAAAACTCAAGACATTCTGAATAGCAAATATTCTTTCAGAGTACACAAGATTACGCACCATATTTCTATCTGCGAAGCACACACTTTGTAAAATGTGAAACAGTAATGTGTAAAAATGACAATAGGGAAGGCCAAACACCTCAATAACAATAAATGAGTATCAACCAACCTAAATGTGTGTCCTTTGGAACACATAATTATACAGAAAATTAAAGAATTTTTTAACAAATGTTTCTATTACTCCTAGCAAAGGCAGCTATTTATTTTTAGAGTGATAACGAGAGTGAGAGAAATACGTTTAACAATCTCATCACATTCAATGGGGGCAAACAATGTAAAATTAAAGAGAATAACTTCTTGAAGCACTCTACAGTATGTAGCTGACAAACACTAAACCACCGCTGCATTATAGAAGACATTTCATTCATATGACAGGAATCGAAAAAATGCTAGTTGTCATTGGAAGATAATTTAACAATAAATTAATTTTCACAACTGCATTAAAGCGTTGCCTTGCAGTTGTATAATTAGTAGTATTTTATTAGTTCACAATTTGTTTTAATTTGACTATACCAATCCTTAAATACTATTACTTTTCAGGAAGCACTCAAACATCAGATAAAGAATACATAGAAGAAATTAAACTCATTTAATGACCCATTACACCATTACAGAAGAAACTTTTTGAAAATTAATGAAAAGCTGCAGTGAATAGCTCTCATGGAAAAGAAGATGAATTTCTGTGATAACTGACTAACCTCAATATAACAAAGCCAAACAATGAAAATTCCATCATTTTATATTGTAAATTATTTTTCAAAAGAGGGAGATTGGCTGGCCAGTCAGTACTTACCTTTTTGCTGTACCGCCGATAGTCACACACAGAAAGAAAAAAATAACAAAAATATAACAAGCTTTTGGAACAGGGTTTTCCTTCTTCAGGTAAGAGATAAAGGAAGAAAAAAGGAATGGGAAAGTAAGGGGAAGGTAATTCACAACCTAGATCATGAGGCTGGTTCTTTCTCACCATTTTTGTCTATATTCCTTCTGTTAATATGTTAAATTTTACTGACAATCCTCAAACACACCATCCTCATGACCTAGGATGTGAATTATCTTCCCCTTTCTTTCCCATTCCTTTTTTCTTCCCTTCTCTCTTACCTGAAGGAGGTATTTATATTTTTGCCCTTTTTTCTTTCTGTGTGCGACTATAAGCGGTACAGCAAAAAGGTAAGTAGTGGCCAGCCAATCTATTTCTTTTGAAAAATAATTTTATCATCTCTGTGGAGAATTTCCATCATTAATCAAATTTTTTATATTGTTGCAGTGTGTGACTATATATCCTCTATATGGTAGGCTGAAACCTATTTCTCAAAACTGATGTGTAAACAATGACTTGTAAACTCACAGAAAATATAGTTAAAGAAAACTTTTTAACTCTAATGGCAACTAGTTCATTCTTCTATAAAGTATAGAATATGATGATTATTAAGGTTCTGAGGCCTTAAACTGATAGAGTCATCAACACAAACTAAAAGGGAATATAGTTAAAACCAATTAAATTTTAAAATCAAACAAGAACACCATTTGAAAAGAAAATTTAAAATACAGAAATGACCAAACTAATGTCACAAAAAACAACAGAATGAAATAAAAACACAACAGAGTTAAATTTCTATAAATTCAATTATTAAGTAAAGGGACACATCAAAAAGTTAAATAATTACTGTAGCTAACAGATTACTTAATAAAATGGCCAAGTCAGCCATTCTAACGTGTATCTCACTCTTCAAAACTTTTGTAAACAATAAGCAAAATCTTGTAATACATTAAATTTGCTCACTCATAACAGAGGGGTAGGTGCCATCCAACAGACAGACCAGCCCCAGATCAGAGACTAAAATGCACTCTAAGTTCAAGATATCAAGACTACTGCAGTTCCCCCAGTCCACGAAAGTGTCAAAATGTCCACTCATGTAATACAGGATGTTTCAACCTGCATGACAACTGGTGGGCAGCCAAGCAGATACCGGCACAGGTGGGCAGGGATGGGGAAAAATATAGGCAGCCTTCGAGCTTGGCCAAAGTGATCATAATCATATTCCACAGACCTAGTGCTTCAAAAAGGAATAGCCAAGCAGCCCTTCACTAAACTGAATGTGTGCAATAATGTCATCTGGCAGACAGCCTATACCATTTGTGCCTATCCAGAAGTAGGATCAGAGGTGGAAGTAGGTACCCATGCCCTATGGGGCAGTGTTGGAACAGTACAGTAATGTAAGTATTAAATTTGCACTAATGGTCATTAAAATTGCTACAGAAACAAGACATGCAGATGATAAACAGGTATTCATTGGACAAATATATTATACTACAACTGACATGAGATTACATTTTAACGCAATTTAGGTGCATCGATCCTGAGAAATCAGTACCCAGAACAACCACCTCTGGCCGTAATAATGGCCTTTATATGCCAGAGCATTGAGTAACAGAGCTTGGATGGGGTGTACAGGTACAGATGCCCATGCAGCATGATACCAAAGTTCATCAAGAGTAGTGACTTGTGTATTGTGACGAGCCAGTTGCTCAGCCACCATTGACCAGATGTTTTCAATTAGTGAGAGTTCTGGAGAATGTTGGCTAGGGCAGCAGTTTAACATTTTCCATATCCAGAAAGTCCCATACAGGACCTGCAACATGCAGTCATGCATTATCCTGCTGAAATGTAGGGTTTCGCAGGATAGAATGAAGGGTAGAGCCACAGGTCGTAACACATCTGAAATGTAATAGCCACTGTTCAAAATACCATTGATGTGAACAAGAGTTGACCGAAACGTGTAACCAATGGCACTCCATACCATCACGCCGGGTGATACGCCAGTATGGCGATGAACACACACATGCAACCATCATGATGCAGTAAACAGAAGCTGGATTCATCCTAAAAAATGACGTTTTGCCATTCGTGCACCTAGGTTTGTTTTGTATACAATTGCAGGTGCTCCTGTCTGTGATATAGCGTCAAGGGTAACCACAGCCATGGTCTCTGAGTTGATAGTCCATGCTGCTGCAAACTTCGTCGAACTGTTCATGAAGATGGTTGTTGTCTTGCAAACGTCCCCATCCATTGACTCAGGGATCGAGACATGGCTGGATGATCCCTTAGAGCCATGCAGATGAGATGTCTGTCATCTCAACTGCTAGTGATACGAGGCCATTGGGATCCAGCACAGCGTTTCGTATTGCCCTTCTGAACACACTGATTTCATATTCTGCTAACAGTCACAGTATCGCAAGAAACGCGAGCAGCAATGTCACGATACAATAAACTGCAATCGCGATAGGTTACAGTCCGACCTTTATCAAAGTTCGAAACGTGATGGTACACACTGCTCCTACTCACACAAGGCATCACAACAATGTTTCACCAGGCAACGCCTGTCGACTGCTGTTTGTGTATGAAATCGGTTGGAAACTATCCTCATGTCAGCATGTTGTAGGTGTCGCCACCGGCACCAACCTTGTGTGAATGCTCTGAAAAGTTAATCATTTGCATATCACAGCACCTTCTCCCTGTTGGTTAAATTTCGCATCTGTAGCACATCAACTACGTGGTGTATCATTTGTAATGGCCAGGAGTGTATTACTTGTTACAGACAACATGATTAAGCCATTGTTTCGTTCTAGGTTTCACTGACTGCAGCTCATTGCTCATAATTTCCAGTCACTGGGCTGCTTACAAATTTAAGATCCACCCTTTGGAGTACCAGGTGATTGGCCTAAGAGTAGATGGTAGAAGCAAGCCTCAGTGGAGAGCACACCATTAAGTTTATTTCCTTCTATTTCTGTACCTCCTTGACACATCAGAAAATTATATTCTCTTGCCTTTGAAAAAGAACAAGATGACAATGACAGAATTATTTGTGCACACCACAATTTCTGAGTTCAGCTCCATTGGGCAGATGAATGTAAGAACACAAGCACCAATTGTATCTGACTGACCAATTAGAAGGGCACTTTGGGAATCAAAACTAAGGAATTTCTTGTCAAAAAGGGTTCTTATCAACTTTATTACTTTCAAGACACCAAATAGTTCTGTATGAACAATGTTGTTGTCATCTTCAGTCCAAAGACTTGTCTGATGCAGCTCTCCACACTATCCAGTCCTGTGTAAGCCTCTTCATCTGAAAATAATAACAGCAAACTACATATTTTTGAATCTACTTACTGTACTGTCCCTCTGTCTTCCTCTAAGATTTTTTGCGCCACACATTCCTTCTAATTCTAAGCTGACAATTCCTTGATGTCTCAATGTGTTCGACCAATCTATCCCTTTTCTTAGTCAGAATATGCCAGAAACTCCTTTTCTCCCCAATTATGTTGAGACCCCTTCATTAGTTATGTAAATACCCGTATAATCTTCATTTGTCTGTAACACCACATTTTGAAACCTATCATCTTTTTGTGTGAATACTCATTGCCACGTTTCACGTCCATACAATGCTACCTCCCGACAAATGTTTTAAAGAAAGGATTTCTTAACATTTAAACTAATATTGGATATCAAAAAATTTTGCTTCTTCAGAAACACTTTTCTACCAATAGCCATCCTGTATTTTGTATCTTATTTACTTCAGTAATCAGAAGTTATTTTGCTATCCAAACAACAAAAGTCATCTTCTACGTCTATTGTCTCAATTCCTAAATGACTCGTTACGCATCACCTGAATTTTTTGACACTACATTCCATTACATTTTTTTTTTCTCTTGGTAATGTTCATCTTATAACCTCCTTTCTAGACACTGTCCATTCCGTTAATTTATCTTCCAGGTCCTTTGCTGTCTCCGACAATTACTATGTCATAAGAAAACTGCAAAGTTTTTATTTCTTCTCCTTGAACTGTAATTCTCTAAATTTCCCTTTATGTTCCTTCACAGCTTACTCTATGTACAGATTGAACAACATTGGGGAAAGGCTATGACCCTGTCTTACTCCCTTCCCAACCACTGCAACCCTTTCAACTCCTTAGATTCTCTTAACTACTGTCTGGTTTTTTTTTTTTTTTTTTTTTTTTTTTTTTCAAATTGAGTATAACTCTTCACTCCCTATATTTCAACTCTGACACCTTCAAAAGTGTATTCCAGTCAACATTGTCAAATGCTTTCTCCAGACCTACAAATACTGAAAGCGTAGATTTCTCTTCCTTAGCCTTTCTTCTAAAGTAAGTTGTAAAGTGAGTCTTGCCTCCCGTGATCCCATTTTTCTCCTAAGTCCGAACTGATCTTCCCAAAGGTCGGTTTCCTCTAGTTTTTCAATTTGTCTGTAAATAATTCGTGTCAGTTTCTTGCAACAGTGACTTGTTAAACAGATAGTCCTGTAATTTTCACATTTGTCTGCACTTGCTTTCTTTGCAACTGGAATTACTATATTCACTGTGAAGTCACAGGACATTTCCCCTGCGTCATATCTTGCATACCGAGTAGAACCATTTTTTCATGGCTGGCGCTCTTAATGATATCGGCAGTTCAAACAGAATGTCATCTACTCCAGGGGCCTTGTTTCTACTCAGATCTTTCAGTGTCCTGTCTAATTCTTCTCACAGTATCTTATCTCCTTATCTTACATTTCTATAATTTAGCATTAAATATTATTTCCTTTGCATAGGTCCTCATATATTCCTTCCACCTTTCCCTTCTTTGCTTAGTACTGGTTTTACCACTAGAGTTCTTGATATTCATACCGCTGCTTTTGTTGTCTTCAAATGTTGTTATCTGTAGGCAGTATCTATCTTCCCCCTAGTTATACTTTCTTCACTCCTGTTTACTCAGTCTGCACTTCCTGTCAACCTCATTTTTTAGACTTCTGCACTCTCTTGCCTGCTTCATTTGCTGCATTTTTAGATTTTCTCCTGTCATCAATTCAGTATCTCCTGTGTTATCCACAGATTTCCATTAGGCCTTGTTTTTCTGCCTCTAAGATCCTTTGCAGTGTTCACTCTCTTTCAGAGCTACCCATTCTTCTTCTTCTGTATTGTTTTCCTATGTTTCAGACAATACTTGTCTAGTCTTCCCTCTGAAACACTCAACCACCTCAGGTTCCTTCAATTTGCCCTGTTTCCATCACCTTAATTTTCTACCTTTTTGCAGTCTCATAAGTAATAACCTATAGTTCATAACCAATAAGTTTGGGTCAGGGACTCTTATCTGATCCTGGGTATGTCGCAGTTTAAAACCTGGTTTCGAAATCCATGTCTTACCATTATGAAGTTAATTTAGTACCTTCCAGTGTCTCCTGGTCACTTCCATGTATACAACCTAATTGCATGTGACTATTAATTTGTGCTCTGCACAAAGTTCTACCAGGCAATCTCCTCTTTCATTCCTTTTCCCCAGTCCATATTCACCTACATTTCCTTCTCTTCCCTTTCCTACTACCAAGATTCAGCTCCTCCCCTCAGACACAGTTTTTCTCTCTCCTTTAACTGCCTGAATTTCTTTTTTCTCCTCATATATTTGTTCAATCTCGTCATCAGCAGAGGTAGCAGGCACAAACTTTTTCTACTGTGGTCAGTTTGGCTTCTTGTCTATCTTTACTATGATAATGTGTTCACTACGCTATTCATAGTAATATACCTGTATTTTTATTTTCATATTCATTATCAGATCTACTGTACATTACCACTAACTAATTTCATATTTATAACCTTTTACTCATCTGACCAGAAATCCTGTTCATCCTGCCAGCGTACTTCACTAATTCCCACCATACATAACTTTAACCTATCCATCTCTCTTTTCAAATTTTCTTACCTACCCGATTAAGAGACTGAACATTTCACGCTGCAATCCATACAATGTGTTTCGTTTTTCTTGATGACTCTTCGAGAGGACCCACCCGGGGATACGAATGGGGAACTATATTACCTCCAGAATACTTTACTCAAGAAGACACCAACATAAATTCATACAGTAGAACTGCATGTCCTCGGGATTATTAATGACTGTAGTTTCCCCTTGCTTTTAACCGTCCACAGTAACAGCATGGCAAAGTCACATTAGCTGATGTTATGGCATTCAATCGCCCAGGATGTTGGCCCTTTAAGTACTGGAAAGGCTGCTTCCCATCAGGAACTACATGTTTGTCAGGCCTCTCCACAGATATTCCTCTGCAGCGGATGTACCTACAGTACGGGTATCTGTATCGCTCAGGCATGCAAGCCACTCCACCTTGGCCATGTCTGTGGTTCATAAGTGTGGCCATAAATGATATTTTGCCACTCATCACAAAGGTGATATGCAAAGCAGCAAACAACCAATATGAAAAGATAACCTAAATAATCTTTCTGCCAAAGTCTGCAGAGGTTAGCATATGGGCCCCCCTTCATACAATCATACACAAAAAACTGCTGCATCCAACTGCTCTAGTCCCCCCCCCCCCCCACACACACACACAGACAGACAGACAGACGGACAGAAAGAGAGACACTATATATATATAACGATCATGATTGTTAGATTCAAATTGATGAAACGAAAATTATAGAGGAAAACTTTCCCGGTGGGATAAACAAAAATAAAAATAGAAAACAGATGACTTACAAAAAGGACCAGCTCGTCGATAGAAACAAATAAAATAAATAAAATCACTAACAAACACACATACAACACATGTGTGTTTGTTAGTGATTTTATTTATTTTATTTGTTTCTATCGACGAGCCGGTCCTTTTGGTAAGTCATCTGTTTTCTATATATATATATATATATATATATATGTGTGTGTGTGTGTGTGTGTGTGTGTGTGTGTGTGTGTGTGTGTGTGACCTGTCTGCTGCCCTGTATCATTTTTACAGTGAGGAACTATTTTCAGAATGTTGTTAATATTCCAAACTGGGCTGATTTCACTGTTAGAAGTAATTCTAAGTACTATCCAAAGAACTACTAAAGTATCCATATCATGAAAGCACATGACAGCCCACATTTTTCCTTATTTTTTATGTTACTGCAATAATTCTAAAATTTGCTTCTCTTTTAACTGTGTGGATTTCCAACTCTCTCTTTGCTCTGGACCTTGTAATTCATTATGTGACAATATTGAGTGTCACCTTAGCGTGGATCCCAAATGACCTCAGTGCCCCCATACTATTGTTGAGCAAAGATTCCAACAGTGGTAAGGAACTAGAAACTGATATTGGCAATATCTGAAGTTCCAGAAAGCTACACCAAGTTAAGTGCATGTGTACAATTTTCTACACAGTTCTTGGCCCAAAATGTCACATTATTAATCAAATTGACAGTTATATTCATTAGTAATTTGGTATACTGCAAAATGGAAGAACTATGATAGCTCTTTGCAGAAAACAGTTTTCCTCTATTTCATGAAAGGTTTATATACCACTATTAAGTACCTAAGAGTACATGTAAATATTAACTATGTGCTTGTATTTTAAGCTTCTCACACAATGCATCTGTTATTACTATTTTCTGATTATTTTCATATTTTCTCCTATACTAAATATAATTATGTACATTGAACTTTTAACAGATAACGATCCTTCATTTACAGTTTTAGTACAATGTTTTAGTGTACTTCCTTGGAGAAAATTATTAGTGGTTTATGCTGCTAGGAGTTTAATGATAATTTTGTCAAATAAGCACCTTATTTTGTAAAATATCCTTGAATGATGACTGCACTGTTCAAGTTATACATGGCACCAGATTGGAAATGTCTTCTACCCCAGTATTTACAACACTGACTCATCAGTTTCATCTGCAAAGCGAGAATTATAGCACACCTTGTGTGACAATGAAAAGCAAGGAGAAGAAAAAATTCCTCCACTATAAAAAAATTGTATGACGTGTCAATTTCATTACTTCCAAATCAATGTGAATATGGAAACTTATTCTTACCAACATAAGTCTTGTCTATCTTTATTCTAGTAACTTGTCAGGAATAAATTATGTTAAGCCAATAATCACTAACTTCGTATCGTGAGGCATCCATCTTGAATAAAAATACAGCATATGAAGTAAATTTGTACAGAAGAAATTACAACTATCTGAGGCTTGTCAACAGAAACTATGTGCTCAAAAATGAATCTCAAACAAGTTCAAGACAAGTTTATCTATTGTCTTCATTTTTGCAGCTGTAAATTGAAAAATTTTGAACATATTTTATCTGCTTATGTTTTAGTACCCAACTAGCAGCTATGTTACATTTTTGATGAATGGGGAAAACAAAAAAATTTATCTCAATATTTGCCAGTTATAATTAATAACAAATAAAAAATACCCAAGCTGAATACAAAGGAATTCTAGTAACAAAGCAGGATCTAACAATTTGCCAGCAGGCAAAGTTGGAAAGTAGTAGTATCTGACTTTTCCTCTGAAGTAAGAAAGAGGCACCATGACGACATGGAAATTTCAATGAAGCTATATAAAAAACCTTCCTGGCAGATTAAAATTATGTGCTGGAACCTGGACTTGAACCTGGGAGCTTTGCCTTTCGCGGGCAAGTGCTCTACCACCGAGCTATCCTGACACGATCACGGTCACGCCTCACAACTACAATTATACCAGTACCTCAACCCCTACTTTCCAAATTTGGAGACTAGCACTCCTGGAAGAAAGAATATGGTGGAAACATGACTTAGCCACAGCCTAAGGGATGCTTGCAGAATGAAACTTTCACTCTGCAGCTGAAGTTTTGAGGCATGACCACGAGTTGTGTTTGAGTAACTCAGTGGTAGAGCGCATGCCGCAAAAGGCAAGGGTCCCAGGTTTGAGTCCTGGTTCCGGCAAACAATTTTAATCTGCCCAGAAGTTTCATATCAGCCCACACACTGCTGCAGAGTGAAAGTTTCATTCTGTACACAAAAAATGTCTGTACTGATGAGATTAGTTGTTTTTAATGTGATTTTCAAGTCTTGCAATAGCTTATAAGACATTCAAGTCTAAGCACATCAGTGACACTATTTCTATTGCAGTTAACCCTGCTTTTACATTCCCGAATTTTATGTTTTCCCATCATTCACAAAAATTTTTTGTTGGTCCCCTTCAATTTTATATGTCCACAATGTTAATTTGCCCCCATATTTATGTTTTTCCCCACAGTTTACACTTCACGAAACCATGTTCACAGAGGGAAAGGAAAATTAAAACTACATAATGGACATAATTTGATGTTGGTATGCCTTTGACTTCAAGTAGTGTTCATAAATGTTACACAGTCAAATCTTTTGGCACTTTGCATTTATTGAAATACATAGTTCACATTTTGCTATCTGCAGTACACAAGAAATTAACTCATGCTATGGTGTCTGATGGGGGCATCGTATAGGGTTTTCCCTATTTATGATCACTCCCATCAGCCTCCACACCAGGTATCAGCTTAGTTGGAGTTTTAAATGTCTAGCATCCCGTTTACATAATACATTATTATTATTATTATTATTATTATTATTATTAGTCACGTGGCTCCTAGAGTGGAAGACACTAAGTAAAGATGGTTCATTTTCAGTTTTCTGGTTTGTTTTTTTATTTGCCCACCAGTTTTTCATTGTTTGTGAAAATTTAGCTCCTCTTTCTTCACTCCATTTTGTTACAGTTCTTCGGACATTTCTCTCTGGTTTAACTCCCCATTTTTCTACTTTTATTCTAAAATTGTTGCTTGCATCTATTTCTTATCTGGTGATTTTAGCTAAGCATTTTTTTGTAATATTTTGGATCCAGTCTGCTCCATTAGCAAGGGAACCTAGGTATTTTACTATTTTTTTTTTTTTTTTTTTTTTTTGTTAGTCTGTGTTCGGGAAGCCTCATTATGTGGCCTTAGAGATGGACATGAGGAAAAGATGCCTCAAATTCTATGTTACAATATTCTTCAATTTCGGATGTTTTCTGTAGTCTATATCCATTCTCAGCTTGTCATGGTACCAAAATTTTCCTAATTTTTATTCTTTCTTTATATTTTGTATGTCAGTATCCTGTTTAGAGCCAAAGTTTATTTATTCTTATTGTGAAGTGCAAATATTTATGGAAGTATTTTTGTAAACTTTTATAAACAGTGAGAATGATTGCTTGCTTGTGTGTGTTTTTAATACACATTGGAGGGGGCACAGTTCACAACTGCAGTGTGAGAGACAGAAGCTGTGCAAATGTCACAAAAAATATTTGTGTATATATTCACACTTGAGAATGCGTGCAAGTTTTCCAATCTGGTGGTGTGAACATGGAAAAATATGCAACATTTCATTAGTAAAATAATGAATGACAAAAGGCTTGCTGACAACAGTGAATATGATAAATGAAATTCTGTCAAACATTTCTACTTCCAATAAAGTTACCAGATTAAGATAACCTTTATTATACACTGCTGGCAAGTATGTTGATGCCTAACACACACACACACACACACACACACACACACACACACACACACACACACACACAGGTATATACAAACTACAAAAATGCTAGGGTGAGTCTAAAAGCAAATTTTACCACTAAAGAGATATCCCACTTTCTGAATTACCTCCACATTTCACTCCACTTTTGATGCATATACTACCCATTGTACCACATGGATAGAAAATAAGCTACACATCATTAGCCGACAGTCAATAAGAAGGGCAACTAAAAACGACTTTGAAATTTGTTACAGACTTCTATAGATTAGAGTATCCTGAAATCCACAATATTAGGCTTGCACGACTAGTTTCTTCATAACTATCACAATTACTAATTGATATAATCGAAAATTTAACATGACTTTCCGAATTAGTATAACTTTACACCTCCAATTTAGAATGCAATTGCAATCTTAGGTGGTCATGATGATTTCCTCGTGTTAGAAGTAACTTAAGGCATATCATCATCATCCTCCTCCATCTATTTATGTGAGTACGTATCTGTGCAGTCTCACATCTTGATACAGATGTATAATTATTTCTGTATAGAGAAGAAGCAAGGATTAACAAACCCATCACAAAGAGACATAGGGATAGTAATATGCCTCACACGTTTTTGTCAACAACTAAACTAATAATGCACTAAGGTTTAGTCACTTCTTGATAACGGCAACAATTCCACCAAAACTGGTCATGTAAGTGGAATAGTGTGACTCCAATTGAATCGCTGATTGGAAAAAGAAAAAGTCCAATTTTATCGAAAATACGCTGATATACATATATTCTTCCGCAGCTGTCCACTCATCGATGAATGGAATAGGAAAGAAACAACCAGCAATAATGCTGAAAATACAGCTTGTGAAAGTTTTTAATTGTTGGAATAGGGAAGAATGTCCACACATTCTTCTGTTTTACAATCACTGGTCTGAGCAGCACTGCCAGATGTCAGGCAAGGAGCGTTCAAACAAGGTTACTAAATAGCATTTAAACACATTATTTGAGTTTTACTGTCCCATATTATCATCAGTGTGGTTATGTAAGTTTGCTGTCTGTAAACTCGTAGCATAAAGAGTTAAATGAAAGTGATAATGAACCAGTACAGCACAGAGAAAAAGGTGTACAGAATATAGACAAATACGTCAAGGAAAAATGCAAGAGAGCTAGATCACAAGGAAAAGAATACATAACTACAAAAGGTTTTAATGTGCCAGCGAAACGGCCGGGTCCATCATGCAAGTTAAGTTTTATTCATGTTTCTTGTGTTATTTGGGTACACTCCAATGCAAAATATATATGTGCTGTGTATTTGAGTGGTATACTGTATAATTCGTTTTAATGCAGTTGTTCCAAAATGTGCTTTGAACATTTCAAAGATGAGAATCAAATGGAAATTATTACAAAATTGTATGATGGTAAAACTGAAAAGAAGAAAGATCTGCATATAAGGGGACTGGTAGAAAATTCATCTGTTCAAAGGAGGAGCAGAAAAGAAAATCCAGCATACTTGAAGAAAGGTTAACACACACTGTTATGAAATAGACAAAGAATACAGGTATGTCGTAAAGCATTTGCAGTTTGCATGCTGTGAGTGATAAGGCTGTTGTACACCCAACATCGCTCCTTACTAATGGCCAGTCTCCAGAAGACTGTAGAGGAAATCATATTAACAGAGGAAATATAATTGAATCTGATTTCATTGTTAAGACAGATGCTGATATTCGATCTTTCCCAACCCATCAGTCCATTACAGTGGCAAAAGTAATGCATATTTGGATTCAAACTTAAATGTAAAAAAGATGCATGATCAGTTTTGTGAGAAAAACCCAGAATTGACAGTGAAGTATGAATATTATCTGAAATAATTCAATGAAAATTTTCATTGTAGATTTGGTCGTCCACAAGTTTATGTCTGTTCTACCTGTGAGGAGCTTCAAACCAAAATTAAATATCCATTTCTGAATGAAAATGCAAAACAAGTGGCTATTGCAGAATTGATAGTTCACAAACAAAGAGAGCATCCAAATTTTATAAGAAACAACAAGAGGTGATAAAACTGTGTGCTGAAAGAGATAATGTAGTCGGCCTAGACTTTTTAAGGGGGAAAAGTACCCGATTATCCGAGAAACATGGCATACAGAAAGAAGATTCCTGTTAATCAAAAGAAGCTACAAGATGTTAATAAAATAATAAAGTAATTCCATCAGAGTATCATGAGTTTTATAACATTCTTCAGTGGCTGACAAGAAATAATGATTCCTATCTGAAGGAGAAGATTAGTATTTCCTAGAAACAACGCTGTAAAAGCTGCTGAAGAAGATTAAAAAGTGTTAAAAATGGTTTAAAAAAATTTTAATACTACATCAAAATATCTTTCCTAAGATGTTGGAATAAAGTGAAATAAGTATTTTCAGTTTGTAACAAAAATGACTAAATAGAAGTTTAAACCTATGTTGCTGTGAATTTCTTTGCAAGCTACCCTCAAGAGAATAGTTTATTGAAATAAGGTTGAATGTCCACTAACTTCCAACGAAAATATTTATCGAAGGCACTGAAACATGTCAATTTGTGTAGATAAATTACTTCTACAAGTTTGAAATTGATCATAAAGCTGTCGGGACAATATTTTAAGTGTTAACAATTTTTTCTTAGTATTCTCAAAACAGTGGCGAGTAGACTTTCAATTGTGGCTTTCATGCTACTAAAATATATAATTTATAATAATGGAAAGTCCAGGTTGGAATAAATAATATAGTGAGGACAGTTACAACTCACCGCAAAGACGTGGCGACGAGATGCGACAGGCACATACAAAAGACACACACATACAACACATTCAGCTATCGGCCATGGCCTTCCTCAGAAATAGAGCACTCACGCAATCACACAGGCACACAACACAGTCATACAACCATCACCTCCGACTGCCACATTCGAAGTGTGGCAGTCGGAGGTGATGGTTGTATGACTGTGTTGTGTGCCTGTGTGATTGCGTGAGTGCTCTATTTCTGAGGAAGGCCATGGCCGATAGCTGAATGTGTTGTATGTGTGTGTCTTTTGTATGTGCCTGTCGCATCTCGTCGCCACGTCTTTGCGGTGAGTTGCAACTGTCCTCACTATATTATTTATTATAAAATATATAATTCTGCAACAAATTTTGAAACAGGCAGAAGTTTTACAGAAGTAAGGAAATGAGGATTTTATGCAATATGGTTATATTAAATTTATGTTACACTAATTTGGTTACTTGAGACACAGATATTCTGAATGAAAATACCTAGAGGCGTCTTTCTCCCCCCCCCCCCCTCCGCAGAGTGCAAAATGCTGAAAATATGAAACTACCTACCTTTGCAGAAAATATCAATCAACCAAATTTTGTCAAATTACATAACTTAACAGGAGAAATTAGATTCAAGCCGTGGCAGTAAAATCCGAATATCAATGACAATCAATTATTGCAAATATAATTACGTAGGCTTCCGCGGCCAGAGTCAGATGACATAAAAGTTTTCTGGGTATGGTACCGTGTCATGATGTAAGGCTATTACTTAAATAACCAACGTTTCGGCCAACGTTACAGTGGCCTTCATCTGGGTAACCCAGATGAAGACCACTGTAACGTTGGCCGAAACGTTGGTTATTTAAGTAATAGCCTTACATCATGACGCGGGTACCATACCCAGAAAACTTTTATGTCTTATGTCAATTATTGCAAACTTCACTTTCTTTGAAGACCTGCAACAATATCCCAGGCATTCTTTCATATTACGGCTATTGGTTGTTGGAAACTGTATTCGATTGCCCAGTGTAATCAAGTCTTATGCTTTGCTTTTGTCTTTTAGTTCTTTAGTATGGTTGACAGTTTTTGATCAACATAATTTTTATCAGAAGGATAAATATAGAGGTACTTACGCGCAAATATTGTCATGTCAACTCGAATGGCAGAGAAAGGACATGAACCCCAAATAACAAGCTGAAGAATACAGAAAGAAACGCTAATGATGACAGGTGTAGATGAAAGTTTCTCTCATTAACATCAGTGCCACACCAAAATGAGTGGATAATGATACAGGCCAATTAATTTCATCGAGTTTAACATTCCACTGGAAAAAGCTGATCATTCAAAGCTGTGAAAGTTGAAGTGGGTTTGTGTAACCGAATTACTGCAGAAATTGTCTGTCATTAAAAGTAGACGTGGCTTTATGTAAAAGAACATTGCTAGGAGGGAAGATAATTCATCCATACTTGCCTAAAACTCAGCATCCCACCCCGAAACTATTCTCACTTTAACAGTGAGAACAAAACAGAAACCTTGTGATTCAGGAAAATTCAGACTTTCCTGTGCTGGCAACTGCCATGCAGAAAGATTTTGAAAGTTTGTAAATAGCAAGTGGTCTACTCTAAGTAATCAAACTGTCACATCAATCAGAATTTTATAATGGTTAAGGCTTCAAGTTTTGGGATGATGTTTCGAACGAAGTTGGCAACAATGCTTACGGGTCAGCCACGACATACAATTACCAAACAGTCAGTATGTTAACAATGAGAAGCATTGTGATATTGTTTTCGAAATATTACTTCATGTACTATCATGCAAATTCAAATCTAATTAAATATTCTTTCCGTACTAAAGTGTTTGATATTAAGCATGTCAAAATACAAGGACTAGTAAGCTGAAATATACAAACATTGAGGAAAAGTAGAAATAAAATTTAACAAAAATTGCGAATTGAAATTAATATCATGAAAATATACAGAAAGAGCTTTTTAGAAATGATGAAATGAGGCAAAAATTTTGACCACAAACAGGTGCCTCTAGGTATCTACTGTTAGATGTTATGTATAATTTTGTATTTGGTTTACAAAACCTTTTCTTATACTGTAAGTCAACAATGATGCAATCAATTTCAATAAGCTGGGGAGACAGTTAAAGGAAAGTAGTTAATGATAAATCTTCCTACTGCAATCCACAGAAGATATAATGTAGCTGCTCATTTTCAAGATATTTTAAAATTGGTTGAAAGATTAAAGTCAATAGGAGGACATTACCAGCAGTGGACACTAACTGAACTGTCAGATGATACTAGAGGAAGCACAATAAGAATTTAGTTTCTAAAAGCAGAAGTTGACTTCAGATATTTTGGCCACAAAGTAAGATACGGAAGGAGGACATAAAACAGAGAGAGGTAAAAATCAAACATCAAAGCAAGCTTTTTCATTAAAAAATGTTAATTTGTAATTTTCTGAAAGTATTTTACTGGAATGCACACAAACAAAATGAAACATTGGCAAACTGTGTGTGTGTGTATATATATATATATATATATATATATAAAAAACACTTTTGAAATCTTGTGCTACAATGAAACGTTCAAGATTAGTTGGTAACTGGGAAGAAAACTGTACAGAGTGACTATAAATTATTGCTTTTCGGGGTTCTACATTTTGAAAGTATTAGATGTACAGAACCTGCAACTCCCCAAGTTTGTATAGTTCTCACTAGTTGTCATTATGAGTGCAATATCTTGACAAAATGGTAAACACAAGGAAAGTGTGTATGAATTGAAACACACATCATTTTTATCAGTTATAAAAATTCAATGTGTATTAAGAAGAAATTTTGACACAAGTGGCGTTTAAACAGAGTACTACATAATGGTATCGAAAATTTTTGAGGGTTTGATGTTTTCTTAGGCATACCACAGACTAAGCCCTGTGTGCTGTTTTACTTCTGTGAGAACAACACTGACAATTTTTCTTACATTTTTATAACTTCCATTTGGTTCCCAACCTCCTCCCCCCTCCCAATAAAAGAAAGAAATCCTTATACTGATCCGCCAAGTCTTCACATGCTCTTACAACTGCATTACACTCCCCCCCCCCCCCCCCAAATCATTAGTTGCACCATCTACCTGATTGTTTCTGTCAGTGGCTGTTTGTAGTCCTGCTATAGTGGCAGACTATGTATGTGTCTTTCACTTGTGTAGATTTTTCCCCCCGCTTCAAACAAAGGCATTTAGGCCAAAAAATTGTTGCTGCAACTGTCTGCAATTCATCTCTTCTACATGGTCAATAGCAATCTACCCTTTTCCATAATATTGTTACTTAATACTCTACTTTCACTCTTTGGTAACAGTGTTAAATACATTTACCACTTCACACACAGTACATCCCTTTCTTGTGAAATAATGTAATCACAGCTTGTTCCTGTTTTGGAAACAAATTTCACTCTGGTAATTACCTCAAAATACTCTTTCTACCAAAGGACAGTTTCTATTTTGTATTTTTTTTCACTAATTATGAGTGATTATTTACTATGTTTTCACGCCATCATCTTATATCCCTTCAAAGGCATTTCTGAATAGTTCTGTTTAACTCATATTACACCATGTTTTATCATCAATTACTTTAAACACACATTTGTGCACTTTTTTGCTGCTTGCACAAGTAAATGTGTCAAGTAATTATTTTCGACAGTAAAACTTTTTCCTCCAGTGAATTCTACTACTATAATAGCAATTTAATTTATATTAACATATCTGAAGTTTCCCACAAAAGAATGATACTTTTGTTCTGCTTTCACACTAAATTTACAAATTTTTCTCTGGCATTAGGATTTGCTACCATTTTAAAGCTTGTGTAACTCTTTGGAGACACCACAAATTCATACAGGAATATTTATTTATGCATACATATTCCACAATCCACTTGAAGATGCGTGGAAGAGGGTACCATAAACCACTACACTACTACTAATTTACTTTCCTGTTCCCTCAAAACAAGGAAACAACTGCAGTCTATATGCCTCCACATGAACTCTTCTCTAATCTTTGAGGTCCTTGCACAAAATATACCTTAGCTGCAGTGGAATCATTAAGCAGTCAGCTGCAAAATCATGTTCCACAGAAAGAGCAACACCTAAGAATTCATATTTAAGTTTCCATAGCATCTATATAATATTCTCATGTTGATCAAACCTACTGGTAACGTCTATTTGCCTGCCTCTGAATCGCTTCAATGCCCTCCTGTAATCAAACCTGGTGGCAATTCCAAACAGAGTTTTGTACCACCTCTACTGACTGATCACTCATCCCTGAAATTCTTCCATGTGACTGTCAAACACTACTACTATTCTTGTATTCCAATAAGAATTTCCTACCACCTGCATCACTACACATTTTTCTTGCAAGCTAACTGTCATCATAACACCCAATAAAAATTTTGCCCAAGTTATCTTGTATCCCCCTACAGTAACCCAACAACACCACAATTTCACTGACTAACAGCCACAACTTTTTGCTCATTTGTCAGATTATTCATGTATCAGAACAAAAGTGGTTCTACCACACTTTCTTGGGCCACTTTTGATATCTTATCTATATTGAACACACAACATTGAGGACAACATAATGGACTATTACTTTAAGATGCTCACATATTAGAGATCTATTCCCCATGTTCATACATTTGTTAACAGTATGCAGTGAGACACCATTCCAACAGCTTTCACAAATCTAGGAATATGGAATCCAGCCTGTTGCCCTGCCTTTGTGGTGTAAAGATATTTTTAATCAGCAATAGACTTAACTTCCATTGAACATATAGTTTTAATATTTGAAGTGGGGGTTGCTACACACTGACATTCTTAAATTTTATTGAGACTGCTTTCAATTATCCTGTTTACAATATAGTCTACACGTGAATTTTCCTTCTATTTTGTTCATCTGCTGCAAAATTTCATTCCTGATATTCTTCATGACCACACAGTTCCACAATTAATTTTTTCTATATAAAAATTAGGGATGGGTTAAACCCCAATTTTACCGAATCGAATCCGAATACCGAATCTTAAATAAAACTTTGCCGGATTCCGAACCCGAATCAAACCTTCCAAATCTCGAACCCAAATAATCTGTCAACATAAGTACATGTATTTAAAAAGAATTACTACTCTATCACAGCCAGTGGTGAAGATAAAGCCTTCTGGGGTGAATCCCACATTACAATATTAACATTAAAATTTCATTTAGGTCATTTTAAGTCTTAAGGATTTTTTAATACCCCCTACCCTTAAAAGAAATTTGTATATATGTTGTTTAGATGGTCTAAGAGGTAATAAGAATTTTTCTTCACTCTAATAGAAAATGTTTCCTTTTGATGAAATAAAAAATAATGAAAGGAAACAAATATGTATCTTTTTCTTTCTTCATAGGGAAATACTTAAAAAAATAAAACCTGACAAGATAAGATATTTGGAAGTCAAAAAATAGTTTCTTAAAAGACGGAAATCCGCGTCTATTTGACGTGTATGTACTTTTTAGTGGCACGAAGACATTTTAGAACAGTGAAAAGTACTTAATGAGAAGATCGCGCTTTCCAGAAGGTTAAGGAAGCGTATTTTGTAGATGTATTTATTCTTTCAAACATTTAAGATCACGTAACTTGTCTGCACAGAATTTATATTCTGTGGAAGATTTAAACAGTAGCCATGCTTCATTTTTATTTGCTTCCATTTTTCATAATAATGACAAAAATGTAAACATTAATGTGATACTTATATTCTTTCGCGTTCGCTGTTGTCTTTCGGGTTGGTTAGGCAGACGGAATTTAAATGTGGTAACACGGAAGATTACATGGCGTAATGTTTACATTTGTATCATTCTTATGGCGAAAAAGAGTGTGGAATTTACAAATTACAATTCACAGGAACAATCCCTTGCCCCTAAGAGAAAAACACTTAAGTTGTAGCACGAAGGCAGAGGTTTCAGCATCAGGCATATTGATGCAACACATGCTTGACAGTCAGCTTTATGTAGTAGCGTTTAGATACGACTTCAAATGTACGGCTATTATATGAAACTAAATGTGGAAGTACAAAACAATTTTATTAGACTTATAATAAAAATTTTACGAAATGTTTATAATAGCAATTAGGTACCGGTATGGTAATTCTGACTCACTATCACTTGATTCTTTGTTATTCAGTTCCTTTGTAGTACAGTTCACATACCCCAGCACTTCACAAAATTTGACAAAACAATACGTGAAATCAGAAATCTTGTACAAGAATTGTTGGTATTTATGTGAAGAAATTTAATTCTGTTGCTACTTATATTTGACAGGCTTTTTTTTTTCTTTTTTTTCTTCAAGCACAAAAGTTTTAGCCAGTATTCATATTTGCGCCTGCTAAGAAAGTCTGTGTAGCACTACTTATATTAGACTGGAAAAGTTACTTGTGGCGGCTCGTAGCGCCATTTATCAGAACTATTCAAAGAGAGGTAGTTATGTTTTATGACGTCGCGTCTTTCAGTGGATGTATGGAAAATAAAGTAAATAAAGCAAACAAAAGTGCACTGTTATGCGAAGTAAACTACAACATTCGTAACTGAAGGTTTCCATATAACACTTCAGATTCGGTAATATTCGGCCATCTTTAATCCGAAGCCAGTGTGCTGGATTCGGCAAATAATGGATTCGGCAGAACCACTCGGACACAACCCTAATAAAATTAGCATTTGTTCTATTTCTCTCTCCTGCCTGACAAAGGAAATATGTTTTTCAGAAAGATTGTTTCCACATCCTGTGGAAAATTACCATCAATTGACTAATGTTATCTATACTGTGTGAGAAACAAGATGCACCTGGGTATTTCTTATGGTATGAGGTCGTTATTGTAGTTTCCTTAGTTTACTACTACCATGAATATTCTTTTATGCAGGCCAGAATGACAGACTCACTAACTCCTAAAGTCAGCAGTGACTGACACCTCTACCCATAGTACTAAACATTTTGAGAGTTCTAATAATTGTGTGTGGCATACTGACAAAGCATAATCACACAGTTTTAGCACTAACAGTATTAGTTCAAACTCCAAGTGCTTCAGAATTTCAGGGCATACAGTCAATACAAACACACTCCTGGCCATTAAAAGCGCTACACCATGAAGATGACGTGCTACAGAAGAAAAATTTAACTGACAGGAAGAAGATGGTGTGATATGCAAATGATTTGCTTTTCAGAGCATTCACACAAGGTTGGCATCGGTGGCAACACCTACAACGTGCTGACATGAGGAAAGTTTCCAACCAATTTCTCACACACAAACAGCAGTTGACCGGCGTTGCCTGGTGAAACGTTATCATGATGCCTCATGTAAGGAGGAGAAATGCATATCATCACATCTTCAACTTTGATGAAGGTTGAATTGTAGCCTACCCCGATTGCGGTATATCGTATCGCGACATTGCTGCTCGCATTGGTCGCAATCCAATGACTTAGCAGAATACGTGTTCGGTGGGTTCAGGAGGGCAATACAGAACGCTGTGCTGGATCCCAACGGCCTCTTATCACTAGCAGTCGAGATGAGAAGCATCTTATCCGCATGGCTGTAACGGATCGTGCAACCATGTCTCTATCTCAGAGTCAACAGCTGGGGACATTTGCAAGACAACAACCATCTGCACAAACAGTTCGACGATGGTTGCAGCAGCATGTACTATCAGCTCTGAGACCATGGCTGCGATTACCCTTGACGCTGCATCACAGACAGGAGCACCTGCGATGGTATACGCAAAAATGAACCTGGGTGCATGAATCCAGGTTCAGTTTACAGCATCATGATGGTCGCATCCGTGTTTGGCGACATCGCGATGAACGCACATTAGAAGCGTGTATTCGTCATAGCCATACTGGCCTATCACCCGGGTTGGTAGTATAGGTTGCCATTGGTTACACGTCTCTGGCACCAATTATTGGCATCGATAGCACTTTGAACAGTGACCATTACATTTCAGAAGTGTTACAACCCGTGGCTCTACCCGTCATTCGATCCCTGTGAAACCCTACATTTCAGCAGGATAATGCACAAGCAAAATGCTGCGGGTCCTGTACGGGCCTTTCTGGGTACGGAAAGTGTTCGACTGCTGCCCTGGCCAACACATTCTCCATATCTCTCACCAATTGAAAACGTCTGGTCAATGGTTGCCGAGCAACTGGCTCGTCACAATACACCAGTCACTACTCTTGATGAACTGTGGTATTGAGTTGAAGCTGCATCGGCATCAGTACCTGTACTCGCCATCCAAGCTCCGTTTGACTCAATGCCCAGGCGTACCAAGGCCGTTATTACAGCCAGAGGTGATTGTTCTGGGTACTGATTTCTCGTGACCTATGCACCCAAATTGCATGAAAGTGTAATCACATCAATTCTAGTGTAAGATACTTGTCCAATGAATATCTGTTTATCATCTGCATTTCTACTTGGTGTAGCAATATTAATGGTCAGTAGTGTAGTTTGCATGTTGATCATGTGCCAGCAGTCATTATGTAAATTTTAATTTAGTCATGAGGATAGCAGATTGACTCACTAAGCTGAAGTGTGTCTTCCTGAGAAGATCATCCCTGATAGTTCCCCATAAAGTGAAAAGTCAATACAGTTATCTTAAGCAATTGAGTGACTTTCTGAATTGGACCTTGGTATTGACTATGGACCAGTTTAACCACTTCATTAATCCTTATTAACATGCAAGTAATTATTCTCCCTCCACTATTAGTAGGTATGCAATAAAGAAAGACTCATTTAATGGATCATAGCAAACTAAATAATAGAAAGTAATTTAACTGTAGTATTTATCCTATTAGTCATAGTTGCTGAAATATCAGAAGTCATTAAACATATTCAGAAAGAAAATGTGTACTGAACTCGACACCATACTAAAGAACAGAAATTAATTACATTTAATCATATACAGTCAATGTTTTGCTTTTTTTTATATTTCATTATGTGTGTATTTATATCAATTACAATACTGTGTTGAAATATTAAAACTCAGCTTATGGCTGCATTTAATTTCATTTCCCTCTATATAAATTAATGAAAAATACTATTATGTTCTTACATTTTTAGATTCTGCAGTATCTTCAGCTTTGCCAAACTTCTGGCATCCTGCAGCTCATTTACTTGCAGTCAGTATGGTGTACACATTCACTATTCCAGTTTAACAAATACTAGAACATACTAGTACAGCTTCGTACTGAATGACTGATAGTGAAACACTTCACCCCACCTATCACCCCTTTTTGGTTCTGAGCTGGGAACACTGACAGGGGTTAAGTAATAAAATAACATTTTCACATTCATTAAATTCATTCAGGACCACCATGCATGTAATTTGTTCTTCAGGCAGAAAGCAACCACTAAAAAGCAGGTAGATGTGAAAACAATTATTTAAAAAGGACATTTAAAGAAAAAACAGAAGCAAACATAAAATTATAACAACCACACCAGGAAATGACTAATCAAATAACCATAAAAGCAAGACATAAAAGGAGCCAAAACTGATTCTACACAAAAAGAAGACCTGATGTATACTACTTCATATGACAGTGTCAAAATCAAATTTGAAAATAAAAGCTTTCTGGGATTGCAGGCACACTACCCATTTAAAATCCCTAATATTAATAATGAAGTGTTGGTTTATGAAGAACATATTCAGCATCCTACACCTGTCAAATCAAGAAAATTATTGTCTGAGAATGCGGTATCTGTAAATTAACAAATTGTTTGTAAAGAAATGAAAAATATATATAACACATGGTATATGAAAGCTAGATGGAAATATACATCTAAAAACAAAACCACTCTTGATTAAATGGGATAAATTCCTGTAATAAAGTATCATGGATTTACTAAAACATTGCTTAAATAAAAAGCTGCAAAAGAAAAGTGGAAATATTATGAAGAATTTACGTGCCCTTACTGATTCACTTTTGCCTGAAGTTACTGACTTACTATATTCAGTCATCAATTGAACCAAAAATTCAAATGCAATAAGTGTGATACTTTCTTACTGCATTGCAGAAGTACATATCACTTTCCATTTCCCTGCTAAAGCACACTTTATCAATATATTATCATTAGTTAATTACAATATCCGGTCTATACAAATATTTATCTGTATGATGTAGAGCCTACTGATATCAGAAAATCAGCCACTGAGATTTTCAATATGGTTGGAGAATAATTTTGCCACCTCGGGTTCTGCAGTCTGAAATTAAAACTGGTTAAAGCAACCTTCAATCCTGAAGTTCGGCAATTATGTAATGTGAAGCTCTCGCCATCTTATTTCAAAGTAATGTTCATTAAGCCTAGAAAGCCCTTGGCTAAAGTGGCCTGTGAAATCATCGTATCATCTGTAAGAATGCAGAGAAACAGTTATCTTTTTTTTATTTATTTATTTATTTATTTTTCCTTCTTCTTTCAGGGGTGGGGAGTGACAGGAGTATAATAAAGAAAACAGCATTTCGATACCTACACTACTAGGGACTATGGTAAAACATTTCTGCATATTCAATGCCCCTATACAAATTACAGGGGCAATATCAGTACTCTTTCCCTCGATTCTTGGTAAAGTTCTGAGTAACATTTGCACTACCACCTTAGTATTGTTATGTTCCTGTACCTAGGGCACTTTATTGAATGTGCCAACAATGGACATTTCAACTATTCTGTTGAGAATCAATTTACCAGTTTAGACCTTTCCCAAAGTGAAATGTCAGATCATAAACTGAATTCTTAAAACAATGTGTAATTATCCATTGCTGAAAGAGGAAAAAGTTTATGAAGACCACTATTTTGTTTGTTTGTGTGTGTGTGTGTGTGTGTGTGTGTGTGTGTGTGTGTGTGTGAGGGGGAGGGGTGTTTCAACAGTGTTACCAGAGACTTTTTGAGATTATTTTTAGGAGCAGTAAAAAAATGCCTTGATTGAATTTATTAACTTCTTATGAATGGCACAATTCTAGAATATTCAGTCAACAGTACATCAACTTCAATACTGTGTCATTAAGTTCTGTAAATTGTATGTTCTTTACTATGCATGAAAGGGGAGAACTACAATAGTAATCTCAACTAACTGATGTGTGCTTTATAATCCAGAATTGTTTCAAAAACATGGGTCACGTAATGCCTTGTATGATATTTTACATTTATCAACTTAAAGAAAGAATAAAATTACGGAAACCACTTCTCAGTTGTACATGTCTTATACGGAAACTACCCAGACTGCAGTGCTGAGAAATGAATTTCAGGAACCCTAAGGAAGAGCAATGTAACAAGTGGAACTATAACAATGAAACTGCATTTACAGTAATATGGAAACAATACTAGCCAGAGCACACAATTATTCACACACTTACTACATTTGATGCAGTAAAAGCCAATCTTCATCCACAAATTGGCAATTTTTGAAAATTTAAATAAGTAAACTGTGTTCATTTGTGTTCTGCTATGCAAAAGTCTGGTACTACATGTAAGGAACTATATGTGTAAAGAAGCTATAACAGAACCCTTTAAGAAAATATGATATGGACTGTATTATTATGCACTCTTAACAACAACCACCGCTATTGCAAAACACTAAATATTGGAATTTCCTATTTAATAATTAGAATGTCACTTCATCTGATTTTGATGTCCAAGCTACATATAACTGTTTCAGAGCCAAATGAGTGCCTTTCAACTTATACAACACCAATCACGATTCATCGTTTTCAGGTAGCAGATGATAATGGAAGGTCTTGTTCAAAAGGTATTATATAGGGTTAAATTTTACAAAGATGTTTTCCAGCTTTAAAATAAAAAAAATAGTAAAGAAATTTCTATTAAATCAATCCAATTCCATTACTTTTCCAGCTCTAATCCATTTATCAACAGAGCACCAAGCAAGGCTATGTAACAAAGGACTCTGCCAGATATTTTGTTAACATAAATCAGCTAACTTTAAAATTATGCTGTTGAACTTTAATAAATTGCAACATATTACTTAACTACAATACAATTAAGAATGCAACTGCATTTAAACAACACAGCAAAAACATTTACGTCTGAATTGCAGGATTAATATAACAATGAACTGCTTGTGATAAACTATCTGAAAATTGTATTTTACTATTGCACTACATGAATTAAAATATATTTACTGTTGTTCCACTGTTGTACCAATCTTACTAAGTGTAGCCAGTATCATCAGAAATTATGTACAACTGATGCCCGTAGTAATTTTGATTTAAACTTCACCATCTGTCGATTCATTCCGGTGTTCATAAATTATCAACAACCACTTTCAATTAATTTTTACGTGTTGGCTCACGATAAATGATCTTCACATAGCATATCTAATTAAAGCTTTTTCACTAAAGTTGATGCCATGTTGGCATTACACTTTAAGAATATTCCCAGTTCAACAAATCTAATCTTCTTTCAATAATTGCATACCTTATGCAGGAGGTAATAGAAACTGCATCATGATGTCAAAGGATAACAACATAGTTACGATGTGACTATCTTTAATGGTTAGCCTCCAGTTGATACTGTAGACAAAATTACATTAATTCTTATTAGTACTGAAGTTGTATTTACGGATAAATTTCTCAAATCTACCGTATCACTGTTCACAGTTGAACCATTCATATTCATGGCATAATACAATTTTTACAGGAAATAGAGTGGCAAATAATGCATTACTTACGTAAACAAGAGGTGTATGGACTCGTCAAACAGAAAAGAAATAAATCAGGAAAATGTATACAGTTTCCTCTGTCTACAAGTCCTCCAACATAGAAAACATGCAATATTTGTGTTACACCCAACAAATTCAAGTGCTATGTCTGTATTTCTCACTACAGCCGTTTTTACAGCAAAAACTTGCAACAAAAGGCAATCTCAATAAAATAAAAAAAAATTTGAATTACCAACACGTATCACATTTAGTACAGTGAGGTCAAAGTATCCCACTTTCTGACTGGCATTCATTGATTGTAAAAGCAACACACTTTAAAATGATGCCAATTCATGAAATCTGTTAATATGAATAGTTTCAAGTCACAAATTCAGTCGTGACAGTCCTGCTTCAAACCAACAGGTTAAAATATACATGAATGTAAATACTTCACACAATGATCTACATTCAAATATTTTAGTTATTAACATCCTGCAATTCAAACTATCTAAGACCTGATAACTGATAAAACTTTCAATAAAATTTAAGCTAGTTATCAGCTGTTTCAAACCGTAGTCATCCAACCTGAAATGTCCATCCTTGTAAAAAAAATATTTTAGTTTCCAAACCAATACAAAGCCCATGATAGAAGTAATGATAGGATGGCAGATAAGACTTCTTCAAGATGATGCTAAGCTGAATAGAAGTGGTTATTTTTCATGAAGCACACCTTTCTTCTGGGTTAACTGGTATCCCTAAATCGCCAGTGCGCAGTTTCCTGCTGATTTCTTCAATCTGGAGCTGAACTGAAATTTAATGGGTTAGAAAAGGGCACAAAGCCCAAAAATTAGAAAGTTACAGTAAATACTTGATAAGAATGAAAAAATTGGTATATATATCACCTTCTAAATAAAACTAGTCTGATATGTCACTACAGACAGCTTTCATACCAAAATGCATAAAAGAAATTAGTCATGACAAATTAAGTTAAAATTAACAAATTTTACATTTAAGTATTTCTAGTGATGATTCTCAGACAAATATTTTCACCGATGAAAACACCAAGTAAGTAAAGGCCCATATATCCAATTAAATAACAACAAGAAAATTACTCTTCACTAAAATTATCCCCCCTCCCAGTTACAGACTATGTCACCCTCACATAAACAGAAAATTTGCATTATTAAAGAACTGATATAAAGAGGCTAGCAATAATTTGTCTCACAGCAATTTAATCTTCACCAGTGAATGATTTGGTTTATGAACAGGCTCAATACAACTGCAAAAGATAATTATTATTGTTACAACATACTGAAGTTGGTATTATCATAAACACTGAAAATTAATTATGTCAACCTGATTTGTTTAAAGATACTGCAGAAAATTACGTCACTTCAAATTCTGACTCCCTTTCTAGTCACCTATGGAATCAAGAAAAATATTTACAAAGATGAATCACAAAATTACCCACAATATGAACCCTTTTACCTGTAAGAATATAGGGATATCAGTACATAGAGAAAATGCATAATCAAACAAATATATGTGGTATTTTTATCATACCTACCAAAAATGTTAATATGTAACTCAGTATTTGAACAGTGTATGATTAATCCATAATGTTTATATCAAACTCACCTAAATATGCCTGTTCTTGCTGTTTGCTCAGGTTTGTTGGTAGAACAGTTGGCATTCCAGGAATAAATGTCTTCTCTTTTTCATCACCTCCCCATCTGGACCTGCGCCTCTTTCGTCGCTCTTCCTTTTCAGCTACAAAGAAATTTGTATTTAGAAACGCTTTTCATTACTAGCTTCTGAAACTTCATATGCTGAATCATTACGAAGTCATAGCCAAATGAATAAATGTAATAAAACCCTTCATCAATAAACAGAGTGCACATACCACACAATGTCTTTACACGCTCTTTATCATAATGTTCCCTTCCTTAAATATACATGAGATATTATTCATACACAATTTCTATAAAGCTGCAATATGCATGTTATGGCCTACAACAAGACTCTTGCTGTTATTGTTGTTGCTTTTCTGTTTTGTCAAAGATTTTCAATACCAGTTGCTGATGTTACCTACAGTGTATGGCATTATCAGAAGATCACGTTTACAATTTAACGCTATCACCACTCAATGTAACTATTGCCAAGCAACAGATATAAGCTTTTATAACAAAAAAATCTGTTGTGAAAGTCAAATAGGACTAAGTACATACAAGTAAACTCACATTAAATATAAAACAAATCCACTATGATTAGTCTACACACATTTCTTGACAGAAAAATCTTAGTATACTGGCCAGGAAATTGCACAAATTTGAGACTAGAACACAGTCACAAATTTGACCTAAACTGCTCACATGTGGGAATAGGTCCAAATACATCCAAAAACGTGGATATTATGAAAATAATATTCTAAGTACAAAATGTGCAGCTGACAAGCATGTTGACGTTACATGAAAAGGCGCTTTTAGTGAAGCTGTATTATCAGAATGGGGAATGTGCTAGTTCAGCGTTACGATCCTATTGACATAGGAAGGGGATTCGAACGGGTAAAGGTCCTTTGAAAATGCAGCTGTGGCGAGAATGATTTCTTAGTTCGAAGGCACGGGTTGTTTTAACGATAGCCCCCATAGTTCCCAACCGAGCACAAGGCATAATACTGCTGAGACAGTTCAGGAAGAAATGGAGACTGATGGGTTTGTCTATGCACAGGAAAGTCAGCGCTCATGCAGTCGCACCAACATTCCATACACTACTGTTTGGTTGGCACTTAGGCATACCCTCCGACGCTATCCTCACAAAATTTATCAGCATCATGAACTGTTACCTGGCGATTTAGTGAAGTGGAGGGAATTTGGGGTGTGGGCATTTCAAAAGATGGCAGATGACGACGATTGGTTGAGTAACCAGAATCATAATGAACAAACATAAGTTTTTAACAATAAAACAAATGTATTCACATAAGTCTTTATATCTTCTTTGACTTGTACAGAACTTCACACTTCGGTATTATCTGTGCCACTTGCTGTATACTGCCTGGCCATTACACTTGTACAAAAGAAAAAATCCAGGGCAGTACCAGTCAAATTCCATATCTAATTAACCTTAAATAAATATCTTGGTCATCTTGTATTGGTACTGGAGCATGTAGTGTAACTCATTACACTACAAAGGTAGTGACGACTTGAGTGGGGGCGGGGGGAGAATAGAGGTAAAGAACCTGCACAAAGAGGAAGCAACCAAAGAAAGTTTGAGGAATTGCACAGTTCCTCAAACTTTCCTTGGTTCTTCCTCTTTGTGCAGGTTCCTTACCTCTATCCCCCACCCCTCCCACCCCCACTCAGTCATCATCTACCTTCTACCACTCTAACCCCCTCCATAAATATTTTGATACGCTTTTATTGTCAACTACATCTATTATTACTGTTTTATCCCATAGTTGTTTTTTTTTTTTTTCGTTTTTATTTTTACTCTTTAACTATGAGGCTCATCCATAGATAACTTTTGTTATCAGCTGATTGTTATTCCTTGCATAAAATCTGCAATTAGCGTTCAGTCTCCAGCTAGCATGTATATATATTAAGCGACAATACTAAAATGCAAGTGTAAAATTTATCCCTTTATATAAACATATCTTTTATAACAATCTATTTGTTTCAATACTGCATCACTCATCACAATTTCAAATTTCTGTAACAGACTTTTATATGTTTTACTGTAATACCAATGCACTTGTTTGCCTGAACAGAGACCAAAAGAAGGGCACTCAAGTGCCCGAAACTGGCCATCAAAAATAAAATTATCATAAGCAACTGGTTGCTGCATTTTATATATTAATATAAATTATATTGCTGCAAGATCTGGATGCCCAATGTTTCTATTCCTTGGGATTAATGTGCTACAAACACAAGAGGCTATGTTGTATGCATAGAATGGGGTGATAAATAGAGTACATGGGTAATAATTTCTCTTATACTGTCTAGCAGACAACTGTACCCATCAATTGTCAGCAAAACAGGATAATCTCCAGATGGCATCATAAAATACAGAAAATTGTCAAGCTACTTGGTTAAAAAATAAATAAAAAGTCTAAATTCAGCTACTACAGTTAGACCCAGGAATAACAGCATCAAAGTTTAAGTGCTTTCTGCTGTTCCCAAGTTCTTTTCGCTGCTAACCTCATAGACCCTCGATATCATGGTGAAAGGCTATCAGAAAATGAATTGGCTACAGCACTAATTCCTTACAGAGTTCTCAAAGGATATGAATTTGGATGCAGCAGCAGTCTTTGGAAAACTTTCAGAATACCAAGCTAAAATGGGGTTCTGGAGCAAACCTATCATTTGGGGATGTTCCCATCGTACAACAGCACTTATTTGGTGGAAAGGTTTGTGTAAAACGCAGTGCATTAGTCAGGTAGCTTCAAAAATATTTACCATAGTTCCAACGTCAGCTGCTTCAGAACTTATCTGGTCAGCATTTAGACTAACACATACAGTAAAAAGAAGACTTACTAAAAGAAGAGTAAGCAAGCTGGTGGCTATTAGATCCCGTCTGTTGTTGGGAGAGGAAAGTACATTAAGAAGACAGATTTAATATGTTTAAGCAGATAAAGTGGAGGGGTAGGAAGGGGTCAGAGTTCTTGATCAAATTCGTTCGAGTTTTATTTGAGGATTCAGCTGTAACATTTTCCAAATGAACTATTGTATTAACGTGTTTCCGGCAGCCATCTAGGCTGCCACGTTATACTGAAATATGACATTTTGCCGAAGTCTCCAAACACGGATATGCTTCATTATATTCATTGTGATATTTTTGCTCGATACGAGTTTTCTTTGCGATGACACGTAACCATCACTTTCAAGAGGATTAGTTTTTTCTTGCAACAAACACTTCATATTGCAAAAGAACGATAAAACAAGACAAAATTTATAGGTGATTTCTCATAGAACTCTATTGTACAAATGAATGTTCATCACAACTTCGGCACAGGACAAAATGAAATCGCTGTATTAGCAGATACGATGCAATAAAAACAAAACCAACACAACTTCAACTTCTGAACTCTGATTAATAAACTAGGATATATTATGAACGTTGTTTATTATTGCCCAACACTTCACGATTTTTCCTGTAGTGACAGGCCGCAATATCATTCGCTGCTGCTAGATCCCACAATGTTTTTGGATTCATCCCTGATAGCATAATCCGCAGTTTGAAGTTCATAGCTGTTACTGTCAATATTGTGGATTTTCACAAGAGCACGCTACAAGATGTTGCTCATAACTAGTTTATTTTTGTCGATGACATATCACAAACGATCTCGAAAGGAACCTAGTTTTTGCCAACAGAACCCAAATGACACCTATTTTTTTATTTAAATTTGAAAATCTGATTCTAACCAATGTTAAACTCGTAATTTTAAACAATTTTTCTAACAATTACGATTAAATCATAATTGGTTGGAACCTCTGAAAATATGTGCATTGAATGTCGCCTCAATTTGTGAGAGTTTGTGCCTTGCAATTTTGAAAAGAAAGAAAAAAAAAATGTTAACAAAGATGTGACTTCAATTCATTGCACAATTTTAACGTACTGAAACAAAATTTTAAAAACGCAAGTGGTCACTATGACCGCCATCAGGTGGTAGTGTATCTGAACTACATGTCAGGCAGCTATGGGTTAAATAGGCACATTACATATAAGTGCAGCAGAGCTAGATTAAGGAGTGACGGATTCCAGAGGTGTAACAAGGTGGCAAGGGCCGAGGGTTGAAGTATAAGGGAAGATACTTAAGACAGTTTGACGCCTTGCACCTTCCTTCGCGTGTTTGGAAATTGACAAATCTTGCAAGTAAGTCCCCACTAACTACCCTTTCATGTCACAAGATATCCACTACTGAGAATTTCACAAAGTTAGACAGACCTTTTACGGTGAATTGGTCACGCATTTGCCTGAGAGTATTTATGTTCCCCACGAACTGCAGTAACACTAAATGTAAAGTAGACAAGTTACTAACAACACTAATGTAATAAATGCACATGGGCAGATTCTAAGTAAATCTCTAAACACTCTTGACTTTCATTTATGGGGGCTCATATCTTGTCTACACAACCCCGGTACCAAATGTAGAGACTTTGTGCTCGTATTGTGGATGTCTGTGATACAATACACCATTCTCCAGGGCTGCATCAGCGCATCAGAGATTCCATGCAACGGAGGGTGGATGCATGTATCCTTGCTAACAGATGACATGACTTTGACTGTAACAAAGTGTTTTAAGTCAAGCTGGTACGTTCTGTTGCTGTGTATTTTCATTCCATGAATAATGTGAGTTTAAGAGAAGTAATAAAAAGAGCTCTAACATGGAAATTAAGTGTTTCCAGAAACATGTCCACATAACATATTTTCTTACTTTGTGTGAGAGGAATGTTTCCTGAAAGTTTGGCCGTACCTTTTTGTAACATCCTGTATAGAAAGGAGGTTCATGTGATGCATTTGATATTCTGCATGCTGCAAAAACTATTCTAAAAAAGTTATAGTGGAGACCATAAAATTAACATTCTCAGATAAAAACTGACAGCATATTACATGTTCTTCAGTTTTTCCCATAATTCACAGCAAGGCTTGACTTCTTTATAAGCACACCAGGCTCAGTAGAGTTATTTTGTGCACTCGCGTAGCAGAAATGGGCAAAAATGCTGGGAGGTACAGATAACCTATGAACTGAAAATCAAGTAGTGACCACAGTAAGGGTAGTCGCCTTTTCAGGAAGAGCACTACAGCAGCTGTACAAGATGACTAAGAAAGACTTAAGAAGGAATTTCTCCGAAAAGTGCAGAGATTTATGTAGGTTCTCCCCAC
This sequence comes from Locusta migratoria, assembly GCA_026315105.1. NCBI lineage: Eukaryota > Metazoa > Arthropoda > Insecta > Orthoptera > Acrididae > Locusta > Locusta migratoria. The sequence goes on from CM048744.1 coordinate 553,249,306, forward strand.
ATATGTTTCTTGCTTTAGTTGCACTTCAAATAATATTGTTGTGCAAAGAAGTTTGTGTCCTGGCTAACATTTTTAACAGCCGCAGAAGTTAAACTTAATTTCAGCTGAAACTTCCTCATAATTTACCTCAAGTAGTGGGGAAGTGATGGCAGTGAGATTACCTTCCCAAAACACACACACACACACACACACACACACACACACACACACCACACCAATGTACAGAGCAGCTAAGACAGGTAGCAGGTAAAGTCACTTGTTCCACATTGTTCATGTCGTTTGCATGTGGCCACTTGCTATAATTATGTAACAGTCAAGCCTTGCCAGTAACAGCCACAAACAAATGTTGGTCAAAGTGTAAGTAGGTGGCTACTGTTTGGAAAGCAGCTCTGGTTGAATTCTATCATTTGAATTCTATCATAGGATGGTTGCACATAGGCCGTTTAGACTTAATTAGGTCTAGCTATTTTCCACCCTCCATTTTATCGCATCCTGCGAAGAAGATGGATGAGGAAGATTCTCATGGATTGCTGCATCTCAACGAATCATGTTAATCAGGTAGGCGGCAAGTGCTGCAAACAATTGTCTTCTGGTGATTGGTGGTTGATATCACATGGTTTTGGATAATACACTAATCAGTACTTCACACCTTTACATATCACTGACACTAAGTTAACATGAGTTGATAGAGACCTGTGCTGAACATAACTCAAGTCATTGGAGGCACATTGTTTCCACATCAGAACTGCCATAAGGTAATGTGGGTGTCACCAGACCATGTTACTGAAATCAAATAGACCACATAGCCATAAGCCGAAAGTTTCAACACTCTGTTAGATGTCAGAAATAGAAGAGGGTCAGACATTGAAAGTGACAACCTAGTTTTGGCAGAATTCAGATTGAAGATAATGGCAAATAGAACCAAGCTCAGAGGCACAAAAAAAAATAGATTAAATGATTTCCAGTCCATGGTGTACAGCAATCAGTGAGAATAAATATTCCTTCAGTAAAAAACTGTCTTGATTGTAAATTGTTTTATTCCTTATTTAATGACGCATTTCGCCCTTTAGCAGGGCATCCTCATTATACAATGCGCTCTCCGTGGTTTGACACCGTAAATTGCTTTTTGTGTTTCTATGTTTTTTAATTTTGGATTTCCTTGTAGCTCTTAATAGAAACACTGGTCTGATGATACAAAATAACTAACAGTCTGTACAAGTCGGTGGAGCAGCACACCATGCCCGCCTACGACCCGTGAGCGCAATTTTAAACATGGGCTTATCTTGTATCATCAGAGACCAGCACTTCTATTAAGGGCTACAAGGAAATCACAAATTCAAAAACGTAGAAACACTGCAAAACAACTTACGGTGTCACGCCACAGAGAGCGCATTGTAATCTGAAGATGCCCCGCTAAAGGGCGAAACTAGTCATTAAATAAGGACTAAAACAATTCGCATTCAAGATGCTTTTTTATTGAAGGAAGAAAAGAGATGTGGTAAGGCTAAAGGACCAACAGTGAAAAGAAAGATTTGCCCTTTAACTACAAAACAGATACCAGGTCCTCTGAAGAAAACTTTGTGGAACAAAATCAGGCACAGGAAAAAATCAAAACTAAAGTCAAATCTTTGCAAGACATGAGCGTAGAAGAGTGAAACACATACACAATACAGAGAGGCAAACAAAACAGTGGAAACATGGCTACATTGAGATTAAAGGAAGTGGAAAGATGAGCAAGCAAAGTTGGCAGAAGAGGCAGCAAGACAAGGAAATATAAACGAGCTCTACAACATAACCAAATGGTTGTCAATGAAGAACTTCAGTCGTGAAGGACCAGTAAAGAACAAGGATGGGGTGATGTTTACAAATCAACAGGCACAGCTACAGAGATGGGAAGAAGACTTCAAGGAATTGTTAAGTTGTGAAGAAAACAAAGAAGCAGGTAGGAGATGTACCAGAAGAAGCTGCAGAAAATCAAGATATAAATCTGCAGTGTCCCACAATGGATGAAATTAGTTGTGCTTTGAAAACCCTAAAGAATGCAAAGGCTCCAGGCCTAGACAACATAGCACCAAAGCTCTTAAAAGCCGATTTGAAAGTACTGTTAAACTGTTCCATCTCTTACTGAAGAATATTTGGCTTTAAGAGAAATCTTAAAAGGACTAGAAAAATGGTGGTAAAGTTTAAAAAAAGGAAATTTGTCAGATTGCAAAATTGGTGTGGTATTACATTGCTGTCAGTGCCCAGTAAGGTCATCACCAGAATTATTTTAAATAGAATTAAAGATTCTCTGGAAAATCAACTGCGTAAAGAACAGGCCAGTTTTAGAGCACATTTCAGTTGTGTTGATCTTATTAACACCCTCAGGATCAACTTAGAACAAAACAAAGAATTCCAGGCAACCATGTACCTAGCATTCATTGATTTTCAAAAGGCCTTTGATTCTGTAAAACAAAGAGCTGTGGAAAGTGTTACAGAAGTATGGCATACCACAGATGATCTTAAACGTCATCAAAGATCTATATGATGATGCTCCACAATGGAAATAGACAGATCCCACAGAAGTAACAACTGGAGTTGCATTTTATCACCAACACTTTCTGCTTGTCATTGACTCGTTTATGAGAAGAGTTACTGCAGGCAGGAGACGAGGAATCCATGAACGTCTAGACAACTTGCCTCTAAAGCTGTACTGTGCACTGGATGGGGGACATAAAATTACCCAATGGGCGGTTCAGGTCTCAGGAATGCTTGCCACCACCAGCTGAGAGGCAGCCGGATCAAAGGATCTGCCAAGATCTCGATCCTGAGTGTACAGAAGACATCACGTCTTCCTCAGATACAGAGGTAGTCTATCTCCTTTTTAGTCTTCTTCTTCGTCTCTTAAGTGTTTCTCTCTCCCCTCTCCTCCAAGTAGGAAGGTTCTTCAGACTCTCAAGGACTGAGGAAGACCCCGATGCCCTATGACTATGTCAGTGGCACTTTCAGCCACTGACTGTTGTCAATAGGGGCAGAAACTGTAGGAACCAAGGGACTCCTATCTGGGGGAGGGGGGGGGGGGAGCCAGAGGAGGCTGACACTTCTCCAGCTCAGGGGTAAGGACCCATGTTCCCAGGGTTTGGGGTGTAGGTGCTTCCAAGTAAAGTAACTTGGTAGCAACAGTATAGGCAACTGGACCCGAGTTACCCTGAACAGATTTTGAATTGTTAGCAATGTAGGAGCTGCTGTAGCATACAGTGTTTAAAGGTGCAACGGGTGGAATCTCATACGTTGGATCGGCCTTGGAAGAGGTAAGCCTGTCCAAGGTTTTTTTATTCCATAATCATTCACTCTTTATGAAAGATCGTGCAGTCCAATGAGCAAGGGGCGTGTTGGTGTCTGCAGTTCACAGAGACAGGAGGTGGGGTACATGGGACGTTTAGATGGGAGGCCCTTCTACAATCCTGACAAGTAGGAAGACTTCCACATCAGGAAGACATGTCCCCTCCAACATTTAAAACACTGCATAAGGGGAGGGATGTAAAGCCTGAGGTCGCATCAGTAGATCATCACATTGACATTCTAAGGCAATGAGTCACCCAGGATGAATGCACCTGCAGCAACCCTGTGGACACAGCGAATAAAATTAGCTCCTCATATCATATTCGACTGCATTAAATCAAACTCTTACAGACAGCAGTTGTATGGCAGTGAACATTATTTTGGGCTTGTTTCATTTTGGTCCCATTAGCAGGTATTCCACCCAGACGGAGCCCAAATTGTCTGGGTGTCCGTTAGCAACTGTTCCACCTCAACAGCCAAGCATCTCCTAGGCACCCAACTCACCTTGAGATTGGGTGTTTTAATAGAGGATTATTCCTTCATCACGATGCCAGCAATGAAGCCAAGATCCCTGGGGCTCAGTACAATACAAAATTTCACCGTCCCAACTTGCAGCGTTCGTTGAAGCAAGATCGCAGCTTATGGTGAAGAACTGTTGGCACGCCACAGTCCCCAGCTCGGGGATCCCAGGTTCACTAGGCCTGTATACAGCAAATAAATGAACTCGGAGGGGCTTTGTTTTCTGTCAAATTTTTCTCACAGTATCACATCTCAAACTCTTCTAATTCCTCTTCCCTTTCTACAATACTGCCTGCAAGTTTATTTCCATTGTATAGGCTCTTCCATCTTTCAGTTTTCCCTTCTTTGCTTAATACTAATTTTCCTTCCGAGTTCTTTAGTTGCATTTTTATATTGTCCCCTTTCATCAATAAAGTTCAGTATCTCCTGCGTTATCCAAGGATTTCTGTTAGGCCTTGTCCTACCAATATGATCCACTGCAGTCTTTACTACTCTCTCAAAGCTACCCATTCTTCTCAGAGTGCAAAATTTATAATCGCCAGTTCGTAATTGGCGATTGGAAATTGGCAGCTAGAGATCTGGGCTTAAATAAAAATTTTCTAAAAATACTGGAGCTAGGTTCAGAACTGCACAAGCCTAAAGAGGTAAATTTTATAAGGCAGGCCTACATTTCCAGATAGTTTTATCAGTATATTAATATCCTTTTCCAGTATTAGTGTAAATAACAGATTTCACTAACGCCAGTTTTGTTTTGATATCGAGGCTACCGTATCTTCTCCATACACTTTTGATTTGCACAAGCAGGTGCATGCACATTTACAAAGCTGTGCTTTCTCCTGCTTCTGTCTACTAGAGATGTAGCTGTTTCGTGTATAAGCAATGACTGAAAGCTATCTGATTAGCTGACTCTACTTGGAAATTTTTGGCTGGCTCTTCCAAGTCACTAGATTTGCAAATGCATAGAGCTGTCTGAGTTAGTGAGGTTAGACGCCTGTGATTTGTTTATTGTGGTGGGTTCTTAAAAGTTCTGAAAGCTGTTGCAGTTCTTGTGTTCAACTATTTCATATTTTTGTTTCATAGTCAATAGTAAGATAAGTATTTTATTTAATCCTTTAACACACCTTTACACATCAACTGATTACCACATGAGAATTCAACCAGAAATGGCACAAAAAACGCATTAGTAGAGCATATCTCTGAATGGACCTCCTCCGAGTTTGACCCAAAGGTGCCATTCATAAGCGGTATCTCTCAGCAGAAAGACAATGTTAAAACGAAATGAAGTGCTAGACCACCAAACTATGGTATTGGTATCCATTTTTCTAAATACTAAACAATTTGATATGGTATTATGTGTAAAGATAATGTTTGAATAGTGACAGGAAGAAGGAAGGGAAATTATTTCATATTCAGATAAATGGGTTGCCAAAGTACTGTCTGGTGGTTTCAGAACTAAGTTTGCACCCTGCATTCTTCTACTGCAAGCTATTTATTTCCCTGGTTTTGATCAATGCTCCCCCTGAAAAACACTACAACCCCTGGTTCCTTCAATTTCTCAAAGTTCCTCTTTTTCTAGTTTCCTAAGTTTTCATTTATAGTTCATAAACAATAAGTTATGGCCAGATTCTTTATCTGTCCTGTAAATGTCTTACATTTAAAACCTGGGTTCGAGATCTGTGTCTTACCATTATGAAGTCATTTTGGTACTTTCCGGTATCTCCTGGTCTCTTCCATGTATAGGACTACAACATTCTTGCATGGAGCTTAATAATTTGAGGCTTGGTCACAATGGGTATCATTTAACCAGCTGTACTGAGCATTTTCAGTTATTCTGAATGTTTTATATCAGATTATACAGCACAGGAAATAAATTGCAATTTTTTATTTTTCCTGCAGGATACTGAATGCAAACAAATATTTACTCAAAGCAAAAAGATCTCAGAATGGAAATGTGTTGTTTCCACATCCTAACAAATAAAACATTGCTGTCAAAATTAGAGTTTTCATCATCAAATTTGAACCACCATTGTTCAGTAGAAACCATTTCTTCATCCTGTAAGGCCATGATGAAAATCTAACATTTACTGCCAATAACAACAATAGAGTGAAAGTTTTACCCTGTAGCGGCATATGAAACAGACGAGCAAGTGTGCGGAAAACCAAGTGACTCAAGACATTTTATTTAGGCCTTAAACACTGACAGCTGTCACCATATATAGTTTTTCTTGATGCTTCAGTAACGAGAGAGTACTATTACAATGACAAAAGTCGCAAGCAGGGTCATTAACAACACAGAAAATCAACTGGCATAGATATTATGTTGCTACTATTTTCATTGTAGAGTCCAACTGATGTAGAAACCATGTAATCCATCAAAGTGTGTGTGTGTGTGTGTGTGTGTGTGTGTGTGTGTGTGTGTGTGTGTGTGTGTGTGTGTGTGTGGGCGCGCGCGCGCACACAAAATTCTACCATGCAACCTCCTCTTTCAGTTTGTTGTAATTGAGAGCCCCTAATACTAGGGTCATTCCATTGGATATGAGCTGATTTTATCCAAAGTGGGTTGACCACAGATTTTAAAGAAATTTGGTATAGCTAATACCTGTACTAAAGTAAGTTCATATCTCAGGTATTGAAACTTGAAAGCCCCGCGGGACTGAGCTAGGCCCCTCAAAGTTACAATTTTGGCAATTTATTCAAAAAGCATGCCACCATGTTTGACCTTATAGTGCCTGTACTAAATCAGACAGAGCCAAAATATTGTTCTCATTCGAAAGCTGACACCTGTTCCTTGCAAAAGAAACCAACAATGAAATGAAGTGATTCATAGGTCAGATGTAATACACATACAAACTGCTACATATATTATCACATTTTTGCGTGTTAGCAATGTTTTTTATCATGTGTGAATGGCAGTGCTGAAGTGATATTTGGTGTGTAGAGAGAAGTCATGAGGCTCAGTTCACTGAAAAATTTCATTGTGTTAATTGCATGCACGCACTGACTTTTTGGACTTTTCTGAAATTGTCAAAAATCACTATTTTTGACCCTCAAAAAGCAATGAGAGCAATGTCTATGCCACAAATGGCATTGTGTTGCTTGTATCTAATTACCCCCAAAATATCTCCTTGTTACTCCATTGCATGACTTCGTTATTGTAATCTCAAAATTTGAATGCATCAAAAAGAATAGCATTGTAAGTGCCAAGAAATTTACACAAGAGACATTAAGCTAGAATTTACTTAACCTGAATTAGTAAAAACAATATGGTTTACACTTGAACATATCACTTATTATCTAAATATTAAGTCACATAGGAAGCACATGCCTTGAATGTTCGTTTCTCATTTGGATTGCTGAGAGTTGTTAAATGTTGTAATTCAATTTCAATTGTCCTGTCCAATCCTGTTAGTGTGTGTGGCACAAAATTTGTTTTTAGAATGTCCCTGACTTTCACCCAACTGACTTCATTGGTTAAAAAGTAAGCTTTGGCTGGTCCGGGTGGGTACAGATATTGGCTAAAGTCTCACTCAGCGGCTGAGAAGCGTCTCTGTGCATCCGTAGCAGCATTAGGTTGGCAATGTATGATCTGTACGAAACAGTACTGAAGTGTGTTAATCTTCCTTTTACGAGGCCAATTACTTTTACTGACTGGACAGGAGTACATCGAAAAATTTTATTAGTTTTACGAATATGTCATGGTTTTCAAGGTTGTGGTTAGGCAGGAACCTAAGAGTACAGCTTAAATTGTTGCGAGTGAACAAGCGAATGTTATTATTTTTACAAATAAGTCATGATATTAAAGGATGTGGTTAGGCAGGAATCTAAGAGTACAGATTAAATTGTTGCTTCTGTTCTACCAAATTATGAAATTAAAAAATCATAGTAATTTGTATCATTTTAGAGATTTACATAACAACTAAGTGTTACATCTGAACAGAAAGACATTGCATGTGGAGAAGCTTAGTATTATAGCGTGCAATGTTCTACATTCCAATGCTGTAATTCGAAAATAAAAATCACAGAAAAGTGATTTTATTAACACATTCATTTTCACATCTTGTAAGCATTGTGTGCCGCCATTCATCCCAGTATCCACATCGACTGTTGCCAACACTAGCGCAGTATGTCACGTAAGTACATTAGGCCATGCCGCTGGTCGAGACTTTTACCCAGATATTTTACCAAAACATCTTCAGTCTCTTCAGAACAGAACAGGCAACTTACCACTTAGAAACAATGTAAATGCAGTGATACTGCTTGGTATTGTGGTAGAGAATGTTGTGCCTCTGCATTGTGTGCGAGGTAACTCAGATCATATTTCACAGACCATGTACAATACATCTTAACGATATCCTTTCCAGCAGGTACAAAGTGGTGGTACTGTCTGGTGTTAGGAACTGCCCTGCACTGATCAAATCTTTCATTAAATAACAATGCATTATTATTTTGAATGTCTTCTGATTACACATAGAAGAACCAAATCTCTTGTGAGCCAAATTCAAATAGTGTTTGTACAGTCAGAATTGTTTGGTAAAGTTCCTGGCAGCTAGTCTTTGACTGTCCCCCCCCCCCCCCAACTCCGTCACAGGCACTTTTTCCATGGCTAGTGGCAAAGACATGTGTCTCAGCATAAATTCCGAAGTCCAAATTTTTCTTGTTTTTATATTGCGATGCTGCTCCATCTGAACAATAGTGAATTTTTCCCATGTTTGGTATTGCATTTATTATATGGAGAATGACAGTTTTCTGATAATAATGCCCTACAGCAGTTGAATGAATGAGATAGTCAATATACACATTGTCTTTACAGAATGAAACTTTCACTCTGCTGCGGAGTGTGGGCTGATATGAAACTTCCTGGCAGATTAAAACTGTGTGCCGGAACCTGAACTCGAACCTGGGACCTTCAACGCGGGCAAGCGCTCTACCGACTGAGCCATCCCGACACGACTCACGATGCCGCCTCACAACTTTACTTCCGCCAGTAAACGCGAAAGGCAATGGTCCCAGGTTCGACTCCCGATTCCATCACACAATTTGAATCTGCCAGGAAGTTTCATTGTCTTTACAGTTGGCGATTCTGACCATTTTTGGTAGATACACAACAAAAGGATGCACTGTGGCCTGGGATTGCTGCCAATGAAATCCTTGTGCTGCATCTTGTACAAGAAAAGAAAAATTTTCAGAAAAATCTCCAATCACATTACACACTGTTGTGCGAAGTGTTTCTTTCAGTGAAGTTAGATAAAATGAATGCTGCTTTACTATAAAACGATGGCTTTTCAGCAATTCCAGTTTCTTGCAAAACCTATGTATGAAATTGTCAACTGTTTCCACAACTGATACTAGTGTACGGATCAGTTGTGATCCACCGCATATACTAGACTTCTTCAGCGAAACACAGTGTTTCTGATAATACATGAAGAGCTAAAATACGTTCCACTCCAGGGCACTTGTGTCCAAGCCTCATTTTCTGTAGAACAGGCAATCTTTAAGTAAGTTTGTGGTTGTCTTACAAAACTTGGCAACATCCAACATTAACTTCATGTTCTGGTGATGAATACAGATACTTACATCATGCGTTCCATGAGCACCCGCGAATACACACCATTTGGGACATAGCTGTGCAAATTTTGAGAAACCAATTTGTAAGTTCGAAATTTGCAGAATGTTTCCACCTTCTGTGTGCAATTTCTGCAGATTGGAATATCGCTGAAACTATTCACAACACAACTTTCAGATTTTTAAATTTGAAGCACATGTTTCTTCACTCATTGAGTGCCAGGAATAATGTGTAGTGTATCACTAGTACAACATTGTTACATGACTTCCAACAATTAAGAGTAACAGAAAGATATTTTGGGGGTAATTAGATTTCTACAGTTCTACAGTATGTCTGCCTAAGTGCACGTGCGTCTGTGTAAATGTGTGGGTGTGTGTGTATTTGTTTACCCTCCTTTTTTCCCCTCAAGGTAAGTCTTTCCTGTCCCAGGATTGGAATGACTCCTTATCCACTCCCTTAAAACCCTCATCATTTCCTTTTCCCTCTCCTTCCCTTCTGCCTGACGGAGCAGCTAGGCTGCGAAAGCTTGCGTTCGTTTGTGTGTGTGTGTGTGTGTTTTTATTTGTTGCTATCACTGCCTGTGCCCCTTTGCCTGGTAAGCGTACTTCTATTTTTTACGTATATTTAACCACTTAATTTTATATTGATAATTTTTTTCATAAACTGCAATTTTTTTTTTTTTTTTTGTCATTCAGAATAATAATATACTTCAATTTCAACCAGAGAAAATCTTGCTAGTAGTAGCAGTTTTCAAGAATAATTATCTCTCACCTCCTTGGCTAGGATTTATGATCTCTTTAGGACACCTAGTACTGTGCAAAATTTCACAACTTTTCCCAATTTAGAGTCTCTATTTAAGAAATGATATTGAAACAATAAAAGGAAGCCACTGGAACAATTGCAGTAATCACGTGTTTTTTTAGACAGGGCCATAGTACCAAATAATAATAAAAAGAATAAAAATAGGCTAAATCAAAGTTTAAAAAAAATAAATTATAGGCCTAAGACATCCCACATGATATCTACCACTTCATGTAACCTTTAATACAACTGTAAAAGAGGACTCCCCTACTAACAAAATCGGCTAAACTGCAGAGTCTGTTGCCCACGCTCTGCAAATGTTGGCAACACCACAGCAGTCAACCATAGAGCAGGTATATGTTTTATTTATTTTGTGATAATTTTAAGCGAAAGTTAGCTTAGGTATGGGTTAAACTAGAAGTTTTTTTTTAGTATGTGAGGGTGCGTAGTGCCCGAATCTCCGGTCCAGAAACGATCCATTTACTGTTGCCAACGTAACGCGCCATGCTAAAAACAGAGGCAACAGTCTCTGCAGTTCTACCACAAAACCTTTTCCAAGGAGCACACACAATCACTACAAGAATATCCTATAACAAACATGTTCATTTCAACTATAAGACACCTCAAACAAATGTAGTGATACCAAACAACCCTGCCCCACCACTAATGACAAAACATCTACACATTAAGACCAGCAGACTCCAACAACATTCCTGAATCATTAACAGTGAAAATCATGTCCTAAGCATATAAAATGAAAACAATATTATTTACAAACAAAAGTCCCAGCCAGAAGCAATATAAATTCTTCCTTACTAAACAGCCCCCAGCCCCAATTATGAACACACAAAAGAAAAATCCTAGTTTCAGCAGTAGTAACTCCTCCATGTGCAGAAGTTGGTAGCAAAATGCAGTCAATCAAGTGTATTTGAAAAAGTCACTAAAGTCTTTCAATTTTGTTTTGTAAACTGTCCATGTAAATGTATCAGAATTTCAAGATATAGCTTACCGTATTCATTGAAAACAAGTCAATGGTTTTGACAAAGGGTATAGTAAATCTGCAATAACATGAATGTTTTTATAACAATAGCAATAGGAAAATAGGCTAGCTCAATGCTTTTTGACATTTCGGTGTCAATGTCATTGCTGCAACTGTCACTACAGTGTATCACCAGAAAAGTACATCAAGAACTAGTCATAATGATTCATTGGCCTTGTCTCTAAGCCCATTTAACACCCCCCTGGAAGCATTGCCCAGTACAGGCACCACAGTCCCCCCCCAGATCAGGGCCTGCCATGTTAATTGTGCAAAAGTGTCAGGTGATAAGCCCCACTAACCTTTCAATGGTCTTTATAGTCAACAAAGCTAAACATTTAATTCTAGAAAATTCAGAACAGATACTGACATGATTGCAGATTGTCTTCGGGTTCACGTGAGTTCTATGAAAAATTGTGAACCTATGATATCTACTTAAATTTGATGTAGACGCTAACAAGTAAGCGCAATACGTGACCATTACAAATTTAATTACACAAATGTCGAGTAATGGAAACCCCAATTGTTTGCAGTGACCTAAAATAGGCATTACTGCTCTACGTCCATCGGTATCAGACTCCCACATAAAAATGTTGTGTTTAGGCATAAGTGCCTTGATTACACACTAATTTTATTTGGGTTTTCAAATGTTTGGCCTACAAAAGGCTGGATATGCCAGGGCGAAATATTTGTCAAACGCAATAGTGCAGCATTTAACTGGGTAACTCATTTTGACATTTTCCACAACCCATTAAATGCCAACAACGAGTAAATGATTTAATAATCCCCCCCCCTCCCCACACACACTCTCTCTCTTAAGACTGATATCTAATTATGGAGCAATATTTCCGATTTTAGAAACTTTAATTGTATTTCTAATTTGAACTTCTTGCGGTTCCTCTCATAAAACCAGTCAACACATCACAATAGCCTTCCGACAACGGTAAATATGCCGACGTAATAATCGAAACTACTCATAAATAATAGGAGTCCATACAGCATCCACTCCCTTCTGTCTCCCCCCACCTCCCTCTTTACTGCAACAAAAAAACACACACACACACACACACACACACACACACACACACTGTAGGGCCTATATACAACTAACCACAGCACCTAACACCGTCGATATATGTGACAAATGTAAAAACGGAAGAACACAAAATCACGACAGTTCATTATCCTAAATTTTAAGTCCATCAATTAAACTTACCCTCGGTCTCCCGTTTCTTCGAGTCCTTCCCACTTGGTGAATGGTTAGAATGAGAATTTCTACCGCTCGATCCATACACAACTATCTGAGTCTCAGTGGTCCCATTAGAGCTCATTTTTTCATTTATCGACACCCACAGCTAGGGCTGAATCACGATAACAAGAGTACCTTTCAAAATATATACATATGCTACTCCTCCGCTGCAAAACAAAATGGCGACCAACAAGATGCCACACAGCACACAAGCTCCAATCCATCACTTTGCCACAGAGTGTAATATCTCTGGAGTGATATGAACAGAACTAGCGGCAAATCCAAATCCAAATTTTCGAATGTCACCATTTGGTAGTCCAGCTTTACCTAGCACAGATGATGTAGTAGAAATTTAATACTATCAATTCATTTCGATTTAAATTATCTCGACCACTGTCGTCAGCCAGATGGGGAATTGAGATATCACCTTGATGCCAAAAGGTCAGAATAAAGAAACAGTCTAAAGGTATTTATAGAGTTTGCTAATGATCAAAGCTATAACAGACGTTTTTGAAGCAGGCAAAAATGTTAATTTTCCTAATTGCTCAAAAGATAGATACGGTAATATTGTCCCGTTCTAACCTGAATTCAGAGGTTGGGTCGTTGATAGAACCCAACACTTTACACAGGTTTACTGCTATCATTAGCATACACTCAGAACAGAGTGTCTCCTGATTGGAGTAGTCCACTATTTATACATAAAAATAATTTTCTGGAACTTACAGGTATACCAATCACAAGAAACACATAGTACATTCTAAAAATAGTAAATGTAAAGAAATAAACTTTCAGTGGCGGGGTTTCAACTGGGAACCGCAAACACAGCCATCAGCGACGCTAACCACTGTACCACGCGTTCCGTCGGAAAACTCGTGGCATTTCTCTCCCTCCTGAAAGAAAAAAAAACAGCGACCTGCTGTAAGGTTCCCTTTGGAGCCAGCTGCAGTGTCTGGATCTTGATCTTGTCATGGATCCTCTGTATGGCAGGCCGGGAGAATCCTTCCATTCTGCCTGCACGCATTCCTTACAGTGCCGTTGACCTTAGAAAGACCATCCTGTTGTGATTTCATCATTATCATAACGGTCTTCAGAGTCCTTGAACAAGAAGCCGTTTCTGTTTATCTGTTATTGTAGTAGGGCTTCATACGGAGCATGTAAAGAATGTCTCCTCGTTTTGAGGATAGCTCGTAACCCTCGACTTCGTATGTGACACTGACAGGGGGCGTATGATACGATACGTACCAACTTATTGTTTCAGTAATTTCTCTGATAGTTCAGCTTTCCGCACAGGTGTACGATCCATACCAGATCTTCTGGCCTGTACAGAACAGGTCGGTGCTTGTCGTTATACCACTGACGGTCCTTCTCCTGGTCGTCTAGTTTGCGAGCCAGCTGTCTTGCTTCTTCAACCCTGGTGATGAGCTGTTTCACATAGTCATCCTGAATATCGTCCAGTTGGAACGGGAACAGCGTATCATTGTCGTCTCTGCTTCATGACCAGGGCGCAGGAAAAACGGCATGAAGCCTGTGGTGTCTTGCCTTACAGTATTATAAGAAAATGTCACATCTGGCAGTATTGTATCTCAATCCTTCTGTTCAAATCTACTTACATCAACAGCATATCTGCTAACGTCTTGTTAAAACTTCCTGTAAGACCATTTCTCTGAGGATGGTAGGCAGTTGTTCTTCTGTGGACAAAGTCGCAATATGACATTACTTCTGATATTTGTTTTGACAGTAATACTTTTTTACGATTAGATATCATCACATTTGGTGCACCATGCTTTACAATAATGTCTTCTTCAAGGAATTTTGCGATTTCTGGAGCTTCTGCAGTCGCCACTGGTTTGGTGACAGTGCAGTGGATGAGATAACCAGTGCAGACTGTTATCCATCGGTTACCAGTTGTCGACTTCAGGAACGTACCTGAAAGGTCGATTCCAATCCGGTGGAATGGAGGTGCGGGTGGAATTGGTACAAAATTCCCTGGAGTTAATTGCAGCACATGCTTCCATCTCTGTCACTCCTTACAGTGCTGCAGTACAGTGGCCGAACATTCCAAGGCGCCTAGGTGTGAAGTGCGCTGCTGTTCGACGTCGGAGGTTCGAGTCCTTCCTCGGGCGTGAGTATATTTGTTGTCCTTAGCAGAAGTTAGTTTAAGTAGTCTGTAAGCCCAGGGACTAATGACAGATATAAATAGTTTGTAGGCCTAGGGACTAATGGCAGATTTACAAACATTTCAACGTTTTTGAACTCCTTACAGTGACTCACATAGTGTTTGACAGATCGATAGAGACCTTGCTAAAAAAATACCTGCATCTCATTCTGTCTAGGATCTTCACTAATCCCTGAGGACCGGATATTGGATACTCGTGGAAATACTTGAGAATAACTGGCCGGAGATGAGATGGAACAACCAGTCGCCATTTGGTCCCCAGTGGATCATAGTTACTCTTTTTAAATTACGACGTTATCTAGCGACGTCAGAAGGTACTATTTACACGACTAACAGCGATGTTCAAGTGCTCACAAATCTTTTCGGCGCTGTACAGTACACTATTTACAAAGGAAACAAAACATTACTTCACAACGAGGATCAGTAACAAGGAGTGTAAACTGCAGATTATAGGCGATTCTGGGATGCATATCATAAATAAAAGCAGCAACTAAAGTATAAATAAAAGAGAGAAATCGTGATTTAAAACTATACTGCCACAATGTATGGACATCTGTTGGTATTAGCTACACAGCAGCTCGTGCTCTCTTTATTTCCATAGTTGCAATTACAGTTTATTTTCATGTGGTTTATTCTCTTTATTGGGTATTACATTTCAAATTATTTCCTTATTTCATCTTTAAATCTTGTTTTCAAGGCGATTAAAAGTTAGTAACATTTTTACTCGTTATTGTACTATATGAATAGGAATTGAAATGCCCATTTGAAACATATTACTTATAACCACATTAAACGAATTTTGTACTTATGAAGGATTCAGAGTCATGTAACATATTTCGAAAGAAAAATAGTTTTGAAAATGTTCAAATGTTTGTTAAGCTTAAAGGACTTAACTATGGGGTCATCAGTCCCTAAACTTACAAACTACTTATGAACTACCTACAACTGAGGACGGCACAAATATCCATGCCCGAGGGGGGATTCGAACCCCCATGGCCGTGCAGACCGTGACTGAAGCGCCTCAGTCCCCTCGGCCACCGCGGCCGGCAATAGTGTTGACTTTGAGTGTTAGCACTGCAGTAATTTAAGCAGTAGTTCTGTTTTTAGTAGGAAATATTTTGTTTATCATTGCATCATATCCTGTGGTGATATCAGTCAGGTGATCTATGCATAGTTTTAAACAAACACGCATTTTTGTTACAGTGACGTCCTCTTTTTATATGTACTTCTTACGAAATTAGTTCTGAGCAAACCGATAGCCCGCTTATTTCAAAATATCCCGCTTATTGTATGCACATACGTCGCGTGGGCTATTTGTCACTCGAGTGTTCGAAGAGTTCAGTACTGTATCGAGTTCTGCGCTGTATTGGGAAATCTCGAGCATTCGAACGCGACTATCGTTTGCCCCAAGGAGGTTAAAATAATGGGAGACGGCGCTACTATTCAAAGCTTAGCTATCGATTGAAGCCAATCCGCCATCTTATGGAGCCAAAGCACTTTGTGGTTCTTGCCCTGATAACTTTCATACATTCAAATGACTGTCGAGTACATATTTGATATAGTATACTTTCGTCGACAAATACGGACCAGATAATTCAATACACACATGTCACCAGAAATGTTATTGGCACCATAATATGTCGGCAATGGCTTCACTTCTGTGGCGTTAGGGGCATCTCCCCCCCTATTCTAACTTCCTTAGTTTGTCCAGGCCTAGAATTCACACCAGGTCCATTCAAAGAGTTGCCAGAAAGCTACTTGGATAGCCAAAAACAGCCGCTACTGCGCATGCGCGGCGATAGTGACGTCATGTGTCTGTGCTTGGTGTTTGGGCTCTTCGAACACCCATCTCTTTTTATTTAGCCTGTTTGCCACCTTCGCTAGTGTAGCGTGAAAAGACAGAAAAATGAACAGCAACGGCACGAATGTTATTTACATCACGTTTGATTTGATTTATTTATTCACCACTCTAAATTAGCTATCATAGAGTTCTCCAAGAGCCACAGCGAGAGATTTAAACGGAAGCAGCAATTGCGGCGTGGTACGAAGTCTTGCTTGAAAGAAAATTGTAAAGCATTCACCGCAGTGTAGTGCGGGAACAAACGGAGAGGACTGTTAAAGGCATACAAAAACATTGTCGCTAATAATATTAAGTCCTATTTTTAAAAGAACAAGGTTGAATTTTACTGTTTCGTCGAGTTAAACGCCCAGTACTCCGGTACGGTGTCAACAAATGCCTCAGAGCGGTATAAGCTCTGTCACCCAAAATATAAAAACTTCGGCACTTTTCTTCCGTGTATTCCGACAGCGTATTCATTCTGAATACTCTGATATCCTGGACCGATCCACAATAGTAATGTAATGCGTCTCTAGAGGAAATCACCTGCAAGTGAACGGGACAAATTTCTGTATCTTCTTTGGGCCTGTCTGTTCTGACATGGGTCCTACTTATTGCACCTGGTATTCCTTCAATGCGCAAATGGGACCCTATGTCATTTCTTTCCTTATATGTAACCACTTTATAACGTTCACGTGCAGGCTACTAATAAACTATGCAGCTCTTTTAATTTCAAACACAAGAAGCTACAAATGTGGAAACCTGTGTGATACATTACGAAATCTTGCAGTTCATGGCCAGCAAACCACAAAAAGATTATGTTGTAAAAGGAGTATCGCACCCACTCCCGTGTCTTGGTATTTGTAAGAAACCGAATTTCGAAATTGTTCTGCCAGAAGCCGCCACTCCCAAAACTGTTGGACAAATTCCGTATCTGAGAAACGTGGCAGAAAGTACAAAACACACGCACACACAAATCTGATTTCTGCCTTTTATTTCGGCGCAACGACACTGCGTACAAATCGAAGTCATTAGATACGAGCCGGCCGCGGTGGCCGAGGGGACTGAGGCGCTTCAGTAACGGTCTGCACGGCCACTACGGTCGGGGGTTCGAATCCCCCCTCGGGAATGGATATTTGTGCCGCCCTTAGTTGTAGGTAGTACATAAGTAGTTTGTAAGTTTATGGACTGATGGCCCCGTAGTTAAGTCCCTTAAGCTTAACAAACATTTGATTTGCACTAGATACGAAATCTGAATCGCTCGACATCTGGAACAAATGTCATTTTGAATTCTGTTATCTACTATGCGTGATTTTATAAGAATAAATAAGACCGTAGAATTTACAGAAGAAACACAGACTAGTATGTTCACTTCTGAGATAACTTCCACTTTGAACAAGAGAGGGTCGTGTATCCCCACTACAAATAAGAGAGCTATGCACATGCACGAATCTGGCAGCCAGAAAAAATGCGAGAAGCCTGTAGTAGTTACGACAACGAAATCCTGTCTCGTAATCTTGCAGAAAATCCAAAGGAATTCTAGTCATATGTGAAGTACACTAGCGGCAAAACACAAATAATACCTTCACTACGCGATAGCAATGGTAATACTACCGATGACAGTACTGCTAAGGCAGAATTACTAAACACAGCTTTCCGAAATTCGTTCACCAAAGAAGACGAAGTGAACACTCCAGAATTCAATCCAAGAACAGCTGCCAGCATACGAAACTTAGAAGTAGATGTTCCTGGAGTAGTAAAACAACTTACGTCACTAAACAAAAACAAATCTTCCGGGCCAGATTGTATACCAACTAGACTCCTCTCAGAGTATGCTGATGCAATAGCTCCATACTTAGCTATCATTTACAACCGATCACTCAGCGAAAGATCCGTACCCAAAGACTGGAAAGTTGCCCAAGTTACTCCAATATTCAAGAAAGGCAATAGGAGTAATCCCTAAAATTACAGGCCAATCTCATTGACGTCGATTTGCAGTAGGATTTTGGAACATATATTTTGTTCGAACATCAGGAACTACCTCGAAGAGAACGACCTATTTACCAATAGTCAACAAGGTTTCAGAAAGTATCACTCTTGCGAAACACAGCTTGCCCTTTATTCACATGAAGTGATAAGTGCCATCGACAAGGGATCTCAAATCGATTCCATATATCTGGATTTCCGGAAGGCTTTTGACACTGTACCCCACAACCGGCTTCTAATGAAATTGCGTGCTTATGGAATATCTACCCAATTGTGCGATTGGATTCACGATTTCCTATCAGAAAGGACACAGATCGTAATTATTGACGGTAAGTCATCGAGTAAAACAGAAGTGGTATCTGGCGTTCCCCACGGAAGCGTTATAGATCCTCTACTCTTCCTTGTGTTTATAAACGATTTAGGAGATAATCTGAATAGCGGATGATGCTGTCGTTTATCGGTTAGTGAAGTCAACATAGGAACATAAGCAACTGCAAAGCGGTTTAGACAAAATTTCTACATGGTGCAAAAATGGGCAATTGACACTAAATAAAGAAAAGTGTGAAGTAATACACATGACCACTAAAAGAAATCCGCTGAACTTCAATTAAGCGATAAATCAGTCAAACCTTAAGGTCGTAAATTCTACCAAATACCTGAGAGTTACAATTATGAACAACTTAGACTGGAGATAACACAAACAAAATATTGTGGGGAAGGCGAACCAAAGGTTACGTTTCATTGGCAGAACGATTCGAAGATGCACCAGTTCCACCAAAGAGACTGCCTACACCAGACTTGTGCGTCCTCTCCTGGAGTATGTTGCCCATTGTGGGACCCTCACCAGGTGGGACTGATGGAAGATATTGAGAAGGTTCAGAGAAGGGCAGCTCGTTTTGTTTTATCGCGTTACCGGAGGGAAAGCGTCACGGAAATGTTGCACGAATTGGGGTGGAAATCATTAAAAGAAAGACGTTATTCATTGCGGAGTGATATTTTTGCGAAGTTTACTTCTGAATGTGAAAATATTTTGCTAGCACCCACCTACTTAGGGAGACATGACCATCCAATAAAATAAGAGAAATCAGATCGAAAACGGAACAATTTCGGTGTTCTTTCTTCCCGTGCGCTATTAGATAATGGAATGGTAGAGAAAAGTTATGAAAGTGGTTAATGAACCCTCTGCCAGGCACTTAAATGTGATTTTCAGAGTATCTATGTAGCTGTAGATGTTTAATGGAACGCTAATTGTATTACCGAGCTGTTATACTGCCATCTCTGAAACGAACCTAATTTCCTTGCTATTGAGACCAGAAATAATCAAATGTTTGTAAACCTATGGATCTGCACTGCAGTAGTCATCAGTCCCTAGACTTACAAAGTACTTAAACTGAATTATCCTATGGACAAAACACACACCCACTCTAATCTCAGACAGAGCAGCGACGCACTGCGCAGCATAACTCCTGTTAGTGCTTGGCCACTCCCACGCGGCTCTGGACCAGAATACTTACCTTCAGTCGCTTCTCAACATCTAGGATATCTTCTTCTATTTAACTCATGCCACAAGCTTTTCTTTTTCGGAATCCTAATGTTCAAATGTTCAAATGTTTGTTAAGCTTATGGGACTTAACTACAGGGTCGTCAGTCCCTAAACTTACAAACTACTTATGAACTAGCTAACACTAAGGACGGCACAAATATCCATGCCCGAGGGGGGATTCGAACCCCCGACCATAGTGACCGTGTAGACCGTGACTGGAGCGCTCGGAATCCTAGAATCGTTTTTTGGCAGGTGGTTCATTCTAATCAATATTTGATCCAATTTCGTGAACACGTCTCATTTTCGTCAATTTAGACTTTGCTGGTCATCCTGAATGAATCCTTTCGTTGCCACGTGGTAGACCCCTTTCCTTGCGGCGAGCGACTGCTGTAGGCTGTACATTAATTTTTCGAGATCTAAGGCGGTTGATTTTATCAACAATGAAGGATATAATATTTGATGGAGTCTATGGTTTTGATAAATCAGATCCAAACTTGGTGAAAATTTTGTATGTTCAGCACATGGATTCCTTTCTAATATAACACTAATTCTTTGCCACTGGGCTGTAATATTTTGAACAGTTTTCTCATATGATTCTTGAGCTTCTCTCGACGAATTTGATAATCACAATATCCACGGGTGTACTGCCGGTCTACAGTGTCCAACGGGCACAATATTTCGGCGATCATTAAAAGTGTGTCATTGTACGAAATAAAAGCTTAATTCAGGTAGGAGGTACCGAGATAAGAGTTTACTGTTATAAAAAAGCTTAATTTTAGCAGTAAATTAGCAAAAGGTCCGTGTGAACTACCAGCTACTCCCTGCTGCGAAACCTTGTTCCCTGGCCCAAATTGAGAACTGACTTGGTTCAAATTGCTCTAATAACAGGAAGTTAACGACACAGTGGCCAATATACGTAGGAGCTCACACGAAATTACACACAGGCATAAATAAACAAACCACCACAATTAAAGTTCTTTCATAAAGGTGGCCAAGAAAAACATTTATGGCGCAACGGAACATAAACATAAAAGGATTGCATCTGAGCTTGTTCTCAGCACTGGTGAAAAACAATATTAAATAAAAGGGGGAAGGTGCTCGAAAACTACAATTTATTGGCAAGTCAAAATTATACTGAACTTGTTTTTTCAGGTCGAACGCAAACAAAATGGGGAACCAATTTTGTTAATACCTTAAAAATGCATTCCCTTTACATATCTAATACTGACGACACCCAGCATGATTTTAACATAAATTACACAGAACGTAACGCTACTGGGGGAAGGATTTACAAACAACAATAACTCGCTCACACACACTCAATGCAACCGCGAAACTCATCAAAATGCGTGCTGAAACGAGGCAGAAGCAGGCGCCGCTAGCGTAGGCGAAATTCAGCAAACCCGGAGGTACCACACAACACAATATACAATAAAACTGCGAAGATGGCTCTGGTCTGTCGTGCCTGATTTGAGATGGTGCATGAGTATAGCAAAGTTAAGTTGCATTTAGATTAGACCGCGGGCACACACGCTAACGGCGACACACGGCTACGTTACATGATCGCACTCCACTGAAGGTGAAATGGTTAAAAATTGGATTCATTGCACAAAATCACGGCGGACTCTTAAGTTGCAATCTGAGAGTAAACTATCTAGGCACTGGTTTTATGAGAAGTGACGTGAATTCAGGTGACTAGCTGCAAACCCCTGAAGTCGGAGTTCGGACCCACGTGGTTCGGAAAACCGAAAAAATATGTATAAATTCAATTTCCGAAAAAATAAAGAAAATTAACTGAGGCGTGCAATCCCTAGAACTGCATAGAATTTCATAAGTAACCTACTGAAATACAGCAACATGCGATTGGGAGCGTTCACAGAGACGGAAGAAGTCCAGTCTCAAAAGCTGGAAAAGTTAAATAACTACAAGATCGGAAAAATAAAAACTACGGCATGCAACCCATAAAATGTTTAGAATTACATAAGGAAGCGAATGAAATGCAGCTACACGCGATAGGGAGCGATTACAGAGAGGATGAAGTCCATTCTCAAAAAACCAGAAAAGTGAAATAATTACAAGACGGAAAAGTGAGAATAAAAACTACAGCATGTAACCCTTAGAAATACATAGAATTTCATAAGCAAACTATTGAAGGAGGTTGTACAAGGCTCGGAGAGAATTACTGACAAAGACTGAGTGCATACTCTAAGTTCGGAGAAGAAATAGAAATTAAAATAGGTGGGGAGAGAAGATCGCCAAATGTTAGTGGAAATCAGAAGGATACACATCTAGTTACTTGCATGATGGGCATGAAACATCAATAGTGGAAGTTGAGGGCTTTGTTCTAAGAACCAACCACGTGGAACACGTATCACTCACGGAAGGAAACGATAAGAAAGATTTTACATGCACTTTACAAAAATGAACATAACGTCTGTTAGAAATCGGGCCCCACAAAGCTAGAAAGAATTTACACAGAGTTTGTACACCGCCACATAATCACAAAAGGTTTGAATATACCAGGCTGTTATAAAACTCCAACTAGTAACACATACACCGCGTTTATCTGTTGGAAATCACTGGATTGAAAAATTAGAACACATTTCCACGCACGATCGGAAAAAATATTCCGAAAAATGAATCTAAGTTCAAGAGTCTAAGTTAAACATGCTAGACAACGTATCGCTACCATCTCCGCAAACACAAGAGCAGAACCAACCTTACCTCACTATGATCCGAGCACAACATGATGACCGAGCGGCCAGGAGGCGTGAAGCTTACCGAAAGCTGCAAAACCCAAGAAAACAAAAGTGCTGGGGAGAGAAGATCGCGAGAGTCTCTCTGGAGAGGGCTCATCGACTGGCTTGTAACCAAAGGGTGCAGAAACCTCTTTGGTCGCATCAGGGCAGGCGTTGGTAATGACTAACTATCGACTCTGAGCCAGAGAGAACCATGCAAAGCAAGCTATTGTTACTCACATTCAGACAGCCATTAGGTCCTCGCACATCCACTTAAAAGTAAAACAAGTACACACGCTCACAGGGACAGTGGTGTAACGGAGAAGCCATACATATTGCCACATTCTTAACTAACATTTCAGAAACTAATATGTTAAAACATGAAATAAAAACGCTATTACCCATGCCTCGAAACGAGTGGGATTCTAGTTTTAACAAAATGCTAATCTAGCGACATCAAATAAATTACAATTTTATAAAAAAAATATATGGAAGACGCCAGACGGTCGTCTTTCATCACACATGTCGCCATCATCAGGTGAATTGATGGACTGAGCTCCTGTAAACGCGCCGGCATGGAGATCTGCACGCTACAGCGGCTCAAAGGGCACTGAGTTCTAGCCTAGTGGCGGGCGATTTAAATACTCTCCGCCTGCGGAGCGCTCCCTCCGTAGTCCGCGCCCCGCGCCGCGGTCGCGCAGTGGAAACGATTGCGACGGCGTCTGAGATGACGTCGATGTGTGGGCTCTGTCCGCCATGGTCGTTACTACGTTACGTTTGCTAGATTACCTTTAATTAACCCAATCGCTGGTTCCCAAGCTTTGCTAAGATTATAGCCACAGTCACGGTTTATGAGGTCATCACTAGTCCGAATTTCAATGGCCTCTCTAATGGCGCAGTCCCAGTATCTCAACGTCTGAACCAGAATCCTAGTGCGTTCATACTCCATCACGTGATTCTCCGACAAACAATATTCAGCGACCGCCGATTTGCTCGGATACATCAATTGTGTGTGCCTCTGTTGTTCAAGGCATCGATCGTCGACAGTACGCATCGTCTGTCCAATATATGAGTTGACACACTGAGACGGAATCAGGTACACGCCGGCCTTCCTCAAACCCAGATCATCTTTGGCGCTCCCCACCAGTGCACGAATTTTATTCGGCGGACAACAGACAGTTCCAACCTGGTGTTTCTTCAAAATGCGGACGACCTCCCCCAAGAGTGCGCCGGTGTATGGAATAAATGCAGTGCATACCTCCTGCCTCGTGTTGTCATCCGTTTACACAGGTTGTGCTGTAGTGGTTGGGTGTAGAGCCCACTGAATCTGCCACTCTGAGTACCCATTTTTTCGGAATACAGTTCTCAGGTGTTCCAATTCCTGGGGTAGACTCTCTGCGTCGGAGATAGTGCGCGCCCTATGTACTAGAGTTTTAAGTACCTCATTCCTATGTGAAGGGTAGTGACAGCTGTCTGCGTGTAGATACAAATCAGTGTGCACTGTCTTCTGATACACACAATTACTCAGGGTACCATCAGATCTTCTCTTGACCAAGAAGTCAAGGAACGGCAATTTACCCTCCGTTTCAGTCTCCATAGTGAATTTGATGTTGGGGTGTATGGAGTTCAGATGTGTAAGGAAGTCAAGGAGTTTATCCATACCATGCAGCCAGATGACGAAAGTGTCGTCCACGTAACGGAAAAAGCAAGTAGGTTTCTGTGGTGTCGCACAAGTCTAAGTGCGCGCCACGTACTTTCGCCGTGCGCCGCCATGCACGCACGGCGTGGCGTTCTTATGACGTCAGCCACGAGCGCCCTCTGCTGCAACTCCGCTCTTGGCCACCACTGAACTGCATCGTTCACTTGGAAATCATATAGGCACCAGTTAAGACTTGGCTATAGGATAGGCACTAGGACCCATCAGTAGGCAGATCTCTCTCTAGTTCAACTATGTATCAGCTTTCTGCAGTTTTGAACTTTGTAAAAGATAATTATTATCTTATTTCTACGAAATATACAACTTGTTCTAATTTAGCCTAATGTTTCTAGTTTCTGCTGTCCCACTGGCTGGTCACCTTCGTACCTGCACACGCGTGCATCCTATTTCCCTGTGTCGGTCTCTTTCTACTCAGTCACTGACACCCACGACAACCAGCGGAAACGAGACACAAAAGTGGCGACGAGGCTGGGATACAAAAGTTTCCATTCAGATGACACCAGGGCTTCCTCCTCGAAATTCTCCATGTACAAATTTGCGACCACAGGGGAGAGTGGGCTACTCATGGCGACTCCCTCCGTTTGTTTGTAGTATTCGCCATTGAAAAGAAAATACAAGGAGGTCAAGACATGCCTAAACAGTTCTATGCTCTTCTCGTCAAACCTTTGACCAATGAAATCTAGTGACTCTCGAAGGGGTACACTCGTAAACAACGAAACGACGTCAAAACTCACCATGATATCGGACTCGTCCAGCCTGAAGCTGTCAAGGCGTTTAACAACGTCAATGAAAAGCTTGCTAAATGACGATTCCTATCGGAAGATCAGCGCTGACCCCACAAGGAAGGTGGAGAACAAGACGAGGGCGCTTCTCAAGGACGCGAATTTACCGGAGGGTGTCGGCAAGAAACAGCTACCTCAAGGTCCGGTAACGCCAAAACTTTACACAAAGATGGGGTGCCGTTACGCCCCATTGTCATTAACATCAAAGCACCTACATATTTGTTGGCCAACTACTTGACGGGAATATTAAGTCCTTATATGGGTAAATGCCCTCATCATATCCGTAATTCAGTGTATTTTGTTAAACGCCTTGAAAGTTTCAGGCTGCATGAGTCCGATATCATGGTGAGTTTTGACGTCGTTTCGTTGTTTACAAGGGTACCCCTTCGAGAGTCACTAGATTTCATTGGTCAAAAGTTTGACGAGAGACCACCGAACTTTTTAGGCATGTCTTCACCACCGCGTATTTTTTTTTTTTCAATGGCGAATACTTTGAAAAAAAACGGAGGGAGTCGCCATGGGTACCCCACTATCCCCTGTGGTCACAAATATGTACATGGAAAAATTCGAGGAGGAAGCCCTGGTGTCATCTGAATGGAAACCTACTTGCTTTTTTCCGTTACGTGGACGACACTTTCGTCATCTGGCCACATGGTATGGATAAACTCCTTGACTTCCTTACACATCTGAATTCCATACACCCCAACATCAAATTCAGTATGGAGACTGAAACAGGGGGTAAATTGCCATTCCTTGACATCTTGCTTAAGAGAAGATCTGATGGCACCCTGGGTCATGATGTGTATAAGAAGAGAATGCACACTGATCTGTATCTACACGCAGACAGTTGTCACCACCCTTCACACAGGAATGGGGAACTTAAAACTCTAGTACATAGGGCGCGCACTATCTCCGACGCAGAGAGTCTACCCCAGGAATTGGAACACCTGAGAACTGTATTCCGAAAAAATGGGTACTCAGAGTGGCAGATTCAGCGGGCTCTACACCCAACCACTACACCACAACCTGCGGAAATGGATTAAAACACGAGGGAGAAGGTAGGCACTGCGTTTATTCCATATTTTGGCGCACTCTCTGGGAATGTCGCCCGCATTTTGAAGAAACACTAGGTTGGAGCTGTCTTTTGTCCGCCGAATAAAATTCGTGCACTGATGGGGAGCGCCAAAGATGGTCTCGGTTTGAGGAAGGCGCGGACAACGAAGGTGGCGTTCCGTGGGCGGAGGGTATTTAAATCGTCTGCCACTGGGCTAGAACCCAGTTCCCTTCGAGCCACCGTAGCGTGCGGATCTCCGTGCCGGCGCGTTTCCAGGAGCTCAGTCCGTCAGTTCACCTGATGATGGCGACATGTAAGATCGTTGAAATATTGTGCCTGTTGGACACTGTAGACTGGCAGTACACCTGTGGATATTTTGATTAGCTTTGTCTTAGTTTTAATTGCTGATTGTTACGCTTTCTTCTTTATTTATTGGAAGTATGAAATTGTCTCGTACTTCATCTAGTTTATAAACCTGTGCACAATAGAGGATGCACGCCTCGAACTGAGCAGGTCTTTGGACAGGGTATTGGCGTGACAAACCCGTGCTTGTTTCGAGGCCATGTTGCCTCATATTCAACACCGCAATGGAAACACTCGGCCCTGCCGGCGCGTCGTGAACGCGGGAGTATTGGGACTCTCCCCGTCCTGACGCGGCTTGCTCTCGGCCGAGGCCAACGAGAGAGACAGGCCGCGGCGCGCACGTCATATCACGTGATCAAGTGAGGCCTGAGCTGGCGCGCTCGCTAACGGATTGGCCGGCCGCTGAGGCACAGCCCACTGTCTCATAGCGGTCAGCCAACCTGCTAGCGATCGCGCCGGCTCAGGCCTCACTTGATCACGTGATATGACGTGCGCGCCGCGGCCTGTCTCTCTCGTTGGCCTCGCTCTCGGCAGTGTGACGTCATCGCTCCCCCTGTATGCCGTCAGGCGGCGTGAGCGAGCCGCGAGCGCGGCGGGGGCGAGCGGGAGTGGCGGTCGTTTTGACCGTCTCTACCGACGCAGTTGACAAGTGGCTTAGATGTTCCGCAAATCTAGATAACAAAATGTCGAGGCAAGTTGTCCATCATGTGTTCGAATGTGGCCTTAACATTATACAGTGACTTTGAATTCATAGAGGCTGTCAGGTGTAATAATAAGTCTTCTTCCTGTCAGCTTCATTAACCTCGATTTGCCAGTAACCTGTCTGCATGTCCATGGTTGAGAAGTATGTAGCTCCTTCCAAGTCTAAGGTGTTGTCAGTGCATGGCAATGGGACGAGCCTTTATTTGTAGAACCGTTTTCGAGTGGTACAGCGGCACTCTCCTCAGGTGTATCATGTAATACGGCCTAATATCACATATTCTTAGGAAACGACAAAATATTTTTGACAAGCTACACTGTAGATGATTATTCTGATTGACAGAAGTTCTTTATTATTTTTTTTTACGAATATATTTTGATGTTGAAGGATGTGCTTAGGCAGGAACCTAAGAGTACAGCAAGTGAACAAGCCGCGATGATATCTACACTCTAGCTTGTCAATGGTACTTCGCCCTTTTCTACAAATATCTGATATTAGGCCTTATTATACAATACACCTGAAGCGAGAGCCGCAGTACCAGTCGAAAACAGTACTCCGAATAAAGGCACATGGCAATGGGTAGACATCTTTCTTTGTGAATTTGTTCAGCTGTCGATAGTCGATACAGAAACGCCATGTGTCATTCTCCTTATTTACGAGGACCATCGGAGACGATCATGGACTCTCTGAAGGGTGAATAATATCATCGTGCAACATCTTCTCCATTTCTTCCCAAATTATGCGTCTTTCAGCTGGCGACACTCTATACGAACGCTGTTTAATTGGTGGATGTTCCGCAGTATTGATACAGTGTTTTATCGTGGGCCATTTCATCTGGCTCTTCTCCTGCCTCGCCCTGAATGAACCTGAAACTTGGTGTAGTATGGCTAACACCTGACGTTGTTCCTAGGTTAGACTGGGTCCTATATCCAATTCTATAGTAGTTTTCTCTAGTGTGTTGTCAGCAGTAACAGCAGAGCATGAGACTTCATTGATGACATTGAGCTCGCTGTCCTGGACTGGTTCAACTGTTCCAATACACATTCCTTTTGAATAAGCTGCAATTTCTCGTGAAAATTTGTCATCTGAAGTTTCCCTCGACCACCTGTAATATTTATGACAGCCGCTGGTATGTAGATTTCCTTCGTTATATTGATTAGCTTTTTGCGATCGACAGCACTTCACAGTTCAACTGATCATCTCGGTTGCTGACTGGAACTCATTTCATTGTTAACAGTGGGACCTCAACATTATCGACAGAAACCAACCTCCAGGGGTTGTGTGTGTTACGTTTAGTCGTCGGAATGGCTTCTTCAGTTTGTTTCTCAGGTCTTCCACAGTCAATGACAGACTGGGATGCGTGAAGGATGTCCCATCTGAGGACAGTGTTATGGCACATTCTGCAAAAACGACAAATTCATAGTTATTCTTGCACTCATGTACCTGTCGGCGAAACGTATTTTCCATTTGCGACCTTGAGCCCAGTTTCTCTTGTATCACAGAACATTATCTACTTTAGTTTGTGATGGTATTCATTCGACAATAAAGAGAAGGGAGCACTTGAATCAACTAGTCGCTGGACAGTTAGCCATCGATGATGGCATGAGTGAGATTTCCCATCATCTTAGGGACTGTCGTCCATGGAGGATTCTCATCTATGGCGGCCTCACCTCCATAGATGTCCACTTCACCTAGTTTTCCAGAAAACGGCAGATAGTCGAGCGAATGGTATCCCTGCAAGGCGACGGCGAATGGCGGCAGTGTGTTGGAGAGAAACCTCATCCAGGTTACGGC
The DNA here is from genome assembly GCA_026315105.1 of Locusta migratoria. Classification (NCBI taxonomy): domain Eukaryota; kingdom Metazoa; phylum Arthropoda; class Insecta; order Orthoptera; family Acrididae; genus Locusta; species Locusta migratoria. The sequence continues at coordinate 553,278,485 of CM048744.1, forward strand.
AACAGTAATTATCTGCAGTTACTGAAATAGCAGGAACTGCTCCGATGGTTGGCGTCTTGCAGCATAGTAATTGTCAAATACTCGTCTTCTGTCCTTAAATTATCACACGACATGTCCATTAACGTCACAGTGAAAACACAATGGTGTGTTGTCTTCTGTCCTCCAGATATATCTGTCCTCCTGGGAGGCGTCATAGTTGCAGGGGGAGTTGGTTGTGGCTGTGTTGGCCGTTTGACGGCTGCAGCGTAACGCATAGTAGGGCGAGGCCATTCTTCACGTCGAGTGCAACAAGTGAGGCAGACAGGTGCTAATGTTTAAAATACTTTTTTATCAGGAGCGACGGCTCCCTCATGATGTACAGGACTGACATCCATGGCCATAATCTGGTGCTCGCTTGGTCCAGCAGTCCTTGCTGGCATAAAATGTTGTAATTCTCTTACTATTTGTCATATGAGAGAAGCAAAATCATGATTGTCTTCCACAATGGCCATATGGACTACATTTGGGAGTCTGTTGTCTTCTTTTGTCCAACCCTCTTCTGTTGTATCTCATCAGTTTTGTGGCAACATTAGATAAACTGTAGTGTCATTGAAACGTCTTTTAACAGAAGAGCTCAATACATGTCTGCAATGCTCCTCATCAGGTGTGCAATTTTATTGGCCTCTGCCACATCCGGGTTATCTACGTAACATAGGGCCAAAACAATCGGTATATATGACTTTATTGATTCACCATATTGTTGGGTTCTCTTCTTCAATTGCTCTTCCAATAAACGGACTTGTTGCTGGTGGTCTCCAGACATCTTCTTAAGTTCCTTCATGTAACAAGGCAGTCTAGATCGCAATTCCGGTGTTTACTTCCCTGGTAACCGGGTCCGTCACTTAGAACACCATCTTCAGACCACAGCTGTAATGATATATAATATAATTTTAGAGGGCTAAATTATTTCTAAAGTTAAGTATTTATAAACCAGCTGAAAAATGCTCCTGCTGGAGCATCGAAAAGGCGAATATGTTCTCTGACACAAAAATGTGGAACCAATCTTCATTCCGACTTCTTCACCAAAAATTTTGACATGCAAACATATTCGCGCACTTTTAGCGCATTACTTTGTAAATACTTTTGCCCACTTAAGCCGTCATAGCAATGTCGTCTCACTGTCAGTGTCTATATATGTCTCTGTTCTTTTGTTTGCTGTCTCTTCCACTGCCGATTTCTGTTTGTGTCAAAGTCTTCATCCCTTTCCCTCGCGATTCCTCACCGTTGTCTGTTTCTGCCACTTTCATCGTCTCTCTGCCCCACTGACGTTGTTCCATTCACTTCCTGTCCTGTTGCCAGTATCCTTTCTTTCTCAAAGTCGGCTTTCATTGTCTTCAATCACGATTGTCTCCTTTACACATATGTCCATGGAGATGGTTTGCTAGGGGTTTGACCTGTAGACCAGAAAACCTAAGCACGCGGGTACTAGGGATTGGAAAAATTGGACAAATTGTTTAGTGCTATAATATTGGAGAGCCGCACGCTCATGCTTTATGTATGGTATCCATTCATCTCAGTTTCCCACTGTTTTCACTTTTGCTCCAATTGCTACTATCTGCATCTGTCTTAGTTTGTTGTTGCCACTGTTAGTGACTTCCGACATCTCGTTTCGCTTCCCCCTGCTGTTTCTTCTGAACTGACACTTTCTCTGTTCCATCATATATGGTTGTCTCTGCCTGTTGCACTGTCTCTGTCGTAGTCACATTCAGCCGAAAAAGCGCGAATATGTTCGCATGCAAAAAATTTTGGTCAGGAAGTCGGAATGAGGATTGAGGTAACTGGTTCCACACTTTTGTGTCAGAGAACATATTCGCCTTTTATGCGCTCCGGTAGGAGTATTTTTCAGCTGGTTTCCGTCTTTTTCCTGTTAAATCAGAATGTACTGCTTATATCACATGAAATCAATGGTGAGTAAAATTTGGATATTATTTTATATACCTTGATACATATGTACAAACGTCAGACTATGTAGTAGTTCACTTTCTAAAAAAAAGTTTCACATTCAGATGATTGATAAACACACTTAACTATTTCAAAGAACAATGTTAAACACTATCAGTATCATTCCATAAAAAGCATTTTCGAGTCCAGCTGAGAATTTAGTTTTATCTGATGTTGCTATTTCACGATAATTCAAGTCGTTGACGTTGATCCAACCATTACGATGACGAATTTTGCACGTCCAGTGGCCTGAAAGACGTGAATCTTGATGAAAAATCAAGGGATTGATAACACTGCATAGTTGTCATGAATATGTGCGGTAACTGGGTATCTACAATCTCGGTAATGGATAGTATTATCTGAAAAACATTCAAAGCTTTCCGAAATCATAATATTAGAACGCATCGTAAAAATTTCGACGACATGCCATGAATAAAAGTGTAGATTTGCCAATGCACGCAGTTGGATCTTTTGATACCCAAAATTATGATTTTTGTAGCGTATCACGATAACGAATTCACATTTCCAAAAACGGATTTTCCAGATAAACCCCTAAACAATATACACATAACATTTTAGTCATTTCCTATTCCTCAAGATACGTTACCTCACAATCAGAAATAGCGTTTGCAAACCTATTACTGTCGCTTGCTATAATTCACTAACCGATATCTCAAAAACGATATATCATTCTGCTCTAAACCTTAAATAAAATTTCGATACGTTATCTACATTCCGTATGCAGCTATGTGTAACCTAAAATCAACCATACCAGAAGTCAACGCAATGTGTTTTTACCTCTGCAAACTCTTTAAAATATGATGCAATAGTTCACTAAACCGGAGGCTGCATATTAACTGTAAAGTAAACGGAAACAAAAATCACCCCTTCATCGACCGAAGATTTCAATATTTAAGATGTACAAAAATAAAATTTTTTCGCAGAGTACCTTTTTTCAAATCGCATGGTAAGTTTCAGAGCTGTCCGAACGCCGTCTTTCAGCACAATACGCACTTTTTCTAGCAAAATATAGCGGGTTTTCGGCCGTATCTTGCTAACGGACTAAGATTTACGAAAAATGAAAAATTCCGTTTATAGATAAATGTCTACAGGATGTATTGGAAATATTTGAACAATTTTCTATGGTTAGTTATTTAGATATTGCGATTCACGGTTAAAACGGCTAAAAATCGGGTTTTGTGATTTTGTGCAAAACTATGATAAGTTTCAACCTCTCGATCTCTGTAACGGCTAACGATATCGAAAAAAATTAGAAACGGCCTCGAGAATATCATCATAAGAACATATGGAAAAAATTATGAAGATTTGTAATGAATAGAAAGTATCGAAGTGAGCATCCCAACAAATCGTTTTATTTTTTATTTATTTATTTATTTATTTATTTTATTTTTATTTTTATTTTATTTTTTTTTTTTTTTTTTGGTACCCAAAATCACGGTTTTATGAGATTTTCTCAGGAACCGCCCGTGAATGAATGGTGCTTTTGTAAGCCATTTAAAGCCCACCATAGACTACACGTCGTGTGCAAAAGCCAACTGATTTGCTCAATTTGGATGAGCTCCAGGAAGTGTGTAACTTCGAATATTTTGACGATGTACTGCATGATAGCTATAGTACACCCATTCTTCTAGTGTGTACACAAGTGATTACTAGGCCAAGATCTATCCAAAACACTTTACTTCTTCACTCTGAAGTGAATAGAACCTGAGATATGGGCCCCTAAAGAATTGCAAATTTGCACGCGCCGTTTACCAACATATTAATACAGCGCACTACCGTGCGCGATATGCGAACAATAGAATGTACCCGCTATGATGGCCACTGGTTGTTTTCAGCTGGAGCTGCAGCTGCCTAAAAGGTGACAGAAACAAGGGAAATAAATAAAGGAATTGTGATCTAGACTGCCTTGTTACATGAATTAATAATTAAGATCGCTTTTAATCCATAATGTTCTCAAAAATAGTGTCTGAAGTTCTGTCTGGAATATTTCCCAACTATCGAACTTGTCCTCTTAATTTTCAAACCACTGCTGGGCCGTCCCATCCAGGTAGAAATATACGTTTGCCAATAACATAACGTGATTCCACCTATTATACTTGGCGACTCGGTCGAATCCTTTCAGCGATTTGTTTGGATCCTGGCCATTGTCGGTCTGGAGCGCCACATTGGTGATCGCGCGGCTTCCTGCGTCGGAGGTTCGAATCCTCCCTCAGGGATGGATGTGTGTACTGCCCTTAGATTAGTTTAACTTAGTTTAAGTAGTTTGTAAGACTAGGGGCTGATGACCAACGTAGTTTGGTCCCACAGTATTACAAACATTTGGAAACCTGTCCATTGCCTCGTGAGAACGCCGATGGATGCGTGATGTGCAGTTGGCTTATCACTGTTTTAGTATCCATGGGTCTTTTGATGACACGCACCTTCGGAAGGAGGTAATGAATTTACCCTTTGTATTCCGGTTCTTGTTTATGTAGACTCTTTCACTGCCTAATCAGAGCCACGATGATGCTAGTGTATTACAAGGCGCCTCCATCAAATAATGTTACGTTCAAAACTGAATTCGAATGCTTGGTCGTTAATAGAGCATAACACTTTACACTTAACAGGTTTATTGCTATCACAAGTGTACACTGAGAACAGACTGCCTACTGATAGGAGTACTCCGCTATTCATACATAGAAATTATTTTCTGGAACTTCCAAAAATATCAATCACACAAAACTTTTAAAACATTCTAGAAATGGTACATGGAAAAAAAATTCCGCCAGTGGCGGGATGTAACCCGGAGACAGCAAGAACAGCAATCTGCAACGCTAACCACTGCGCCACACGTTCTAGTCAAAAGACACGCAGCAGTATATATATATATATATATATATATATATATATATATATATATATATATATATTATTCTTATCTTAATATATATAAAATTGAGGTGTCTGCCTATATTTCACTCTGCAGCCAAAACTACACATCGCAAACGAATAGTGTTTGTATGTGGTAGTAGGTATCAGTCTCCCATTGTGCACTATAGTGGTAGAGGATTGTAAGGATAAGGGGGTGGAAGATATGGATGTTGAGACTTAGCGACTGTAGGTACCAATATTTAGCTCTTCAGCAAAAGCTACACAAAGGAGACAAACGAAATCTCTGTGTTGTTGTAATACAAAGTCCCTGTTGTACACCATAGCAGTTGCGTGTTAACATATTAGAGACACTCGCAGTGGATCCTCTTCCAGTGGTCCCTTATGTTTGTTGCACTTGGCAGACTACATTTAGTGGCGTCTCAACTTTCTTTGGGGAGGCCATAAAAATCATCATTTCTCTGTGGAATTTTTTGACCCTGTTCGAGACTCTGGTGATAGACATTTATATGCAAGGAATGAAATAAAAAATGTCTACCACCAGAGTCTTGAACAGGGTCAAAAAAGTCCACAGAGAAATAGAGAAATGATGATATTTATGACTTCTCCAAAGAAAGTTTGAGACGCCACCAAAATGTAGTCCGCCCAGTGCAGTGTTTGAAGAACGCTTGATGTTCTCAATCCTTAGAAGGCCTGGTAGGACTATGTGAACTTTAGAAAATGGGCAGGTCGAATCAGTCTAGAAAAATGAAATTGATAGTAAAAGAAATTTCAGCATTAGTCGAAAATTAACGTTTATTTGTTACTGCAAAGCGATTTAGACTATGGAATAGCCATCCTCAGTGCAACATGCACAATCGGGTAATTTCCAAGAATGCTTGCAATCGAAGTAGCTCGGCCTGAAACGATATATATCGAACGTTCAACACTAAATCGATTACGCGGCTACTCACGCGCAACTTATGAAGTACGTATGTTGATTGACATAGGGATGTATTTTATTGGTTTCCATGGTCTTGAGTGACTGAAGTTTTTTCTTAGTTATTATGATTTAAAAGACTTCGTAGTCAGAGCTACGCTAAGGAAAAGTAAATCTGTCTCACCCATTTAGTGACTCGTTCTCGAGGTACTTTTCTGAAGATATTCTGCAGCGATCTATAATTCGATTAAAGTCGTATCTATGATTGTCATTTATTTATACAAATAATTTTTTTGTCCTCGCTCATCTCAGAAATATATACCATATTGATACCTGAAGCGTATGCCACATTACATTAAAATGTATATCATGAGAAACATTCAACAAATTTCTACGATAATTCCTATGAATGTGTCACTATTCTGCTGTAAAATAATTCACGTCAACGAAGCTTTACATTTCCACTCGTCAAAATAATTTGTATGAAAACATTCACATTTGTCAGCTCTCGCGTCATTGCCCTCGTAATCGATTTAGAGTTGCACGTTCGATATATATCGTTTCAGGCCGAGCGACTTCGATTGCAAGCATTCTTGGAAATTACCCACAATCGAATTGATACATGCCGGGTTTTACATGTCAAGCCGCAAGCAGCGCCAGCTTTAGGCTACGGCCACACGAGCGTTTTTTCCACGCGCGTTTCTGCTTGACTTGACGCCGACATAATGGACCGCTACCTGCCTGTAGAATGGGGCTGGCCACACGACGCGTTTCCGCAGGCTTGGGCGCGCACGCCGCGCGAACGCGCTGGGCTCCATCCGTGCTGCGCGTTTTTCATGCTGGCCGCTGACCACACGAGCGGGAGGCACGCCGCGGTCTTACCACCCTCCTGGGGGTTGCCGCCTTCTAGGAACGAGGGCAGTACAGGGTGATTAAAGGTTTGTGGCCTGTCTACTAGAGCGCACTGCGTTTTTGCATTATTTATATTAGTATTATTTATATAAGTGTCAGAGTTGAAGGGCATGAAAGTGATGCAGTGGTTGGAGAGGGAGTAAGACAGGGTTGTAGCCTTTCTCCAATGTTATTCAATTTGTACATTGAGCAAGCTATAAAGGAAAGCAAGGAGAAATTTGGTGAAGGAATTAAAGTTCAGGGGGAAGAATTAAAAACTTTACGTTTTGCTGACGACATAGTAATTCTGGCAGAGACAGCAAAGGATCTGGAAGAGCAGTTGAACGGAATGGACAGAGTGCTGAAAGGTCCATATAAGATGAACATTAACAAGAGCAAAACTAGGGTAATGGACTGCAGTCTAAGAAAATCAGGTGATGCTGAAGGAATTAGATTAGGTAACGAAGCAATAAAGGAGGTAGATGAGTTTTGTTACTTGGGCAGTAAAATAACAAATGATGGTCGCAGTACAGAGAATATAAAATGCAGAATGGCAATGGGTAGAAAAGCGTTCTTGAAAAAGAGAAATTTGTTAACATCGAATATTGATTTAAGCCTAAGAAAGTCGTTTCTGAAGGCATTTGTATGGAGTGTTGCCTTGTATGGGAGTGAAACATGGACGATAAACAGTGCGGACAGGAAGAGGATTTAGGCTTTTGAAATATGGTGCTACAGAAGAATGCTGAAGATTAGGTGGGTAGATCGCATAACTAATGAGGAGGTACTGAACAGAATTGGGGAGAAAAGAAATTTCTGGCATACCTTGACTAAAAGAAGGGATAGATTGGTAGGACACATTCTTAGACATCAAGGAATTGTGAATTTAGCGTTGGAGGGAAGTGTGTGGGGTAAAAACCGCAGAGGAAGACCAAGAGATGGATACAGTAAGCAGATTCATACAGATGTAGGTTGTCGTTCTTATGTGGAGATGAAGAGGCTTGCTCAGGATAGGGTATTGTGGAGAGCTGCATCAAACCAGTCTCCGGACTGAAGACCACAACAACAGTATAATATAGTGTTATTTATATTAGCATAATATGTCTGATGAAAAATTATCAGTGTCTGGGCAATGTGTCATCACTGATTTGGCAAGGGATACTGCAGGCCTGTTGGAGACACTTGTGGGACAGCCTGTATGCAGGTGTTCTCGTGACGTAGCTGGGTTAATGGGCTGGGACTCGGCAGCTCGCTATTTCGACAGTCTTTACCACCCTCGCTTCATTATTGTGGCCGTCTTCTATAACGTGTCAGAATGGAGCCTCTGGACAGTGAAATCATTATTATGGACGTGCCGAAACATCCTTGGCTGTACAATACAAAGGATCAGGAATACACTAATTTTAGAAATGTTGTCTCCAATCATGCTCAGAAGCATTTCAAATGAGTTAGCAGACGTCCTGTAGTATTCAAAAAACTTGTCCGGGTTTGCCTTCACTTTGTTTTGTAGAAGCACAAATTTTCCTTTAGTCGATCTTTCACTTAATATAGGATGAATCCAATATTTCTTTTCACGTCGTCAATTGCGACGCCTGTGAACAGCCAATGCTGCACATAATGCAAGAACCGCATTCTTAGTTAATGCCATTGCACTCCCACGTAGTTGATACCAAACTGCGCACATTAAGTGTTGCCGCAGCTGGCACGGACGCGTTGCTATGGGCCGGGGCCCCAGCGTCAAAAGACGCTTCTCACACTGCGTTCCCACGTGAACTCAGTATTGTCTGTGCACTTGTGCAGTCTGTCAACGCAGAGTAGTGTGTGTAGTCAAGTGTTACTACAATTTTTTTCGATGAGTGAGATGGAAAAAATTGAACTTGATAGCGAACGTATTATCTTAGAAGTTCAAGCTTGACAATTTTTATACGACATTCAAAATGTGGATTATAAAAACAGACAAAAAAATACGGTTGGCTAGCTGTAACATCTAATGCTATTGGTGAAGGTTGGGACAACATGGACAAAGAAACAAAAGAAGCCTTAGGTAAGTGGAGTAAAAACATTTAATTAGAGTAGTCTGCGATGTCACCCATGCAGGTCTGAAACGCTACTGAGCCAAATGTGGCCACATTCACGTCTTTGGTCGGTAGGACGCCTGTAAGAAGCCGCTATATATACGCGGTCGAATGTGGCCACCACCTGGCGCCTTTTAAAGCTGCTTCTTTAGACGCTGAGCGTCCAGGTTCAAAAAACGCAAGTGTGGCTGTAGCCTTAGGGTGGGGCGATCCGGGCCAACACCACCCAGAGAGCAGGCCGCGGCGCTCTCGTGCGACGTCACGCAGTGTAGGCGTCTTTCGCGCAGCTGACTGGCTGCACGGTACGGTATAGTGGGCCGTGCCCCAGCGGCCACCCAATCAGCGACGCGAACGATGCCTACACTGCGTGACGTGGCACGAGAGCGCCGCGGTCTTCTCTGTGGGCGGTGTTGGCCGGGCGGTCGCCCAGGGCTCCGAAATCCAGGGGCGCCGCGTACTCCATGGCTCAATAAGTAAAAAAAAATAAACGCCGGTACTAAAAAAATGAGTATTACAGTACACAATCACAAACTTTTTGAAACTAAAATACTGACCAGTCTCGAGATCCGTCGTTTCACTGTTTGAACGACTCCGCGCAGTGGGTTATTCAGCGAGATGCGGCACCCATTCGAACGGCCTGCGTGGCTCCGGTGACGGAGAACACAACATGTATATTTAACCCAGATAGAACGGACTTGGTCATTTTTTTTTCCAGAAGCTATAAATTACCTTCATATGACTGCACCACATCGTTATTAGTTTTGTGTTTGTGTTGTCTTCAGTACAAGTTAGTTCATTACTTTGTATATTGAATGACTCATGACCTCGCAGTTAAGTGTCATAAGGTACACATTTTTTTTTTCACAATTACGCCATTAGTTTTGTCATATTGCCCTTCAAAGTGAATGTTATATAATTTGAATCAGGTGAATCAAATTGTTATTAAAGTATCATTTAAATGTAATATATACATGTCGCAAAAATTAAATAATGTTCAAGAAATACAAACACAACTACGAGGAAGTCTTCAATAAATTCAACTTCTAAGCCGTATACAGCCACTTCGCTATCAACAATAGAAGTTAAGACTGATCTGCAATGGAGCAGGCAACTCAGAAAGTAAACTACGACAGTATGACGAATTCTTAAATACAAGAATGATAACGTAAGTTGCAGTTCACGTCCTTCTGGAAGGACGTCAGCCCTATCTGAGTTAAGGACTGCACCTCTGGTGGAAATATTAAAACTGGAGTCTAAAATTAAATTTGCACTTTCAGCAAATAAATTACGAAAAAAGTTGAGATACAAATCGTTGGCGTGTCATTTCGTGAACATCTGTTTTGTAAATGTAAACATGAGCTCACTAATGTTGTTGTTGTGGTCTTCAGTCCGGAGACTGGTTTGATGCAGCTCTCCACAATACCCTATCCTGAGCAAGCCTCTTCATCTCCACATAAGAACGACAACCTACATCTGTCTGAATCTGCTTACTGTATCCATCTCTTGGTCTTCCCCTGCGATTTTTTCCCCACACACTTCCCTCCAACGCTAAATTAACAATTCCTTGATGTCTAAGAATGTGTCCTACCAATCTATCCCTTCTTTTAGTCAAGGTATGCCAGAAATTCCTTTTCTCCCCAATTCTGTTCAGTACCTCCTCATTAGTTACGCGATCCACCCACCTAATCTTCAGCATTCTTCTGTAGCACCATATTTCAAAAGCCTCAATCCTCTTCCTGTCCGCACTGTTTATCGTCCATGTCTCACTCCCATACAAGGCAACACTCCATACAAATGCCCTCAGAAAGGACTTCCTTAGGCCTAAATCAATATTCGATGTTAACAAATTTCTCTTTTTCAAAAACGCTTTTCTACCCATTGCCATTCTGCATTTTATATCCTCTGTACTGCGCCCATCATTTGTTATTTTACTGCCCAAGTAACAAAACTCATCTACCTCCTTTATTGCTTCGTTTCCCAATCTAATTCCTTCAGCATCACCTGATTTTCTTACACTGCACTCCATTACCCTAGTTTTGCTCTTGTTAATGTTCATCTTATATGAACCTTTCAGCACACTGTCCATTCCATTCAATTGCTCTTCCAGGTCCTTTGCTGTATCTGACAGAATTACTATGTCATCGGCAAAACGCAATGTTTTTAATTCTTCCCCCTGAACTTTTATTCCTTCACCAAATTTCTCCTTGCTTTCCTTTATAGCTTGTTCAATGTACAAATTGAATAACATTGGAGAAAGGCTACAACCCTGTCTCACTCCCTTCCCAACCACTGCGTCCCTTTCATGCCCTTCAACTCTGACAACCGCTGTCTGGTTTTTGTACAAGTTGTAAATAACCTTACGCTCCCTATAATTTACTCCTGCTTTTTTCAGAACTTTAAAGAGTTTATTCCAATCAACATTGTCAAAAGCCTTCTCCAAATCTACAAAAGCTAGAAATGTAGATTTGCCTTTTCTTAATCTATCTTCTAGGATAAGCCGTAAATTGAGTATTGCCTCCCGTGTTCCTACATTTCTCCTGAACCCAAACTGATCTTCCCCGAGGTCGGCTTCTACCAGCTTTTCCATCCTTCTGTATATAATTCGCGTTAATATTTTGCAGCCATGACTTATTAAACTGATGGTTCTGTAGTTTTCACACCTGTCTGCACCTGCTTTCTTAGGGATGGGGATTATTACATTTTTCTTAAAGTCTGAGGGTACTTCACCTGTCTCATACATCTTACACACCAGGTGAAACAATTTTGTCATGGCTGGTTCTCCCAGAGACTTCAGTAGCTCTGAGGGAATATCATCTATTCCAGGGGCCTTGTTTCGACTTAGGGCTCTGTCAAATTCTTCTCTCAGTACAGTATCTCCTATTTCATCTTCATCTACATCCTCTTCCCTTCCTACAATATTGTCTCGAAGTTCATTTCCTTTGTAGAGCCCCTCTATATATTCTTTCCACCTTTCAGCTTTCCCTTCTTTGCTGAGAACTGGTTTTCCATCAATGTCCTTGATATTCATAGAGCTGTTTTTCTTATCTCCAAATGTTTCTTTTATTTTCCTGTAGGCTGTATCTATTTTTCCCCTATTTATACATTCTTCTACATCCTTGCATTTGCCTTCTAGCCACTCCTGCTTAGCCATTTTGCACTTCCTGACAATCTCATTTCTTAGTCGTCTGTACTCCATTTTGCCTGTTTCATTTACTGCATTTTTATATTTTCTCCTTTCATCGATTAAATTTAGTATCTCCTGTGATATCCAAGGATTTTTTGTAGGTCTTTCCTTCCTACCTATTTTGTCCTCTGCTACCTTCACTATTTCATCTCTCAATTTTACCCATTCCTCCTCTACTGTTTTATTTCCCCCCGTTTCTGTCAATTGTTGCCTAAAGCTCCCTCTGAAATTTTTAAGAACCTCAGGTTCCTTCAATTTATCCAGGTCCCATCTCCTTATTTTCCTACCTTTTTGTAGTTTCTTTAGTTTCAGCCTACAGTTCATAACCAACAAGTTATGGTCAGAGTCTATATCTGCCCCTGGGTATGTCTTACACTGTAGAACCTGATTCCGAAATCTATGTCTTACCATTATAAAATCTATCTGATATCTTCCGGTGTCTCCTGGTCTCTTCCACGTATACAACCTTCTTTTGTGATTCTTGAACCAGGTGTTTGTTATAACTAAATTATGTTCTGTGCAAAATTCTACCAGGCGGCTTCCTCTTTCATTCCTTTTGCCCAGACCATATTCACCTACTATGTTCCCTTCACTTCCTTGTCCTACTACCGAATTCCAGTCTCCCATAACAATTAAGTTTTCCTCTCCCTTAATTGTCTGAATAATTTCCTTTAGCTCCTCATATATTTCTTCGATTTCCTCATCATCGGCAGAGCTAGTTGGCATATAAACCTGTACTACTGTTGTCGGTGTTGGCTTTGTATCTATCTTGACAATGATAATGCGATCACTGTGCTGGTCATAGTAGTTTACCCGCATTCCTATTTTCTTATTCATTATCAATCCTACTCCTGTGATACCCCCAACTGATTTTGTATTTATAATCCTGTACTCACCTGACCAGAAATCCTGTTCATCCTGCCACCGAACTTCACTTATCCCCACTATATCTAACTTCAACCTATCCATTTCCCTTTTTAAATTTTCTAATTTTCCTACTCGATTAAGGGATCTAACATTCCACGCTCCGACCCGTAGAATGCCAGTATTGTCTTTCCTGATGATCACATCCTCCTGAGTAGTCCCCGCCCGGAGATCCGAATGGGGGACTATTTTACCTCCGGAATATTTTACCCGAGAGGATGCCATCATCATATGTTCATACAGTAGAGCTGCATGTCCTCGGGAAAGGTAACGGCTGTAGTTTTCCCTTGCTTTCAGCCGTTCGCAGTAGCTGTGTGGCAAAGCCACATTAGCTGATGTTACAAGGCCAGCTCAGTCAATCATCCAGACTGTTGCCCCTGTAACTACTGAAGAGGCTGCTGCCCCTCTTCAGGAACCACACGTTTGTCTGGCCTCTCCACAGATACCCCTCCGCTGTGGTTGCACCTACGGTACGGCTATCTGTATCGTTGAGGCATGCAAGCCACCCCACCTCGGCAATGTCTGTGGTTCATGGGAGTGGGAGCTCACTAATATGTATACAATAAAACTTGAAACGTTTCCAGTTGCAGTGCATGATTATTAATAGTGAACTACAACAACTTCAAATTGACTTGCACAGAAAAAAATAATAATAATAAAATAAAATAAACAGCACGAAGCGATCGCAAAATTTCGCAAATTCCTAAATTTTCCAACTTCTGTTGCCCTTCTGGAGTTGGACTGTCCATCTGTAACACATGAAAATTTGTGCTGGACCGGGAATCGAACCCGGGTTATTTCCGTTTTTCAGTTTCTTTTATTTTATAAAATCCTCTAATTAACGATGAAAATTCATGTTATAAGTTGACGTTATTAACCATCTAAGACGATTTCTAGAAAACATTCAAATACCTGTTGCAAAGTACTGGCAGGTTCGCTGTTTACATAACAAAGGGCGCCAAGTGGGCGACTCGCCCGGGGCGCCAGGAAAGGCCGGCCTTGGCCGCAAGGCATAGCTGCAAGATGTTCGGGAGTGCAAAATCACGACTCAATTCAATTGAGCACGTTGCACTCAGCATGACTATTCCATAGTCGAAATCGATTTGCAATCTATATCTATAAATGTGAATTTCTGTTCGGTGTACGTTTATCACGTCTGAACCACAAGACATAAAGAGCTAAAAATTTGTACAGTTACTAATTTCTACCCGGGGAAGGCTTTAGGTACGGTTTTATGGCGATCGGGTAGCTATTTATCTATATATATTAATGTGAATGTCTGTTCGGTGTGCGCTTATCACGTCCGAACAACAAGACGCAGAGACTTAAATATTTCTACAGTTACTAATTGTTTCCTGAGGAATGTTTTAGGCACGGTTTTATAGCGATCTGATAGATATTTAGTTATTTTTAAGAATATGACGCGAAATGCGGAACAATAATTACTCTTTGAAAATTATATTTACTCTTTGAAAATGGTTTTATTGGTTGCATTGTTGCTTGAGGGTTGATAATGATAAAAGGGTGCTGTATATTGGGATGGAGAGTTATCGGTGTATACAATATTCTACGTGTGTGTGTGTGTGTTAATATTTCGCTCTGCACCGAAAACTAGAGAACGCAAACGAATGGTCTGTGTGTAATTGTTGTCAGAAGTATCAAAAAATGTTCAAATGTTTGATAAGCTTATGGGACTTAACTACGGGGTCATCAGTCCCTAAACTTACAAACTACTTATGAACTAGCTTATACTAAGGACGGCACAAATATCCATGCCCGAGGGGGGATTCGAACCCCCGACCGTAGTGGACGCGCAGACCGTGACTGGAGCGCCTCAGTCCCCTCGGCCACCGCGGCCGGCTTAGAAGTATCCCGTTGTTCACCATAGCAGTTCCATGCCTATAGCTATAATGGGGTGGAAGATATGGTGGTTGAAAGTTGTCAAATTATAAAAAAAATCGGACTGAAGGCCAGCGATGACGTTTGCGAGTCTATAACAAGGAGGTTACATACAGCGAAACGTGATGCCACGATCATATCTTTGGTCTATCCATGCTACAATGTCTTCAGATCTTTCTCTGTAAGGATAAGCACACGAATAAGGAAATATAAGAATAAATAAGTAAAGCAGTAAAAAAGAAATTTCTTTTATACATTTCTTTAAAAAAATCGATATGACTTTTCGCGCATTACATCAAGTGATCCAACTGCGATATTACAATCATTATTGTTGAATTTCGTGATTTGATCTACACTACTTATTTCACATAATTTTATTTTTTATTTGAATGTTGATTAAAATTGTTTGTTTCTAAAGACGGTATTGTATTTAATTTCATCCTTCAAAACCAGTCTCATATCACACTACTGAAAGATAGCTTATCTGTCATAATCAACCAACACGCGAGAGGAGCCGCGGGGGTTGAGATAGTAACAAATAAACGTTAATTTAGAACCAATGCTGAAATTTCTTTTGATAGTTATCAATTTATAGTCGTGGTGCACACCACTCCTCATGGGGTCTTCATTTCATAGAAATAAATTCGTTTTGGTGTGCATCGAATCTCTTCCTACTAATCTGTGCTGTTACATGTGACTACGTGGTGTTCAAAACTCGTCCTAACTGATAGTTGAAAATTTGTAGTTCGTGGGGAGTGCACCTCGGTTCTATAACAATATTTTTCTCGTGTTTTGGAGGAAGAAGAAAAAGGAGGAGGAGAATTGTTGGCATATCGGACTTGAATTGTTTGTGAGGGTGATTGAACGTATATGGTTAACGGTCGTTTTGGCTGTGGATGCAAAAATGTTCAGAAATATTCTAATATAAGTGGATGCATTGCTTATTTGTTGTGATGGATGTTGATCTTTTACTTTGAGACTAAAGAAACAGCATACAGGTATCGTACTGAGGGGTTGTGGATGTTGGACTTGTCACTTCATTAGTTTCAGAAGTTTTCGCTTGGATGGTAGTATTCTCTAATAAAGGGCAAACATATTCGTAATTTGAAACAAAAATCTTGTGTCTAGTTGGAGATGTTGCGCTGTTACTATTGGGGCTGTAAGGAACTCTGCTTAAAAGTATGGTCGTTTGGATGTAGAAACGTTTAGAATTATTCTACTGAATCGAAGTAATGGCTGTTTGCTGTGAAGGATGTTGACCGTTTACGATTGGGGTCTAAAGACAACAGCTTAGAAGTGTGCCCCAGCGGGTGCGAACTTTGTGAGTGTAAGTTAAAAGATTGTTTAAGGAATTGTGCATAGTGATATTTACCAGAGCGCTAGAGACTAACATATGTAGTTCCGATAGGTTAAATTAAACAAGACAATGAAAACTGGAAGTAGAAATGTGAAAATAAGTTGAAAATACGAATTGTTACAGATTGATAGACATTAATACAGACAACAGTGGTATGCGTCACCCTACAAACAAAATAAGCGTGCAGGGTTACTGCGTAGAAGGTTGAGCCAATGTGTTCGGCAGCGTTCGGGTGCTTCCGCGTGACGTCACTGTGTATTGTGAGAAGCGGTAGAAGGGCGAGGTGTATTCTTGCGTTCGATTACGGTACTGTTCCGTTTAATTGACATTAATTTAAGAAAACAAGTACGATTTAAGCATAAACACAAAGGAACTGAATGCTACTATTTACTACGGCCTGAAAACTCTTAATACTGATTTCTAGTAATGAAAACTGTAAAAATGTATATTACAGCCCCCTTGACATTTATTGTATTCTGTAACACTGACGCTGCTTTGATCTTAAAGACATATTCACTAGAAGGAGACGCATGAGTGTAATATCTGAAAATAAGACGTCATATTTAAATAAAGCTGACAAAGTCGAAAAATGTGTGTGTGTACGTCTGTATGGATTGGGGGGGGGGGGGGGGGCGCTTGAAATTTTTGCACGGGGCGGCAAAATCCCTGGGACCGGCTCTGATGGAGCGAGTACGTTGTAAGTGTTCTTTCGACACAGGACCTCGAAGTATGTGAGACTTAATGGTGTTTTGTGGAAGGCTCCTTTCTCACCTCGAACATCTTATGGTTACATTGTGTCTAAATGCGATGGACTGGACGTTGCACATTTAGCATCAGAGAAGCCGTTTGCGAAGTTCGAGACCACGCATTTGCAAAAATTGTAAATTTTAAATTCCATACAAAACTTACGCAGAAGTGCGGCCTGGAAGAGCAGATAGTGTACATGCTAGAAGATGTGTATTGCTTTAGCATTAGTGTTATGCAGGCAGTAAGAGGTAAAATTAAATTACCCAAATTCTCTCGCCTATAAATATCGTCGGAAAGCGCAAAACTGGTAATTAAAGCCATAAAAGAGTTGGATTACAGGAATGCACGATGATGCATATTGGAGTTCGAAAACTTACTTTACACGTACATGTCTAATTACTGGTTGGAGAATAAAATAGAAGATACCAATATCGATTTAAGTAAATATTGTTGTACAATTGAGTTTCGTTTGGTTTAAACATGGAGAAAGTACGAGTGCTCGATAATCGGTATTTGCAAGTTTGACGTGTTGTCATGTCCTAACATAGGAGAGAGAACAGGGGTTGTAGATCAGCTTGCAAGTCCCGAGGGGAAAGGAGTGACTGCAGAAAGACAAGCAACAGATGCGGACTTGGGTACTCAAGAGGATACTTGTACTGCATGGTCTGGGAACACATAGGTAAATGAAAATATATATTTATTGCATCCTATCTACTAATACTACTACACCGAGGCTAATCAGCTAGAAGAGAAAAAGAATACATCAGTTGCCACAACAGAAGGCAGTGTCTAGGTTCCCATGGGAAAGAGCCTGTTACAGCTACCCTCCCTAGCAGCATTACATGGAAAGACGCACTCCCCATGACAAACAGACTGTCATGGCAAATTACACAGATACGGCTCCCAACTAGTCTGACTGAGAACTCCTATTTGATGGAAAAAACGGTGGTTATAAAGCAGTAGCGTAGCTATCATAGGGCTAGGCAGGGCAGTGCCCCGGGGCCCCGAGCTCCACGGGCCCCTGAGCCTTCGTCAACGACGATCGAAAAAAGTTACAGTAAAGCGTCGAATTTTTTATTTAATTTCTTTTTACCCTCCCACCCTATCGTCCATCATATTCCCTTCCCCTTAAACCAAGTTTCCCACAGTAGCCGCCTGGACCACCGGCTGGCGGAACAATACTTCTAATTGGGCCTTCACAAGACGCCACTTTGTGGCGCTGCTGACAGGCGAAGCTGTCAGTCAATGTGTCCAACAATCGGCACCCTTCATTCAGCAGACGTAGCGGTAGCATCAAAGCTGCGTCTTCCAAGTGTTGCGGCGTGCCGGCTCGGCGCAATATGAAGGATCGCGCTCCTCCAAATACAATATAAATACATTTACTGTACAGTACTTCTTATAGGCAAATAGAAGTGTACAGTTCGAATATCCGAATACACCGGTTTTCCGAATATCCATGTCCCCAAATTACTTCGGATAATAGACGTTATACTGTATACAATATTTTAGTTGAATGAAGGAATTTCGACTTTTAATTTCTCCTGCCGAAATTGACCCCACATGGACAGTTCACCAATTATGTAAGGACATTATAACAAAATATTCATTATTAGAATGTGAAGTTGCCGCGGTGGAGTAGCCGAGCGGTCTAAGACGCCTCGCTGCAGAGCGCGCAGTTGCTCGCCGTCGGAGGTTCGAGTCCTCCCTTGGGCATGGGTGTGTGTGTTTCTCCTTAGCTTAGTCTAACTTAGTTTCAGTAGTTTGTAAGCTACGGACTGATGACCACATTACATTTGAATTTGAGGTTACAGAAGTAGCCGGCCGCGGTGGCCGAGGGGACTGAGGCGCTTCAGTCACGGTCTGCACGGTCACTACGGTCGGGGATTCGAATATCCCCCCTCGGGCATGGATATTTGTGCCGTCCTTAGGATAAGCTAGTTGATAAGTAGTTTGTAAGTTTAGGGACTGATAACCCCTTAGTTAAGTCCCATAAGCTTAACAAACATTTGAACATTTGTTACGGAAGTATTTACCGCAGTTTTATTCTTCTGCAGCAGCCGAAAGGTCGTTCAGCAAATTAAAAATTATCGAAACGCATCTGAGATATAGTATGGCTCAAGCTCGACTCGGTCATTTGGCACTCATAGCAATCGAAAACAAGGTTGCATCAAGTGTAGATTTAACAGACCTTATTGATGATTTTGCAAAAACCAAAGCCAGGAAAAGATTGTAAAATAATTGTTAAAATAAAATTGACTACTTTTTAATTGTGTACCCATATTATTACTATAATGTACTGCAGTCACGAAAACGCTTACCGATAATTACCGATCAGAAATCATATCTTTGCCAACATCTGCAATTTAACAGTTTGAAGCATTGTATTACTCCAGTAGGCATTCTTTCATTCTGACTTTGGTGCGTGAGGAAACACGAACGAAATCCCCACGACTTGAAAAACGCCACTCATTAAGTTCGTGATACACAGTGAGGGACAAAAACTAATAAATTTTTTTCAAGGACTAATAGTAATCGTGTTACAAAAAATAAAAAAATTCCCAACTTTTAAAAAACAATGTTTTAACTCATTGACTGTCACGTGAGTTACATATAAGTCACAGGAAGTCTTCTCTTCGGGCCACGTGACGTAAATACAACTCACGGACATTTTTCCATTTAAAGCTCCATCGTGCAGTTGTAACTCACAGTAGCGTGCTGCGACTTGGTGTTACAGTACGTTATGGCCCCAGTAACAAATCATATACGTGGCCTCCAGTTTTCAAAAGATCAAGAGTAGTTACTGACACTTGAAATCGTGAATTATATATAACTCACATGGCCCAGTCATATTGGAGTTTCCTTGTTTTTATAATTTATTATTTGGTGTTACATATTACTTCTACAGTAGATTGTTTATCACCTACAGTTTTAATTACATTCTCCAACTCTAATTGCAACAACAATGAAACAGACTGAAAAAATGGATAATTCCACTTTGTATCTTTAACAGCTGCATGCAGTGTGCTTTATGAAGAAACACTCTTCGCAAAAATTTGAGTCACAATTTCTTACATTTCCATGTAGTTCGTTTGCATTTCTTGACAGCTTGCTCTCGTCCAAATTCATTCTTCACGTTTTCGTATCATCCGTACATCTATGACTTACTGCCCCCATGTTCATAAGAGCACAATCTGCAGGCAGCTCGGTGGCTACGGTGAGAGATTTCTCAGGGGCATCGACATCTTCTGTATGGAATAGTCTCAAAGTCACTTCCTCTTTGAATTCTGGGATTGAGATGTTCTTGTTGATGTATCGGTAAATCACAAGAGCATTTACCAGTGCTGACCCTGTCAACAGTTCAATTGCAAGCTTTTTGCACCATTTCACACCCCGCCTTCATTCGGTGAGAGAGATCTATAAATGACTGATTATAGTCAGTTATCATTGCTGGTTTTTTCTTTGTGTCCCTCTGGTTTGAACTTCAGCTTCTTCCTCTCCATGAGCAGTATTCAGCATCAACACATTCCTCTTATTTTTCCATGTCAGTAGCATCTTCATCTTCTTCACTTATGTCAATAACTTCATCTAAAAGCTTCTTTACATGCCTTTGTTCATCTACATAACTTTTACGAGATACTTTCTCCTGCTACAATATCACTGTGTTACGGAACAAACAACACTGAATAAAGACTTTAGTAACAATGCAGAAAAACAATAATGGAACTGTACGCAAATAATCTTGTGGAATGAAAGACTTACAGGAGTACCAACCCAAAATTATTAGCGTCATAGCAAATGACACAGCTGGCACTTTAGTCTAGTGCCATGTGAGTCATATGTAACTCACATAATAAAACATAAACTAAGGTACTAAATTGCAATATTTTCAACTTATTTGTGCTTAAATAGCTTACTTCAAGCAACTAAAGCAGAATATGGAAAAAAATGTAAATGGTCCCCAGGGGTCCGTAACCCAAGTATACCTTTTGGCAGCCAATATGTTAATATAGTTATTGTTAAACAGAATGGACTAAGACAAAATATCAAATGTGTACAGCATATTTAAGTACAGTAGAACAGTATTTGGCATTTGATTTGTTGTGGGGATGTGACAGGTGATAGCAGGAAGGGCTGGGGGGTGGGGAAGGGGTTGGAGGACAGAAGGTGCGGGAAAGGGCAGACCGCTGGAATGGTCAGGCATTGCCGTTCTTTGTGCTCCTGCAAAACGAATAGCGAGAAAGCGAGCTCCCACGGTGTCTACCCCATTACGTCGCAAAAGGAAATTACAAGGTGTTTTAGAAAGTTATACCGACCCTTCCACACTGCACCTCATAAATCACAGATGACGTACTGCGCAGACAGACCTAGAGAGTGCGCATTTCCACAAAATGCGTTGCGCCAGGAAACGCATGTTTATTTTCCACAAATGCGTTAATACTGAAAGGACTACCGAACAGAATCGACATACCTTTCTACACACTACCTTGCAATTGTAGGCGGGAAATGGATTCGGCATTTTGTGGCTTTTTTCTGGGAACGGCGCCTTCTCCTACCATAAGTACTATTCGCTCTTCAATTTACGTTCATACTCTCTGCCGCATACTGCTCGGTTCTTCTATGTGAAAAACAAGCCGGCCGCGGTGGCCGAGGGGACTGAGGCGCTCCAGTCACGATCTGCACGGCCACTGCGGTCGGGGGTTCGAATCCCCCTCGGACATGGATATTTGTGCCGTCCTTAGGATAAGGTAGTTGATAAGTAGTTTGTAAGTCTAGGGACTGATGACCCCGTAGTTAAGTCCCATGAGCTGTACAAACATTTGAACATTTTTTTTGAAAAACAAACAACTTCTCTGTGTTTTAAAGTATTGGTGAGAATTCAGCACTCCACGCAATCTTTTAAGGTACGTTTGTACCCGCACACTATTTGTTTATTCTGCCATTTAAAGGTTTAATTACATTCACGGATCAGAAGTTTCATGTAATAATTACTTTGTCTCAATAGTGAATTGTGCATCAAGTCGCTGCCCTCTACCCCACTGTCACGATAATATGCGAAGATATCGACTTAGTTATTTTACTTATTACTTTTTCCTGGCCAGACTCTAACTTATACTTCAAGACGCCTGGTAGGGGCACGGCTCAATCCACAAAATCCGGCAACTTACTTTTGATGAAACCATCCTACACGAATATTTCCCCTATTTTCCGGGCTGTCAACAAAATGAGCCAACAGCGCAGTAGTTTAGCGAGAGTGAGTTGTCGAAACTGACAATAGTCAGCCTACTGTCCACCGCTGACGAAAAATATCCCATGGGGCATTTTCATCCAAATGTTCAAATGTTTGTTAAGCTTATGGGACTTAACTACGGGGTCATCAGTCCCTAAACTTACAACCTACTTATGAACTACTTACAAACTAGGACGGCACAAATATCCATGCCCGAGGGGGGATTCGAACCCCCGACCGTAGTGGCCGAGCTGACCGTGACTGGAGCGCCTCAGTCACCTCGGCCACCGCGGCCGGCCATTTTTCATCCAACTCCATCTCTATCCATCTGCAAAATTTCATTCAAATTACCTAGTAATTTTTGCATGACAGTATAACAAACCAACAAACTTTCACAATTATATTAGAGACTACCATTAAACTATATCTGTTGCGTGACACATAATAATTTACTTAGTAGTATTTAAGTTTGCCTTATTATGTCTTCCAGTTGGCGGTATGGAGCTGATGATGAAGTAGTTTTGCATATGTACAGTATTATTGTAAAGAGGGCCCCAATGTCATTTTTGCCCCGGGGGCCCTTGGTGACGTAGCTACGCCACTGTTATAAAGGCTAGTGTTCTCGCACTATTTTCCCCCATTGCCGGTACCTGACAAATTCCTATTGTTTGTAGTGTCTAATAATATCGGTATTGGGTAAAGCGCGAAATTGAGTTCGTTTGTGAGAGATTATTTTGTATGTTCAACCAATCTAACTTGAGGCGTGCCATCTCCCCGAGCCCTCTAGCAAACCACACTTCAGCCCTGTCCCCGCTGCCATTCCCTGGGTGCGAATGTGACTTGTTTTTGCATTAGCAAACTCCACACATGGTAGCAACATTGTTCAGCTGAAAAGAAAACGCCACGGTGCTACCCAATAACAACAGTTGGCTACGCCTTAGTCCCTCTCCAGAGTAGGCAATTTACCTCATTTACTCTCTCACTTTATCCTCGTGAATCCACTGACATTTTTGATCCCAGGAACTGGTATCAACTTTGCTACGTACATTAAGACATACATGTTCTGAGAAAACGCAATATTCTTCCAGAAATTGTTAATGGAAACATAGGTTGTGGCGAAACTTCATGGCAGATTAAAATTGTGTGCCGGAACCGGGACTCGAACCTGGGCAAGCGCTCTACCGATTTTTTTTTTCTTTTTTAATATAGTTGACCAAAGCCACCTCTCCGTGGCAGACGACTACTTTACCTTTTTTTTCCTTCAAACTTCGTGAGTTGTGTTGGGATAGCTCAATCGGTAGAGCGCTTGCCCGCGAAAGGCAAAGGTTCCAGGTTCGAGTCCCGGTTCCGGCACACAACTTTAATCTGCCAGGAGGTTTCATATCAGCGCACACTCCACTGCAGAGTGATAGTTTCATAGGTTGTCGCAGTTTATATGTAAATTAGGTAACCTAAAAGAATGGTGCAATACATACAAGAAATATCGAGGACCATATAAGAAACCCATGTGGCGTCATGTAGGCATCCATCGTAGTCTTAATCACAAAAATAAGTACATCCACCAAGATAATTTAACTAAGTTTTATAAGTTCCATCAGTACATCCGTAGGTCACAAACGAATTCCGAAAACGATTTTTTTCCCGAAATTGTTAATTTAAACATAGTTCCCTCCAAAATATTTCACGTTACAGGTAATTGCTGAAACAGTTGTTTTAAAAGACCACTTACGAATAGCATGGCAGCTGTTGTTCACTGACGATTTCCTACACAAAACGGAATGTTCTTTTTGGTAAATTGTTAATGCAGAAAAATAGGTTTTCGTAGTTAAATTGATATTTACACTATGATTTTAAAAAATTAACGGTGGGCTGTTGGCAGTCGTGGGTGGACCTGGCGACTGGCGGGGGCGGGTTTCTGGAAGGGCAAGTTGTTGTTTACGAGATTTCATACGCTTGGGTTGGGTATCTTGTTTGATGTTATCAGTCATTGGTAATTGCATTGTCCAAAGCGCAGTTACATGTTATCTGTCAATAATCCTTAAGACGTTATTGTTTACGAGATTTGGAACTTTTGTTAAGTGAAATATCATGTTGGATGTCAATCATCCATGGCGGCGTCCTTTGATTGGGAGGCTCTGTTGTCCGAGGGTAGAGGGGTGGTTGGTAACGGTAACTGACCATGATGACACTAACGTCAACGGTCGATTCTCAGTGGCATCTATCTGGCATCGCTATACTACTGTTATGACGGAATCTTCAATATCCCACTTAAATCTCACGTTACTATTGGCTGGGGATTGTTCATTTCTTGTAGTCTGGTTGGAGCCTGATGGAACTCATAAAACTTTGTTAAATTATCCTGGTGGATGTACATATTTTTGTGATTAAGACTACGATGGATGCCTAAATGACGCGACGTGGGTTTCTTATATGGTCCTCGATATTTCTTGTTTTAAGGCCTTTCACTTTTCATTAAATATTTCAACCAACAAATATTGTGGTAACAGACTAACTTTCGTCTCAGTATAAGCTGCATCAATGTATCCTCGCTCTCCTCTGCAACTTCTTGATCTCATTTCCTGACTTGACTACTCGTTTCTATTATTTTCATCCCACTGTACGAAATGTTTGCATGTCAAAGTAAGCTCTTGTGAATGATGAAGTTATCATGAACCCAACAAAATCTGGTTTAACTACATCAACACCATAAGTGTACAAACTGGGGCATGTCTGTCCATACCTATAGGAATAAATATTCAGATGTTTGTAAATCTAAGGGCCCAAAATTTTGTTTGTCTGACTGCTGAATGCAAGGGATTGCTGTTATTTATATAATAGTGGGAGAAGCTGTTATCAAAGTATTAGGCGTTCTTTAATGGTCTTTATATTATGGCTTGTGATTGGAGGGAATAGAGGTACTTCATTGGTTTTTGCATTGTTTATTCCTAATGGTGGAGGGTCGCTTTGCAATTTCTATGGCCTCTCTGATCTTCCTCCTCGTTTGAAATGGCTGTTTCGCTAATACCGGCGTCCTGGCTGCCAGCAGTCACAACTCTTCAGGACGACGGCGCGGAGAAACTGACTCACGTGCGCGGGGGACCACTACAGCCGAATGTACACAGAGCACTAGCGCGCCCCAGCCAACGCCAGGAAGCAAGCGAACCGCGGCCAGCGGGAAATACAGGCCTGAGCGCGGACATCATGCGACGTAGTTCGGAGCCGGCCTGATCGCTAGCTCAGTGGCTGCCTCTATGACGCAGTGGGCAGTGTCCCAGCGGCCGGCCAATCGGCTAGCGATCGCGACGGCTCGGAACTACCTTGCTTACGTAGTAGCATGATGTGCGCGCTTAGGCCTGTATTTCTCGCCGGCCACGCAAGCGAACAACGTGACGTCATAACCGCCGCCCGCCTCTCATTCGCCTATTTCCACCAATAGGAACAAACAATGCAAACACCAATGAAGTACCTCTATTCCCTCCAATCACAGGCCATAATAGAAAGATCAATCCAGAAGGCCTCATACTTTGATAACAGCTTCTCCTACTATTATATAACTAATAGCAATTCCTTGCATTCAGCAGTCAGCCAAACACCTTGACAAAGGCCACTTGCAACGGTGGCCGAAACGTCGGATTTTATAAATTGACAAAGCGGCCAAAAACCCTGAAGAATTTTATAAACATACAATTAATTCGAGCAGCCTTTGAGAGAAAAGGGAGTGTATTGAGAGTGTTTCATGAAAATATCCGTTAGTCATGCATAGACTGAGCCCGAAGCAGGGGTGATACAAAAACTAAAGCAAAAGAATTTTAGTAATCATTGCGCCTATCGCCCGATATGCAAACCGTTGCATTTTCAGCAAACTCGCGACCGAATGCGAGTACTTTACTTTAATCGATAATACCTGCTCGGTGGAACTGGAAAGTTCCTGTCGGTCAACGCGAAATATCACCAAGATTTAATATGGCGGCTACTTCTGCACAGTAGGCGATCTTTGACCTGTGCTAAGAACTGCAAGCATCTGAAGCAACTGAGGGCGGTCACGTCGCTCATTTCAGTTTTGTTAACGCGAGTTTCGCACCGCTGCTTCTTCCGCCGGCAAAAACTAGTGACGTGCTACCGACCTGACCCAGAGTACTGTGGTTCGTTCCGGCCCGCTAGGTCCGGTTATACGCCTTCTAGGGTGGCGACAACTCTACAGAGAGGGCAGGAACAGAAGTGTCCTTCCGTGAAGAAGACATTGGCTCTCCAGGTTTGAATGTTATGGCTCCGGCAGCCTTTGTGGCTGATCGCCATCTTGACAGTTTTGTATATTACTTATTACAGGACCCGGAAAATTATTTCGCCCCCACGAGACGATGGTCCTCTGGTCAGATAAGCAGACGGTGATTCTAGTTGGTGAAAATTAGTTTAAGTGATTTAATTGGCGATTAATTTCACAAACTTTCTGGATATTAATCGGACCGAAGTTTGTAATATATCCTACGAATCGTCATTTTTCATAAGACTGGAATCCGTCGTCAGAAATTTTATTTATGCCCACTCTCTTTGACATAAAGGCTGGCAATGTGATTCATGGAACCTTTATGCTACTCTCAGAAAGGTCTTAGCTCTACACTAACTCGAAACAAGGCCGCTAGACAGGACGACATTGCCTCAGAACTATTGAACTATGTCAAAACAATTTCGCCTGTTGCATAAGATATATGAGACAGGGGAAATACTCTCAGACTTTAAGAAAAATGTTATAATCCCCATTCCACAGAAAGCAGGCGCAGACAGGTGTGAAAATTACAGAACCACCAGTTTAATAAGTCATAGCTGCAAAATTTTAACACGAATTATTTACAGAAGGATGGAGAAGCTCATAGAGCCTGACCTCAGGGAAGATCAGTTTGGATTCAGGAGAAATGTAGGAAAACGGCAGGCAATCCTGACTTTATGGCTTATCTTAGAAGATTTTGTAGATTTGGAGAAAACTTTTGACAATGTTGATTGGAATAGACTCTTTCAAATAATTAAATCAGCAGGGGTAAAAAATAGGGAACGGAAGGTTATTGGCAACTTGTACAAAAACAAGACAGTGTTTATCAGAGTTGAAGGGCATGAAGGGATGCAGAGACTGGGAGTAAGAGAGGGTTGTAGCCTTTCTCCAATGTTATTCAATTTTTACATTGAGCAAGCTATAAAGGAAAGCAAAGAGTAATTTGGAGAGGGAATTAAAGGTCAGGGTGAAGAAATAAAAACATCGCATTTTGCCGATGACATTGTAATTCTGTCAGAGACAGCAAAGTACCTGGAGGAGCAGATGAACGGAATGGACAGTGTCTTGAAAGGTGTGTATAAGATGAACATTAACAAGAGCAAAACAAGGGTAATGGAGTGCAGTCTCAGAAAATCTGGCGATGCTGAAGGAATTAGATAAGGTAATGAAACAATAAAGGAGGTAGATGAGTTTTGTTACTTGGGCAGTAAAATAATATATGATGGTTGCATATACCCATTCAACAAATTAATGAAATTAGTAATAACTCCGGTTAACTTACCTACTTTTGCATCGCATTACGTGTCAGACAATGAATTACGAACATAATCTCCAACAGGATGTATTTCATAGACATGCTTTTACCACATAGAATACTTAGAAAGAATGGACTTGGTTCACTATGGCAGCGAAAAGAGCTTACTACCATTACCCTTGCACATTGAGTGCTGCCATCTGAGGAGCATGATACGGCTTACAGACTTAGTTCGTTATGGCAGTGAATAAATCACAGTCTTCTTAGTCTCATAGAGCGTTTATCTCAAAACTTGTCAAAAGTGGACTTGTCTCGTTTTTGATTGTGAACCTCCCATGTGTTGTTGTGGTCTTCAGTCCGACCGAGCGAGGTGGCGCAGTGGTAACGCACTGGACTCGCGTTCGGGAGGATGGTGGTTCAAATCCATCTCCGGCCATCCTGATTTAGGTTTACCGTGATTTCCCTAAATCTCTCCAGGTAAATGCCGGGATGGTTCCTTTCAAAGGGCACGGCCGATTTCCTTCCCCATCCTTACCCAAAATTCCGAGCATTAGCTCCGTCTCTAATGATAAAGCTGTCGACGGGACGTAAAACCCTAAGCTTCTTCCTCCTCCTCTTCAGTCCGGAGACTGGTTTGATGCAGTTCTCCACAATACCCTATCCTGAGCAAGCCTCTTCATCTCCACATAAGAACGGCAACCTACATCTGTCTGAATCTGCTTACTGTATCCATCTCTTGGTCTTCCTCTGCGATTTTTACCCCACACACTTCCCTCAAACGCTAAATTCACAATTCCTTTATGTCTAAGAATGTGCCCCACCAATCTATCCCACATACTTCACATACAGGGTGCGAAGCTGTATGTTACTGAAGCTGTACTCTTTAGCGTTAAGAAATCAGCGACTTGTTTTACGTAACTTACGCGGGTTCTCCAGTACACAGTAACATATTTTAACTGCTTCTTATAATTAATGCATCTGCACTTCATTTACAGAAGAACAATGCCGTAGATGTAGCAATAAAACTTTTATTTGAGACATAACTAAAATGCAAATGAAAAACTTCGACCAGGAAAAGACACAGATACATTAAAACAACAGAAATTAAATTATTTCAAGGAGTGTTGCTCCCGCGACAAGGAATAAGCGCGCAAGGCAGCGCCCCAAGCGGCAGGCGTACGAACTTCTTGCGTACGCTGCAATCAGCTGATCGCGTCCGTTGAATACTTGTCGCCACATCAGACCCCCGCGGAGTAGCGGAACGTCGTCGGCGTCCACCATACTCGATGCTGTCGACGAATCTTGCAGGAAAGTGGACGTGCCGACCCGACCGCGTTTGACGTGGCGGCTGTGCCACTGGCGAGGCAGGAGGTTGCTGGGTGTGTGTAGGCGAAGGCGACGGTGGTTGTGTGAGCAGCGTTGTATCACACAAGTCTTCAAATACAAACGCTGGTTTCACTCGGTCAATTGAGACGGTACTTTTTTTACCATTAAGCAGAATGTCCATAGTTTTGCCCTTGCGTGCAAGGACACGGTGGGGTCCAGTATATGGAGGTATAATTGCTGGCTTAATTCCATCTCGACGGAGCATGACATGTGAGCAATTTGACAATTCTTTGTGCACGAAGGAGGGGCGTATTCCATGTCGCGATGCTGGTTGAGGTCTGATCTGCGTGATGTGCTCCCGGAGTTGTGCTATAACATCTGGTGGGTGTAAGTTGTCCCTCGACGAGGTTTTTGACTCAATAAATTCTCCTGGGGGCATAGTGTCTCGCCATATACTAATTCTGCAGGCGACGCGTCGAGGTCTGGCTTATGTACCGTTCGTAGGCCAAGTAAAACGAGGGGCAAGGCTGCAGTCCACTTAGTCTCATAACACATTAGTGCTGCTTTGAGCGAGCGATGCCACCTCTCCACCATCCCGTTGCTTGCTGGATGGTAACTTGTAGTGAAATGGTGGTTTGCGCCGCAAAACTTGCTCATCTGGGTGAAGATTTCCGATTCAAATTGGCGCCCTCTGTCTGTTGTAATGTGTAACGGGCAACCAAATCGTGCGACCCACTGTGACATGAAAGCGACCGCCAATGTCTCTGGAGAGGTATTTTCAATCGGAATCGCCTCTGGCCAACGTTAATCGATCAATAATCGTTAATAAGTAGCGATGCCCGTCAGACGGCGGTAGGGGTCCCACGGCGTCCAAATGAACATGGGCGAATCGTTCTGTGGTTTCTGGAAAATTCCCGATGGGCGCATGTACATGACGTGCAATCTTACTACGTTGACAAGCTACGCATGCGCGGGCCCACTGGCGGCAATCTTTTTGTAGTCCTGGCCAAACGTAACGGGAGGCGACAAGTTTAACTGTAGCTCTGACGCCTGGGTGGCAGAGGTTGTGGAGTCCATGGAAGACACTTTTGCGTAGTCCTACTGGCACATATGGGCGTGTTTTCCCAGTGGAAGTCTCGCAGTACAACTGAGCGTTCGATCCCGGCACATCAATAAGTTTGAGTTGCAGGCCGGTCTCCGTATTATTAAGTAGGTTATTCAGCTCTTGATCGGTCTGTTGCGCGTCGCACAGCTCCCGAAAACCAACAGTCTCTGTGATAGCACCGACTCGAGATAAGCAGTCAGCCACTATGTTAGTGAGTCCTGAGACGTGCTGTATGTCAGTGGAAAGTTGTGCTATGTACTCAAGCTGACGAAATTGTCTTGGCGAGCACTTTCATTGTTCTGACGAAAAGCATACATGAGAGGCTTGTGGTCAGTAAATATTGTAAACATCCTCGCTTCGAGTTGCGTGCGGAAGTATTTAACAGCTGTGTAGATGGCCAACAATTCGGGATCGTACGCACTCCACTTTTGTTGCGTTGGCGTTAGTTTGCGCGAAAAGAATGCAAGAGGTTGCCACGTTTCGTTTACATATTGCTGAAATGCCGCACCGATTGCAATCTGGCTAGCGTCTACTACCAGAGCCAGACGTGCGTCTTTTACAGGGTGTGCCAGAAGTGTAGCGTCAGCAAGTGTCTTTTTGGCAGTCTCGAAAGCGTCTATCATCGGTTGTGATCAGTGCAGCAATGCCTTGCCTTTTGTCTTGGAACCGGTTAGTGCACCTGTGAGTGGTTCTTGTATTTCAGCTGCATGTGGGAGGTGGAATCTGTAGAAATTCAGCATACCGAGAAATCGGCGTAGTTCTTTTGCTGTAATCGAACGTGGAATGTCTATTACCGCCTGTACCTTCTCGGGTAGTGGGCGTGACCCCTCTGACGAAATTTTATGTCCCAAGAAGGTTACCTCCGGTTGACCGAACACACACTTTTCCACATTCAGAACGATACCATGAGCAGCGAGGCGTTCAAAGACCTGAGTAAGGTGCTGCTGATGTGTTTCAAGTGTTTCCGAAAAAACAAGGATATCGTCTAGATAAGCAAAACACTGTGGTAAGCCTCGTAACACCGAATCTATGAAGCGTTGCCATGTCTGTGCCGCATTTCGCAGACCAAAGGTCATGAATAAACTTTCAAATAATCCAAAAGGCGTAATTATTGCAGTTTTCGAAATGTCCTTCTCGGTCATGGGAATCTGTGTATAAGCTTTTGCGCAGTCAAGTATACTAAACACTCGTTTCCCACTTAAAGCATGATTGTAATCTTTCAAGTGTGGCACTGGATATCGATCCGGAATGGTTCTGGCATTTAAAGCACGATAGTCCCCACATGACCGCCATGCACCATTTTTCTTGGGTACTAAGTGCAGAGCTGACGACCAGGCACTACTGGACGGACGTATGATACATTCAGCCAGCATAGAATCAAACTCAGCCTTTGCTATGGCGTACTTGTCAGGGGCCAATCGTCGAGGTTTACACGAAACAGGGGGGCCTGCAGTAGTATCGATGTAATGAATAGTATCATGACATACCTGCTGTGGGGCCCCTGGAGCCTTGTAAGTGCTGGAAACTGGTTGAGTAGCTTGGTGAACTCTCCGTCTGCTGTTTGGATAAGCTTGGCACCACAGCCGGCCGCGTGCCGTCGGAATCCGGTGGCAGATAGCCCGGTGACTGCATCCCGTAAGCAGGTGTTGGCGGTGTCCGGCAAAAGATGGTAATGGGCCGATAGATCCGCTCCGATTATTGGTTCTGCAACATCGGCTATGACAAAATTCCACACTATTGCACGGCGTAGCCCAAGGTCTAGTTCCATGTGTTTTGTGCCGTATGTTTGAATCACGGAATTGTTGGCCGCCGTCAGTCGGAAGGTAGTGGTCGGGCGGTACTTGTAAGTTTTATCCCGTGGCAGAATACTTAAGTCAGAGCCTGTATCGATTAAAAATTTACGACCTGACTTGCGATCTGTCAAAAACAAGCGGGTAGAGACACCAGTAGGCGCACCGACTTCTGCTTGATGCTTGCTATTACCGTAATCGCATGGCGGGTTGCACTTGTGAGCTTGGTTTCCAAATCGGTGATGATACCAGCATATATTAGTTGCTTGCACATCGTTGTGACGGGGACCGTTGTGTGTGGAACGGCTCCGTGATCGTCGTCGGTATCTGTTTTTAGCGCTATGATCTGCGAGCAGTTCACTAAGTTGGTTGCTCAAAGCCTCAATTCTGCTTGCCAAGCTATTGTTTAGCTGTTCTTCTAACGCCGACACTTTCTTTGATAACCTGTCGTAATCGGGGTTCGTTTCTGTAGAGGCACTGTTGCACGTAATTGCCGAGTCGGAACAGGAATTGGGTACAATTGCATCCTGTATGCGGTCAGCAAGAGCCGCCAAGTCGTCTAAGGGCATTTCTGTTTGAGATGCGATTATTGGTTTAACTTGTGCTGGCATCCTGCTGCTCCATAATGTGCGTAGCAACGAGTCTGGAACAGTGTGTGCATCAACTTTACTGCGTAAGTGGCGTAAATATTGCGAAGGTTTCCGGTCGCCTATGTCTTCCTGCGTCAGGACCTGCCGTATTCTCTCTTCCTGCGTGGCAGATACTCGGCGTATGAGTTCCGACTTCAATTTCATGTAAGCGTCCGTTTGCGGCGGCGTCGTAATAACGTCTTGAACTTCTGCCGCATATCTGTGATCAAGTTGACTAACCACAAGTGCAAACTTTGTAGAGTCCGTAGTTATTCCAGAACATGAGAAGCTCGCCTCTACTTGCGCGAACCACAGCGCGGGATTATTAGGCCAGAACGGCGGAAGTCGTACAGCCAATCTTGATGTGTTGAGTGCGTCTTCATTCGGCATTTTAGTGCTCAAAGACCCACTCAAGCTGTGTGTTACTGAAGCTGTACTCTTTAGCGTTAAGAAACCAGCGACTTGTTTTACGTAACTTACGCGGGGTCTCCAGTACACAGTAGGCTAACATATTTTAACTGCTTCTTATAATTAATGCATCTGCACTTCATTTACAGAAGAACAATGCCGTAGATGTAGCAATAAAACTTTTATTTGAGACATAACTAAAATGCAAATGAAAAACTTCGACCAGGAAAAGACACAGATACATTAAAACAACAGAAATTAAATTATTTCAAGGAGTGTTGCTTCCGCGACAAGGAATAAGCGCGCAAGGCAGCGCCCCAAGCGGCAGGCGCACGAACTTCTTGCGTACGCTGCAATCAGCTGATCGCGTCCGTTGGGCCGTATGAATAAAATGGAGTATCTACTTTATACTCTGGATTCCAGAGAACATACTCAGATTCGCATGAATAAAGTGAGTCGGAGAATTTACTTCAGCCGAGTATGTTCTCAGCGTGAGTAACGGGGTGGGAGAAGTTACTCACAACAGAGAACATTCTCCAATTTCATATGAATAAAACTGCAGAAGTTTCTCACGACGGGAGAACATTCTCAGATTTCTGGAGTGAGCTCTATGGCATACTCCGTGCTGAGTAACTTCTATTAAGGTTACGTTTTACTGAGGTTTATAATAAAAATTACAACAATTTTGTTACTTAGAAGGCAAATATTATATGTAGCCCTTAAGAAATACGAGGCAATCTATAAAGTTAATACAAATAAAAACATTTTGTTGACGAGTATCTTCCTTCGGAAAAATCGTGTGACACTTCCAGCATTTTATACAGTGACGAGAGTGATGTAAGAGGTGTTTTCATTACCGACATAAAAATGAAACACAAATGGATTCAGCTGCGTGTTTACTCATTTGTTTGGCGTGTATATTTACAGTTGTAAACAGTCACATAGCAAAATAATATTGTTTTAAAATAGGATCTATTAGTAAGACCTTATGATGTTAGTTCCAAATAAAGTGTATCCCAGGATTTCACAGTTTCTATCACAAAATAAATGTTGCTGCAATACCAGGTAGGCCTACTGAGGTAGCTACTGTTTCTATCCAAACCGGTTGGCTATTTATGATGCGTTTTCTGACTTCGTAATCTTAACTTCTGTCATGTTAGAAGTAAGTAAACACGACAGGAAAATTAATAACCGATTAATTACATACCTAG
Source organism: Locusta migratoria (assembly GCA_026315105.1). NCBI lineage: Eukaryota > Metazoa > Arthropoda > Insecta > Orthoptera > Acrididae > Locusta > Locusta migratoria. The sequence goes on from CM048744.1 coordinate 553,312,562, forward strand.
CAGCGTGTTTCTTGTTCAAAATCGCATGGCCTAACGCTTATGAGCAAACCATTGGGTGTCATATTTAACAAGGCGTATCTCATGTTAGAACACTCCTACAGCATTCCACGTTGTGACAGATGAATATGTGATGCATTCTTATTATATCGTTCGCAAATTGTGCTAACCCTACTTCATTAACAAACGAGTTTCTCGCGTGACGAAACTTTTGTATCGCCAGCAGAAACATTTTCGTAAAAAGTGCATATTTAGTCTTTATAATATGCTCCTTCACAACAAACTAATATCTAAGCACAGTCCAGTTCTTTCTCAACACGTCGATGCCTTCTCCATATTTGTACACTTAATAATTTGCCTAATTGGGCTAGTTTAAAGAAATACACGATTGGACAGCTGATCTGTGGCGGACATGACACGCGGAGAACTTACTCAAGTAGGAGGGGAGGTAGTGAGAATAAACTACCTGCTCAGAGCATATGCTTTGAATTTTTTATTCATACGAATTTGAGAACTTACTCAGAGAACGTTCTTTTGCTTTGAGCATCTTCTCTGAAGCATATGCTCAGTTTTATTCATACGGCCCGTTGAATACTTGTCGCCACAGTGCTTCACTAAGTGTGTTTGCCTCTGTAACTTATAAAATAATAGGTGACGGGAAATTTTAATGCGGTAGGTCAACACAAGAAATGTTACAATTTCTGCGGAGCTATGAACGTAGTTTATTGTATCTTTTTCCAAAGAGTTGCAACACAAAGATATAATTTTTTTTTAAATGGAACAATAGTTTTTTTTCTATCTTGCAATGGATTCGTTGAAACCAGCTGCGTCCAAATCAATTTAAACTACATTCCTATCACTGTTAGTTTGGGAGCTACAACCCTTCAAAGTTTCAGGGGCAGATACCACACGCTGTACATAATACATGGCTGTGTGGTGCGGTTGGGGCGCCATCGTCCTCATTCATGGCCCGCAAGGTCGCCCGATTTAACACCAGTATATTTCTTTTTGTGGGGATATCTAAAGGATCGTGTTTATGCCACTGAGCCCACATCCCCAGATGATCTAAAACGGCGCATCGAGGACGCATGTCGTTCCGTCACACCGGCGATGTTACATCTCGTCCGCAGATCCTTTCGACGGCGCATTGCATTATGCACTGAGGAACATGGACACACATTTGAACATCTCATGTAAATCAACTTCCCGCCGCCATAACATCCATCACCCACCACACAGCCATGTATTATGTACAGCGTGTGGTATCTGCCCCTGAAACTTTGAAGGGCTGTAGCTCCCAAACTAACAGTGACAGGAATGTAGTTTAAATTGATTTGGACGCACCTGGTTTCAACGAATCCAATGCACGATAGAAAAAACTATTGTTCCATTTAAAAATTATATCTTTGTGCTGTAACTCTTTGGAAAATGATACAATAAACTATATTCATAGTTCCGCAGAAACTGTAACATTTCTTGTGTTGACCTACCGCATTAAAATTTCCTGTCACCTATTATTTTATAAGTTACAGAGGCAAACACACTTAGTGAAACACCCTGTATATAGTTTACAAAAATTATAGTATTATTTCTAACTTGATGAAATTTCGCGCACTTGACGTGAAGACTAGCAGAAGGTCACTGGCTACGTAAGATTCGCGTGGTATAGTCGACGAGATTTAGGAAGAGCTACGAGCTGCGCGTAAGGGGAAGGAAACGGCCACAGGTGGGGATGCGCTCGCGGGAGGGGGGGTGAGCGCCGACGGTGCTGTCCGTCCTAGGCCGGATCCACACATTGGACCCAACGTTGGCGCCAACAGTGTTCGTCCAATATGTGGATCGGTGAAATAGCGTTGGAACCAACGTTGGCGCCAACGTTGGTACGGCTCCGTTGCTTGTCGGTATTTCGACCAAACATCAAAGGACGTTGGGCCAATACGGTTACGTCGTCCACACATTGGCGCCAACGTTTCATTCTGTCTTTGTCGTCTGCTCATCTCGAAACTGTTTCTTTCTTCGTCGCCGTTTTAAAGTTTCGAAATCTCTTTGTAAATATTAGAACTGTATCAGAAAGTGATTCATTTGTGAAAGAATAATCAAAAAATGAAATGCCACAGCAAAACTTAGGCGCGAACTGTGAAATTAAAAATTTCTATACTTTCTACATATTCCATTAATGAATTTAATTTTTAAAATTAACAGCGCAGTACTTAATATTTCCTGTCAAGTTTTAAATATCGTTTTGCAAACTTCAAGCACTACTAGTGATATCAATTACATGATTATTTAAAAAGGGAAGTGTAGGCTTCTAATATTGTCTCCTTTAGCAAGAAATCGAAGCGTAATACCAAAAGAATAGCATCCCTCAAAAACATCTTGCTTTTTGATTTTATTTTCAAATTTAAAGTAGAAGGTCTAAGTTTTTATAATGTGTATCATTTACTTGTAGCATATTATAAAAAATTAATGATTTTGTACCATAATTAATGTTCGTTAGTAAGTGATATAACAGCCCATCATCTTTTATGTATGTTTCCCACTTTGATTTACAATGACAAAATGTAATTATTCACACTCAAAAGCGTTAATGCATTGGCCGCGATTTGAGCGTCAGATATGTTTACGTTGGCTCTCGACGAATTCAACTGAATGTTGGCTCCAATGTGTGGGCGCTGTCTCAAAAATATTGGCCAATGTTGGCGCCAGCGTTGGTACCAATGTGCGGACGCGGGGTAAGGGGAAGGCAACGGCCACAGGTGGGGATGCGCTCGCGGGAGGGAGGGTGAGCGCCGACGGTGCTGTCCGTCCTAAAGATATTGGCGCAGGGCGCGTGCAAAAGTGCGGGGCGGCGACGCAGAGGCAGGGCGGGCAAGGCGAGGGAGGGAGGCCGACGGTAATTTCGTCACAACTCATTTCTTTGTTTATAGAGTATCCATTGTGGAGTTTATGAGGTCGCTCATGATGAAAGCTATCTTTTCAATTCTTGCCTTTATTTTTATAAGGACCTTTCTAGCCACTGTCCCTTTCTTTAGAATGTAAAAATACACAATTCATGTTGACAATTGGCCGATCGAGTGAAGACTGATCGACACAATTTCATTATCATAAACTTGGAAAAATAGGAGCGTCACAATGTGTACTCACTCGCTGCTATAGGGTCTAAATTACATTTATGAAATATGGAAGACTTTGTATGTACAGTACAATTAGACTTGTCAGGTTCGAATATTAAATTATCTGGAAAAATTGCGGAATGTCCGGATTTTGAAAATTGTTGACAGCTAGAAATAAATTGTATAAATAAGAATTTTACTTTTTAATTTTTAGTTCAGCTTCCTACTGGCAGATTTTCTTTCTTCATTCCCACTCTTACTTCGAATTGGATTTTAAGAACGAGCCTATTCCAATCCTAAAATAGTATTAAGAAAAGATTCAAAATTCAACAAGTGCCATCGAATTTCAAAGTAATTAGGAACTCGGCCTTTATTAAAGCAACACACTATAGAATTGTATAATGTGGACAAGAAATCAGTTGGATGCGTCTTAGAAAGTATGACCGAATGTAAAACCATAGCAGATCATTGTCAGTTGTAATCCGTCGCCACTTTTATACTTGTTTTCGTGTTATGGATAATTAACACATAACGAAGAAGCGACACACGTGGCCAGCAATTCATTTTCTCAGTGGTGTACATTGTAGTTCTTCACGCTACGCCCAACATCCGCCGGCATCGAAGGCTTGCGATCGCGGCGTGACGCCGCTCAGATAACTCACAATTACTTGTGAAAGGAGGTAGATATCAGTGCGACTACCATTTCAAAAACTTTTCTGTACTTTTAGCTCCGTTTAACTCGCTATAATGTATGGTCTAAAATGCACAGAACAGTAAGCTGCCCGCTATCCAACTTTTTCTATACACGATTTGTAAAACAAGCGCACGCATTTGACAAATAGCGTCATTTGAAAACGACTGTTATGAATTATGAAAAGGTGAATGATTTATTAGAAAGCTGATATGTTTTACTACCAAGTGTCCAAAAATCAGATTTTTTTAACCGCAAACTTTCATCAAATTGGAGTGAGAATCATTAAGAAACTAAAAACTCGCGCAAAATAAAAAGTAGACATTTCCTTTTTTCATAGGCAAACCAAAGCTTGTAAGGAAAAAATTAATTGATAAAACGATGTGGGGTGGCCTTATATACCGTCCAAATTTTTTACAACTTGAAAATCGGAAAAGTGTATTTTCCCCCATTTCTCGGCTGGATGTTTCCGGACTGTAGTGAAACGCGCGAAGTGAACTGTGCGGCGGTCACTGCAGGTATGCGCCTGCACCTTCCCCCACTACACAAAACTGGCGCAGGGCCACTGCGCATCCTGACGTCATAGCTCACGCTGTTGTTGTGGTCTTCAGTCCGGAGACTGGTTTGATGCAGCTCTCCACAATACCCTATCCTGAGCAAGCCTCTTCATCTCCACATAAGAACGGCAACGTACATCTCTCTGAATCTGCTTACTGTATCCATCTCTTGGTCTTCCTCTGCGATTTTTACCCCACACACTTCCCTCCAATGCTAAATTCACAATTCCTTGATGTCTAAGAATATGTCCTACCAATATATCCCTTCTTTTAGTCAAGGTATGCCAGAAATTTCTTTTCTCCCCAATTCTGTTCAGTACCTCCTCATTAGTTACGCGATCCACCCACCTAATCTTCAGCATTCTTCTGTAGCACCATATTTCAAAAGCCTCAATCCTCTTCCTGTCCGCACTGTTTATCGTCCATGTCTCACTCCCATACAAGGTAACACTCCACACAAATGCCTTCAGAAAGGACTTCCTTCGGCTTAAATCAATATTCGATGTTAACAAATTTCTCTTTTTCAAGAACGCTTTTCTACCCATTGCCATTCTGCATTTTATATCCTCTGTACTGCGACCATCATTTGTTATTTTACTGCCCAAGTAACAAAACTCATCTACCTCCTTTATTGCTTCATTTCCCAATCTAATTCCTTCAGCATCACCTGATTTTCTTACACTGCACTACGCTACATCTCGTCAACTATACATGGCGGAGGGTACTTCAGTTAACAATTCTATAAAGTCTAAAGTTTTATTACGATCTTGATGAAATTTCACACACTTGACATTCAAAACTAGTGGAAGGTCACTGGTTATGTAAGATTCGCCTAGTATATGGCGGAGGGTACTTCAGTTAAGAATTCTATAAAATCTAAAGTTTTATTACGATCGTGATGAAATTTCACACACTTGACATTCAAAACTAGCAGAAGGACATTGTCTATGTAAGATTCGTGTGGTACATGGCGGAGGGTACTTAGGAATTCTAGCGGAAGGTCACTGTCTACATAAGATGCGTCTGGTACCTGGCGCAAGGTACTTCACTTACGAATTCTACTAAATCATAACAGGGGTACCATCATGTATAAGGTTTTGTTCCGTTAAGGGGGCGGGGGTAGCTTACTCCACACTTAGTTCCGTGGCCTGTGTTGTTGTTCGACAGAGCATCTATGTCTTGTCCTGAAAGAGGTAGAATAGACAAGAATACAACCGTTTTCTCTGCAATGTACATACTTCGTGTATTTTCCATCAGAAGCGTTCACTACAGCATCAAACGTTTCCCAGGCGCCACTCTTTCTCTTCTTCAGCATATTTGCAAGTACGTACACTCCATCATTTAATTTTCTTTTCGCATCCTGTACGGTCTCACAACTAACAGATTCATTAGAGGCTTCATCCCTAGAGTAGGTGTTTTTCGCTCTGCCTGTGATTCGCAACAAAGCGAGATCGGACACTCAACTGCCGTGTTACGTCGCGACTAGTACTTCCTGTTCACTTTACAATTGCCGACGGCTCACTTTACAATTGTCGACGGCAGCGTGCTGAACCAAACTTTGTTTACGGCCAGAGAGGGCCGAAGGCGTCCGACAACACGATCGACGCAAGTGGCTCCGCATTCTACAAAAATGTTCAAATGTTTGTAGAGCTTATGGGACTTAACTATGGGGTCATCAGTCCCTAAACTTAGAAAATACTTATGAACTAGCTTATACTAAAGACGGCACAAACATCCATGCCCGAGGGGGGATTCGAACCCCCAACCGCAGCGGCCGTGCTGACCGTGACTGGCACGCCGCAGACCGCTCGGCCACTGCGGCCGGCCGCATTGTACACTCACGCCATTGTCACAGTGCGGCTACGTAATCTGAGCGTTTGCTGAAACCGATAGGTATCGCGCAAATATACGTCGTTACAAAGTACGTTTATAAGGAAAACTTAAATAATTTTCAGTTTTCATCGACTACTCCAACCAAGGCTCAGCAGGGTGAATGACAAATCTACACCAGCGTCCATCCTGCCAGCGGGGACATCTTCCTTTTAGTTATTAGCCTGTACCTCAATATTTTAATTTCTTAGATTTTAGTATTAACAGCAAAAGTATTTTTATCAGCTACCCGCAAAACCAAATTATTACATTGCAAAATAATTTTATTTTAATTCCGTACAATTTTCTGTAGAAAAATATATTTATAGAAAATGTATTATGCATTCGCTCCAGTTATTCCATAGTAACATTACAGGTCTTTTTTCAGTTCACATATTTTTCTTTGCAAACATGATGCAGCATTGTTTTATCGTAAAACAATAGATTTATATTCTTAATATTCATTTCGACTGCTTTTCTGTTCAAGAATGAGTTAACAGAATATACAGTTCTATTATCTGATGCATATGTAACAATGAGCGTAATTATAACGCCCGTACGCCATACGAAATAAATGATGGAACAAGTCAACAGTTCGCAGCGCCTTCAGCTGAAATGGCCATTATAAGTTGAACGGGTAATACTGTGACAGTACACGCTTTAGTATCCGTCGCTAAGGAGTGTGATGGAAATCTTTCATCCTACGTCCCACGTGCGCAACCAAGCAGCACAGTGGCTGACTCGGAGGCAAACTGAGACGGGCGGCACAGCGCAGTCTAATGGGGCCGCGCAGACTGGCAGTAGAGGGGACGCGACGCAAAGCTGATGCGACCTGTACTGCACCTGAACAGCGCTGGGCTGCGTGTCGCTGCAGCCGAGTAGAGGCACAGAGAGGGGAGGCGGGGAGCGGGCGAGCACTCTGCCGTACGCTGTGTGTCGAAAGTGGCATTATTGTTGGTTCTTCAAAATGTTACAATGTATGTAAAACTATTGGACCATACTGCTCTAGTAATCAGTCCATAGACTTACAAACTACTTAAACCAACGTACTCTAAGGACAACAAGCATACACACACATGCCTGAGGGAGGACTCGAAACTTTGGCGGCAGTGGCAGCCCAGTCCATAGATTATTGGCTGTCCGAACAATATTACCTTACGACTGAAGGTGTTTGTCATAGACTAGTGATTCGTTTTTTAACATTTAAATTCTCGTTCTCTTTTCATTTGTGCATTATACTTTTCAGTTACTGCATACTTATATCTGTACAGGTTTGTTTAGTGAAATATTGTAACATCATATGATCAAAAACCACCGCAGAAAATTTTAATTTCGTAGGACATCGTCGACAATGTAATACATAAATGGATGCAACATTTTATAGCTTCTTAGATAAATAAAACCAATCATTTTGTTCCTAAGGAACTAGTAAAAATCTAGATACTTTTGTCAGAATTGTGATAGTTACTGTGATTAATGCTAAGGAATTTTTGAATCCATACATAAAGTGGTTAGAATCTCAAAGATAAATTTTAAAGCTCAAGTCAAAATTCCATATTTTCAGGAGTTGGTACGTTTATCATTTCTTGGTTGTCATTTTTTTGTATCAATTATTTACTGGAAGATGAGCCTATGATTCGAAACCTAGGTCACTCTTTATTAATAAATGAAATAAGGTTTTCGTGTGGTTAAAACACACACAATTGTGAGATTTCAACGTCTACCGTACCTCAAAGATACCGCCAATTCCGGTTAATTTGCAATAGTCTCTTGCAAATTACATTTATGTAAGTCAATGGCGACCAATATAATTCCATATTATACTTCTGAAAACTGCCTGCATCTCAGTCCGATGTAAAATCAGCAGCACTTCTCTTCGTAGTAGTTTGACATCTTCCAGATTTTCCATCCACTCTAATACATTTATTTGGTAATATTTTAATGCAGTAATGAATAAAATGAGTATGAAATTTGACGATTGATATGACCACATGGTTCCCGATGCGCAGGGATGGAAATGGAAGAGCCAATGCCTCGAAAACGAATTAACATTTATCGTTCTGCTCGGTTTCAAATGAAAAGTCAGAATATTGTCTACATTTCAAACACAGAAACTTTTGATCAAAAATCGACTGTACGGAAAACTCTATGCAATGTGATTTAAGCACATACTTAATTTTCGTGTAATACTTCACTTAATTCGATGCTACACAGTAATAAAAATAAATTTAGGCCCTTATTACATCAAACTATAATCTTCTGCGAATTGTTTTCTTAATATGGAGTGACAAATGTTTCACTTGATCTACAAGAACATTGTCGTGAGCTGAGAGAATTATTAAATTTATTGAATGAGTTGAGAGTATAGCATGAATGTGTGGAAATGATTTTCAGTACAATGGTATGAAGTGGTCTCGACACATTGCAGAAAGAAACTGATGAATACTTGATCTGAAGATCAAGTGTGCAAAATTTCGACAGAATCGTAAGAAAACTGTTGATTTTATCGAATTCTGTGAGTAAAGTAGCCTTCGCCATCCACCAGATGGAATATTGCGTAGGCAGTGATATTCCTCTTATTTTGAAGATCAAGTATGCAACATTTCATCAGTATCGGAATAAAACTGTAGATTTGTATGAATTACAAACATATGGTCGCCGAACTCACGGAGACAGCGAGTACGGATATGGCGTCAGAGTACCCGCGGAGCTCACGTCTGGTGGCTGCTGTGTGAGCCCGCGAGTACGATGGGGCGGCTGCGCCAGCGCACTTAGACTCGCTGTACTCGCGCAATTACAGCGGGGTTGAAGGGAGGCGTTTCTAGCGTATGCAACCCGTAAGACCCGGCTCATACTCGGCCCGTTTCTGACCTCTACTGCCAACCCAAAACTAGAATCCAGGATACAACATGGAGAAATATTTTTACTCACATATAATCGCCATATTTGTTATGTGGTGACAATGACTTGTGTGGATGTGGAGAAACAGATTGCTATGGGAGACATCTGGAAGAGATAATTAAAGACTAGAGATTACTACTTGTGGGATTTAGGGGTCTTAACAGGCAGATACTGCACGATATGTCATGATTAAATACGTTATTAGCTAGCACATACATACACGAGGCAAGGCAATGAGAGACTGAGTTCATAATGGCTGCTGAAGCAGCGATAGTAATCGTCGTTCGCAAATGCTATAGGCGCGAGTGCAAGGTATCGAACCCGCGGTCTGCCACAGAGCCCCCCGCCGGAGCACGGTGGAGACGCCGGCGTGCGGCGACTGTAGTTGGGTGCAGAGGGGGCCCGAATGGACTGCGCAGTCCGAGGTAGAAATTCGTCATACTGCGCATGACGTCACCGCCGAAGAACGCGGCGGCAGTTGTAGCGGTAGCCCTGCAGTAGCTTGTTGTTTACAGTATATGGTTTGTTTCGTTATTTGTGTGTTTTACGACAGAAAATTCGATTAATATGTCAATGATTCGTTTGACATTTTAAATTCTCCCAGACTCGTTTACAAAAAAGACATTAGCAACTGCCTATGGAACAAACGAGCAGCTCCAAAAAACAATTCTCAGCATAAGGTATTTGTGCTGTGAAACAATACAGATTGGAAACCGAAGGAAGCTGTTACCATTTCAGAAAGGACTCTTAATGCCAATTAATTCTTTATTTGGCCTTCATTCTGACATTTTGTTACTAGGCATTAAGTGTATATTAAACCGCGAGAACATGCACATTTAAAAGTTAAGCGATCGATCGCACGTATAGTATGTTTCTGACAGTCAAAGAACAGTTTGTAATGTACTTAATATGTCTAAATAAGTGCTTCTAGTTGTGTTTCTAAGAAAACACAAATATTTGACTATTTAAAATTGGTCAAATGGCGATTGTTTTAAAATTACCGTGAGCAAAATCCTCACGCGCAAGTCCTCGCGGGTTAACAGCGCGAATGAACCAGGCCTGTCTTGAAAATTTGTTTTCATAGATTAGAGGTATTGGCCATTTCTATCAGCATCCTCGCCCAAAAGAAGTTTATTACTTCTGGGAAAGAATGCCCAAGACATTGCACTGTCTAATACTTCGTCTGTGAGACAGGAAGAAGATTCACAACAATTTCTGTCATCTAGACTGCTGTGTGGAATTTTGCCGGATATGTCTGAAGCAACGACCATGTCAGATGGGGAAGCAGAGAGCCAGGACATACATTTTAGTTGTGAGGCTGCTGTACCGTCTGCTGTGACACATGTTGAATGCCCAACTGAAGGATTCAAATATCTGACAGGTTACATCGCACGCCGTGCTGCGAAATATGAGATCTCACTGGGGGTGTCGTCTAATGAACTACTTTGTCCTCCACCAAAACACCTCGCAGAATACGGGTGGATAGAATTTCTATCACGAGGAGGTTTGTTAGTGCCGTCTGACCAGTGGATGCGGCAGATCTCAGAGTCTTAGCTGCTGTTCAATGAGATTGACGGAAGTGACACAGATCTCAGAGTCTTAGCTGCTGTTCAATGAGATTGACGGAAGTGACACAGTTTAAAAAAAATATTTCTAAGAGATTAGCTGACGTAATATCGCAGAAATATCTTTATGTCGCGTCGGAGGTCATGAAAATATTCTTACGGACCGAATTTTTATTCGAGTGCGCTACATCAACATGAAGCTGAAGAGAGAGAAAGCAGCGGCATCACAGAGGCGAAAATGACGTCATTGGCATTCTTCGACTGTCGGAAGGATTTAACGAGGTATGTAACTGCAATAAGCAAAGCGTAAACAGTTAACTTTTGTGTGTTTAGTGGTGTTCTGTGTGACGGCGCAGCGCCGCTTCGCGCCCCTCGCTAGCAGTGCTGCTTCGCCGCTGACGTCATTTCAACGGCCAATAGCAGGTCGATTCGCTTCGGGCCCAACGTATTATAGAATAACCTTGGTTGGGTGAAGTAGCGACGATTATTGTGGTAATCGACGGGGAAGTCGAGCAGCTGAGGCGTGTCGTACGTCGTCCAGAAACCGCGAATGACGGATGAGCCGTCCAGCGTGGGAAGAGTCGGTGCAGAGGCGTCGTGTCGTGCGGAGGTGGCATGTGAGCATCGTCATAAGAGCACGACACTGCCGCGGGTCGCAGACGTGAGGGTAGTCGTTGTGTTGCGGCAACGCGGTAACGTCGTCTTGAGTTCGCGGCGCGGTGGCTTAAGCCCTTTTTAAACGATGAACGAAGGTGAACAAGATAGATAATAGTCTACTGAAGCGCTCCTAGCGTACTAGCCCTGAACCACAAACTCATGCAACATCTTGTGGCAGCGTGTTTAGACGATAAACGTAATCGAACAGTAATACCCAATGTTGAAAGTGAGGTTATAACAGCCGATTTGTTATGTAGGAAGTCATAGTTTAATACTGAAATTGAGGAAACAACGCTAAATATTATTGACAGCCAAAGAAAACCTTGTAATCGATGTTTTTGGTCAACTTAGTGTGGTAAAGTTCTGGGAAGTGAAACAACATTTCGAAACATTCACATCTATTTTCAAGCGAAAAAATAAACTTATGAACACATCAAGCAATATTTATAAGAGCGTAAATAGACCTTCTTTACTTTATCTACTACGATTTGCCCACTGACATTGTTAATAACGTCATGCACAACTGAATTTCTGTCTTTCATTTGGATTGACTTTTTCATTTAAAATGCCATTTAATGAAAATTGCATCATCAAATTACAATATTATTCAAATAAACAATTGCCTTCAGTCTTTTCTGTTACGATATTGCAAATCATAAACCATTTTTCGGTTTCAGAAGTAGGACCTCGCTTTTCGGTGGACAATAATAGAGATAAATATTTAAGTCGTCATGAAACATTTGCAATTTACCGCTAAACCAAAGTATTATAATAAACTAAAGATTAATAAGACAAATTTGCGTGCAAACCGTGTAATTGTCGACTACAATATGAAAATCGCGTGACGAAAATAGGTTAACTTCCGATGTCAGCAGACGACCGTTCAATCAAAACAATCTTCTCGAGATAGCTTAACGTGTCGTTGACGTTAGGTGACAATCTGGTGACGGACAGTGTGAATGCCGTCATTAGAAATACATTTTGTAATACATTCTGATCTAAAACTTCGACACAACGCAAAATACACGTAAATACGAAGGAAAATGGCGGACTAACTGGAGCGCGACTGCAGCTGACAGCTACTAGCTCGCGCATGCGCAGTGAACCCACTAGTACCGAATTTAGAACTCGTCCTATTTCTTTATCGCTATAATTATCGCGCTTCGATACTAGCGCGATCATACTAGTGCACCCGTTCAAACGACTGACGGCCGCCATTAACGCAACTTGTTAGCAATCTATTACAAGTTCGTTGATCGTTTAAAACGGGCTTTAGTCGTCCTGAGATCGCGGGGTTGTGACGAATGGGCGCTGCGCTGCGTGGTGTCCGACGTCCCGATCGGCGGAGAATACGTGACGTTAGCGTTGCTGCTAGAGCTCCTAAAAACACAGGCTGGCGCATCCGCCAGTTTCATTCCTGCGAATGCTAAACACAGCACGCAGCTTATACGAACAGTGTTGTTTTATTTAAGTTTAGTGAAACATTTTACAAGTGCCCGGCATAGAGCCTTAGATCGTGCTACTTTGAGCTTGCATTCCGCTCTTGTTTACATCGATATGTGGATTAGACACAAAAATCTCGCGTTTTCTTTACTTATTGCTGCTTCTGTCCAAATACAGAAAAAAGAGCAAGAAACGCATATTTCTGTGATAAAAATCGCGTACTATGTTTAATGCTGCCTAAACTAGATAAAATATTAAGCAATCTTGCCTTCTATTTCAATAATGACTGTCAATATGCGAGGTTTGTTTGCCGTGTTGCAGTAACTGTTTGTTGTCTGCTGTGACAAATTCACCACATCGGATTTTTGTACTCAAATTGCTGAAAGTTTCAGAATGTATTACAAACAGTAAAACTAAAAAGAATATTAGTATACAGGATCTAAAGTTTATGGTCGTAGAGGCACACGGTGCCGATGTTGGCAACAACCTTTGAATGCTGTTTGAAAACCTAATCGTAAAGAATGTGTTGCCCATGAAATAAATAAATAAGTCTGTTCCTTCTTTAAGGTTGACAGGTTTTTGTATGTAACAGTACCCTTGTCTTGTCAGTAATTTAATCCTTATAAAGCAAACATTTCGTTGCCAACATTAGCACACCACGCCACCGCAGCCATAAGTAAAATTTACCCAGTATTCTTTGCCAGTTATGTTACAACCTCTTATAGATAAGCGTCAGTATTGGCATTTACTAATAAGAAATCGAATTGAGGGTGTATTTTATGATAAAACATCAGGTACCGTACTATTCTGTCAAATTGCATACTACAAGTTATGACGCTAAAACATCGAAATATCAGAAATAGCATTCAACGGGAGTTGCCTATATAAGCACAGTACGCTGCCACAGCCGTAACGAAACTTTTTGCCCAGTATATTTTCCGTTTTAGTGTTTGTAATACTTTCTCGCAATAACGCAACAGAAGTATCTTCAACAATTTATGCAATGTCAGTACAAAAATTTTTTGAAGAGGTGTATTTCTCAATACACTATATAAGACACACATATTGTGCTCTAAAAACAGAATGTTCTGGGATGCTTTGCTGTAATATGATATTTTGCGGCTGCTAATTCCCTACAAACAGCTTCTCTGTTAAGAGGTAGTACTTTCAGAAGAGCTAAACAAAACCCTAATTTCAAATATCACAAACGATTTTTACTATTAAATATTGCTTCAAGTCATAATAATGACTATTTACTTACAATTCATAACTGTGGGCTCGGTTCGGATTCCCAGTTTTTGCGCCATTTAATAATCCATTTTTTTCTTAGAATCTCTCGGCAGTGCCGGCGCAAGACACGTGCGAAACGTGCTGCCGCACGGGGCGGCAGTTTCCGGGGGGCGGCAAATTTGCCGACCCCCCGAACGCGCCAGTATTCTTATGAGAGGAGCGCTGCCAGCCTGTTATGCGCCGTACGTTTACTCACAACTAATTTCGCAGAAGTCTAAATCTAATTTGGAAATTCGAATACTTTGATACTGCGGTTACATGTTAAGCCTGAATCTGTTTTGCTAAGCCCTTCAATGGCAGTTTCCGAGTGTTTCATTCTTCCCGCATTATGGGGAAAAAAAAAATGGTTGAACATTACTACAGTCATACATGTCCAACACCTACAGTGGCTAGAAGTATTGCGAATGGGTAAATAAGCTGCGAGTAATTACAAGGGATAAAGTCATTGGTAGTAAGCGTGGTATAAGATGGGTTTCGACGTATTTTATTTTAAATTTTTGCTATCCTCTTCTGAGTGATAGTCAGACGTTTTGAAATACCTGCATGAACAACAATTAAATTTTGACCGGCACTTTTGTTTGACAATACTACTCGTACACTATCACTTTGCCAACATTTATTTACTGTATAATGCTTATGAATCCATGTTTCATCTAAGTAAACTACTGGTCGCTTTGATTCTGATGAAAACCTGAGAAAGTATGGTCTTTTTGCAGCAATGCCCTCTCATCCGCACAAAACAAAACGTTACTTTGACACCTTCTAAAACGAAAATCCATAGACAGAACATTGGTTCGGAGCGTTTCCTTGCTATCTTTGTACCTCCTTTCTGTTTGACAAAAGTTATGCAGTTTCCGCAAAGTTCGTATTTTTTTATATTGTTCGTGATGCCACAGAAATTGCTGACTGACAGTACCTTTGTCGATATCATCGGTCACGTGCTGAATTGTGAGCTTCTTACTTCTTTTTCTTGGGCGCTAGTTAAACCGTAACCTCGCTGTACCTCGTCACGTGACCCAGTTCCTGGCACTGTCGCGCCACCACTTCGTCTTTTCAGGCAACAGGTATTGTTGCGTTCCCTACAACGAAAACTACAGAATTCGTTTCGGTAGTTGGCCGAGCCACTCCCATGAACCACAGACATTGCTGAGGTGGGGTGGCTTGCGTGCCTCAACGATGCAGATAGCCATACCGTAGGTGCAACCACAGGGGAGGGGTATCTGTGGAGAGGCCAGACAAACGTGTGGTTCCTGAAGAGGGGCAGCAGCCTTTTCAGTAGTTACAGGGGCAACAGTCTGGATGATTGACTGAGCTGGCCTTGTAACATCAGCTAATGTGGCTTTGCCACACAGCTACTCCGAACGGCTAAAAGCAAGGGGAAACTACAGCCGTTACCTTTCCCGAGGACATGCAGCTCTACTGTATAAACATATGATGATGGCATCCTTTCGGGTAAAATATTCCGGAGGTAAAATAGTCCCCCATTCGGATCTCCGGGCGGAGACTACTCAGGAGGATGTGATCATCAGGAAAGACAATACTGGCATTCTACGGGTCGGAGCTTGGAATGTTAGATCCCTTAATAGAGTAGAAAAATTAGAAAATTTAAAAAGAGAAATGCATAGGTTGAAGTTAGATATAGTGGGGATTAGTGAAGTTCGGTGGCAGGATGAACAGGATTTCTGGTCAGGTGAGAACAGGATTGTTGTTGTTGTGGTCTTCAGTCCGGAGACTGGTTTGATGCAGCTCTCCACAATACCCTATCCTGTGCAAGCCTCTTCATCTCCACATAAGAACGGCAACCTACATCTGTCTGAATCTGCTTACTGTATCCATCTCTCGGTCTTCCTCTGCGGTTTTTACCCCACACACTCCCCTCCAACGCTAAATTCACAATTCCTTCATGTCTAAGAATGTGTCCTACCAATCTACCCCTTCTTTTAGTCAAGGTATGCCAGAAATTCCTTTTCTCCCCAATTCTGTTCAGTACCTCCTCATTAGTTACGCGATCCACCCACCTAATTTTCAGCATTCTTCTGTAGCACCATATTTCAAAAGCCTCAATCCTCTTCCTGTCCGCACTGTTTATCGTCCATGTCTCACTCCCATACAAGGCAACACTCCATACAAATGCCTTCAGAAAGGACTTCCTTAGGCTTAAATCAATATTCGATGTAAACAAATTTCTCTTTTTCAAAAACGCTTTTCTACCCATTGCCATTCTGCATTTTATATCCTCTGTATTGCGACCATCATTTGTTATTTTACTGCCCAAATAACAAAACTCATCTACCTCCTTTATTGCTTCGTTACCCAATCTAATTCCTTCAGCATCACCTGATTTTCTTACACTGCACTCCATTACCCTAGTTTTGCTCTTGTTAATGTTCATCTTATATGCACCTTTCAGCACACTGTCCATTCCGTTCAATTGCTCTTCCAGGTCCTTTGCTGTCTTTGACAGAATTACTATGTCGTCGGCAAAACGCAGTGTTTTTAATTCTTCACCCTGAACTTTAATTCCTTCACCAAATTTCTCCTTGCTTTCCTTTATAGCTTGCTCAATGTACAAATTGAATAACATTGGAGAAAGGCTACAACCCTGTCTTACTCCCTTTCCAACCACTGCATCCCTTTCATGCCCTTCAACTCTGACAACCGCTGTCTGGTCTTTGTACAAGTTGTAAATAACCTTACGCTCCCTATATTTTACTCCTGCTTGCTTCAGAACTTGAAAGAGTTTATTCCAATCAACATTGTCAAAAGCCTTCTCCAAATCTACAAAAGCTAGAAATGTAGGTTTGCCCTTTCTTAATCTATCTTCTAGGATAAGCCGAAAAGTGAGTATTGCCTCCCGTGTTCCTACCTTTCTCCTGAACCCAAACTGATCTTCCCCGAGGTCGGCTTCTACCAGTTTTTCCATCCTTCTGTAAATAATTCGTGTTAATATTTTGCAACTATGACTTATTAAACTGATGGTTCTATAGTTTTCACACCTGTCTGCACCTGCTTTCTTTGGAATGGGGATTATAACATTTTTCTTAAAGTCTGAGGGTACTTCACCTGTCTCATACATATTACACACCAGGTGAAACAATTTTGTCATGACTGGTTCTCCCAGAGACTTTAGTAGCTCTGACGGAATATCATCTACTCCAGGGGTCTTGTTTCGACTTAGGTCTTTCAGAGCTCTGTCAAATTCTTCTCTCAGTACAGTATCTCCTATTCCATCTTCATCTACATCCTCTTCCCTTCCTACAACATCGTCTCTAAGTTCATTTCCTTTGTAGAGCCCCTCTATATACTCTTTCCACCTTTCAGCTTTCCCTTCTTTGCTGAGAACTGGTTTTCGATCAGTGTCCTTGATATTCATAGAGCTGTTTTTCTTGTCTCCAAATGTTTCTTTTATTTTCCTGTAGGCTGTATCTATTTTTCCCCTATTTATAGACTCTTCTACATCCTTGCATTTGCCTTCTAGCCACTCCTGCTTAGCCATTTTGCACTTCCTGTCAATATCATTTCTTAGTCGTCTGTACTCCATTTTACCTGTTTCATTTACTGCATTTTTATATTTTCTCCTTTCATCGATTAAATTTAGTATCTCCTGTGATATCCAAGGATTTTTTGTAGGTCTTGCCTTCCTACCTATTTTGTCCTCTGCTGCCTTCACTATTTCACCTCTCAATGCTACCCATTCCTCTTCTACAGTTTTATTTTCCCCCGTTTCTGTCAATTGTTGCCTAAAGCTCCCTCTGAATTTTTTAAGAACTTCAGGTTCCTTTAATTTCACCAGGTCCCATCTCATTTTCCTACATTTTCGTAGTTTCCTCAGTTTCAGCCTACAGTTCATAACCAACAAGTTATGGTCAGAGTCTATATCTGCCCCTGGGTAAGTCTTACACTGTAGAACCTGGTTCCGAAATCTATGTCTTACCATTATAAAATCTATCTGGTATCTCCCAGTGTCTCCGAGTACAGGATTATAAATACAAAATCAATTGGGGGTATCACAGGAGTAGGATTGATAATGAATAAGAAAATAGGAATGCGGGTAAACTACTATAACCAGCACAGTGATCGCATTATCATTGTCAAGATAGATACGAAGCCAACACCGACAACAGTAGTACAGAATTATATGCCAAGTAGCTCTGCCGATGATGAGGAAATCGAAGAAATATATAACGAACTAAAGGAAATTATTCAGACAATTAAGGGAGAGGAAAACTTAATTGTGATGGGAGACTGGAATTCGGTAGTAGGACAAGGAAGGGAAGGGAAGATAGTAGGTGAATATGGTCTGGGAAAAAGGAATGAAAGAGGAAGCCGCCTGGTAGAATTTTGCACGGAACATAATTTAGTTATAACCAGGCGCGGCTCGCAATTAAAGGCTCTGAGGCAGGCCGCCCAAAAAAAAAAAAAAAAAATTTGAAATATATGTATCAACAACAGATTACAGAATTATAATCATCAGAACTCATTTAGCATTTTTCCGTCACACGGATGTAAGGAATGAAGATGAATGTTTTCGGAACTGTTGATATTGAACGATGTTTTTCAATTGGGTAGTAGCCTTAAGGCTGCGCCTAGAGGTACGTTTAGCTCCATGTAGTGGAGGGTTGGGAGTGGGGGTTCGTTGGTGTATTGCTGTTATGGGCGTCTCAAAGGCTCCGAGCTTGTATCCTAAGAGTGTCCTTTTTTTTTTTTTTTTTTTTTTTTTTTTTTTTTTTTTTTTTTTTTTAATTGTATTTCCACACCAGCGATTACACCAGAAGGCTGGCAGCAGCTCCAGAGGCTGCTCTTCAGCCGAGAGAATAAAATACATTGATGAGATGAAAATTTAAAATACAAGACAGGCGAAAAATCAACGGAGGAACAATGACACATACATGGCGACAATTGGAGGTACAAACAGGTGACAGGTGAACAAAAACCGGATGTAGGCAGTTAAAAACGAGGAGCCACGGTGACTTAAAAAGCACATGTTGGACGACAAGAACACAGGACGGCGAGTACACGGAGACACTAAGTAAAATACACGGTGCGACACTTGTCTGGTTGCGGTGGACGCAGTTAAAAAACACACACTTCACTGTAGCACAACACACAACACTTAACGTAGCACTTGTAAAACTGTCGGTCCAGGACCCCGATAAAAAGGGGGCGGAGCAAAGCGTGGGGGAGAGGGGAAAAAAACGGCGGGGAAGAAAAGGGGGGCGGCAGGGAAGAGCCGTAGGGACTCCAGGGCAGGGAGGCGGGTAGCCAAGCGGGGGAGCGGAAGGAGAGGGAGGAGAGGGGGCACTTTATCTATGGGTGGGGGATTAGAGCTGGTAGGACGGGTATATGTCAGAACGGAGGACGTCATCGGGAAGGGGGAGGCGGCGGAAATTACCCTGGGAGAGGACATGGAGGGTGTGGAGATGAAGGGAAGGGGGTATAACTCGGTAGAGGCGTGGCAGAGGCCCAGGGTTGGTAAGGATGGGGTGGACCAGGGGGTTGTGGGAGTCAATTTTACGGGTGGTATAGAGGATACGGATACGCTGGAGATATTCGAGGAGGTGGGGAAACGGGATCAGGTCATACAGGAAAAAGAGTGTCCTACCAACCTCCACACTACTTTCACGTTCTTCTGCTTACTTCAAACGAGAATAAAGAGTGGCTGAAACTCCACTATCGTATCTCTTGTCTCTGTATATGTCTATTATGTTTTGGTGTGCGGTTTACCACTCGTTAGTTTTACTGTTTTAACAGAGTTTTAGATAACTTTTTGTTTCTGATATTGGCTGTTGTATCCGGTGTTAGAATAAGCTCGCAATTTTCTCACTAGAGTGCACTACAATGCGGTAGCGTAAAGTTTCACCACCTAGCGAGAGAGTTGCGAATGATTTAAGAAAAAAGCGCGCGAAGTATGTCCCGTTACCTTCGATTCCGTTCTCGCTGATTTGAGTTTGCGGTTAACGTGTGTTATTAGTTTCGTCTTTTGTGCGTGTATTGTGGCTAAGTTTTAGTGACTTTTACTTCAAAATGATCTGCTAGAATCGATATATGAAGTATGCCTCAATCTCACAAGGAGTGAAATGTCGCAGACAAATTACCTCGCAATCGAAGTTTACGAAACGACTGACTGTGCAAATTTGTCTCAATTGGTCTTCATAATTCGCTATGAATTACTGGGGAAAATAAATGAAAGATTTATTTCCTTTGTACGAGCGAAAAGCCACACTGCAGAGAATGTAACTGCAGCAATTCTCTGAGAGCTGGAGAAAATGAATGTACATCAAAAACCGGAAAAAACTGATAGCTCAGTGTAACGACGGTGCTCCTGTTATGAGTGGCCGCAATAATGGAGTTCGGATAAGAATGAAACAAGTGTATCAAAATGCGCACTTTATTTACTGTTACTCACAATTATATATTACACCTCATGTTTACAATTGAAATTATCATTACATTAAGCAAGCAGCGTAGTTTATCCACACCACTTTAAAGATTGCTGCAAACGGTGTCACTTAGTACTGTTTATTGCGATAAAGTCTTGAGACGTAATATCAGTAGATAAAAGCTATCAGAGGGCTTTATCTTGGTTTTAGCCTTTGATTTTTAATTGCTTCTGAAACAGAAGAAAGGTGTAGTACGTAAAGTTTCAGGTAAAATATGATTGCCCCCCTCCCCCTTTCCGGAAATCGTCGTGGTTACAGACATACGTAGCTCGAGGTCTAGGTTTGTTCCGATCGGTAAATGTCAGAGCCTTCCCTAGTATGAAAACCACGAGCCGCGCGTGGTTATACCAAACACCTGGTTCAAGAATCACAAAAGAAGGTTGTATACGTGGAAGAAACCAGCAGACACCGGGAGATACCAGATAGATTTTATAATGGTAAGACATAGATTTCGGAACCAGGTTTTACAGTGTAAGACATACCCAGGGGCAGATATAGACTCTGACCATAACTTGTTGGTTATGAACTGTAGGCTGAAACTGAAGAAACTACAAAAAGGTAGGAAGATAAGGAGATGGGACCTGGATAAATTGAAGGATCCTGAGGTTCTTAAGAATTTCAGAGGCAGCTTTAGGCAACAATTGACAGAAACAGGGGAAAATAAAACAGTAGAAGAGGAATGGGTAAAATTGATAGATGAAATAGTGAAGGTAGCAGAGGACAAAATAGGTAGGAAGGCAAGACCTACAAAAAATCCTTAGATATCACAGGAGATACTAAATTTAATCGATGAAAGGAGAAAATATAAAAATGCAGTAAATGAAACAGGCCAAATGGAGTACAGACGACTAAGAAATGAGATTGACAGGAAGTGCAAAATGGCTAAGCAGGAGTGGCTAGAAGGCAAATACAAGGATGTAGAAGAATGTATAAATAGGGGAAAAATAGATACAGCCTACAGGAAAATAAGAGAAACATTTGGAGATAAGAAAAACAGCTGTATGAATATCAAGGACACTGATGGAAAACCAGTTCTCAGCAAAGAAGGGAAAGCTGAAAGGTGGAAAGAGTATATAGAGGGGCTCTACAAAGGAAATGAACTTCGAGACAATATTGTAGGAAGGGAAGAGGATGTAGATGAAAATGAAATAGGAGATACTACTGGAGTAGATGATATTCCCTCAGAGCTACTGGAGTCTCTGGGAGAACCAGCCATGACAAAATTGTTTCACCTCGTGTGTAAGATGTATGAGACAGGCGAAGTGCCCTCAGACTTTAAGAAAAATGTTATAATCCCCATTCCAAAGAAAGCAGGTGCAGACAGGTGTGAAAACTACAGGACAATCAGTTTAATAAGTCATGGTTGCAAAATATTAACTCGAATTATATACAGAAGGATGGAAAAACTGGTAGAAGCCGACCTCGGGGAAGATCAGTTTGGGTTCAGGAGAAAGGTAGGAACACGGGAGGCAATACTCACTTTACGGCTTATCCTAGAAGATTGATTAAGAAAAGGCAAATCTACATTACTAGCTTTTGTAGATTTAGAGAAGGCTTTTGACAATGTTGATTGGAATAAACTCTTTCAAGTTCTGGAGCAAGCAGGGGTAAAATACAGGGAGCGTAAGGTTATTTACAACTTGTACAAAAACCAGACAGCAGTTGTCAGAGTTGAAGGGCATGAAAGGGATGCAGTGGTTGGAAAGGGAGTAAGACAGGGTTGTAGCCTTTCTCCAATGTTATTCAATTTGTACATTGAGCAAGCTATAAAGGAAAGCAAGGAGAAATTTGGAAAAGGGATTAAAGTTCAGGGTGAAGAAATAAAAACATTGTGTTTTGCCGACGACATAGTAATTCTGTCTGATACAGCAAAGGACCTGGAAGAGCAATTGAACGGATTGGACAGTGTGCTGAAAGGTGCATAGAAGATGAACATTAACAAGAGCAAAACTAGGGTAATGTAGTGCAGTCTAAGAAAATCAGGTGATGCTGAAGGAATTAGATTAGGTAACGAAGCAATAAAGGAGGTAGATGAGTTTTGTTACTTGGGCAGTAAAATAACAAATGATGGTCGCAGGATATAAAATGCAGAATGGCAATGGGTAGAAAGGCGTTCTTGAAAAAGAGAAATTTGTTAACAGCGAATATTGATTTAAGCGTAAGGAAGTCCTTTCTGAAGGCATTTGTATGGAGTGTTGCCTTGTATGGGAGTGAAACATGGACGATAAACAGTGTCGACAGAAAGAGGATAGAGGCTTTTGAAATGTGGTGCTACAGAAGAATGCTGAAGATTAGGTTCAAATGTTTGTAAAGCTTATGGGACTTAACTACGGGGTCATCAGTCCCTAAACTTACAAACTATTTATGAAATACTTAATACTAAGGACGGCACAAATATCCATGCCCGAGGGGGGATTCGAACCCCCAACCGTAGTGGCTGAAGATTAGGTGGGTGGATTGCGTAACTAATGAGGAGGTACTGAACAGAATTGGGGAGAAAAGAAATTTCTGGCATACCTTGACTAAAAGAAGGGATAGATTGGTAGGTCACATTCTTAGACATCAAGGAATTGTGAATTTAGCGTTGGAGGGAAGTATGTGGGGTAAATACCGCAGAGGAAGACCAAGAGATGGATACAGTAAGCAGATTCAGACAGATGTAGGTTGCCGTTCTTATCTGGAGATGAAGAGGCTTGCTCAGGATAGGGTATTGTGGAGAGACCTCAACAACAACAATGTGTTAATAATACCATAATGATATTTCACTCTTGAGTGGAGTGTGCGGCGATATGAAACTTCATGGCAGATTAAATTTGTGTGCCGGAACCTGGATTTGAACGTGGGCCTTTGACTTTCGCGGACAAGCGCTCTATGCCAGGAAGTTTCATGTTAATAATTTCCCACCAATAAAAACAATATATTAGAAATAATAGTTATAATAATAATAATAGCTATAATAATAACATAATCATAGTATTGTACAACTTAAGCATTCGTTTATAGTAATTAATATGTCCAGCCGTCATGTAAGATATCGTCATATGGGCTACAATAAACTCAAACTTGGATTTAAGAATAATAATAGCAAAGTTTCCTAGTTTCCCTTTTTAGTACATAGTAGAAAGAATTCGCTTTATACAGGCACATCATTAGCGACGGATTTCCCTGCCGCAACACATTCCTGAAGGGATTTAAGTGCTACAACATTTTTTTTCTTCTTTATCTTGGTGTGGACAACTGCCGCTGAAAAAGCAGGGCTCCAAGTGACCACCTTGTAATCCTCAAAATCTTCAGAACTATCACGATCAATTTGCCACCATATTTTTTTTCAGTTACTTGAAGATGAAGAATGAAAAGTTAACAAATGTTTATTTAATACGCAAAATTCTTTCTAGGAGCTAAAAATTCTCGTTGTTGTTTCTGTGCACAAGGGTTCCCCTAATGTGCGCGGAGTCCCTAGGCTGCTGCCTACTTTGCCTTATGGGTAATCCAACACTGGTCAGCTGATAATCGGTTGTAGTCCGTGACATACCGATGCTTCAGGTCCGTCCGTTTACATCCTCATCCGCTGATTCTGGAGTCTCCTGTTCGTCGCCGTCGGTGTCGTCGCACATGTATTCGGACTGGGGCTCACCAATGTGGGATTTAGGGGTCCCAACAGAAAGATACTGCACGGCATGTCATGAGTAAATACTTTATTAGCTAATACTCACATACACAAGGCAAGACAATCAGAGACTAACCTAATAACGGCTGCCGAAGCAGCAATAGTAATCGTTGTTAGCAGATTCTATAGACGCGAGTGCGAGGTACCGAACCTCGTGTTCTGCTACATACTACTTAATGATGGGGAACTTACTTTAATATCTAGTATGGACAAACAACAGACAGCAATAAATCTAACCATATGCTTACCAGAATTGGCTACTATAGCTCACTGGCTAGTACTGAATGCCACACTGGACTCAAATCACCTTTCAGTTGAAATTAAACAGAATAATACATACTTAGATAGTGAGGTAGAGATAAGAGGAAAATGGAGAATAAAAGTTACCCGATGAGAAGAATACAAGACGTAGACTCTGCTCCTAATTTTGGAAAAAAAATGTTCAAATGTTTGTACAGCTTATGGGGCTTAACTATGGGGTCATCAGTCCCTAAACTTACAAACTACTTATGAACTAACTAAGACTAAGGACGGCACAAATATCCATGCCCGAAGGGGGATTCGAACCCCCGAC
This sequence comes from Locusta migratoria, assembly GCA_026315105.1. Taxonomy (NCBI): domain Eukaryota; kingdom Metazoa; phylum Arthropoda; class Insecta; order Orthoptera; family Acrididae; genus Locusta; species Locusta migratoria. The sequence goes on from CM048744.1 coordinate 553,337,326, forward strand.
CGTAGTGGCCGTGCAGACTGTGACTGGAGTGCCTTAGTCCCCTCGGCCACCGCGACCGGCCCTAATTTTGGAATCAACAATAAACAACAATTTAGAGGATGAATATCTATCATTCTTGACCTCATAAAAAGGGCAGCCTTCCATCCAGTAAGAAAAACACTGAAGAAAGTAATGAAAATCCAACTTTTGGTGGTATGCAGTATGTTCTAGAGCAATGACAGCAAGACAAAATACCTTGAGAGAATATCGATTAAACCACTCATTCGATAAGTACTTACAATAAAAGTAACTAAATGCCCAAGAGAAATGTCTTTTAAAGAAAAAGAATCGAGAAAGCTGGACTGCATTTTGTAGCAAATTGAATAAAGACACCAACATCACGGATTTATAAAGATGTATTAAGGCTCTTGAACATAGGAATCTAGGAAATACCAGTATCATAATTATGGATGAATCTCTTGCAGACTCATTCCTAGAAAAACTAGCATGTCCATCAGTACCAACAGAACCTTTGATAGCTTCAGTAGAAATATCAGACCATTTCGTATACTTGCCATTTACAAAGGAAGAACTGCCAAGTGCCTTAAAGCACACAGAAAATACAGTTCCAGGATTGGACAATATTTATTATCCAGTGTTACAAAACTTATCTGAACCTGCGAAAGGATGGCTGCTGGAAATTTACAACCAAATACGCTTATATGAATCACCAGCTGAAGACTGAACTATTCAGATTATTATTCAGATAGAGAAAACAGGAAAGGACCCAGTATCTGCCAGCTCCTCCTGCATTGCCAAAATGTGGGAGTAAATGATTAAACATAGGCTTGATTAGTGGCTCGAAACATATATGATGAAAAATATATAGCTACAGTTTACAACAAGATTTTCACTAAGAATTATTCATTGACAAAAGAATTGAGAGAACAGGGGAAAACATTCATAAGTGATATTAAGACTGCAGGGCAGAATCAAAGTGAGAAACTTTTTAATGTTGATTTCACAATTCATGAACTTCAATGGGCACTAAATTCAATAAAAAGTAAGAAGAGACCTGGTTGCGACATGATCTTTGCCAAGTTTCTGAAAAATCTTGGTCCATTCACACAGCACACTGTATGCACTCTTTTTAATAAAACTTGGAATGAAGGAGTCCCAGCTGCATGGAAGAAGGCTGTCATAGTACCAGTCTTAAAGTCAAATAAATCAGGAAACTCTTTTGCTAATTCTCGACCTGTCTCTCTCAATTCAACTCTCTCCAAGACAATGGAAATAATGGTTAATATCAGACTTTGATACTTTCTTGAAACTCATGAGATTATTTGTGCTCAGCAAGTTCAGCAAACATCGATCAACAAATTAACAACTGTTTTGCTTCAGTCAGGAAGATAAAGACGCCTTGGATAACAGCAATACAACTTTAGCAGTAATTACAAATATTTTTTTTTTTACAGTCACGGTTACTTAACTAGCCATCATGGTCACAATCAGATTATACAAGCCACTACCAGCCTCCATGTCAACTCTCCTGCATCAAAATGATAACAAAATTGTTAGGTAATTTTAATATTTCTGTGTAATATAAAAAACTGAAAGATGGTTGTACATTCGTAAGGCCAAAAGTCAAAATAAATATAATTTTAAAAATAATTGTATTTCCCAATAACTTCAACTATGGTGGTAGTGTGGCCGGTGTATATTGTTTATATAAGTCTTTGATTTGGACCTCATGTCACTACACTGTACACAGTTTACACAATAACTCGGTTACAAACACTCCAAGAGACAATTACGTACAGTAGCTGTGTTAATCTTGCCATAGACTAGGTTTGTAAACTACACCAAATCAAAGAGATCTTGAAGCTTTAAAAAATTCTTTATGATGTACAGTTCAGAACGATTTTTTTCTAAATAACAGATTTTCTGCTAGCGGCAGGAGCAACCAATCGTAATTTTTCTTTGAGAGAACTGTTTGCAGATGCCTGATTTGTCTATATCACTATATTCTTTAATTTTCTCTTACAATAAACGAGTATGGCTTCGATAAATATCACTCAATTCGAAGGGAATTCCCCAAACCACTACTGTATGTAAGCCATTCTTGGTCCCTTTTGCTCACACGCGAGAAAAAAGTCTGGACTGACTCAAATTTGTAGCGATCCCCTGTCCACAAGTTCCGATTTACCTGCGCCAAGGATGTTAGAACAGGTGAACAGGTAGATATTGGTTGAAGCCAGAGGGGGCACGCTTTTGTGCCCACCACAGAAATTTCTCGGTTAAAACCCTGTGTGAATATTTCCTTCTTTACATAAAGCAACTAAATTAACAGTGACATTGGAGTATTTACTTACATATGACGTACATTTCAACGACTAGATCTCCTATAGATACACACTATGCCCAATTTTTTGGGCACAAACAAGTGAGGGGGTGCCCAGTTTGCTGGCTACACTTTTCCAGTGTTAGGGCATCTTCATAGATTCTAACATCCTTGGTCTGCGCAGATGTGATTTTAACCCACAGATTTGAGAGGATTGTCTTGCGGCAGTATGCACTTGGCTGTTTTGACATTTGCTGACTGGAAATTGATATCATGTGACCATTCCACTTGTGGTCACTGAAGTATTTTTATCAGTCTCTGCGACTTGATACAGTCTGCAGTTGTAAAGAAACGTACACCCGATCTTTGGTGTAACGATAAATAATTTATTTTGTTGTGCAGACTATATTATTAAGCGCACAGCTCTAAACACACACCAAAAACTGAAGGCCAGTCGTTACTCAAGCCTGTTGACATCTAACTAAGCAAAGGACGTCCCGGGCACGACGTTAAACTGCCCCCCAACCCAAGGTGTGGTGCGACCCGTGCTGAGGGGTGTGTGGCACATGGGTGGATGTGTCTCGAACGGAGCCTCAGGGATACCGGGCGACTTCCCTGAGTAAGTTTCCTTGCACCGCGTGGGATTATCGTGGCGTGGACCATATAAATCCCCAAATCTCGTGGGACTAAGATGAACACGGAGAAAAAAATTATTTTAAAAGAATCCGAGGGGCAGTCTGAGACCTCAGATACTCAGAAATCGGGATCAGGACCGATGGAGTGCACTCCTTCTTCTCAGTCAGGGTCTAGACCTGAGCAAGAAGTGGGAACTGTATCAGAGAAGTTGGACCAGATTAGGATTAAGGCCTTGTCTGGGGCTCAGAGGAGGAAACTTCTCAAGGAACAGAAGCAAAAGGAAGGAAAAGAATGGCTTCCTAAACATAAGTGGAGGGAATCAAAAGGGCTTGAGACCAAGACCCCCAAAAAGAAACTGCCTCAGGTCGAAGGGGATACACAGACCCCCTCAACATTAAAGACAGGTGGCAAGAGGTTTAGGGAGGAATCTAAGACTCCCTCCTCTCTGGACAAGCGTGATCCTAAAGGGCTGAGGCAGGAAACAGGGACACAGACCTATAGTACTGCAGTCTCGGTCTTTAGAGTGGCGGTTGTACAAGAAGGATACCCACTGGTAAGCATCACCTCGCAGCAGGAGGAGCTCGTGCAGATGGCTCTCTTTGAAGCGATTGGATGGGACGCTGGTCCAGGACCCAAATTCAGAAGGGTCTATCTAGATCGCAATGCCTTCATTTTTGTCTCTGAGGGGAAGCACTCAGCAGAATGGCTTAAGTACAAGGTGCCCATGATATCCCCGTGGGAGGATGCGAAGCTGCTGGTCAAGACAGCAGCCGAACTCATGAAGACCGCAAAGGTATCAATATGGGTACCAAAGATCCTTAAGGATGTCTCTCCAAAGACTCTGTTCAAGAAAATAAGGGTCCAGAACCCAAAAGTCTCGACAGAGGATTGGAGAGTAATTAACCAAAAGGTCGTTCCGGAAGGACGAACCCTGGTGGTGGAGGTCAGAGAGACGTCCCTGAAGGCATTGCGAGAGCAAGGCCTGAAACTGTTTTTAGGGTTCTCGCAGGTCGCCGTCAGGGTAATCAAAGACCTTAAAGGCAATAAAGGCAGCAAGATGGGGACTGGAAGTGCTGCAGATAAACATGCAGCACAGTAAAGGAGCCACTGCTGCCCTGAGCCGTCGCCTGGGGAGACAGGAGGTGGACGTGGCCCTGATACAAGAACCCTATTTATACAAAGGAGGTGTATCGGGCCTCGGTGGTACTAGAGGTAAGCTGATTTATGCCAGAAATCTAAAAAACTCCAGAACATACATTTATGTTAGAAATGGAATACCTTTCATACCAATGATGGATTTTTGTTCCAGGGACCTGGTGACCATCAGGATGCAGCAACGTGAGGAAGGTATAACGAGGGAAATTGTTTTGGCCTCAGCATACCTTCCTTACGAAGACAGCTCTCCTACTTCTTTGGAAGTGAGGAGACTGACAGAAGCCTGCCATCGGCAAGGTGACGAAATGGTGGTGGGATGTGATGCCAATGACCACAAACTATCGTGGGGCAGCAAGGACACCAACAGTAGAGGTGAGCACCTTCTTGAATTTCTCCTATCTAACAACTTGAAGATCCTGAATAGGGGTGATGAACCTACATTCAGGAATAGTAAAAGGGAAGAAGTAATTGACATAACTTTTGGTTCCATGATGATGGGCAGTTATGTCAAACAGTGGCATGTGGTCTTGGAGCCATCCTCATCAGATCACATGTATATTAAATTCAAGGTTGAAATGGGAACCAGACAGACCATGGCCTATAGGTACCCCAGGACTGGGAGACATATAGGAAAGACCTTGACTTCAGCCTATCGGAAATTAAAACTTCGATAAGGAATCCAGCATAGTTTGAGGAAGTAGCAGAGGCCCTAACCTCTGCTATAGTGACCTCATACCAGGACAACTGCTCAATCACCAAGAAGTGCACAAATAGGAGTATGCCTTGGTGGAATAATAACCTGGAAATGCGAAGGAAACAGGTACGAAGACTGTTTAACCTTGAGAGGCGCAAAGGACAATGGGCAAAGTATCGCGAGGCCCTTGTCAATTACAACCTTGCCATCAGACGGGCAAAGGAGGCATCCTGGGAGGTATTCTGTGAGGAAGTGGAGGGCACGGCTGCTCAAGCGAGACTTCATAAAATCCTCACTAGGGTACCAGCTAATCCAGGAGGAACATTGAGGAAGGAGGATGGGGAGTATACAAAGACAGCATATGAAACGCTGGAACTGCTCCTCAAGACTCACTTTCCTCAATATACTCTGGGGGATAACTCAGACCAGAATGTGATTCCTGAGAGACAACGGTTCTCAGGTATTCGCAAAGAGGACTGGGATTTGGCCAAGGAGTGTGTCGATTTCAGTAAGGTCCGATGGGTGGTGGGAACATTTCCATCGTTCAAGTCACCTGGCCCCGATGGAATCTTTCCAGCTCTCCTGCAACAAGCGGGAGAAAATCTTATTAGATTCCTATGCAGGTTATTCAGGGTTAGCCTATCAGCAGGAATCATTCCCAATGCTTGGAGGGCAGTGAAGGTTGTCTTCATTCCTAAACCAGGGAGAATTGATCATACCAAACCCAAGGATATGAGACCAATCAGCCTGTCCTTCTTCATTCTTAAGACATTGGAAAAGCTGGTTAATGTGCATGTTGGAGAAAGGAGGTTAAGTAGAGCTCCTCTACATTCAAACCAACATGCATATCAGCCAGGTAAATCATGTGAGACAGCTCTCCACCAACTCGTTGGGAAGGTGGAGAAAGCACTACACTTTCAGGAAATAGCCCTCTGTATCTTCCTGGACATCGAGGGGGCTTTTAGCAACACGACCTTCGATTCCATGTTTAGGGCAGCAGAGGTGCATGACCTAGGGACCACAATATGTAGGTGGACTAGGGCCATGCTCAGTGGAAGAAAGGTAGAAGCTACCATGATGAATGAAAAAATGGTAATCAACACCACTAGGGGTTGCCCGCAAGGAGGAGTTCTTTCCCCTTTATTGTGGAATCTAGTGGTGAATGATCTCATTGGAGAATTAAACTCTAGGCAGTACTTTTGACAAGGATACGTAGATGATCTTGTCATAGTAATACTTGGCAAATTTGTTGACACAGTAAAGAATATGGCACAAGGTGCTTTGGACATTGTGCAAGAATGGTGCAGCAAACAGGATATAGGGGTTAGTCCTAAGAAGACTGTTGTTGTACCATTCACAAAGAAGCATATACAACATTCAAGTTGGAATCTAAAGCTTTTCAATGAAGCGCTACTTGTGAAGGGGACAGTGAAATATCTAGGGGTTACCCTAGATGAGAAACTGACATGGACCCCTCACATCAGGAATATTTGCTCCAAGGCAAAAGGTACTCTAGTGAGTACCAGGAGAGCTTGTGGCAAAAATTGGGGCCTAAGCCCCAAGGGTATGTACTGGATATACACCACAGTGATTAGACCCAGGATCACCTTTGGAAGAAGGTAGAACAGCAGGTTGCTGCTAAGGAGCTTGATAAGGTGCGGAGATTAGCCTGCTTAGCCATAACAGGCGGAATTAGCAGCACACCAACTGCTGGGATGGAAATCGTGCTGGATATGCCCCCATTACACCTTTGGAGAGATGGAGACAGCGGCTGGTGCATACAGACTCAAATCTGGCAACAACTGGAACTCTTTGGGATATCCAGAACCACACACTAAAATAGTGAGTGAGGTAAATATACGAAAGGTTGGGGAAATGCCAGCCGACTATATTATAACCCCATACTACAACAAGCCTTTCAATATAACAATTGGAAGTAGGGAGCAGTGGGAGAAAATAGTTTGAGACTGTACGGGGGATATTGTCTGGTTCACTGACGGGTCAAAATCGGACCAAGGTGTTGGGGCCGGGGTATATGGGGTGCAGCCAAGACTGGAGGGCGTCATCTCTCTAGGAAAACTGGCCTCAGTATTCCAGGCCGAAATCACTGCCATCAGGGCCTGTGTGGAGGAGAATTTGCGTAGGTGTTACAAAGATCGTAGCATCTATATCTATTCAGACAGCCAGGCAGCCCTGAGATCACTGGCAGCTCCTGCAACAAGGTCTAAAATTGTTGCAGAATGTCACAGGGTTCTGGTGGAGCTAGGGGAAAGCAATAGAGTAAACCTATTGTGGGTCCCTGGTCACTCGGGGATCAGTGGCAACGAACATGCCGACAGATTAGCCAGGATGGGGGCAGAGACTCCATTTATTGGACCGGAACCCGTCCTGACAATCACCAAGGCAATGATCAAATTGGAGCTACGTAACTGGCTCAGAAGACAACACGTAGAATATTGGACCAAAGTCCATCAACAAAAACATGGCAAGGTAATGATGCCAAATCTATGTTTTAAAAGAAGCTCTGCAATCCTGAGTCTGAACAGGTGAGAGATTAGACTCGTGGTTGGATTGCTGACAGGCCATGGGAATTTCAAAAAACACCTGCGTACAATGGGAACAGAAGAGGACCCTAAATGTAGGATCTGTGATGACGGTGATGAAACTGCATCACATCTAATCTTCGAATGCATTGCATTGGAGAATAAAAAGCACAGAATATTTGGGACAACCAGACCTGAAGAAATTGTTTCTAATAAAGAACTGGTAAAGGGACTCCTTGCACTGTTCAAGGGCATTGGTTGGCTTTACTAGATATACAGGGAGCGATACCGCACAATAAACTTAGTTTTGGTGCGGGCAGTGGCGGGTTGGACCAAGACTGTTTTGGCTTCCCTGGATAAATCAATCAATCAAATCAAAGCAAAGGAACATCTATAAAACAGTGACAATAAACATATGAAAGTAACTGATATACAATAATAAGAAATAAATGCTCTGTGCGACAAATGAAACACAGCACCTCTGGCACAACACTAGGAACTAGACAGGCTCGGATCTCCTGTATGTGATCCCTGAGACACCCAACGAATGTAGAACGGTCTAACTCTTGTTGACGAGGTGCTTCTACAAAGTCACCTGGCAGTCTTAGCATCTTCTCGTATACTAGTTTGGCTGAGGAACTGCTCAGGTCAGGTCTGTAGGTGTTATGTAATCCAAGCAAGATAATTGGAAGGGTATCCATCCACCTGGCTTCGTGGCCCATCAGGGTGTGATGCCATTGCTCCACTATTCCATTACTATCTGGGTGGCAGCTTGTTGTCCTGTGATGGCTTATTCCACATAGCGCTGTTTGTTTTATGAATAAATCGAACTCAAATTGCCTGCCTCTATCAGTCATAATGTGGAGTGGTGAGATGAAATGCGATATCCAGTGTGACATGAATGCATGTGCCAAGGTTTCAGCAGAGATGTTATCTAAAGCTTCTGGCTTCTGGACAACGAGTGACCATTTGAAGGTGGCAAAAGCCCATAGACGTCGACATGTACATGGGAAAAAGTGCCATGACTTCAGGGAAGTCACCTGTTGGTGCACGTACATGCCTGATAACTTTACATATTCTGCAAGGAAAACAAAACATTAAACGCTGTAGTAGTTAAACCAAACATGAGCATACTGATCTTGCTTGCTGAGATAATAGAATGATATACACACAAAAATATTCACATCCTGCAAGAATACCAAACGTCAGTCAATACAATATTAAGTATAAATACTCTGAACATACTTGCTGAAATTAGGTAATTATGTACATAAAAATAATTATATCCTGCAAGAAAACAAACATCATTCAATACCATATTAATTAAACTAAACATAAACATACTTTGATCATTAAGTACTATCTGTAAAGAGAGGGGTTGTGTACTAGTAATTTTACTCATCATGGGGAATGTATTGTCAGTGGTTCTCTATTCTGTAACCAGCTTATTCTAGTGGAGTGTGCTGTGACACATCCTATCCCGGTGGTCCTCTTGGCATCCTTTTATATTCCTTTGGATCCCTTCATTTATCTTGGTGCTGTTAACTTCTTTCTCATCGGTACTCAGACCCAGTCTGCTCTGAAAACTTGAAGACAGCTGTTAGTTGTGATTACACACAAAATTTAACCTTCCCTAAGTGAAGAGTTGTGTAGAACCATTTTTCATGGTTGGCGCACACCCATAAACACCTACATTCTCAACGAACAATGAAAACCAAATATAATCAATATATTAGTACCCCAGGACACAACAACCACAGTGTATCTTGACGCATTAAACTATTTCTGTGAACCATGGCGTTGGTCCCTAGTGTAGAGACTTACATAGCCTTACGGGGAAATTGTCGTTGTGAGAAGCTCAAGGCCCGTGATTTGCGATACACGTCAAAGCAACACAGAGTAGCCTTCCACCCTCAGGACAATAAGGTGGCACATACATTATGGAATGTAGTGCACTATTTATCAACAACAAGGTACAAGACCATTAAACAGCATAACTTAAATTATATAGTACTTAATTTTCACACATCCGCAATTTAATATAGCAGACTTCTTCATGTGATCGTCTTTTTCACCAGTAATTTTAGGCGTACCAAGGTACCACTTCTGGTTTGCTCGGCCACATACACCTGTGGTGCACACACAACATCTGACTGGCTGTCACTACTCCACTGATATTTACAATTGTTGTAACAAGTGGATGGATTTGAGACACACAACACTGAAGTTATTCTTACAAAATACCCTGACACACAATAAAATACACACAGATTACCCTCAAATTACACAAATATACACTCAAAATACACAAAATACACTCAAAGTACAGAAAAGACACTCAAAGTACAGAAAAGACACTTGTGAGAAAATTACACAAATTTATCACAATTTATACAAAAACTAAACATCCGTTCTGAGCATGTTGATCGTTGTGCAGTCAACCTCGGAAAATTGTCATTGACTAGTGCTGGGCTGGGGTCCTGGCGGTTTGTTATGACGTGGATCAGCTGACCACACCTCAACCTGTTCAGGGGGCGTGGCTTCCAGTTGCTACTGGCCCTTGTTGGGGCAGTAGCGCTTTTCGCCATTCTTAAACCATTAATTTTTACCAAACCGGCGTTTCTGCCACTTATTCCGACCATCATTCGAATATGGTTGGTTTTCATGGGAGGGGCCTGGTTGGTTGTTACTGTCATTGCCGTGTGTCTGATCGCTTTTCTCCGATCTGTTTGAACTGCTACTTGAATTTTTGGAGAAAGTATTTTGATTTCAATGAGGCTCGAACTTGTCATCGAGTTCAAGGTCCTACAAGTAGGCCTGAAAGAGTTCTATGTCATCCTTACACTTATTTGTAAACAAAATTAGCTTTCTAATATCACAAGACTCGCCAGAAGGACAAATCCTGGAAGGAAATCGCCAGATAAAAGCGGCTTGTTAATTTCAAATAACTGATGCTGGCAGGGAACTACCAGATAAAAGACGTTAGCTAAATTTCAAATAACTAATCCTGGCTGCAAACCGCCAGATAAAAGAGCTGCAGTTATTTAAAACTAACAAGTCCTAGCAAAAAGGATCCGAGATAAGAGATTTGCGCCACAGAATACATGAGGTTTCACTGGGAAGCAGAGGGAGACCATAATAACAAAACGATCTGAGGTTAAATTACAAACAAGGGAAAACTTAACTAAGACGATTTATTGCCAGTTCACATGGAAATGGGGGCAACACCGGTTTTAAATACACAATAAAAGTGCATTCCACTGTAATTTATTAAGTACTAATTTTGTTCACACACCAAGAGGGGTCAGATAATCAAAAACGTGGATGTAAAACAAACAGGAGGATTGGTAGGACATGGGACATAATCATTCACAAGTCTGTAGCTGTGACACTTGCCGGTACTCTCACAGAAGAATATGACACAAGACTGCGACATGAAATACAGCACAATGCACAACCAGGCAGATAAGCCGAATCTGCCAAGTTACGATATTCATAACCACGTGCACTCTGTTCCACCTCCAATACCCAGAAGGTGCCACTAAATTTCACACAAACCTTACACACGAGTGAACTGATAAGAAGCCAGAAGGACGCAGAAAGATATTACGGAAATAGTAAGAGGTAGCATTATTTCAACGCCTGAAGGGCTGGAAAACGTTGAACAAAGAATAGGTCTTTGTTCCACATGCCGTAACGGACACCAAACTAAAACTCACTAGTCATCATTTACCGTTTTTAACAGAAATCAAAGTCACACCGGCAAACATACACGAGGGGAATACGCCACATTCCCGAGAATAACATAATTCACACACGCATAAAGCACATGTAACTTATTACTACTACAAAGAGTAGCATAGACCTAGCTGTAGCTCACCATTTAGACCATACGAACGTCTTACCTAAGCCGAAACCGGAGAGAGAGAGACGATGCCACTCTGATACGTACGAATCCTCGCACCAAAGCTACCAAAGAGCATGGCGGAGACATACCGTACTCGTGTAAAGAGTCTAGCTGCCTGCGCGAGGTCGATCAGTGAATGCGCTACTAATAGCAGCCGTTGATGACCCCCCGGCAAGGCGCAGCTCCGTGATGACGGGCCGGGCCCAAGGTTAGCAGCTTGTCCACCTCTCAGCTGCCTGCAGTAACTTGCTCTTGCCCGGGTGGTGATCAGGTACAGCAGACCCCCATGGCGTGGCACATGCGGGGCGGCGGCTGGCGTTACGTCACCAGTCCCCCGAATGCTAGCTCACTAGCAGCTGGGCCCGTCTTGTGTGGAGTGTAGTGGTGCTATCACTGGTGCTGCATCTCGCTGTAGACCATGCTAGGATGTAGTCCCTGCATTCCTTTCACAGAATGATTAGTTACTCAACCTAACTTAAATCTAATAACACCGTCCACTTTGTCAAGTGGAAACAGTTGAATGGCGCCACTCAAATATTTGCAATTGACACTAGTATTTTCCGTGACGTAAGTGGAATGTGCGCCGTTTTGTGGCTAGTGTCAACGTACCTCAAATGTCACAGCTACCAAAAAGTAGCATTCACACAAATCACTGTTATCGGACAGTCACTGTTTAGGTCATAACCATTACAGACAAAACGTACGTCATCCCAAGATCAGAATTACTAAACACAGCTTTCCAACATTCGTTCACCAATGAAGACAAAGTGAACACTCCAGAATTCAATCCAAGAACAGCTGCCAGCAAGCGAAACTTAGAAGTAGATGTTCCTGGAGTAGTAAAACAACTTATGTCACTAAACAAAAACAAATCTTCCGGGCCAGATTGTATGCCAACTAGATTCCTCTCAGAGTGTGCTGATGCAATAGCTCCATACTTAGCTATAATTTACACCCGATCACTCAGCGAAAGATCCATAGCCAAAGATTGGAAAGTTGCTGAGTTACTCCAATATACAAGAAACGCAACAGGATGATCCCCAAAATTACAGGACAATCTCATTGACGTCGATTTGCAGTAGGATTTTGGAACATATACTTTGTTCGAACATTATGAACTACCTCAAAGAGAACGACCTATTAATCAATAGTCAACACGGATTCACGAAGTATTGCTCTTGCGAAACACAGCGTGACCTTTATTCACATAAAATGATAAGTCCCACCGACAAGGGATCTCAAATCGATTCCATATTTCTGGATTTCCGGAAGGCTTTTGACACTGTACCCCACAAGCAGCTTCTAATGAAATTGCATGCTTATGGAATATCTCCCCAATTGTGCGATTGGATTCATGATTTCCTATCAGAAAGCACACGGTTCATTGTTATTGATGGTAAGTCATCGAATAAAACAGAAGTGATATTTGGCGTTCCCCAGGGAAGCGTTATAGGTCCCCTACTCTTCCTTGTGTTTATAAACTATTTACAAGTCAATCTGAATAGTTCCCTTAGATTGTTAGTGGATGATGCTGTCGTTTATCGGTTAGTAAAATCAGCAGAGGATTAAAAGCAACTGCAAAGCGATTTAGACAAAGTTTCTACATGGTGCGAAAATTGGCAATTGACACTAAATAAAGAAAAGTGTGAAGTAATACACATGACCACTAAAAGAAATCTGCTGAACTTCAATTATGTGATAAAACAATCAAATCTTAAGGTAGTAAATTCTACTAAATACCTTGAAGTTACAATTACGAACAACTCAGACTGGAAAGAACACATAGAAAATTATGTGGGGAAGGCGAACCAAAGATTACGTTTCATTGGCAGAACGCTTCGAAGATGCACCAGCTCCACCAAAGAGACTGCCTACATCACACTTGTGCGTCCTCTCCTGGAGTAGTGTTGCCCATTGTAGGACCCTCATCAGGTTGGACTGACGAAAGATATTGAGTATGTTCAGATAAGGGCAGCTCGTTTTGTTTTATCCCTTTACAGGGGGGAAAATCGTCACAGAAATGTTGCACGAATTGGGGTGGAAATCATTAAAAGAAAGACATTATTCATTACGGCGTGATCTGTTTGCGAAGTTTCAATTACCGACTTTTACTTCTGAATGTGAAAATATTTTGCTAGCATCCACCTACTTAGAGAGACATGACCACCCCAATAAAGTAAGAGAAATCAGATAGAAAACGGAACGATTTAGGTGTTTTTTCTTCCTGTGTGCTATTAGCGAATGGAACGGTAGATAAAAGTTATGAAAGTGGTTAATGAACCCTCTGCCAGGCACTTAAATGTGATTTGCAGAGTGTCTATGTAGATGTTGTGACTGGGCGTTGTCATGGTTTGGTTGGTTACTGGGGCGACAGTGATGTTGACTTCATTTTATATTTGGTTTTAGCTTGCGGCTTTTAAGCTGTAGATTATGTCTTGATTTTCACGGTTGTATTGGATGTATACGTTCAAAATTATATTTGTCACCTCAGTATGAAAATTAAGTTGGTAGACCTGGTACTTCTTCGCAGTTAATAAAATTTATATCTTTGTTGAATTTTTCACAGTAAATGTTGGTTCAGGATTTTATTTAAACGTAAAGACTTTTTTAATGTTTGAGCATGAAAATTCGTTTCTCAGGGGCTGATATTTAATAAACCAAATTCAAAATTTGAATCATTGAGTTCCGGTAGATCAGATAATTTGACACCCATCACAAAGGTACTGTCTTTACCTGATCCTTTTCCTTTATAGAATTATTATTTACAAAATTTCACCATAAGTTTCTCCTGAGCAAAACTGTTAGATATATTCCTTCACTTTTAGAATATGCTGGGTCAACATTAGGGAATTAAATACTCGAATAACTGTTTAAGACTTTTTTAAGGTTCGTAGATTTTCTATTTTAAAATCAATAGTTACATTCAGAACACATTCACAGTACACACTTTATAAGTTCACAATTCGTGGTTATTTTCCTCAAAGTTTGATTGTATTAATCTCTCTGGATCCTATACACTGATTACGATTTTTAATTATCCGAGATACATCTTTGAAAAGTTATTGCATTAAACGAGCCAATAAGTTCAAATTTCATCTCACGAATATTCATCAGTTTATTATGGGAGGCAGAAGTTTCTAATTCTTCCGTCCTAGCTTATTCCGATCAAAGATAATGTTAGAGTTCGCGTCTGATCAAAATATGAAAGTTTATATTAATGTTTACATACTTTTTCGGGTTTTTCCTATCTTGGAATTAAACCGCGTATAATACTTTAAACTAAGCACCGAGAGATAGTCCTACTGAGAACTAAGCACATAGAGACAGCTGAGCACATAGAGAGCTGAGCACACAGAGAACTGAGCACATAGAGAGGGAGTAACTCAACTGTGGGTACTATTTATAAAAGCAATCTGACAAATGATCTCTCATGTACGAGATGTTTTGCCCTAAGTATTCCCTAGATACTGAATTACACTGATATCATTTGAATTTACTAAGAAGTTTGAAAAATGATAAAATTCTGCCTCTTAACAAACTATTAAAATTACATAACGCTGAAAAATGTTGGAATATCGTGGTTCTAATGCTGTGCTCGTGATGTGGTGTTACAATGTATGGAAATGTAGACCACAACGACAATAGATGTCAACAACACAAAATATCTTCTGTGCAGCTTAGTGACACGCTATGTCTACTTCATTAGAAGGAGATCTCCCTTATTTTTGGGCACCTACTTTCCTACTTTCGGCTGGTTAAAAAAAATAATGAAAAATTTCCTTCCTTTTTCATATCCCCGAAAATCTACTTAATTTTATCTTTTTTCTACCTTAGGGTTATTTCCAGTCAATAAGGAATATAAGGAATGCAGTCAGTCATCTTTATTATTATGGTGAAGTACTTTTCATGTGAATATGTCTTTATGGGCTTTGTGAGCGTAATTTTAACTCCCCCCCATCCCCTCCCACACACACACAATTATATACATATAGGCAACAGCATACCACCACCAAGCAGGACCATGCCTAGTAAAGCACTGTGGTGTTCAAACCAATCTTCGGATTGTTGACTGCTTTACCTCAACTTATGTGGAAAAAAAAAAAAAAAAAAAAAAAAAAAAAAAAAAAAAAAAAAACATTTTAATATACTTCCATCTAACTACCAATGCACTATTAGTTTCTGCGTACTATGGAGTCATTTTAAAATGCCCATGATCACAAAAGTATTACAGTTATTCAATCACATTAAACAGTGTAAATTTTCTAAATTGACCACTAAATAAAAACAACCAGAGAGCTTGGAGCCTGAATGTACCGTGTTCAGCTGTAGTAACATTTGTTTCATCCTCCATCATCAAAAAGGATGAAGCTCATGCCCACTGCTGAACACAGGGCATTCAGGCTCTGAATTTAATTTCATATGTAACTGTTTCTGAGCTTTGCCAGATGGGTATATGTGAATCCCTATACAGAGGAAGCCATACAATAAGATTGAAAAGACTGATCACTTTAAAAATGAAACAGTTGTACTATATGGTCGAAAAATAACAGTTTTGTACAATGATGCCCACAGGATTATGATATTAAATGAGCCAAATAACGTAACGGTGATTGTACAAAAAACTAGAGCAGATGGTTAAATTTTTTTATTTATTTTGTGATCTGAAGCGACCAAACTGCTAAGGTCATCAGTCGGTAGTATTACAAACTACGTAAACTAATTTATTCTAAGGACAACACACACACCCATAACCGAGGGAGGATTCCAACCTTTGGAGGGAGTGGCTGTGTACTTTGTGATGTTACACCCCAGATCACATGGCCATTCCCATATGGTGCACTTGGTTTGATTGTCATTTTGGTAAACATAGTGTTCCAATACTCTTTAATATTTTGCGGTAAAATATTACACTTTTCACTGTTCAATGTGATTGAATCTTGTAATACTTTTTGTAATCATAAGAACTTGAGAATGACACCATAGTTCACCTAACCTAGTAGTGCATTGGTAATTAGATGACGACAATTTTAGCTGGTGATGCCAGCAGCAGAAAACATCTGCACTACTTGAAGGATATCCATTTATTTCGGAGCGCTGCCAACGTTACGCTGCCCTAGACACGAAATATTACTGTGTACATTGTTACGGATAATGTTTCCAACACTACAACGCTGTCTTCTGCTCACTGATGCTCGCCGCCCGGCATCCATGGTACATGCCTCCTGCTACTATCAACAGCCACCGCACGTCAACTTACCATGAACAAACAATACTGTATTCGGAGTAGCTGTGTCATTACCAAACAATGCAGACATTAGAAAAACAGCATAACCTTAAAGGTCTCCCAGTTCAGGGTCAGAAGCAAATAGCCAGTAAATATATCGCGCTAAGTTTGATATTCCCTCAAAACGTAAAATCAGATTTCCTGTGTTTACAATGTACTGAATCAATTTCTTCTTCATGCTTTGTAGAGTTGCTAAGCAAAACGAGATGATTTTTCAAGAAAGCTTTCGTGATCAACAAACACTTGGCAGATTAAAATTGTGTGCTGGAACCTTGGCCTTTTGCAGGCAAGAACTCTACCATATGAGCTATCCCGGCACACTTCATAGTCTGTCCACACAACTTTACTTCTGACAGTACCTCGACACCTACTTTCCACACTTCACAGAAGTTCTTCATTGAACCTTTCAAGACTAGCACTCCTCATTCTGGAAACATCCCTTAGGCTGTGGCTAAGCCATGTTTCCACCACATCCTTTCTTCCAGGAGTGTTAGTCCTGCAAGGTTCGCCGGAGGACTCCTTTGAAGTTTGGAAAGTATGAGGTAAGGTACTGGCTGAAGTAAAGTTGTGAGGACTACAGTGATGTGTGCCGGGATAGCCCAGACGTTTTGCACATGCTCGCGAAAGGCAAAGGTTGCAGGTTCAAATCCCAGTTCCAGCACACAATTTTAATCTGCCAGGAAGTTACATATCAGCGCACACTCTGCAGCAAAGTGAACATTTTCTTCTGAAAATTGTATTTGACTGTGTTTCAAGAAGAATTTCTACTACCATGAAAATCCTTTGTATCTGATGTGTAGAAAAATGTTGTTGAAATTTCTAATTTGCTCCAAATAAAACTGTTTATAATGGGTGGCAGTACTGTCTCTTAGTGTCTATGAAAAAAAAAAAAAATACTGAGAAATAAACATTTTACCGAAAATACCTGAATACGCCAACTTGAACTCAGCCAATGCCTTCGTGAAATCAAAGCCATAGCATAGTGGTGATGACGTCATGCATTGAGGCAGGATTGAGGCATCTGATTGGTAGGCCGATGTTTGGAGTAATTTGAAAATCCATTTCGTATAACTACCACCCAATCAGGCGCCTCAGTCCTGCCTCAATGCATGACATCATCATGGCTATGTTACGGCCTTGATTTCATGACGGCAGTGACACGGCCCTTGAAATTCAGTTTTTCATGTAGTTAAATCCTTTATTTCAATATGAGTAAAACATGCACAATAGCTCATTCATCTCCCAAGAAACCACGAAACAATAAACAACTTTTATTTATTTTTATCGTTAATTACTGACAAAAAAGAGCAATTAAATGGAAGCATAACACAAAAAGTTAAATTACGTTATATTACTTACAGGGATTTCGTAGTTTTAAACTCACAATTACATGCTGCCCTTAAGTAAAAGTTAATTATTCTAATGCTATGATTCTTTCCCTCCCTTCATTCCTCTCTCTCTCTTCTCTCTCCCTCTCTCTCTCTTCCTTCTCTCTCTCTCATTTATCGTCAGGCCATCGGGGGGGGGGGGACACATGCCCCTGTGCCCTCCCCCCTGAAACCACCCTTGGGTCAAGGGACTCTAGAGTCTCTTGCAACTGCTTCTTCTACATGGTCTAATTACACAAAAAAATATTCCTTCAACATGACAGATAAGCTGTAAATAAATAATATACAGGTAAATGTCAGGTAATTTGAAATGTGCCAGGGAAATTTGAAATAATACTGAATATATATCCTTGAGATATCTTGAGCATAGCCAATCGAAATTCTACGTTTTTCTCCTTCTTTTTACGATTCGCATCTACTTCTTTCAGTGCTACCAGGTTGGCAACACTGATGTGTGATGTGCATAAAATGTTCCAAAAGTGTGAGGAATGCAGTTCCAAGTTCAAAACGCTTAAATGCCAATTCACTTTGTCCGTCACGTCATGTCACGTCACTGTCCGTCAGGAGACTCTGCAATGTATTTCTAATGGCGCCATTCACACTATCCGTCACCGGACCGTCATGTTACGTCAACGACATGTCGAGCTTTCTCGAGAAGAATGTTTTGACGGAATGGCCGTTTGCTAACATCGGAAGTTAACCTATTTGCGTCATGCGAATTACATGTTGCAATCGAAGATTGCACTGTTTATATGCAATATGTGTCTTATTCATCTTGATTTTGTTGTTATACTTCGTTTTAGGGGTATATCTCTAATGTTTCATGACGACTTAAATATTTTTGCCAATTGAGTGTCGCCCTAAAATCGAGGTTAGATATCTGAAACCAAAAAATTGGTTAAGTTACATAACATTGTAACAGAAAAGACAGAAACAAACTGTTAATTTGAAGAAGATTGTGATTTGATTACGTGTTTTTCATTAAATAACATTTCAAATGAAAAAGTCGGTTCTAATGAAAGACAAAAATTCCGTTGTTTACGACGGTATTAACAATGTCAGCTGGCAAATCATAATGGATAAAATAAACAGGCGCTATTTATGCTCTTATAAGTATTATTTGATGTTTTCACATGTTTATTTCTTCGCTTGAAAATAGATGTTGATGTTTTGAAATGTTGTTTGTTCCCTCAATTCTAATATTAAACCTCACTTTCAACATTGTGTATTTTGATGGGCGACTTGACGTGACGGGCACTGACGGACAGTGTGAATACAACTTGACGTGACGGTGCCGTGATGTGACGTTGACGTGATGGACAGTGTAAATTGACCTTAAGACATACATGAAATTGAAAACTTTCATGTGTCGAAAAATGGAAAAGGCAGTGTCCACAGTGCAGAATTGCATTATTCAGTTGCAGTTTATTAAAACGACATCAAATAAAATATTGACACACTAATAACTTCCTACCCTACAATTCTGTGATGACTAATTACTTGACATAAAACGATATTGCACAACGAAATAAGGCCAATTCACACTGTCCGTCACGTCAACGTCACATCATGGAACCGTCACGTCAAGTTGTATTCACACTGTCCGTCACGTCAATTCGTCCATCTCAATACGCGATGTTGAAAGTGAGGTTATGAGTGGCGATCTGTTATGTAGAAAGTCATAGTTTAATACTAGAAAGGGGGAACAACAACGCTAAATGTTATTAACGGCCAAATTAAACTTTACAGTGTATGTTTTTGGTCAACTTACTGGGAACTGAAACAACATTTCAAAACATTGACATCTATTTTCAAGCGAAAAAATAAACATATGAAGACATCAAACCATACTTGTAAGAGCATAAATATCGCTTGTATACTTTAACCATTACGATTTGCTCGCTCACATTGTTAATACCGTCGTAAACAACTAAATTTTTGTCTTTCATTAGAACTGACATTTTCATTTAAAGTGTTATTTAACGAAAAATGCGTAATAAAATTACAATCTTATTCAAATAAACAGTTTGCTTCAGTCATTTCTGTTACAATGTTACATAACATAAACCATTTTTTGGTTTCAGATATCCGATCTCGATTTTAGGGGGACACTCAATTGACAAAAATATTTAAGTTATCATGAAACATTTGAGATTTACCCCTAAAATGACGTACAACAACAACACAAAGATGAATAAGACACATTTGCATATAAACAGTGCAATCGTGGATTGCAACATGTAATTCGCATGACGAAAATAGGTTAACTTCCGATGTTAGCAGACGGCCGTTCTGTCAAAACATTCTTCTCGAGAAAGTCTGACGGACGTTGACGTGACGTGATGGTCCGGTGACGGACAGTGTGAATGCCGCCATTAGTAATACATTGCGGAATGTTCTGACAGACGGTGACTTGACGTGACGTGACGGACAGTGTGAATTGGCCTATGTCACTTGTCTACACAGGTTTGGTATAGTATTTTAAAGAATAAAAGGTGATAAACGATGTACCTAGTGGCATTCCTGTCATGTTTTTAATGTAGTGCATGATAACCAACTATGAAAAACTCGATGTTGTCATGTTACGGAAGTTCCGTATAAAAACTTGATGATACGTTCTGTTATTTTCAGTGTTTTATGTCAAAATACTTTATCACACATAGAGCGTAATTTTTTTATGAACCTTATTCATGATTGAGCATATTTGTAACCAATCTGAATCACTACATATGCGAATGTAGATTAGTTATTCACTCATTTTCTATTAAATATAACTCCTTAGGTACATCTGAAAACAATTAATTGAGTACATATTAATCATTTAAGGATATTACCTATTTTGGCCAAATTTGACAGTGAACAGCTTACATGTGAAATCTTGGATGTATTGACAGTCCTCCCTAGTGCAGGTTATGTTGAACAGTGAGCTACTTTGCGTTGTCGAAGCCACAAATGTGAATGCGAAATAAGTCAGGGTGGCAAACTGATCTGCAGTATAGCATAGCATCAATGTTTTTGGCACATTTTAGCACATTTAATTATAAGAATTATAAATTCCAGATAATCACTGGGAAAAATAAACACATTTGCGTTTGGTGCATCCTTTGCACATGTAATATACAGGGTGTTTCATTAAGTGTGTTTGCCTCTGGTACTTATAAAATAATAGGTGACGGGAAATTTTAATGTGGTAGGTCAACGCAAGAAATGTTACACTTTCTGTGGAGCTATGAACATAGTTTATTGTATCATTTTCCGAAGAGTTACAGCACATAGATATAATTTTTTAAATGGAACAATAGGAATGTAGATTGAATTGATTTGGATACAGTTGGTTTCAACGAACCCAATGCACTATAGAAAAAATTATAGTTCCATTTAAAAAATTATATCTTTGTGCTGTAACTCTTTGGAAAATTATACAATAAACTATGTTCATAGCTCCACAGAAAGTGTAACATTTCTTGTGTTGACCTACCGCATTAAAATTTCCCGTCACCTATTATTTTATGAGTTACAGAGGCAAACACACTTAGTGAAACACCCTGTATGAACTAAGTAAATTGTAATGACAACCTACTGCTTAACCTTTACCCTGTTTTGTTTATTGTAGATGAATGACTACAACACGAAATGAGAATAGCACAGCTCACGCTAAACTGAACACTTCAATACTTTCAACCACACATTCCACAGGAGCAGGACTGCAGATTTGTGTTTACATACAGGACAGTCGCATGACATAAACTTCCGGCAGCTAAACATAAAAAATAAAAAACTGCTAAGTGTGTACTCCCACGAGACAGTCTTCAGATTGGAGCAATTTAGCTCAAACCGCCATCTACAGCTTCCAGGTTTGCACAGATCTCAAGGCCCATGTACACTGAGGTCGAAACTTTGTTCACAACATTGTTTATGGCTGACGATGTTCACAACATGTTGGCAACATTTTGCAAAGACACAAACAGTGTTCCGAAGCTTTGTCGGTAAAGATCAAAGAGGTTAGAATACAGGGAGATGCCCTTCATTGATCTCCGTATAGAGATCACTGATGCCCTTACACTGAAAAAGTGAAGTATGCCTCCGCCATATTGCTAAGGTTTGGAGAAATGTTCGTTTTATAGAACTAATGTTTTATGTTACTTAAAGCAGGAATAAAACGTCCGACGGTTTTGCCGTGATGTAAAACGTGTTAAAAGAGTACAAATTAGCCTTTACCAATTAAATTTTCAAATATATTATGATGCGTATTTATTACTATTTATTCAAGAAAGTATATTGTTTAAAAGTACGTCTTTTTCAGTGACCTACAGTTCAATGCATTACCAGTAAGAGGGTCGACTTAATGCATAGTCTTAATGGAGAAATAGCATTCTGAAACTGACCAAGATGGCGGACAGGCTTCAACTGACATATGCTCGGCATAGATGATGCCATCTCCCTTCATTCTAACCTCCTTGTTAAAGATCAACCTTCTTGGTCATTGATGACTTGTTATGCATAGCAGTTTCAACTGGCACCAGGAGACCTGACTGGTTGTTGCTAGCAGCCAATGAGATGCCGCATATACCTAACCTTCTTAAGGCTACACTACAGATCACAGTTTTTTTTTTTTTTTTTTTTTTTTTTTTTTTTTTTTTTTAAAGTGGAAGTTCGGTTAGGTATAGGTAAAACAAGAAGGTTTTTTTTCTAGTATGTGAGGGCGCATAGTGCAGCATCTCATTGGCTCCTACCAACAACCAATCAGGTCTTCCAGTGCCAGTTGAAACTGCTATGCATAACGCCTCATGTAACTATGTTTTGTAGGCTGTTACCACAAATTGCGACTACGCAGTACTGCTGTTTGTTTTTATTTTCAAAGTATATGTATTTTGCTACTAATAATAATTTCGTGTGGCTCATTGGCTTGGTGCAAGTCTTGGAATTGGACGCAACTTCGGCGACTTGCATGTCTCTAGCCTACCCCAGTTATCCAACCGAGGAAAGGGGACCTACAGCTTTACGTGGAATCCAAACCACATTTCGTTTCTCAGATCAGTGAGAGGTGAAGGGTGGGTTAAAGTGCAGACTGAAAAATTCCAAGGTCCGACCGGGAGTTAGAACCAGCGACCCTCCGGCTCAATCTGATCTGAGTGGTGTGTCGTCTTTACGATTTTCGATGTTCAAAAATGTTTCAAATGTGGGGGTCATCAGTCCCTAAACTTACATACTACTTACGAACTAACTGTCACTAATAATGGCACAAATATCCATGCCCGAGGGGGGATTCGAACCCCTGACCGTAGTGGCTGTGCAGACCGTGACTGGCGTGCTGCAATCCCTTTGGCCACCATGGCCGGCTTTTCGATGTTCAGTGAGATGGAGTGCAGCAGGGAGAAAATTCGCTATCTTATATCATCATATGAGGAAGAGTAGCAGTTGGGAAACGTGCATTGTACAAGGTACAAGAACATGAGACAGAAACAAAATAAATAAAAATAAAATAATAAAAAAGATGGGTACCAGTAGCAGTGACATTGATAAGAAAATAAACTCTCGTGTAACAATACTGGCAGGAAAAAAGAAAAATAGAAAAGAGTAAAACATTCGGGAAGGGGGGGTGAGGGACTCTATGTACTTCCAAAGTGGTTTAGATATAAAATTTTAAAGTTGCTGCAATCATTCATCTGGGTTCAACTTTACTACTGTGGATATGCGATGTTTCATTGATATTAAAATAAATGAATTACCTTTACAAAATCCTTCAAACAAACCTTGACAAACTGGAGGCACTATTTTAGATATCGTATAGCAGTCTTTGAAATCTGTATAATATAAATGAATGTTTGTCTGTATGTCCTCTATGTGTTAATAAACCATTCATTCCATTGCAATGAAACTTTGTTAAACAGTCCACCATACGCCCATGAAGATTCCTGACCAAAAACTAAAAGAGCTCAACACGTGGCTCAGGAGATATGATGTCATAAATAATGAGAGGCCACTGCGTGAGAATACCCAGATTTAGGCGTCAATTATTGGAAAATGCTATTAGTTAGGGACCTGCAACAAAGTTTGCATGTAATTTCAGACATTTATGAAGCGCTTTGTATCTGACTCCCGCAACACCAACCCAAAAAAAAAAAAAAAAAAATGTCTACCGCTCAAAACAGTTTTGCTGTAGATGCCGTAAAACTGTTGCATCAAGCATGACCTTGTATCAAATAAAGTTAGCATTACAAATTTGCAGGTTACTGTTTGTTTTCGACTGCAAGTCTCCCTAAATTCTCTTGCATCCAAAATTAAGAATTTTTTTTAAAATCTCTGTCTATGTGAAAGCAAACAGATACTTATTCATTGACTAATCACGAAATCTCAAAAACTACTTAACCTATGACGCTGAAATTTGGAAGGAATGTAGTTTATAGGTAGAAAAGTCAGCTAAGAAAGTATTTTGTGATAGGTGCATGGTGAAGCATACTTCTCCTGCAGACTCATGAAATCTATTGTTTCATTCCGATCTTCGCGAAATTTCGCATGCTTGACCTTCAAAACAAGAGGAAGTTTACCATCCACCTCAAGTTTCATATGGTGTATGGTGGAGGATACTTTTCAACATAAAAATGGATGCCTAAATATCTTGGTCGCACAATAACTTGAGCACAGCTCGACCGATATCATAGATCCTTTTTTTTGTTTTCGTTATTCTCAGAACAAGGTTTGTATGAAATAAAACTGGAATATTTGATAAAAACAAAATGCGTTTTTCAATGTGACCCTGCATTTATATTGCATAGAAATGTATAGTTCCGATATTAATGAAATTTTGGACACTACCTTAAACACAAGATTAATGTCACTGTATGTATAAATTTACTTCTGTGCATGGTGGAGGGTACTTACCTTATGGAATTTTACAAAATGCATAGTTTTGCTGCAAATTTTATGAATTTTTTGCGCACATGACCTTTAAACCAAGAGAAAGGCCACTTGGGAAATGTTTGTATGGTACATGATGGAGGGTACCTTGCTGAAAACTTTGACGAGAGAGAAGGTGGAATGAATAGAGATATTGGAGAGTTTTGAGGAGGGAAGGGAAGGAGGACCACGAGAGTGTAGGATAAACAAACACCCAGGCAACGCCAGGTTTACAGCTAGTGTGAAATAAATATGCTAGACATTGTTACGTATTTTTTGTTGCAAGAAAACGGAGGGTTACAGTAAGTCTTTGTTTCACAGGGATTGCCTTGCTGAAATACGCGTCTTTTTAAAAGAAAACGAGCCCTTTAATACTTGAGAAAATTTAAAAATCTGAATGCGACATTTTTGTGAAATTACGATAGCTAGAACACTTTTCCACGTTCAGTTCACAAAGCATGTCATTCATACCACGACTTTTATAATATTTTTGGATCCACCACCGTTGACTATGTCATTCTTTGCGTCTTCTTTAGTGATCTATCACTAATAACGCAGCTCAACATGCTAATGTTTCTTCCTCCTTGCTTGACATAACTTAGCTCTGAGAATTCATTAACGGATATAAATGCATAAGCTCACTGTAGCAGACGATATATTATACAAATGTTCGTCGCCATTGTAGTCGCAGACATGAACAACGATCAATTTTGTCAACATTGCTTGCGAACAAGTTGCAAATAATGTTGCGAACAAAAACATGTTCCGCAGTACATTGTAACCGTGCCTTAATATCTGCGCAAATCTGCTGTCCATACGGAACGATTTGCGAGGTGCGAGCAGACATTTGCGCAGACAGATCGTTGCACGTGGACCCGCCTTTAAGTGGGATTATTCTGTAAGGCGTCAAACGCATTCGAGTTTCCAGGGACACTACTGTTATACCCATTCATCAGGTATAAATGAAAAATTCTGTCATATAAACAACGTATTTACAATTGCGCCATATTTTATCGTATTGAAAGTTCACACCCAGGCCAATTGGAGTAGTGCTGTTATTCCCCATTTGGGTTTCATAACGTGGGTCTTGCAAGCTGGTGAATGATATATGATTGAGGGGGAGTCGAATGACTACACCACCGTCCGTGATCAAAGAGCGATTCAACTTTAATTAGTTCAGAGCTACTGCTAAAGGGAAATAAGATCTTTTCATTCCCTGGGCTATACACAAAACCAAACATTCAACAGCCGCAGCGGACACCGGTTTCTGCTCGGTTTCAGGAACAAGCTGTTAATTTAGTTGATGAAACACGTATCATTCAGGTAACAGTTACATATGACTCGGCGTCATAAAGCTTTTTTAAGATGTGACAGGGTTACATGTATTGTATAGCTGCTTGCTATTTCGACACTTCTTGTCTGTTTTTGAAATATGCATTTATCAAAATGATATACAATGAAATTTTAATGCCGGTAAAACCTTTGTACGTATACCGTACATGACGAGCCTTTGTTCGTAGAACCATTTATGAGTGGTACAGGGGCTCTCGCCTCAGCTATAGTGTCAAAACAGCCTAATATCAGTTATTCGTTGAAAACGGCAAAGTACGTTTGACAGCAAGATTGTAGATTTCTATTCTGATTGACAAAAGTACTATATTATTTTTGGGAATATATCATAATTTTAAAGGATGCGCTTAGGCAAGAATCTAAGAGTGCAGCTTCAATTGTTGCGAGTGAACAAGCAGCGATGACATCTAGTGTTGCTTCTCAAAAGAACTTTGCCGTTTTCTACGAATATCTGATATTAGGCTGTATTACGCGATACAGCTGAGGTGAGAGCCGCTGCACCACCCGAAAACGGTTCTACGAATAAAGGCACTTTCGTACATGCAAACATCTTCACCGTAACACTTCGCACGTAAGATATCTGTTGTCAGTGATTGAATTGATGTGAGCCGATTTTAGTTTTTAAATAAACTATTATAATAAACAAATTTTAGTTCCATTAGCAGTCCTGACAGCTACCAGACTAGTGAAACCACTGTTTATTTTTATTTACGATAAAGGACTGTATTTACCCAGACTATTTACGTATACAGAGTATCTCTGGAATAGTTTTATGTCTCAGAATCATATGTTTGCCTGAGTAGTCAATTAATGACAAGAAATTCCGTGAGTGTGTGTTCATCAGTAAAAGTGTAAATAATTAAATGAAATTAATCTATAGGGGAAGTAGTTGAGATCGTTGCTGTTAGTGGTTGGTACGGAATGCTATTCTTGCCGAATAAACTACCGTTTTTGTGTTGACATTTTGTTATGAATTACAAAATTCAATAAATAAGACTTTACGACATATTACTAGGAAGTGTTTTTTATTCACAGGTTTATAACTCTGTGTGATACCACTAAAGAAGCGGAGATGCTTCATTCCGAAGAGGGAAAAATAAAGCAGTATTTGTCCAAGGTAAACACCATTTTCCCTCTTAAAGAACTGTCAAAGCAACAGTTCCCTGTGTGGATTTAGCGCTCAACTATTTTGATAATTTGGCAGTACTTTTGTGTATGTTACCCATAAAATTTCTGAAATTCGTATATAAGTTAGAATTATGTAGCGACGACTCGATCCTAGTACCCGAATTTGTTGATATACAGTATTAATTGATGTAACCCATAACCTGCTCAGTTAGGCCTAAACATTATCAAATTTTACTTTCCTGGACATGTATGTGAATTTTAAGTGACTGAAGTTTATTGGGTAAAGGAATATATTATATTGATTGTAGGTTTGCCATTGGATATTGAATTGCTCAAATCAATTTAAAGTGGCTTGCACTGTTGCTCACTGTGTGTACTGTAGAACTCCTATTCACAATCGAATCATTGTGCTGCAAAGGAACATTTCAATGAGATTTGAGCATGTTAGGTTTATCACTCTTAGTTTTCACTCCTGCTTGAAGCTTGTCCAAAATAAAACCTATGAATAGTGAACATTGTTTAAGGAAATGTTGTGCAAGTGCACATAATCATACTGTGTGGCAATCACAGCTCATTGCTTCATTTTAACTCCAAAGATTTTGTACGCTTGGTTTGCAACAATATTGACAGAGAAAATACTTTTATTCAAACACTTACGTGAAGTATGCTTTGCACTGAAGCATCTTTTGAAAAAAATGTTCTTGTCTAAAACATGCTTTTATAAAATTGTAATTTTTTTGTGATTATCACCATAAAAAGTAATGTAACTTGTGCAGATAATTAATTGCTAATTATTTTCACTAAGAACATAATCCAAATTATGAAAATCAATTGTTTAGACATATTGACTAATTAATCATAAATAGGCCTGAACCAAAAAATATTAATTTACTGTTGTATTCCAACGTGGACCATCCATTATTAAAATATTAGTTTTGCACATATCAAATAAAAATTAATAGGAATTTAACATTGCAACGAGTAATATAACATGAAAAAGAATTAGGAAGCAAGCGGAACTCACTCAGCCCAAAAAGTAGTGATCTATACCTTTACCCACTATGATTTGCGAACATTAACTGTGATGCCACTCAGTGGTGCTTATACTGCAATGGAAATCTTTCTTGAGAATGTTGTCTATTTCTATGGCCCTCTCAGATGAGACATTGTAGGAATTTAAAGGATTCATCTGCCTGCTTCTTCTCACACACTTTGAGCCAAATTAGTGTGACCTTTCCCATGACATGCCATTGTTAGTAAAAGGTAAGAAATAATGCATTCACCTAGTTGCCTTGATCTGTGTCTTTCAAATGTCATGTGAGTGAAATGTGAGCTGGAAACAATGTTGATGGGTAATTCTGAGATACTACAGCATTATATTTGAGCTCACAGTGTGCTATAGAAAACAACTGATGCATGTGTTACCTCCTGTTGGCTTTGACATAGGCACTGATATAGGCATTTTTTGTTGTATGACTCAAAACATTGATCATTTTCCTCTTGTTACGAATGTGACATTGCTTTTTGCAATACAAAATGATCAATTTATTTTCACCAATCCACCTACCTGAGTCCCATGTTTTAATTAAAAAACATTAATCACTTGAAACTTCAATCATTCATAATGGCAACTGCTTGGAGGAAGACTATTGAAGAGGAAATTTTGTTCTCTGAGTATTGTTTTGTATCTTTTTGCCTTTAGCATGTCCCTACCGTGGCTCATTAGCACAGTGGTACAGTGCCAGACTATAAGTCCAAAGGTTGCAGGTTCGATCCCCGGCAGGTCCTAGGATTTTTATCTGTCACTTTCCACTTCTTTCACCTCTGGCAAAGTTGCTGATGTGAAAAATATCGAGTAGCACAGTGGTTCCGAACCTACTTTAAACTGTAGGTCCCCCTATAACTGGCTGGGTAAGTCAGTTCAAAGATCGGAGGAAGGCAATGGCATACCAACCTCCAAATAGGACCATGCCTAGTAAAGCACTGTTGTGTTCAAACCAATTTTCCGATTGTTGACTGCTTTACAGCTTTTTATGTCCCTACCAATGACGTCTTGTGTCAGAGTAGACCAGTAGTTATTGTGCTTCAGTATTGCATAGAAAACTACTGAGGGTCTGAATAGTAGTTTTGTCTTCTTATAACCTATTAGTAAATGGATGTGATGTGTACTTTCTGCCTACAACTAGACCAAGCTCTTTGTTCAAGGAATATGCAATACCATATGAAATCATTTCTGCTTTGGCTGTGCTACCCTCATTCTTAGTTCCCACGCCTTCACAAGTACCGCTAACAGCCTTCACATATGACCACACATCCTTTTGGTTTTATAACATAGTACAGCAGTGTTGCACATTGCTTTGTTTTACAATTATTATACAGGAGTCACTGATATTTTAGAAATTTCTTTACAGTGACTTGTAGCCTTAAGAGTCTTTATGAGTAGTCTCCTGTCCTGCTAAGCTCATTTGCATCCATCGCTTGGTCAATTATTCTTTTAATCTGGAGTCACAATTTTTCTGTGAAAACTTGCTCCGAGGTGAATGTTTAGAGTTTGTTGTTGAACGTCCTGTTACATGGTTGCCTTATTATCTCTCTTACTGTATATGTAGACCTTGCAAATTGTTTTTGTTGCAACAAATTAGTGCTCTCTCTCTCTCTCTCTCTCTCTCTCTCTCTCTCTCTCTCTCTCCCTCTCTCATAATTGAAGAGTTAGCTTTCATTCCACAAAGCTTTTCTATTTAACCTCATTATTATTTTCTCTGATAAAAACATTAGGCTGAATATAGAATTAACAAAGACCTGTTAAGTTATGGATCAATTTGTGACCACGAGCTTCATCACATACTTACATTCATTGTCTTCTTAACTGTAAAGCAGGTCAGTTTTGATTGTGTAAAGCAGCGGCTTTGACTGCTGCTGTTAAAGTATTTGTGTGCCCTACAGTTTGCAGCTGCATTTTGTAATAATAGGCCTACGAGTGCAGCAACCAATAGCTCAATCCAAATATCCAACTAATATCAATAGTTTCAAAATGAGAATAACGGTGAAGTTCTCAATTTGAAACATATACCAGTTCTCTGTTTTCCAAACTTATTAATAGCTTCTTAATATTTTAGTTTCTGTGATCAATGGATGTCTGCTTAGGTGTGCTTGCATTTGTGTAGATGTGTGTGTGTGTGTGTGTGTGTTTACCCTCCTTTTTTTCCCCCAAGGTAAGTCTTTCCTGTCCCGGGATTGGAATGACTCCTTACCCTTAAAACCCTCGTCATTTCCTTTCCCCCTCTTTCCCTTTTGTCTGAAGAAGCAGCTAGGCTGCGAAAGCTGTTTGTGTGTGTGTGTACCTTTATTTGTGCTACTATTACTTCCTGTGCTCCTTCACCTGGTAAATAATCTTAATCTATTTTATATATATATATATACTTTTCCTGCTAGGAATTTCTCCTCTATAATTTTCATATCATGAAAAATAAATTTACTTAAAAGAGGCAGTAATATTTTAAAATGTGTGTGGAATTGCTTAGAGGATGTGAGAAAAGGAATGTTTTAGTTTTTGTCATCTGGAAAGAAAATTCTTCTTATCGTTGTTACTAAAACCTTTTGTTAGTAAAAAAATATTTGTGGCACCTTTTAGAGTGTTTTAATGCGTACTGTTAAATAGATTTTCACATGTTCTAATGTTATACAACGTTTGAGACGAGGTCTTATAATGTTCCTTCATTATAAAATATTTCACATTTAACAGTATTTAAGGAAATTAGGATACATTGATAAATGGCAGTTGAATATAGTTTTTATTTTATTGATTTTGTTACAGTATCAGAATCCTGATGCTACAAGAATGGATGTAATGAATGCATTAGAGCAATACCGTGGCCTGGGTGCTCACTATGAGCCATTTGGTAAGTTTATTGTTCATGAGAAAACCAAAATATTGATCATTTGATGATAAATAGGTAATCTAGTCTCAAACATTGCATAAGTTGGGTGATAAGTTATTTTGATTTTCCCCATCTTCTCTGTTTCCCCCTTTCCATTTTACTTACTGTAATATTACAATCATGTGTGAATTTAAGGGAAAGCACTTAGTTAAACTGCAAGCCGTGAAATATTTGATTTTAAGTATAAAAAATATAGATTGTGTAACTTACCCAAAGCACAGGCTCTTAGACAGATACACAAATAAATACACAAACTAACACAAAAATTCAAGGTTTCACAACCATTTGTTCCTTCATCAGGAAAAGAGGAAAGCAGGAGGGGAAAATAGGGAAGGATGTGGGTTTTAAGGGAGGAGATGAGGAGTCATTCCAATCGCGGGAGTGGATGGACTTACCTTGGGGGGGGGGGGGGGGGGAAGGAAAGGTAAACAAGCACACATACACACACACAAACACATTTGTCTACCTTGGTGTGTTTGCGTGTATGTGTGTGTGTGTGTGTGGGGTTTTACCTTTCCTTTTTTTCCCCTAAGGTAAGTCCTTCCACTCCCAGGATTGGAGTGATTTCTCATCCACTCCCTTAAAACCCGCATCCCTTCCTTTTTCCCCTCCTCCTTTCCACTTTTCCTGATGAAGCAACAAACTGTTGCGAAAGCTTGAATTTTTGTGTTTGTAGTTGTTTTTATTTGTGTATCTGTGTATGAGCCTGTGCTCATGTTTCTCTCTAATAATATATATTTGATTTTAATGTATATTTGGTTTCTGTTTTATGAATATGCCCTTAAGAACATAGAGAAAAAAGTTCACTGAGAAAGGATTTCATTGACCCTATAAAATGCAAGACTGAATGCATGTGTGTGACTGTTTATCAGTCTGCTTATGTCACAATTGTGTTTGGTGTGCTTATTTTGCATTGCAACACTGGTTATTATGCATGGCTGCACAGCCAATGATAAACTTTTGTAAATTTGTAAATACCGTAGTTCTTTTAGATGTATTTTCACATAAATATGATGTATAAAGTTTAGGCAAAATGTAAATGATTGAAGAGCAATGCTAACAAGTCACAAAAATTTGCTACTTACTTGAAGAATTGTATTTATTTAAGCCAGAGGTTTGTCTCTCCCCCCACCCTCCCACCTTCCCTCCCTCCCTCCCTCCCTCCCATTGTGCTGGTATGCTATTCAGTATGTCAGTTCTTTTACCCCAAAATTATTTAGTCTTGGCATAAAGCAGTCAACTGGAAATCGAATGGTCACGGGTTCAGAACCCTGTTGGATCTCAGATTTTTTCAGTCTGCATTTTAACCCAGCCTTCACCTCTCAATGATGTGAGCAGTCTACAGAAATGACACGTGGTTCATATTCCACATTAAGCTGTAGGTCCCCTTTGCCCTGTTGGATAACGGGGGTAGGATAGGGGCATGCAGATTGCTGAAGTGGCTTCAAATTGAAAGACTTGCACCAGGTCAATGAGCCTTACAAAATTGTTATTATCTATACTTTGACAAGTTTTGCAGAGAATGGACTCTATTTGATCAAATCTTGGGCTATCATTACTTCCTATGAAACACACTAATTTTCTTCAACTCAGTTCTTAGTAATTGAGAAAGCATCAGATTTTGTGTTACATTCCAGGAATATTTTTTATCAAAATGTACTCAAATAACAGCTTGATTTGTTTTCAGATTACTAAAATATGTATTGTAATGATGTAGTAGTTCTATTTCCAGAAGCTGGTGTCCCAAAGCTCATAACTATTTGAAGAACATAATAATTTACCACCAAGGCTCCAACCTACCAGTCCCCATTGTTTAAATTAAAGACACTAATCATTTCAAACATTGATCATTTTCAATGGAGATTTCTCTTTTGCTGAATGTGTCTCTAGTTTGTACAATACAGATTGATCCATTTACTTTCACACATCCACCTACTGAGCCCTATGATTTAATTAAAATACTAATTGCTGAAACATTATTTTCAGTAGAAAGTGCTGTGTAGTAAAAATTAAATATTTCATAATATTGTTTTGATTACGGATGGAAATTTTCCTCAGAGATGGTAAAATATTCTTCAAACAAAATAGATTGGCTGGCCAGTACTTCTGTATTGCCGATAGTCACTGTAATTTTTTTTTTTTGTCGGAACACAGCTGTTTCTCTTCACACACACACAAACAACTGACTTGTGCTGCTTTGTCCCACATGCTGTACAACTGCTGTCAGCATTGCCACACTATCACACTTAAGTACATTATGCTTCTAACAGTGTGGCAGACTTTCACTGCCAGTTTCAGTTCATGCTCCATCAGGTTTAGAGCACAATTGTAAGTGGTATAAAATCAACAATGTCAGTCAATAAAATTCATTTATTCGTACCTGTTAGATGGGTCGTGGTATACAACAGTTGGCATTTATACTAAGAACGGAGACATACTCCATTGTATTTATGCTTTGTTCATTAGTGTACTGTTGAGCATTTGAATAAGATGCACCCAGGTAATAGCCATCCAGTGCCCCTTCCACCCTCATAATGTTGCTGCCACTTAGCAGCATACTCTCCATAAGACATTGGAGATAATCCTATTCTATGACAGATGCATACAATACAAGGACATTGGCTTGTACTGTGTTCAAGTTTTGCTCATTTTGCTCACCATCATTCCAAATGTGCTATTAGAATTTAGAATATATGATATTTAGGAATCACTCT
This sequence comes from Locusta migratoria, assembly GCA_026315105.1. Taxonomy (NCBI): domain Eukaryota; kingdom Metazoa; phylum Arthropoda; class Insecta; order Orthoptera; family Acrididae; genus Locusta; species Locusta migratoria. Next base: position 553,371,280 of record CM048744.1, read on the forward strand.
ACTACTATGATATCTGTGGTGTGTTTTTGAACTATTCTCAAACACCATTTAAAGACAGTTTCAAATAATTTGGAGTTGCAAATGTTCCTTTCCCGACATCTTCCACATCCAAATTTTGCTACTGTCTATACAAATGAAATTGAGTCATATAATTTTGCAAGTATACATTGTATGAAAATTTGTATGAAGGCTCGGGAGTGTATGTATCTTAGGTCTCCTGGTCACTAGGCAGTTGTGCGCACCATTACACCACACTGTGTGTGTGTGTGTGTGTGTGTGTGTGTGTGTGTGTGTGTGTGTCAGATCCCAAGCTTGGTACAGATTTTTATATAGTGTTTCAGTCTGCATGTATCCATCATGGATGTTTGTGACTTTAATAACAGTGACAGTTGTTTGACTGTGTTGTGTGATTGCGTGAATGTTCTATTTTCTGAAGAAGGCCATGGCCGATAGCTGAAAGTGTTGTATGTATGTATGTATGTATGTGTCTTTTGTACGTGCCTGTTGCAGCTTGTTGCCACGTCTTTGTGATGAGTTGTAAACTGTTCTTATTACTGTATTACTGATTTGCATTAATTTTCTTCTTCTTTGAGGTGTTTCTCTTTGTAATGTAATTCATGCACATGTTGTTAGTGGATCATGACTTGTTCTTTTGTTGTCTAGCTTTATTATGATGTTCGAATCATATTCATTTTATTGGACAATGTATTGAAGTATACTTAATTCCTTTTGTTTGGCCATGTCATCTAGTGGTAGGCTGACAAGTCTGTTAATTATTGAATGGAAAAATGCTAGTTTGTGTGATCGGGGGATGACATGAATGGGCATGGATAATGTTGCTTGATATTGTTGGTTTCCTGTATGTTTCAAACCTGTGTCTATTTTGTACTTTTTTTTATAGATTGGTCCAGAAAGTTAATTTTGTTATTGGATTCTAGTTCTATAGTAAAATTGATTTTAGGATGTAGGTTGTTGAGGTAGTTATGAATATTATTTATGTCTCCTACATTTCCGTGTGTCATCCATGAGAGTGTCATCCACATATCAATAATAATAAATGATTTTATTAGTTTCTTGGTGTAGGAAGCACCTTTCTTTGAGGCTATTTAAAAATATATCTGCTATGGTACTAGGAAGGTTGCAACCCATTGCAATACCATCTAACTATGTATAAAATTTTCCTTGAAATTGGAAATAGTTTTCTTCAAAGACTAAGTGAAGTAAGTTTATAATTTTGTATGTGCTATTAATTAGAATTTTGTTGTATCTAAGTAAGTTATGTTCTATAAGGTTTATAGTCTCTTGGACAGGGATATTGGTATACAGGTCTGTGATGTAAAAAAATACGAATTTTTCATTGGTGGGAACATTTACCCTAATTATGTCTAATGCAAGGGTTTTAGAATTTTTGATAGTATAATTCTTATTGTAAGTGTAATATTTTTGTAGCAGTGTATTCAACTTCTTACTAATTAGGTAGGTGGGACAATTTATACTACAAACAATAGGACGAATTGGACATAATTCTTTGTGTCTTGGGATGTCCTCTCAATTGTGGTGTTCTAGGTTTCATTGGGATATATTTCCTTTTATCATTTTCAGATAAAATATAGCTACATGATTTAATGGTCTTCCTTGTTTGTGCAACATATTATATTTGTATATATTATATAAATATAATATTACTATAAATATAAATGTATTATAAACAAAAAGTATACAATTTTTCAACAATAATGGTATTATACAAATTCCACATTGCCCTACCAACAAATACATAGCACAAACAAGGAAGATCATTAAATCATGGTTAAATTAGCCGGATTCCAAGTGCCAGTTGCAATCTGTTTTAATGTGAAGCGAACAACCAAAGTGAAAAATTCTGATCAATATGAAGGTGGATGTTAATATTTCTGTTATCCACCAGAGTAGCTTCATACCAATATGAAAAATGGCCAATCATCATGATTGTCAGTTTGATGAACATAGTGACCCTATGACATCAACATTTGGGTGTTTGAATTGTGCATTGCTGTGTGGCAGGTGATTTTTCTCTGTTGGCCCTTGACACATGTGGGTCCACTGATAGAAGTCTTATTGCATTCCAGGTCACACAGATCAGTGTGAGACTAAACAAGCTGAAGTTTAATTTTGAGGATGACACAAAATGGGCAGGTTGTTGAAGATGCACTTGCAGAATGCTACTGATAAGAATGGTGATGGTTTTACAGGCATTAGGACACAATTTAGCTCAATATCTATGCTAGGCATGTCAATTAACCTTAATTCTGGTATTGTTGATGGATTGTTGATGTGGTCTTGGTGAGGTGCTAGAAGCGTTATGAGCACGGTACAGTCAGTCGGCCAACAGCTTATGGGAGTAGAAGGCTAAATGTTGCTACATGTCATTGTGAAACAGTTGCAGAATCAGTCCAATTGCTATTTGACTACGTCAGCTACCGATGCGAACAGTGTTGCTCTTTCTGCGTGAGTGTGGAGCATTCCACCTGCTACGCCAGGCCAGGAATTAAAGCAGTAGGTTAATGTTGTTTTTAGGCGGCAGACTACAGCCTCGATGTGCTTTGAAAAAATCATTCTTGTGCCTGGAGCTGTAAAATACTATTATTTGCTATGCTCGACTGATTTTGCCAATTGCTTCCTTCAACAGCAGATTAACAAAAAATATTTTACATCAACAACATCATCATCTCCTGTTGGTGGCAGCAATTGTCGAAACCAATCGAGAGTAACAAATAAAAGTATTTTACCGCTCTGGGCACAAGAATGATTTTTTAGGCTTGTGTAGCCCTCACACGACCTTTTCTGAGTAAGCCGCTGCTTCACAATTGAAAGCAGATGTCATTGCACCTGTCACACTGTTGACCCGCTGTGTACTTGCCAAATTTGGCAGCAGGTTGTAGAATGCCAATAGGTCAACTCCTCTGATAGGATTGATGACATCTGCAATAGTGAAGTCCTGTGTGATTTTTTTTTCTTCTTTTTCTGTGTGAATGCTTGACACAGTGCTAGTGTAATTGCATACATTGAGTACCTGACATCAGTCACTTACATTGTCAGTGTGGTAAAGGAACTGCATCTAGACCTCCTGCAAATGTGGTTTCGATCATTTGTACAGTCACAACAGAATAACAACTTGTCGATTTCCATAGTGAGTCTCAATTGTGGCTGCCATACTGTCATAATCTACTCATGTGACCATTGTTGGTGTTATGCTGTTGCATATGGCAGCTGGTGCACGAAACAAGGCAGTCATTGGCACTAGATTACACAACACTGTCATCACACTCGGTGGATCATGAAACGTAATGTCAAGTGTCCTGTTGGACAACTTGGCCTTTGTGCCCAAAGGCATCTCAATATATGATGCTATTATGGCCTTGCATGTGACAATAAGCGGCTACTCCATAATGCTCACAGCAAGTTGAGAGGCACGGTTCCAGTGTCTACTTACTTATGTAATATGTATTGTGGAGGCTTACAGTCCCAGATGTCTTCTTCCATCAATACTTGTCGAATGTCTTCCTCCTGGGATACATAAACTTGTCATATCAGCTCTGGCTTTAATGTCTTGTAAGTTTTGCCTTTAGGTGATTACACACTTTGTTTTGGCAGCTTAGCTGGTCTATAATTGACTCATAATCAGTACCATGGCAGATATGCCTGCATAATAAAAGCTGGGCTCCACTTACATATTGCACAAGGTGGTGCAATAGTAACACACTGGACTTGCATGTGGAAGGGCAGCATTACAAATCTTGCCTCGAGCCATCCTGATTTACATTTTCCATAATCCCCTTAAACTACTCCGGACAAATGCCAGGATGGGTCCTTTCAAAGGACATGTCTGATTTTCTTACCCATCCTTTCCTGAAAAATTTATCAGAATTTGTGCTCTGTCTCTAATGACCACATTGCCAATGGGACATTAAATCCTATCTTCCTTCTACTTACATGAGCCACGGTGCTAGATTGGAAGGCTAGCATGGTGATAAGTGAACTGCGAAATTGGTTCATTGGTAATGATAATCCTGTCAACTGTATTTGAATTCATGTAATAGTTCTTTCTGTTCTACTGCAGGCCAAATCACATTTGAGTCCCTACTTTGTCAAGTTATGAAATTCTGTTACTTGGCCGACCTTTCATGTAACCTACCCCTGTAAAAATTACATTTGCTTGTCTGTTACAGTCTCACTTTAATGCATTGACAGGCACTAAGAAATAAGAATCTACTTTACAACAGGGAAAGGTAGAATCAATACCTCAACATAATGTAACTTCCTTAATATACAATACATTAAAACAAACTGATCTAAATGCAGGACAAGGACATCTTGGAATATCAGTGTCCCTGGCAGCCAGTGCAAGAAGCCACTTAACAACTACATTATAAACACGGCTTATTACAGATGAATACGAGATACAGAACACCATACTGCACTTGCTTCCCTGCTTGAAGTAATGAGGCTCAACTGCTATACATCCACCAAAGTGTTTAACATGGAAAAGTTCCATAGATTAACATATGTTGTGCTTCATTCACACAGTTATATATCTCTTCAGTACATGAGGCTTGTTTTTATCTTTTTCATGATTTAATTGCTACTTGTTGTAACATGTACCGATAGGTATTAGTACAGATATCTAAGTAGTAATGACAGAATTTTACAGACATGACCATTGTTACATTCGTATATGTCTAAGAGAAGTGTGGGTATGGGTAGTATTTGCAACTGTGTAACAGGCTATAATTCTATTCAAGAAGATTCTTTACTCCCTGTGTGCTGTGTGAGTCACTTGCCACAAAACTCTTGCATACTATTCTAAATTATTTCTCTTGCAACACAACTACAGAGCTAACTGACAAAGTAATGCATTTATATATTATATGATTGTGCCACTGCCCTGACTCAAGTGATCAGAAGGATGGATGCTTGATGGAATAGTGTGAAACTGTATTAAATACTGCTATCAAGATGGTGTTATTTGTCTTGTCAATGATAATAGCTCAAATTATCTCCTTTGCTAGGCTAGAATTTGTGGTATTTAAAGTAGATTTTTCCAGACATAAAAATAAGCAATGGAATTTTAACCATTAAAAGTGGTAAGTATTATGTTAGATTATATTTTCCTTTGAAGTAACCTTCTCAGAGTGTTCTCATGTGGTCAGTTTATTTATTGTGCATATTTTTTCTTGGTTTTCCCCCCAGCTTTTAAATATGATAGCTGCTTCTGTTGTTGTTGCTTACTGTGAGTTTGCTGTCATGTAGGCTTTCACTACCCTCAATTATAGTTTTACTTCACTAATCACACCACTTTTACTGTTGGAATTAAACAATATAATGAGGACAGTTCACAACTTGTCACAAAGATATAACGAAGACCTGTGACAGGCAAATAAAGACCCACACATAGAACACTTAAGCTATTGGACATGGCCTTCTTCAGACTATAGAACATTCATGCAATCACACAGGCACACTTCAGTCACACAACCATCATCTCCAGCTGCTGCACTCCAAATCTCGCTGTGCAGTGAGGAAATACGGGAGGGAAGGGGGTTAGGGAGGTTATGTCACAGTGGTGGGCATGGATACAGCATGGCCTTACAGAGCATGTGTGTATTTAGATGGGTGGAATTAGATGCAGCTTAGAAATGGAGTGGTGAAGCGAGTGAGGTATGGAAAGCAAAGTAAAGTAAACCAAACTAAAATAGATCTGTATGCTTGTGTGTGGACCCCCCCCCCCCCCACACACACACACACACACAGGCTTTAAGGGAGGAATTTTTTATGTGGAATGGATGGAAACTATCAAAGTGTAGGTACTGTTGGTGGTTGGTAGGCTTAATAATAGGCAGAAGTGTGTATGGAGCCATCAGTGAGATGGAGGTTGACATCCAGGAATGGGGCATGGTGGATTGAGGAAGACCAGGTGAAATGGATGGGGGCAGGAGTAGTTAAGGTTTTGAAGGAAGGAGAATAAGGTGTCCTGACTCTGTGTCCAGATCATGTAAATACCATCAATGAACCTGAACCACACCAGAAATTTGGGTTTTTGGGATGCTAGTAAGGAAGGATTACTCCAGATGACCCATAAACAGGTTGGCTTAGGAGGGTGCCATGTGGGTGCCCTTGGCTGTGCCACAGATTTGATGGTAAACTTTCCCCTCTAAAGAAGAATAGTTGTTTGTTAGGATAAAGTTGGTGAGGGTTATGAGGAATCAGGTATCAGGCTTGATTTCAGAGGGCTTTTGGGAGAGGGATTATTAGAGATTGGCAAGGCCATGGTCATGTAGGATGTTGCTGTATATGGAGGTGGCATGCATTGTGAAAAGTAAGGATTCAGAAGGTAAAGGAGTGGGGATATCCTTGATGTGGGAGGATAGATTCTACAGGTGTTGGGTCTATGAGGACTGATATTCTTTTGGTAGGACCTCAGTTACCAGTCACAACTGGGCTTCCAGGATTACTTGGTTTGTGGATTTTTGTGAGCATGTAGAAGTTGGGTGTGCGGGATGCTGTTTGAATGAGGAGGTAGATGGACTCGTGAGAGAACTTCTGGGAGGAGCCATATGATTTTAACAGGGATTGCGTATTTTGTTGGTCTTTCGGGATGGGGTCATTCTGGCACAACTTGTAGGTGGAAGAATCAGGTTGTTGGTGGAGCCCTTCTGCTAGGCAGTTACTGTGGTTCATAACTATAGTGGTGGAACCTTCATCTGCAGGGAGGATGATTATGTCGAGATTTGTTTTAGGTTGTGGATGGCTCTTGTTTCTTCTGCCAATAGGTTTGATTTTTGAGGAAGGGACTTGGGGAAACATGGTGAGGCCAAGTTTGATGTGAGAAATTCTTGTAAGTTAACCAGGGGGTGGTTAGATGGGAGTGCAGGGGATCTCTGTTGGATGCTGGTATGAACTGGTAAAGGCAGGATTCAATGTTGGGATTAGGTTGGCTACGGTCAGAGGGATTGGTGGCAAAGTAGTGTTTTCATGGAAGGGATCGGGAAAAGGAGAGTAGGGTCTTTCACGAATCCAACATGATTGAATTGGGGTGTGGGGCTGAAGGTAAGAGTTTTGAATAGAACAATACCTTCTGTGGGGTTGAGATATTTTGTGAACTGGATAACCACAGTATTCTCAGGTTGTTTTGGTGTTAGATGTAGCGGAGTGTTGGTAGGTGTTAGGAGGGATGAGGTAAGTTCAAGAGGTCAGCTATGCAAGGTCTGGGTGCTGTGAGAGTTTCACTAGGAGGAACACTGTGAGTCAGATAAGGATTGGACAGTGGTGCTCCAAGGTGCCAATACGACATTAGCAGGCTGGACAACTTGTGGGCATAGTGTTTGGAGTGCTCCTGCAGTTGCTGGAGATCAAAGACTTCAATTTGAGAGATGGGATGTATTTAGTTTGGGCTACACAATAACAGTATCTTGCGGAGAGAGAGGAGATAGCTAAGGGATTTATAAGCCATGGAGAGAGAGTTTCATAGAACTAGGTTTGTGAGGGATAAGGATTGGTGGATCTGAAATGCTGCAGGTCACTCTGAAAGGAGGGGGTGGGATCTAGAAAATGGAATTTTTATGGTTATGCCATTGGGAAGGATTGAATAATTTATGCAGTACATTAGGAATAGGATGTGGGATTGGGTTTTGACTAGGGAAAGGGATACATTTCTAAACACGTGCAGATAGATGGAGCAGGGGTCCATTGGAGCAGGGATCGTGTAAGGAAGATGGAAAATAGTGGGAGAGATTGTGTTCGGAGAGTATGAGGAGACTAAGGCCTGTGAGGAGGTGCCTCAATATGCAAAATACACCCTACGAAATGAAAAATAAATGAAAGTATGCAAATTCACATGCAAGAATGCAGAATTATGCCCAAGCATGCTAGATAGTAATAAGGACAGTGTACAGTTCACCACAAAGAGGTAGTGATGAGCTGCGATAGGCACATAAAAAAAAAGACACACACATGAAGTGTTGTATCTCTCTCTCTCTCTTTCTCTCTCTCTCTCTCTCTCTCTCTCTCTCTCTCTCTCTCTCTCTCTCTGTCTGCCTGTGTGTGTGTGTGTGTGTGTGTGTGTGTGTGTGTGTGTGCATGCATGCCTGTCGCTGCTCATCGCCACGTCTTTGCAGTAATTGTTAACTGTCCTGGACTTTCCAGTATTAGATTAAGCATGCAAAATAACACCCAAGAAAGCAAAACCACGCACAAGCATGCAAAATCATGCACATGAGCAAACAATGTACCATCTTTCCTCACTGCATAGCGTGATTTGGAGTGCAGCAGCTGGAGATGATGTATGACTGTGATGTGTGCCTATGAGGTTGCGTGAATGTTCTTTATTCTGAAGAAGACCATGACCGATAGCTTATATGTTGTATGTGTGTGTCTTTTTTGTGTGCCTGTCACAGCTTGTGGCAAGTTGTAAACGGTCCTTATTATATTGTGTAACACGAACCTGGAGTTTTGATTATTAGTTTTTACACTTGTACTGTTCCTTCCTTTGAGTTTTATGTAGCCTAAATGTGCTCTCATTATATGTGTTGTACAGTGCATGTGTTGTCTGGTTGTCTGTAATTTGAGCAAAACATCATTTACTTTTTCAACATAAAAAGTGCTGATAATATGGATTTGAGAGTTGATAATAAGCCCCTCCTCTCCATTCTCTCTCTCTCTCTCTCTCTCTCTCTCTCTCTCTCTCTATATATATATATATATAAAAGAGATGACTTACCAAAAGGGCCGGCTCGTCGAGAGAAACAAATAAAATCACACACAAACACACATACAAGCTTTCGCCACCACTGGCAGCTTCTTCAGGAAAAAGAGGAAAAAAGGGGAGGAAAAGGGAAGGATATGGGTATTAAGGAAGTGGTAAAGGAGTCATTCCAATCCCAGGAGTGAAAGGACTTACCTTAGGGGAAAAAAAGGAAGGTAAACAAATACACACACACTCAGACATATCGAAACGCAAACACACCTAGACAGACATTTGTGAAAAGCAAAGAAGTTGGACAGATATACCAATTGAGGCAGAGGCTCTGTCCACAGACCCCAGGCAAAGATGCTAAAGATAGTGGGCGGGAATTTGAGTTAGCGGAGATTGAGACCAGGTGGGCAACGGGAGGAAAGAATAAGCTGAAGGGCAAGTTCCCATCTCTGGAGTTCTGAAAGGTTGGTGTCGGTGGGAAGTATCCAGATAACCCGGACGGTGTAACACTGCGCCAAGATGTGCTGGCCGTGCACCAAGGCATGTTTAGCCACCGGGTGATCCTCATTACCAACAAACACTGTCTGCCTGTGACCGTTCATGCGAATGGACAGTTTGTTGCTGGTCATTCCCACATAGAACGCTTCACAGTGCAGGCATGTTAGTTGGTAAATCACGTGGGTGCTATCGCAAGTGGCTCTGCCCTTGATCGTGTACACCTTCCGGGTTACTGGACTGGAGTAAGTGGTGGTGGAAGGGTGCATAGGGCAGGTTTTACAACGGGGGCGGTTGCATGGGTAGGAGCCAGAGGGTAGGGAAGGTGGTTTGGGGGTTCATAGGGATGGACTAGGAGGTTACGAAGGTTAGGTGGGCGGCGGAAAGACACTCTCGGAGGAGTGGGGAGGATGTCATTAAGGATGGATCTCATTTCAGGGCAGGATTTAAGGAAGTCCTTCCTTAAAGTCTAACTTCTAACTTCTTTGCTTTCTACAGTTCTACAGTATGTCTGCCTAAGTGTACTTGTGTCTGTGTAAATGTGTGGGTGTGTGTGCATTTATTTACCCTCCATTTTTTCCCCCAAGGTAAGTCTTTCCTGTCCCGGGATTGGAATGGCTCCTTACCCCCTTCCTTAAAACCCTCATCATTTCCTTTTCCCTCTCCTCCCTTCTGCCTGATGAAGCAGCTAGGCTGCGAAAGCTAGCATTTGTGTGTGTGTCTGTGTGTGTGTGTCTGTGTGTTTATTTGTTGCTATTACTGCCTGTGCCCCTTCACATATATATATATATATATATATTGCAACCTGTGTGAAGGAAGTCTCTCAGTGCACCTTGAGGAAATTAATGTAGAATATATTTTGTAATTACATAAAAACTTTTAAAGATTTTTTGGTGGACATCCTGTTTTTTGTCTTGAATATCCCTAATTACCTTGTTCCTTGTGGGGCGTTAACTCCCAATTTTCATTCCTTTTGTCTAAGTGGTGTTTCAGCAGCGTCATACAATAACTATATTACCAGTCATAAATTACAGGGTAATGGCAATTAAATATGTGGTACAAAAATAGTAAATTTTGGGGCACATGTTTGTTTATAACAAAATGATCATTGTTCTATTAGCAGAAAACTGCTTGGATAAACGTTTATAACCTCTTACAGAAATAAGATTACAAGTACTGAAATGCCTTACAAATATCACATCATCATTATATGGTGTTAACATGTGTTAAACAATGCACTTTTTGTGTGTTCATTGTATGTCGTGAGGTCTTTGAAATTCATTTAATGACCGGGCAGTGAAGGGAAAGAGCCTCTACAAAGAACATTCTGCATATCACATGATATTGCACTGAATTTCTGTCATAGTTTCTTTCTTTTTTACTTGGAGGGTGATATGATATTCTGATTTTCAACAGATATCTTAGAATATATATATCTCTCTCTCATGAAAATTAATACCCATTTGGTCGACTAACAGCCTCAACTGTTGTGTCCAACACACAAGTGTTTCTTTTTTATTATGAACTATCTCTTCTCTGCACTGGTAAGGACACACTCAGTTACATTGAAATATTTGTGATACAGATTTCGTGACAGTAAATTTAATATCATTTCATAGTTTAATATGACTTGTCAGTTCCCTAGAGCACTTGTACAACTTCTATCATACAAAACTTTTACCCATTATGGATGAAGAACACTGCGACTGTGGTGAATCTAGCTATGGTAAAATCAGCAACTTGTCGAGGTGACTGGTTGCTGTTTTTCCAAAATACCTTTATTCTTATAATTCATTTTATTTCTAAAATTATGTGACTTTAAATGTCCCTACTGTTAACTTTGCTAGATGTGTTAAAAAAAAAAACCCAAAACAAAGAGAGAGAGAGAGAGAGAGAGAGAGAGAGAGAGAGAGAGAGAGAGAGAGAGAGAGAGAGAGCACATACTCTTTTTCAGTAGGAGCTTGTCATGTTGCCAGTTGTGAATCATTCTGACATCTGCAACTCTGTTAAAATGGGTACTTAATGAGTTTGACATGATATACAGTAATATCTGGCAATGAAAATCTGCATAAGCAGAAAAACCTTGATTGCTTGTTTAAAATTCTATTATGGGATACCAGTTTCAGCAAATTTATGTTGCCATCATCAGTTGAGTATTTCAGTCAACCATGCATTATTTCCCATCAATACACTCTCCAATTTTTTGTTCTTAAAGACTTGTTCATGCCAAGAAACAAGAGTCACAGTTAACTTAGTGTTTGAAATTCTAGGATTGGGATTCAGCAATCTTACTCTGAGGTGACAAAACTCTTGAGATAGTGACGTACACAAATACAGATGGCAGTAATATTTCCTCCACAAGGTAAAATAGGATGGTGCATGGGCAGAGATGTCTTTTTTCCACAAGTGACTAATGCAAAAATATTTTAGACATGGTCATGACTGCACAACGATAACTAATGTAATTTGAACCAGGAATGTTAGTTTCAGCTTGATGCATGGGACATTCTGTTTTAGAAATGATTTGGAAATTCAGTATTCTGATATGCTCAGTGTCAAAAGAATGCTGAGAGTACTAAATAAATAATTTACAAAATGTGAAATAAAAAACAATAAACCAATATTTATATACAAAATAAATTTATCTTCCGAATCCAGGGCCTGATATCTCGGATGTGGGAGGGAGGTTGGTCGCAGTTTGGGGTGTGTGTCATTGGCCAAGGGGAGGGGGGATGGGCACCTCTGACTGAGAGGAATGGCTTTTTTGTAGATTTGTCAGTGCTTACAGGCAAATAGCACTTTGTGAAATAACCACAGAAAAAAAAAAAAAAAAATGTGGGACTTGCAAAAGAATGTATCCATTAGGGCAGTGTGGCACAATTTTGCCTTAATGGGCAGCTGATGACCGATTTGAGGCCTTTGTTATTGGGCACGACATTGCTTGCAGTGTCTCTCCTGTTCTCATGAGCATCTTTTGGACCCTAGATGACTGAAAAAACCATGACTTGGTCAGGCGAATTCTGATTTCAGTTGATAAGAGTTAGTGCTTGGTTCAACTTGGAAGCCATGAACCTGTTGGATGTTAAATAATATTTTACTTAAAATACACACATTAACACCAGTAATTACAGCACTTAAAACACAGAATATATATCGGAGAAACTTTTTACACAGAGTGTGCACAGTCAAAACGAGTTTGCACAACTCTTGCTCGAACACGAAATCACTTCACACGCTCGAACACGAAATCACTTGCCACAAACCAAAGTGGTTGACAAGGCACTGTGCAATCTTTGGTGACTCCATAATGCGGGCTGTTTTTAAATGGAATGGACTGAGTCCTTGGTCCAACTGATGTTATCATTGACTAAAATTGGTTATGTTCCACTACAGAGACACCATTTGCAGCCATTCATGAACTTCATGTTCCCTTAGAATAATGGAATTTTTGTGGATGACAATGTGCCACATTACTAGGCCGTTTTTGCAATTGGTTTGAAGAATATTCTGGATAGTTCCAGTGAATGATTTGGCCACCTAGATCACCTGACATGACATGGGACATAACAAAGTCACAGTTTAAAGTGCACTTCTCGGCACTGAGAGGTTACTGGCCCCAGAGCAAATCTGCCTTGTAGATTAATGATGAGGGTTGGTATGCTGTGATCAGTCTGGATGTATTTTCTACGTGGTTTCCTGTGTCTCACGAGGTGAACAGCAGTCTGGTACCGAAGTGCCCTTTGAGTTATGCAATTCGCAAACATTTAAAAGAGGTTCTCATATTTTCACATGTTTTTATAACAATGGAGTGAGATACTTGGGGTACACACACTTCCTCCTGAGTGTGGCAGGTAATTGGGTGGCAGTGGTAGCTTATCCAGCCACCCCTTAAATAAATCATACCAAATCTGTAATTAACCATGCCAATCTTGCGTATGTGGGACAAAGGTGAAAGAAAAATATCAACAATCGATAAAATAACTAGTGCACAAAATCCTGTAGTGGCAACACTTTTGCAGTTGTGGCCAGAGGTTGCTGAGGTTTAGGAAACGGGGAAGGTAACGGAAAAGTCTTCCAAAATGCCAGGTCAAGAGACTTTTACTGGGCAGGATGAAAGGGAAGACCAAATTATACTTTAAAAACATTGTTTATATTTGTTAATACACGTCTTTAGTGTGCTTGATATGATCAATTTTTCCTGTTTTCCGTTTCATTTATTTTTTATGTATTTGGGGCATAAGTTGCTGATGCTAGGGATGAGAATGTTTCAACAGTGTGACAGGTTTATGTTAAATGAACAACATTTGTAGATCATTAATATTTACTGTAATGACAGCACTTAAGATACATTTCCACATAAATTCAATTCCTTTGATTTGTTAAAAATTGTAGCTGTGCTCTGAAAATCATATTATTGTAAGTGAATTTTAATACTTTGAAGAATACATGTATGCAGAAACAGACAAGCTACAGCCAAGAGATATGGTGAGATCCTAGTTGGAGCAAATTATTGACAAGCTACACTTTCTAATATACAACTTTTTTTTAGAATGTATTACATTCCATGTAAACATTCTGGTTTTTTATTTGAATGTTGTCTAGCTTGTCAAGAAAGAGCTGTGAATGTTTGAATGTTTAATGCTAGTTTGTATATTAGATGGGACTGCACTAACTAATCTGTAGTTTCTGAATGCCCAATTTTTTTCCTAAGGTCTGGTTTGCGTGTAGAATTGTTAGTTTGATTTTTGATAACATTTTTGAGTACTGTGCATAATATATATTTTTCTGTAGTCTTCAATGATGGATCACAAATGGAGCTGTTTAACCTGCAAGGAACAATACCTGTAAATTATAAGGGTGAGTTATAACAACAGTAAGTTGCATGGTACACCATTGTTGCCTGTTTGCTTCTGTAAAGTAACTTTAACATCTTTTGTTCCATTACTAACTAATAGAAGAAAAGAAAAGGTCATATTCTCGTGCGAAGAAGAAATCTCTTTCATCTGTGCAGGTACGTATAATTTTTGATATTTAATGTTTCTTACGTCTCATTTCTCATTGTCTGTTGTGCAGGGTAGCTTTTGTCTTTTGACTTATATTGGATGGGTGTATGGGAACCACTGTTGTATAACAAGGACAGCTTTCTCTTTTAGCCAAAAATAAAATTTTGGTTGTTAGAAACTAACCAATATGTGATGTTCATGGCTTGGATTTCAATGATGTTTTCATCAGTCTGTTGTCTGGCATCTTTAGAGGTTGCTCCACACTTTAAACCGCCAAGAAAATATGATACCTTGCTACCATATTAATGATGACAAACTTTTGAGTGTCTAGGTGGGTGGTAGTTTTGAAATATCATGGCACTTCAAGCACATCATAATCATCATCTTTGCCAGAAGATAGTAAGTGTATCGCTTGCTTGAATGTCATAGTATCTTCTCAACACAGTTGCCTGGCTGGAGACCTGAGAACATTTCATCACAATGTTGATTAGTTATTGCTTATCATCCTAAAACTTTCTTGAATGTCTCAATCACTTTTTGTTTCTCCGTCTTCAACCTGGCGGCACTAGTATTTTTTTTCAGTCGGCTTCAACACTAGACCTCTAAATTTCCTCAATGATTTTCCTTGAAGAGAAAGTCATCTACCCTTCAGGGATTCCCATAGCTCATGAAACATGTGTAACACATACATGTTGAACAAACCTACTAGTTCCAAATCTAAGAGCCCATGTTAGAGTTTCCACTATGACTTCCTCCTTTAAACCAATCTGATGGGGAACCCAAACACTTGTGGAGTACTCAATGAGGAGTTACAATAGTGTTCTACATGCAGTATCCTTTACAGATGAACCACATCTTCATGAAATTCTCCCAATAAATAAAAGTCAACCATCTGTCTTCCCCACAACCCTCCTCATATGCTTGTTCCATTTCATATCACTCTGCAACATTATGCTTAGATATTTACTTGACACATCTGTGTCAAACAACTCACAACTTATACTGTATTTGAATGTTACAGGATTATCATTAGCAGTCCTCATTGCAGCACTGTGTCAAATGGCTTTTTCAAATATGCAGTCTGTATGTTGGCCTTCATCCATGGGTTGCAAGATATTGTGCAAAAAAAAGGACAAGCTGAGAGTTTCACAATCACAATGCTTTCTAAAGCTATGTTGATACAGGGACTGAAGCTTTTCCATATCCAGGAAATTTATTACTAATAATATAGTAAGGACAGTTTACAACTCACTGCAAAGATGTGGCGACAAGCTGCGACAGGTACATACAAAAGACACACACATACAACACTTTCAGCTATCGGCCATGGCCTTCTTTAGAAAATAGAACATTCATGCAATCACACAGGCACACAACAGTCATACAACCATCACCTCCAGCTGCCGCACTTCAATTCGAATTCCATGATTGCATGAGTGTTCTGTTTTCTGAAGAAGGCCATGGCCGTTAGCTGAAAGTGTTGTATATGTGTGTCTTTTGTATGTCCCTGTCGCAGCTCGTCGCCACGTCTTTGCGGTGAGTTGTAAACTGTCCTTAACATATTATTAATTGCAACCTGGACTTTCCATTATTAAATTTATTATTAATTTCTATGACTGCTTTGAAAATTTACTACAGATATTTTTACAGTCAGTGTCTTTCCTCTTAATTGACGTTTAGCCATCTTCATATTGATTCCACCACTCTTTTTATATTCACCATTGCATTAACATTTTTGTGACTTGTTTCTTAACCTGCAGTTACATACTTTATTACTTCATCATAGGTAGCTAAATAGATATATATAATTTTCATGAGTCTTATATTCAAATATGAAAACACCAGGTTGGAATATCAACAATATTATGAAAGGATAGATTGCTACTCACTGTAACAATGGCATGCTGTAATGGTGGGTAAGACCCCCAGTGGACATACAGAGTGCACATTGGACTTTTTTTGGCTCTGATACTATTATTATAAGGGACTCTGTAACATGTGTAATATTGGAGCTCCAAGTAATTAATGTCCACCTGTGTCTGTGGACCCTACTGAAGTAGTGGCTACCTGTCCACTCACAAGGTGAAAGATTGATATCAGACAGTCAGCTTCCACATTGACTCAGTGCCTCGAGCAATGTGAACGCAGTACAAACCACCACTGTTAGTGAGGGCAGGTCCACCACCTTAAGCGCTCGACAGCAGAGACCAGGCAAAACACATGACATGCAAATGTAGATACATGGATACGGCTGTAAGATGTACTGTTGGCAGACTGTGAGGAGAAGGGAATAGTTTGAAGGGTGGTTGGGAGAGTGGGGAATAGGAGAAGAGCAGAGAATTTGGAAAAGGTAAACGTTGGTCCCTTTGTTATGCCATTGTTAAGAAATTTACATTGTCTTTAGACATTTTACAGAATGTACAACTTCCTTTCAGCATTGAATGGCATGCATTCTCCAATTTTACTCTTTTTTGGCTGAGTGTAGACATCAAGGTATTTCTAATGCAGAATTTAAATCTAATTTAACACAACTAGGAGATTATTGTCACCAATCTTTGACAAAGGCCTAATGGCCTTTTCCTGTTCCTCCCTGCCCCTCAACCTCACTCACCACTGTGCTCGGAGAATTACACAGGAGTATAACCAGAGTGCTTGAAGAGCAATGCAGCAGTCTGGCGTGGGGTGGAGAGGGAAAAGAATGTAGGGCAGCGGTGCAAATCCTGGCAAAATAGGCAGGGACTAGATGGCTGTATAAGGCTGTAAGGTGCAGTGTTTGACAGCTGGGGGTGGGGCCTTTAGAGAGTGGAACAGAAGAAGAAAACGTGGGGAAAGTGACAATATTGGTGAGTGAGTTGGCATAATGATGAGGGTCACTGAGAAGAAAAGGGTGGGTTAGCAAAGTGTGACACACATCGAGGATCCTTTCATCCTCATATTGTACCACTATATGTCCAACACACCCACCAACCTTTTCCTTTTCCAACTTCTCTGCTCTTTTTCTAAACCAATCAGCCAACCAACCAGCAGCTGAAATAACACTGTGTGCAGCAGAAGCAGTGGCATAACATGGACAAACTTTTATTGGAATTTGTTACAGTACCAGCCAGAAAGACAATGTGATGCACTTGTCTTATGAAAAATGAGAGTAGATTCTGACATTGGGGGTGGGGGGAGACCACACACAACTAAAAATTTTTATGGTCGACATCACCAGTGATTTGAATTCTTGTAGTCTCTTAAAATGCAAGGTAAATATCATTTGGTAACAGATATGGTGGACAAAGGTGATGCTATTAAAATAAATTAATCCTGTAGAAAAAGCTGCCTCAATTTGTTTCCTGAAACTCAAGGCAGTCATTTGTAAACTAGTAATGACATACTACATTTCAGTAACTGACACATTGTGATTTGAGTTGGCCAAGAAATTCCAAGCTTTCGCAGATTAAAGACTGATTTCAATTTATTTGTCAGACTGTTCACTCTTTGGGTTACTGATGTACTTCCTTATTACTTCCAGTGCAATCTGATATAAGTATAGTGTAGCACCCACCTTAAATGACTCATTCATCCAATCCTGTAGTTTACAACACTTATAAAAAGTTACCACAAAGCAATAGTCTCAACAAATAGCCTTGCTACTAAAATTACTTCAATGTTTAATTCAATTTTTTTCCTGTTGGAGAATTGAAGTCTCACCTGGAGTTTAACAAATGTTAATATATCTGCATAAGTTCGAGTGTTTGACTGTCATGAACCATAGTTCCAACACACTGCATATTCTATTATTGAAATGCATGTAAAATTTTTTGTAGCTCTGCTCACTATACTAGTGTTTAACTATTATACTTATTGTATGAAGTAGGTATTGCTTTGGTAGAAAAATAAAAAATTAGAAAATAAATGCTAGTGACTTAAAATCCTGCTTATTGGAATATTCTCCAATACCTGCCCCTTTAGAAGTAGTTGCACTGTGTTGCCAAACATCGTTCCCAAGTTTTCTGTGCTGTAGCCTTACAAACTATAGTCATCTCTCTAACATATGCTTGGAATAATGCACTGCTGGGGAAGTAAAAGTCTTGAGCAGACTCAGATGCACTCCCAGAGTGCACTCCAGGAACAAAAATCATTTCCAGGCCTTTTCTAATAGTTTACTATCAACAGCTGAACAAAATTGTTTTCTTTCATACCATAAATATAAGTCTCATCAGAGTTATTTTCAAATATGTGTACAATATGTAAAAAATGTTAACTTTAATGAATATGAACAGCAACTGTAATGACAAACAGTTCATATGTTCATTAGAAAATTAGTATTGAAACTTTTCTGAAACTGCATGGAAAGCAGCTAATATCCAGGGCTGTATTGTAAAGAGAATACAGTCAGTCCAGCAGTAGAAAATATCGACTGAAATCAGTAGATAGTGTACCAACTGACTTGAAATCCTTAAAACATAGGTAAATGGTTGGGCACTATCAAACAACAATCCGTTCAAAAGATTGCTTTTAAACAGAAAATAATGCCAGATCTTCCCACTCTGTACTGTCACAATATTTAATAACAATTTGATCTATTCGTCTGTAATATTGTCACTGTGGTGACAGTTAAGAGTTAGGTAACTGATCCAAAACCTAGTGCTGCTTACCTTCAGATATTAAAGCAGACATGTGGAAACTTATTAACTATGTGTTTAATTTCCTGAATAACTTAAAATTCATAATGCACAACTACAATTTGTCCACTAAAATTTACCTAGACAAATTGTAATATGTGACACAGTGATATGGTAATAAAGTATACAAGAAAAATATTTGTGGCTGTATGTGCAGATTCTCTGATAATGACACACAAGGCAGCAAAGGTGTGTAATGACTTTCTGCAACAATATCAAACACACTTTGGTTCCTTGTACTGGATATTAGTTTGTCAAGCAAGGCTTGCAGTAATGCCTTCCACTGGTAGATAAGAATTAGCTGGGGTTCAGCAGTGATGCAGTGTATGTAGTAGGGAAGTAAAAAGTTAATTTTTTCAACCTGGGCTCTTCTTTACATGATACCTGCATTTCAGTAGTTTCCTGGCCACTGTAGACATGTGATGTCATTTTGTAGGTACTAGCCCATCAAGTGAGATTGTGCATTAGCATTCATCTGATGAAACCTAGGTGTATTTGTATGATGAAAAGAGCACACACAACATTGCGTTATTTTCCCTAAACACCATCAGTCATACAACCATTAGAGAGCTCACTTAATAAATACTCTTTCATGCTGCAGCCCCAAACTTGAAAACCAGTGTTGCCATATTGGTCCTTTTCCACAACATTGTTGGGGTTGAAATACGTCCAACATTTTGTGTGTCAGAACAACAGACAGTGAACCCCAGTCTTCACACTGTTCCAGTACTTAACCAATTATTGCAACACTAATTGTGTCTATTCACAGTGGGCGAAAAAAAAAACCACTTTCTCTTAACTGTATTGTTTTTCTTTTAGAAGGAAGTACTCAGTGGGCTGAGAGCAGACGGAAGACTTTCAAAATCAGTGATGAGGCTGTAACATAATTTAGCTGCTGCTGTCCGTGTAGGTGCTCAATTGTCAGTTTTCTTGAGCTCTTAAGTGCAAGTTGTAGCACAGGGGTTAATGATGAACAGTTGAATATTTTCTCCTTGTTCCTTTTCCAAAGTTGTAATAAACTGATGCAGTCTGGGGAATTAAATTTCCAGCATGCCACACACTCTTTTATGTGCATCTGATTCAGATTGTTTGCCAAACCAGTACACTATCCCAGACTCAATATTGTTTGACAAATGCACATAAGGCTCAATAGAATCTCTCTACCCAAGATTATTGTCCATACATACTATAGCAGGCATTCTAAGTGATATCGTAATGACATATTTTGAATGTCACCAGCTTCTTTGGTGTCCTTCCTTAAATTGTTGCATTTGTCGCCATAGAACAGTTGCATTTGGAGGTATTGTAACTTGTACCCTTCAGTGTAATAGCAGTGAGTTAAATGAATAACCTTGATATCCATTATAGGGTCAGTGCTACTCGACAAATATAGTGTAAATTTTCTGCAGTCATTGCTTGGTGACATTTGTTTGTGTTTTTCATAATAGATAAAGCTGTGCATTCACGTTCACCATGTTCCTTGTTTCCGGTGTTGTTGCATTAGAGCTTGATGTTTACAATAGCACATTATTTGTTGTTGTTGTTGTTGTTGTTGGGGTATGTGTGTGCCCGTGCGTG
Source organism: Locusta migratoria (assembly GCA_026315105.1). NCBI lineage: Eukaryota > Metazoa > Arthropoda > Insecta > Orthoptera > Acrididae > Locusta > Locusta migratoria. Next base: position 553,391,757 of record CM048744.1, read on the forward strand.
CGTGCGTGCGTGCGTGCGTGCGTGCGTGCGTGTGTGTGTGTGTGTGTGTGTGTGTGTGTGTGTGAGTGAGAGAGAGAGAGAGAGAGAGAGAGAGAGAGAGAGAGAGAGAGAGAGAGAGAGAGAGAGAGAGAGTGTTTTCAAATGCTTTGCTACTGTCACCGCCTTTTGCAGAATAGTTTGTTACTGCAGTGAATAGGTGGATTTGGCAGTTTATGGCAGAGATCACTTTCCTTTCCTGTCTATACAGCTTTCCTCTCCTCCCTTATCTCTACAAATGTTTGACTTCAAAAAACTGATTTAGAAATGTAACTGGCACAGAAGTGATGACACTTGGCTTGCTTTAAGAAAGCAAACAATAGCCCCTTAGTTTTAAGTTTGTTTGGGGTGGTTTTTTCCCCCCTTAATAATTTAAGCTGAATATCAGAGTAATACTTTTGGAAAAGAAACATCAGATTTCCTCCCCCTGCCTTGCACATTCAGAGCTTGCATGACCTTGTCGTTGCTGGGATTAATCTGTAACTATCTTTTCTGTGAAATCTAAAAATTATACCATCAAAAATTTTTGTGAGTATTGTGTTAAATTCAATCACACCCTTATTAAAAAATATGCAGTTATTTTAATGGACTGAGAAAACACCATTGATAATCTTGAATAAATTTCATTGTTGTGTTTATAATTATGGTCAATTTCAATTTCCCTGCCTGTTGGTTCTTATTGATTTGCTCGTGCCCCCTCTATTTCTTTTTGAGACAGCACGGTCGGTATTTTCTCTTCAAACACCAGATTATTTGCAGACAGGTTTATGGTACCACTACAGCTGCCTTATAAATCTTTGACTTTTAGAGCTCAAATACCATTTAAATTTTGTTGAGTTGGTCAGAGGAAAGGCAATTTTTACCTGCAAAAACTGGATAACTTACAGAAATTTAAACACCCAAAATCTTTAAACCATGTTTTATTTGTGAGTGTTTATATATCCATCATATATTAAGACTTATCAGTCAGATGATCTAATACACTCACTGTTCCTATTTTTAAAGTGATCTAAAATGTTTAATCTCATGAAGTTATGCAGTTATACTGCAAGCAGCCTGTCTTACTTATCAAGTCAATAATATTGTTCTTATCTTAAAGTTGTGACAGATAGAGATGTCTGGTATATTCTTTATGTGGAGTGAGAAAAATGATGTGGCTCAATCTAATCAGAGGACATCAATGGGGTTTTAGGATTGTGCAAGTACCATGATTTTAGGTGTCTATAATAGCTGTAGGTAATGACAAAAAATGAAGTGTAGGTAGGTCATAGGGTGGGGTAGAAGACTTTGAAGTGTTGTTATCTTATGGGGGGATAAGTGAATACACTAAAACACTGTAGTAAAAATTCAACCTACAGGTCAAAGAGTAATTTTTACTGTTTTATTTGATTCCATTGTGTGTTCTCAAACATTCAAAATATCTACAATGTGTGAAATTTACTGTTTCTGTGTAAGTACTGTATATGTTTGGAGGTGGTGTGAAGCACCTCAGAACAATAATGTAGACTTCCATCCTTGTTTTGTAGCTCATGCTTACATATTCATACAATTGCACTGGCACATCAACAAACACACTAGGTATATTAATGCTACCTGAAGAAGTATGAAGGTACTACATTGGTGAAAAGAATCATAGCTTAGGATCATAGATTGGGGGGGGGGGGGAGGTGTGCAAATTGGGACAAGTAGAGAAGGGTCAAAATAATGCAGATTGTAGAGATGGATGAGATAATAGTTGCAAGGTATAGGATCCAGGGGACTGGAACTGCTAAATGTAGGGTGTGTGGGAACAGTAAGCTATTATAGGTTGAGGCCTAGATCATAACTCTCATATGTGCAGATCAGAAAATGTGGGGGGAGGGGGAGATCCAGTTGGCCTGGTTTGTGAAGCAGCCATTGAAATAAAGCTTCCTATGCTCAGCTGCTTATTGTGATACAGTGTAGTGTACCTTTCTTCTCTCCACCGTTTGGTGGTAGCCATTCATTTAGATGGTTAGGTGGTGAATTGTCATACCAATGTAAAAAGGTGTGCAGTAATTACAGCACAGTTGGCACATCACACGGCTGCTTTCATGTGTATGTAGCCTGGCCTCTGATGGGGTAGGATGACCTTTTGTTGGGACTGAAACATAAGGGTTGTTCAGAAAGAAATACACCATATGAGTCTTAAATAGTAATTCACTGCACAAACCGTATTTATTTGGCTATGGTACTTTGAAGTAAAACTACAAAATTTTTACAATTCATGAATTTGGTAACGTGAAATTTGGCGGCACTAATTTATGCGAGTTTGCACAAATGTTTGGGAATATTTCTCACAGTTTCTTTCTCTGCAGAAACAAATTCAGTTACGGCACATGACTTTGTACGTCAATTACAGGCACCATTTTGAAATGGTCCTGCATCTGCACTATCTGTCAGAGTCAGAAGTATTGTGTGAACCCTCGGGAAACTACAAATAATTCTTACAAATATTAAATGAAGCAGCGCTGACTATAAAAAATCTTTGTCGTAAATCGATTTCAGTTACTTAGTAACATCTTCAGTGCAGATGCTAAATCAAAATAAAGAAATATATGAAATCAAAGCTATATCAAAGTAAGTACAATTCCAATGAGCACAAAAGTTAAAAATGGTTTCTACATACCAGACATTCACAAGAGATGTTACATGAACTATGGCATTACACATGTATCTGAAGTATTCCATACTGTAATACAATTTCCAGATATTGCAGGATAATCATTTTCTGTGTCAGATGTACATTAAACTGAGACAGCTATTAACAAGATAAGTGCAGCTGCGCTCGGTAATAGGTGGCGCTAATGCCTTCATTATTGCATCTAAAGCTTAGACCGATTATGGTTAACAAATTAGAAAATACAAATTGTTATGTATTAAACAAATAAGAAATAGCATACAAAAACAAAATCCTTTTTTTTTTTTTTTTAATATACAGTACATATGGCACAATAAATAAATAAATATGATGTTCACAGGGCTGATCAACACTTTCCTTACTACTACAGCAGTTGCAAATAGGGAAATTTGTTTTAAAATATTCAATAAAGTAGCATAATACAAAAATGATAAAAAAATTACAATATTCGGTGTAGTACATTTTTACTGACTTATGTGCTAAGTAGAACACCAAGCATTATCTAGTGCCCCATAACTAAAGCACACGGTCTACCAAAGTACAATTATTTTTTACAACATAAAATGTATTAAATAAATTTATAAAATAATTCAATTTGACATTTTCTATTTTATATATTGGGTACGGTATTGCATTGTAGGCAATCCATATAACATTATACAAGAAGTACAGTGTGTGTTGGGAATAGATTGAGAACACAGTGTTATGATAAAGATTATATTTCATTGTGGTAGTGGGCATTATTATAAGCTGACATAACACTGTAATATGCTGTTAAATTTTAAATAGACTTACATTATAGTGGAAATTAATTTAAAGACAAGAGTTGAGCACTATTTATGAGAAATGTTCTCGAATCATGAGCATGTCACAATAGAAGCATTTGCCTGGTTTTTACGCAAATCAGATGTATGAATGTATCTTTTTTTGGTAGCAAGCAAGCAGGCAAAGAAGTAGCAAAGTGTAATATTTGCGATAGTTTGCTCATTGAGAAAATGCTTCTAACATATTTCTGCCTTGGTGTGTTTGTGTGTGTGTGTGTGTGTGTGTGTGTGTGTGTGTGTGTGTGTGTGTGTGTGTGTGTTTGTTTACCTATCCTTTTTCCCCCAAGGTAAGTCTTTCCTCTCCCGGGATTGAAATGACTCCTTACCCCCTCCCTTAAAACCCTCGTCCTTTCCTTTTCCCTCTCGTTCCCTGCTTTTTTTGAAGAAGCAACCTAAGGTTGCGAAAGCTCAGCATTTGTTTGTTTGTGTGTTTGGGGGGGGGGTTGTTTTTTGTTTATTATTATTATTATTATTCATGTTTCTGTATGCGTACCAGTGCTCTTTCGCCCAGTAAGTAAACCAAGTCTGTTTTGCGTGTTATGTCTTATTTATTTAATATGTGACAATTTTGTATTTTCTCATTTGTTAACCATAATCGGTCTAAGCTTTTGATGCAGTTCAAAATGTTCAAATGTTTGTTAAGCTTATGGGACTTAACTACGGGGTCATCAGTCCCTAAACTGACAAACTACTTACGAACTACTTACGAACTAGGATGGCACAAATATCCATGCCCGAGGGGTGATTCGAACCCCCGACCGTAGTGGCCGTGCAGACCGTGACTGGAGCACCTCAGTCCCCTCGGCCACCGCAGCTGGCTTTTGATGCAGTAATGAGGGCATTAGTGCCACCTATTACTGAGCCCAGCTGCACAGAGCTCGTTAGCAGCTGGTTCAATTTAATGTACATGTGACACACAAAATGATTATCCTGCAATATATGGTAATTGTATAATGAAATATGTCAGATATATGAGTGATGCCATAATTCATGTCACATGTCTTAGGAATTTCTGGTATGTAGAAACAACTTTTAACTTCTGTGCTCATTGGAATTGTACTTTCTTTGATATAGCTTTGATTTTGTATATTTCCTTATTTTGAACTAGCATCTTAAAATGTTACTAAGTTACTAAGTAATTACAGTTCAGTCATTCTACCACTTCCAAATATATCAAAAATGATACTCATCTTCTCAACATTACGATGTATGGGAGTTCTGCTCACTGCAAAATTATTCACATGGGGGCGTCATGGTAGAAATAAATACTCGTAGGTACAATTTTTCACTTATTATTTAATTTCCAATAAAACTGCTTCTTATTCCACCAAAACATTACAACTTCATAATCTACACAATGCAACAGAACTTAGCTGATAGTACTTCCATTTTACAACACAGATTGACATAAATTCCAGAGCACATAATGAACGCCAAGACTCGAACTCCCCCATGCAAGGCGGTGAGGCAAATATATAACATTGATAATAATGACATTACATTATGTATTGTTTTAACAATTGAATATACTAATTTACAATTACCACACACACAAGTAAAACATATCATGTACACAAAAATAATCACAATATAAAATGAAAACTATACATACAATAATTTTAGATGGTGCCTATCTTTTTAAGTCTCAATCACGGTCCTTTTTGATAGACAACAAACAGCAATGTTAAATGTCAATTAATTTGTTAATGAGTACATCATACATGTTCCTAAAATATATTGAACTATCAAATATCTTGGCAATTCTCAAAATATACTCAAAATTTCAGGTCAGTCAATATATATAAAGAATCACAATCTTCAAATCTCGACTATTACATTAATTAACACAATTAGCTGGTCAACACAACTTGTTTATGAGCGTAACATATATACAATGCTATTTACTTTCATGTCTTTTTGTTTTACAAAAGTTTCTACAATTGTCTGTCTTGTTATTCAAATAACGTGCAATGATGAAATTATTGTTTATATAACTGTCTGGAAAGCACCTAAACGAATCTCTTAATTAATGAAATCTATCACTTGTTAACTAATCACAGTATCACCGAGACACTGTCCTACACTGATTCCTAGGCTGGCTATTTCGTTTGTAACTAACTTCACACGCAACATATATCACTATTAGACCACAAGATTCCGGGTTCGATGCAGATGGTATCGTACGATAACATTGAGATGAGAGGGACAGCAGTATCATCACAGTCTGCTCTTAAGATGGTTGCTAAGTAAATGAAATTGATTTGCAACAATAAATGCAAAAGTTTGTTCAGCCAATGCTGCTTCATTTAATATTTTAGTAATTATTTTGTGGACATAGAGCACATCATTCCATATAATGAAATAAAACCTTAATACAAATAATTCATACGTAATGTTTCACATTTGCAGTGTTTTTGGCTGAGAAAAAAGTGTGAGCCATTACTTTCTGGGCAACCCTCACATGAAGTGCTGGGGGCTGGCATTGGTAGTGGCATAAGGATGGACTAGTATGTTGTAGAGGTTGTTGTTTAAATAAAAGAAATGGCATTTAATATGAAAGAATAGGTAAAGCAGTCAACAATCCAAAGATTGGTTGGAGCACTACAGTGCTTTACTAGGCATAATCCTATATGGAGGTGGCATGCCATTGCCTTCCTGAAACCTTTGAACTGACTTACCTAGCCAGGTTAACATGGGTTCTGAACCATGATGTTGCCTGACATATTTCACATCAGCGACATTACCTGAGGTGAAAGAAAGTGGAACATGACAGATAAAAATCCTAGAACCTGGTGGGGATTGAAAATACCTGAGAGATTTATATATATAAAAAAAGAGGCATATACAGCAGAGGTTAAATAGTTACCACATGAAATTTTTTGTTAAATATCTTCCAGGTCCTTAAATTATAAACATAAGTTTTCAAAACTACACAGATTGTGCTATATGTTTGGGTTTGAGGAGCATTGTGAGGCCAGCGCATGATCTATGTGGTACCCAGTCTCCAATTTGTTGATAATAAGTATGGGGTTAGGAACCTGTATTGGTCTAAGATACATTTTAAAAATGTAAGCACACATCAGATACAAAACTGAGTTAGTATTGCATTGTCATATATACTGAGCTAAGTCTGTGAAGAAAGTTTCAAATCCCTAGCTCTTCCCAAGTTTAAATTGTGTTGTAATATTTTTACCAAAAAATGTACCATAAAGTTACCTAATAAAAACATATTAAAAGGTAGACTGCTTTGTTACAGACAACAAATTATTAGAATAATGAGTATTAAGATATTTATATTTGGCGAGGACTGAACAAGTTGCTTTTACTCATATGTGGTGTTGTGTCTTTGGCAGATGTTATAGGATAATCTGTGTTTAAGTGGGATGGATTAATTTCTGTTTCAATCTGTGCTTAGGTGGGATCTATTCTATGGAGTAATTTCAGTGTGTCATATTCTGTCTCAACATCTAATTGTTGGTTAAATATGTGTGTTTTCTGACATGTTATTCACATGCACTTAAGCTTTTCTGTGTAGCTTTTACTGATAATTTTCTCATAGTGATTTTCCTTTGTCATTTTCATAAAAGTTTTCTCCAATGGTCTTACGAAGAATCTTGTGCATCTTAGTGGAACAATACCTGTCCGCTTTAAAGGTAAGTTTCTTTTTCTTATCTTGTGTGCACAATTCTTCCTACTTTCCTTCAAAACTGATTTCAATTAATAAGTAACTCCTTTTCTTTTTTCTTTTTTTAATTGCAACAAATTCATTTTTATAATTATGTTTTATATATATTAATATGAAATATATTATCTAGTATTAATACAAATATTAATATAGAATATATTTATTATTTTTCAAGGTTGAAGTGATAGTGGTGACTCCTACTTTTTTAAAAGATAATAAGAGACATAAAGGAAAAGGGTTGAATAATACTGAGTGACAGTAGAATGCTACAGAAATATCAAGGTGTTACTGCTGCACTAATCCAAGAATTATTATTATTATTATTATTATTATTATTATTATTATTATTATTTTATAAAAACTTCCGGGCTGAGATGATGTAGTTCATACATAAAACTTTCCCCTGAAGTTTTGCCTTTGACTGCAGAAGACAAAATGTCAGAGAAAAGTTTTATGTATGGACCACGACATCTCAGCCGGGATTTTAAGTGAGGACAGTACCTGCTGTTAAAGCCTTCATTATATGATTAATCAATTGCCTAGTTTCTCCGAAACAAATATTTTGAAATTCAATTCACCATTGAAAATCATCATAGTCTCTGTGTATAGTTTGTTATATTGTGGTGCACTGTTACTGTGAAGATGTATTAACAAAGGGCGCTAATCAAATGGTACAGAAAATAAAGGGTGATTGGTATTGTGAATAGGGAGACCTGGGATGCTGTCCTTGATAACTATATCTATACTCCAATTAAAATTGTGAATGACATTTCAGCAAGTTGAGCAATAGGGGTCAGCTGTCATACAGTCACAGCTGTATCTCCCCTGCTATATGTTCACTATGTTCTCCAATTTGTCTGCTTGTCCAGAGTTCTGTGAATGGTGATAACTGCACACTGGGACAATACTCCCCCCCCCCCCCCCCCCCCGCCACTGCATTTCGCTGTACCAAAAGTAAGACATGAGAAAAAGAATTAATCATCCTAGAAATTTCATTTCATTTACCTTGTTTAGCCACCTCTATGAATCACAGACATTCCTTAGGTAGGGTGGGTAGCATGCCTCAACAATACAAATAGCCATACCATAGGTGCAACCACAGCTGAAGGGTATCTGTGGAGAGGCCAGACATAAATGTAATTCCTGAAGAGCACAGCAGCCTTTTCAGTAGTTACAGGGGCAACAATCTGGATAATTAACTGAGCTGGCCTTGTAAAACAGCTTTTCCGTGCAATAGCTGTGAGCAGTTGAAAGCAAGGGGAAACTACAGTCGTTACTTTTCCCAAGGACATGCAGCTCTACTGTATGAATACATGATGATGGCGTCTTCTTGGATAAAATGTTCTGGAGGTAAAAAAAGTCCCCCATTCAGATCACCAGATGGGAACTACTCAGGAAGATATCATCATCAAGAAAAACAAAACAGGTATTCTACAGATTGGAGTGTGGAAAGTCCTGTTCCTTAATTGGCTAGGTAAACTAGAAAATTTGAAATGATAAATGGATAGGTTGAAGTTGTAGTGGGGATTAGTGAAGTTCACTGGCACGATGAACAGGATTTCTGGTTAGGTGAGTACAGGATTATAAATGCAAAATCAGTTGGTGGTAACGCAGGAGTAGGTGTGATAATAAATAAGGCAGTAAAAATGCAGGTAAGTTACTATGAACAACATAGTAAACTCATTATTGCAGCAAAGATACATACAATTAAAAAGTAATAGCAGTGTGCATATCCACAACACTAGGTGAAAGGATGATCTGCACTATTCAAGATTAAATCTAACTTTGGCACAGAAGGGGGTGAATTATGCTGTCACTTAACAACATTAAGAATGACACTTCCTTCCACTGGTGGGATGAATTTTTATATAGAAATTGTTAATTTTACATAATAATAATAATAATAATAATAATAATAATAATAATAACAGTCATGTATTATTATCTTTTACTAAACTGACACATTCTACATCTTTACAAAATCTCTTAGTCATGAATCTGGGGAACAAGTATCAATCTAATCTAAACAGAACACAACAAATATATTACTTAAAAAAAAGTGTTTTGCAAAATTTTTGATGATGTTTGCTCTGGAGGTGACTACCCTGTGATAGTTGAAATATCTGTAGTAGTGGAAAAACTGAAACAGACTACATATGAGCATGCAGAAGCTTTGAGGTCATAACAATACAGCAAGTGTGGTAATTAAGACAGTTTCTCTGTCAATAGTTGTGGGAAGAGAAAATAATTTCAGACCAGAGTTATCTCTTGTTACATTAGAAGAAAATCTACTGGTTCATAGTCAATCTAGACGATAATAAAATTTTGTTGAGTGTAGAAACTTAAGCATAAAGACCACTGAATCTGAGGGTGACTTTTGTTTTGTAAGATCTTCCTTTGGTAACAGCTGTCTAATGCAATGTAAATGAAACGTAACTTGAATACTAAAGCTATTACAGAAGTATTGTGTTGTGTAACTGAGGGAGGCATATCACATCAAGGACTTTTTAATGTTTGTAACTAGGGTCATACATTCAAAAACATCAACTTTAGTTTTTCTCGGTAATTTATGGTGATGATTTTTCTGAGGTACGGCATAAATATGAGGGATATTCCAAAAGTAAGGACTGGTTTAATCAAAAACATCCAAAATCAAACTTGTTTCCAATGCAATTGTTTTATTGACATCCCTTCCGTCTTTCTCCATTTTTCTACATAATCTTCATACTTAAACATTTGTCATATCGTTCAACAAGCTTTTGAATGCCTGTCGTAGAAATCAGCCGCTTGCGAAGTTAACCAGTCTTCAACAGCTTCTTTCACTGTGTCGCAGCGCTTGCCGCCAAGTCAATTCAAAACCTGAAATAGTGAATCATCGAACATCACAAATTTTGTCGTCAACCGCATGGTGCATTGTGCAAATTTCCCCATCCTTCATTAAAGGCTTACACTCACTTGCGCACTTTACTGTCACTCATTATGTTAAGACCATACACTTCAGTAATCTGCCGATGGATTTCTGCCGGAGAAATGTTTCTTGCAGACAAAAACCGTATCACTGCCCTTACTTCACAATCAGCGGGCTGATTGTCTTAAACTTTGTGAACTGACACTATCAACAGCAACACTAACAACAATATCAGCAGTGTTTAACACACAAGGTATGCCAGGAGTCGGTGATCATGGGGCTTTTGTCCTTGGCACCGCTTTCAAATATTTATGACGATGAGATCTTACTTTTGGAATAACCCTCGTACATAGACAGCAGAGCTGTTAGTCCTTGTGGGTAAAGATAAGGGGATGAGTGGGAGAGAGAAGTTGTAAATCTACAGTGTTATATCTTTCAAGTTGCACTGCATATCTAGTTACATGTGGAAGTGGGATGAGCCTGCACATGATTAATACTGTAGGACAAGGAATCAGTTTTCCATTTAGACTACAAGAAGTTCGACATTTAATGTTTAGAAAGACTCTTGGGTTAACAACTGTTTTGTTTTTATGTTACAAACACAATTTTATAAATGTATATGCACTATACAGTCATACATGTTGTGCTGTACAGACATGACCTAAGTGGTGTTAGCACACTATCAGTGTCATAACTGAGTCATGAGTACTCTTGGCCAGATTTGAAGTTTCCTCGCTCCCAGGACTTATTTTCTAGGAAGAGAAACAACACAGTAACTTTGAAAGCCCATTCCTTGAGGGTAATACCTTTGCCAGCTGTTCACCTTGCCAGCCGTAGCTTATGATGCAGGACTCAAGAGTATCATATTAAGTGTAATACTGTGTGTAACAGGTAAAATTTTATTACTATATTTAAAACTGCAAGTTTAATATTAGTCTGTATCCAAACTTTAGCACAGTGCAGTATATGAAATATCTCCATCTTTGTGTCTTTTTCATAATTCCTTGCGGTTTGTCAAATTTTCATTCTTGGTTATCAATTTTCCTAACTAACATTTATTTCATTAATTCCAATTTCGAATATGATTGTTTCCTTTGGAAATTGTACTCAGACCATAATGTTGTAGTCTCTGAGAAATACATACATGTTTTAAAATTTTAATGAGACTCAAACAATTCATTAAAATTCTTTTAATTATTTCCATATTCCTGTATTTGTGTTCAATAGTCTTCCTATGTCTAAATGGTACATATACCTCTCAAAAATATAATCAAATAATGCATCTTGTTTCAATCTCTATATTAAAAAAAAGAGAAAGAAAGAAAATAACACTTACTACTCCATATTTATGGAGAATAATAGTATTCTGGTTTTTCCCCCGTACATAATTTCTGTCCTGTACCTAATTTTGTAAGCTGCATTGTTTCAACTTATCTTTCTTTTACATTTATTTGTTAAAGGGCAATTAATTAAATTTGTTTCATCTCCACCAAGAACCATGGCGTTCACCAAATGATAGTTGCATATGTCATGCATATTTGTCAACAATTTTTTTTCCTGATATACTATGTAACACATTCATAATGTAGCAGATTTTGTTATTTCATCATTTTCAGTTAATCCTTTGATACATTTATCTTTAATCTTTTACAATGTAGCTCTTCCACCACTAACTGCACATATGTATTTCCCGTAATTTTCCACCATACACCTCCTTAAGAGCTAGAACATCACAATAGTGTATGTACATGTAATCAATATGGTGTATGTATAGTGCTGCCACTGTGAATCATTTTTATAAACAATTACTGTAGCAAACAATGTTCTGTTCAACTCAGGATTATTAAATTAATGTAGCATACAAAATATTATTTTCTGATCAAAAAATAAAATTCAGTAGAGAAACACATGCAACTCATAAATTTGTAATTTGTAGCTTCAATTATGGAGGGTACTTTTCCAGTTTTATTTTTTTTACATAAACACAGTTACAAAGCTTCTAATCAGATATGTATTTCATGAAACTTGTTTTATCTTCACTAGTTGATATTTCTTTTTTTGGGAACAGGAAATGTATATAACATACCAGTGTGTATTTGGTTAATGGACACTCATCCAAACAATGCTCCAATGTGTTATGTAAAGCCAACTCCGGATATGCAGATCAAAGCATCAAGATATGTTGATTTCAGTGGAAAAGTTTACCTTCCGTATCTCCATGACTGGGTTCCAGTGAGTCCTCTTTTATAACATAAATGCTTTTAGATAATCATTATCCACATTTTTTGTATTAAATATTTTTGTTTCTTTTCTTTTTTTAGACTCAGTCTGATTTGGTTGGCCTGATACAAGTTATGATAGTGACATTTGGAGAGCAGCCACCAGTGTTTGCTAAAACGAGGTCTGATGTTCCGACCAGTACTCCTTACCCCACACACCGTAAGAATATTTCTGCGCTCTCTCTCTCTCTCTCTCTTTTTTAGATTGACAGTGTGTAGTGACATCAGTAAATGACCACATCAGTTGCTGATATGTACTTAATTCAAGTCCACAACCTTCATGCTCAAGCTATTTTCAAATTGATCTGAAATTGCTGTCATTAGTGTATAGTATCATGTATATATAAATATAGTAAGGACAGTTTACAACTCATCGCAAAGACGTGGCGACGAGCTATGACAGGCAAATACAAAAGACACACACATACAACACTTTCAGCTTTCGGCCATGGCCTCCTTCAGAAAATAGAACATTCACACAATCTCACAGACACACAATACAGTCATACAACCATCACCTCCGGCTGCCACACTTCAAAGTGCAGCAGCTGGAGGTGATGGTTGTATGACTGTGTTGTGTGCCGACAGATTAGCCAGGATGGGGGCAGAGTCTCCATTTATTGGACCGGAACCTGTCCTGACAATCACCAAGGCAATGATCAAATTGGAGCTACGTAACTGGCTCAGAAGACAGCACGTAGAATATTGGACCAAAGTCCATCAACAAAAACATGGCAAGGTAATGATGCCAAAGCCATGTTTAAAAGAAGCTCTGCGACCCTGGGCTTGAACAGGAGAGAGATTAGACTCATGGTTGGATTGCTGACAGGCCATAGGAATTTCAAAAAATACCTACATACAATGGGAATAATAGAAAAGGACCCTAAATGTAGGATCTGTGATGACGGTGATGAAACTGCATCGCATCTAATCTTCGAATGCATTGCATTGGAGAGTAAAAGACACAGAACATTTGGGACAACCAGAACCGAAGAAATTGTGTCTAATAAAGAACTGGTAAAGGGACTCCTTGCACTGTTCAAGGGCAGTGGTTGGCTTTACTAGATATACAGGGAGCTATACCGCACAATAACTTAGTTTCGGTGCAGGCAGTGGCGGGTTCGACCAAGACTGTTTTGGCTTCCCTGGAAAAATCAAATCAAATCAAATCAAGGATCTTCAGGAGTTTGGCTACATGGGAACCATTGTCATGAAAAAGCTGCTAGCAAAAGTGCGTAGACACTCTGCAGATGTAATTCTCTGAATTTTTAGGTATTGTGGCAACATCTCCAATAAATCTTACTTTTCTGAAACTACCTATACAAACCCTGTGCATTGTACTGTTTTGAAGCAGTGATTATAGCTTACATTTATGCATTGATATGCTTTAACTTTGATATGCTTTATGCTTTAACATGTTCTGACATGTTAGCAATTTGAGTGCACGATTTTCAGTAAAAAGCGAAAACTAATTCTTTGAATGAATAAAAGGATGAAATTGTTGCTGCTGTTGGTGAGTCCAGGCCAAGTACAAAGGTATGTCCTCCAGCATGAGAGGTTAATAGCTAAAAACAAGAAAATGTAAAGAGAAAGTTAGGAATAATGAGGCAGCATGTGCCCACGAGATAAGAGTTTCTTAGTGTGGACCACTCTTTGACATAATGTGTCGTATTATTTTGTAGATGACGAGTTGTGAAGGTATTTGTGATAAAGTTTCCAAATTGCAGGAAATTTGTTCCCACCCCTCCCCCCCTCTCCCAAGAGACTGATAGGTAGCTGAATACCAAGAAATGGAATTTTGGAAAAAAGTGCACCATAGGAAGGGTTGTATTTATTGCAATTGAGATTTAAGTTGAATGTGACTGTGAAGTTATCTGGAAATGCATAAAATATTTAGTGAAATAAAGTTAATTTTTTGGTGTTTTACCAACCACCAGGTTCCGTTGTGATAGTTTTGGAGTAATTTAAGGAAAGTCTCCACTCAGTTGTACAGAAATACCTGCATATGCAATATTAGTTAGAGGTGACTTTAAATGACTGAGTATAGGCTGGGATTCCATGGATTTATCGCAGGTGGTACAGACAAGCAGTATTTTGAATGTGTTTTCCAAAAACTGTCTTGAGAAGCTAAATTTACAGCCCACGTGCAATGGAAATAGTTTAGATCTTGTAACCACAAATAAGCTTAACCAAATCATTGAAGTCAGAGTATAGATAGGAATTAGTGTGTAGGAGGTTGTTGTGGTGATGTTTACAACAGTGAATAAATCAGTCAAAAGGAAAGCAGAGTATATTTGCTAGAAGAGCATATAGGCAGCTGTAAACACCCCACTCCGACATTGAATGGACATAATTTAGTTCATGCAGTGGACATAATTTAGTTCATGCAGTGGACATAATTTAGTTCATGCAGTGGACATAATTTAGTTCATGCAGTGGACATAATTTAGTTCATGCAGTGGACATAATTTAGTTCATGCAGTGGACCTAATTTAGTTTTGTACAATGGACCTAATTTAGTTTTGTACAATGGACCTAATTTAGTTTTGTACAATGGACCTAATTTAGTTTTGTACAATGGACATAATTTAGTTTTGTACAATGGACATAATTTAGTTTTGTACAATGGACATAATTTAGTTTTGTACAATGGACATAATTTAGTTTTGTACAATGGACATAATTTAGTTTTGTACAATGGACATGAGGAATTAAGGACTGATGTTTAATTGCACTTAAAGCATGCTTTGGAAAAGTGGGTGTTGACTATGTGGATTAAGGACAGAAAAGATCCTCTTTGGTTTAATGATGATAATTGGAAAATTCTATGAAAGCAAAGAGGGTTGCATTCTTGGTTGGAGGGGAAAAAAAAAAGAAACCTAGCTAATACTAGCAAATGTAAGCCGAGATTCGTGCATCTGTAAAAAGATCAATATCAAGAATAGAACTGCTACCACCACTGTACCATAGAAAAGATTTTAC
Source organism: Locusta migratoria (assembly GCA_026315105.1). NCBI lineage: Eukaryota > Metazoa > Arthropoda > Insecta > Orthoptera > Acrididae > Locusta > Locusta migratoria. Next base: position 553,407,130 of record CM048744.1, read on the forward strand.
TGGTTACCCAAGAAAATTGTGGTACTACGTACATTCGATAAGTATCTGAAAACTGTGTGTTTGCGGCCCCCAAGCTTCTGGCTCAGTCCTTGCTGGCACCTGGAGTGTGTAGTTATCAGCAGCAGAGATACCAAGTTTTATTTCCCTCCTTTCATGTGTCTATTTGACACATTCTACCCTTTGTTCTTTATGAGGCCCCATCCTTTCTAGAACCAGTCAACACATTGTGATGTATGCCGTGCACTGTTTGGCTCAATTTGCACAGGCTATGACAAACTTGTAGTTCATAATATGAGTATGTGCCGAATATACTAGTAGGCTCAATAGGCTGGAGCCTAGGTTGACATTTTAGACGCATCAAATTTGGCGCCAAAATTTACATTTACCGAACATACATTATTTGGTAAGAAGTATTAAGGTATACCTTGCATCCACATCATTAGTAGTATATTTATGCACTTTTAATAACTCAGAAATATACACAAACCTATTTCTAGTGCAATCTTAACCAAACAGATGGGTTGTAAAAATAATCTAAGAAATGAAACTTTGATTCCCTAGTTAAGTCATACTGATTACAGATAAAGATGGTATAATTAGGATGATAGTGCACAAAACATAAAGCTACAATATCAATGACAAAAATTATAATTAGTATGATTGTGAAGTAGGGCATTGAATTGTAGAGGTCGGTAGGGGTGGCAGAATTTGAATAGCCTGTTGGGGGCAAATGAGAAAACCCATCACTGATGTGTGTCACCTCTTTAATTTCATTTTCAGAATTCATATAGTGTTATAGTTGTATTCCCTCCCCTCTCCTGTATGTTTGCAGTTATTTGTTCACCTGAAGACGGGACTGTAATGGACTAATACCGGTAATGGCTTAATAAAAATAGGAGGAGATTTCCACAAGACCCATATGGTTTAAATTTGGGCAAATTTTAGTGCCGAGACTCATTGGACATCTTGATAATGATGAAATTTAGTATTTTTTCATTTTATTTTATTTATTTATATTTATCATGTTCTGCTGGTCCAAATTGAGGATCAAATCTCAATGATCATGGAATGAGTCAGTACATAACATTGTAACAGAAGAGAAGTAATAGATAAAGTAAAACGTGTGGCACTCCTATGCACACCAGAGGCCTAAGCATAAGTAATGTAACACAGAACTTGGCTTAATTTTTACAGGAATTCCTCAACAGAATAGAATGAATGAGCTGTGAGGAAACTTTTCAGCTTCGCCTAGAAAGTCCCAGGATTACTACTAAGCATTTTGAATTTTTGAGGCAGTTTATGAAAAATGGATGTGACAAAATACTGCACAAGGGTCAAGGTAGTGTGATCCAAATGCAGACTATATTTCTGATTGGTACCAACTGAGTGAAAACTACTAACTCTTGGGAATAGTCAAATATTAATAACAACAAATTACATTAAAGATGGGTGTTGAGAGGCCGTTGTTAGAATTCCCAAGCTACCAAACACGTGTCGACAAGAAGTACACGAGGTTACCCCGACATATTGCTCGAACCACCCATTTCTGCACAATAATTACCCTTTTGGAACCAGAGGCGTTACCCTGAAAAATAACACAATATGTCATAAACAAATGAAAACAAGCAGAGTAGACTACTTTTGTGCTAAACTGACACTTATTCCGGAAACTGTTTGAATGGTAAACGACACAGCATGTAGTTTTTGATTAAGATCCTGAACATAGGCTTTCCACGAAAGCTATCTATCTGAATGCCTAGAAATTTGAACATCTTCAGTGTCGCTTATCATGTGCCCATTCTTGCAATTGAAATGTCAGTTTTTATTGAACTGTATGTTAGAAACTATAAAAACTAAGTCTTAATTTATTTAGTAGTTTTCCTTTTTATTTTTAATGTTTTTCATAAACTCCGTGAACTTATTGCCTTAACTACATTATTTGATACTGCATCAATATTGGCCAACAACATCCTTCATTACCAAGCTAGTGTATCGGCAAATAGAAATAACGTAGAATTTCCTATTACGCTAGAAGGCATATCATGTACTGTATATAAATGATAAACAGTGTTCCCAGAACAGAACCTGGAGCATCCCAATTTAACTGTGCCCCTTTGTGAGTGCATATCACAGGCATTTATGAAAGTAACAGGTGAACCACATTTGAGCTACTTCCCTTACACCATAATGTTCCAACTTCTGCAGCAATATCTTGTAATAACACAATCAAATATCTTTTTATTAAATCAAAGAATATGCCTAGAATTCAGTTTATTTAATCCATTAAGTGCCTCCAGAGAATCAAGAATATATCATTTTCAGTTGTTAAAGGACTTCTGAAACTAAACTGTACATTTGACAGTAAATTATGGGAGCTGACAAGCTCAATTAACCTTGAATAAACAGCCTTTTCAACAACTTCAGCAAAACTGATGACTTAGAGATAGGTCTGAAGTTGTGTAAATTATCCCTTTGTCGCCCCCCCCCCCCCCGCCCCCCCCTTTTTTTTTTTTTTTTTTTTTTTTTTTTTTTTAATATAATGGTTTTATTATTGAGTGCATCAGTCTGTCAGGAAACAAACCATTCCGAAAGAAAAAAATTACAAATATGGTCATTTACTGGGCTAACAGAGGTGGAACGGAACTTAAGTATTCTGCTAGATATCCCATCATATCAATAACTCCTTAGTCTTTAGTGATTTAATTATTGGCTCAATCTCTCCCTTGTCAGTATCGTGGAAGACTATTTCAGATAAGTCCCGGAATGCTATTTTCTAAGATAGTTAACTGATTATTTGTAGGAGCTAAGGTTCCATGTAATTCATCTGCTTTATTCAGAAAGTGATTATTAAATACTGTACAGGTATAAGTGACATATTAGTAACAGAACACTTTCCATTATGCACTGAATTTATATGATCAAGTCTGTGCTGTTGATGAGATACTTCCTTCGTGACTGACCTTATGGCTTTAATTTTATCCTGAGAATTAGCAATTCTTTTTGCATACCACAAATTTTTCAGTTTCATAATGACAGTTTTCTTAAAATACTGTTTGTAATGGACTTGTGCAACTTGAGTCTGACTGCGTCGAACATTGTAATTCCCTCTTTGTTCTAAACAATATTCTTATTCCTCTTGTCAGCCACCCAGCCTACCTGTTACTTGTAGTACCTTCTTTTGAGCGTTCTCACAGAAATCGGCTTTTAAAGATCATGATAAATATGTTAAGGAAAGCTTTATATTTTTCGTCTATATTATCGGCACAATAAACACCCTGCCAGTCGTGTTCTTTAATTAGGTTTGAAAAGACCTTTATTGCAACTGGATTAGCTTTTTTATATAGTTTATAATAATATTTTAGCAATGGAAAATCCTATAGGAATATCAATAATGGAGGATAGGTAACAACTCACCTTAAAGAGGCTCGCTGAGCCGCTGCTGACACACAAAAATAGATACTCATTCACACAACTTAAATTTTCGGCCATTGTCTTCGTCAGAAAAAGAAACACATACATTCACGTAATCACTCCGAGCTGGAGTGGCCAGACATGATAGTTGTGTGTGTTTAGTTGTCTGAGTGATTGCATGAATGTGATGAATGTGTGTGTTTCTCTTTTCCGAGGAAGGCCATGGCCGAAAATTTAAGTTGTGTGAATTTGATTGTCTATTTTCGTGTCTGTCAGCAGCTCAGTGAGCCTCTGTATGGTGAGTTGTTACCTATCCTCAATTATAATTATATTTAACAGAAGTTTGACACAAAACCCTTTTAAAGATATAAATTATGCATCATGATTTGAAAGTCCATTCGCTATTCTTGTTTCTGTGTTCACACAATAATTGCAGTAACTTTTCAAGGAAATACAGTAAAATAATGGTAAACTCTGTTTTTATTTAATATTTTATGAAGAAATTTTGAAGACCATCTAATTCACAACCCCTCTCGACTGAAACAACTAATTAACTAGAGAAATGAAAAATCTTCAGCTTTTTATAATATTACATGTTTCGAGAATACATTGTTCTTTTCTTCAGACCCTTATAAGATCCATGCAGTAATGCGGAACTAGCATCCATTATAATACTGCATTACACCCTCTCACACCAAGATGTAGCCGACAACTCGGATATATCTTGGTGTGAGAGGGTGTAATGCAGTATTATAATGGATGCTAGTTTCACATTACTGCATGGATCTTATAAGGGTCTGAAGAAGAGAACAATTATTCTCAAAACATGTAATTAAAATAAAATGAAGGTTTTTCATTTGTCAAAGTAATACATCCCCATCGTCCCATTATCCATCTAAGATGGATATACAGGGAGCTAACTGTCAGTGATAAGGATTGGTTGCAACTCATCATAAAGACAGTAGCTGAGCCGCAGACAGTAATGTAGAAAAGACAATCACAGTCACCCAACTTAAATGTTTGGCCATAGTCTTCATCAGAAAAAGAGCATACGTGTATTGACACAATCACTCAGGCAGAAATTGTGCCAACATGATCACCATCTCAGAGTGCAGAAAGATGTAGCAGCCAGAGATGGCAATCATGTGTGCGTGGATTCAGCCTGAGTGATTGTGTGTTCTTTTTCTTATGAAGCCTGTGGATGAAAATCTAAATTGGGTGAGTGTGATAATATATTCTGCGTGCCTGTCTGCAAATTAGCGATTGTCTTTCTGGAGAGTTGCAGTCTATTCTCACTATTGACATTCCAGTCTGGTCTTTCCATTGTTAGCTAATCAACTATGGTAGGATAAAAGTTGGGGACCAGAATGAAAAACACTCCCATCAAAGGCCAAACAAAAGATGAATCTATCATGGCCAAAGTTGTAAAATATTTCAATAACAAAATATCTTGACATATTTGCAAGCTCTTAAGAGTTAACACAAATTCCACAGTGTTGATAGGGCATGCCTCTGTAATGGCAAGGATACTCAAAAGGGAAAACATGGTTCCTAAACTTCAGTGGGCTGTTGTCACTCCTCAAGGGGTTCATAGTTTTTTTGAGAGTTTGTGTGTGGCGAGGAAAGGCCTCAAGCTAATGCAGCCCTTCTCCCTTATTCCTTACCTAGACTACATTTTGTTTCCCTTTCCTTCCTTTCCTAGCCTCACTCCTTCCCCTTCCCATCGGGGGACTGCTGACTGGCAGTTTGGGCCCCCTGTCTCAAACAACCCATCCATCCATGTTGTGACATTTTGAACTACATGGAAATGCTATTATTGGTTATGTATGTTATGTTACACAATACCTATGTATTGTGTTACTTTACATATGCATGAATATGTCAAGACATTTTTTTTTATTTAAGTGTCTCAGAAGATGCAGAAAAGTCAGAGCTAGTTCTTCTCTTTTACATCTTTGACTCTGGCCAGAACAGGTTCACCTTTTGTTGTGCCTGTCAGTAGCAATTTTTTATTATGGTTATTAGTATAGACAAAGAATAGCATTTTCAGATCCGCTTCAAAATGACATAAATTTTGAGGCCAAAACTGGTCATGAATGTAAGTAAAATATGTATCAGCAACTGGAGTGGTCTTTCATTTATTGAATATATAGTATTAGGATAACATAACTTTCCAAAAAAAAAAAAAAAAAAAAAAAACTAATTTCGTCATAATGTTAGCATGCTGTATTTCGGCTTCTTTTATTGTTTCTTTTTAGTAACTTAAGGATTGTTTCCAGGCAATTCATTTATATTTGGGGAAGTCCAATAATTATTGAAATTAAGCAAAAGAAGTCTGTTTTGAATAAAAGTTCTAAAGTTACTTCAGTATTGTGTGTTTGAAAAATGGGAACAATAGTAGGGCATAAAAGTGATGGAATAATTATTGATATGAATATTTATTCTTCCAACTGTTTTAATATGTTGACTATAAATGTTTCACAAACTGCAAAACTAATATTCAGACACTTGTTTTCTTCTAAAATTTATAAATAGAGGGAGATGATGTAACATGCTACCTTTAATGGCTCAAGTAGTTCACTAGAGAAAGTAATAAATGTGTCTGTGTTCATACACTGCTGAATGAGAAAGACTCTCAATTACATTTTAAGGTGGCTATTTTAAACAGCTTATAAGTGTTTAAAATTTGGATGATTAAAATATTGAATGGTGGAGGTTCATGTATTTACAGCCATTTTCCTGTCACTGTTGAAATATATTGATCATCTTATCTATAATCATTGGTGGGTACTTGCAGCTGATTGGAAGCTGCCAGTGAACCACTTGCAAGTTACTAGTCCAATGGTTCCCTTTTGATAAACATGAATTAATTTTATGTGGCAGTTTGTGAGGGTTCTATTGTAGCATAATTACCTTTCTGTTGATCTTCATTTCAAAAAAGTCTGTCTCCCCCACACAAAGAAAAAAAGGAAAAGAAAAAAAGAGAAAAAAAAATTAAAGAAACTGCGACTTGCTTTTAAACCTAACTGGCAACAATTTTTAACAAAACAAATATTCTTACATTACATACATATATATGATATTCTGGTCTCTCTATTCTGTGGCTTTCTTGGTTCGTGCCATGGACATGGCATGGAGCAAATGTGAAATACCTCAGCCAGAATAATAAAAAATGCAAATCTAGATTTATTCCTGCATAACTTTCCTTATATGAGGGAAAACCTTAGGGTTACAAATGTGTGATTGATATAGTTTGTTCATTTATATTAATAAAATTAACACGCCAAATCTTTACAAAATTATCTGTAGTTTGTCTCCAACCACTCAGAAACCACCGACCTTCACAAATTCACTTGTGACTTTATTGATATTCAGTTTTGCCTTGTGTCGTGAGATTTGGATTACTGACAGTCAGAATTTTAGTAGCCTGTAACTGTCAGTCATTTTCAATAGTGTCAAGTGCTTAAAGATATTGATGACTTCTCTAATTTTGTATTCATAATCCATAGCTTTTGTAGAGCACATGAACCTTCTAGAACACCACAGAAGTTTGTAACAAATTAATTGGGCTTTGTGTATAGAGATTCTTATTTCTAAGAGCCAGAAATTTTCATGTCCTGAAAAAATTATTGAAATTTGGTTGAAACATCTTATTTTGTTTTCATGTAGCAAATGACTTTCTGATTCCACACCTTAAATGACTAATGAATTATTATCTATACATATTCGTGTATATTTCACCAGAGACTTTTCCATCAGCAGATTTAAGATTGCAAAAATTCTCATACAGTGTGTAAGCACATTAAGTTCAGCACAAGGTGTATATTTATGTAGTAACATAAAGCATCCAAAGATATTAAATTGATAGGACAAGAATGATTAGCATACAAAGGTTTAGAGTTGAATCCATGAGCAGTCATATAATTTGCACTTGTACCTTACTTCAAATGACCTTAGCAACAAAGTTTGTTTGAAGAATAGTTAGGTATGTTTTCCAATAATTCGTTTGGAAATTCAATACACATCGTGGATGAAAACCAATACTGGACATTATTGAACAGTATTTAGTAAAGGAAAGTGCTGTCATTTGTATTGATAAATGCATTCATGGTTACTTTTCTTTTTACAATTTTCAAAGGAATTCTGAAGTAGTTGTTCATTGAAAAGTATAATGTCATCTGTTTCCTTTATTATTGTAAAACTTATTTGCTAGTAATGTCTAAATATGTATTTTACTTGAATATTGGTATAATCCACTTTATAATCATTATTAGAAATTTGTACTATTGTTACCAGTAATGAAGTACCATACCTAGGTATATTTAACAGTTAGCACACCAGTTGTATTAAATTTAATAATTACAACATTTTTGCAGCGTATATGCCAGTTCCTAATACTGGTTCCAGTGGACCACCTCCACGGGCAACGCCATACCCACCTTACCCTACCAGCACACCGTATCAACCTCCTACCTCAACACCATATCCTCCATACCCTACCTCATATCCTTCCAACCAACCAGGTTTTCCACCATACCCTCCAATATATCAGAGCAACAACCAGGCTGGATATCGTGGATATCCTCCATACCCCACTCAAAACCAAACGGTGAGCATGATAAGGAAGACAAACTTATGTCTCCACACGATGTCTTTTTCTGTTAAACTTGCACTTCTGCTTATGGTTTTCGACAGCACAGGAAAGACATGTTTAACAGATATTGTCAATTATCAAATATAGAAGACATAAAGACATATATTTAAATGCACAGCTTCTTGTTCTCAGTGAGGATGTTGTTAACTCAGCTTGTTTGTGATGATGATGATGATGATGATAATAATGGTGGTAATTCCTGGATGGAATAATGCATTAAATAATAGAAAGGCAACCACTAATGTTTAGTTGATGGGAATGTGGAGAGAACAGCTATGCTGCAAATCTCTCCCTCGAAAATAGGTTGCATTTGAAACTAATTTCCTTGTTTGTATGGAGCCAATTTTCAAAAATTCTTTAATGTTTATAGTTTTAGAGTAATATAGAAAAACATGTAAGAAGTGTTGTTAATTATTTTTGTACGTAAACAATTCCATTGCACAAAGTATGAAACAATCAGCTGAACCTTTTTGTCACTGAGAACATGTGTTACTATATTGCCATTATCTTGAAGCAGTCATAGTTGTGATGCTGTAGCTTAATGTTGGATAAAAATAAACCCATGCATCTGCACTTGTGCTTGCAGAAAGAGACATCGTGTAGATGTACTTATATGCTAAAGTCATACTGTTAAGCATGTTATTTCATTTCTGTAATACCCAATGGATAATAATGCATCTTTGTTAAAACCTCATGTCACCATAAAGACTCAGATGATGTAGGCTTCACATGTTGCAAACTGAGATATTAAACCTTGTAATACATCATACAATATATATTAAAGGTACCAGGAGAATTCACTTGAGGTACTTGTAAAATCTTAATGTCTGACAATAATTACTTACCTTTAGGAGTCAAAATTACAATATGCTGATACACACTTAAAAGCAGAGAGTAAACTATGTATAGCTCATGATACTCCCCTGGATCAGAACAGGGGTAGTTTGGAAATAAGTCAAGTTAATGCATTTACTGGATAAGAGGGATTTATGTACTGTAACAGTTTCCCAGTTGATTCAGGGAAACTACGCAATGTTGGTGTGAGACTACCATGGTTGTTTTTGGAAACATTAACAGGGAAGAAAACTGCAAGATCAACTGATTAAAGTAAATACTTCTACTCTATGTAATATCAAAAAATGCTCTCTTCCCACCGAACACATTCACACACTCTTTTGGCTAAACTCAAGACCTGGTCTTTGTATCAATTCTATCCCTTTTTCTCATCTATCTGAAAAACTGAGTCATCCCTCCACATGTGAATGAAGCATTGAGCTTAAAAAATTGTAGGGGGCTACCATGTCATCCTCTGCGAGGCACTTAACTTTATATTGCAGAGTAGCTTTGTAGATAAGAATAAGATTTTACAATTAGATGCACTGTTTTTGCTGTATGCTATATAATTACTGAGGTGTTTATAATTAATTTATGTTAATTTCCCCCCAATATCTATTGCATTCTTTAAATATTCATTTTGTGTGTACTATTAGTATTTAAGAGGAGTGGTTTAATGGGCTTTTTAAATAACTCCATTTTAATTTTCTCTATTATTCCCTGAACAATATATTGTGCAATATTTTTCCCTGCCATAAAATTATATTTTTGCTTATTTGTGACAAATGTAAGTTTAGTCTGGCATTGTCCTATAATTATGAATGCTGCAGTTAGTGCTATAATACTCATTTACTTAATTCCAATGACAGATTAATACATACATTTACATAAGCATTTGGAACTCTAACAATGTCAACAAATCTACAGTGCTATGTTTCAACTTGCCACAAAGATGATTGCCGAGCTGTAGACCAGTAGGAAGAAAAGACGATCACACTCGCACAACTTAACTTTCGGCCACAGTCTTCATAAAAAAAACATACTCACACAGCTTTGGAATGCAGTGAGTGGGAGAAACGAAATGGAAAGCATTAGAGAAGGGGAGAAAAGGAGTAACACAGATGTTGGGGGACGAGACAAGAATAGGGAGAAGGTTTGGGTAGATAGGGCAGGAACTGTTGAATGGGGAGGGATAGTAGATTGCTATAGGTATAGTCTGGATAAGTTTGAAACAAAAGAATGTAATATAATGTGAGGATACCTCTCGTACGTGCAGTTCAGAAAAGCTAGTATTGTTGGGGAGAAGCTAGATGGCCTGGATTGACGTAAAGCATGTTATGTTGAGATACAATTTGTGCATGTCTGGTAGACAGCTTGTTGTTAGTCATATCAGTACAAAAACTGTGCAGTGGTTGCAGCAGAGTTGTAAATCACATGGCTGCTTTCACATGTTGTTCAACTCTGATGGCATTGAATAAGCCTATGGCATGCTTGGACTGCCAAAGGAAGTGCTAGTTAAATTGGACAGGTCTTGCAGTGAGGTCTTTCATATGAATATGGTCCCTGTGCAAAGTGGTTGGGTTGAGGGTGGTGTAGAGGTGATCTAGAATGTTGTAGGATGTTGAGGAGGTTGGATGGGCAATGGAATACCACTTTAGGTATTGTGAGGATCTTGGGTATCATCTCTCTCATTTCACAGCTTGATAAAAAATAGCCAAACCCTGATGAGGGATTTGGTTAAGTTGTTCCAATTTTGGCTTGCATTGAGGTGGCAAGAGGGGGTGTGTATGGAGTATTATTCTGTACCTTATGAATTCCAATCTGGTCTTTTATTGGTAGTCTTTACAGTGAGTGACAGTACTAATTTTTGGTATTGTCCTTATAACCGTTTTTGTTGTCTATTCACTTCCTGTGTATTGGAGCCCTAACAAATGATTCAAAAGCCAACAGCTAAAAGTCAGTAACAATAATATGTAACTATGAAACACCCTCTGCTATAAAAACTAGAAGTAAGTTTGTTCTGCTTCATGTTGCTGTCAATAATCACTCCTATGAAGAGTATTGAATTATAATATAAATTTAATGTTAAAGGAAGATTTAGGGTAGACCAAGGAGAAAGTTTTGTATCCTCGGGAAGCTGCTCTGTGCATGGTGGGTTCGGGATGTGGGCTGTGGCTAGCAAGTGTTGTGGATAAGGTCTGCAACTGAAAGAAGCGATTAGTTCACATATACTTTTATTACAAAAGACAGTAATACTTGTGTGTGCTTGTTGATGCAAGCCGTGGTGGAGTAGCTGAGCTGTCCAAGGTGCCTCGCTGCGGAGCGCGCGGTTGCTCGCTGTCGGAGGTTCGAGTCCTCCCTGGGGCATGGGTGTGTGTTTTTGCCCTTAGTTTAGTTTCGGTAGTTTGTTAGCTATGGACTGATGACCATGCAGTTTGGTCCGATAGTTTTACAGACATTTGAACATTTTTGTTGATGCAAGGTTCTATCCAATACATAGATCTGCAGTAATCTCATTCATTAGTCTTTAGTAGTGTTCCGGGTTGAGCTAACAAAAGACGGCTGGCTCGCTGTAGACGGATCTCTGCTATACTGATGTACTCTTCTGTTGACTCGTTGACTGGTAGACTAAAGTCGTCTGCTATGGTGAATGTTATGGCTGTGCTGTACCGTCCTATCTACCCAAGCCCTCTTCTGATTGGCTGGCGCGCAAAGCAAAGCAGAGAGATACGAGACTTGAAGCGCCCTTGGCAGTCGAAGTACTATGGAGTGAGTTATCACAAGTGGCTCGGTGATGTATGTAGACTGCTGGCATTGTGGCGAATGGTGATGCCACAACAGAAAATACATGGATTCATTTAAGAATAATTTTGAAGTAAGAGGCTTAACATCAAACAAGGCATCAGTGTCAGAATTTGCTAAGGATCATGGAAAAGCTTTATAAAGGGTTTACTTTCTTTATGTTGAAAATTAGTTGTTTAGAAATTGACCATTCGTATATATCATTGAAGGCCTTTCTTTTTTCTCTGCTAAGAGTTTCAGTATACAGTATTTTTTTTAACAGTATGTGTCCCAAGACATTAGCCTGTGACTCTTTATTGGTATATTTTGGATTTAATATTGTGAAGGTTTTACAAAAATATTCCTAATATTGAGAACTGTATTATTTCGCTCACTTGTGCTCTGTTTGTTGTATTTAATTGAGTCACTGTACTGTTATTATTTTTAATTATGATAGTTTTCATTTCAGAGGTATAGGGAAGCTCTGTAAAAGAATACAATGATTTGCACAGGTAGGTAGAAACAAACTAGGTCATTATTTGAATTGCAACATTAAGAAATACGGGGTATTTCTCTTGAGAAATTAGATATACTAGTTTATGGGCTCTGCATTACTTTCAAGATAAGTCATGTTAATGATATTATTTCAAGTTCAAAACTTAACCTGAATATGTCAAAAAACATATACAGAGGAAGAAGATATATTCAGTAGTTCAAGGTTGTACCACAGAAATCTAGAAAAACTGAAAACCGGTCATTGAAATCATCCTTGAAAGTGGCGATCTTAGTCAAAAAATATCCCGTCCACGCACTATAAAAGTGCACAAGTTCATAGTTCACCACAATGAAACTGAAGAAGATAATATTATAATTTCCTTGAACATTATGAGGCACGAAACTCACAGATTTCTGAAGACACATACCGAACCAATACTACACATTGCACAAAGATGAATGAAGTAGTGTAGCAATGAGTGGTGTGCAGGTGGTGGCTCATTGAATTAATGTGAGAAACTCAACTTTAGAGTTCAAGGTACATGTTGAGTGATTTTTAGTTTTGGATTTAGTAATTAAGTATTATTAAAGAAAACCGGGACTCAATTGAGTGGAAAGCAAGTGTTTAAAAGTTATTATGCATGTTCAGGAAACTATACACTTGTCCAATCAGTAAATTAATTATCCTCATAAAATGAACTTTCATTACCAACATGAATACAATATGCCGCCATTGCCATAGCTAAAATTTAACAATTTTTTTTTAACTTCAGGTACTGTGAATTTTGAGATGCCGTTGGGCAATTGGTACCCAATTGTGGGGAGTACATGCATTCTCATCAAAATGAATGTGATGGTCTCCTTGCTGCAAAACAAGTGCCGCAACATCTGATTTTCAGCCAGAAGACCATCATATTCAATTTAATAAAAAATAAGGAACTGGCTGTCACAAGTGGGTACAATTGAAGGCTGAACAGAGAGATGATAGAAGTTGTTTAATACCCCAAGTATATGGATAGGATAGACTCTGACCATAAGTTGTTGGTTATGAACTGTAGGCTGAAACTGAAGAAACTACAAAAAGGTAGGAAAATAAGGAGATGGGACCTGGATAAATTGAAGGAACCTGAAGTTCTTAAGAATTTCAGAGGGAGCTTCAGGCAACAATTGACAGAAACAGGGGAAAATAAAACAGTTGAGGAGGAATGGGTAAAATTGAGAGATGAAATAGTGAAGGCAGCAGAGGACAAAATAGGTAGGAAGGCAAGACCTCCCGTGGATATCACGGGAGATATTAAATTTAATCGATGAAAGGAGAAAATATAAAAATGCAGTAAATGAAACAGGCAAAATGGAGTACAGACGACTAAGAAATGAGATTGTCAGGAAGTGCAAAATGGCTAAGCGGGAGTGGCTAGAAGGCAAATGCAAGGATGTAGAAGAATGTATAAATAGGGGAAAAATAGATACAGCCTACAGGAAAATAAAAGAAACATTTGGAGATAAGAAAAACAGCTCTATGAATATCAAGGACGCTGATGGAAAACCAGTTCTCAGCAAAGAAGGGAAAGCTGAAAGGTGGAAAGAGTATACAGAGGGGCTCTACAAAGGAAATGAGTTTAGAGACACTATTGTGGGAAGGGAAGAGGATGTAGATGAAGATGAAATAGGAGATACTGTACTGAGAGAATAATTTGACAGAGCCCTGAAAGACCTAAGTCGAAACATGGCCCCTGGAGTAGATGATACTCCTTCAGAGCTACTGAAGTCTCTGGAAGAACCAGCCATGACAAAATTGTTTCATCTGGTGTGTAAGATGTATGAGTCAGGTGAAGTACCCTCAGACTTTAAGAAAAATGTTATAATCCCCATTCCAAAGAAAGCAGGTGCAGACAGGTGTGAAAACTACAGAACCATCAGTTTAATAAGTCATGGTTGCAAAATATTAACACAAATTATATACAGAAGGATGGAAAAGCTGGTAGAAGCCGACCTCGGGGAAGATCAGTTTGGGTTCAGGAGAAATGTAGGAACACGGGAGGCAATACTCACTTTACGGCTTATCCTAGAAGATAGATTAAGAAAAGGCAAACCTACATTTCTAGCTTTTGTAGATTTAGAGAAGGCTTTTGACAATGTTGATTGGAATAAACTCTTTCCTGTTCTGAAGCAAGCAGGAGTAAAATATAGGGAGCGTAAGGTTATTTACAACTTGTACAAAAACCAGACAGCGGTTGTCAGAGTTGAAGGGCATGAAAGGGATGCAGTGGTTGGAAAGAGAGTAAGACAGGGTTGTAGCCTTTCCCCAATGTTGTTCAATTTGTACATTGAGCAAGCTATAAATGAAAGCAAGGAGAAATTTGGAGAAGGGATTAAAGTTCAGGGTGAAGAATTAAAAACATTGCGTTTTGCCGACGAGATAGTAATTCTGTCAGATACAGCAAAGGACCTGGAAGAGCAATTGAACGGAATGGACAGTGTGCTGAAAGGTGCATATAAGATGAACATTAAAAAGAGTAAAACTAGGGTAATGGAGTGCAGTGTAAGAAAATCAGGTGATGCTGAAGGAATTAGATTAGGTAACGAAACAATAAAGGAGGTAGATGAGTTTTGTTACTTGGGCAGTAAAATAACATATGATGGTCGCAGTACAGAGGATATAAAATGCAGAATGGCAATGGGTAGAAAGGCATTCTTGAAAAAGAGAAATTTGTTAACAGCGAATATTGATTTAAGCCTAAGGAAGTCCTTTCTGAAGGCATTTGCATGGAGTGTTGCCTTGTATGGGAGTGAGACATGGACGATAAACAGTGTGGACAGGAAGAGGATTGAGGCTTTTGAAATATGGTGTTACAGAAGAATGCTGAAGATTAGGTGGGTGGATCGCGTAACTAATGAGGTGGTACTGAACAGAATTGGGGAGAAAAGAAATTTCTGGCATACCTTGACTAAAAGAAGGGATAGATTGGTAGGACACATTCTTAGACATCAAGGAATTGTGAATTTAGCATTGGAGGGAAGTTTGTGGGGTAAAAACCGCAGAGGAAGACAAAGAGATGGATACAGTAAGCAGATTCAGACAGATGTAGGTCGCCGTTCTTATGTGGAGTTGAAGAGGCTTGCTCAGGATAGGGTACTGTGGAGAGCTGCATCAAACCAGTCTCCGGACTGAAGATCACAACAACAACAACAACAACAACAACATGGATAGGAAGGAGGATGGTGTGAAAATGAAAGACTTTTAGATTCCAGTGTTGAAGAAAAGGTGTTGCAGTCTTTTGCAATGAGGCGATAGCAACAGTGGACGACGTCAGTGGTGAATGACATTCCAATTTTCAATATATGATGTCGTGCCTCTCCATTGGAGCATGTGAAAAAAGAAAGATGTTTGGCTGCAATCAGTACTGAGTCAGGATGTGTATGAGACATCCAAAGAAGCCACAATCCCTCTTGAACATGTCCTCCGCAGCTGAAGATGGAACATTGAGGTTTAATGATAAATCCATCTGACCATGGCAAAATAACCCAGTATATTTATGTAATTTTAACATCTCCGGCCATAAAAGTTGTCATTTCACAAAAATGAAAAAGCAAAAGGAAAGAAAGACAAATGTTATTACAGGATTAATTGAAAGAGGTGTTGATCGTATATACAGTACATGACATTCATTCAGTAGGAGTTAACAGTGAGCTGGGGAGGTATCCAATAAAATAAATCTCTATGCAGGATCAGAAGCAGACGCAGTGAATGTCAGATTATATTGTCACATTGAAATGGAAGCAGGCTTCACTTCGAAGGCAACTAAACACAGCGCATATGCAGTAAGCTGGTTTATTACGAACTTAACATACACGCAGCACTAACTGCCTCTCGGGCAGAGTGCTCTGCTATTTATACAGACAGAATGTACCAAAAATTAGAAGAACAGTTAACATAAGAAAAAAACAGAATTTACAAGTGAACATAAGAAAAATGTAGAGCACTCTGGAATTGTTAATTACAAACAAATAAATTTTTGCCAGTGGTCGGGATGGAACCAGTGACCTTCAGCACTGCAGTTGGTGACGCTATCCCCTGCGCCAGCTGCAATGTCCTGGATGGCAGTTAAAGAGAATCGTTCCTTTCTCCACGGTTATCGATGACAGACGTTCCTGTCGTGGCTTCATCAGTAACATTACCGTCCTTAGAGTCCTTGAACAAGAAGCCATTGTCGCCGACCTGCTCTTCAGGATCGTAGTAAGGCTTCATGCGCAGGATGTGAACAGTGTCACTTCGTTTTTGTTGTTTTGACGATGGCTCACAATCCTCAACTTCGTATGTGACATCTGACAGGCGGCGTATGACATGGTAAGGGCCAAAGTATCGCTTCAATAACTTTTCTGACAGTCCAACCTTCCATACAGGGGTAAAAATCCTGGGCTGTACACAACAGTTCGGTGCTTGTCGTTATACCGCTGACGGTCCTTCTCCTGGGCGTCCAGTGTCCGTATGCGAGCCAGCTGCCTTGCTTCTTCGACCCTGGTCATGAGCTGTTTAATATAGTGCGCTGTTTAACATAGTGTCGTTCCGTTGGAACGGGAACAGCGTATCCATTGTCGTCTCAGCTTCACGGCCATGGAGCAGGAACAATGGCGTGAAGCCTGTGGTGTCTTGTCTTGCGGTATTTTAAGCAAATGTCACGACTGGCAGAATTGTATCCCAATCCTTCTGCTCAACATTGACGTACATCGACAGCATATCAGCTAATGTCTTGTTAAAACATTCCGTAAGACCATTTGTCTGAGGATGGTATGCAGTTGTCATTCTGTGGACAATGTCACACCGTGACATTACCTCTGATACTAGTGCTTGACAGATCTGTAGAGACCTTTCCAGTAATACCTGCGTCTGATTCTATCTAGGGTCTTCACAAATCCCAGATGACCAGATATTGGAGCATCATGGAAATATTTGAGAATAGCTGGCTGGAGATGAGCTGGAAGAACAAGTAGCCATTTGGGGCCCAGTGGATCATAGTTGCTCTTATACAATGTTCCGTTTATAAGTTGGAACTCTCCATTGGTTGTTTCTCCTGTCTTCAAGACCTCTATGGTTTTTAATAGTAATGGATCTTCCCTCTGTTCAGCTGTAACGTCATTTAATTCAGTGAGGGTTGAAATTTCATTCATGCTGTTGTGTTCCACTAATGGATTCCTCGAAAGGCAGTCGGCATCCTTGTGTTTGCGCCCGTTCTTGAATACCACTGTGACATCATACTCTTGGCGTCTTTGTGCCCATCTTGCTAGTTGACCTGATGGATCCTTCAAGCTAGTCGACCAACGCAAAGAATGACGGTGGATGGTTTGCCGAATAAATACGGCTGGAACTTGTTGATAGCCCAGATACTTGCAAGACATTCTTGCTCAGTTGTAGAGTAGTTTATCTTGGGCTTTCAGAGTACTCTTGATGCATAGGCTATCACCTTTTCAGCTCCTTCCTGAACCAGCACTGCACCAATCCCATAATCACTGGCGTCTGTGTGAAGTTCAGTTTCCGCATTTTCGTCATACAAGGCTAGAACTGGTGCGGACGTTAGAGCCTCCCTAAGTGCCCGGAAAGCTTTTTCTCTTGTCTCATCCCAGTAAAACTTGGCGTCTTCCTGCAGAAGGTCTTGTAATGGATGTGCCTTGTTACAAAATCCTTTTATGAAATGTCGGTAGTATGAGCACAGCCCGAGAAAACTTGTCACATCACGAATGTGCTGAGGAGTTGGAAATTCTGTGACTGCCCTTACTTTATCTGGATCAGGACGGACACCATCTCCATTTTTATCTCTTTGGCAACGAAGAGGCACTTCTTTGGATTGAGGCAGAGTCCTGCAGCCTCAACACACTTCAACAAAGTTGACAGGCAATTCAGGTGTTCTTCAAATGTTTTTGAGAAAGAGACAATGTCATCTAAATAGCAAAGACACGTCGTCCTCTTAGGGTGTCTAAGCAAGTTGTCCATCATGCGTTTGAATGTGGCCGGAGCATTACATAATCCAAGTGGCATTAATTTGAATTCATAGAGGCCGTCAGGTGTAATAAAAGCCGTCTTCTCCCTGACAGCTTCGTCAACCTCGATTTGCCGGTAAACTGTCTGCATGTCCATAGTTGAGAAGTATGTAGTTCCTTTCAAGCAGTCTGATGTGTCGTCAATGCGCGGCAGTGGGTGGACATCATTCTTTGTGATTTTGTTCAGCTGCCGATAGTCTACACAGAATCGCCATGTGCCATCCTCCTTCTTTACTAGGACCAGTGGAGACGATCAAGGACTCTTCGAAGGTTGAATAATGTCATTGTGCAACATCTTCTCCACTTCCTCCAGAATTATCCGTCTTTCAGCTGGAGACACTCTATAGGAACACTGGCTGATTGGTGGATGATCCCCAGTATTGATACAATGCCTTATCGTGGGCCGTTTCGTCTGACTTTTCTGCTGCTGAGGTGTGAATGCACCCGAAAATTGACGTAGTTTAGCTAACACCCGCTGGCGTTGTTCCTTGGTCAGTCTGGGCCCTATTGGCAATCCCACGTTTGTTTCCTCCAGTGTGTTGTCTGTACTAACAGCGGAGCATGGGTTTTCGTTGATTACGTTGAGCTCATCGTGATGGATTGGTTCAGCTGTCCTGATACACATTCATTTGGGAATAAGTTGCGACTGCTCGTAACAATTAGTGATCCAAATCTCTCCTCGACCTCCGGTAATGCTTATGATAGCCACTGGTATGTAAATTTTTTTGGTGAGCCTGATAAACTTTTTCCTATCAACAAGCACTTCACCATTTAATCGCTCATCTGGTGACTGCCTTGGATAGAACTGCTCTGATGGCTGACATCTTGCGGCAAAATAATTGTTGAATACTCGCCTTATCTCTCTGCAGTAGTGTACAACATGTCCAGGGCGCCCACAGTGGAAACACAGTGGTGTGTTGTCTTGTGTCCTCCAGACGTCTGTTCTTTTGCGGGGCGTCATAGTTGCCGGGGGGGTTGCTTGTGGTCACGTCAGCCGATTCATGGGCTGCCGTTTGCAGGCTGCAGCATAGGTCATAGCAGGGCGACGCAATTCTTCACGTCGGGTGTGATTGGCGGGGCAGACAGGAGCTATTGCCTGATATACCTCTTCCTCAGCGGCTTCGGCTCCCTCATCACTTACAGGGCTTACATCCATGGCCATGATCTGATGCTCACTCGGTCTAACAGTCCCGGTTGCCATAAATTGTTGTAATTCTTCTCTCTCAATTTGTAGTATGAGAGAAGCGAAGTCATGCTGGTCTTCCACAACGGCCATAGGGAATACATTGGGGAGTCGGTCATACTTCTTTCATCCAACCCTCCTTTGTTGCATCTCTTAAATACGCTGGCACCACTTAATGAACTCTTCCGTCGTAGTGACTTCTTTGATCAGAAGAGCTAGGTACATGTCTTCCACAATACCCTTCATCAGGTGCATGATTTTGTCGGCCTCAGTCTTTTTCGGATTGACTATGTTACACAGGGCCAAAACATTCTGTATGTATGACTGTGTTGCCTCACCATGTCGTTGAGCCCGAATCCTTCAGTTGTTCTTCCGCCGAGCGGATTTGTTGCTGGTGGTCTCCAAACGTCTTCTTAAGTACCGCCTGGAATGTTTCCCAGTCATTCAGTTTGTCTTTGTTGTTCTCGAACCATTGCTTGGCTGTTCCGTCGAGGTAGTAATAAATGTTGGCCAAGCACATTGTATGATCCCACCTGTTGTACTTGGCGACTCGGTCAAATCCTTTTAGCCATTTGTTGGGGTCCTGTCCAGCGTCTTCAGGGAACACCGACGGATGTCTGATGTGTAGCCGGCTTACCGCTGGTTTCGTGTCCATTGTTCTTCTGATGATACGGACTTTCAGAAGGATGTACTTGGTATATCCCTTGTATTCTGGTTCTAGTCCATGTAAGCGACGGCTTTTACATTACCTAATCGGAGCCACGGTGATGGAACTGTTGCACAGGGCACCCGGCGCCTCCACCAAACAATGTCGCGTTGAAATTTAAGCAGGATTGACTTCGAAGGCAACTGAACACAGCACTTAGACTGAAAGCTGGTTTATTACGAACTTAACATACACGCAGCACTAACTGCCTCTTGGGCAGAGTGCTCTGCTATTTATACACAGACAGAATGTACCAGAAATTAGAGGAACAGTTAACATAAGAAACATGTAGAACATTGTTAATTGTTAATTACAAACAAATAAATTTTTGCCGGTAGTCGGGATGGAACCGGCGACCTTCAGCGCCGCAGTCGGTGACGCTATCCCCTGCGCCACGCCGGCAGTCGATGTATGTGATCTCTCGCAGCAATATCAGGAATTGGTAGTGCTGTGAAAATCTGGTTATGTCACAAAATTTTTTATTGCAGGCTACATGTAATGAATAGTGCACTAGAAATTAATTTCATCATGGTCGCCTGCCTCCTCACCGACTTTATCACATTGTCAATTTATATTACCTGCAGTGATAGAAATATTATTTTACAGGTCATCCCTATAGCACATTATTTTGGAGACTCTGGCACAGTTAAATCAGCCCACCACTGTTCTTCTCCTCATTGGAAGAAAACTATTCTTAACAGCTTTAATTGTACAATTTTCACATTTCAGAACAGAATAGCCTAACTATGAATTTGACTAATTTCATAGACTGATACTTCACACTGCATTTGTCAAACCTGTCTCAATTTGATGTTATTAGGACTAAAGTGTGATGTCTATGAATGCATTTGATACCAGGAGCCAAAGGATTTTCAGTCTCACAATTCATGAAGTATTGGAAAACTTTAAAGTCTTTTTCTGTTCATATTTGACGATATGTGAACAGTGGTTACATTACTTGTAACTTGTCCTACGAGCTGCTGTGGCATTAGCCACTGCTTGTGTTGATTCAATGTGGTACTGCCTTACCTGCCTCCTGGGCAAATGATAAACTGTGGTTTGGCTATATCACTGCTCTAAGCTGTATATCTTCCCTTTAGTGTGCCTGTCAGCTGCCTCATTCAGTCACTTGGTAATGGTTGAAAGTTTATGATTTGAACAATGATGTATCAAAAACTTCTTAATACACAGATTCTGTCACACCTTTGGTTATTGTTACACTCATTTTAAATGACAATGTATTATGTGACATACAAATAACACTGCATTTTTAATTCTAAAAAAGATATTCTATAATCCTCCAATGGTCTTAACCCTTCAACCTTTTGTGAAGTCCTGCAACAACAGTTCACTGGTTTACAACTTTATATGCAAATAATACTATTTTTTATATCAAAATCTCTACTCCAATATTTTATGTTGCCTACTTCTGTACAGTTTAAAGAAGGTCGACTTCAGATTAATGTCCTTTGTTTTATTTGTCTTCCTGCTTTAATAAATGTTTGTGGCGTCTGCATAAATTCGAATGTTACTTGTCCTTAAGGCACATTTTCCTTCCTGTTGACCGAGCAAGGTGGCATAGTGGTAACATACTGAACTCGCATTCGGAAGGAATGTGATTCAAATCCACCTCTGGCCATCCAGATTTAGATTTTCTGTGATTTTCCTAGATCACTCCAGGCAAATGTCGGGATGGTTTCTTTCAAAGGGCATGGCTGTTTTTCTTCCCCATTCTTACCCAAACAGTCAGAGCATAAGCTCTGCCTCTTATGACGATGCTATCGGCAGGGCGTTAAACAGTAATCTTCCTTCCTTCATTCTTCCTGTTGTCTAATAAGTAGTCCTCTTGGTGTCATGAAATCTTTTTCCACTTGCTGGAGAAGTATTGCTGGTAGTGTCATTGATGAATTAACTTACCAGACGAAAATGAACAGGTTCGTTGATAGACACGCACAAATAACACACACACACACACACACACACACACACACAAGGCAGATATTTCGTTTTTGTCCTTTGTGGTTTCCCTCCAGATCCTTAATTTGCCAAACATACACATTTTGTAATTAGCATAAACTTCTTTTCTTCTCTTTTTTATGTACTAATATTTTTCTCATGTCTTAATTGCTATGATCATTTTGGGAGGAAATCAAAGATTTCTCCCTGAACATGTTTAGAAAAAGCTATAATTACCTTTTGCCCAGAGAATAACAGAGATGCAGTTCATTTTGATAATTTTCACGCATGTGTGAACTTTGAAATTTTCACAGCAAATAGAATGTTCATAAAAATTTCAGGCCTGCAGCAGGTCATTGTCTAATACAGTGTATGAAATTTCAACTAGCCACCTGGAAATGACTGGCAACAGCCCAGTTGAAATATTGTGTATTGTATTAGATGATGACCAGCTGCAAGCCAGAAATTTCTATGAACAACTAACTGTCAGACTACTGACTACACACATTAATTTCCACTAAGCATCAGATTCAATTACTTTCAGTTTGAAGAACTGGTCCCCTATCTATTATTAGATGTTAGCTTCCTAGTGTAATACATGTTCACTGTTCACTTAAAACTTTTCCATTTCATTAAACTTTTGGTATGACTTTGCAGTTTTGCCCATTCATTTAACTTCGTTATGCTGTCATGTAATTATTTGACTGGCAGGATGGGGAGAAGTTCTATAGTATTTTGTGCTCCAAACTTCCTAATATTTATTGTAGGTGTAAACACTTTTTAACAATATTTTTGGAAAGGTAGGTTGCTTATTCACCACATATGTCTGATGAGCCACAGAGAGGCACAAATAATAGAACACAACATTATAGCTTTTGGCTTTTAAGGCCTTCGTCAGTTACGATACACAAACCTACACGTACTCACACAGACACAACTGACGTGACCAATCTGTGGCAGCCAATGTGGCTTAGCGAGAACCAGTGTTGGGGGTGAGGAAGTGGCAAGGAGAGGGAAGCAGGACTGGTGGGGAGGGGGGGGGGGTGCAGCATGAGTGGGGGAATACGCCAGTGCTGTCTGACAGACTATACAAAAGGAAGGCGTATTTGAGGAATAGGTCAATGTTGTGGAAGGTCGCTAGTTGGGTAGAGTGGGACCAGGTGATGTGAATGGAAGAGAAGGTGTTGAAGTTTTAAAGGAATGTGGATAGTGTGTCCTAACTTTCAGTCCAGGTTTTGAAGATATCACCAATGAATCTGAACCAGATGAAGGGGTTTGGGATTCTGGGTAGTTAGGAAGGATTCCTCTAGATGGCCCATGAACAAGTTGGCATAGGAGGGTGCCATACAGGTGCCCATGGCTGTACCGCGAATTTGTTTGTAGGTGATGCCTTCAAAGGAGAAGTAACTGCGGGTGAGTATGTAGCTGGTCAAGGTAACTAAGAAAGAGGTTATGGGCTTGCAGTCAGATAGGTGTTGTGAAAAGTAGTGTTCAACAGTGGCAAGACCATGAGCACTCGGGGTGTTGGTGTAGAGGGAGGTGACATCAACTGTGACAAGCATGGTACTAGGAGGTAAAGGAACAGGACCTGAGGAGAGTTGTTGGAGGAAATGGTTTGTATCTTTTATGTAGTAGGGTAGGTTGTGGGCGATAGGCAGAGATTCTCTCAGTGGGGGCACCATAACTGGCCACAATGGGATGTCCAGGGTGGTTGGGTTTGTCAATTTTAGGGAGCATGTAGAAGGTGGGAGTGCGGGATGTAGGAGAGGTGAGGAGAGGGGTTGACTCTGGGGAGAGGTTCTGGGATGGTGCTAAGGATTTGAGGAGGGACTGGAGATCCTATTGGGTTTTTGTGATGGGATCATTGTGGCAGGGTGTTTAGTTGGAAGAATCAGACAGTTGTCGGAGACCCTCTGCGACATAGTCCTTGCGGTCTAAAACCACAGTTGTGGAGCCTTTGTCAGCAGGTAGGATCATAAGGTCAGGATCAGTTTTGAGATAGTAAATAGCATTTCAAGGACTATGTCACAGAGGATCTCTGACAACTGTCTGATTCTTCCACTTCCCTTCCTCCCTTCCTGGAATTTCCGTTGTAAACACTATTTGATAGACTAGAAATTAAGCCATGTTCTTTCAAAATGCAGGTTATTCTTAATTTTGCTCTTCAGTCAGTGTTACAAAGACTTTATTATTATTGTTATTATTATTATTATTATTATTATTATTATTATTTCTAGAGGTATTATGCTGCCCAGGTTCAACAATTTGCCATTATTGTGACACATTTTTTACTTGATTTACAGTCCTCTCCACCCGCTAACTCTTCAGGGAATTCTGGTGGAACAACTGGAACTATCACAGAAGAACACATTAGAGCATCTTTGCTATCAGCTGTTGAAGATAAAGTGCGCCGAAGGCTTCGAGAACAGTTCTCACAAATGCAGGCTGAGATAGAAACTTTAACTCGTACCCAGCAGGAACTAACTCAGGGAAAGAACAAACTTGATGATATTATTACAAGACTGGAGAAAGAACAGGTAAGTTGACACATTAAAGAGTTAAACTGTGAAGAACTTTCATCTCTTGAACAGCTATTTAGCAGTAGTCTGATATCTTTCACAGTAACTAATAGGTATGCTGCAAGCATTTTCTCTGATGTGTGTAAGGTTCAGAATATAGTTGCATATTCTGATGGTTAAGTTTGTAACTGGCTGTTGGTAAAGTTAATGCAGAAAGTCCACATATCCAGAAATGTAGTAAAAAAGTACCATAATGTTCACTACTTTCATAATTTATTAAAATATTTGGACTTTTAATATTAATTCCAATTAATACACATTATTATACTATGCAGCTTTTTCAATTTCCAATGTATAGACAGCTGCTAGTGTTCTCAGAGAATATTAAAATTACATAAACTCTTAAACTTTTAATATGAAGCAGTAGATAAAATATCAGGCACAAAAGAGGTGAATATTTTCTTGTTTAAAAGACTGACAAATATTGTGATATCTTCATTCCTCATTTCTATCTTTCCCATAAAACATTGTTGCATCCAAACATATTTGCAACTTCACACAGAACAAGTCAAATTTTTTTTTTAGTGAAGCCTTTGTACTTCGCATCTTCTTCCACTGTCACAGTCTTTTAGTCGCTCACCCACTTCTACTGTCTCTATCTCTTCTCTTTCACTGCTATTGTCTCTCTTATGTTAAGAGACAGAATGTGCATATGTTTGCTTTCAAAATGCAGCTCACTGAGCTGCTGACAGGCATGAAAAATAGACAGTCACATTCACAAAACAAAGTTTTTAGCCATGGCCTTCATCGCGGTGGTGTCCCCAAGTGTTCTAAGGCACCCTGTTGCAGAGTGTGCTCACCTTCAGAGGCCCAAGTGTTCCCTCGGGTGTGTGCACATGCTTTTTGTGTGTGTGTGTGTGTGTGTGTGTGTGTGTGTGTGTGTGTGTGTGTGTTTTTGTAAGCCTAGAGACTGGTAACCAGAGTAGTTAAGTCCCATAGATTTATGAACATTTGAATTTTTTCCATGGCCTTCATCAAAAAAAGAAACACATTCACACAATCAGTCACGCAACCACACACACACACACACACACACACACACACACACACACACACACACCAATCCAGGCCGCTCCAGCACCACAAGCACCTTGACAGTGAGTGAGGAAGGGAATGAAGGGGGAAGGATTCCGGGTAACAATGTGGAACTCACCATCCCCCCCCCCCCCTTTACCCAGGATTTCCTCCACTTCCACTCTCTTCCTCAATCACTGTCATATTGCTAGTGGGTGGAGATGGTTGTTTTGTGTGTATAGTTATCTGAGTGATTGTGTGAATGCACATGTTTCTTTTTCTGATGAGGGCCGTTTCATGCCTTTTAGAAGCTAAGCAAGTCTCTTTACTGTGCATTGTTATCTATCCTACATTACTGATATTCCAGTCAGATCATTGTTAAATTTTGCCTATAAAACTTTTTATGAGTGTGGCAAAAAGAGTACTGATGCAGATGGTTCACTATTTTCCTGTCTGAGTCTCTTAAACAGAAACATGTTCCTTTTTTGCACTCCAACAAGATAATTTTTCTGCTGGTTCTCTGCTACAACCAGATAGGGTCCTCATATTAAATGAATTCTGTAGGTCAGTAAAGCTTTGGTAGTTCATTTGTATATTTCAATACTTTTAGATATAGGATGTGAGAAATAATGTAAAAATTACAGTTTTATTATTGAATCAATGTATTAAACTATATGCCATGCAAAAATATATATATATATATATTTAAATAAAATATGTTTGTTAGTTTGGAATAATACATATTTTATAACAACTGCTACATCCACATGAAAAGAACATGGAACAACTTGTGAGTCAATTTGTCAAAATGAAATATATATTTGGATTTCTCCTCTACAATTAATATGCTGCTATGAGTGAGTGAAAAATCAACCATATGCAATGTGCTTGTACCTCTGCTAACTTTTTAAAATTTCATTAAAAACTATTCAGTTTCAATTTAGGTACAGGGATCGTTCAATAAGTAACTTGGTTTAATATAAAAGACAACAATTTTTGCCCTATTTTTTGACATAATCCCCTTGAAGTTTAACTTGCACAATCCAATGTTTCTTAAGCTTTAAGATTACATCTTTAAAGTGATTTTCTTAAAGACCCTCAAAATACTCATTAACTATCTGGATGGCTCACAAATAGATGACCGAAAGGGCAAAATGAGGTGAAGAGGGCAGTTGTGGATTCAATTTAATACAAACTTCCTGGCAGTTTAAAATTGTATGCCGGGAACCAGGACTCGAACCTGGGACCTTTGCCTTTCGCGGGCGAGCGCTCTCCGACTGAGCTATCCCGACACGACTCACGGTGCAACTTCAATTCTGCCAGTACCTCGTCTCCTACTTTCCAAACTTTCTTCTGGGAGTGCTACTCTTGCAAATTTTGCAGGAGACCTTCTGTGAAGTTTGGAAAGTAGGAGGCGAGGTACTGGCAGAATTGAAGTTATGGGGCGGCACCGTGAGTTGTCGGGATAGCTCAGTGGTAGAGCGCTTGCCTACAAAAGGCTAAGGTCCCAGGTTCGAGCCCCGCTTTTGGTACACAATTTTAATCTGCCAGGAAGTTTAAAGTCTCAATAATGATTGCCTTCATCAGAAAATATAAATTAAACAAGTCATATTATAAAAGTTGCAAATCATCAGTAAAGCTTAAGTCAGTGGTTGCTGAACAAAATAGCTTGAATGTGCTGCCATCTCTCTCTCTCTCTCTCTCTCTCTCTCTCTCTCTCTCTCTCTCTCTCTCTCTCTCTCTCATATGTGGAACACTATTTATCTTGCCTTTCCAAGAGTTTGTCCAGAAGGAATGCATAGTGTTCTCCAGTGCTGGTTTTTCCCTTATTGAGGTACTTTATAAGAAGAAGAATATCTCTAGCAACCCAAAAGACTGACACCATCACTTTCCCTGCTGGTGAATTGCATTTCACATTTTTTGTAGCCAGTTTTATTCTTGCAGCCCATTGTTTTGACTGTTGCTTTGTATCTGGAGAGTAATGGTAAACAGAAGTTTCATTGTGGTAGTAAAACTACTCAAAAAATTTGTTGGAATTTTTTTTAAGTAGCTGCAAAAACTCAGCAGATGTTCACAAGTGATTTAGATTCATCTGTAATCAGCAATTGCAGCATTCGTCTTGCAGATACCTTCTTAATGCTAATTTGTGATCAAAAGAAAAATGGCCTGTCATTTGAGATACCTGTGCCTCTGGTAATTCACTCACTTCACATACCTGTCTGCAAAAACAGTGCAACGGAGTCTGGCAATGTTTTCTGTGTCACAGCTGTTTTTGAACCCCCCAGGTCATAGTGTGTCTTTGATGCTTTTCCTGCCTTGCATAAATTCATTGATGCAAGTTACTCTATTCATCGCATAGGAAGGTTATATTTCATCCACTGTAGGCACTATTCTTTAATAGATGTCTTTCACGTTTTTACCTTTCATGAAAAAGAATTGGATAACACTGTGAATTCAATTCCATCCATCTTTCTAGACACTATCCAACAGTTAGCTAGAATGATAATGACTTAGAGCAATAAAATTTTACTTTACATTGAAATTTTACTCTATATTGAAATTTTAAATACATGCCCCCTTGGCCATGATAGCATCAATTTATGACAATTACATGAGGTTTTTTCCTCTGTAAATCGCAGAAAAATCACAAATATGTTAACACAATGTTGTCAAACTATCATTGTGAAAATAGAAAATTTGGCTTTGATATCAGCCCTTCTTGGTATTAAACAGCATACCCAAAATAATTTTGTACCACAGTGACTTATTTCAATAAAGTATTTTAACTCCCCCACACTATTCTTTAAAAAAATGGCTACACATATTTACCGTAATATAAGTTAACAATATGATGGCAATAGTTTGCAGCTCACTGCAAAAAAGTCTGTGAAGCCAAGACAGGCAAATTGACATTCATACACACACAACTTAGCTTTTTGCCACAGCCTTTGTCAAAAAAACAGTTCTTCAGTCTTCTGTAAGAAGTGCTAGTAGCTGAAATGGTAACTGGGGAGCAGAAACCTTTTTGTGTGTTAAGATTTGTAAAGACTGAGTATGTAATTAGAGAGAAATGTGTGTTTTGTATTGAATTCCATTGTACTCCTCCAGGTGATAACATCCGTATATGGTATCATCAGTCTGAAGATACAAGCTGTCTTTGTAAAGGGAAGACTAGCCGATGTTCAAACACGATTGAAAAATGTGTCAAACAAGTGAAAGATGCTTTCACATGTAGCCCAAAGAAATCATTTTGGAGGGTTAGTCACAAATGAGCAGTTCCAGTAATGTCTGTGTGTAGATTTTATGGATACACTTATAATATATCCATATTGTTTGCATTTGTTACAAGCATGGTACTTGTCAAATTTGCAAAGATGTAAGTTGCTGCATTCCGATGATAATTTTCTGGATGGGGTCACTTTAATGATGAATTGACACTTCACCTAAGTGGGCTTATGAACACTCATAACGTATACATCTGGTGTTCAGCAACAGTTGGAGCTAAACTAATCTAAATTAAATGTTTTTTATGCCATATCCCGGCAGAAAGTGTATGGTCCTTTCTTTTATGCTGAAGCAAAGGTAATTGGTGTTTCTTATCTTGATGTGCTACAGTTACTCTTTCCTCAATTACATGAAGCTGAATCAGATAACTTTATTTGGCAGCTAGGTGGTGTGCCACCTCATTGGCCTGCTTTCATACACTATTGGTTAAACAACATTGTTCTTGACCGCAGGATTGGTCGTAATTGTCCGAATTACAGAGCTTGTTTTGCATGGCCTTCACATTACCAGATCTGACACATTGCAATTTTTTCATTTGTGAGTTTTTAAAGGATCTGGTATATGTGCCTCCATACCAGCTGACTTAAATGACCTATGAAATAGGATTGAAGCTGCATTTGGATCAGCTAGTTGTGACTTGCTGAGTAAGGTTTGGAACGAACTATCAACTTGA
The DNA here is from genome assembly GCA_026315105.1 of Locusta migratoria. NCBI lineage: Eukaryota > Metazoa > Arthropoda > Insecta > Orthoptera > Acrididae > Locusta > Locusta migratoria. Next base: position 553,436,737 of record CM048744.1, read on the forward strand.
TAATGCCGTGTGATGATGAATGCTCACATTTAACACTTATAAGACAAACTGTTTGAGTGGTTAGTTCATTTGGTGTATAATTTGTAATTTTGAGATCACCGTAATAAATTTCACAAAGACTTGAAACCACAAAACCTCCAGCTTGTGTTACGCATTTCTGAAAAACATTCTATGGAACATCAAATGTAAAATATATAAACTGAGAAACCTAATGTAAAAAAATTGCCATCATATTGTAAAATTAAAAAAACTGTAAAAAATCCCACTTAAAATATATTTTGCTAATTTGTTACTGGTAATATTATCTGAAACAACGATTATATTCTATAAAAGTTGTTTCATTTTATGCAAAATATTGTTAGCTAAAACATATATTTGCTTCATCAGGTTGAACTTGATAAGAATATCACAGTCCTTGAGGACAAAGAACAAGAATTAGAAAAGGCTATTGCTAGATTATCTGAGCAAGAAGCTATTGATGTTGATGAAGCAGTAACAACAACAGCTCCTCTTTACAAGCAGTAAGTACTTAGATATTAAGAAAATAAATTGTAGTTTATGGTACATATGTACCAGCAAATAAAAGAATTTGTGCCTTTCTAAGTAAATGTTTGGAGAAGTGACCCACTCTACTGTCAACTTGATCATTCATGAATAAGAATAAGAATAAGAATCTTTATTTGCCGTTCAGTATTTTCTCATACAATGGGCTTCGTCAAAAAGTTGAGTTACAATTTTACACACATTTGTAATATTAAATAGTGTTAATTTCACAATTAAAAAATACTTTTACAAATTTATATTATACAGTAGGAATAATTATGTTAAAACAACAAATCTGCCATATTACACTCTTTATATTCATCAATTGAGTAAAATGCTTTACCTTTGAGCCACTGCCCTAGGGTTGTCTTAACTCTATTTATAGATACTGTTTGTGCAGTCTTAGGGAGCATATTGAACAATTCAAGGCCTAAATATTTATGGCTGTTGTGAATCTTGGATAGTCTAGAGTATGGCAGATCAATTGTATGGTTTCGTCTCGTATTATGGAAGTGGACAGATGACCTTAGGGGATATTGAGCAATGTTTTCTTTAACATGTAATAGGCAGCAGTAAATGTACAAACCAGGAACTGTCATTATGTTGAGTTTTCTGAAATATTCCTTGCATGTGTCCCTAGGAGATAACCCCACTATACATCGAATAGCTTCTTTTTTTTGCCATCTAAAGACTGATGCTGAATTTGGAGAATTTCCCCAGAGCAGAATGCCATATGAAAGATGAGGGTGGAAATAGGCAAAGTAAGAATGTATCAGTAAATTTTGGCTGACTTTATTCCTCAGCTTGTGCAGTAGGAAAATAATTCGTGCAAGTTTGGAACAGACATATGTGATGTGTTGATCCCAGCTGAGTTTCTGGTCGATCATCATTCCTAACAGTTTAACAGATTTATTTTCCTTATTTGACACTTTCAAATTAAAGATTATTTCCTCAGTTTTTGTTTCATTGATGTGTAGGGAGTTTGCACTAATCCAGTGAGCAGATTTTTCAAGTATTATGTTTTTTTTTTTCTTGTAGGGAGTCTAGAGTATGTCCAGAGTTGATGAAGGTTGTATCGTCTGCATAGAGAACTGTTTTACAGGGTAAATATTCTGGCATATCATTAATGTATACTACAAATAGGAAGGGCCCAAGTATGGAACCTTGTGGCACACCTTTTTATTGATTGTGGGTTTGATAATTGCCCATTTGCACTAACAAGTTGTACTCTGTTGCTTAGGTAGGATTCTATTAATTTCACGGCGCCCTCTTCCATGCCGTAGTACCTCAATTTCATGATCAGAGTACTATGAGACACAGTGTCAAAAGCTTTGCTCAGGTCTAGGAGAGTAGCACAAGAGATTAATCTTTTTTCAAAGCCATCATATATATCACTAACAATATTTTCAACCGCTTTAACTGTTGATAGCTTTGATCTGAATCCATACTGTGTGTTACTTATTAAGTTATTCCTCTCAAAATAGAGATTCATTTGTTGGTGAACACAGTACTCAATTATTGTAGAAACTATTGGGATCAATGAGATGGGGCGATAGTTACCTGGATTTAATTTATCTCCTTTCTTAAATATCGGGATAGTTACTGCTATTTTCAGGCAGTCGGGGAAGGTCCCTTTTTGTAACATTCGGTTTATGAGAATGGTTAGAGGGGACTGAATATCACTCGCTATCTTCTTCATGACAAAATTCGACAGACCGTAGAGGTCTTCTGCTTTGGAGTTACTTAGTTTTCCTATTGCTTTGCTAACATCATCTTCAGTGACTGTTGCCCAGCAGAATTTATGAATAACATTTTTATTTAAACCTAGAAGAGTTCTGGCATCATGCATAGTTTTTGAGGGAGAAGAATCCTGTTGTAGACTGAAGTTAACAAAGTGTGAGTTTAGAATATCTGGGGCTATGGGGATGGCTGGTTGGGTTGTTGGTCTGTTTAGTTCACTTCTAATAACTTCCCAGGCAGCTTTACAGCTGTTTCTAGAATTGAGAATATAGTTATCGTTCGCCCTTCGCTTTGCCAAGCTTATTTCAGATCTATACATTTTTCTTGTTCTGATGTACATCTCTTAATACTCGCTACTGTTATGAGACCTGGCCTTGAACATAAGAAGCATGATCCTGATGCTGTTGAGGTATGGTGTATACCAATTATTTAGTGACTGTGGTTTATGACCATGATTGTTATTCTGCTTTTTTACTAATCTGGGACAACACTCATTGAAAATTCTTGCAATTTCCTCTACAAATAATTTACTTGTGTTATTCACACATGTGTCTCTGCATAAGATGTCAGTCCAATTAACTGACCTTAATTCGTTTCTAAGCTCTCCTATGTTATTGTCATTCAGTGGTCTAACAGTTCTATGTTGTTCATCTGGCATGTTGACTGGGACTGTAATCCACAGGCCATCATGGTCAGATACACCTAACTTGACTATTCCAATTTCAACATTATTTTCATGGATATTACTTATTATATTGTCTAAGCATGCATTATATCTAGTGGGCTTATCATTTAGACAAAAACAATCAAAAGATCTTAAACTGTCCAAGAATTCCATTATGGTATGACTCTGTACTCTGATATCCATATTAATATCACCAAAAATTAGGATTCTTTGGTTTTTGTACTTAGGCTTAGTAAGTAAGACTAACATTTTTTTAAAGATTTACTATGAACCCATCTTCACTAGAAGATGGTGTGCGATATACAGATGCTACAATAATATTGTGTTTAGGTATATGTACAACTGCAGCCTCAAAGACAGTATCTATACACAGATCTGTGACATCAATAGTGAAGTACATGATTTATTCATTGTTCAATTAACACAGAAACTAGATTTTCTATAGAAAATAATGGACAGTCTTGTAAAGATAATTCCTAGGTTATATATATAACCAGTCCTAAGCCATAGTAATCTGGTTTTAATAAAAAGAATTATTGACACAGCACTATTTCATTTGAACTGCTGCATTCTGCAGCGTGTAAGTGTCCCTCGTGTGTTCATTTGTAGGCTTGCCCCTGCGATTCTTTCCTTCCACTACCTCTTCAATAAAAGTTTTCATTAATGACCAATGACTTACATTGTAATATAGTATGCACCTACAACCATTTTTATCTTTAGGTTTAATTGAGTTCTTAAGTAGACTTTTTTTTTTTATTGTTGACTCTGCTGGATATCATCATTGCTAACTTCATCAATGCTTATCATTTCAGAGACCTCCAGTTACTCAATTTTTCCCCTTTGTACATTTCACACCCACACAACACTATGCCTTAAACAAAGCTTTTCATTAATCTATAGGTGGTCTCAATGTTTATAGACAATCTCACCTTGTGCAATCCTTTATACTATGTTGTTGCTTGCTTTCTCCATCTCCCCACATTTCCATTGATAGCAAAATTCAATCACTGCTAGATTAATCTGTTAAATTGTTCAAAAGAGATTGTGGCTGGCAAATACTTAGCTTTGCTCAGTACTGCTAATAGTCACACATAAAAGTCGCAGATGAAAACAAAAATAAATATGAACACAAGCTTTAGGAAATCTTTTACTTCTTCAAGTAGGAGAGAGGAGGGAATAGAAACGGAACAGAAGGGAAAAGTTACTCATAAATTAGGCTGAGAGTGTGGATGGGTGATATATGAAAGGGGATATGGGGAAGGAACTTGAGTGACAATTGGCAGTACCATGCTGAGGTAAGTATTTTCACATCTCGGTGGATGATTTCCATCAGATCAATCGAAAGTTTACCTTGTAGCCAGTCATTACATGCACTGTTTGCAAACTTAATTGTCTTAGTTTTGTTTTTTGTTTATTCATATATCTATATAAGCATCACCTTGCACTCACTGTACCTTGTGAAGATTCTTGCTCATTACTATGAAACATTTGTTCCAAAGGTTCAGATATTTGAGATGGTAGCACATCCGTATCTTCAGTATTAAATACTGAATTATTCATTTGCCATTTGCTTATTCTGCCGACAGTAGCTGTGTTTCTAAAGGTGGTCTATCATTTAGCGACAAATGAAAATTTGTGCTGGACAAGGACTTGGGTTTCCCACTTTCCGCGAATGGTTGCCTTAACCACTTGGCCACCCAAATATGCTCTCCGGCCAAACCCAGACTTCCAAATGTTAGACAACCATAATGGTCACAACCATAATGTCTTCAGTTAATTCTATTATGCTAATCTTCTTTCCATATCACTCTCATATAATATGAAATTTTCCTCCTCATTCATCAACTTGGAAAATCTGTAACATCAGCTGCAACACATCATCCATGTGCACTTACTGCTGTGTAGTCCAATGGACAATGTATGTGTCATATTACTTTGTTGATTTCCTCCAAAAACCTCTGTTCCAGTATATGGATAATTCATATGCACTGGCCTACATAAATTAAGCAAAACCAGGGTTACCAGCCTCAATTTGATCCATGAGATAAATTATTTTCATCCTATCTTTAATACCACTAAGCAATGCCCTCTATCTAACAATTGTCAAAAGACTTCCAAATTCAACCACTGGATAGGACAATAGACACTGCAATCAGTCTTTACACCATCACCACTAAAATAACATACACAGTCTAAAGTTGAAGATGACATACACAAGAGCTCTGAGGGCCTTTTTGTAAACAGTCTGTGTACATTCGCTGAACAGCAGCATCTGCCTTTAAAATATGCAGTCAAATAAGACATTTCTGACATCCACACCAGGAATACACATCTGATGTAGTTATGTCTCCACATGACTTTCTCCCCATAGGGCTCAGAATTGTTACACACAGTGTGGGTTGCCAATTAGCTGCTCACGCCTAACATCTTTTCACTATAAACACATTTTGATCAGTCAATCTCCAGAACAGAGCACTGTGATTGACCATTTCTCATTAATATTTCTGTGACCTATCAGCAGCTGAAAGAGTTTGTTACTAAGAAACATAAACCATTTTGTAGGGTTATCTCACCTTCGAAAACTGCCAGGGTGGACAAAACAAAAACCCATGAGCTACATTAACTGTTTTGCAGTGGTGTGTGCAAAAAATATCATGCATATTATGCTACTTTACTGCATTTTATTTAGCTTGCTATGTATCACAATATAATTGATTTAAAAATACCACCTACCCACAAAAGTTTGTAGTTTATCAAAGCTCACTCAGATTGCCATACTTTTTCATAATAATTTGACTGACATACTAACTAATATGAATTTGACTTCATCTCCATACACCCTTAACACTATACAACATTTAAAGAAGCCCCATTAATGTCTAAAGAATATGTAGAATTCTCTGAAAATAATTATTTATTTAAGAGAACATTACAGTATTTCGATGCATGTCGTATCACTTAACATTTGTACTTAGGAAAGCATTCACAGTGCATTCCCTTGTTTCAGCTAGAGCAATCTTTTCCTTCCTTGCTGCACACACTGCATCTTGCTTCTTTCTTCTCTGGTAATTTTCTCAAACCCGGAGAATGACTAGGATCTTCATTTCCACTCTTCTTGTAACCACTCAGTTGACAAGACTTCAATTATCATTAAAAACAGGGTATCTGGAAACAATTTTCTTTCCTTTATTATAATCTTTGTATAAGATCATATAGAAAATAATCTCTTGCATATTAAACAGTGTTCAGCACCATTCCCTCCTATTATGTTAAATGCTATCTTCTTCCACTAACAATGTTCTCCTCTTATCAAGATAGGCAGACATCATGATGTCAGATGTGTCTATTCTACCCATGTACTGGTGTATCATTTCTGGCACTTTTACTGTGAACTTCAATGTCTCCAGCACTTATTTTGCTCGATAAAATGAGAGTTCAGAGTCTGTAGTGATCCCACCCCCTCTTGATATGCACATGCTAATACTGGACTTGACCTCAGTAAAACTTCTCCTCAATTCCGTATTTCTTTTTGAACTGCTCTGGTAAATATTTTGTTTTTTCTTGCAGTGCCAGTATTTTATGTACTTAATTTGTAAAGACTTCTTAGAAGTGGTAATGGCATTAAAAAATTGTTCACAAAGATATGATAACCTTGTCATATAATTACCTAAACATAGTAACCTGAGTTCTGTCTTGTAGTCTCATCATTTGTCTTCTTGGCTTTTTCACCTATGTTAAGTATAAAGCTTGTACTGAGTTACAGAGTCGCAAACCATCCACAATTTTATTTGGTGGTGGTATTTGGCTGATAATGTCGGAGACTTGTGACATTTGGTGCCAACTAATCTTTATTCAGTGCTAGTCATGCATGAGATATATATTGATGTATGAATATATTGATGATATGATCAACCGATGGCTGGTACCTGATGCACGGGTCGTCGTCAGAATAGGTTGATGCTGGACCCTTCTACAATAAGTTGAAAGAATTTCAATATATGCCTAAAATAGTGATCAGAAAACATTTTACCAAACCATGGAAATGTCAGAGACAGTTTTATGCTGGTATATGAAAGTATTGTCTGCCTTTAATCGAGTCCCATTTATGAAACCTGTCACCTCAATTAGTCACACTTCCATTGTTTGTATTGATTCTATAGAATGACAGTATGTTTTGTTATAAACTGCTTCGCCAAGCAATTTGTTTCAAGTTGCAAGCAAACATTGTAATGAAAAACAAATTGAAATATTCTATTGCAGTAGATTCTACTAGTGGCATATATTTTGGACCAGACAATTTGTGAAATGCCTTGTGTTAATGGCTGTAGAGTTTCAGGTGTAATTACTTCAGTGAATTGTGCATCTTCCTGTCTTTGCTTTTGTTTACAGGAGGATTTGCATTCTGCCCTTATTCAGCAAAGAAGAGTTTTACATCTTGGCATTTTCGAGCTGTATTGTGTAATTATTTTTGGTGATTTTTCACCCCACTTTTTGTTGGAACTAGCACTGTATACATCACCATAAACAGTGCTAGTTCCCAACAAAAAGTGCAAGAAACTGGGGGAGAGAAAAAAAATGAAACATAATTACATACCACAAACAAAAAAGAATGACACCACTGCTCAAAAATGACAAGTTGTAAAACTCGTCTTTGCTGAATAAGGGCAGCAGGCTAATCCTGTCAATGACATTATAAAATAAAGGTAAAAACTTGCAGCTCATGGTACAATCAGTGCAGAAACGAAAGTTGCACCATTAAAAGATAATCATATGTATGCAATAACTCATGTTTCATCACACTGATTATAAATATGAAGCATTGTAAAGAAACACTGAATAAAAACTGCACAAAATTTAAAGATTTGTCAGTTCACCACAGTATTACAAACCAAATGTATTATATCTACAGTACTGGAAAAAACTTCAGGAGTAACACACACACACACACACACACACACACACACACACACACACACACACACCAAACATCTTGTCCACAAAAATTCCCTTCTCAAGATTCCACCCCCTCTTTTTACAATGTCTATATTTTTCAGAATCCACCAGTTCCTGTTGTTACACATACATGATAAACAATCCTTGCTGTGTACACCACATCTCTGAAGTTGAATTTTTGCACAAGCACCTCGAAGAGCAGTTCACAAGCTATTTCCTTGAGTTATTTAACCACTTCTTACTGCCACCTGCGATATTCATCCTGCCAAAACTATCGAAAGAGAAGGTTGCAGCATGCTCGTGTGACTGTGCTACTGCTTTCTCTTTTGGTGGTGTTGATTTCACCCACAGTGTTTTCTATGTTAATGTCTTTTAGTACCTAAATCCTTCATATCTGAACTTTTCAGACACATACCTCTAAACTCCACACCAACATCCCACAGAATCCAGATCTGAAACAACCCCATAACACGTTCTAATGTTTCCATCATACAGTCTCACATTTAGCTGTAGGGCTGAAGGTAATGATGTTGTCAAATACCTACTCACATTCAAACACTGCTTTGTAACCTAATAATGTACAGCACCCCGCCTCTCCCAAATGATACTGTGATTGCCTGATTCATCTTACGGGATTCCTTATCCCAAATATGGCCTCACAATCCTTCCATAGGTCTCTGTTTACAACACCAACCATTCAACGTAAGAAAGGATAGCTGTACAAAATCTCAAAACAGATCTTGAACCAATCATCCTCCCAGTTGACATTGGTTCTAATACTGTTGGTGTGAACTGCAATGAGTGACCACCTGGCAGAAGGATTCACCAATTGCCTTACTACTCCACTTAGTAGTTAAACATACCTTCTAATCTCAGCTGAAAGCCACAGGCCCCTTACCTTTTCTGCTATGCCCATCTCTCTCTTTACCCCCATCAACATACCACACAGGCTCATGATACATGTTCTCTGAACTCCACAAACCCAACAATCCTGGACATCCCATTGTAAGTGGTTATTGTGTTCAAAGTGAAAGAATTTTGGCCCTGATTGATGAAAATCTCTAACCAATTGCTCAAAATCTAGCTTTCCACATTGAAGACACGAACCACTTCCTTCACTGACTCACGCTACCCCCACCCCTTTACCTACTGGATTCCTACTTGTTACTGTTGACGTAACTTCTATATACACCAACATCCCTCAAGCCTATTATCTTGACACAGTTGAACAGTACTTATACCTCATTACTCATCTTGTTGTAGTCTTCAGTCCTCAGACTGGTTTGATGCAGCTCTCCACGCCACCCTGCCCTGTGCAAGCCTCTTCATCTGAAATTATGTACGACAACCTATATCCTTTCAAATCTGCTTACTGTATTCATCCCTCGGTCTACCTCTAAGATCCCCCCCCCCCCCCCCCACACACACACTTCCTTCTAATACTAAGTTGACAATTCCTTGATGTCTCAAAATGTGTTCCACCAACTATCCCTTCTCTTAGTCAGGATATGCCAGAGAATCCTTTTCTCTCCAATTCTGTTGAGCACCACCTCATTAGTCTGTTTAGCCGCCGGCCGATTAACTGTAGACGTAGCCTTCTGTAAGTGAACTGGCTTCTGATTAGAGGTGACACATAGTATTTTGATTTTTGTCTGCACATTTTCGTTTCAGTTTGTAAATTTATAGTGCTCTCGTGCGTATTAGATTCAAATCTGCATTTTAACAAACAGTTCAGTCTTCCTTTGAGCGCATTGCAACTGTAGTTTTTGTTTTCTCGGCACTGTAATCATGAATAGGGTCTATGACTGCTGCGTGTGGATGCAGTCTGAGCTGGTGACACTTCGCTCCCAGCTTCAAGCTGTGTTAACCTCGGTTGCACAGCTGCAGGCTGCGATCGAGGGGCGTCGTTGTTGTTGGCCAGTAGTGGGGACCCAACAGACTCCCATCATCTCCACCAATTGGCCTACGCCAGCAACATGCCCTGATACTGCTAGCAGTGAGGCAGACACACCACCCGTGGTTGCGTGGGAAGTTGCTCCAGTGTGTGGCAGGAGGCACAAGACATTCCAGGATACCAATCTTGAGGCCTCCCTGGTTCGTTTTGCAAACAGGTTTGAGGTGCTATCTGTTCAGAACAACGTTCCCGATTCAGATGGTGTCCCTCATCCTGAGGTCACCACTAAGCCTGCAAGATCCAGGCTTTCACAGAGGGTGGGTTTGCTTGTAGTTGGGAGCTCCAACGTTAGGCGGGTGATGGAGCACCTTAGAGAGATGGCTGCCGAGGAGGCCCACATGCACTCGGTGTGCATACTGGGTGGAGTCATTCCAGATGTGGAAAGAGTCCTTCCGGATGCCATGAAGGGTACGGGGTACAGCCAACTACAGGTGGTGGCTTACATCGGTACCAGTGATGTGTGTTGCTTTGGATCTGAAGAGATTATCTCAGGTTTTGAGCATCTATTTGAAGTGGTGAAGACTGCCAGTCTTGCTTGCAAGATGAAAGCAGATATCACCATCTGCAGCATAATTGACAGGACCAACTGTGAACCTCTGATATAGAGCCGAGTGGAGGGTCTGAATCAGGGGCTCAGATGGTTCTCTGACCGTGTAGGCCGCAGATTCCTTGACTTGCGCCATTGGGTGGTGGGTTTCCGGGTTCTGCTGAAAAGGTCAGGAGTCCACTATACGCAGGAAGTGGATACATGGGTAGCGGGGGCTGTGTGGCGTGGACTGGGTGGTTTTTTAGGGTAGAGGGCTTCAGGGAGAAACAAAATTGGCAATCTCCAAGGGACCAGGTGGATCACAGGAGAAATGTAGATCTAGGAACTAACTATCGATATAACAGTTGTAAATTGTTGTAGCTGTGTCAGGAAAATACCAGAACTCCAAGCATTAATAGAAAGCACCGAAACACACATCATTGTAGGCAGTAAAAGTTGGCTCAAACCAGAAATAAGTTCGGCAGAAGCATTTGCAAAAGATCTAACTCTGTTCAGAAAGGATAGATTAAAAAAATAGGTGGAGGCGTGTTTGTTGCCATCAAAAGTAGTATTTCGTGTAGCGAAGTTGAAGTTCATAGTTCCTGTGAGCTATTATGGGTAGAGGTTGTACCTGAAAATCGTAAGAAGTTAATAATTGGTTCCTTTTACCGGCCTTCCGACTCTGATGATACAATAGCAGAAAGGTTCAAAGAAAACCTAAGTCTAATTACAAAAACGTACCCGACTCGCACAATAATATTAGGCAATGATTTTAATTTACCCTCGATCTGTTGGTGAAATTATATTTTGAAATCGGGTGGTACGCATAAAACATTGTGCTAAATTGTACTCGACGCATTCTCTGAGACTTACTTCGAACAATTAGTTCATGAGCCAACTAGAATTGTAAATGGATGTCAAACACACTTGATCTCTTAGCAACAAATAATCCTGAGCTCATAACGAGCATCAAAAGAAATACAGATATTAGTGAACACAAAGCTGTCGTAGCGAGATTGAATATCGAAAGTCCCCAAGTTACCAAAAATAAATGAAAAGTATATTTGTTCAGGAAATCAGATAGAAATACAATACATTGCTTCTTGAAAGATAGCCTCCACTCGTTTCTAACGCTAAATGTAGGTGTAGACCAGATGTGGCTCAAATTCAAAGAAGTGGTATCAACAGCAATTGACAGTTTTATACCAAATAAATTAATAAAAGAAGGTGATGATCCACCTTGGTACAGAAAACTGGTCAGGACACTGATGCAAAAGCAACGGAAAAAGGCATGCTAAATTTAAACGAACACAAAATCCCCAGGAATGGCCGTCCTACACAGAAGCTCGAAATTTAGCAAGGACTTCAATGCGATATGCCTACAATACTTATCACAACGAACCTCTATCTCGAAATTTGACTGAGAACCCAAAGAGATTTTGGTCATACGTTAAATATACTAGGGGCAAAACACTAACAATACCCTCACTATGTGATAGTACTGGCGATCCTGCCAATGACAGCGCTACTAAGGCGGAGTTACTTAACATAGCTTTTAGAACCTCATTCACCAAAGAAGACGAAACCAAAATTCCAGATTTCGGTGTACAAACAGAGGCCAGAATGAGTAACGTTGAAGTAGATATCCTCGGAGCAGTGAAGCAGCTGAAATCGCTTAACAAGCACAAGTCTTCTGGTCCAGACTGTATACCTATTAGATTTCTATATAATTATGCTGAAGCGATAGCTCCTTACTTAACAGCCATATACAACTGCTCTCTCAAAGAAGGATCTGGACCAAAAGATTGGATAGTTGCACAGGTCACACCTATATTGAAGAAAGGCAGTAGGAGTAACCCACTAAAATACAGGTCTACTTCACTGACGTTGGTTTGCAGCAGGGTTTTGGAACATATCCTGTATTCAAATGTTTTGAATTATCTCAAACAGAATGTTCTGTTGACCCAAGAGCAACACAGATTTAGAAAATATCGTTCATGTGAAAGACAACTAGCTCTTTACTTATATGAAGTGATGGGTGCTATCAACAAGGGTTTGCAAATCGATTCCGTATTTCTTGATTTCCAGAAGGATTTTGACACCGTACCTCACAAACGGATTTAATCAAATTGCGTGGTTATGGTATATCGCCCCAAATCTGTGACTGCATAGGGGATTTCCTGGTTTGTAGTAATCAATGGTAAAGCATCAACTAAAACAGAGGTGATATCTGGCGTTCCACAGGGTAGTGTTATTGGCCCTCTGCTGTTCCTTATTTACATAATCGGTTTAGGGGAAAATCTAAGTAGCACTCTTAGGTTGTTTGCAGATGACACCGTCATTTACCGTGTAGTAAAATCATCTGTAGATCAAAACCAACTGCAGAACGATCTGAATAAGATACCACTATGGTGTAAAAATTGGCAATTGACTCTAAATAATGAGAATTGTGAAGTAGTCCATATGAGTATGAGAAGAAATCTGTTAAACTTTGATTACAAGATAAATCAATCAAATGTGAAGGCCGTAAACTACACAAAATACCTAGGTATTACTATTGCTTCAGACTTAAACTGTAAAGAACACGTAGATAATGTCGTGGGAAAGATGAACCAGAGACTGTGTTTTATTGGCAGAATCATTGAAAGATGCAACAGAACTACTAAAGAAACTGCATACACTACACCCGTCCGTCCTTTTTTGGAGTATTGCTGCCCAGTGTGGGAACCTTATCATGTGAATCTGACAGAGGACATTGAAAGAGTTCAAAGAAGGGCAGCTCATTTTGTACTGTCATGATACAAGGGAGACAGCGTTACGGAAATGATAAAAGATCTGGGATGGGAATCATTACAACAACAGCGCTCATCACTGCAGAGTGGGCTACTTACGAAACTACAATCGCCAACATTCTCCTCCAAATGTGAAAATATATTCTTGACTCCCACTTACATAGGTAGAAATGATCATCAGAATAAAATACGAGAAATCAGAGCTCAAACAGAGAGATTCGGGTTTTCTTTCTTCCCACGCCCTATTCAAGAATGGAATGGGAGATAGATAGTATAATGGTGGTTCGACGAACCCTCTGCGAGGCACTTAAATGTGATTTGCAGAGTATCCCATGTAGACGTAGATCTACCCATCATCATTCGTCTGTAGCACCACATTTCAAAAGCTTCTATTATCTTTTTGTCTGAACTCCTTAATTGTACACGTTTCACTCCCATACAATGCTACACTCCAGACAAATGCTTTCAGAAAGGACTTCCTAACATTTAAACTAATATTGGATATCAACAAATTTCGCTTCTTCAGAAACACTTTTCTTCCCATAGCCATTCTGCATTTTCTATCTTCTTTACTTCAGCCATCCGAAGTTATCTTGCTACGCAAATAACAAAACTCATCTACTACTTTTATTGTCTCACTAGCTTAAACCCGCGGCTCCGCCTTCGTGTTGGTTGATTATGATAGATAATGCGCGAAACGTCAAATCAACTTCTAAAGAGATGTATTAAAGGAAATTTCTGTTTTACTGCTTTATTTATTTATTTTTATAATTCCTTATTCGTATGCTTATCCTTACAGAGAAAGAGCTGAAGACACTGTAGCACGCATAGACCAAAGATATGGTCCGTGGCATCACATTTCGCTGAATGTAACCTCCTTGCTATAGCGTCGCAAACGTCATCGCTGGCCTTCAGTCCGAATTTATTTATAAATTGACGACTTTGAACCACCATATCTTCCACCTCCCTTATAGCTATCAGCATGGAACTGCTATGGTGTACAACGGGAGACTTCGGACAACAATTGCACACAAACCATTCGTATGGGTTCTGTAGTTTTCACTGCAGAGCGAAATATTCACACACACACACACACACACACACACGTAGAATTTTATATACATTGATAACCTTCCGTCTCAATATACTCCACCTTTTATCATTGTCAACCCTCAAGCAACAATGAAACCATTTTCAAAGAGTAAAAATAATTTTCAAAGAGTAATTATTGTTCTGCATTTCGCGTTACATTCTTCAAATTACTATCAGATCGCTATAAAACCATGCCTAAAACCTTCCTCAGGTATAAATTAGTAACTGTACAAATATTTAAGTCTGTGCGTCTTGTCGTTCGGACGTGATAAGGGTACACCGAACAGACATTCACATTAATATATATAGATAAATAGCTATCCGAACGCCATAAAACCGGGTAGACATTAGTAACTGTACAAATTTTTAGCTCTTTATGTCTTGTAGTTCAGACGTGATAAACGTGCACCGAACAGACATTCACATTTTTTAGATATAGATTACCTAATCTAATTCCTTCAGCACCACACAATTTTCTGACACTTCATTCCATTACCTTTGTTTTACTCTTGTTAATGTTCATCTTACTCCTTCCTTTCAAAACATTGTCCATTCTGTTTAATTATGCTTCCAGGTCTTTTGCTGCCTCTAACAGAATTAATATGCCATCAGCAAACTGCAAAGCTTTTATTCCCTCTCCCTGGACTTTAATTCCCTCCCCAAATTTCTCCTTATATTCCTTCACAGCTTACTGATTGGGGAAAGGCTACAACCCTGTCTTACTCCCTTTCCAACCACTGCGACCCTATCATGACCTTCGACTCTAATAACTGCCATCTGGTTTTTGTAAAAGGTGAATGTAACTCTTCGCTCTCTATATTTTATCTCTGCTATCTTCAGAATTTGGAAGAGTGTATTCCACTCAGCATTTTCGAAAGCTTTCTCCAGAACCACAAATGCTAAAAACATAATTTCCCTTTCCTTAATCTATCTTCTAAGATAAGTTGTAACATATTGCCTCATGTGTTCCTACACATCTCCTAAATCCAAATTGATCTTTCCCAAGGTCATATTCTCATTCTTTTGTAAATAATTCACGTTAGTGTTTTGCAACCATGACTTAATAAACTGATAGTTCTATAATTTTCACATTTGTCTGCACTTGCTTTCTTAGGAATTGGAATCTCTATATTCTTCTTGAAATCTGAGGGTATTGTCCCGTCTCATACATCTTGCGTACCAGGTGGAACAATTTGTTCATGACTGGCTCACCAGATGATAATAGCAGTTCAGACAGAACATCATTTACTCCAGCGACCTTGTTTCTACTCAAATCTAGTAGTGCCCTGTCAAATTCTTCTCTCAGTACAGTATTCCTATTTCATTATTATCTACTTCCTCTTCCCTTCCTACAATATTGTCTATAAGTTTATTTCCTTTGTAGAGGCCTTCTATATATTCCGTCCATCTGTCAGCTTTCCCTTCTTTGCTTAGTACTGGTTTTCCATCTGAGTTCTTGATATTTATACTGCTGCATTTCTTGTTTCCAAATGTCTCTTTTATTTTCCTGTAGGCAGTGTCTATCTTTCCCCTAGTTACAAGTCTTGTATTTCTCCTCAAGCCACTCCTGCTTAGCCAGTCTGTACTTCCTGTCAGCCTCATTTTTCAGATATCTGTACTCCCTTTTGACAGCTTCACTTCAGGCATTTTTATATGTTCTTCTTTCATCAGTTAAGTTCAGTATCACCTGTGTTATTCAAGGATTTGTGTTAGGCCTTGTCCTTCTTCCTACATGATCCTTTGTGGCCTTCACTGCTTTATCTCTCAGAGCTACCCATTCTTCTTCTACTGTATTGCTTTCTCCCATTTCAGACAAAAAACCTTTAATGCTCCCTCTAAAACTCTCAACCACCTCTGGTTCCTTCAATTTGTCCAGATTCCATCTCCTTAATTTTCTATCTTTGTGCAGTCTCTTAAGTTTTAATCTACAGTTCATAACCAATAAATTATGGTCAGAGTCTACATCTGCCCCTGGGTATGTCTTACAATTTAAAACCTGGTTTCTAAACCTTTGCCTTACCTCAATAAAGTCAATCTGGTACCTACCAGTGTCCCCATGTCTCTTCCACGTATATAACCTTCTTTCATGATGATTAAGCCAAGTGTTTGTGATGATTACATTGTGCTCTGCACAAAATTTTATCAGGCGGTTTCCTCTCCCATTCCTTTTCCCCAGTCCATATTCACCTACTGTTTCCTTCTGTTGCCTTTTCTACTGTCACATTCCAGTCCCCAATCACAATTAAGTTTTCTTCTCCTTTAACAGTCTGAATAATTTCTTCTATCTCCTCATACATATCTTCGATCTCCTCATCGGCAGAGCTAGTTGGACTATAAACTTGCACTACTGTGGTCAGTGTTGGCTTCGTGTCTATCTTCGTGACAATAATGCATTCACTACGCTGTTCATAGTGACTCACCTGCATTGCTATTTTCTTATTCATTATCAGACTGACTCCTGCGTTACCGCCAACTGATTTTGTGTTTATAGCCCTGTAGTCACTTGACCAAAATTCCTGTTCATCCTGCCACCGGATTTCACTAATCCCCACTACATCTAACTTTAACCTATCCATTCCTCTTTTCAAATTTTCTAACTTACCTACCCGATTAAGGGTTAGAACATTCCATGCTCCAATCTGTAGAATGCTTGTTTTGCTTTTCTTGATGATTACATCTTCCTGAGTAGTCCCCGCCCGGAGATCTGAATGGCGGACCATTTTACATCTGGAATATTTCACCCATGAGGATGTCATCATCACATGTTCATACAGTAGAGCTGCATGTCCTCAGGAAAATTAATGCCTATAGTTTCCCCTTGCTTTCAGCCATTTGCAGTAACTACATGGCAAAGCCATATTAGCTGATGTTACATCCAGACTGTTGCCCCTGACTCTATTACCCATACACCTTGTTTCATCACAATGACACAACATAGTGAATTGCATTACTGGTGCTGGAAATCAGTTTTCACTGTTGTTCGCATGTTGTGAGAGTGAGACAGAAGCAATTACTGACAAGGACAGAGGTGTAGATATTGCTCTGTAATAAGAAATATTCTCCACCCTTTGTGGACAACACAGTAATCGCTTGGCAACTAACTGCAATATCACCAATACTTACTTTCCATACTGCCATCTATTGCAGCAATGTTGATGTCAACATTGCTGTTGCCCATATAAATGTACCTTTACTAACAATATTCTAAAACACCAACATTCTTCCAATGGCACTCTCCCATATTGACCTATTTGTGGGCCATCTAGAGGAAATATTCCTAGCTCCCATAACCTTAAACCCTTGGTCTGGTACTACCCATTCATTTACAACATCAATACCTGCTATAAGCAGGAGAAATGCATATCATCACATTTCCGACTTTGATAAAGGTAGGATTGTAGCCTATCGTGATCGTGGTTTATCATATTGCGACATTGCTGATCGCGTTGGTTGCAATCCAATGACTGTTAGCAGAATATGGAATCGGTGGGTTCAGGAGGGCAATATGGAATCCCGTGCTGGATCCCAATGTCCTCGTATCACTAGCAGTCGAGATGACAAGCATCTTATCCGCATGGCTGTAATGGATCATGCAGCCATGTCTCGATCCCCGAGTTAACAGATGGGGACATTTGCAAAAACAACAAACAATTCGACGACGTTCGCAGCAATGTGGACTATCAGCTCGGAGACCATGGCTGTGGTTACTCTTGATGCTGCATCACAGACAGGGGTGCCTGCGATGGTGTATGCAACGACGAACCTGGGTTCACGAATAGCAAAATGTCTTCTTTTTTTTTTTTTTTCTCTCTGGATGAATCCAGGTTCTGTTTACAGCATCATGATGGTCGCATCCACGTTTGGCAACATCGCGGTGAACGCACATTGGAAGCATGTATTTGTCATCGCCATACTGGTGTATCACCCGACGTGATGATATGGGGTGCCATTGGTTACACATCTCGGTCACCTCTTGTTCGCATCGACGGCACTTTGAACAGTGGCCGTTAAATTTCAGATGTGTTACAACCCGTGGCTCTACCCTTCGTTCGATCCCTGCAAAACACTACATTTGAGCAGGATAATGCACGGCCACATGTTGCAGGTCCTGAATGGGCCTTTCTGGATAAGGAAAATGTTCGACTACTGTCCTGGCCAGCACATTCTCAAGATCTCTCACCAATTGAAAACATCTGGTCAATGGTGGCCGAGCAACTGGCTTGTCACAATACGCCAGTCACTACTCTTGATGAACTGTGGTATTGTTTTGAAGCTGCATGGGCATCTGTACCTGTGCATGCCACCCAAGCTCTGTTTGACTCAATGCCCAGGTGTATCAGGGCTGTTATTATGGCCAGTGGTGGTTGTTCTGGGTACTGATTTCTCAGGATCTACGCACCCAAATTGCATGAAAATGTAATCACATGTCACTTCTAGTATAATATATTTGTCCAACGAATACTCGTTTCTCATCTGCATTTCTTCTTGGTGTGGCAATTTTAATGGCCAGTAGTGTAAATTAAATTATTTGTGTATTTTTCACCGTTGATATTGATGGGTATAACTGAAATCATGTGCTTAACTATGCTTGCATCAAAGAAGGTGTTTGGCTTGCTAAAGAATCTAGACAACAGCAAGAGCTGCTGTTCATGTTAGTTAACAGATTCTCAGTAGATGGCACCTTCTGCATTGCTTTTATATCAGCTACACAAACGAAGTTGATACTCGGCGTGGGGCTGATGGGAGCAACCATAAATACGTGTCCCATTTACGATTGTTTGCCAGTTATCAACTTAGATTGTACGAACAGAACAAATTTTTTTCAAAATAGGTTTTTTTGTGAAAATAATAACTTTAAACTATTTGTGTATTTTTTGTCATTAGTGGAGAGTGAAACCTTGAAAATGATACCTCAATCATTAATTTTGGATAAGTAATACAGAAAATATGACATGCCCACATAAAGAAACAGTGATGAGAAGTAATATATATGATTATTATACCTAAAGAGAGGATAGCCATGTGCAATGTTTGTGCACGCCAAATTGTCTGTACACTGCACAATGCTAAAGCACAAACTTACTTTTGAATACAACTCAGGCAGAATTTATGTTACCTGAATCTTCTTTTCTTCTTTAATTGTGGTCTCATTTGTCTTTGTGTGCCTATGGATCGTACTACTTTTCCAGCAGGATTGTGACAGAGAGAATGCTTGTTATTTATTCTAACTTAAACTACTGAAATAATCCTCATAGATAAAGTTTAAATTTTAAACTGTATTCTGCCAATAATACACAACAGCTAACTGTACTTTTGCACATCTTGACAAAAAGCACAAAATTAAAATAAAACCTCGCCTGAACCTTATGCGCTGACAAGAACTCTTTGTTAACCAGTATTCTGAAAATATCAAAGGCCTTTGCATAAAAGTGCAATCTTGTAGACTTTGAATGCAAACAGATTTCTTGTGCCAAAAACCAGCTACCTAGGAGTGTCTCCCCTCATCACCCAAAGCCCTGGACTGGAACAACTGATCCAAATCCTCCATCAGAGCTTTGATTCAGCATGCACTTAAATGACGGATGTATTGAAGATGATAGATGGAGGTGCAAGTGCCACATTTTCTGATTCACACAAAATTTGGCAAACATAAGTTTACCAACTGGCCCTTGCATATTACAAGAGGTCTACAAAAACTGCTTTTTCGAGTTTTATAGGCAGTACCTACTTACTTCTCACAAAATCTCACATACACATGCCGTAGTATCCAAGTAGCTGGTATTACAAATCTTCAGGGAAACTGTTAAGAAAGAAACGCTGTTTCTGCTCCAAACCAAATTTCAAATAACTTTTTTTTCACTTATGAATTATTTCTAAGTTTTAAGATGATGATGATAACAATATAGTAATAAGGACAGTTTGTAACTCACCGCGAACGCGTGGCAAAGAGCTGCGACTGGCACATACAAAATACACACAAATACAACATTTTCAGTTATCAGCCATGTCCTTCTTCAGAAAACAGGACATTCAGACAATCACACAGGCAAACAACACAGTCGTATAACTATCACCTCCAAATTCGTATTTCGAATCACGCTCTGTGGTGTATAAGTAAGGGAGGGGAGGGGAAGGGGGACAGGGAGGTTTGTGTCACGGTGCTGGGGATGGGTATTGCATGGCCTAGATGTAACGAAATGCAGCTTAGGAATGGAGTGGGGAGGCGGTTTAGGGGAGGAACACCCGCCCCCCCCCCACTCCATTCGTAAGCTGCATCTCATTAATTCCATCTAAGCCATGCTGTACCCATCCCCACCACCGTGACACAAACCTTCCTGTCCCCCTTCCTCTCCCCTCCCCTACTTACACACCACAGAGCGTGATTAGAAGTATGGCAGCTGGAGGTGACAGTTATGACTGTGTTGTGTGATTGCGTAAATGTCGTGTTTTCTGAAGAAGACCCTGGCCGATTGGCCGATACCTGAAAGTGTTTTATCTGTGTGTCTCTTGTATGTGCCTGTTGCAGCTCATCGCCACATCTTTGTAGTGATTTGTAGACTGTCCTTATTTTTATATTGTTAACATCATCTTAAAAATTAGGAGTAATTCATAAGTGAAACAAACAAACAAAAACTGCTTAATGAATGTGACATGAAAATATTCTGTAAACTTGTTTTGGAAAAATTTAATTTCGAAATAAGTAACATGTTGTATAATATTTAAATCTTTCTAACATAAAAAAATAGTAGCTAATATATTGTTAAATGGGGAGTTTTCCTGTGCAAATAAACATAATTTTTTTTCTGCATTAGTAAAAGTAACAGTATTGCGATTTTAGAAACACTATAGTTTTCATTTAACATGTAGGCCATTGGTTTTGAGTTGTTTATTAAAAAAAAATTGCTGTCTAAGCTTAGTCATTAAATATTTTTTAAATTAAAACAAAGGAGAAAAGTGCAGCCCTCGGGCTCAAAGATAACATTATTTAACCAAGTTTCAGCAATAACAATGATTGCCAGAATGAATATTTCACTCTGCAGCAGAGTGTGCGCTGATGTGAAACTTTCTGACAGATTACAATTGCGTGCCGGAACCGAGACTCCAACCTGGGACCTTTGCCTTTCACGGGCAAGCGCTCTCCGACTGAGCTATTCCGACATGACTCACGGTGCAACTTCAATTCTGCCAGTACCTTGTGTCCTACTTTCCAAACTTTCTTCTGGGAGTGCTACTCTTGCAAGTTTCGCAGGAGAACTTCTGTGAAGTTTGGAAACTAGGAGGCGAGGTACCTTGCAGAATTGAAGTTGTGGGGCGACACCGTGAGTCGTGTCGGGATAGCTTAGTGGTAGAGCGCATGCCTGCGAAAGGCTAAGGTCCCAGGTTCGAGTCCCGGTTCTGGCACACAGTTTTAATCTGACAGGAAGTTTAAAGTCTCAACAATTATTGCCTTCATCAGAAAATATAAATTAAACAATTTACATAATAAGTTACAAATCAGCGGTAAAGCTTAAGTCACTTCCCCCCCCCCCCCCCTTCTTCTCCTTCTTCTTTTAAGAAGGGGATGCACACCTACACGGAGGCCAAAACTTGTTGATAGACCAGCTAATGGCGAAACATTCCTTCTCGGTTGTAGATTAGTTTATTACGGACTTCGAGTAAACTCTTAATGCATAGGCTATCACCTTTTCCGCACCACTAGCATCTGTGAGAAGTTCGGTTTCCGCATTCTTGTTGTATAAGGCAAGAACCGGTGCGAAAGTTAGAGCCTCCTTAAGTGCTTGGAAAGCTCTTTCTTCAATCTCATCCCAGTAAAACTTGGCATCTCCCTGCAGAAGTTCTTGCAACAGATGTGCCTCGTTACAAAAACCTTCTATGAACCAACGGTAGTATGAGCACAGCCGAGGAATCTTCTCACGTCACAGATGTGCTGAGGAGTTAGAAATTCCATGACTGCCCTTACTTTATCTGTATCAGGACAGACACCATCTCTGTTCACTAGGTGCCCTAGGATTTTTCTCTCTCTTTAGCGATGAAGAGGCTCTGCTTCGGGTTGAGTTGGAGTCCTGCTGACTGAACACACTTCAACACAGTTGACAGGCAGCTTAGATGTTCTGCAAACGTCCTTGAGAAAATGACAATGTCATCTAGATAACAAAGACCTGTCATCCATTTAATGTGTCTAAGCAAGTTGTCCATCATACATTCAAATGTGGCTGGGGCATTACATAGTCCAAATGGCATGACTTTTAATTCATAGAGGCCATCATGTTTAATAATAAGTCTGCTCTCTGTCAGCTTCATCAACCTCAATTTGCCAGTAACCTGTCTGCAAGTCCATTATTGACAAGTAGATAAAATTGTAGATAAATTTTATCTAAGACGACGAACTATTATCCACGACTGTACAGAGAAGCAATTGAAATATACAAACATGGGGATAATTTTAATAGAAAGGAAGAAGCAATGAAACTTAATGACATTTGGACTGTGGCTCTTCAGAGTAGGTAGTTATGCTTTTATCTTTGACCATCGACTATCGAAAGTTATGTTTTATCTTTGACAAGGCTTATCTCTGCTGCGCACTTGAACACGCCCCCTTTTGGACAGTATTTATACCGCTCTCCGACGCCCGACTAGTCAGTCGGCAAGACTCACCGCTACCAGTAGCACCTCTGAGGATGTCCAGCGCAGCTCTGGAAGAAACGTCAGGAGCAGATATGTTTCTTCGACCACGACCACATAACCCGGAAGATTCAACAGCAATTAAATTGAAAATGAAAAATTGACGATACACCTAGTGTGAAAGTGTCTCTTCCTTATTTATCTTATACTTTTTGGTTGAGTGCTCGAAACACACTAACGAGCTTAGCACTCTTCTCGGTTCCTAGTCTGTTTACTCTGTACAAACCCAAAGGTTGAGAAAAGGCATTCGATCCCAGCTAATGAAGCCACAGCACTATGAAGTTGTGCCAGACTTAAGGTTGCAAGGTGCATACTGTTTTCCAATGACATCCACCAAACTATAGGTTTTATGTTCACAAGTGTTACATGAGTAAATAAATATGCCTCGAAAGATGAACATTAGGCTTTAAGCTTAATAAAATCTGGCATTGTGTCTGGATGGTAAACAGTAGCATATTAAATAGCAGCGTCATACTCTTCTTCATTTATTCTTTCCACCTGAAAGCGAGGGTCCATAATGTTGGCTAAGTAATGAGCATTTGTCATGGCAGTAGTATACCATTTTGTAAAGTGAGCCAGATCCCAAGGGTTAGGGCTGTTAGATTTTAAAAAAATCTTTAAGATACAACCATACTTCAACTGCTTCTCCAATGGTGCAGTCATTACAATGTGCCTTACCAAGAGAAACACATAACTTTAGATAGTCGATGGTCAAAGATAAAAGCGTAACTACCTACTCTGAAGAGCCACAGTCCAAATGTCATTAAGTTTCATTGCTTCTTCCTTTCTATTAAAATGATCCCCATATTTGTATATTTCAATTGCTTCTCTGTACAGTCGTGGATAATAGTTCGTCGTCGTAGATAAAATTTCCGTTTCGGAAAACTTCACTCACTGCTTTGAGTGTTTTCATATAATCTTGGGCATTCTGATTTAAGTTTACATTATTTATTTTATTATATTTGAGCTAATTGCATTTCTGTTTTTCACTGCATACTTTAGCTATTATATGCCAGTTGTTTAAATCTGACTCTACACAGTCCGCTAAGGAATTCCAGCGAACATCTATAGGAAGAACAAGAGCAGTCCCTCCTGCTTGTTTGTATTTGGCTGCTGTAAAATGTGTGTTTTTGAAATACCTAACAATCTGCTTAATGTGTTCCTTAATACCAGCTATCTCTGTCATGTGTGAAAATATTTATTTATATATGATTTATTTTTCTGAAGCATATGGGACTTAACTGCGAGGTCATCAGTCCCTAAAATTAAAAGCTACTTATGAACTACCTTATACTAAAGACGATACAAACATCCGTGACCGAGGTGGAATTCGAACCCTCGACGGGGAACGGCCTCGCGTATTGGAGCATAGCACCTCAATGAGCTTGGCCACTCCGCCGTGGCCAAAAGCTTTAGAAGGTAAGCTGGACAACAAGGCATCTTCTGTGTCTCCATTTGCCAGTTCCTCCCTCATTTTAGCCATGTTGGCCGCAGCGGATCGCAATGAGGCGCTATGCTGTGATGTGCGAAGTCGTTTCCCGTCGGGGGTTCGAATCCCCCTGCAGGCATGGATGTTTGTGCTGTCTTTAGTATAAGGTAGTTCATAAATTTAGGGACTGATGACCCCGCAGTTGAGACCCATAAGCTTACAAACATTTGAACATTTTTTTAGCCATGTTGGCAGCATTATCAGTGACAAAACTTCTTACTTTACACCCATATTTTTGACAGTTTTTAATTGATCTTTCTGCAACCTCTAAAAGGTAATCAGAAGTGTGACATTTATTTTCAGTGTCAATCATTTCTGTTAAATGTCTACAGCCATCCACAGTGTCACTAACTGAGACACAAAGAATTGGAGTGATATGCACAATGACCCAATCATCCAAAGCCATACATACTGATTTGCCATTTAGAGATTGTTTTACCTCATGCGATTTCTCATTATAAACAGCATCAAGAAGTTCATCTGTGACTTGTTTTCTGTTTGGTGGCTTATAGCCAGGACGAAGATGGTTTTATCATTAATCCTTACATTTCAAGAAAGCTTTATGAAAGATATTTTAACCTGTTTTTATAAAGCTTGAATGCTAAAGTAAACGATTTGCAAATTATGACAGGATTGAAAAGTAGGTAGGGAAATTAATTTAAGAACTAGGGTGCGCAAAATACGTGGGTGTAAAATTTCTCAAATAAACATGATAATTTGTTTAAAACATTACAGTTTTCAACATTGTTTAAAATGTTTTTTTTTTGTTTAAAAGTTAGAAACTGTTTGTTTTGTTCTTTTTTTAATTACACAGAATTTTGCCAACCCTGATTGGAACAATAAACCCTACACAATGCTTATTGGGTAAATTCAATAATAGTTTTTCAAAATAACTCAGCAGTAACAGTGTTCCCTGCAGTACTTTCCTTTTTTAAGGAAGGCTGTTAGAAAAACAATTTCACACTTTCTTGATTTAGCATCAAGATACTGCTATACAAAGGTTTCAAATTTTGGATCAACCCAAACCCATGGCAACACCAACTCAAAGTGGATTATATAAAGTGTGTGATGTTTTCAGAAGTGCCATAATGCACAGAAAACTGTTTTTTGGTAACCTACATTGTGTACTGGCGTTAGAAAATTAATGATGTGAAATTTATTTCCATCGACATGTGGGTGTTCTGTAGAAACCAACGTATTGAGAAAGAATTTACTCACAAAGCTACACAAACAAGAAGAAATGTACACGCCACTGACTCTAAATATGAAACTCCTTAAGAAATAAGATAGTACACTCCGTACACTTCTGGCAATTGAAGTGTATCAAAAACAGTGAAAAAAATTACAGCATGTTGTTACGCTGTGTTTGAAGAAGTGATGACAACATCGCCTACAGAATATTCTCAAAGCCACAAATGCAATCCCTTATCAAAATAATAAGTAGGGCTAATTGCAATATGCTACCTAAAATTATACACAGTAGAACCTCATTTTATGCTTTTTAAGGGACTTCAGTGAAATGGTGTAAAATCCAGTAAATAATGTTTTAAATGGTAAAATATGCTTACTGGATCAGCCTTGCATTTTCGTAGTTTATTTGTCATATATGTACATAATAGGCATCTAAATACTCGCCAGGATGTTTATTGTACAATAAACGTTATCCAAATTTTTACTATTTTAAGCACCAGACAAAACTGGTAATTTTATGGGAAGTAGAAATTTTTGACATAATTTCATTCATTATAATTGAGGCCGCCGCTGCTGGGCTGTGTAACACATCTTCAGAATTACCTGAACCGCTTCGATAGATATCGTTTGGACGCCGCTTCCAGGCTAAGTAACACATCTTCAAAATTACTGCCTTTTACCGCCATTAATTATTTATGTAGTAAAACGACTAAAGTTCTATTCTTTTTGTATTTTTAGATGTTTCACATGACGGTATTAGAGAATTTATTCGCTTCTTGAGTACAAACATATGCATAAGTATTTTTGTGATGTTTGTATAGGATCGGCATCTCTCACTATTATCGCTTTTTTGAGGTTGTGGGTATTATGATACCTAACATTGACAGATAACGTTCTTTATTAATCAGAAATATGTATCACAAAAACAATGCAAATCTTTATTCTCACATCAACAAAGCAACTGGTTCGGATTGTCTGAGTACACGCCAGGCGCTCTGGCAAAGAAACTAGTGGAAAGAGGAACTACATTGCCACTAATCGGCGTGTCTTAAGTCAACAAGGAAACGCGAAATATACGTTTGAATAAATGCAAAGCATCTAGCAACTCGACCTCGAATAATTTTTAAGCACTATACTTTAAGGGGAAAAGCATGCTAGCGTCAATTTATGTACATTACTTCATTTTTCTTCACAAACACGCTTTTGAAAAATGTAAAACACGGGAAAAGTGCAAATATGTGAACCCCAAAACGAGGGCGAATTAACATTGTAAACATAGAAGATTTGACGGGACTGACAAAAAATGGTGTAAATGGCGGGAAAACGTAAAAACCGAGCACGTAAAAACGAGGTTTTACTGGCATTGTCTTAAAAATAAACTTCCTGGGTTTTCCCGATTTTTGAAAGACAGGAAAATCCTGCATCTTACAAAATAGTGTGTGTGTGTGTGTGTGTGTGTGTGTGTGTTCCACATCTCCTCCTAAACTACTGAACCGATTTCAACCAGATTTCGTACACACATTCCTTACCGTGAGGTAACAATTGATGTAGGGGTAAGAACCACATACAACACATGGTTCAGGAGATATGTCATGAACAATAGGAATCACAAAAAGCTGCTACATAATGCCATGAGACTTAATAAATACACTATATGAGAGTGACAGTACTTGGCGACTTGCAACAAACTTTAAACATAATTTCAAACGTTTAATCCACTTTTTCTCGCAGACAACCACATCAAAATACTGAAAGGAAAAAAGTTTCTCACTTACTACTTTTCCGCTGTACATGGAGCGAAACTATGGCATTTGGTATAACATTACAATTTGTACTTGCAGGAAATTTTGCAGACAGAATACACACTTACAGCTGAATATACGTTCGAAATTTCATCACAGTACAACACATCGTTCATGAGGTACGAGGACGTAAAGAGTATCGTTCATTGAAAACCGACCCATCAAGCATCATGTTTTGATCTATTACGTCTTTACTACTAACCATATATGCAACAGATTTTACTGACATACAGCACTTATAGAAATCAATATATTCCTTCAAAATTTTACAATTCTGGCTCGAAAACAGCGGGCCACTCCGGATATGCTTTTACATGTCCTGTTGGGGTGGAATGCCATTCTCTGCCAGAGGCATGCAGTGTGTTTACGGCAGAGCTGATGGCGATTTATAGAGCCCTCTGTTTTATTAAACATTCTGTGGTGGAACGTGGTTTAATCTGTGCTGACTCCATGAGCAGTCTGCAGGCCATTGATCGATGTTTCCCCTCCCATCCTTTAGTTATTTCCATCCATGATCTCCTTGCTGACCTTCATCGTGCTGCCTGCTCCGATACCTTTCTCTGGGTGCCAAGCCATGTTGGTATTACAGGGAATGAAGAGGCTGACCGGTTGGCTAGATCGGCAATTACTCGCTGCCCACCTCCCTTTCTAATTCCGGGTGCGGATCTGCGGGTGCAGATCAGATCTTTGCTTCACTCCTCATGGCATAGCAGTTGGAAAGTTACTGCCCCTTCCAATAAACTCCGCAACATCAAAGATACGACTGCAGCTAGGAGTTCATCTTTACTCCCTTCCCGGAGAGAATCAATTGTCCTCTGTCACCTCTGTCTTGGACACTGCAGGCTGACCCATGGATTTCTTTTACGAAATGACAATCCACCACATTTTGATTGTGGAGCCGTACAATCCGTGTCTCATATTCTGACTGAATGTCCTCTCCATTCGACACTTCGTGGCGACTATGGCCTACCGCCTGCATTGCCTTTAGTTTTGGCGGATGACCCACGGATGGTTGATCACGTCCTTGCCTTCCTCCGTGAAAGTAGATTTTATTGTCAGCTCTAGGACTCGCTTGGTCGGAGTGAGTGGGTTTGTGATTCTTGGCTGTTTGTGGGGTTTAGAGCCTTCTCCCCACCAGTCCCCCACTCTTTTACATTTTTAATGTAGTTTTATTTCTCCCTGCTCTTGGGCTGTGATACGTTGACCACTGTGTCATTAGTAACTTGTGGTTTAGGGTAGTGGTTGCTCCTGGAGCTGTGGGAGCGGACACTGTAGCATTTGCTGCCCTGGGTTGGTCTTAGCCTTGTTGGTGAGACAAATTTAATTCCTAGTGTAATGGTCTTTCGGCCTTCACCTATTTTTCGTTGGGTTCCGTGGCGTATACAATTTGAGGTTGAAGGGACTGATGACCTCGTTGTTTGGTCCCTCATGTCCACCACCACCATTTTACAATTCTACAACATATCTATACTAATAATATATCTGTAAATGTAGGCCTGTCGCTGTTTGCTTCAATCTTCAAAACTACTGGACAAATTTTCCTGCGGTTTTCGCAGGAAACATGAGCTAAGATTGGTTCAGGATCTAGGCATGATTTCATAAAAATAGAATCACGAAGTGTTTTCACAGACCATCATGTCTGTCTGTTCATCTATTAGAAACCATTTCTCTAAAACTAATTCACGAACTCGCATGAGGTTTCCACAGGTAACTTCAGTGTACCTTGGGACAACATATAGTCTTAGTTTCATAAAAATCTGATCAAGGAAAGAACATCACAATTTAACGTTTTTCATCGACAACCGTCATGTCTATCTTTCTCTTTCATCTCCAAAATTAATAGAAGAATTTTCGGGGTTTTTCATAGGAAACGTGAGGGTATCTTGCGGTTACAGAAACGCTTCATTTCACAAAATCGGATCAGAAAATATAAGATAACACAATTTAAACATTTCTCTGAAAGTAATTGCATGTGTCTATTTGTAGAGAGTAATCTCCAAAAGTTCTTAATGAACATTCATGGGGGTATCACAGATAGAGAATATCCTGGGGCAACATATAGCTTCATTTCATCAAAACGAGATCAAGAAAGTAAAAGATATCATAATTTGAATTTTTAGGTATATTTCTGTCTTGGAAAGAGTGGCGTAATGCAGCAAAGAACTAATAGATAGGACTGAGAGTGTTCGTGTGAAGTTCGGGGCAGTGATCTGATTATTACCCTTTGAAAATACTACTTTTCAAATTTACCATATTTCTGAAAATCATTTCCTTGATTGCTATGTTCTATGAAATATGATTCAATGCAATGAATATAAAACTGATACAATCCTTGCTGTGTTTAAGCCATATATTTACATACTGATATCACAGTCTAACGTATATTACAACAGCTATGGAAGTTTAAAGTCTCACGCTTGGAGCGACAATAGCACATCTAACGGAAAGAGAGCCAACTGTAAGAATATTGTTTTCAGTAATATTTCTACTTCATTTCAGCTTTCCATGCTTCAGCCCATTGTCCAGAGATATGAAATACATGTTTTAAATGGTGAATATGACTGATGTATGATTTAAGCTATAACAGAAATAGGCATATCTTCATGAATATAACACACACACACACACACAAGCTTTCGCAGCTTCTTTGCTTTCTACAGTATGTCTGCCTAGGTGTACTTGTGTCTGTGTGAATGTGTGAGTGTGTGTGCATTTGTTTACCCTCCATTTTTCCCCCAAGGTAAGTCTTTCCTCTCCCAGGATTGGAATAGCTCCTTACCCCCTTCCTTAAAACCCTCATCATTTCCTTTTCCCTCTCCTTTCCTTCTGCCTGAAGAAGCAACTGGGTTGCGAAAGCTTGCGTTTGTGTGTGTGTGTGTGTGTGTGTGTGTGTGTGTGTGTGTGTGTGTGTGTGTGTGTGTATTCATTTATTTATTTTTGATGCTGTTACACCTATGCTCCTTCGCCTGGTGAGTAATCTTCGTCTATTTTTTATATTTAATTTTTCCTGCTCCTCTAAACCTCTCTCCCAATCTGAAACCTCAGTTCTATCGAAAGGCCTCAACTTTTGTCCCACTCCCAAATTCAAA
This sequence comes from Locusta migratoria, assembly GCA_026315105.1. Taxonomy (NCBI): domain Eukaryota; kingdom Metazoa; phylum Arthropoda; class Insecta; order Orthoptera; family Acrididae; genus Locusta; species Locusta migratoria. The sequence continues at coordinate 553,467,275 of CM048744.1, forward strand.
CAGCCCTTGTCAAAGACCTATTATCCTATACTCTTAGCCTTGGCTGGAGATATCTCTTTGCCACAAAGAAAAATAATCCTACTCCTGATGATCCAGTTCCGCAAGACATCATTCAAATTGAACCCTGCCTGGAACAGTTCTGTCCTCCATCACAGCGAGACCCACCCGCTCTCCCTCAAAATCACCCCCTTCAAACCTTCCAGGAATTCCTTACTTCCAACCTTGCCTCTCAGTCCTTCCTGAAAAACCTTAATCCTACTCCCAACATTACCGCAGCTGAATCCCGATCTATCCGTGATCTGAAGGCTGACCATTCTATCATCATTCTCCCTGCCGACAAGGGATCCACGACCGTGGTACTTGATCGGCGGGAGTATGTGGCTGAGGGACTGTGTCAGCTTTCAGACAACACTACCTACAAAGTCTGTCAAGATGACCCCATTCCGGATGTCCAGGCAGAGCTTCAGAGAATTCTCAGATCCTTAGGCCCCCTACAAAACCTTTCACCCGAGTCCATCAAACTCATGACCCCACCGATACCCCGCACCCCTACCTTCTACCTACTTCCTAAGATTCACAAACCTAATCATCCAGGCCGGCCGATTGTGGCTGGTTAGCAAGCTCCCACAGAACGAATATCTGCCTACATAGACCAACACCTTCAACCCATCATGTGCAGTCTCCCATCCTTCATCAAAGACACCAACCACTTCCTCGATCGCCTGAAATCCTTACCCAGCCTGTTACCTCCTGAAACCATCCTTGAAACCATTGATGCCACTTCCTTATACACAAATATCCCACATGCCCAGGGCCTCGCTGCGATGGAGTATTTCCTTTCACACCGACCACCCACTTCCCTACCTAAAACCTCTTTCCTTAATACCCTAGCCAGCTTCATCCTAACCCACAACTTCTTCACCTTTGAGGGCCAGACATACCAACAACTAAAGGGAACAGCCATGGGAACCAGGATGGCCCCCTCGTACGCAAACTTATTTATGGGACGCTTAGAGGAAGCCTTCCTGGATACCCAAGCCTGTCAACCCAAAGTTTGGTACAGATTCATTGATGACATCTTCATGATCTGGACCAACAGTGAAGAAGAACTCCAGAATTTCCTCTCCAACCTCAACTCCTTTGGTCCCATCAAATTCACCTGGTCCTATTCCAAATCCCATGCCACGTTCCTCAATGTTGACCTCCACCTGTCCAACGGCCAACTTCATACATCCGTCCACATCAAACCTACCAACAAACAACAGTACCTCCACTATGACAGCTGCCATCCATTCCATATCAAACGTTCCCTTCCCTACAGCTTAGGTCTTCCTGGCAAAAGAGTCTGCTCCAGTCCCGAATCTCTGAACCAGTACACCAATAACCTAATAACAGCTTTCACATCCCCCAGCTATCCTCCTGATCTGGTTCAAAAGCAAATTACCAGAGCCACCTCCTCATCCCCCCAAATCCAGAACCTTCCACCGAAGAACCCCAGAAGTGCCCCTTTTGTCACCGGATATTTTCCGGGACTGGATCAGACTCTGAATGTGGCTCTCCAGCAGGGATACGATTTCCTTAAATCCTGCCCCGAAATGAGATCCATCCTTAATGACATCCTTCCCACTCCACCAAGAGTGTCTTTCCGCTGCCCACCTAACCTTCGTAACCTCCTAGTCCATCCCTATGAAACCCCCAAACCACCTTCCCTACCCTCTGGCTCCTACCCATGCAACCGCCCCCGTTGTAAAACCTGCCCTATGCACCCTTCCACCACCACTTACTCCAGTCCAGTAACCCGGAAGGTTTACCCGATCAAGGGCAGAGCCACTTGCGATAGCACCCATGTGATTTACCAACTGACATGCCTACACTGTGAAGCGTTCTATGTGGGAATGACCAGCAACAAACTGTCCATTCGCATGAATGGTCACAGGCAGACAGTGTTTGTTGGTAATGAGGATCACCCTGTGGCTAAACATGCCTTGGTGCACGGCCAGCACATCTTGGCACAGTGTTACACCGTCCGGGTTATCTGGATGCTTCCCACCGACACCAACCTTTCAGAACTCTGGAGATGGGAACTTGCCCTTCAGCTTATTCTCTCCTCCCGTTGCCCACCTGGTCTCAATCTCCGTTAATTCAAATTCCCGCCCACCATCTTTAGCATCTTTGCCTCAGTTCTGTGGACAGAACCTCTGCCTCAATTGGTATCTCTGTCCAACTTCTTTGCTTTTTACAAATGTCTGTCTAGGTGTGTTTGCGTTTTGATATGTCTGAGTGTGTGTGTGTGTGTGTGTGTGTGTGTATTTGTTTACCTTCCTTTTTTTCCCTAAGGTAAGTCCTTCCACTCCTGGGATTGGAATGACTCCTTTTCCACTTTCTTAAAACCCATATCCTTCCCTTTTTCCTCCCCTTTTTTTCCTCTTTTTCCTGAAGAAGCTGCCAGTGGTGGCAAAAGCTTGTATGAGTGTTTGTGTGTGATTTTATTCGTTTCTGTCGACGAGCCGGTCCTTTTGGTAAGTCATCTCTTTTCTATTTTTTATTTTTGTTTTATCCCACCAGGAGATTATATATATATATATATATATATATATATATATATATATATATACGAAAATTATAGAGAGAAACTTTCCCTGTGGGAAAGAAACAAATAAAATCACACACAAACATACATACAAGCTTTCGCCACCACTGGCAGCTTCTTCAGGAAAAAGAGGAAAAAAGGGGAGGAAAAAGGGAAGGATATGGGTTTTAAGGAAGTGGAAAAGGAGTCATTCCAATCCCACGAGTGGAAGGACTTACCCTAGAGGAAAAAAAGGAAGGTAAACAAATACACACACACTCAGACATATCAAAACGCAAACACAACTAGACAGAGATTTGTAAAAATCCACCACTGGTGGCGAAAGCTCGAATGTTTGTGTGTGTTTGGTGTTTCTATCGATGAGCCTGTACTTTAGGTAAGTCAAAAATCTCAAAGCACTTTTGACACATTTTCATGTAGTATTCACAGGAAATTTAAGATCGGGGCAACATATAGGCATGATTTCATTAAAATCAGATTACGGAAAAGATAAATCGGAATCTTGTTTTCAGTAACTGTCTGTTCATCTATTAGAAATACCTAATCTCCTAAACTACTTCACAGATTTGCATGGGGCAACTTTGTTTCATAAAAGTGGAATCAGGGAAATAGTTTAAATGTAGGTTATGGTTAAAGTATGGATTGCGTAGTACAGCAAACAAGTGATAGAGGTGCTTTAGTGCACCAAAGAACTACCAAACACCGCTGATGCATAATAAGTATGGGGTAGTACAACAAGAAAGTGAATGTCTGCGACGACAGAATTAAGCAATCTTTTGTCTACGAATACCAACAAACATTGAATATAGTGTTACTGATTTCACTTTGTGTATTGAATACTTAACATTTTGTTGCTTATTTTGGCGGGTTTCACATTTTGTATCAAAAACTTTATGAAGATACATCGTTTCAGGCAATGACTTTTCCTTACATTTGACATCTAGGCTAGGACAACTGAGTTTATTGACATAGCGATCCAAGAAGGATTATATATTTTTTACATACTGAGGTTCGGAACCCTAAAAAGCTATGAAACACAAGGCCCTTATTCAACAACCGTTGTGAAGCACGCGCATATAAATAGTGTAGTCAAATATAACTGGAGCAACCACAAGAACATGTTTCTTCTTATGCCTAAAGTTGCTTCTGGAATAGGAAATTTACTGTAGAATCTTAATCGTGGTGTCTGCAGACATATGTACAAACTAAAACAGTTATTAAATCAAATAGGTCATTTCACGTGATTAGGGACTATGCATAGTAATTGTTCCCACTGAAATAAAGTCATTACAGATTCAAATTATGCCTCACATGTCAAGAATGGTGAAAAGTAGTCACCCACAGTTATATTTTCCACAATTTACCATGTATTTTTACACACTATTAGTTTTGGGATGTCAAAATGAATTTTCTATAATTTGTTTCATTTTTATTAAAACAACATTTAAGATGGAAATATCGTGTGTGTGTGTGTGTGTGTGTGTGTGTGTGTGTGTCAAAAATTGTCTCAGTATCTCAAAAATTGAATAAAATCCAAGAAATCTAAACCAAACTATGAGGAAGTCTTAAATATCTTCTGTAGGAACCTCAACTTTGCAAAGTGGTTGGATACAGCTGCAATCGACAATACAAGCTAAAATTGATCTCAAATGTGAGCAGGATATTCAAAGAAATAAAATGACAGAGTGCGCGATTCTGACAAGAATAAAAAAAGTGAGCTCCCATCCTCGTCCTTTTGGAAGAACTTCAGCGATATCTGGGTTAAGAAAGTAAACATCACATTACACTGAAAGTGGTTGTCCTGTACTGACTGGACACTAAAATAAAAAGTAAGCAACAGTCTTTGGTGTGTTCCTACTTTGATAGCAATGGAATCCTCATTACCCTTCCTTAACACGATCATTGCGGCCGACGCTCAACACGCGGCTCGACGATCAACACGCCAGAATTGTTTGCAATAAATGCATATGACGCTTATAAACGTCTGACAGCATGCAGCGTTTATCCCTTGATCAGCATGCAGCTTGCATACTGTTATTTCTATATTTAGCACTACCTCTTGTACATACATTATATCCGCCGTCAATATTATGTACATGCACCACATGAACTGACAGGTTTTGCAGGGATACGATTTTAGCTCTCAGCGTACATGCACTTACAGATGTCAGCCGCCCGCACTGGTGATCATAGCGAATGTGTTAACATAAGAGCTGGTTTCAGTTTTCCTTTTTTAGCTGTCATTGTGAATAGTAAGGACTACCGGATATAAAGTAGATTCATTTGTTACTACCATCTTTTGAAATATTGATTGGCAATTTCTATGTGGTGTTTTCCCTTTGATATCTGGAAACATTTCACAGAACATGTAACTCCCATGGTCAGCACAATCGGTAAATTATAATGTAAATAACCATTTGGCATTTATCTTATTGAACACTTCACATCTGTCTTGGTATGTCACTTTTTTGTGATGTGATATAGAAATAAGGGATGTTTACTAGGTCTAACAATGCATGTAAATGGTTCTGAAAAGTCCCACTACTTTAAATCCTTTCTGCAAACAACACTAAGATTTCCTCAGATAAAAATCATCTTGCACGTGTTTTGTTGTAAAGTCTAAACTGAGTACAGCACTGAGCATAACTTCTGTATAAGGAGATATGTAAACTTATTGATAAATTTATCATTGTTGCATGAGCAAAGGGCTTACAATTGATTTTTTTTGGGGGGGGGGGGGGGGAAGAAGAGAGAAAATGCTGATTCCCAAAATTGATGTGAAATGCACAATAATAATGTATGTGATTTTTGAAAGACAAAGCACGACTTTTCACAAATTAAGGAGCACCATAAACTTATTACTGATAAGATTCTGATCTTTGCAGTATTGGAGGTCAATACCTCCATTCAGTGACTTGGTATTTCACTTCTCACTATAAATTTTTATAGAAACAATAAATTAGATGCAAAACATTTCAAATAATTCTTTCAAACTTTACATTGTTTCAGATTACTTAATGCATTTGCTGAAGAGGCAGCAAACGAAGACGCTATTTATTACATGGGTGAAGCACTACGGCGTGGTGTGATAGATTTAGACGTCTTCCTGAAACAAGTACGCAGCCTTTCACGTAAACAGTTTATGCTGAGAGCATTAATGCACAAGTGTCGCCAAAGGGCAGGACTTGCAGGCTAACTTCACTGGTGCCATGAAAGAGTGTGAAGAAATGTTTCAGATTGTAAAGTAACTGCTCATATGTCAAGTGTTTCCAACAATGTCACTATCATAATGCTGTAATGTCTTATACTTGTTGCAGGTGATATATTTATACATGTTGTAATGCCTTTGTAACTGGAAAAAAATACAGATTATTATACTGGAATTATGCTTTATTTATAAATATCCATCACATAAACCATTTTCTTGCTTTCAACTCAAGATGCTTTCCAGCTGAACAGAACCAATTTTATCGCATGATGGACTGCTGCTGTAACCTGTAAAATAACGAAAGAGGCATAAGTATGAGAACATTGGGGATTAAGAAACGCATTAATTGTTACACAACCTAAGTAGATCCATGTTGCAAATATCTTAAAAGGGCCGGATGAAGCTTACAATTTTTTAATTATTTATTTGGACGCTGCCCAATAAAGTGACACATTTGCTACAAATCACACCCCGTTATGGCGTTCTAGGATTCCCTTAATTCGAAAAGATTGTATCGAGTTTTGTACTTAAGCCCTTAATGTTACTGAAAGGGGGAGGGGGCATTACTTAACCCTCAACTTGTGAAGAAAACATTCATCTGTTAAACAATGGAAATACTTTAGTGGATTTAACAATATTTTGGAAAGGATAGGATGCTACTCACCAGAGACACCTGATGAGTCGCAGAAAGGAACACAACAGAAAACGACATTATCGCTCTCAGCGGTTTAGGCCTTTGTCGGTTAGACACACACAAACACACATACAAACACACACACAAACCACCATCTCCGGCTACTGTGGCCGTTTTGTGCTACCCAGCATGACCTAGGCAGAGTAATCAGTGGTGGGGGTGACAAGGAGATGGAAGCAGGAGGGGGAGGGCGGGGGGGGGGGGGGAGGATGCACGGCATGGGTGGGGGAATATGCTAGTGCTGTCTCACGGACAGTGCAGAGGGGAGGGAAAGAAATGTGAGGCAGGACTAGCGAAGGTTTAGGCCTGGGGGATTGCGGGAGCATAGGATATATTGTAGGGAGAGTTCCCATATTCACAATTCAGAAAAGCTGGTATTTGTGGGAAGGATCCATAGGGCACAGGCTGTGTATCAGTCATTGAAGTGAGTCACACTATGCAGCACTGCATGCTTTACAACAGGGTGGTCTAGCTGTCTCCTGGCTGCAGTTTGATGATGGCCCTTCATTCAGAAAGATAGCTGGGTGCTGGTCACGCCCACAAAGAAAACTGCACAGTGCTTGTAGCTCAGTTTGTAGATAACATGACCGCTTTCACAGGTTGCCCGCCTTTCATGGTATAGGAAATGCCAGTGACAGGACTGGAGTAGGTGGTGGTGGTGGAGGATAGGACATGTTTCGCATCTAGGTATATTGCCGGGATAAGGAGCAGAAATGGAGTAGGGATGGACAAGGATATTACGTAGGTTAGGTGAGCAGCGGAATACCACAGTATGGGGGGGGGGGGGAGGATATTTTGTAAGGTATGTTTCATTTCAGGGCAGGATGAAAGGTAGTCTAAACCCTGGCGGAGAATTTTGTTTAACTGCTCCAGTGCTGGGTGATACTGGGTCACAAGTGGGGTGCTCCTTTGTAACCGGACAGTGGATGTGGGGCTGTTGGTAAGTGACTGCACAGATAGGGCCTGTTTCTGTACAAGGTTTGGAGGGTAATTGCAGTCAGTGAAGGCCTCTGTAACTCATTTGGCCTATTTGGAGAGGGACTGATTGTCACTGCAGATGCGATGACCATGGGTGGCTAGGCTGTATGGAAGGGACTTTTTGGTGTGGAATAGGTGGCAGCTGTCAAAATGGAGTTATTGTTGATGGTTGGTAGGTTTGATATGGACGGAGGTACTGATAAAACCATCTTTGAGGAACACGTCAACATTGAGGAAGATGGCTCGTTGGGTTGAGTAGGACCAGGTGATAATATCAATGAATCTGAAACAGATAAGGGGTCTGGGATTCAGGGTACTCGGGAAGGATTCCTCTGATGGCCCAGACCTAAACCTTCACTAGTTCCTGTCTCTTATCACCCTACCCTTCCTGCCACACAATATCCTTACATTCGTCTCCAATCCTGCCACACATTTAATTCCCTTCCCTTCCTTCCGCACTGTTCGTGAGACAGTACTGGCATATTCCCCACCCATGCCTTGCATCTCCCCCTCCCCTCTTACCACCCTCTGCTTGGCACCTCATCACCCACACCACTGGTTGCTCTGCTTAGGTCATGGTGGGTAGTGCAGATTGGCCACAGTCGCCAGTCTCTCTCTCTCTCTCTCTCTCTCTCTCGTGGTTTTAGGGCGCACAACTTCTACGGTCATTAGCGCCCAGACAAAAACAGAGATTCACTAGATCTAAAAAAAAAAAAAAAAAAAAAAAAAAAAAAAATTGGTAACTGCCAGTTAGATCAAGAAGAGGCTAAAAATGAAAGATAAAAGACAATTAAAAGGGTTAAATATCCTTTGATAAGTTGGCCAAGTTGATAAAACGCAAAACTCTAGCAGCTGCTCTTGTGTCATCAGCTAAAAGTTCCTCCAGAGTAGACGGAAAGTGAAGGGCTACACGGAGATGATTAAAATTAACACAAGACAGTAAAACATGTCACACTGTCAGCAATTCACCGCAGGAGCACAGCGGTGCACGATCGGCGGTTAGCAAATGACTGTGGCTGAAATGGCAGTGACCGATCCGCAACCGGGCCAGGATGACCTCCTCTCGCCGAGAGGGGCATGAGGAGGTGCCCCAAGCGGTCGGGATCGGTTTTACAGTTCTCAATTTATTGTCCGTAAGTGAGAACCACGCGCTGTGCCAGGACGACACAATACTCCGGCAAAGAGCCCGTTGAACATCGTCCGATGGGACGCAAAGGGAGCCATGGGAGGCAAAAAAGCTGCTGCCTTGGCTTTCTATGTCGGCGGTCTCATTCCGGGCACACCCACGCGACCAGGGACCCACAGAAAAGAAACGTGACAGCTGTCATCTGCTAGCAACTGGAGGGAGCGTTGGATCCGATACACGAGAGGATTGGTCGAAAAAAGGATCCTTAAGACTCTTCAGGGCACTAAGGGAGTCCGAACAGATGGCATAGAAAGGTTGGTGGTGGCGGCAGGTATAAAAGACGGCCTGGTGGAGGGCAAAAAGCTCGGCCGTGAAATTCGAGCACTGGTCAGGGAGCTTGTATTGGAAACGGTTGTCCCCGACGACAAAGGCAGATCCGACACCGGCAGTGCTCTTGGAACCATCAGTGTAAATAAATATGGCATTATCGAACCACGAACGGAGTTCGACAAGCCTCAAGCGGTATACCAAATCCGGAGTGCTCTCCTTGGGGAGCGAACTAAGTTCAAGGTGAGTGTGAACCTGAGCCTGATGCCACGATGGCAATGGGCTTTCGCTCAACCGAAAGGTGGAAGGAACGGTAAAATCGAGCCGCTGTAGTAGGCGGCGAAACCGAACTCCAGGTGGAAGCAAGGTAATCGCAGACAACTGATATTGGCGATCGAGTGAGTCGTCAAAAAATGATCTGTAAGATGGATGGTTGGGCACCGACCGCAGGTGGCATGCGTACTGACACAAGAGTATGTCGCACTGAGTGGTCAAGGGTAATACAGCAGCCTCGGCATACAGACTTTCAACAGGGCTGGTATAAAATGCACCGGTCGCCAGACATAATCCCCGATGGTGAATAGAGTTGAGACGGCAGAGAATCGATGGCCGTGCAGAAGAGTATACAAGGCTTCCGTAGTCGAGCTTCGATTGAACAATGGCCTGGTAAAGGTGAAGCAGGACGGTATGATCTGCTCCCCATGACATGCCACTGAGGACACGAAGACCATTAAGGGATTGGGCACAACGGGCAGCCAGGTAGGATACGTGTGTGGACCAGCAAAGTTTCCGATCCAACATGAGTCCCACGAATTTCGTAGTCTCCACGAAAGGGAGAGCAACAGGGCCGAGACGTAGAGAAAGTGGAAGAAATTCCTTGTATCTCCAGAAGTTTATACACACCGTCTTCTCAGTAGAGAATCGGAAGCCGTATGCGATGCTCCAGGAATATAGACGGTCAAGACAGCGTTGAAGACAACGCTCCAAGAGACACGTCCGCTGGGCGCTGCAATAAATTGCGAAATCGTCTACAAAAAGGGATCCGGAAACGTCGGCTGAAAGGCAATCTACGATCGGATTGATTGCAATGGCAAAGAGAGCCACACTCAAGACGGAGCCCTGTGGTACCCCATTCTCCTGGCAAAAGGTATCTGACAGAACAGAGCCCACCCGTACCCGGAACTTGCGATCCGCCAAAAACGCTTGAATGAAAAGAGGGATGCGGCCCCAAAGGCCCCATGTGTGAAATGTGCGGAGAATGCCCGCTCTCCAACAGGTATCGTATGCCTTTTCCAAGTCGAAGAACACTGCTACTGTTTGACACTTCTTTAGAAAGTTATTCATAATGAAGGTCGACAACGTAACGAGGTGATCAGCAACAGAGCGGTGTCGACGAAAACCGCATTGGACATTTGTTAGGAGGCGGCGAGATTCGAGGAGCCAGACCAACCGAGCGTTAACCACGCGTTTCATCACCTTACCGACGCAGCTCGCCAGGGAAATGGGGCGATAATTGGAAGGAAGATGTTTGTCCTTCCATGGTTTGGGGATGGGGACAACAATGGCTTCACGCCAACTTGTGGGAACATGACCCTCAGTCCATATGCGATTGTAGGTACTAAGAAGAAAGCACTTACCCGCAGGAGAGAGGTTCTTCAGCATCTCAATATGAATGGAATCGGGCCCGGGAGCAGAAGATCGGGACAGGGCGAGAGCACGGTCTAGCTCCTGCATGGTGAAGGCGACATTATAATTTTCACGATTAAAAGAGTGGAAAGAAGGCGGCCGTGCCTCCTCTACCTGTTTGCGAGGGAGAAAGGCAGGGTGGTAATGGGCAGACCTCGAAACCTCTGCAAAGAAACGGCCCATTGCATTGGAAACATCAGCGGGGTCCACGAGGACTCCGTTCTCCACGGTCAGGCCAGGAATCTGAGAGTGGACCTTGATGCTGGATAAATGGCGTAGGCCACCCCAAACAACCGTGGAGGGAGGAAAATGGTTAAAAGAACTAGTAAAAGCAGTCCAGCTAGCTTTTTTGCTGTCGTTTATGATACGACGACATTGCGCTCTCATACATATATAATTTATGCAATTCTCCAAAGTTGAATGGCGGCGGAATGTGCGTAAAGCACGGCGCCGGGCTCTAAGCACGTTGCGGCAGGCCGCAGTCCACCAAGGGACCGGGACACGACGTGGAGAAGAGGATGTACGAGGTATGGAACGTTTGGCAGCGGTGAGAATAACCTCTGTGAGGTAGTCGACCTGACTGTCACAGTTGGGAAAATTCTGATCGTGAAAAACAGCCATGGAAGAATAAAGCCCCCAGTCGGCTTTAGAAATGTTCCAACTGGTGGGATGAGGAGATGGGGAATGATGCAGGAAGTGGATGATACAAGGGAAATGGTCACTCGAGTACGTGTCAGAAAGTGCATACCACTCAAACCGTCCGGCAAGCTGAGGAGTGCATATTGCGAGGTCTATATGGGAATAAGTATGTGTTGTGTCTGAAAGGAAGGTCGGTGCACCGGTGTTGGAGAATGTCCACCAAAAGGGAGCCTCTCGGACAAGGTGCCGGAGAGCCCCATGGGGGTGGTGGGCATTAAAGTCGCCTACCAACACGAATGGTGAAGGGAGCTGGTCAACAAGGTGTAGCACATCTGCCCTAGTAAGGGCAGATGATGATGGCAAATAGATATTACAGAGGGAAAAGGTAAATGTGGATAGAGTGATGCGGACGGCAACTGCCTGTAGGTGAGTATGCAATGAAATGGGATGGTAATAGACGTCGTCTCTAAGGAGCATCAGAACCCCTCCATGGGCTGGGATACCTTCCACATGTGGCACGTCGAACCGCACAGAGGTGTAGTGTGGAAAGTCTGCACGATCACTTGGACGTAACTTAGTTTCTTGGAGGCAGACTAGAAGCGGGCAGTGCAATCGAAGGAGTAGTTTTAATTCCTCCCGATTGGAACGAATGCCGCGAACATTCCATTGAAGGAGCGCCATGATAAAAAATGAGAGAAGAAAAGAAGATAAAAAGGAACAAGCAGGTGGGGTCACCTCGACGGCCGCTGAGGACCGGACTTCGAGGGAGCACTGCTATTGCCATCTAGGGGCAAAGGGCCATGTTCCATTGGTTCGACCAACGCGTCTGCCAACTCCCGGAGTTGATCAGGAGGGGCAGCTTCAACCGCCGGTAAACGGCCGGATGCCCAGCAGACAGAGCGTCCCGGTGAAACAGAAGACGGCCGAGGCCAGCAACTGTTGGATGGCGTGACCGAAGAGTCACGCCACGGCGGCGAAGGGGTTCTTTTTGGAAGCCTTCTTAGAAGCATGATGGGTTGAAGAAGCGGTTGACGATTGAAAAGTCTGAGTCTTGAGAAAATGTTCAAGGACGGGTTCTTTTTTTGAACTCCGGGCAGCAGATTTGGGTGCCCGGGATGTGTGTGAACTGGTCGACGAATTCACTGTAGAACGGGCAGAAGGGATCGGAGAGGTGGAATGAGCAATTTTCGGGCTAGCCGACCTGATGACAGTGTCACAGAACGTTAAATCGCAAGTGTGAATGCCTACCTCCTTAGTTGGTCGAGGACCTGGCTGAAAGTACCTGATGGGAGTACAGCAGGCTTCCTACTCGCGACATAGGTTGAGACCTTTTCCTTCACGCGTATCTCTTTGATGACCCGCTCTTCTTTATAAACAGGGCAGTCCCGTGAAGAAGCATCATGGTCACCCATGAAATTAATGCAGCGAGGGGATGGAGGTAGACATTCACCCTCATGGGTGTCCCTGCCATAGGTGGCGCACTTGGCTGCATTTGGACAAGACTTACTGGTATGATTGTATCTTTGGCAATGGAAGCAGAGCATGGGATTTGGTATGTATGGGCGAACGGAAATGACTTCGTAGCACGCTTTCACTTTAGATGGTAGGTCAACCCTGTCAAAAGTCAAGAAGACAGTGCGAGTCTGCACGAGACCATTGTTAACCTTTTTCATCACGCGATGAACGGCCGTAACTCCCTGATCGGACATACAGTTCAGTATCTCCTCGTCCGACAACCCATCCAGCGATCTAGAGAAGACTACCCCCCCGCGAAGAGTTGAGTGTGCGGTGAGCCTCCACTTTCACAGGGAAAGTATGTACAAGTGTAGTCCGAAGTAACTTCTGTGCCTGGAATGCATTCTCTATTTCAAGTAACAAGGTCCCATTGCGCTGCCTGGAGCAGGTCTTCAAAGGACCTGCTATCGCATTGACACCCTTCTGAATGATAAACGGATTTACAGCAGAAAAATCCTTATTGTTGGTACGTGATACCACCAGGAACTTAGGAATGTTAGGCAATGCTTTCTGTGGCTGAGAATCATCATGTTTCCACTTATGGGTCAAGGTTATAGATGATTTGGTAGGTTTCATAGCGGAGGTGTCCCCCATGATTACCGGCGTCTCCGATGGCCCGCTCCTTCCTTGTGGGGTCCCTCACTGAGGGCGCGCACCCGCCTTAGGTGACTGTTCGCACCTCAGGTCACACCTCCCGAGAACGGACGGAGGGACCAATCGGCATGTTCGGAAGGTATCAGCTCGGGTAATCGCCCCGCCCTGGGCCCGTCCTTTACCGGGGGGTACGTACGTGCCCTACATGTCTACCCGGGGCGGGGAGTTACGCCTTACCCCGTCACCGGCTACGCAGAGCGTGGGTTGTCAGACACGCACAGGGAGGAAAGAAAGGAGGAAGGAGAGAAAGGGATGAAAGAGGAGGGAGAATCTCAAACGCAGAGGCGGAGATTAAAGGTTGAGTCGAGAACAAGGAGAAAGGAAAAAGAGGGGAAGGCTGAAGAACAGGAAAGGAAGAGGACCACGAAGAGGAGAAGACAGAGGAAGCGAAAAAGAAACCTTGGACTGACTAAAAACGCCCGTCTCCGGGCGAAGGCACAAACCGGGGGGAAAGAGGGAAGCGGCCTGGGACGGAAGAAAGGTAGCTTCGGCTCAGGGCCCCGTGCGCGCCACACACGTACCCACAAAATAGCTGTGGGCCCCCTGGGGGCTCTCTCTCTCTCTCTCTCTCTCTCTCTCTCTCTCTCTCTCTCTCTCTCTCTCTCTCTCTCTGTGTGTGTGTGTGTGTGTGTGTGTGTGTGTGTGTGTGTGTGTGTGTGAGAGAGACCAATGAAGGCGTATACAGTCGAAAGCTATAATGTCGTTAGCTGATATTTGTGCCTTTCTGGGTCTCATTGGGCTTCTCTGTGGTGAGTAGCAACCTATCCTCCCCAAAACATTTATCTGTTAAAAACCCAAATATGTTTCAGCACCTCTCTGACACTATTACTGGATTTTCTTTATTCATTTATGTGAAATGAGACATTCAAAATTACTCTATGAAAATAAGGCATAAACATAGTTTTTGTTTATGATATGACAATTTGTTATGATCCACACACAAATACTACAATGTATGTCAGTATGAAAGCACAATAAATGTTACTGGCCCCACCCACCCTGCACATCGGTATAATGTAAAGTTAAGGTATGGCAAGACAAAAATGTCTAGACTTAATTTTCATAGTTTTGTTATCACTTAAAATATACATCCACATCAAAGATTTGAATAAAATAAACCAACTGATGGTACTGTGTGCTGAACCATGTTTGGGACATTTGATGGGAGAGATTTAATAATAATAATATAGGTTGCATCTCACTACAATGACAATTGCAGGCAGGCACATAGAATGGACAATCACAAATGCTCAACCAATGGCTTTTGGTCACATCCTTTATCTGAAAGAGTGCACACAGGCACATGACCATTTCAAGCTCTTGCCTTTGTAACATTTATGTATGTTCCACCTTCTTTACATTGTGAACATACATTCTGGCACTAACGACTTTACAAAAAAGAGGTAATAGTGGCCTGAAGTAAAACTATTGTCAAGGGTGTAACACTTAATACCCTTGCATTCTGTTTGAACTTTGATGTTTCACATATAAATACCTTGAAGCTCGGCGTGTTTATTTATAGAACTTCTTGATCTTTTATATCCCATTACTACCTACTATAGTGTTGCATTTATGTAAGAACCAATTATACAACACACATAGTTATGAAATCATTTGTCAACACCAATCCACTTACTAATACACACAGAACTTTATTACAAACCATAACATGATTACGCAGATATTTCATTTTCAAATGCATTAGGGCAGATGATGTTTCTTATCTATCATTACTTTCTAAATTTGATGTAGATCATTATTCTGCAACTCATTTTGTCTGATGTTCACAATTTATTGCATAAATGAACAAATTACTGCCCACTAAAATTATAAGCCTAAATAACAGTACTCTTAATAATATTGTCAATCCCTACATTTATAATGTCAAAATAACACTTACTATTTGCATATCTTGTTTAAATCCAATTATAGTGTTTTTTAATTTCAGATCCAGTATACAAGATCTATTTTTATTTAAAAATTACTACTGAAATAGGTCAAAATATTTAACACATATAAAGACTACATAATTTTGCTATTAACATATTCATGCAGTTATTTGAGTGTTCAAGAAGTAGCCACGTTTTCTCACTCTGTATCCATCTCTCTTTGTTTACATTTTGAAACATGGTACTGGGATCTGTATTTACTGGAGAATTTGTAAGTGACTATTATGTAATGGCTTAAATGACCAAGGATAATTATAACCCATGAGAACTCACACCTTTAAAATATCAAATTCATGATATGAATATTATAGAGGGAAACTTTTCTAGTAGGAAAGATATGTATAAAAAAATAGAGAAGGTTTAACTTACCAAAAGCACAGGCTCGTTGACACACACACACACACACACACACACACACACACACACACACAAATTCAAGGTTTTGCAACCATTAGTTGCTTCATCAGGAAAAGAGGAAGGAAGGAGGGAGGGGGAAAAGGGAAGGATACAGGTTCTAAGGGAGTGTATGATGAGTCATTCCAATCGCGGGAGTGGAAGAACTTACATTAGGGGAAAAAGGACAGGTAAACACACACACGTCTGCCTTGGTGTGTGTGTGTGTGTGGGGGGGGGGGGGTTGTTTACCTGTTGCCCCCCCCTTTCATTCCCAGGATTGGAATGACTCCTCATCCATTCCCTTAAAACCCGCATCCTTCCCCTCCTTCCTTCCTCTTTTCCTGATGAAGCTATTAATGGTTGCAAAAGCTTGACTTTTTGTGTTTGTGTGTTTCTTTATTTGTGTGTGTCAACAAGCCTGTGCTTTTGGTGAGTTAAACTGTCTATTTTTTTTATACATAAACTGTGTTAAAAATAAAGGTCAATGTGTTGACTGTCTTTGTAGTTAAGAATTCTCCTGCTCCAGAAATATTGTTTAGTACAAATATATTCCACAAAACACCGATGATCTGGGACAAAACAGTGAAAACTACATTGAATAGGCTAATCAAAAGATAAGTTTACATTGTAATTGTGTAACCACCACTTGCAAATTAAGTTGGACTATGACTTTTTCTATTTAGCACAATTTGTGTGGACACTAACTAGGGAAGGGCAAACTGGATTGTTACACTCTGAGTGCTGCTTCAAACAGACTTAACCACTGTGGGGAAATTTCATACATAGCACTAACTAAACAGTATTGAATCATGTCCCACAAGCCACATTTTTGTGTCACATAATTATAATAATCAATTTACATGAGTTTAGTACAGCTTTTAAGAAGCTGAACTTTTCAAAGGCTACAATTTATTGTTGTGACTGTCCACAGTCATAAATATGGTCTGAAGACCATGGTTATGAAGCACAATAATTAAGTTTATGACTTGCCATGCAGAGGACCAAGAGTTAAAAAATTGTTGAAGGTAACCTTTTCCCTACCTATGATGAAAACAACTATTTCTTTAGTTAGATGGTTTAATTTATTATTTTCTCAATATCCAGAGATTTAAACAAATATCTGTACTCTCCACCTACCCCCCCTCCCCCCAAATTGAAATCTGCCTGGCCATCTTTAACTGCGCAGGGGCAGATCCAAGATTTTGGTTTGGGAGGGGGCTTGACACCACTGAGGATAGGAACTCCAACTTATTCACTTACCCACCAACAGTCTTAAAGTCTACTTCATTTTACTTACGCGACTTGTTTCAGTATTACATTAATACAATTTTCAGGCGATGTAATAACATCCATCCAAGTGAACTGTCGAAATGGCCATATATACCAGTTAATAATATTATCCCAGCTCTAAATAATATGATTCAGTAGCTGGGGAAATATTATTAAGTGACATATATGGCCATTTCGACAGATGGTATTAACGTAATACCGAAACCGGTCAAGTAAATAAAACAGACTTTACGACTGTTAGTGTATAAATAAAGAATTCTGAAGTAAAACTCTAGGAGCCTCAGTCCAAATTCCATTACAACATGGAGCTATTTAAGGCGAGGATAGTCTTTATTTAGGAAAACTTTGAATACCGGAGACTTTTTTGAGGAGCTTGAGCTCCTTAGCTCTCTCACTTCATGCATTACTGAGAGTGCCAAGCAGCATTGTTCACTGGTTGGTAAGGCAACCACTAGTGTAGCCAATAGCCAGTCTGAGCCTATTTTCAGGTAACCAATGACAGAGATGAATTAGTTTGTTTTTAGCTCTGAATCTGTAATTTCTTTCTAAACTTTGCTTATAAACTTAAGCTTTTATCACTGAAAACGAAATGATCATGATTTTAGTTTCAGCCATAGATTCCTACTGTGTGGGTGGGTCCGTACGTGCTCTGAAGTGGTGGCCAGGAGCCTACATCACTGTTGTTTGGATGTTTAGGGGGACAAAACTGAAGAAGTCATCAGTCCCCCATCTCATCACTGGGTGTCACATGAATGCTGTTTTAAGCTTTGGGCTCTTTTACACAAAGGGGAGGAATACCCAACCCCCCCCCCCCGGGTCAGGAAAAGAACAACAAAGTCGACACAAGACAACACAAGATGTGAACACACACACACACACACACACACACACACACACACACACACACACACACAAGAAATGGAACGTAAAAGCCGAGGTCTGTTATTGAGCGATTGTGAGACCACAAAGAGGAAAAGTCAAACACATGGCAACACATGGAAACTTCCAGTCAGAGGACAGGAGGAACACATAGTACTGAAGAAAAGCTTTAATCAGAGTGGTTAAAACCATTACCCATAATAAAACTTAGAACTGTATCAGCCATTTTGGCATAATCACTTGAAACATCAGGAAAATTAAAGCTCTGCCACAGGGTGGCTAAAATGGGCAGTCCAACAAGATGTGGGCCACCGTCAAGCGGGCACCACAGCGACACTGGGGTAGATCCTCACCATGGATGATATGGCTGTGAGTTAGCCAAGTGTCAATATGGAGCCGGCACGGGACTACAGGGTCCTGGCAGGAAGCCCGCGTGGAGAAATGCCACACAGCCAATGTCTCCTTTATAGTCCCGGGTTTGTTGGTTGTGGTCAGGCTACGCCACTCAGTAATCCACAGCCCACGAACTCTACATAGCAGCAACGTCTGGATATGAGAATCCAGAAGGCTGATCTATAAAACATATGTATTGACAGCCTGTTTGGTGAGCGTATCAGCACATTCCTTGCCCGGGATACCGACATGACCCAGAGACCAGAGGAACACCACTGATCGACCACACCTGTCAAGGGCAGATAGTGTCTTCTAATTCCTAACACCAGAAGAGAACATGGATAGCACTGGTCGAGGGCTCTAAGGCTACTCAGTGAGTCACTGCAGATAAGGAAGGACTGGATGTGCTAGAGAGTTTGGGAAATCGCCACCAGCTCTGCAGTATAGATGCTGCAGCCATCCAGCAGCTGCCATGAACATACGCAAAACCAACATGGCCCTCAACCTCTGAACCATCAGTGTAGATCAGGTCATGTCCAGGGAATGTAGCTACGACCACTAAGAACTGGTTACAGAGAGCTTCAGGGGAAACCGAGTCTTTGGGTACACGGGAATACACGGCCTTGGCAGGCACCATGGAAGTGTGCGTGTGTGGACCTGATACGGAGATGGTAGTGGGTAAGACTCAAGTTCCAACAGAAGTGATTGGACTTTAAAGGCGATCGTATGACCTTACCTGGGTCGTCGTCATTGGTCGCACACAACCATGTGAGAAAAAAGAACATGATGGTTTGGGTGGCCAGGCGAGCTATGGACATGCGCTGCATAGGCCGCAAGCAATTGTTGGCAGCGGATCTGCAAAGGTGGGACCCCAGCTTCCGCAAGTAAGCTGGCCACAGGGCTGGTGCAAAAGGCATTCGTCGCGATGCAAACCCCACAGTTGTGAATAGGGTCCAGCAAGCGCAATGCCGAAGATGATGCAGAACCTTAGGCAACACATCCTAAATAAATACAGGACAGCACCAAAGCTTCATAGAGCCGGAACAGGGTGGAGTGGTCAGTGCCCCAGGAAGTATGGCTCAGGTGGGAAAGCGTCGTCATCCCAGTGCTCAAACCTGGCAAGAATCCTCTTCACGTGGAAAGTCATTGGTCCATTAACCTAACCAATGTATTCTGTAAGTTATAACGTATGGTCAGTCAGCGATTGTGTTGGATTCTCGAGACTCGGGGCTTACTTGCTGCAGGGCCGTTTCCACCAGGGGCGCTCTATACAACTGTTAACTTGGTGTACCTAGAGTCCGCCATCCGCACCGCCTATTCCAGGCGCCAACATCTGATAGCTGCCTTAAGACAAAGAAGTTACCTCCCCTTGTTTGGTATACATTCATAGATGATATCTTTGTGGTCTGGACTCACGGTGAAGAAAGCCTTCTGAACTTCCTCCACGACTAACTCCTCCTCCAACCTAAAATTCACCTGGTCCTTCTCCATAACTCAAACCACCTTACTTTATGTTGACCTTCACCTTGCCGAGTCTCACATCCACACCTCAGTCCAAATTAAAACCACTAACAAACAACAGTACCTCCACTTTGACAGCTGCCATCCCTTCACATATTAAACGATCCCTTCCCTACAGCCTGGGCATCCGTGGGGAACTTATCTGTTCCAGTTCCGAATCCCTCACCAGCTACAACAATCTATCCAATGCTTTCCTCTCCCAAAACTACACTACAGACCTCGTCCACAAACATATCTCCCGAGCTGTCCATTTCTCTCTCTCCAACAACAATGTTCCTAACCCCAGACCAACCAGAAGCACCCCCTTAGTCACCCAGTACTATCCTGGCCTGGAATGCCTCAACAAAATCATCAAACAGGGCTATGACTTTCTCAAGTCATGCCCCGAAATGAGATCGTCACTCCAAACTGTTCTTCCCACACCACCCAGAGTAGCCTTCCACTGTCCTCCCAACCTCCGCAACATCCTTGTCTAACCTTACAACATCCCAAAACCACCCTCCCTAATGGTTCCTACCCCTCAACCGATCCCACTGCAAAAACCTGTCCAATGCATCCTCCCACTACCACATACTCCAGCCCCACCACAGAAAAACCTACCCGATTCAAGGCAGGGCCACATGCGAGACACCACACGTCATATCAGCTGACATGTGTCTACTGTTCAGCCTTTTATGTTGGTGTGACTACTAACAAATTGGCTGAGTGGATGAATGGGCACAGACAGACTGTTCGCCTGGGGGACACCCAATATCCTGTGGCAGAACATGCCCTCCAGCATAACTCCAGGGACCTGGGCACATGTTACACCACACCTGCCATTTGGATATTACCAACAAACACCAGTCCATCAGAGCTATAGAGGTGGGAACTTGCCCTCCAACATATCCTCTCCTCCCACCACCCCCCCTGGCCTAAATCTACGCTAACCCCTCCCCTTCCTCCATCCTCAGCTCACCTATTCATTATCCCTTCCTTACCCCCCCCTCTCTCTCCCCCCCTCCCCGTGTGTGTATGTCCATCTTTCCCTGTTAATGAAAAACATGCATTATCTCTGACATCCACACTCCCAAAACACCACCTTCATGACCTAGGTCGTGAATTACCTTTCCCTTCCGTTCCCATCCTTTCTTCTTCCCTTCTCTCCAACCTAATGAAGGAACTGTGTTCCGAAAGCTTGTCCTTTTTGTCCCCTTTTTTCTGTTTCTTCATTTGTGTTACTATCGGCGGTACAGCACAAAGGTAAGTACTGGCCAGCCAATAAAATGATATAGAAAGTGAAATTAGTTATCATTTGATTACATTTCACTACATGACTGCACAAAGCATTGTTTCACATCTGAATGAAATTTGACACCAAGAAAAGTTTTCTGTTTCAGGCACTAATTAACATTAAGAACAAGATGCAGAAGACATTTTTAAAACATTATGAACATTTGTATCATGCATTAGTTCCTTTCCCCTAATTAGGCCTATGGACTTCCTTCTGTCCTCTAGGCACTCATGCTTACATAATTTGCACATCCTGTCAACATTTTTAGCCACCTGTATGTACACTCTTTTGGCCACTTCATTTGCTGCATTCTTACATTTTCTATATTGAAATAGGCATACACATAACATGTCAAAAATTCTGTGAAATGCCCCAACCACAGGATTTCTATCTATAATAATAATACATAATTTGATTGGATAAAAATCAACCCTCTAGTTAAGTGTTGGCAGGAGAAAATGAAAGACAGGAAAAGTGCAAGCTTTTGAAGCTAATAACTGCAGCTTCTGGCAGAAGGGAGGGGAAGGAAGAGGGATGAAGGAAACCAACTGGTAAAGTTTAGGAAAAGGGGTGATACGCTAGGTGGAAAAGTCTAACAGAACCTTTGCTGAGGGAAGACAACCCGAAGAGATGAGAGGGAAAGAAACAGTTCTTTTGGGTACTTCTGTCCAAACCCCCAGGCGATGGACGACTTTCCCATAGCCAACCTTATTTCTGAAATCTCACCAGTGTGTGTGCTTTATCCCCTTTTCATGCCAATGGCCCCGAAAAGCTTTGTTGTAGTAGTTGTTTTCAGCCCGGAGCCTGGTTTGATGCAGCTCTCCACTCTACTCTACACTGAGCAAGCTTCTTCATCTCCTCATAAGAATGGCACCCTTCACCCATTTGAATCTGCCTACGGTATTAATCTCTTGTCTCATCCTGTGATTTTTACCCTACACACTTCCTCCCAATGCTAAATTCACAATTCCTTGATGTCTAAGAAGGTGTCCTACCAATCAATCCTTTCTTTTAGTCAAGGTACAGAAATTCCTTTTCTCCCCAATTCTGTTCAGTACGTCCTCATTAGTTATGCAATCCACCCACCTAATCTTCAGCATAATTCTGTAACACCACA
Source organism: Locusta migratoria (assembly GCA_026315105.1). Taxonomy (NCBI): domain Eukaryota; kingdom Metazoa; phylum Arthropoda; class Insecta; order Orthoptera; family Acrididae; genus Locusta; species Locusta migratoria. Next base: position 553,489,510 of record CM048744.1, read on the forward strand.
TTTCAAAAGCCTCTATCTCCTTCCTGTCCACACGGTTTATCATCCATGTTCCACTCCTATACAATGCAACACTCCACACAAATGCCTTCCGAAGGGACTTTATTATGCTTAAATTAATATTAGATGTTAACAAATTTCTCTTTTTCAAAAAGTCTTTTCTTCCTATTGCAATTCTGCATTTTATTATCCTCTGTAGTGCGACCATCGTATGTTATTTTACTGCCCGAGTAACAAAACTCGTCTACAACCTTTATTGTTTCATTACCTAATGAATTCCTTCAGCATCACCTGATTTTCTTAGGCTGCACTCCATTACCCTTGTTTTGCTCTTGTTAATGTTCATCTTGTATGCGCATTTTGAACACACTGTCCACCCCGTTTAACTGCTCTTCCAGGTCCTTCGCTGTCTCTGACAAAATTACAATGTCATTGTCAAAACAATGTTTTTAATTTTTCACCCTGCACTTTAATCTCTTCTCCAAATTTCTCCTTGCTTTCCTTTATAGCATGCTCAATGTGCGAATTGAATAACATTGGAGAAAAGCTACAACCCTGCCTTACTCCTTTCCCAACCTATGCATCCCTTTCACGCCCTTCAACTCTGATAACTGCTGTCTGGTTTTTGTACAAGTTGTAAAAACCCTCCGTTTCTTACCTTTTTACTCCTGCCGATTTCATAATTTGGAAGTGTCTATTCCAACCAAAACCGTCAAAAGCTTTATCCAAATCTACAAAAGCTAGAAATATAGGTTTGCCTTTTCTTAATCTATATTCTAAGATGAGGTGTAAAGTCAGGATTTCCTCCCCTGTTCCTAAATCCAAACTGATCTTCCCCCAGGTCAGCTTCTACCAGCTTTTCCAACCTTGTGTAAATAATTTGTGTTAAAATTTTGCAACCATGCCATATTAAACTGATAATTCTGTAATTTTCACATCTGTATGCGCCTGCTCTCTTTGGAATATGGATTATTACATTTTTCTTAAAGTCTGAGGGTATGTCCCCTGTCTCATACAACTTGTGCACCAGGTGAAATAGTTTTGGCATGGTGGGCTGTCCCAGAGTCTTCAGTAGTTCTGAGGGAATGTTGTCCACTCCAGGGCCTTGTTTTAACTTGAGTCTTTCAGTGCCCTGTCAAAATCTTCTCTCAGTATAGTATTCCTATTTCATTATTATCTACTTCCTCTTACCTTCCTACAATATTGTCTCCAAGTTTATTTCCTTTGTACAGCCCCTCTATATACTCTTTCCATCTTTCAGCAGCTTTCCCTTCTTTGCTGAGAACTGGTTTTCCACCAGAGTTCTTTATATTCGTACAGCTGCTTTTCTTGTCTTATTTTCCTGTAGGTGGTAACTATATTTCCCCTATTTAAAAATTCTTCTACTGACTTGCGTTTGCCTTCTAGCCACTCCTGCTTAGCTATTTTGCACTTCCTGGCAATTTCATTTCTTAGTCGTCTGTACTCCATTTTGCCTCTTTCATTTACTGCATTTTTATATTTTCTCCTTTCATCAATTACATTTAGTGTTCCTGTGAAATCCAAGGATTTTTTTGTAGGTCTTGCCTTTCTACCATTTTTCCTCTGCTGCCTTCACTGCTTCATATCTCAATGCTACCCATTCCTCTTCTACCGTTTCATTTTCCCCCCTTTTCTGTCAACTGTTGCATAAAGCTTCCTCTGAAATTCTCAAGAACTTCAGGTTCCTTCAATTTATCCAGGCTCTTATCTCTTTAGCTGCCTACCTTTCTGTAGTTTTTTCAGTTTCCGCCGACAGTCCATGTCCAATAAGATTGGCTCAGAGTCTATATCTGCCCCTGGGTATGTCTTACAGTTTGAAACTGGTTCCAAAATCTATGTCTTACCATTATAAAATCTATTTAGTACCTTGCAGTGTCTCCTGGTTTCTTCCATGTATACAACCTTCTTTCACAATTCTTAAACCAGGTGTTTGTTATAACTAAATTATGTTTTGTGCAAAATTCTAGTAGGTGGCTTCCTCTTTCATTCCTTTTGCCCAGACCATATTCACCTACTATCTTCTCTTCCCTTCCTTTTCCTACTACCGAATTCCAGTATCCCATCACAATTAAGTGTTCCTATCCCTTCATTGTCTGAATAATTTCCTTTACCACGTGATACATTTCTTTGATCTCATCATCGGCAAAGCTAGTTCGCATATAAACCTGTAATAGTGTGATCTGCGTTGGTTTCGTATCTATCTTGACTATGATAACGCAATCACTGCACTCCTGATAGTAGTTTACCCGCATTCCTATTTTCTTATTCATTGTCAGACCTACTCCTGTAATACCCCCAACTAATTTTGTATTTATGATTCTGTACTCACCTGACCAGAAATCCTGTTCCTCTTTCCACCAAACTTCACTAATCCCCACTATATCTAACTTCAATTTATCCATGTCTCTTTAAATTTTCTAACCTCCCTACCCTACCTATTACGGGACCTAACATTCCATGCTCCGATCTGTAAAATGCTAGGGTTCCTGATCATCACATCCTCCTGAGTAGTCTCCACCAGGAGATCCAAATGGGAGACTATTTCACCTCTGGAATATTTTGTATAAGAGGATGCCATCATTATATATTCATACAGTAGAGCTGCATGTCCTTGGGAAAAGTAACAGCTGTGGTTTCCCTTTGCTTTCAGCCGTTCACAATAACTATGTGGCAAAGTCACATTAGCTGACATTAGAAATCCATCTCAGTCAATCATTCCGACTGTTGCCCCAGTAACTACGAAAAGCTGCCCCTCTTCAGGAACCACATGCTTGTCTGGCCTCTCCATAGATACACCTCTGCTGTGGTTGCACCTATGGTACGGCTATCTGTATCCTTGAAGTTGAGACACACAAGCTACCCCACCTCTTCAATGTCTGTGGGTCATGGGGTGGCATTTGCCTTTACCTTTACTTTTTGTTATTGTTTATGGTTATTTTTCCTTCTGGTGCGGCATCATACATGGATATTTAATCTGCAAAATTATGTGTAACATCAATGCAATTTGAAGAGTATCATTACACCTACATGTACCAAAAATTACAACCACTATTTATCACTGTCTCACTCCTAGTGCAACATTATACACATTATGCAGTTGTCAGCAGTGCCCACTGCAGTTTAGAAAAATAGGGATTAATATCTACTGTATGAAAGGATACATAAAATTTAACTCACAGCAACAATGGCATAGTGTACTAATGTCAGCTACAAAATGTTTGCTTTGGGAGAATAATTGCTGACTGGACAAGAATACAAACAAAGAGTATCTTTCATTTTTCACACAAAGACTATTCCCCTCATTCTGTGACTAAAAGCACACACAACACTGCTCTGAAGTATAAGTTTACTGTTTCAAATTATAACAATAATGTCACGCCCCTTGTACTAGAAAATTAAAAATTATTAGCCCTATTTCACAATAAATGCAAAAAACTTATCATAATAATAATTTTCTATTCGCTATAATTAGCAATTCTATAACATCAACAACAAAATGTAAGAACCACACCTAGGATATTCACAATAGGCCTAGTTGCTGTAATGCACCACCATGCCATTGTGTGCACCCAACCAGCATATGCTTCTCCCTACTCTGCGTCAAGATCATCATCAATATTAACTTGGCCTTTTACTAATGTACAATACCGGTACAATAAATTCAATAATAATCTCCTTATTTGCTTTGCGATAGAAATAACTGTCACAAAAAGTAATAAGGGTATCTAATGTCTTAACAATTTTTGATTTACGGTTGTTTTACTCTGAAGCTTGAAACTTTAGTACTGGTGTTGCAACATGAGTAAATAAAGAAACAGCAAGATTTTTTTTACGAGTATTTAATGCCCAATGTCCCATTTTCTCGTACTAGTTAACTCTATTTGCAGTTTTTTTTCTCTTTAGGCTAATGACTATCAACTATGTAAAGCTATACTGTACAGCTGAATATGACAGTAAAAACTAATTTGACAATTTACCTTCATACATATATTCCAACCCAGAGAAGAAGAAACAACACTCCTGAGCCGGAAAATATTGCAGCTACTAACGCGACGAGCAATTCTTTAAATATGTCACGTGTAAACTTGGTACTCGTCACTTCATAAACAAATAGCCACGCTGTGAAGAATATACCAATTCCCAATAGCACCACAGTAAGGTGAGGGAAAACAGCGGGGTTGACAGGCGATACATATCTTGACATTGACTCAACGTCGAGCTGCAAACAGAAAAAAGCAATACTTCATATAATGTTAAGCTCATAATTTTCCCGGCCGAGACCAGATAACAATTTGACCGGATACCCGGCTTTCGCAGTCCGCAATTCTTACAGCTTTCTATTAAGAAAGTAAAATTTAACATTACCATTGTTGATGTCGTGTATGGTTTTCCAAACGCAAATTACAAAGCTTAAAAAAATTAGAGACGTGGCTTTTTCACATACTACAACAGCGTGCACTCCGATTGTCAGATCGCATCGTTTGATTTGTATCCTGAGATCATGACTGAAGAAGTCTTTCGGCACAGTGACTATATTTTAGACGGTAACAATCAAGATGAGCATCTGGTAGACAATAAGAAACTAAAATAATCAGATTATTTGGTATATCGCCTGGAAACTAAGAATGAATGTTTCAAGTTGTGATTTGAAAATTTGAGTGTATATATTGATCCATGTTTGATGCACATTATGAATTGTACTGAACAGTAACAACTATCGTTTCATTGTTAATATGTGAAATATTATCGCTAGAAATAGACTTTTGTATACACGTCAGTTAAATATATTTAATAGAGACTTTGTATTGTGGAAGTGATGCACTGCGATTTAATTAAAGTGCGAAGATATTCTAATTGTGACGTTGATAACTATTCTACCGCTTCGATTTTAAAAAATGATATAAAAATACAGGAGTTTCTTCCGGACATAAATTGAAGAATTTTGATAGTTATTTTAGTCATTTAACACGGTAGTATTTATCAACAGCTGAGGTACTACTTTTGTAGGAGCCGCAGAACAGAGATGAACATAGTAGCAAACGAGAAAGTGCTGCGATCTATCGATGGACTGTTGTAACATGTGGGCGAAGGATGTGTTGCCTGAAATTGTATGCGTTAGGGTAGTTGATTAGTTATTAAACTTGAAGTATATTTATATTTAACAATGTTAGTTTTTGTCATAAAGACATTGAAGTGCTGACTTCGCTGTTGCCGTTTTTCCGTTTTATGTCGTTAATTGCTTGACTTCGAAAGTTGGTAACCAGGCTCCCATCTGACAGTTTGTCAGATAAACATTGGATAGTTAATATTTATGGCTTGAATTTGTTTTGTAAAATTACATGGCTCATATGTATCATCACAATGAGAAGTCCACCGATTACATTACTCCCTGTCATTAAACTGGTCTGTCTTTCTGTGCAGTAACAAGAAATTTTGGTGCGGCACCTGTCAGTTTCAGTTAGCGCAGGGTACGTGCATCCCCGGAGTACAGTTTCTGTTTTCCTATTTGAGATAGTCTACGTCGTGTTAGCTATGTAACCATAGTGAAATTATGGAAATTCCATTAAGTGACCTACTTTTCTACTGTCGAGTATTAAAAGTTTGTCGTGTATTTAGAATTTCAGGAACTGAAATGAACATAGGGTGATAGTGTACAGATGTTGAATACCGGGATGGTGTGTGGCGCGGATATCTCCATTTATGCGGGATGAGTGAAGAGGAACTGCTGCAAAGAGCGGCGGAAGAGAGGGCCAGTATTGTGAGCCGTTACAAAAAGGGCCGAGAAAATGGAGCACAGATTGACCCCTGGGAAGATCCAGCCTTCGAAATTTATCATGTTACGGATCGACATGGATTTATACAGTTGAGTACCTGAATATAATGATTTTTCTCTTTTGTGTAACACCCACGCACCCCCCCCTCCTCCCCTCCCGCCTTTTATTTTTAAATTACCTGCACTTGGTTTTTAGTTTGAATAACTGCAGCTTCCTATATGCTGAAATGTTCTGAGGCCTGTTGACGAGAAAAATCATCCTTCTTGATTTGTTGTGTATATGTCAAAATTATGGACGATTTCCTTACTTGTAGCCCAATTACCTGTTCTATGTTTAGTTTCAAATGCTCATATCTGACAGTGATGCTATATAATGTCTGACTTGAGCGTCAACAAATAGGCCTATATCTTTATTATTATTTATGTCACTGTTTGTAAACATAGTTAAAAAGTTAGATTCATCTTAACAGGGAAGTGGGTTAAATTGTACTTACTGCATTGGCAGCATGTTGTGCTTATGTTGGCTTTAAGATAGTACTGATAATTAGTTAACTGGTTGTAGAAGGGTACAGACGAGAACTTGACAACCATAGCACAGGAATAGTTAATTAATTATTTATTTTGCAGTCAACACAAAATTATTCCCTTTCATTCAATGTGCTCGATTTTTCAATTAAAAGTTTGTTGCCAACATTAGCACACTACGCCAACGACATAGTAAATAAAATTTTACCCAGATGGAAACCAATTTGTTTAATTGGTATAGAACATAGTAACATACCATATCCTAAATGTGTGTGATTTGGGGGAAAAGTATTGATCTTATTTTCCTGATCACAAGCATCGATACTGAAATAAACTGATGAGAAATGAGGACTGTAGGGCCTATATAGAATGCACACAGAATTTTCTGTGAAACTTCTACAGACAAGACATGTGGTAGGACATTGTTCTGCAACAGCATTTCCTCATTTTATTTAAGCAGTACTGTCAAAGCTTTGTGGGGGAAGCGCTTGCACATTCTCCACGCAGTTCACATCTGTACAATGTATTTTTAATATGTTTAGATTTCTGACAAGTGTCATTTATGTGTGTTGAATTTTTATTTTATTTATTTATTTTTTGGGGGGGGGGGGCTAAGTACGGATATGTCTGGGTATAATCATGGTTCATTGAGCAGTTGCAAACATTTTCCTCTCAAGGTATTGATCATTTAGTCTTAATGGTCATAAGTGTATTAACAGTTATGGCACTTACTATTGAAATAATTTAACTAAAAAGTTCACTTAACAATATTGTTCCATTTGGAAAGTCCAGGTAGTAATATCAAGGATAAGTGGCAATTCGCCAATAACACAATAGCTGAGTCGCAAACGGGCACTTACAAAAGACAGTCATTCTCTAAAACACACACACACACACACACACACACACACACACACACACACACACGGCCACCCACCATTTCATGCTGCTGCACCCCAGGGCACACATTCCTTGCCTTTCTTTTGTGATGTCGACAAATCTTAAATACACACATCCTTCTGAATTTTATTTCCAGTTGGTAAGGTAAAAGTGTGTTTAACATAATTGACATGCCGGTGCCTTTCCCCATCTTTGCATTTTTCAGGCTTATAGGGCCTGCTCCATACTTATTTAATTTCACTCAAATATTAAACCTATGGCTTTCCACTGAGTGAGATGACACAGTGGTAACACAATGGATTTCCATTTTGCAGTCATTCTTGAAAGTCTGTCTCTGGCCATCACACATTAGGTTTTCAGTTATTTCCCTAAATCACTCCAGCCACACGCCGGGGCGGTTCCTTTTAATTGAGTTTCTTCCCCATCTCTGACACACTATCATCACTTGTGCTCAGTATGTAATGACCTCGACGTCAACAGGACATTAATCCTTAAACTTCCTTAAAATAGCTTTCTCTAAACCTTTCTTGTTTCAGCAATTTACACTAGGCTAGGGACACACAAGTCCCCGAAGTAGCATCCAGTTGAAAGACTTGCACCAAAACGTAACTTCACAGTAGAATCGTTCAGCAGAGAGCTTCCAGTGATCGCCACCTAAGTTTGCTCAATAGTTTTTCCTAATAGAGAATGTCATTTTCCCTCCAGGCATTTCCACTTGATTACCCAAGAACATCTCCAAAACACTTGCAGGCTGATCAAACTTTCTTCTGAATTTGTTCTATGTTATTCTTTAAACAGTTATTATGAAGATCCCAAAAACTTGAGGAGTTTAAGTACTCCAGAATGAGTCTCATTAGTGTTCTATATATGACCTCCTTTAGAGATGAATCATTTCTTTCTAAAATTATTCCAACAAACTCAAGTCGGTCATTCGTCTCCCCCCCCCCTCTCTCTTTGCGACATTATGGGACTGCTTTTCCTACCAATCTTCATAGCTTTACATCTAGATCTGGCTGCCATTCATCACACCAGACAGACATTTTTCAGAGTAATCTTGTTTCCTGCTACAGTCGTTTGATGACCCTTTCCATATCCTACAGCATCATCAGCAAACAGTAACAGATTGCCACTTGTTGTGTACATCATATCATTTATGTAGGTAAACTTTTACTTCTCATCCTGGGGAGCATCATGAGATTTTTGGCAACATCAACAACATGCAAAAAAAACCTTTCCCTAACTGTTAATATTAGAAATCCAAACCACATATAATGACTTAAAATGTGTGTCATTCCATGAAGTAAATAAATAATGCTATTCCTCCTCTACATTTTGCAGGTTCTTGTATGTGTCCTTGTCAACTCAAAAAAAGTAATTGCTCTCCTACAACAAAGATTTCATGACAAAACATTTCCAGTGTCATTTCAAGCGATTGGCTAATACCATCGTTGCAAGATTGCTGGCCTTAAACATCCTTTGTCAACATTATCACTCAAATTTGTCAGTACAGGAAGTAAAATGTAAACTTTATGTAGACAGGAAATAATAGAGGTTCTATCACACTTTGTGACACTCCTGCTGACACCCTACAAGTGGCTTGTTTTACTTATGAAGTCTGTCATTCACATATCTCAAAATATATTCCATGTGCTCATATGGTCATTAGCGAGATGCACTGTGGCTCTGAGTCAAACATGCCTACACAAACTCAGATATATGTAAACACTCGGAGGAGTGGTAGGCATCACCTATATAAGGCAACAGGTGTCTGGTGCAAGGGTTAGATCGGTTACAGCTGCTACAATGGCAGTTTATCATGATTTAAGTGTGGTGTTATAGTTGGCACACAAGAGATGAGACACATCATCTCTGAGGTAACCTCGAGTTGGGGATTTTCCTGTACAAACATTTCAAGAGTGCTAAGGAGGAAGTTCCTGCAAGTATGGGACTATAAGAACTGAAACGACTCGTTCAGTGTGACGGAAGTGCAACCTTTCCACAAATTGCTGGAGATTTCAATGCTGGGTCATCAACAAATATTAGTGTGAGAACCATTTAATGAAACAATCAATAAGGGCTTTCAAGACCCACTCATGTACCCAATCTGACAGCATGACACAAAGCTTTATGCCTTGCTTGGGCCCTTCAGTACTGACATTGAACAGTTGATGACAGGAAACATGTTGCCTGGTCTGACAAGTCTCATTTCTAATTGTGTCGAGTGAATGGACATTTACATGTATGGAGACAACTTCATGAATCCATTGATCCTACCTGTAAGTAGAGGACTGTTAAAGCTGGTGGAGGCTATGTAATGCTGTGTGGCATGTGCAGTTAGTGAAATAGTATTCCAGGAACACTCTATAAAGTTTAAACACCTCTGGTGTACATACAGTCCATGGTACATGGTGTTTTGGCTTTTTCTGCTTGCTCTTGGGGGGGGCCCTTTGCTATGTTAGGCAGATGTACCAGTTTCTTTGGCTCTTCATTGTGGGCACCCAGTGGCATGTCACTTCTATGTAAGTAATGAAAGGTAAAAAAAAGTACGTGAATTGATAGTCATGTGACAAACCGATATTCAAGTTTGGTGTTGCTTGCAGTTGTCTGTTGTTAAATTTTACAATACAAACTGATCCATTTACATTCCTTCACACACCTATTGAGCCTCATAATTTGATTAGTGTTTTTTAATCATTTGCAGTGGTAATTGGTTGGCAGAGTGCTGTGCCTAAAGAAAGGTTTATTATTATTACATTATTATTATTTATTTATTGTGCATATGAAAAGTGTATATTTCATCATATGTTTTGTCTAAACATGCCATCGATGTCCTGCTGACTCACTTAGTCCACATAAACTCGCACACTCTGCTTTCTTTCCATCATAACACCTAGGGGGCACTGCTGGCTGTATACTAGACTTTCACACACATGCCTTTGAAAAAATCAGAAATTTCAGGATGTTTGTTGTCATTCAGCCATTGCTCAGAAGCAGAAGTTCGGAGAAGGAAGGGGCGGGGGGGGGGGGGGAGGACAAGATAGCAGAGTTTCACACTAGCAGTGCTTTGTAAAGCTTTACTGATTCATAGACAAAAGCTTTTTTACCTCAAGCTATACTAACAGCCTTGTTGTCCCCATTACCTCGCCATCTGCCTTAAAAGCTACACAGAAGTTGTCGTACAAAACTTCCTTTCATCGGGACTGATAACCATAGTCGTTTAGTCCCTTTAAAAATCAAACCCTCCATTCCTTTCATGTAAGAGTGCTTATAAAGTTTGAAATGTCAGAGATATAGTGCTGGTAAATGTACGGCTGTTGGGATGTATTGTAGCTCAATCTGTAGAGCAGTTGCTACAAAGGTACCTAGTTTGATTCTCTGTGGCAAATGGTTTTATTCTACATTATTAATATTTATAACTATTTGTGTTGGCTATTGTAGTATGTAATTTAATAGGATTTAATTCACAATTGCAGTTGAATAGTTAAATTTCTTGAATTGTTATTTCAGACATAGTCAAATTATTTTCCATATCGGATAAAGATTATGAACTTCAGTTATCCAATTTTCAGAAAGACATACAACAACAATGTTAGTTTATTTTTCAGAAGAATATCCTCCTAGGTTGTACCAGTGTTCGTACTTTTTGTAGTCTTAACTGGACTTAAGCTAGCTTGCATTTATGGGAGTGCATCATCTCTCAGCTAGCAGAAGATGGTTAATAAAGAAGGGGGGAAAGTCAAATTATTACTGTTTCACACAGTGTTGTCATGAGTCTCAATCTCTCTCTCTCTCTCATATATACATTCCATTTGATTATATAAATTGATGAAACAAAAATTATAGAAGAAACTTTCCCGGTGGGATAAATTTATATAAAAAATAGAAAACGGATGACTTACCCAAAGGACAGGCTCGTCGACAGACACAAATAAAATCACATACAAACACACCTGTTGGTTGCTTCTTCAGGAAAAGAGGAAGGAAGGAGAGGAGAAAGGGAAGGATACAGGTTTTACGGGAGTGGAAAAGGAGTCATTCCAATCCCAGGAGTGGAAGGACTTACCTTAGGGGGAAAAAAAGGAACGTAAACAAATACCCACACATGCTCACACATATCCAAACGCAAACACACCTAGGCCTTAACAGGTGAAAGAGCACAGGTAGTGATAGAAACAAATAAAACACACACACACACACACACACACACACACACACACACACACACCACATATATCCCCCCAGGGGGCCCACAGTTCTTTTGTGGGTACGTGTGTGGCGCGCACGGGGCCCCGGCAGCTTTTCTTCTGCCCCAGCTGCTTCACTTTCCCTCCCGGTTTATGCCTTCGCCCGGAGACGGGCATATTTCGTGAGCTACGGTGGTTCTTGTTGGTCGTTTTTCTTCCTTCGTTCCTTCCTTTCTTACCCTTTGTTTCTGTCTTTCTCTCCTTATACTCTCCTAGCCTTCTTCTCCTCCTCATTAGTCTCTGCCTCGGTGTTTGAGACACTTCTTTCCTTCCTCTTCACTTTCTCTATTCTTATTCTTTCCTCCCTGTGCGTGTCTGAAGGCCGACTCACGCATTATTATGCGTAGCAGGTGACGGGGTAACGCGTAATTCCCCGCCCCGGGTAGACAAGTAGGGCACGTACGTACCCCCTGGTAAAGGCCAGGCCCAGGGAGGGGTGATTACCCGAGCTGGTACCTTCCGAACATGCCGATTGGTCCCTCCGTCAGTTCTCGGGAGGTGTGACCTGAGGTGTGAACAATCACCTAAGGCGGGTAAGCCCTCGGAGAGGGCCCCCACTAGGAAGGAGCGCGCCATCGGAGACGCCGGTAATCACGGGGGACACTTCCGCGATGACTTCCTTCTCCTCTTCTGTAACGTTGACCCAGAAACGTAAGATAGATTCGCCTCAGCCAAAGAAGACTCTGCCTAATTTACCGAAATTTCTTGTTGTGTCTCGCACCGACGGAAAAGACTTCAATTCTGTCAATCCTTTCGTTATACAGAAAGGTGTAATTGCAATTGCTGGCCCTGTTAAAACCTGTTCACGTCAGCGCAATGGCACATTGTTGCTGGAAGTGGCCAGTGCCTTCCAAGCTCAGAAACTAATCCGGACTACATTGTTACACACGTTTCCTGTCAAGGTAGAAGCGCATCGCACACTCAACTTGTCACGGGGGGTAGTCTTCACGAGATCCCTTGACGGGTTGTCTGATGCAGACATCCAATCCTATATGTCCGACCAGGGTGTGACAGCTGTCCATAGGGTGATGAAAAAGGTTGATAACCAGCTGACACCGACTCGTACTGTGTTTTTGACGTTCGACAGAGTTGACCTCCCGTCGAAGGTCAAAGCAGGGTATGAAGTCATCTCTGTTCGCCCTTATGTACTTAACCCAACGCGCTGTTTTCAGTGCCACAGGTACAACCATACCCGTGAACATTGCCCAAATGCAGCAAAGTGTGTCACTTGTGGTAGGGACGCCCATGAGGGGGATTGCCCACCTCCTTCCCCTCACTGCCTTAACTGCAATGGTGACCATGCGGCTTCCTCTCCAGACTGCCCGGTATACAAGGATGAGAACGTCATCCAGCAAATTCGGGTTATGGAAAAGGTATCGACATCTGCCGCTCGAAAGTTGTTGGCAAGTCGGAAGCCCGTTGTCCTCCCAGCGGGCACATACAGTAAGGTCCTCACCTCCACTCGACCTACTAAGGATTCAAGTACCCAGACCTGTGATTTTACTTTCACTGACACAGTTGTGCGATCCGCCAGCCCGAAGATTGCCCGTTCTACGTCCCCACTTCCTCCTGCTGCTTTTAAGGTACAGTCTTCGTCAACTTCTAGTAAACCGCGGGCACCTAAACAAGATGACCGGACCTTGAAAAAGGAACCCGTCCATGAGGATTTTCTGCGTTCTCAGGCTTCCCAACCGTCAACTGCCTCTTCTCGCCGTCACTCTTCCAGAAGAGCTGACAAGAAAAAGAGTTCCTCTCCTTCCCCGCCGAGGCGTGACCCATCTGTCACGCCATCCAACAGTTGCCGGCCTCGGCCGTCTTCTGTTTCACCGGGACGCTCCGTTTGCCGCGCGCCCGGCCCTTTACCGGCGGTGGAAACTGCCCCTCCTGATCAACTCAGGGAGGTGGCAGGCGCGTCGGTCGAACCAATGGAACATGACCCTTTGCCCCCAGACAGCGATAGCAATGCTCCCTCGAAATCCGGTCCTCAGCGGCCGTCGAGGTGACCCCGCTTGCTAGTTGGTTTTTATCCTTATTTCTTATCTCATTTTTTATCATGGCGCTCCTTCAATGGAATATTCGCGGCATTCGTTCCAATCGGGAGGAGCTAAAACTACTCCTTCGGTTGCACTGCCCGCTTCTAGTCTGCCTCCAAGAAACAAAGTTGCGTCCAAGTGATCGTGCAGACTTTCCACACTACACCTCTGTGCGGTTCGACCTGCCACCCATGGAAGGTATCCCAGCCCATGGAGGGGTTCTGATGCTCCTTTGAGACGACGTCTATTTCCATCCCCTTTCATTGCATACTCACCTACAGGCAGTTGCCGTCCGCATCACTTTATCCACATTTACCTTTTCCCTCTGTAATATCTATTCGCCATCGTCATCTGCCCTTACTAGGGCAGATGTGCTACACCTTGTTGACCAGCTCCCTTCACCTTTCGTGTTGGTAGGAGACTTCAATGCCCACCACCCCCTCTGGGGCTCTCCGGCACCTTGTCCGAGAGGCTCCCTTTTGGTGGACCTTTTCCACCACCTCGATCTTGTCTGCCTCAACACCGGTGCACCGACCTTCCTTTCTGACACAACACACACTTATTCCCATATAGACCTCACAATAAGCACTCCTCAGCTTGCCGGTCGGTTTGAGTGGTATGCACTTTCTGACACGTGCTCGAGTGACCATTTCCTATGTATCATCCACTTCCTGCATCATTCCCCATCTCCTCGTCCCACCAGTTGGAACATTTCTAAAGCTGACTGGGGGCTTTATTCTTCCATGGCTGTTTTTCCCGATCAGAATTTTCCCGACTGTGACAGTCAGGTCGAATATCTCACAGAGGTTATTCTCACCACTGCTGAACGTTCCATACCTCGTACATCCTCTTCTCCACGTCGTGTCCAGGTCCCTTGGTGGACTGCGGCCTGCCGCGACGCGCTTAGAGCCCGGCGCCGTGCTTTACGCACATTCCGCCGCCATTCAACTTTGGAGAATTGCATCAATTATAAATGTATGAGAGCACAATGTCGTCGTATCATAACCGACAGCAAGAAAGCTTGCTGGACTGCTTTTACTAGTTCTTTTAACCGTTTTACTCCCTTCACGGTTGTTTGGGGTGGCCTACGCCGTTTATCCGGCATCAAGGTCCACTCGCCGATTCCTGGCCTGACCGTGGGGAACGCAGTCCTCGTGAACCCCACTGATGTTTCCAACGCATTGGGCCATTTCTTTGCGGAGGTTTCGAGCTCTGCCCATTATCACCCTGCCTTTCTCCCTCGCAAACAGTTAGAGGAGGCGCGGCCGCCTTCGTTCCGCTCTTTTAATCGTGAAAATTATAATGTCGCCTTCACCATGGAGGAGCTAGACCGTGCTCTCGCTCTGTCCCGATCTTCTGCTCCCGGGCCCGATTCCATTCATATTGAGATGCTGAAGAACCTCTCTCCTGCGGGTAAGTGCTTTCTTCTTAGTACCTACAATCGCATATGGACTGAACGTTATGTTCCCACAAGTTGGCGTGAAGCCATTGTTGTCCCCATCCCCAAACCAGGAAAGGACAAACATCTTCCTTCCAGCTATCGCCCCATTTCCCTGACGAGCTGCGTCTGTAAGGTGATGGAACGCATGGTTAACGCTCGGTTGGTCTGGCTCCTCGAATCTCGCCGCCTCCTGACTAATATCCACTGCGGTTTTCGTCGACATCGCTCTGCTGCTGATCACCTCGTTACGTTGTCGACCTTCATTATGAATGACTTTCTAAAGAAGCGTCAAACAGTAGCAGTGTTCTTTGACTTGGAGAAGGCATACGATACCTGTTGGAGAGCGGGCATTCTCCGCACATTGCACACATGGGGCCTTCGGGGCCGCCTTCCTCTTTTCATTCAAGCGTTTTTGGCGGATCGCAAGTTCCGGGTACGGGTGGGCTCTGTTCTGTCAGATACCTTTTGCCAGGAGAATGGGGTACCACAGGGCTCCGTCTTGAGTGTGGCTCTCTTTGCCATTGCAATCAATCCAATCGTAGATTGCCTTTCAGCCGACGTCTCCGGATCTCTTTTTGTTGACTATTTCACAATTTATTGCAGCGCCCAGCGGACGTGTCTCTTGGAGCGTTCTCTTCAACGCTGTCTTGACCGTCTGTATTCCTGGAGCATCGCAAACGGCTTCCGATTCTCTACTGAGAAGACGGTGTGTATAAACTTCTGGAGATACAAGGAATTTCTTCCACTTTCTCTACGTCTCGACCCTGTTGCTCTCCCTTTCGTGGAGACTACGAAATTCTTGGGACTCATGTTGGGTCGTAAACTTTGCTGGTCCACACACGTGTCCTACCTGGCTGCCCATTGTGCCCGATCCCTTAATGTTCTTCGTGTCCTCAGTGGCACGTCATGGGGAGCGGATCGTACCGTCCTGCTTCACCTTTTCCAGGCCATTGTTCAGTCGAAGCTCGACTACGGAAGCCTTGTATACTCTTCTGCACGGCCGTCGATTCTCCGCCGTCTCAACTCTATCCACCATCGGGGTTTACGTCTTGTGACCGGTGCATTTTATACTAGCCCTGTTGAAAGTCTGTATGCCGAGGTTGCTGTATTACCCTTGACCACTCGACATGACATACTTTTGTGTCGGTACGCATGCCGCCTGCGGTCGATTCCCAACCATCCATCTTACCGATTATTTTTTGACGATTCACTCGATCGCCAATATCAGTTGTCTGCGATTGCCTTGCTTCCACCCGGAGTTCGGTTTCGCCGCCTCTCGATTTTACTCTTCCTTCCACCCTTCAGTTGAGCGAAAGCCCATTGCCACCGTGGCATCATGCCCAGGTTCACACTCACCTTGAACTTAGTTCGCTCCCCAAGGAGAGTACTCCGGATTTGGTATACCGCTTGAGGCTTGTCGAACTCCGTTCGCGGTTCGATAATGCCATATTTATTTACACTGATGGTTCCAAGAGCACTGCTGGTGTCGGATCTGCCTTCGTCGTTGGCGACAACCGTTTCCAATACAAGCTCCCTGACCGGAGCTCGAACTTCACGGCTGAGCTTTTTGCCCTACACCAGGCCGTTTTGTATACCTGCCGCCACCGCCAACCTTTTTATGCCATATGTTCGGACTCCCTAAGTGCCCTGCAGAGTCTTAAGGACCCTTTCTCGAACCATCCTCTCGTGTATCGGATCCAACACTCCCTCCAGTTGCTAGCAGATGACAGCTGTCACGTTTCCTTCCTGTGGGTCCCTGGCCACGTGGGTGTGCCCGGGAATGAGGCTGCCGACATAGCAGCCAAGGCCGCAGCTCTTTGCCTCGCATGGCTACCTTTTGCATCCCACCGGACGATGTTCAACGGGCTCTTCGCCGGAGTATCGTGTCGTCATGGCACAGTGCGTGGCTTTCACTGTACAACAATAAGTTGCGAACTGTCAAACCGATCCCGACCGCTTGGAGGACCTCCTCACGCCCCTCTTGGCGAGAGGAGGTCATCCTGGCCCGGTTGCGGATCGGTCACTGCCGTTTCAGCCACCGTCACTTGCTCTCCGCCGACCCTGCACCGCTGTGCTCCTGCGGTGAACTGCTGACAGTGCGACATATTTTACTGACTTGTGTTAATTTTAATCATCTCCGTGTAGCTCTTCACTTTCCGTCTACTCTGGAGGAAGTTTTAGCTGATGACACACGAGCAGCTGCTAGAGTTTTGTGTTTTATCAACTTGGCCAACTTATCCAAGGATATTTAACCCTTTTAATTGTCTTTTATCTTTTGTTTTTAGCCCCTTCTTGATGTTCTGACAGTCACCAAATTTTTTTGAAATCTAGCGAATCTATGTTCTTGGCTGGGCGCTAATGACCGTAGAAGTTGTGCGCCCTAAAACCAAAAAAAAAAAAAACACACCACATATATATATATACACGTAAAAAATAGAAGTAGTACACTTACCAGGCGAAGGGGCACAGGCAGTAATAGCAACAAATAAACACACAAACACACAAAAATGCTAGCTTTCGCAGCCTAGCTGCTTCATCAGGCAGAAGGGAAGGAGAGGGAAAAGGAAATGATGAGGGTTTTAAGGGAGGGGGTAAGGAGCCATTCCAATCCCGGTACAGGAAAGACTTACCTTGGGGGGAAAAATGGAGGGTAAATAAATGCGCGCACACACCCACACATTTACACAGACACAAGTACACTTAGGCAGACATACTGTAGAACTGTAGAAAGCAAAGAAGTTAGAAGTTAGACAGAGATGCCACTTGAGGCAGAGGCTCTGTCCAGAGAACCAAGGCAAAGATGTTAAGATGGTGGGTGGGAATTCGAATTTAGCGGAGGTTGAGACCAGGTGGGCAACGGGAAGAGAGAATATGCTGAAGGGCTAGTTCCCATCTCCGGAGTTCTGAAGGATTGGTGTCAGTGGGAAGTATCCAGATAACCCGGACGGTGTAGCACTGTGCCAAGATGTGCTGGCCATGCACCAAGGCATGTTTAGCCACAGGGTGATCCTCGTTACCAACAAACACTGTCTGCCTTTGTCCATTCATGCGAATGGACAGTTTGTTGCTGGTCATTCCCACATAGAATGCTTCACAGTGCAGGCATGTCAGTTGGTAGATCACGTGGGTACTATCGCAAGTGGCTCTGCCTTTGATCGTGTACACCTTCCGGGTTACGGGACTGGAGTAACTGGTGGTGGAAGGGTGCATAGGGCAGGTTTTACAACGGGGGCGGTTACAAGGGTAGGAGCCAGAAGGTAGGGAAGGTGGTTTGGGGATTTCATAGGGGTGGACTAGGAGGTTACGGAGGTTAGGTGGGCGGCGGAAAGACACTCTCGGTGGAGTAGGAAGGATGTCATGAAGGATGGATCTCATTTCGGGGCAGGATTTTAGGAAGTCGTATCCTTGCTGGAGAGCCACATTCAGAGTCCGCTCCAGTCCCGGAAAGTATCCGGTGACAAGAGGGGCACTTCTGGGGTTTTGTTGAAGGTTCTTAAATTGGGGGGATGAGGAGGTGGCTCTGGCAATTTGCTTCTGTACCAGACCAGGAGGATAGCTGCGGGATGCGAAGGCTGTTATCAGGTTATTGGTGTATTGGTTCAGGGATTCAGGACTGGAGCAGACTCGTTTGCCACGAAGACCTAAGCTGTAGGGAAGGGAACGTTTGATGTGGAAAGGATGGCAGTTGTCATAATGCAGGTACTGTTGTTTATTGGTAGGTTTGATGTGGACGGATATGTGTAGTTGGCCGTTGGATAGATGGAGGTAGACATCGAGGAAAGTGGCATGGGATTTGGAATAGGACCAGGTGAATTTGATGGGACCAAAGGAGTTGAGGTTGGAGAGGAAATTCTGGAGTTCTTCTTCACTGTGAGTCCAGATCATGAAGATGTCGTCAATGAATCTATACCAAACTTTGGGTTGACAGGCTTGGGTGTCCAGGAAGGCTTCCTCTAAGCGTCGCATAAATAAGTTTGCGTACGAGGGGGCCATCCTGGTCCCCATGGCTGTTCCCTTTAGTTGTTGGTATGTCCGGCCCTCAAAAGTGAAGAAGTTGTGGGTTAGGATGAAGCTGGCTAGGGTATTAAGGAAAGAGGTTTTAGGTAAGGAAGTGGGTGGTCGGCGTGAAAGGAAATATTCCATCGCAGCGAGGCCCTGGGCATGTGGGATATTAGTGTATAAGGAAGTGGCATCGATGGTTACAAGGATGGTTTCAGGAGGTAACAGGCTGGGTAAGGATCATTTTTCACGTATATTTTTCCTGTTAGGAATTTTTCCTCTATAATATTCGACGAAGAATACTCACCAGGCGAAGGAGCACAGGTGTGACAGCATCACAAATAAATAAGTACACACAGACACACAAATGCAAGCTTTTGCAATCCAGTTGCTTCTTCAGGCAGAAGGGAAGGAGAGGGAAAAGGAAATGAGGGTTTTAAGGAAGGGGGTAAGGAGCCATTCCAGTCCCGGGAAAGACTTACCTTGGGGGAAGAAAAGGAAGGTGAACAAATACACACACACCCATACATTCACACAGACGCAAACAAACCTAGGCAGACATACTATAGAAACCAAAGAAGTTAAGAAGTTAGACAGAGATGCCACTAGAGGCAGAGGCTCTGTCCAGAGAACCGAGGCAAAGATGTTAAGATGGCGGGCGGGAATTCAAATTTAGCGGAGGTTAAGACCAGGTGGGCAACGGGAAGAGAGAATATGCTGAAGGGCTAGTTCCCATCTCCGGACTTCTGAAGGATTGGTGTCGGTGGGAAGTATCCAGATAACCCGGACGGTGTAGCACTGTGCCAAGATGTGCTGGCCGTGCACCAAGGCGTGGGTACTATCGCAAGTGGCTCTGCCTTTGATCGTGTACACTTTCCGGGTTGCGGGACTGGAGTAAGTGGTGGTGGAAGGGTGCATAGGGCAGGTTTTACAATGGGGGCGGTTACAAGGGTAGGAGCCAGAAGGTAGGGAAGGTGGTATGGGGATTTCATAGGGGTGGACTAGAAGGTTACGGAGGTTTGGTGGGCGGAGGAAAGACACTCTCGGTATATATATATAAACGCAAACATTCATAACTCAGTTGTATCTTCAGGCAGAAGGGAAGGAGAGGGAAAAGGAAATGATGAGGGTTTTAAGGGAGAGGCTAAGGAGCCATTCCAATCCCGGGAGAGGAAAGACTTACCTTGGGGGGGGGGGGGGGGAGGAATAAAAGGAAGGTAAACAAATACTTTTTTTGCCTTCCTTGTTTACCTTCCTACTTGATTACCTTCGTTTCCATCTACATCTGCATACATACTCCGCAATTCACCGTAAGATGCGTGGCGGAGGGTACACTGAACCACTACTAGGCATTTCCTTTACTATTCCACTCCCAAATGCAACGAGGAAAAAAGAATGTCTGTATGCCTCCGTATGAGCCCTAATTTTTCTTATCTTATCTTGGTGATCTTTATGCGAAATGTAAGTAGGCGGCAGCAAGATCATACTACACTCCGGCCCTCTAAATTTACTTAACAGAACTTCATGAAAAGAACGTCGTCTTTCTTCTAGCAATCCCCAATTGAGTTGCCGGAGCATTTCCGTGAGACTCGCGCATTGTTCGAACGTACCGGTAACAAATCTAGCTGCTCACATCTGAACCACCTCTCTCTCTTCCTTTAAACTGATCTGCTGCGGGTCCCAAACACTTGAGCAATACTCAAGACGTGGTTGTACAAGCATTTTATACGCGGTCTCCTTTACAGGTGAAGTACATCTTCCCAAAATTCTTCCAATAAACCAAAGTCGGCTGTCCGCCTTACTCACAACTGTCCTTACATGTTTGTTCCATTTCATATCGCTCTGCAATGTTACGCCTAGCTATTTGAATGACGTGACAGCATCAAGAAGCTCACTACTAATGCTATATTTGAACATTATAGGATTGTTTTTCTACTCATGCGCATCACCTTACATTTTTCTACATTGAGAGCTAGCTGCCATTCTTCGCACCAACTAGAAATTTTGTCTAAGTCATCCTGTATGCTATTACAGTCAGTTTCAGACGACACCCTCCCATACGCCGCAGCATCATCAGCAAACAGCCGTAAATTACAACTTACTCTATCCATCAGATCATTTATATAGATAGAAAATAATAGTGGTCCTATCACACTCCCCTGGGGCACGCCTGACGATACACTCGTCTCTGATGAACACTCGCTGTCGAGAACAACATACTGCTTTCTATTACTTAGGAAGTCTTCCAGCCAGTCACAAATCTGTGGACCTATTCCATAAGCTCATCACGGGAGTCACCTGTGCTTTTTTTCCAATCACTAGGAACTTGCACTGAATTAAAGATTTGTGATAAATGCAAGCTAAGTAGGGGGCCAATGCTGCAGAATAGTCTTTGTAAAACTGAACTGGTATTCCATCCGGACCAGCAGACTTTTTCGTATTTAGCTCTCTCAGCTACTTCTCTACACCAGAAATACCTATTGCTATGTCCCACATTTCGGAATTAGTATGTTGATCAAATGATGGTACATTTGTGCGGTCCTCCTGTGTGAAAGATTTCTTAAAGGTTAAATTTAGAACTTCAGCTTTCCGTTTGCTTTCTTCTATTACTGCCCCGGAATGATCGAGTTACTGGACAGTGGGCTTTGACCCGCTTATCGATTTTACATAGGACCAGAATTTTTTCGGGTTCTCGGAAAGATCTTTTGCTAAGATATGGCGGTGATAATTATTGTATGCATCGTGCATCGATCTTTTTATAGACGCATGAATCTCTACTAACTTTTGCCTGTCATCATTTGCGTGTCCTTTTTGAATCAAAAGTGCAACAGCCTTTGCTTTCTTAGCAGCTTTCTAACATTATTATTATACCACAGTGGATCTTTTCCATCCTTAATCATCTTTACTGGCACATATTTCTCTAACCCTTTATTAACAATGCACTTAATTTAGTCCACAATTCCTATACATCCATAGTCCCAGAATTAAACGATGCCCATTCATTTTCTAAATGCGATCGTAACATTTGCTTATTGGCTCTTCCCAACAAAAACATGCTCCTAGCCTTCTTGATTGGTCTATGAAATTTTGGTCACCATCGATGCTATGACAATATCATGATCACTAATTCCTGTCTCTACACAGACATTGTTAATAAGGTCAGGCCTGTTTGTGGCTATAAGGTCTAGAATATTTCCATTGCGCATGGGTTGCCGGTTTAACTGCTCAAGACAGTTTTCGGAGAATGTGTCCTTCCTTTCTTTTCCCCCAAGGTAAGTCTTTCCTCTCCTGGGATTGGAAAGACTCCTTACCCATTCCCTTAAAACCCTCAGCCTTTCCTTTTCCCTCTCCTTCCCTCTTTCTGATGAAGAAACCTTAGGTAGCGAAAGCACAGTTTTGTGTGTGTGTGTTTGTGTGTGTGTGTGTGTGTGTGTGTGTGTGTGTGTGTGTGTTTTATTTTTATTTTTGTGTATCAATGAACCAGTGCCTTCCCACCTGGTTCTTTACGTTTTATAAATATTTTTCTGAACAAGAGTGTTTCCCTCTAATGATCGTTTGACTTCCACAAAGCACAGGTTCGTTGATAGATACAAAAACACAGATAAAAACACACACAATCAATCAAGCTTTTGCAACCATTAGCCGCTTCATCAGAAAAAGAGGAAGGAAGGAGGGAAAAAGGAAAGGATGTTGGTTTTACGGGAGTGGGAGGACTAACCTTAAAGGGGAAAAAGGGGAAGGTAAACAAGTGTGCGTGCATGCCCCCCCCCTCCCCCCCCCCCCACCCCACACACACACACATACACACACTTGCAAACACACCAAGGTAGACATTTGTAGAAAGCAAAGAAGTTGGGCAGAGATACCACTTAAGGCAGAGGCACTGTCCAGAGAACCGAGGTAAAGATGTTATAGAATCGTGGGTGGGAATTTGAATTTAGCATATGTTGAGACCAGGTGAGCAATGGCAAGAGAGAATATGCTGAAGGGTAAGTTGCCATATCTAGAGTTCTGAAAGAGTGGTGTTGGTGGGAAGTATCCAGATAAACCGGACGGTGTAACACTGTGCCAAGATGTCCTGGCCATGCACCAAGGCGTGTTTAGCCACAGGGTGATCCTCATTACCAACAAACACTGTCTGCCTGTGACCATTCATGCGAATGGACAGTTTGTTGCTGGTCATTACCACATAGAACGCTTCACAGTGCAGGCATGTCAGTCAGTAAATCACGTGGGCTCTGCAAGTGGCTCTGCCCTTGCTTGTGTACGCCTTCCGGGTTACGGGACTGGAGTAATTGGTGGTGGAAGGATGCATAGGATAGGTTTTACAATGGGGGCAGTTACATGGGTAGGAGGCAGAGGGTAGGGAAGGTGGTTTGGGACTTCCATATAGATGGACTAGGTGGTTACGGAGGTTAGGTGGGTGGCGGAAAGACACTCTTGGTGGAGTGGGAAGGATGTCTTGAACCATTGATGCTACTTCCTTATACACGAACATCCCGCAAACCCAGGGCCTTGCTGCGATGGAGTATTTACTTTCACGATGACCACCTGCAATCCTACTTAAAACCTCTTTCTTTATTACCCTAGCCAGTTTCATCCTAACCCACGACTTCTTCACCTTTGATGGCTAGACATACCAACAACTAAAGGGAACAGCCATGGGAATCAGGATGCCCCCTCATATGCAAATTTATTTATGGGTCGCTTAGAGGAAGCCTTCTTGGATACCAAAGTCTGTCAACACAAAGTTTGGTGTAGATTCATTGATGACATATTCATGATCTGGACTCACAGTGAAGGAAAAACTCCAAAATTTCCTCTCCAACCCTAACTCCTTTAGTCATATCAAATTCACCTGGTCCTATTCCAGATCCCACACCACTTTCCTCGATGTCGACCTCCGTCTGGCCGAAGGCCAACTTCACACATCCGTCCACATCAAACCCTTCAATAAACAACAGTACCTCCATTATGATAGCTGCCTTCCATTCCACATCAAAGTCCCCTTCCGCACAGCTTAGGTCTTCATGGCAAATTAGTCTGCTCCAGTCCCGAATCCCTGAACCAGTACACCAATAAACTAATAACAGCTTTCACACCCTGCAGCTATCCTCCTGATCTGGTACAGAAGCAAATTGCCATGGTCACGTCCTCATTGCCCCAAATCCAGAATCTTTCACAGAAGAACCCCAAGAGTGCCGCACTTATCACCAAATACTTTCCGGGACTGGATCGGACTCAGAATGTGGCTCTCCAGCAAGGATATGACTTCCTTAAATCCTGCCCTGAAATGAGATCCATCCTTCCCACTCCACCAAGAGTGGGAAGTCATATCCACCCACGTAACTTTCGTAACCTCCTAGTCCATCCCCATGAAATCCCAAACCTCCATCCTTACCCTCCCGCTCCTACCCATGTAACCGCCCCCGTTGTAAAATGTGCCCTATGCATCCTTACACCCCCACTTACTCCAGTCCCGTAACCTGGAAGGTGTACACGATCAAGGGCAGAGCCACTTGCGATAGCACCCATGTGATTTACCAACTGATTTGCCTGCACTGTGAAGTGTTCTATGTGGGAATGACCTGCAACAAACTGTCCATTCAAATGGACGGTTACAGGCAGACAGTGTTTGTTGGTAATGAGGATCACCCTGTGGCTAAACTTGCCTTTGTGCATGAACAGCACATCTTGGCACAGTGTTACACCGTCCGGGTTATCTGCATACTTCTCACCGACACCAATCTTTCAGAATTCCGGAGATGGGAACTTGCCCTTCAGCATATTCTCTCTTCCCATTGCCCACCTGGTCTCAATCTCCGCTAAATTCAAATTCCTGCTCACCATTCTATAACATCTTTGCCTCGGTTCTCTGGACAGAGCCTCTGCCTCAAGTGGTATCTCTGTCCAACTTCTTTGCTTTCTACAAATGTCTGCCTTGGTGTGTTTGCGTGTGGGGGGGAGGGGTGCTTGTTTACCTTTCCTTTTTTTCCCTAAGGTAAGTCCTTCCACTCCCGGGATTGGAATGACTACTCTTCCTCTCCCTTAAAACCTGCATCCTTCCTTTTTTCCCCTCCTTCCTTCGTCTTTTCTGACAAAGCAGCCATCGTTTGCGATAGCTTGTAGCTTGTATCTTGTGTTTGTGTGCATTTTTATTTGTGTTTTTGTGTCTACCTACGAGCCTGTGCTTTGGGTAAGTTATTGGATTTCTACCTAAATTATAGAAGGAAACTTTCCTGGTGGGATAAATTTATATAAAAATAGAAATCGGATAAATTACCCAAATCACAGGCTCGTCGACAGAAACAAATAAAAACACACACATACAAGCTTTAGCAACCGTTGGTAGTTTCTTCAGGAAAATAGGAAGGAAGGAGGGGAGAAAGGGAAGGATACGGGTTTTAAGGAAGTGGAAAAGGAGTCATTTCAATCCCAGGGAATGGGATAAAAGGAAAGGCAAACAAGTGTGTGCGCGTACACACACACACACACACACACACACACACACATGGTTGACATTTGTAGAAATCGGAGCTTTGTACAAATGAGGTAAAATTAGATGAAAGGGGATCAGACAATATGACCCTTGAACCATCACATTAATAATAAAAGAAATAAATAAGACTGTATCCAGAAATTCATATTACAAATCTCAAAATGAAGTTTTTGCGTCTATTAACAGTAATGAAAACTGAAAATCTGTTAAACTTGTGCTGTTATCATCTTTGTCTTCAGTGCAGAGACTGGTTTATGCAGCTCTTCACTCTATCATGAGCAATCCTCATTACCTCCTCATAAAAATGGCAACCCACATCCATTGTATTTTACTTACTGTATTCATCTCTGCAATTTTTACCCCACACACTTCCCTCCAAAGCTAAATTCACTATTCCTAGATATCTAAGAATGTGTCCTCCATATCAGTTCCCCGTTTTAGTCAAGGTCTAACAGAAATTCCTTTTCTTCTCTATTCTGTTCACTGCCTCCTCATTACTTACATAATCTACCCACCTAATTTTCAGTAGCACCACATTTCAGAATCCTCTATCCTCTTCTTGTCTGAACTATTTATCAACCATGTTTCACTACCATACAAGGCAACAATCCACACATATGCCTTAACAAAAGATTTCGTTAAAGTTAAATTAATATGTGTGTTAGCAAATTTCTCTTTTTCAAAGCACTTTCTGCCCCATTGCCACCCTGCTTTTTATATTGTCTGTACTTTATCTAATTCCTTCAGCACTGCCTGATTTTCTTAGACTGAATTCCATTACCCTTGTTTTGTTTTTGTTAATGTTCATCTTATACACTCCTTTCAACTCACTGTTCATTTTATTAAATTGCACTTAGAGGTCCTTTGCTGTCTCTGACAGTATTACTATATATAATTTCCAATATTGGAAACTCCAGGTCAGAATTCAATAATATAATAAGGAAAGTTTACAACTTCTCTCTGTAAATATGTAACAACGAACTGCAACAGGCACATAAAACACACACGAAGTAGGAGAATTGTAGGATAGTAAGGGTAACTCCCATCTTTGCACTTCAGAAACACTGGTGGTGGGCGGGGTGACTCAGATGGCCCAAGGTGTGTAACAGCCATTGAAATGCTCTGCTGCATATTGTGCCACAATGTGGTCAGTATTGTTTATGCTCACAGTTTGGCAGTGGCCATTAATCCTAATTGACATCTCGTTAGTGGTCATGCCAATGTACAAAGCTGTGCAGTGATTGCAGCACAGTTAATAAATTACATGGTTGCTTTCGAAGGTGGCCCGCCTCTGATTGGGTAGAATAAGCTTGTGATGGGCCTGGAATAGGAAGTGCTAGGTGGGGAATTTGCAATTGAGATATTTCACAGGGGTATGATCACTGTGGCAGTGGACTGGTTTCAGGTTGGCATATGGATGAACTAGGATGTTATGGGCATTGTGAGGGCAACAGATCAGCACTTTAGGAGGGGTGGGAAGGATCTTGGTTAAGATTTGTCTCATTTCAGGGCATAAAATCAGAAAATCAAATCATTGGTGAAGGGTGCAATTTAGTTGTTAGTCAAGGGTAGTACTGGGTGACAAGGGGAGCTCGCTCTCATTGATGGTAACTGGTGATAAGATGGAGGATTTAGATGTATGGGGAAATGGCATGGGAGACCTGTTTGTCAATTAGGTCTGTGGGGTAGTTTCTATCTTTCAATGCCTATGTGAGACCTTCAGCATATTGAGAAAGTGAGTTCTTTTTACTGCAGATACTGTCCATGTGTGGCCAGGCTGTAAGGGAGGGATTTTTAGATGTGGAATGGATGCAAACTGTTAAAGTGTAGATACTGTTGGTGGTTGGTAGGTTTAATATGCACGGAAGTGTGGATGAAGCCATCAGTGAGGTGGTGGCTCCCCTCAGGGGCTCAGCATTCATTTGCTGAGCACGGGCTTGGCGAACCGGGGGTTCTGAGTCGTGAGCTGTGTCGTGCCAACAGTCTGCTACACCTTCAGCTCTGTGCGTGCTTCAGCGACCATCGTTCGGCACGACGGTGGAACGTTGTATGTTTCAGAGCCCGGAGATCTTGGCTTAATCGCCCAGGTTGTGAGGACGGTACAAACCTCAAAAACAAACAAACAAAAAAAAAAAAAAAAAACCCTCAATCTCAAGGTGTGCTACGTGCTGAGGAGATGCATGGCTGTTGAGGTTGAACAGTCGCTAGTGGGCAACCTCTGAGGAACCTGCTGCACCTCAGTTGCATAAGGCTTACCCAAGCAAGCAGGGCTCTGCCTGGGTAGACCCATATATCCCTAGCTGCCTGTGGGAACACCATGAAAAGATCCTGTAACATTGCCGGACGTACAACTGGCATCTCTAAGAGAGGGAGAGGAGACTTTAATGCTGCTGAATATGACCCCCCCATTCATTCCCTTCCCTGGCCACGCCATGGGAGGAACTTAGGGCCAGAAGTCAAGGTGAGGAATATGCCCCCTATACTTAGTTTTCTCACACAATGATGGGGAATCCTTTGCGTCAACTAAGCCACTTTTTTTTGTTGAGCATCTGGAGGAAAAGTATGGAGAGGTGGAAGGTCAGTTCAAGATACAATCCAGATCAGTCTAGATAACAATGTAATCCCCAGCACAGTCGGGGGCATTGCTCACCTGTGAGAAGCTGGGTGATGTTCCTGTTACAGTAACTCCTCAAAAGAGCCTTAACATGGTCCAGGGTACAATCTTCCATAGAGATCTGTTGCTGCAATCTGATGATGAGCTACGGTTGAACCTAGAGTGTCGTGGTGTGCATTTTATCTGGCACATCTATAGGGGTTCAAAGGACAACATGATCACCATTAGTGCCTTCATCTTGGCTTTTGAGGGTGACATGTTACCTGAAAAAGTCAAGGTGATCATTTACCGGTGTGATGTAAAAATCCTACGTCCCTCCCCCTGTGTGCTGCTTTAAGTGCTGGAGGTTAGGGCATATGTCCTCCCGGTGTGAAGCCAACCCCACATGTTGGGAGTGTGGACGTTTATCACATCCATATGTTCCTTGTGTCGCTCCTCTGGTCTCTGTTAACTGTGGACAGCACCATTCACTCTGCTCACCAGATTGCACAGTCCTCCATAAGGAAAGAAAAACCGTGGTGTATAAAACCCTGGACAGACTGACCTATTCAGAGGCACTGCACAAATATACCAAGATGTATCCCGTGACCATGGCTAAAATTTTTGCTACTGCAGTTCAGCCATTGTCGACACTCTCATCTCTGACCCCGTCGGCTCAGCTAATCTCTGTGGGCCCAATCATCCACTCACTCTTGCCTCCTTGACAGCTGGGGGCAGATCTTCCTGTATTGCTCCCAAACTCTCTACTTCAGGAGCAATACCACCCCAACCAATGGGGACGCAGGTCCCTACACCCGAGCCTGAGCAACAGCCTTCTCTGGCTCCTCTCGCAAGGAAGGTTTCGGTTGACTCCCTTCCTCCAGTGCCAACGAAGGCTGGTCGTAGGGCTGCAAGGTCCTTCTCAGTCCCAGAGACTGAGTCACCTACGCACTCCAGACATGAGAAGCTAAAAGAACAGTGAGAGGCTACTAAGGAAACCTGTGAAGAATAGAGAGACCCCAGGGTTTCCCTAACTACCACCCCAGACCTCTTCCTCCAAGGACAAGGTGAAGATACTAGTCTTCTGAGAACCTAGATCTCGAAAGATCATTGGAAACGATTGACGTAGATTCCACAGCTTCGCGAGCAGTGTCGGCAAGTGATCACGAGGTATAACAAGCATTTCATATTGCCTCATGTCTTCCCAGTATCGGAAAGCGTTATCCTGCAGTGCAACTGTGGTGGTTTTTTCACCCACCTGGCTGAGCTGCAACACCTTTTGAGCATTACACCTGCTTTCTGCATTGCCCTCCAGGAAACATGGTTCCCGACATTGCGGACCCCTGCCCTCCGGGTCTACAGGAGATATTATTGTAATCGCAGCGTGTATAACAGGGTCTCAGGTGGTGTGTGTGTGTGTGTGTGGGTGTGTGTGTGTGTGTTTTATAGTGAACCTGTGCCTCTTCAAACACCATTAGAAGCAGGGTAAGGACAACACAAGAGTTTACTGTTTGCAGTCTCTACCTCCCTCCTGATGGTGAATACTCCCAGAACGTTTCGACTGCTCTTATTTCTCAACTCCCCCCACCTTTCTTACTACTGGGCAACTGTAATGGTCATAACACCTTGTGGGGTGGTTCCTTGATTTCTGGCCGGGTCAGAGTAGTTGAGGACTTACTTTCTCATCTTGACCTCTGCCTCTTGAATACGAGTGCCCTCCAGATTTTAGTGTGGTGCATGGCACATTCTCAGCCATTGATCTATCTGCAGCCATAGCCTTCCACCATCTGTCCACTGGAGATCCCACGGTGACTTCTGCAGCAGTGATCACATTTTTCCATTTTCCTGTCACTTCCACAACGTGAGTCCCCAGGGCGCCTACCCAGGTGGCCCTAAACAAGGTTAACTGGGAAGACTATACCTCTGTTGCCACTGTTGCCCCTCCCCCACTCTACAATGTCGATATGGTGGTAGTGTGCCATGTGCTCCATTGCTTCTGCTGCAGAAGCCACCATTCCTTGTTAATCAGGGTGTCCATGGCATAAGAAAGTGCCATGGTGGTCACCAGAGGTCGCAGTGGCTATTAAAGATCGCAGACTGGCTTTACAGCAGTACAAGCGGCACCCATCTCTGGAGCACCTCGTCGCTTTCAAACGGCTCTGTGCACGTGCTCATCATCTCATTAAGAAATGGAAGCAAGAGTGTTGGGAGAGGTATGTCTCCACTACTAGAACATGTACCTCCACCATCCAGGTCTGGAGCAAGATCAGGCGTTTAAGGGGATACCCAACACCAACAGTAATTCCTGGGATCTCTGTGACTGGAGTTGTATGTACGGATCCAGCTGCACTTGCAGAGATGTTTGCCGATCATTATGCTCGTGCCTTTGCCTCTACAAATTACCCACCGACCTTCCGTACATTAAAGGAGCAGGTGTAACGCCTGCTCCTCTCCTTTACTACCCACCGCTCGGAGGCATATAACACGCCATTTACAGAGTGGGAATTCCTCAGTGCTCTTAAACACTGTCTCGACACGGCTCCTGAGCCTGATAGCATCCACAGACAAATGCTGAAACACCTGTCAGCGGAGAGCCAACGTAATCTCATTGCACTCTTCAACCACATCTGGTGCAATGGCATTTTGCCATCATAATGGTGGAAGAGTGTCATCATCCCAGTGATCAAACCCAGCAAGAATCCTCTTCATGTGGATAGCTATTTGCCCATCAATCTAACCAATATTCCTTGTAAGTTGTTGGAACGTATGGTCAGTCGGTGATTGTGTATGTTTCTTGAGACTCGGAGCTTACTTGCTCCATGCCAGGGCGGTTTCCGCCAGGGTCGCTCCACGACCGATAACCTGGTGTACCTCGACTCCGCTGTCCGCATTGCCTTTTCTAGGTGCCAACATCTGATAGCCATCTGTTTTGATATGCACAAAGCATATGGTATGACCTGGTGATACCACATACTTACCACATTACATGGTTGGGGTCTTAGTGACTCACTCCCAATTTTTATTAAATACTTTCTATCTGTCCGTACTTTCCGTGTTCAAGTTGGTGCCTCCTGTAGCACCTCTCATGTGCAGGAAAATGGGTTACTCAGGGCTCTGTTTTGAGTGTCCCCTTATTTTTAGTAGCCATTAACGGCTTAGCATCAGTATCCCCTTCCCTATATGCTGACAAATTTTGTATCTCTTTTAGCTCCTCCAGCACCCAAGTCGCCAAACGTAGGCTGCAGGGAGCCATTAGGAAGGCGCAGTCCTGGGCTCTTGCCCACGGCTTCCAGTTCTCTGCTGCGAAGACAAGTGTTATGCACTTTTGTCGGCATTGAAGGGTTCACCCTCAGCTCGAACTGTATCTCGGCGACCACCTATTTGAGGTTGTAGACCCTCATCGTTTTTTAGGGCTTGTCTTTGACTCCCAGCTGACGTGGCTTCCCCACATTCATTGGCTGAAACAGAAGTGCTGGCGCCACCTCATTGTTCTCCGTCACCTGGGACATACCTCCTGGGGTGCTGACCACTCCACCCTTTTGCGACTCTATCAAGCTCTGGTGCAGTCGCATTTTCACTTTGGGTGCCTTGCATATGGTTCAGCATCACTGCCAGCATTGCGCTTGCCTGTTCACCACTGTGGAGTTTGTACCGCAACGGGTGCCTTTCGCACCAGCCCTGTGGCCAGCTTGCTTGTGATGGCAGGGGTCCCCCCTTTGCAGATCCTCCGCCAACAACTACTCGCTGCCTATGCAGCGCATGTCGATAGCTCGCCAGGCCACTCAAATCACTGTGTCCTTTTCTCTCGTGTGGCTGCCCGTGACCACTGACGATCTAGGTCAGGTCATATGATCGCATTTCGAGTGAAGTCACTTCTGTTGGAACTTGAGTCTAATCCACTACCATCCCCATGCAAGCACACCTCTGTGGTGCCTGCCAAAGCATCGAATTTGTCTGGACTTGGCCCGTGGACCCAAAGACGCAGTTCCCCCAGAAGCTCTCTGTCGCCAGTTCTTAGCAGTCATAGCTACATTTCCTGCACGTGACCTGGTTTACACGGATGGTTCGACAGTTGAGAGACAGGTTAGTTTTGCATATGTTTACGACAACCAGAATGAACAACACACACTGCTGGATGGCTGCAGTGTCTATACCGCAGAGCTGGTGGCAATTTCCCGTGCTCTCGAGCACATCTGGTCCTGCTCAGGTGAGTTCTTCCTTATCTGCAGTGACTTCCTGAGCAGCCTTAGAGCCCTCGACCAGTGCTGTCCACATTTTCCTCTGGTGTTAGGAATTCAGGGGATCCAATGTGCTTTTGACAGGTCCGATCGATCAGTGGTGTTCCTCTTGTCTCTGGGTCATGTCGGTATCCCGGGCAATGAACGAGCTGATACACTGGCCAAGCAGGCTTCAATGCACCTGTTTTAAATATCGGCCTCCCGGATTCTGATCTCCAGACAGTGCTGCGCCATAGTGCGTGAGCTTTGGTCTACTGAGTGGCATAGCCTGACAACATCCAACAAACTTAGGGCTATAAATGAGCCCACAGCTTTGTGGCGTTCCTCCATGTGGGCCTGCCGCCGGGACTCTGTAGTCCTGTGCTGGCTCTGAATTGGCCATACTTCGCTGACACACGGCCTTCTCCTTTGTGACGAGAACCCGCCTGAGTGTCGCTGTGGCGCCCACTTGACGGTGGCCCACATCTTGGTGGACTGCCCTGTTTTAGCCACTCTGCGGTGGAGTTTTAATTTTCCTGCACTTTTATCCAATGTCTTAAGGGACGATGCCAAAATGTTTTAAGTTTTATTCGGGGCAGTGGTTTTTACCTCTCCATTTAAAGCTTTTCATCAGTATTCTGTCTGAGTGTTTCTGTGTTTCTTGTGTTTCTGTGTGGTTGACTTTTCCTATTTTTAGTCTCATGGTCGGTCTACCAGAGACATCGGCTTTTACGTTCCATTTTTTGTTGTTGCTCGGTGACTTTATGTGATTCTCATATTTTGCATTGTCTCTTGCCGACTTTGTTGTCCTTTCCTGATTCGGGGATATTCCTCCCCCTAGCTATTCTCAACTCTGGGCTGTTTTACAGGTTCACACCTCTTCTTGTGACACCCAATGTTGGAATGGGGGACTGATGACCTCCGCAGTTTTATCCCCCTTAAACATCCACACAACAGGAAGGATTCCTCAAGACAGCCCATAAACTGGTTGGCATGGTGCCATGCAGGTGCCCATGCCTGTGCCACACATTTGATGGTAAACTTTCCCCTGAAAGGAAAAGTAGGGATCCAGGAGGTAAAGGGGGTGGGGATGATTGAGAGTTGGTGAAGGAAGTAGTTAGTATTCTTGATTTGGGAGAATAGATTTTGGACAATTGGTCGAAGGTGATGGTCAAGGAGGGCATGCGAGAACCAATAAAGTTATTTCTTCCCTTCCTGGTGCCAAATTTCAACCAATCAGAACTTCCCATGGGGACAGAATTGGCTGTGTAAGACAAGCACAGGAGGAAACAAGTCAGTATTTCCTGAGGAAGGCTCATGTAACAGACTTGAAACGTTGGAAATATCTATCAGCATGACATGGCAAATAGCTCATAAGAATTTAAATTTTAAATGAGGGCTGAAATTATTTCAATAAGACCACAGTAACCAACCAATATAGGGCATCAAGTATTATTTGGTTTGTGGATTTTGGGTAGCATCTACAAAGGTGGGGTACTGTTGGGGTGAGGAGTGATATGGATTCAGGAGAGAGCTTCTGGAGGGGCCATGTGATTTTAACAGGGATTGGAGAGCTTCCTGGATTTTTGGGATGGGGTCATTCAGGCACAACTTGTAGGTTGAGGTAATTACTGTGATTCATAACTACAGCAGTGGAATCTTTTCTGCAGGGAGGATGATTATGTTGGGATTTGTTTTGAGGCTGTATGTGGCTATCCTTTCCTCTGCCAATATGTTCGATTTCTTAGGAAGGGGCGAGAGGGGTGGGGGGGGGGGGGAATTACATACAATTAAATTACTCTTCACTCTTAACTCTTTCTTTACCGAATTTTGAAGTTTTAAGAAAAAAAAATTGCCATTATTTTTACACTTAGTTAGGTGTATCAATGTGAAATATGTCCATTTTTTTTTTAATGTTCTTTTAAAAAATTATTTTATGTTGCTTTTAAGCAACATTGGTTCTTATAGGCAATGTTGCCATAGAAACAAATTCCAATGAACATCAGCTTATTTTAGCAAAATGTTGGTTTATTTGTCACATTTAAGAGCTTAGAAGTCTCATCACAGCATTTTTATTGTTTACAGTTTTTAAATGTCCAATTTTACATTAAATAACTAACAAAATTTTGTCTATATAGTAGTAAAAATTTGACTCATCATTCTTGTCACAGATCACTGTATGCTGATACTTCTAGTTATGTATACTTGTGAAACAATTATTTTCCATGAAAGATGTGGAAACACGCCCTGTTTGCAGTTAGACATAGATGTACTTAACACTTGGTGCAGATAATTTTTGTAGTGTTCTTGATGCACATTTCACACCGGTCTTTCTTCTCCAGCATATCTGCAAAGTGGTACATCAATTAATTTCTATTCAGATGCAGAATACAGTGTACAAGTTTCCATGCTCTCAACTCGTGTATACGTCGTTATGGAATTTATACATTTCCTGTCAAACCAGTGTACTAAAGCCACACTGTTTGTTGTCTCTACTCTCCAGTCACAAGAGACATGTCCAGTTTTCTTTAGGTCCGCTTCATTTTTTAAAGGACAGTTTCCCATCCTGTCTGTCCTTATTGTGCTACAGAATTCACCACCCCTTTCTTTGAGGGCAATTGCTAATGGTATAGATGAAAACCAACTATCTGTAAACACTTTGAAATGCTGTTTCTCTGGTAATGTTTCTGTCAATGACAAAACAATATCTCCAGACATACCTAGTGCTCTATCACTGCATGCATTACAACACCAACAAACTGTTCTATTTCATTTTTTGCTTGTATGCAAAGAAAACGAATCTTTCTGCAAAGCGTAGATGTTTGACTGCTCAGTAATGAGTTCAAACAGATTATCATTCAGAAATGCTTTATAAAACTCTAGTGATCCGTTCCATTCTGTGCCATGGACCACAAAATCACATAATTAATCTGTTTTGTTATTCTGCTAGTTATCCCTACCTCCGGAATTTCATTCTCATTTTCTTGCTCCTGTTTAATTGCCGAAATATCAGCCTCGTCCCCCATTTCCACGGCATGAATGATTTTCATACTGGCTCTTTCAGAAAGAGCTTTAGAACTTTCACCTACTTCGATAATTTCATCTTCATCCCCAATGTCTGATAAATCACCGTCTGGGATATCAATGTATGAATTGAACTCATCGTCAGGTAAGTCGACTATATATTCTAGGTCGGCATCACTCAGAAAGTAATACATAATGACGCAATATTTAACAGCGGCCTATATTATGAAATTACATCTGTAAAGGAAAATTTAAAACACCTATATAAATAGATTTGTAAAGGGAGGGCTAAATTAAGTTAGTTCCACTGAACTCCACTGTTGCTTAGAAGCAGCATAACATTTTTCTCAGTTTATCTTATCTGTAAATTATTGTGCAAGAAATATTAATGAAGTACTTGAGGAGGAAGGATTATTACAGCATATGAAAATTAATTTACTGCAAACAAAAGTGTAAAACACATGTATTTTATATGGTTTCTATCGTCAAATCAGGACGATGTGGACTGTAGCAAATACTAATTGTCAACAATTGTTTCCCACTTTCTGCTCGTGAGTTCACGCCATTTATTGTTAGCAACAGTTACTACTGGCATGAGTCTTCAAGTAAACAGTGGAAAAGAATGGTTACATGTGACATTATATGTAGCAGACCTACAGAAAGATGATGTTGCATATAAGCAACGCTGGTAAAGAAAGGGTTAAGATCAATAAATGTTCATATTTCACATTTCTAAGCCACTACAGTTCTTAGTAACCCATAAACATGTGTAACAATACATGCCAGCAAATTATGTATTTTATGTATAAATGCCTCATTGCCTATCAGTGCCAATTGTGCCAAAGAATTTGAGATCATAAAAATAATACTGATGGGATTTGAAGACTTAATGGACTTCCTGAATTACATTCAAACATTTCTGGAATGCTTAAATATATAAGATTAGTATATTACATGTTATCCATTAGTTAAGTGTATTATGACAGTGCATATAAACATGTTTGTAAGTGCCTGCTTTTGTATGTATTACAACAGGTTTTTGTACTTTTAGTACTAAATAATGGAAAGTAGTAAGACACCACAAAAGTATTGTAGATGTAAATTTTCTTTCAGCTGGGATTTTCTTGAAAATGGTCATGGAGTTATAGACCATTTAATTATAATTAGATGAAAATATAGTGGTGCCAGCCTCTGATAACTACAAGAAACAAGATGATACTATTTGCATGGCACAATATGTCATTTGTTCTTTCTAGCTATCATTGATATTACATTGGACCATGTCAGGTGAAAAATTATCATTTTATTTACAGTGACAAACGTCTGCCTGCAAAAGCAGGTCCAAATGAAGCACGTCAAATTCAGATTGAAATGGAACGAGTCAAAAAGTGGCTTAAGATGATAAATTCATGGGAAACAGCAGTCACTACTGAAAAAATGAGAAGGCGCCTATTTAAAGGCATACCAAATTCTCTTCGTGGTCAGGTGTGGGCATTGTTGCTTAATGTGAAGGTCATCAAAGAAGAAAATAAGGGGAAATATCAGGTATGAAACAGATTCGTTTGCCATACATTAAGAGTCTAGCTTTTTAATCATTGCAGAACAGGAAAGTATTAGTTTTGCATACTGAATATTTGTTAAAAATACAGTAAATTATTTCAGTTTCTGAGGGTAATTCCACTATGGTCAACATAAAGTAAATTTAAGTGTCCAACTAGATTTACTATTTCATTTCATTGACTTGTTTTGTCATTTTCCTGCAGTGCTGAGAATGATGGATTTGGATGTACATAAGATCTAGAAAAGTGGCGGACAATTGTCTAGTCTGTGTGGAGAACAGGTGTTCTAATACCCACAGCCTCTGTTCAGATTAATAGAAAGGATAGGAGAAATCCCCCCCCCCCTCCAGATTAAATAATTTTCGTGACTGGAAGCAGTTTTTTAATTCTTACCTCTTTTACTGTAAGCAGGCACTTGGCTATTGCTGCTCTTTGAAAATACATGAAGATACAAAACCATTTCAATGTAGACGAGTACAAGCTTTGAGCAAACAAAGATATTGCACCACTGCCACATTACAGGTGCCTTAGTGGGGTTGCCATTCAGAATCACAATTGGATCATGATGATTGTTACACAAATGTTCATCGCATGAAAGCAAAAATGTAAATGAACATTCGGTGTGGGATTGTTTTTGTTTACAACCTAGTAGAATTACTTCTTAATCGTTGCTATGCATTGGTCTCAATAATGATATAAATATTGTGCATGAAAGTGGGATGATCTACTTGGTTGAAGTCTTTACTATGTAAACTTCCTCTTGGTTGCTCTTAATGCATGGGAGGAGCAGAGGATATGCTGGCCAGCATATCAAGTGTTAACTATTGTGGTACAAAAGTGTCGGCCTTGCCTTCCTCATGCAGATCTATTTGACGCTGAACATGTAGGCCTACTCTGTGTGTCTGTAGGAATCTTTCTTTTCCAAGTAAGAATTATGTATGACACCCACAGTGAACCAGGAATGAAGTCATAACTCATTCCAACAAAGAATGTTTCACATCATCAAAGGACTCTGTCATTGCATCATGCCAATGCTACAGCTGAAGCAAAACCTGATAAATATAAAAACCAGTGTGAAGGCTAAACCAGGCCAGTTTTCACTTCTGAATAACTCTAACAGAAGTTATGTACTCAGGAAACACCTGTTACCATAAGTTTGGTGTATGCTTCATTGCACCCATAATGAACACTGTAGGGGTTGTCACCTCACCATCCTTTAACTGACAAAAAATTCCATGCTAAATGGTGGCATTGAAGCAACTGGACATGGTAGTTGTGTGTGTGTGTGTGTGTGTGTGTGTGTGTGTGTGTGTGTAGTTGTCTGGGTGACATGTAAGTTGTGTGAATGTGTCTTTTTCATGCTTGTCAGCAGCTCAGCGATCCTCTTTATGCCGAGTTGTTATCTATTCTGCATTATCGACAAGCTAAATGTTCCACACACGTCCCGAATGACACACTGCAAAATGTGTGGCAGTATGATGCTATTGATTGAAGTATAAAGACTAATGTGCAAAAGAGATGGTGGCAGGACAGTAGTCAGTATAGTTTGGTACAGCTGATAGTACTCACAAAATATTACATGAAATATGATGAACCTAAATGTTTATACTAGCTTTCAGTAATTATATTTCCTTTGTCAGGCAGGAGGGGAAAAGGGGAAGCAGCCAGAAGAGTTTCCTCACAACTTAGGTCATGAGATGGGATAGGTGAATATGGATGTAAGAGATGTTGCATGATAAGTATTGAACCATACAATGCAAACCAAAGAGTGTAGATCAAGAAGTAAACGGAATAATGCTGAGTGGTGGTTGGAGGTGGGGGGGGGGGATGCTGATAAAAATTTTTAAAAAGGGGAAGATCACACAAACTCCCACACATTGAGGGACTGATGTTATAGTGTTACGGAACACTATCCATATGGATTAATATGTGCCAAGATCCCTGGAACCATGATGAAGGGCAAGCTGCGGGATGTGAAAGCTGTTATTAGGTTATTGGTGTACTGGTTCAGGAATTCTGGACTGGAGCAGGTTCTTTTTCCACAAAGACCTAAGCAGTAGGGAAGGGAATGTTTGATGTGGAATGGAAGGCAGCTGTCATAACGGAGGAACTGTTGTTTGTTGGATGGATGTGTGAAGTTGGCCGTTGGACAGGTGGAGGTCGACATCGAGGAAAGTGGCATGGGATTTGGAATAGGACCAGGTGAATTTGATGGGACGAAATGAGTTGAGGTTGAGAAGGAAATTCTGGAGTAGTTCTTCACTGTGAGTCCAGATCATGAAGATATCGTCAATGAATCTATACCAAACTTTGGGTTGACAGGCTTGGGTATCCAGGAAGGCTTCCTCTAAGCGTCCCATGAATAAGTTTGTGTACGAGGGGGCCATCCTGGTTCCCATGGCTGTTCCGTTTAATTGTTGGTATGTCTGGCCCTCAAAAGTGAAGAAGTTGTGGGTTAGGATAAAGCTGGCTAGGGTATTAAAGGAGGAGGTTTTAGGTAGGGAAGTGGGTGGTCGGCGTGAATGGAAAAACTCCATCACAGCGAGGCCCTGGGCATGTGGGATATTTCTGTATAAGGAAGTGGCATCAATGGTTACAAGGATGGTTTCAGGAGGTAACAGGCTGGGTAAGGATTTCAGGCGATCAAAGAAGTGGTTGGTGTCTTTGATGAAGGATGGGAAACTGC
The DNA here is from genome assembly GCA_026315105.1 of Locusta migratoria. Taxonomy (NCBI): domain Eukaryota; kingdom Metazoa; phylum Arthropoda; class Insecta; order Orthoptera; family Acrididae; genus Locusta; species Locusta migratoria. The sequence goes on from CM048744.1 coordinate 553,529,021, forward strand.
ACATAATGGGTTGAAGGTGTTGGTCTATGTAGGCAGATATTCGTTCTGTGGGGGCTTGGTAACCGGCCACAATCGGCCGGCCTGGATGGTTAGGTTTGTGAATCTTAGGAAGTAGGTAGAAGTTAGGGGTGCTGTGTGTCGGTGGGGTCATAAGTTTGATGGACTCAGGTGAAAGGTTTTGTAAGGGGCCTAAGGATCTGAGAATTCCCTGAAGCTCTGCCTGGTCATCAGGAATGGGGTCGTCTTGACAGACTTTGTAGGCAGTGTTGTCTGAAAGCTGACACAGTCCCTCAGCCACATACTCCCGCCGATCAAGTACCACGGTCGTGGCTCCCTTGTCGGGGGGGGGGGGGGGGGGAGAATGATGATGGAATGGTCAGCCTTCAGATCACGGATAGCTCGGGATTCAGCTGCGGTAATGTTGGGAGTATGATTAAGGTTTTTAAAGAAGGACTGAGAGGTCAGGTTGGAAGTAAGGAATTCCTGGAAGGCTTGAAGAGGGTGATTTTGAGGAAGAGTTGGTGGGTCTCGCTGTGATGGAGGATGGAACTGTTCTAGGTAGGGTTCAATTTGAATGATGTCTTGGGGAACTGGTTCATCAAGAGTAGGATTATTTTTCTCTGTGGCAAAGTGATTTCTCCAGCCAAGGCTAAGAGTATAGGATAATAGGTCTTTGACAAGGGCTGTTGGAGTGGGAGTGGGACTAAAGGTGAGGCCTTTGGATAGGTTGGAGGTTTCAGCTTGGGAGAGAGGTTTAGAGGTTGTTGTGGTTCTGGATTGTGTGGATTAGGATTGTGAGGTTTGGGAGGGAGTGGAGCTGGAAGTGGGAAATTGAGTAGATGGGAGAGACTGGGTTTCTGTGCAATAAGAGGAGCGTGAGGTTTATTGGAGAGGTTGTTGAGGGAGAGTGTATTGCCTTTTCGGAGGTGGGTGACCAGGAGTTTGGATAGCTTTTTGAGGTGGAGGGTGGCATGCTGTTCCAATTTGCGGTTGGCCTGTAAAAGGATGATCTGACCTGTAGGTGTGGATGTGGGAGTGGAAATGTTGAGGATTTTGATCAGGGATAAGAGTTGACAGGTGTGTTCATTGGCGGAGTTGAGGTATAGGTTAAGGATCAGGTGGGTGAGGGTGATAAGAACAGTAATGTAGATGCACTGTGAATTGTTCAAACTGACTTTTAATTGTTTGACACCATTATGTCATTCATTGTGCTACACAGAGCGCAGACAAGTTCGATTGTTCCGACAAAGATTGGATGACGTACTTTACCTGGTACAATTGTGCTGCAAATAGGAGAGATCTTGTTTGGGCGTAGGTCTAGCTAACCACCAAACTTTGTCATTAAATTGAACTTAAAATGGAACAGTGTAATGAGTGCTGATTTACTGCATATACTTACAGTGCCCAATAAAACCTAAATACCAGAGAGCTGCAGAGTTACCAAGAAAAATGAATAGGTAAGACACCAGCATTGTTATAGTGTGCGGGCGTGTTTCCGATGTTCCCCTTTAAAAATTTTTTTATATACACCCCCTCCCCCTCCCATGTCCACTCGCCATTATTTGGTTAAATTCTTGATCTCTCCTCTTTGGTTTGCATGGGCACGGCTCAGTACTTACCATGCAACATCTCAGATGTCCTCATTTACCCACCCCACCTCTTGACCTAGGTAAACTTTCCTTTCTTTTCCTCCTCCTCCTCCTCCTCCTCCCTTGCAAAGGAAATCTCCATTTCCAAAAGCTAGTATAAAATATTTAGTTTCATAAATTTTTGTGTGTACTGTTGGCGGTACCAAACTATCTCTTTTGCAAATTATTTTCAAATCTCAGTTGAGATTATCTGTAATTAATCAAAGTATGAAAAACATTTCACATCATCATCAAAGGCTGAAGTTTCACATGGTACACTACTCCTAGATAGTGATGGGAACAATCGAATGAAAACAATAGATTCATTCGGTTGTTGGGAAAAAATCGATCATTCGGTTGTAGTTTCTGGTATCGGTTGAATTATTCATTCATTCTTCTGAGTGAAACCAGTCGGTGGGACCAACCGAATGAAACAACCGATTGAGTCGGTTGGACTATTCATTCGTTCTTTTGAGTGAAACCAGTCGGTGGTGTCAACCGAATGAAAAAATCGATGCAGTCGGTTGGACTACTCATTCCCTCTTTTGAGTGAAATCAGTCGGTCGGAGCAACCGAATAAAAAAAATCGACACAGTCGGTTGGACCAGTCATTCCTTTTCTTTTGAGTTAAATCAGTCGATGGGACCAACCGAATGAAACAATTGACGCAGTACGTTGGCCTCTTCATTAGTTGTTTTGAATGAAACCAGTCAGTGGGAGCAACCGAATGAAACAGTCAGTCGGTCGTAGCTTTACTATGTTGGATTAATATTCGTTTATTTTTTTTCGAATGAAAGTAGTCTGTGGGAACAACCGAATGGAAACATGCGACACTTTTGCAGTTATGTACAGTGACTGAATTACTCATTCTTTCTTTTCAAGTGAAAATAGGCAGTAAGTTTTTCTGTCGGTTGAACCATGTAATCATTATCCCAACTGAAACGACTCGTCAGTGTTTTAGCTTACAGCGCTAGCCATTTATTTGTATGATTGAAACTGGCATGCACATCAGATAACTACAGCAGTGCTACATTATACCGCCATGGAAAAGGGGTAAGCCAAAGGTAAAATGCGTATTACAGTGTTCATTTAATTATGTACTGAATGAAGTAACTTTTCGTTTTATAATATACAGTAACAGTGATTCATATTTTGTTGTAGATTAAATTGTTTGAGGTGTCATCAACGAGTAACTAAGTAGACGTCATATCGCTGGAGCAGGCCTGCGATCACTTTAATTGCCCACCCCAGACTTCAAAAACGCCGATCATCTGGGCCTGATCAGATTACTTTCACAGACACCCATAATCTGTAGAAGTTACGTGACTGATGACCACGAAGTACTGCGGGGAGCAGGGACACGAGAGGGGATGCTGCCTCGCTTGCGTTTTCGCGGCTGACAGCGCCAGCAGGCGCGCGCCAAACTCCACACAACAGTGTCTGGCGGGCGGTGCGTGCCATCGCCGATTGTTGTCGGTTTCTTACTGTCTCAATAAAGAAGCGTGGAAACTACAGGGTGTTCCAAAACTATCTCTACAAGTTTAATCTCGCAACTGTATTTCCGAAGTGGGAACAGGTAGAAACGTGCGGTTTGCGGCTTATTGTTCATACATATCTAAGGTTCTAGTAGGACAGAGTTAAGTGTGTTAACTTTGAGCATATTTGCTAGATCCAAATTAGAAGATCACTAAAACATTAGATATTGTAAAAAAAAAAAAAAAAAAAAAAAAAAAAAAAAAAAAAAAAAAAAAAAAAAAAAAAAACCTACATTAAAGTATTTTGTATAAAAATATTTCTTACAAAAATTCACTTAATTATTCACTCTTGTCACAGATATTTGTGTGGTTATCGGTGAAACGGTGTGGAGGTTTATTCCATCCCTCCGCCATGTACCATACAAAATCTTAGATTAACAGTGAACTGCCACTTGTTTTGAAAGTCTTGTGCGCAAAATTTCATAAAGATCGGAATAAAACGATATATTGGCGTCAAAGTCTAGAATACCTTCTGTCATGCACCGAACTAAAGTAGATGTAGACAGTGACCATTCTCTTTCTTTGAAGGTGAACAGTGAAATATATCATTAAAATTCGAATACAAACGGAATTTGTCAAAGTTAGTAGGCAAAGTACCCTCCACCATGCATCTACGAAATTTATTGTACACAGTTACCTTCACCTTGTTTTAAAGGTCAAGTGTGCAAAATTTCATCAAGATCGCAGCCAAATTGTGGTTTTTGTCGAAGTCAGTATGTAAAGTACCCTCCGCCATGCACCGAATGAAATTTGATGTAGACAGTGGCTTTCCTCTTGCTTTGAAGGTCAAGTGTGCAAAATTTCATCAAGATTGGATCAAAACTGTAGATTTGCATGCAATAGAAACACATACACGGTCACACTGCTATATTTATAAGGTTTGTCTCTAAGAAAGTTTCATGCTGAATCACTGTTCAGTTATATCTGAAAAGGCTGAAGGAGTATGCAAATAAAGTCACATGAAGTCGGTGAATTAATAAAAACATCCATATAACTATAGAAACCAACAGAGACTTTTTCCAGCCGGTTGTATCGCATCAAGTGAAACTACTCAATGCTGAGAACATTCATATAAAGGACAGAGACTTGTTTCATTCGGTGGTCGCGCATCGACTGAAACCACTCAAACCCACTGAATGAGTGAAAACATTCATATAGCGGCTGCAACCGACAGAGACTGGTTTCATTCGATTGTTTCGCATCGACTGAAAGCACTCAAACCCCGCCAGTGAGTGAAAACATTCATACGGCCACAGAGACTATTTTCATTCGGTTGTTTCATTCGACTGAAAAAACCGACTGAACGAAAAAACAACTGATTGACCAATCGGTTGTTAAAAACAGTCGGTTGTCCCATCACTACTCCTAGACATTGCATGTTGCCCCATCATCTTCCCTCTTATGTGTACAACACTGTAGTCTAATGCAATACTCAGTTGAACAATACTTCACAAGAGGAACAGCAATACAGAAAGAATAACCAGAATTCTGGTATTGCTTTAAGGTAGAAGCAGATGATCAACAGTATATGAAAATGTTTGTTAATCTTCTGACATTTATGTTCTCAAATGCAACAGTAACTGGTCAGGATTATCTGTGTAGTGACAGTACAGATTTGGAAAATCTTTCAGGATATTTTCCCACAAGAATCTAGATATCAATTTTGTTTATCTCTATCATAGCTACTGTATTTTACTATGGTTTGTGATTTAAAAAGTGATCAACTCTGTTCTACTGTGATATATCTCATAGGAATAAACAATGGCACAATTTTTGCCATACTTGTCAACTGTTCCAGTGTGTTGTTTCTTATGGTCATGAAGTAGAAGTACTCAATAGAGCATTACAAGCAGTGCGATATTCATTTGGAAGAACAAATTATTATCCAATGTTGATGTAGTGTATTTGAGGTGGGAGATCAGCAAGAAAATTACTTTTAGCTGCTGTGGAAGTTGATAGATTGGGGTATATCAAGATACCCTCGAGGGAAAGCTAGTACATAAAGATCAAATGGCCTTGTAATTTTCCTTATTTATCTACAATTTTTTATATTTTTTATTATATATATTCTCCCCCCCCCCCCCCCCTATGTTGTTTGACCTTTCTGCCTGCAAGATAGTTGCATGCTATGTGTGCCTTGTGTTGGTTATGATAATCACGTTTCAAACTCGGGGCAAAACATGCTGTATGTTTCCCACATTAATGGAAAAATGTTGTTTTTAATGCAATATATACTTGCTTTACAGGACATGCTAGATCTAGCATATCGGTGGTCACCTGATATTCGACAAATAGATCTTGATGTCAATAGGACATACCGTGACCATATTATGTTCCGTGAGCGCTATGGCCTACAACAGCAAGCACTTTTTAATGTACTTTCTGCATATAGTGTCTACAATTTGGATATTGGCTACTGTCAGGGTATGTCACAAATTGCTGCTCTCCTCCTTATGTATCTAAGTGAAGAAGATGCATTTTGGGCACTCTCCATTCTAATTGCAGATAAGAAGTATGCAATGCATGGTACGCACTGACCCAATTTTTATTTGTGTGAAGTGCAGATTTACACGTAGCTTCTTATGTATGATGTATAATTATTTGTATGTATCATAATTTTTAGGTTTCTTTATTCCTGGATTTCCCAAGCTGCTGCGTTATCAAGAACACCATGACAAAATAATGAATAAATTTCTGCCAAAGCTGAAGAAGCATCTTGATAAAAATGGTGTTGACACAGGCATTTATACACTGAAGTGGTTTTTTCAGTGTTTTTTGGATAGGGTAAGTATGGTTTCTTTTAAAAAAATAAGAAATAAAAGAAATAAAACACACACACACACACACACACACACACACACACACACACACACACAGACAGACAGACAGAATGGGAGATGTGTAGGATAGAGGGAATAGGAATTGTTGGGTGTGCGGAAAAAGGTTATTGTAGTTTGAGGCCTGAATAATTTTAGAATTGGAGAATGTACTGCTAAGATAACTCCCAATTTTGTAGTCCAGAAAAGCTGGTGATGGTAGAACAATATCTCCAATACCTGTTGAAATCATACGGCCCCTCTGAGAAGCTCACGCTTCAATCAATCTTCCTCCTTACGGCTCCGTAGCACAGTAGTAGTAGAGTATCAGACTACAAATTCAAAGGTCCCAGGTTCGATCCCCGCTAGATCCTTGTATTTTTATCTGTCACTTTCCACTTCTTTTCCCCTCTGTCAGTGTTCCTGATATAAAAAATACTGAGTTGCACCGTGGATCTGAACCCACGTTAAACTGTAGGTCCCCCTATAACTGGCTGGGTAAGCCAGTTGAAAGGTCGGAGGAAGGCAACAGCATACCACCTCCAAACAGGACCATGCCTAGTAAAGCACTGTGGTGTTCAAACCAATCTTCAGATTGTTGACTGCTTTACCTTACCTTACCCCAAACACACCTCGCACTCACCTTCTACATGCTCCTCAAAATCCCCAAACCTAATAATTTTGGACACCCAATTGTTGCTGGTTACTGTGCTCCTACCAAAAGAATTTCAGCCCTCTTGAGTTGTTACTGATCCTGGAGATTGAAGGCTTGTGACCATGTATCCCTAGACCAAAACACTTAGTGTCCCATCACATTATAGGTTGTGCTGAAATATTACAAAGAATTACTTCCAGCTTCTTATTAAAGGTTGTGATATTCAGTGCCTCTACTTTAGAAGTTACAGCTATATAGGATAAGGCATTAAACTTCAGCCGAGTTCAAACATTTCATCCCATATATCTTGAAGTTGTGAGTGGTCAAACACTTCTGAATGAAACACTTCTAGTTCAGTAGTACATCTACATGGGATACTCTGCAAATCACATTTAAGTGCCTGGCAGAGGGTTCATCGAACCACCATTATACTATTTATCTTCCATTCCATTCTCGAATAGCGCACGGAAAGAAAGAACACCTGAATCTCTCCGTTCGAGCTCTGATTTCTCGTATTTTATTCTGATGGTCATTTCTACCTATGTAAGTGGGAGTCAACAATGTATTTTCGCATTCAGAGGAGAATGTTGGCGATTAGAGTTTCGTAAGTAGCCCACCCCGCAGCGATAAGCGCTGTTGTTGTAATGATTCCCATCCCAGATCATGTATCATTTCCGTAACGAGCTGCCCTTCTTTGGACTCTTTCGATGTCCTCCGGCAAACCCACCTGATAAGGATCCCACATTGGGCAGCAATACTCCAAAAATCGATGACACGTGTATTGTATGCAGTTTCTTTAGTAGTTCTGGTGCATCTTTTAAGGGTTCTGCCAATAAAACACAGTCTCTGGTTTGCCTGTCCCACATCATTATCTACGTGTTCTTTCCAGTTTAAGTCTGAAGTAATAGTAATTCCCAGGTATTTTGTGGAGTTTACGGCCTTCACTTTTGATTGATTTATCTTGTAAACAAAGTTTAACGGATTTCTTTTCGTACTCATGTGGACGACTTCACACTTCTCATTATTTAGAGTCAATTGCCAATTTTTACACCATACTGATATCTTATTCAGATCGTTCTGCAGTTGGTTTTGATCTTCAGATGATTTTACTAGACGGTAAATGACAGCGTCATCTGCAAACAACCTATGAGAGCTACTTAGATTTTCCCCTAAATTGTTTATGTAAATAAGGAACAGCAGAGGACCAATAACACTACCCTATGGAACGCCCGATATCACCTCTGTTTTAGTCGATGCCTTCCCATCGATTACTACAAACTGTGTCCTCTCTGACAAGAAATCCCCTATCCACTCGCAAATTTGGGGTGATATACCGTAACCATGCAATTTGATTAAAAGCCGTTTGTGAGGTACGGTGTGAAAAGCCTTCTGGAAATAAAGAAATACGGAATCGATTTGCGAACCCTTGTAGATAGCACCCATCACTTCGTGTGAATAAAGAGCTAGTTGTGTTTCGCATGAACAATATTTTCTAAATCCATGTTGACCTTGGGCTAATAGATGATTTTGTTAGAGATAATTCATAATATTTGAATACAGGATATGTTCAAAAACCCTTCTGCAAATTGATGTTAATGAAATAGGCCTGTAGTTTAGTGGGTTAATCCTACTACCTTTCTTGAATATAGGTGTGACCTGTGCAACTTTCCAATCTTTTGGTACAGATCCTTCTATAAGAGAGTGGTTGTATATGGCTGTTAAGTAAAGAGCTATCACTTCAGCATAATCAGATAGAAATCTAATGGGTATACAATCCAGACCAGAAGACTTGGTCTTGTTAAGTGATTTTAGTTGCTGCACTACTCTGATGATATCTACTTCTAAGTTACTCATTACAGCCTCTGTTCATAATTCGAAATCGGGAATATTGGTTTCGTCTTCTTTGGTGAATGAGTTTCTAAAAGCTACTTTTAGTAACTCTGCTTTAGTAGCGCTGTCATCGGCAGGGTCGCCATTACTATCATGTAGTGAGGGTATTGTTTGTGTTTTGCACAACAGTGTGGGTTTTATTGCCCCAGAACAACAACATATCCGACAGGAACAACATAAAACTTAATCTTATACGTCTTTCTTGACACATTAACAGTTCAGTGAAAATAATATAAGAAAGATAATGGAAGTTAATATCCTTAAAGATCATAAAAGTTACAAACAGGTAATTCCATGGAATAATTGCTTCATGATACACTTTAGATTGAGCTTCACTATGAGTTCTTTGTCCAGTCATCTGACACCAGGAACCTGTACAAAAAAACAAGGTTCCTGCACCAGTTACTGTTCCTAAATAATAAACTTTACAAAAGATATAATAATGGAAAGTCCAGGTTGGAATAAATAATATAGTGAGGACAGTATACTACTCACCGCAAAGACGTGGCGACGAGCTGCGACAGGCACATACAAAAGACACACACATACAACACATTCAGCTATCGGCCATGGCCTTCTTCAGAAATAGAGCACTCACGCAATCACACAGGCACACAACACAGTCATACAACCATCACCTCCGACTGCCACACTTCGATTCGATTCGAAGTGTGGCAGTCGGAGGTGATGGTTGTATGACTGTGTTGTGTGCCTGTGTGATTGCGTGAGTGCTCTATTTCTGAAGAAGGCCATGGCCGATAGCTGAATGTGTTGTATGTGTGTGTCTTTTGTATGTGCCTGTCGCAGCTCGTCGCCACGTCTTTGCGGTGAGTAGTATACTGTCCTCACTATATTATAAACTTTACAAAAGGTAATTTATTTGCTCTTGAGTCGATCTAGAGAACTTGTAATGTTTTACACACACACACACACACACACACACACACACACACAGTGCGTGACTTAAGACAGTACACACCAGTATGCCGCACCGGTACCTCTGATCACTGCATCGGAGCGGTCAGACAAGGGGCTGTGATCGAAGGCCCCTCAGGTCACGCTTGCGGTAGGTTATCATGAAACACAGACTGGCCGCTGCTACAGTACATCCAGCTGACACGCACCTGCTGGTGCACCAGCCGCTTTTTCCTCACCGTGGCAGCTAAAGACAGCAATGGCAGGAGGCAAATCTGTTGTACACATGGAAGTGGCTAAAAGGTTTTTGCCATTCCCATGGTGTGACAGCTGACGGAGTATCAGCAGTCGACTTCTGGTGTGTCTAGTGCTGGCTGTACCTTTCACTCGCTGTCCTCCTGTATTTTCTTAGTTGTTTTAAAAGTTTCCAGAGGAGGAGGGAGGCTGTCTGGCGGCAGTCCTCTCAGACCCTCCTAGAGCCCTCCCCCATACCTTGCTACTTACATTATTATTATTATTATTATTATTATTATTATTATTAGAAATCATGTCAGCTCAGTGATTGACTTCAGCCCCCACTAGACCACGATCCTGGATAAGCCACTGATTCCCATTTACAATGCTCAGAAAAACGTTATGTTAATGCTTTCAGAGTGTGAATTAAAAGGTCGCCGTACCGATAAATTTTTTACAAATAAAGCACTGTGTGTGTGTGTGTGTGTGTGTGTGTGTGTGTGTGTGTGTGTGTGTTTATTTGTTGCTATCACTGCCTGTGCTCCTTCGCACACACACACACACACACACACACACATATATATAAGGAGACTTTCTTGGTGGGAAAAATATGTATAAAATAAAGATTGTTTGACTTACCCTAAGTACAGGCCCATCGACAGAAACATAAAACACACAAACATTCAAGCCCACGCCACTGCTGGCAGCTTCCTTGGGAAAAAGGAGGAGGAAGGAGAGGAGAAAGGGAAGGATACGGGGTTTAAGGAAGTGGAAAAGGAGTCGTTCCAATCCCAGGAGTGGAAGGACTTACCTTAGGGTAAAAAAAAAAAAAAAAAAAGGAAAGTAAACAAATACACACACACACACACACCACACACACACACACATATCCAAACACACACGTACACACACCTAGACAGACATTTGTAAAAAGCAAAGAAGTTGGGCAGAGATACCACTTGAGGCTCTGTCCACAGAACCGAGGCAAAGATGCTAAAGATGGTTGGCGGGAATTTGAATTTAGCGGAGGTTGAGACCAGGTGGGCAACGGGAAGAGAGAATATGTTGAAGGGCAAGTTCCCATCTTTGGAGTTCTGAAAGATTGGTGTCAGTGGGAAGTATCCAGATAACCTGGACATTGCAACACTGTGCCAAGATGTGCTGGCCCTGCATGAAGGCGTGTTTAACCACAGGGTGATCCTCATTACCAACAAACGCTGTCTGCCTGTGACGTTCATGCAAATGGACAGTTTGTTGCTGGTCATTCCCACATAGAACGCTTCACAGTGCAGGCATGTCAGTTGGTAAATCACGTGGGTGCTATCGCAAGTGGCTCTTCCCTTGATTGTGTACATCTTCCGGGTTCTTCTAGGGTTCTTCTGTGGAAGGTTCTGAATTTGGGGGGGATGAGGAAGTGGCTCTGGCAATTTGCTTCTGTACCAGATCAGGAGGATAGCTGCAGGATGTGAAATCTGTTATTAGGTTATTGGTGTACTGGTTCAGGGATTCGGGACTGGAGCAGACTTGTTTGCCACGAAGACGTAAGCTGTAGGGAAGGGAATGTTTGATGTGGAATGGATGGCAGCTGTCATAATACAGGTACTGTTGTTTATTGGTAGGTTTTATGTGGACGGATGTGTGAAGTTGGCTATTGACAGATGGAGGTCGACATCGAGGAGAGTGGCATGGGATTTGGAATAGGACTAGGTGAATTTGATGGGACCAAAGGAGTTGAGGTTGAGGGGGAAATTCTGGAGTCCAGATCATGAATATGTCATCAATGAATCTATACCAAATTTTGGGTTAACAGGCTTGGATATCCAGGAAGGCTTCCTCTAAGTGTCCCATAAATAAGTTTCTGTGTGAGGGGGCCATCCTGGTTCCCATGGCTGTTCCCTTTAGTTGTTGGTATGTCTGGTCCTCAAAACTGAAGAAGTTGTGGGTTAGGATAATGCTGGTTAGGGTATTAAGGAAAGAGGTTTTAGGTAGGGAAGTGGTTGGTCGGCGTGAAAGGAAATACTCCATCGCAGCGAGGCCCTGGGTGTGTGTGATATTTTTGTATAAGGAAGTGGCATCAGTGGTTATAAGGATGGTTTCAGGAGGTGACAGGCTGGGTAAGGATTTCAGGTGATCAAGGAAGTGGTTGGTGTCTTTGATGAGGGATGGGAGACTGCACATGATGGGTTGAAGGTCTATGTAGGTAGAGATTTGTTCTGTAGGGGCTTGGTAACCGGCCACAATGGGGCGGCCGGGATGATTGGGTTTGTGGATCTTGGGAAGTAGGTAGAAGGTGGGGGTGCGGTCTGTTGGTGGGGTCATGAGGTTAATGGAGTCAGGTGAAAGGTTTTGTAGGACATCAGGAATGGGATTGCCTTGACAAAATTTATATGTGGTACTATCTGAAAGCTGATGCAGTCCCTCTGCCACATACTCCCGCCAATCAAGTACCACGGTCATGGATTCCTTGTCGGTTGGGAGAATGACGATGGAATGGTCAGCCTTCGAATCACGGATAGCTTGGAATTCAGCTGCGGTAATGTTGGGAGTAGGATTAAGGTTTATCAGGAAAGACTGAGAGGCAAGGTAGGAAGTAAGGAATTCCTGAAGATTTGAAGAGGGTGATTTTGAGGAAGAGCAGGTGGGTCTCGCTGTGACGGAGGACGGAACTGTTCCAGGCAGGGTTCAATTTGAATGTCGTCTTGGGGGGCTGGATCATGAGGAGTAGGATTATTTTTCTTCGTGGCAAAGTGATATCTCCAGCAAAGACTATGAGTATAGGGTTGTAAATCTTTGATAAGGGATGTTTGGTTGAATTTGGGAATAGGGCTAAAGGTGAGGCCTTTGGATAGGACAGAAGTTTCAGATTGGGAGAGAGGTTTAGAGGAGAGATTGACTACTGAATTGTGTTGTTGAGGTTCTGGATTGTGTGGATTGGAATTTTGAGGTTTGGGAGGGGGGGGGAGGAGTTGGGAGTGGGAAATTGAGTAGATGGGAGAAACTGGGTTTGTGTGCAATAAGAGCAGGTTGAAGTTTGCTGCAGAGGTTATTGAGGGAGAGAGTATTGCCGTTCTGGAGGTGGGTGACCAGGAGATTGTATAGTTTTTCTGAGGTGGTGTGTGGCTTGTTGTTCCAATTTGCGGTTGGCCTGAAGGAGGATGTTCTGAACTGCAGGTGTGGATGTGGGAGAGGAAAGGTTGAGGATTTTGATTAGGGAGACACCGAGAGTGTCTTTCTGCCGGCCACCTAACCTTCGTAACCTTCTAGTCCATCCCTATGAAATTCCCAAACCACCTCCTCTACCTTATGGCTCCTACCCTTAAAACTGCCCCCGTTGTAAAACCTGTCCTATGCACCCTTCCACCGCCACTTACTCCAGTCCCGTAACCTGGAAGGTGCACACAATCAAGGGCAGAGCCACCTGCAATAGCACCCACTTGATTTACCAACTGACATGCCTGCACTGTGAAGTGTACTATGTGGGAATGACCTGCAACAAACTGTCCATTCACATGAATGGTCACAGGCAGACAGTGTTTGTTGGTAACGAGGATCACCCTGTGGCTAAACACGCCTTGGTGCACGGCCAGCACATCTTGGCACAGTGTTATACCGTCCGGGTTATCTGGATACTTCCCACGGACACCAATCCTTCAGAACTCCGGCGATGGGAACTAGCCCTTCAGCATATTCTCTCTTCCCATTGCCCACCTGGTCTCAACCTCCGCTACATTCAAATTCCCGCCCACAATCTTTAACATCTTTGCCTCGGTTCTGTGGGCAGAGTCTCTGCCTCAAGTGGTGTCTCTGTCCAACTTCTTTGCTTTCTACGGTATGTCTACCTAGGTGTGTACGCATTTGTGTATATGTGTAGGTCGGTGTGTATTTGTTTACCTTCCTTTTTTTTCCCCCAAAGTAAGTCTTTCCTCTCCCGGGATTGGAATGGCTCCTTACCCACTCCCTTAAGACCCTCATCACTTCCTTTTCCTTCTACTTCCCTTCTGTCTGAAGACGCATCTGTGTTGCAAAAGCTTTGTGTGTGTGTGTGTGTGTGTGTGTGTGTGTGTGTGTGTGTGTGTGTGTGTGTGTGTTTTATTTGTTACTATCACTACCTTTGCTCCTTCGCCTGGTAAGTAAACTTCATCTATTATATATATTTAAAAAAAAACTTATAGAAAGTTGACTTACCAGGCGTGAAGGTACCGGTTCGTTGATACACAAATAAACACACACACACACACACACACACACACACACACACACACCCTTTTTCATACTGCATCTCATTTTTTGCCTGACATTGCCTCTGCTTGTTATATCCGCACCCTTATCTTCCATCTCCACTTCCGCTCCTCTTGCACTCCTTCCCTCTCCCCCCTCCCATCCCTTCCGCTTGCAATGAGTCAGACTTTTGGGCAGCCAGAGATGGCTGACGTATGTGGATGAGTGTGCCTGAGTGATTGTGTGGATGAGTGTTATCTGTCTGAGGAACGCCGAAAATGTAGAATTTTGTGTGTGTGTGTGTGTGTGTGTGTGTGTGTGTGTGTGTGTGTGTGTGTCGGCGGCTTAACATTCATCTTAACGCCGAGTTTTCCCTATACATCATCATCATAATCATCATTATTATTATTAACATTCCTTACTGGACTTTCCATTGTTGTTACATCTAAGAAATCATCACTGCACGAGAAATTACACAGTCCAATAATATCAGAGCTACTTCTACAGTGTACAATGACTTTTGATTGAACAGTTTGGTCTTACAAATTTACAACTACATTATCTTGTAAGCTAGTTTATTTAAACATATGTTTCTCATTAGTATTGGTGGGAGTTTGTCTAATAGTGTTACAAAATTGTTTGTTATTTCTCAACTTATTTGGGCTTTGGCTTCTGTCATCTCTGTTACCATTTCTCATGTAGATACACGTCTTATCTGACACAGTTTTGCCACTATACCTTTGTCTGGTCCGTTTTTTGTTGTCCTGATTTCTGTACTGGTTTCTATTTGTCATCCCAAACTGACAAGACCTGTCATCTCTCCAAGACCCTTTAATGTTTTGCTATATCTGGTGGTTGCAATTTGTCATTTCCATTAAATTATTCCAATTTTGATTACCATGAGTCTCACCTCTGTTGTTGTTAAAAATTTTATGGTTGTTATTGTTATTTTGGTTCTCTACATCTAGATGCAGGACCACCAAAATCACTAAAATTTTTCATTTTTTTTTCACAAGCACCGTGAAGTTTGTCAATGTATCTTAATAATTGTTCTGTGACTTCATCTGGGTCATAGACTAAACCCCATTGTATCCATTTTGGTAATCTGTGTTTCAGTGCATCTATTTGTGTTAATTTATCATATGGTCTGTTCAAGTGAATTAGTTTTCAGTTGTTTTTCACTCACTATAACATGACCATTCAGGAATTCACTGTTAATCCTAGCTTGTTCTGTATTCAACCAAAATTAATTTAAGAAACACACTGCATTGCATCATCCTGTTTGACCCACAATGGTGCTCTGCCATCTAGTACTTTATTTAAAAAAAAAAAACTTGAATTTTATCATATCAGTTACATCTTCAGTGAAATTTTCCTTACAATGTAACAGGCAGTCTTTAGGATGTAGTTCCCATCACTTGGATAGCACTTATTCTGTAAAATTTCTGCACAGCCAATGACAATTTCAATAAACATTCTTTTGTACATTGTTTTCGTACACGCCGATAAATTTTTCGGCTTCAGTTTTCATTTGACTACCATATTCTGAAGTTTTCCTATTGGCGTCTGCTTTGTACGAGTCTACTTTATTTTCAAAAACAAGTTTTCTTTGTTTACTTCTGTTCACAGTTTAGAATTTTCATTGTCTACGAACTCGCTAAGCTGTTTGAATTCCATCTGATTACTGGATATTTCGGTAGTGGCTTAATTTCAAGGTTTCAAAATTCAACCAAATCTACTGTAGTATTAAGTTCAGACTGTTTGGACTGCTCTCAACTGCACTAGGATTTTCTTAGTATACACAATTTGAGCAGAATTTTGTGTCAATTTTGATTTTTAAGATCTCCTACAGCATGTGCTGCAACAGTATTTATTTGCTGGCCGAACTCAGCTTGGGTATTGTCTATTTGTGCATTTAATCCCACAGGTCTACTTTCAGTATGATGATTTCTTTCTTCCTGTGAGTGTTTAATTCTGCCCAAGACCTGTCAGTTTTAATAGTTAAATTCTCAAACATAGTTTGAAGCACTGTCAATGGTTCTGCACTTCACACAGTCTGACTTCAGATCACAAGATGTGGACAAAGGTGAACCCACTTCCATATTTTCAGTTGCACTACCCAAATCATCTTCTACTGTATTATGCTCCTGTTCATTCCTGCTACTCATAAATACTTAAAAAAAGGGGGGCAGCATACTTTTAGCAGTACTTGGATCACACTGAAGTGTTATCAGCAGAAGTCCATGTTGTGAAAGTCGTCCAATTCCAGTGTCTTCTTAACTTCCAGCTTCCTTCTTCACACTCCACCCACATGTACAATGTCACATGGATCTGAAATGGTTTTTCTTCTCAGGACGACAGATACTGTAAAATCCGAAGCTCCTCCAGCGTATATTAATGTTCCTTGGTTTTTTGCTTGCTATTAGCTTGTTGAGATGATTTTGTAATATTTGCAGCAGAAAGTACTGGGCTCTACTCGGCATCCTTCGTGAGAAGGAAAACGTGTAACTTCAGCTTCACAGAACATGTCATTCATTTTTCACATTGTACCAACTTTGTAACATCAAACTGGTACAAAACTCTCTCTCTCTCTCTCTCTCTCTCTCTCTCTCTCTCTCTCTCTCTCTCTCTCTCTCTCTCTCTCTCTCTCTCTCTTTTGAACGCCAACTGCCTTGTTCTGAACTAACTGCTTCTGTAAACAGAATCTAACTACTACTGCCACTCTTCTCCAAACCTGATTTGCTACTGTTACTCTAGAGTACTTTGCACACTCGCCTTATAAAGCATAACTGTTATTGTATGTTGCAAACAATTAACATTTTAAGTCACAATCCATTTTTGCTTAATTAAGTTGAGTGAATGCTTCAGAACAGTCATGAATATTTAAAATAATTAATTAAAACATTATTTTTATGCAATATTACCATAGAAGTTTGAAGAATCTATGAAACATGTTACAAACCATACACACGCTTATTCAACTAATAGATGAAAGATAAGATTCTTATTTAGCTGTCATTTATAGAGGTTCGGATTGACATCCAGCATTTTTTTTTTTCCATTTTGTAGATATTTTGTGAATTTCTGTTTTATAATATGAAATTGATAGATGTGTATTGTGGAAATACCTTGGATTTTCTAGAATTTTAATAATCATACTAATTAATTAGAAGTTTCTGGTGTGCTGAATATTCTGTTGTACTACTGTAAGTCTAAACATGTAATTTACATTCATAAATGATTGCTAGAAGATGTAAGAAGGTGAAAAATAAATGTGAATATTACATACTAGATCAGTAACATATTAACTAACCTGTCATATTTATTGATACTTCATCTGATTTCAGTGAAAGTACCTATACTAGTTTCAATCATAACAATATCAATTGTCTTCATGTGTTCAAAGATGTAAGTTGGTAGAATGTCTCCAACACATAAGTCAGTGCAAATGGTGTTCCCTGGTAGATTGTGCTGGAATCTTGTGGTTCAGTAAGCATTGATGGAGGTTTCGGGTGCTTCACTATCATTTAGTTGGGTATGGTCCTGTTATGTGGGCAAAAGGCAAATGTATCTCGACAGCTACCAGCTGGTTGATCTTACCAATGTACTGTGTAAACTGCTTGAAAGGATGGTTGCCTGCATATTGCGCTGGGTTTTTTAGTCTTGGTACCTTTTGTTCCTCTATTGCGTGGGTTCTGGGAAGGATGATGTAGAATCAACCATTCACTTGGGTTACAAACAATCTGAGAGGCCTTCTCTTCTGATGTCCACTCCAAGGTGCCATCTGGTAGACTTCTGTGTGGACTCTTTTCCATCATTTTAAAGTATCTCCATAAAAAAAAAAAACAAGGTTTATGCATTTCTGTCAGCATACCACAGCTCACCCTGACCCAGATCTCTATGTAGGTACCCAGCACCTGGAAGTTGTAGTACAACACTGTTTCTTAGACCTTATCTTCGATTAATTATGCTTGTACCATATTAGTCACCTGAAGTCTATTTCATTGCAAAAACTTAATGTCCCTGCTTTCTTGCTCACTCAACTTGGGGTGCTGATCTTGCTACTCTTTTCCATATTTATCGTGCTCTAATTTTGTCACAACTAGATTGTGTGCCAGGTGTACAGCCTGGCTGTTCCTTCCACTCTGAGACTGTTAGATGTAAAGTCATCATTGTGGTACTACTGTTGGCAGTCTCCTTGTCCATGCCAAAGCGAGGGTCTTCTTTCTTCATATTTGACAGTGTCAGCTCTCTCTCTCCTATGCAATCGCCATTCAACAATTTGCATTCCTTTGTTTTGCATATGAAGGGAATTAACCTCTTGGTGTCTGCCCTCAGGTGAAATTACCTCCTTTCCCTCTGCCGAGCTCTTTGAATACCTCCTCTGGACTGTGCTCCCCATGGTTTTACAGTACTATAAATTCACTCCATCTTTTCTCACCTGTCATTGGTTACAAAAAATATGTAGAAACACACGAGAATATTTCTGATAGACAAAACTATGTATTTTAAAGATATGCTAACTAAGTTCCTACATAACCATATGTTCAAAAATCATTACTTGTGTAAAAATCCTAAAGCCCTGTGTGTTGTTGGTAATGAGACAAATATTTGTTCTTATGAATAATTGAAAGGCTGCTACATTCGAATATGAGTAATCCTGAATTTCTTTTCTTCGTTGCATGCTGCATTAAAACTCGGTGGCCAGAACTTGGAAAAAAGTATCTACCATATTTTTTTATCTGTATTTTTATCAGTGCGGAAGTTTTGGTACCAGTTTATCATTGCGAAATGTCTAGCACTGCTTATATTCAATAGAAAAAGTTTGTTGTGGTGGCATCTAGCACAATTTTCAGAACTATGATTTGCTTTGCACCCGATTCTAAGCTGCTGGTGGTTTGTTTGTTTATTTTTTTGATACCAAAAACAGGAATAAAAGTGCAGCCTCAATTCGGGTACATACAGCCTGCACAGTCAAGATGATTACAGCTGCATGTCTTCTGCTCTTGTAAGCAGTCCACTGTCTTATGTAGTCTTTGCCTCAGTCAAATGAGGTTAAGTCATAGTTTTATTTTGTGCTTGTTGAGCATTACAGACAACAGCTTATACCACCACATCTACATCTATGCTCTGCAAGCCACCTCATGGTTTACGGTGGAGAATACTTTGTGTACCATTGTCACTTCTGCCTCCTATTCCAATCGCATATAATTATTGGAAAATACTATTGCCGATATGCCTCCATGTGGGGCTTTTTTCTCTAATTTTATCTTTGTGGTCTTATCACAAGACATAAATAGGAGAAGTCAATATATTAATCGAGTTCTCAAGAAATGTATGCTCTTTCATGCAGGGTCTGTCACTGGAGCTTGCAGATTATCTCTGACACTTCCACACTTACTAAATGAGCCTGAAATGAAGTGTGGTGCTCTCCATTGCATCTTTTCTATTCCTTCTACGAGTCCTACCTAGTACAGATCCCACACTGATGAACAATACTAAAGTGTTGGCTGAATGAGTGTTTTGCAACCTACTTTGACAGTTTACACTTTCTGAGGATTCGTCCAATGAATCTGTCTGGATCGGCCTTATCCACGATTAATTGTATGTTGTTGTTCATCATCTCTGTTCAGTTGTTATTTAATAAAGGATCTTTTATTTCTTACAAAGCAGTGCCATACATTTGCTTATGTTGAGGTTCAATTGGCTTTCTGTTTACCATGTGTTGATATGCTGCAAACCCTTATACATTTTGCTACCCATTTCCAGTGTTGAGACTTATTGTTATACTAAACCGTTGTCCATAAAAAGCCTCATTGAACTTCTTATCTATGAGGTTATTTAAAAACATTGTAAGCAACAGTCCTAAAACAATTGTAGCATGCCAGAAATCACTTTCATATCTGAAGACTTCTCTCCATTAAGAATGACACACTGCATTTTGTTAGCTAGAAAGTCTTCAATCCAGCTAGATAGCTGGTCTGATATTCCATATGCTTTCATTTTGTTAAACAGGTGAAGGTGCATAACTCTATCAAACACCTTCCGGAAGTCAAGAAACACAGTATCTGTCATAATATTCAAACATGGAGCATGTTCCAAAATTCTGCAACTCGGCAACATCAGAGATGTAGTTTTGTGCCTCTGACTGA
This sequence comes from Locusta migratoria, assembly GCA_026315105.1. NCBI lineage: Eukaryota > Metazoa > Arthropoda > Insecta > Orthoptera > Acrididae > Locusta > Locusta migratoria. The sequence continues at coordinate 553,549,064 of CM048744.1, forward strand.
CAACCCTTCTTAAAAACAGGAATGACCAGCACTTTTCCAATCCCTAGGAAAGCTTCACTCCTCTAGAGACCCACAGTACACTGCTGTTAGTAGGAGGAGAACATTTATTCTCATACTCAGTAAAAGATCAAATTGGTATCTTGTCATGTACAGTGCCCTTTCTTGTTCTTCTTGCCCTCTGATAAGTATTTCTATATCTGCCACTTCGTCTTTTTGATGGCTTATAGGAAGAACTATAGTGCAATCTTCATTTATAGAACAGCTTTGGAAAAAGACATTTAGTATTCCAACCTTTGTATGTAATCCTCTGTTTCAAAGACATTACAGTCCCAGAGTGCCTGGACGTATGGTTTGAGGTAGGATCAAAATTTCTTAGGTACACAGAACTTTGCTTTCAAAGTTGATCATCTCTCGCATGTCACTCCTTATGCTAATTTTGGCATTGTTCGAATTTTATTTGCCTGAAAAACTTTAGCTATGTTTATACTTGCAGTAAAGTTCTTTTTGATTTCATAGCAGTTTTCTAAATTTATTTATTTATTTATTTTTAAGCAACAGAGGTTCTTTCCCATTTCTCGTAATTTTACTTACCTTTTAATGGCTAATGCATATTGTATGGTGCCCTAGAGCTTTGTCCACTGATGCTCTACACTTGCAGTGCTAGAGATCTCAGTGGGATTCCACCCCCTTTTGGCCCTCTGTACCATGTATAGACTTTATGACATCACTTTCAATGTTGGCAGACAGTTCATGGATTGTTAAACTTGCCTGAGGAGCCAGGAGTTAGGTGGTCAAGGCAGGGGAACCTATATGTTGTACATCAGGTCTCCTCTATACATACCATAAACTCCTTGACCATGTTACTCTTGTACCTTCTTTTACTTTGTTTTAAATACTTACACATTTAGTTAGCCTATTTTCTCCCACATAGTTTTACATACTAGGGATAAATACTGTTGAATAGTGGACACTCTTGACTAAGGAATTGGAAGTGGGATGTTCCTGGATGCCTTCAAAACCCTAGGGATATTCACCACCGATTTCCCTGTTTTTACTAAGGCTAGATTCATTATTGACTGTATAACTGATACCTATTAAATTTTTAGCTTTCTTGCTTTTACTTGCTGAATTTCCTGTTTACATCGGAACACATTCCCAATGAAGTCTCTATTTTGGATACACCATCCCTGGATTGAGGGACTAATGACCTCAGTGAAGAGTCCCCTAATACTCCCTCCCCCACAACCAACATTATTAGTCATTCACATTTGTCTGGTATGGCTAGGCTTTATCACATTACAACTGTTTTCAGCAACAGTGTTTGGTATGTTCTACATCTACATTCATAATCTGCAAGCCACCTCACGGTGTGTGGCAAAGGCTACCTTGTGCACCATTGTCATCTTTTCCTTTTCCTATGGCAGTTCTGGGTGTTCACGAAAGAGGGGGGGGATTACAGTTATGTCTCCTTGTTGGCTCTGATATCTCTAATTTTATTCTCTTGGTCTTTTTGTGAAATATACTTCGTGGGAATCAATTTATTGTTTGACTGTTCAAGAAACATATGCTCTTGGAACTTTGACAGAAGCCCATACCACCACATGTAACATCTCTTCTGCAGCATATGTCACTGGAGTTTCTCAATCATCTTTGTGACTTTTTGTGTTTACTAAACGACATATGGTTTTCTGTTGGATCTTCTCTCTCTCTCTTCTATGAACCCTATAAGGTACAGATTTCACTCAGATGAACAATATTAAAGTATTGGCTGAACAAGTGTTTTGTAAGCTACTTCTATTGTTGTCCCACTTCTCCATTTGTGTAGAATCTGCCTTGCTCACAATTAATTTTGTGTGTTTATTTCATAAATTGCTCTTTTGCTTACTCTTAGATATTTTATGGAAATAACTGCTTCAAGTTATTGTTCTGCAATTGCATAATTGTATAATAAAAGACCTACAGCACCTTAAATTTGTCTATTTCAAGAGGGGTTGCCACTTCCTACAGTGTGCATCAACACACTGCATATTGTATATTTGTATTTGTTAATTTAGTGAGAGTGCAGAACTGTATTGAACTCCTTGCAAAAGTCAATAATCATCTATGTGGGAGAAGGTGTCTATTGCTTTCTGGGTCTCCTGGACAAATAGTGCAAGCTGGCTTTCACATGAGTGCTGATTTCGGAACCCGTGTTCATTCATACAGAGATATTATGATACTGGAATATGAAACATGTTCCAAAATACAACAGACAAACATAAGAGATGTAAGCCTATATATCAATTTCTTTATCACTCCCCCCCTTTTTAGTATTGTCCATGGATTTTTCTGTCCTGAAAAAACCCACATGTGCAATCCACTACCCTAGAAGCCATTTCCTGCATGCCAGTGACAAGTTAACCCACCCTCTTCCCTTGCCCAAACCTTTTAAGAATTTGGGCCACTGCTGCAACAGGCAAGACAGCCCTTGTGGACTCAGATACTATAGACAGTTGACCCAGGGCAGCAGTCTGAAGCCACTCGACCTTGGCCAACACAGCTTCTGGCTGTGTATAGATGGTGGCCAATTCCCACACAACAGGTGCAATCACTATCCACTTCAATCCAGCTATTTTCTCTCGGTAGACTGATTGAATGACCAGCTGAAGGAACAGTCTCGGACTGTTCAAATAAATAAATAAATAGATAAATTACTGACAGCAACTCTACAGATTGCCTGAATTTATTTTTAAAAGCAAAAACAGGCATGGAATTTAAGAATTAACTAGTAAGAAAACCATAGAAAAGTTAAAATACTTATTTATCAGACTGGTGCTGACACTACACTCTCAATGCCTGCCTGATTTCATTAATAGTCATACAATGTAAACTTTCATGGCCGGCGTTGTTGACAGATAAAACTTCTGTATTTTGTCCTCTGCTGCCTTCACTATTTCATCTCTCAATGCTACCCATTCCTCTTCTACTGTTTTATTTCTCCCTGTTTGTCAATTGTTGCCTAAATCTCCCTCTGAATTTCTCCAGTGCTTCACGTTACTTCAATTTATCTAAGTCCCATCTCCTTATTTTCCTACCTTTCTGCAGTTTTTTCAGTTTCAGCCTACAGTTCATGACTAACAAGTTATGGTCAGAGTCTATATCTGCCCCTGGGTATGTCTTACAGTTTATCACCTGGTTCCGGAATCTATGTTTTACCATGATAAAATCTATCTGATACCTTCCGGTGTCTCCTGGTCTCTTCCACGTATACAACCTTCTTTTGTGATTCTTAAACCACGTGTTTTACGATTAAATCATGTTCCGTGCAAAATTCTACCAGGCGACTTCCTCTTTCATTCCTTCTACCCAGTCCATATTCACCTACTATTTTTCCTTCTCTTCCTTTTCCTACTACCGAATTCCAGTCCCCCATCACAATTAAGTTTTCCTCTCCCTTAACTGTCTGAATAATTTCCCTTAGCTCCTCATATATTTCTTCGATCTCCTCATCATCGGCAGAGCTAGTTGGCATGTAGAACTGTACTACTGTTGTCGGTGTTGGCTTCGTATCTATCTTGACAATGATAATGCGATCACTGTGCTGCTCATAGTAGTTTACCCACATTCCTATCTTCTTATTCATTATCAGTCCTACTCCTGTGATACCCCCAACTGATTTTGTATTTATAATCCTGTACTCACCTGATCAGAAATCCTGTTCATCCTGCCACTGAACTTCACTAATCCCCACTATATCTAACCTCAACCTATCCATTTCCCTTTTTAAATTTTCTAATTTTCCTACCCAATTAAGGGCTCTTAACATTCCACGCTCCGATCCGTAGAATGCCAGTATTGTCTTTCCTGATGACAACATCCTCCTGAGTAGTCCCGCCCGGAGATCTGAATGGGGGACTATTTCACCTCCGGAATATTTTACCCGAGATGATGCCATCATCATATTTTCATACAGTAGAGCTGCATGTCCTAGGGAAAAGTAACGGCTGTAGTTTCCCCATGCTTTCAGCCGTTCGCAGTAACTGCATGGCAAAGCCACATTGGCTGATGTTAAAAGGCCAGCTCAGTCAATCATCCAGACTGTTGCCCCTGTAACTACTGAAAAGGCTGCTGCCCCTCTTCGGGAACCACACGTTTGTCTGGCCTCTCCGCAATACCCCTCCGCTGTGGTTGCACCTACGGTACGGCTATCTGCATCGTTGAGGCACGCAAGCCACCCCACCTCGGCAATGTCTGTGGTTCATGGGGGTATGAATCCTGATCTCCCTGATCTTATCTTTGTGGTCTTTACGTGAAATGCAGGTTGCCAGCAGTAGAATCGTTCTGTAGTCAAATTCTGGCACTCTATATTTCTTGAAAATTATGTTGCCATCCCCCCAGTGACCCCCATTTGGGTTCCTGAAGCATTTCAGTAACACTCGTGCATTCATCGAACCTACCATTAACAAACCTAGCTGTCAGTCTCTGAATTCCTTCTGTGTCTTCCCTTAAACTGATCTGGTGGGAATCCCAAACACTTGAGCAATACTCAAGATGGGGTTCTAATAAATGGAAGTTGACGGCCGTCTTCCCCACTACTGTCCTTATAAGCTTGTTCCTTTTCATATCACAGTGTAGTGTTACGCTTAGATATTTGACGGGACTCTGTCGAGCAGCACTCTGATAATTCTGTATTCAAACATTACATAATTGTTCTCCAACTCATAAGCATCATCTTACATTTTTCTACTTTCAGAGCTAGCTGCCATTCGTCACACTACCTAGAAATTTGATCAAAGTTATCCTGCATCCTACTACTGTCATTCAATCATGACACCCTCCTGTACACCACAGCAGCAGCAGCAGCATCAACATCATCATCATCATCATCATCATCAAACAGCCGCAGATTCAACTTGCTCTGTCAGTCAGATTTTTTTATATAGATATAAAATAATAGCGGTCCTGTCACACTTACCTGGGAGAGTTCTGATGATGCCCTTGTCTATGATGAACACTCACTGTTGTGGATAACATACTGGGTTCTAATACTTCTATAGTCTTCCAGCCACTCACATGTTTGGATACCTATTCCATATGACCATACCTTTTTTAGCAGTCTGCATTGTGGTGCTGTGTCAAACGCCTTTCGAAAATCAAGACCTTCATTCATAGCTACCAAGATGTCATGAGAGAATAGGGCAAGATGAGCTTCCGAAAGCCGTGCTGATGCATGGACAGAAGCTTTATCGTCCCAAGGAAATTTACTAGATTAGAATTGAGAATATGTTCAAGAATTCTGCAGCAAACTGATGTTAATGATACTGGTCTGTAATTGTGTGTGTTCGTCCTTTTACCTTTCCTGTACATGTAAGCTGCCTGCGCCTTTTTCCAGTCATGTGGATCTTTGTGCTGGATCAAAGATTTGAGATAAATATCAACAAGTAATGGAAGATAAAATAGGCATTGAATAGAGGTGTATTGACACTTGTTTATCCCTTGCTTCATTTGTGAATAGAACAAGAATATGAATGACTGGTTTTTATACAAGATACTCTCCACACATGCAAAGAGATGTGCGGAGTATGTAAGTAGATACAGAGTTGGATTTACCTTTACTTACTGTAAGTACGTACTTTCCTCCAGTGCTGTCTATTACAAACATACATGGATCACTGACGAGACACAGCCCCCTTTCTTGTTACTGTTTACTCACTGTTATTACATAAACTAATTTACAGTGCTTTTTACTGGTACAGTATTGTAAATACCTAAATGAAATGCATTTCTATTAATTTCATCCTTGGCATTAATATGTAATGGTAATTACACTTCTAGTACTCACACTGGTGTATTGAGAGTGCATAATTTGATGCCCATATTTTGGATACCTTCATATGTCAGTCAGCCTGTGAGATGGTAGCAATTCAAAGAAAGAACCTTAGATTCTAAAGTCTTTAAATATTGTAACTTCGTACATTTATGACAGACATATTACATTTGGACTGCAGTTTATTTTTCTGGATTTCTTCAAACCAACCAAATAATTTTGTAACCGCCTCAGATGGAAGTTTTGAATTTTATTATTATTATTTTTTTTAATGTTGTTTCAAGGTACCATTCACGTTGACTTTACGAATATGGGATGTTTATTTGTTTATTGGTGAACGTGTTATCACTGCAATGGCCTTAAATTTACTTCGGATGCATCGGCGCACACTCAATAATCTTGGCATGGATGAAATTCTTCAGTTTTTACAGGTAAATATATATATACTGGTATATATTTTTAATTAGAGGTGTTATCATGTAGTTTCCATTCTAAATTAAAATTTCTGGTATTATTGTTTTTTCCTAATTTAAATTGGCTTAATAACTTCCAATATCAGCTTTTGTGAAATTGAGGTTTATTATTATTCAGTTTCACCATGTTGAAAATAATGTATCACCACATTTTGGTTAAGATACTGGGGATGGACAAAATAATAGTATCATCAAGCAGTATGCTACATCACAAGTTGGCACCACTGTGTACTTGTTCACCTGTCTTGACAGCAATACACAAAGGACATACTAAGTCTTGGTCATTACCTTCCAGTATATTATACATTTTGTTTTGTGATGGTCAGCGAAATCCATGAAATGTCGTACTTCCAAACAGCCTAACTCAAATGTGTGCAGTTAGTGTGAACATGATCGATGCAAACAGCTGCACTGTTTTTAACATTTCACGACCTACTGGAACCTCAATAATGACAGCACATACAAAACAAGAAAACTGACATATTGTGAAAGGTTAGTCCAAAACACTATAATTAATTATTTTATTTATATATCACACGATATCTTTCAAGTGCCATTGTCAAGTGTTTGGTTTTTAGAGGCCTCAAGTGCGTCACTGACTACTTATTAGCTGGTGTTTTATATTTCATTTACGAATTATAGCCAGTAACCGCATCTGTCAATGCCTCATAATATAAGACATTTCTAACACTGTGTGCCCAAGATATAATAACTTAAAAAAAAGAAAACATCATTGGTGAAGAGGAATAATGGGTGAAGCTCAAAGTTAACAGACAATGACCAATGAGCATTAAGAAAGATTCTGGTCAGACAATGTAGAACTACCGTGGCAAAAGCAGCTGCAAACCTGAACACTCACTTGAGTAATACTATTCCAATATTAACAGTATGCTGGAGCCCAACGATTAAGGAATGCTGTTGCTGAACCCTTGATGAGTGAAGATAGCAAATAGTTGTGAAAGAGGTGGTGCTACAATCATAAAACCAGGACCCTTGTTAACTGGAAGTATGTGTGGTATGGTTCAATGAATCATCATTTACATTGCTTCCTACAAACAACTGGGTTTGCCAATTTAGAGAGAGAGAGAGAGAGAGAGAGAGAGAGAGAGAGAGCAAATTTACAGCTCCAACATCATTCACAGATGTTTTGGTACAAATTACAAAGATGTGTTATAAATAGGTTCCTCAAAGAGTTGTAGCTGTTCTCAAAGGCAACGGTGGGCCAACTTCATACTAATAAATATTGTGTCTGTTAGGTGTTGATGATATTTTGTCCACCCCCTGTATGATCTGTTGAGCAAGGTTTTATAATTTGTGGTTATACCTCTTTTCTTGACAAAATAGGCTATTTTTATTATTTTGGGTCTAGTATAACAAGCAACAGGTCTGATTATGTGTTGATGTTTGAAACGTGATTAAATATATTGTAAAAGATTCATTCGCACCTAGAAAATAAGTGTGAGGATCTACAATTGCCAAATAATTCAAACTGGCAACTAACCTTGAATAATATGAAATACTTTTGGAGGGAGTAGCAAAATTTGCTGGAACTGTGCACATTCATTGTGTATACTCAATAGCCCACATGTTTTACAATTGCATTGCACATCTTTGCTGTTACATTTGCCTTCATGCTTATGTACGCATTCTATGGTCAACAAATACATGTCGAACTGTATCACTTTCTATCAATTTGCTACTTATGTATGAAGTATGTGCCTCTTTCAAAGCTGTTGCCTTCTGTGGTATTGACTCATGAATGCTTGTTTAGTTTCAGGCTTTCTTTAAAAAAATGACTATCCTTTGAACTACCTGTTTATTTTGAGTCACTAGCCAGAAGCCTGTGTTAAACAGGGTTTAGTGTGGCAGAAGAGCTCATTTTTCTAATGCAATTCCTCTTAAAAAGCTTAAAAGTCCATTTAAAGCTTTTCTTTTAGCCTTATGACTGAAACTGTCAGACACCAACCCATTGGAAGGGGTTTTAAATGCAATAGTATAAGACTCTCCTGTAGTTCACAGCCATTCACTTACCTTCTGTTGTTATCATGATGGAGGTACTTACTGTATATACTCAAGTAATTCGCACTTCCAACAAGCATGTGAGGGCAGCCATCTTGGGATGTTACGTCTTTTAAATTTCAAAACAACACGCAAATATCAAAACAACTGACACTGCACTGAGAGAGAGAGAGAGAGAGAGAGAGAGAGAGAGAGAGAGAGAGAGAGAGAGAGAGAGAGAGAGAGAGAGAGGCACGCAGGGTTGTCATATCTAGATTGTGCGAATCTCATACCAACCCCATAAAATTCTCGTATTTTACCTACTAAACATTCGTAACATATTGCGGTGAAAATGTACTCACAGTAACACACACTGAAATGAATGCTTATAGAATCTGAACAGTTAATAAATAAATGGAGCTGACGCAGGTATTACATGGTCATATATCTTTGTCAAAGTTGATATGTCATGTATTTACATCAAAGATTTGTTAGTGTAATAGGCAACTTTAACATACATGTATCTTTCATCAAAGATATATCATCAAATGTATCACATAGCCGTATATTTGTTTATAAAAATTGCTTGTCTTCTCTTTGTTGCAATGCAAAATGTAACCACTTTGAGCACTAGCATCTCTATTGATAATCAACGTGTGCATGTGTTTGAACACAGCTGCAATGCTGCACTGTAAATAACGTTTACCTCCAGTATCAAACTTAATCTTAGATACACCATTTTTTCTGGCAAAAGCTCCACCCATTTACTCCCCTCCACTCTCCCCTTGTCTGCCCAGTTGCTACCAAGGGCTTTTAATGTCTCAGATAAGTCAGTTGTAAAACCAAGTAACTTTTCTCCACATAAAACATACTAATATATTTTGCAAATCATCTGATATTAAAAGATACTGTTGTGAAATGGGATGTATTATTAAAAAATAATAGTATCTGTTGTGCTTAACTGATCTGAATAGTCATCAGGAATGGACGAAAGGAAATAAAAATGATATAGCCACGGTGGAGTAGCCGAGCGGTCTAAGTTGCCTCGTCGTGGAGGTTAGTCCTCCCTGGTGTGTGTGTGTGTGTGTGTGTGTGTGTGTGTGTGTGTGTGTGTGTGTGTGTGTTGTCCTTAGGTTAGTTTACCTAGGTTTAAGTAGTTTGTAAGCTACGGACTGATGACCATGCAGTTTGGTCCGATAGATTTACAAACATTTGAATATTTTGATCATAGGTTGCAGCCAAAAAAGTCGTGCCTTCAGCACTCACATGCGAAAAAAAACTCCCTAACCTATACCTTACCATCAGAGAAAAGCTACAGATCACTTCTTAAACACAAAATATTAATCTATAATCTGTTCTGTTTGTAAACACACTATCGTATTTAACTCGGCCACCACATAATTACTCACACCTTCTACAAACACCCACACACCTCAAAACTACTGCGCTACAATGAAGTTGTGGGTCGAAGCTGACAGGCGGTATCCCAGTCTTCAGGTGAGTCATAAAGCCAAGGGCAGGTTAAATTTTACTTGCGGCGGGGGGGGGGGGCGGGCTTGGTGTTCTAATGTTGGCAATGAAATATTCGCTTTATTAAGATAATTTACTGAACGTATAAGCATATGTACAAGAAAGTATCAACCATGAAGTAGAGTCAACAAGAAAGCTTTCATTGGTCATTGCCAACATCGGTGCAGAGTGGAGCTGCGCCCCTAAGTAAACGTTTACTGTCAGATACAGTCGATTCTTTTAAGGCAGAGTTTTGATTTAAAAAAAAACTCCAAATTACTGCAGTATAGGCTTCTCAGAACATAACTTATCAGAATATGTCCTAAAGCACTAACCCTAATTTGTAGTTGTTTATTACTAATTAAAAGTACATTTTACTTATCGGCAGAATAGATTCGATAAAAAAAGAAGAAAGATGCCTAGACTTGTTTTTATCTTTGCAGTTTACTTTAAGGTTAACTTGGCGATAAATTGAACAACTAAATAATATTCTATATGTCAAATTTAAGTAAATTAGTATTTTAGGGTTAACATAAAAACAGGGAGAAATATAAATGCAAAATGAAAACAGGTCAAGTAAGGTTATACGACATAAGGCATACTATATTTCTTTACCATCTGCATCTATAATTTGTGAATTTATAAGATTGACTTCAATGGAATTATTGCATATTGGAACAAAAGACGAATTTATTTGTTGTTCTGAGCACTTGGAAACACCTAAGTGAAATCACATATTTACATTCTATACCAAGAACTTGCTTGTCAATTTTCAGACATCACTTGTATGTAATTTCATCATTGCATTCCATCCAAACACTGCTTTGATAATCGAGACTTACAGAAACAAGCTGTCAGTAATGTATTTCTTCAGACAGGGTTTTATTTCTCGCTGTAATCCTCAGAGAACAGCATAAAACTTTTAGTTGAGTCACATAAACAGTACATGTGACATCAGCAGCTGATGTTACAGTAAAATATTAAATCATATTGTCTGTTTAAACTGGTGCCAATTCAGCAGATGTTTTAATGGGCACCGTATAATATTTCTGAAGAATTTCCCACTTAATATTTTTGAACTTAGATTCATTCTGCTTGAAATATCTCGGATACTTCTGCAGTCTCACGTCTCTCTTAAATGTGTTGCAATATTATAATAGGTACTGCACAAACCAGAAATACTACTAAACTGCACAGCTTGATATCAGTGCAGTCTGAGTAAATAAGCAAATAATTTTTCCTATAGTTTATTATAGGACGTTAGCCAGTGTCATGTTGTGTTCTACCACTGGACATATCAGCACTTAAATGTAAAGCATTTTGTAAGTGAAATTAATTTATGACAGAATGTATTGGAAAGTTGAGTTGTATGCAAGAAACCTGTATTACAAAGTAAACATCACAATCATACGAGTCAACTTATTTCATAAAAATAAATTTATTTGGGGTTTCTATAGAGGTGTAGAAGCAGCAGATATCGCACATGCTTACAAGTTCTCTGTCGGACATCACAATCGATACACTGAAAGTAACAAAGGTTCCACTGCTCTCCAGCCTCTCTACTTCTGTCTGGTGACAAGTCTGGAATAGTAAGTGACAAGGTGGAAGTTTTAGTTGGAGGCAGTGGGTTAATGTGGCATATCCCAACAGACAATAATAGAAATTCTTCATTCAAGCAATACATAAAATAAGGAAAAAGATAATAAACCACCTACAATGGATTGCTATGTGAAGCACATGTACACACATACATACATTTGTAGTGAGAATGCTATTTTCGGAGGTCCACACATCAACTTGCTATAGGTCTGTGGGTGCTTTTATCTTGTTTTACATATAATCTGCAACTACTTTAATTTGCATTGGCAGAGGCTCCATTGCTTTACGATCGTTGTTAGTACCATAGCTACAGTATTCTTATATTGAGATAGCTGTGTGTAAATTTCAGATTTCAAATTTTTCAGACTTGTAGCTCTTTATACCAAGTTGTCACTCATCTGTACAGGTCACTTGTCTCTATTTTGCCAGGATAGGCACTAACTGAATGTAGCAAACTGGAGATATCTGACAATTAATGAAAATATGAGTTATATGCCCTAATATTTACGAACCATTACATTACTACACTGCAACCAAGGTGATTAAACCACATGACAATATAATACACAGTGTAATACTAAAATGAACAGTGTTAAGTTTTTTTGTGTGTTTTGGGAGGATGGTATCACGTACTTCATATTGTAACAGATCAGCATGAGTAGATTACAATAAGTGGTAGAATGATCACCTTGGAATGAATTTTACATTTGATCTTTTAATTCAGTGATTTATTCAAAGTTAGGCTGAAATTTAACAATAGTGTGACATTTATTTTGTCTGTGAACTCTCCTGTAAAACGACTTCCCTCTCACGTAGCTTTCATAGAACTCTTGCATCTAACGGTATACCTCCACTCCATATAAAATTGCCCATATTAGCAGAGAGTGTGGTGTTTTCCAAACATAAATGGAAGAACAACTCTGTGAGTGCACTTTTTTGCATTATCAGGTTTCTACATCAGTTGCTTCAAAATAATAATAATAATAATAATAATAATAATAATAATAATAATAATACATAAATTTATTTATTTTTATTCTAAGGAAATAGATACAATCATCTGTGAATGTATACAAATATATTCTAATTGAATGATTTTTTTCACTCATGTTGGTCTATATTTCGTAAGGTAGCCCAATACAGAACCCAATTATGTGATCAGGGGTTGGGATGGGAGCACAAGCAATATTTTACACACACTTCATAAAAACTAAAACACTCCATAAATTTGAGAAATCGTTTGTGAGACAAAGGAGATGATTCCGATAAGTGTTTTAATGCATACTATTTACATACATCACCAGTAGACTACAACAAATGCAGGGGGGACAAAATACCTAGCTTATAACACAATAGGGTATGTTGATAGCTTGCGAATTGACAAGGTCAGTTATTGTAAATACAGAAGATAACTACAACGTACCCATTCACACTATATATAGCATTCAATAACAAGAAACAGATTGCAAATTTCAAACAACCTACATCACAATTGACAAATTGTCAACGAAATTGTGTGTTGCATTTTATTTATCGCAAGTGAATTACAAAAGAGTCAAATGTTATATTCTTTGTAATGTGGAAACCAATATTAACTTTGAGAGTATATTCGCACCACGATGCATATTTTGTAATAGCTGGTACGATTCCATTCAGATGGTATGGTTGGAATTTTGAAATACGCAGCTTCAGGGACATGGAGCTTTATTTATATTTCAAGTCACTCATTTACACTTCTAATTACACACTGCTACCAGTAGAAACACGCAAATGCGAAACTGAGTAATAGTAACAGTTTTTCTCCTACATAACACAATCATTGTAAACAAAACAAATAGGTTTCTACTGAGAGCAAAGATCATGAACAGTCCAGAGTCCAGACACTTATCATTAGGAAGAGCTCAGTGTTAAATAGTGAGAACCAATAGGATTGCAGATCACCATACTGGTATATCTTTGACTCGATGCAGCAGACGCTGTTGCTCATTCTGGCATCTGTTATCATGTTAACTGTTTTGTGTTAAGGTTGCACATTGCTATTTCAAAGAGACAGTGCACTGACAATGTATCACAAGGTGATGTGCCTTATTCTTACATATCAAACTATAATGCAGCAATAAGATGTTCTAATAAATTCAATGATAAACTGTTGAAGTACACATAATTAGTGTGGTGTAATGGATGGAGTAATAGATTCCTCATTTCAAGGGATACAATTTCTGTCTCCGCACTTCATTTTATTTGTTAATAATCTTTTATTTAAACACATTCTAGGAATTGCTAATTATAGGCCAGTCAAATTGTACAAATAAAGGGGCTAAAAACGCAAATCGAGATGTAGTTCTAATTTTTTGATATGTTGTTAGGACCAGTTAGAGTAGTATGAAACCAAGTTTGCAGCTTCGAAAACCCTGTGCTTCCCAAGTTATAAGTGAAAAACTCCTAAATTTTTGGACTTTTTTTTAGATTTTGCCTTCTTTCGCGTAAACTATGAGTTTTACGATGTTAGTAGTTATTACCGTTTCCAAAGTACATAGAATATGTAACAATTAAAAGCCTAACCGCAGCGTTATACGTCCAATAGTTTTCTAGATATGAAGCGTCAAAAATGGGCTTATTTTTACCAAAAATGAAAATTTTAAGTTTTGCTCTGATTTCGAGCTGAATATTGGCATAACCGCTCATCCTGCGAGCATAGACATGAGAATTGAAGTTGTAGTAAATTTTATTAGCTTTAAAATAAGCACAAGATGAACTCTCTAGAGCGAGTAGTACTCTTCAAATTGTAAAAAAAAAAAAGGAAAGTCAGAAAACTGAAATTTTTGAAGAAATGAGCCTAAACACTAATGACAAATTGTAGGCATTCAGCGAAAGGTTCGATTGTATGTTTACATGAAACTCGAGTATTATAAAAATTGTAACGACCTGTAGTGCAGTATTATCGAATGACTGTACTTATGAAGAGATTCATTCAGGCAGAGAGGATGGGGGATTGGGAGCTACACTTGGATACAATAAGCAAAATGCTTCCTTTCTTTCACTCAGCGGGCCATTTTTTTACGCCAAAAGTGCTCGTCTATATTTACAGGACATGAGTAACCTACAACACCGAATGGTCCCAGAGGAATTTACTGTATTCACTAGAGGAGACTTCACGATTCGCAGATCTCATACATTTTGGTCAGGGCTGTGCACAGATTTAACTATCAAACAGGTTCTAATGAGATCAATGAAGAGACAAGGAGGATTAACTCACGGCCGTGGTATATCCAGCAGTGTGCTTTCGCGGTGGACAGGAGGAATGGTGTACATGTTAAACCTGTGCGAAGAGCTGGAACGTTTTTGGGACATTTCTTCTGTAACATCAGAACAACACATTGACATGAGGTCAGCACAGATGATATGAGACACTGTTGACTTGGAAAAACTTAATAAATGGTTCAGTATCCATCATCCATTTCCATCTACAGACAAAATACTATCCATCAGCAACGGAATCGTGGGAGGTGCTGAAATAAATTGCCACCTAGCTCAGGAAAAAGGCATTGAAGGGGTCAAGAAAATAACTGGCAGCTCGTTTGGCAAAGTAACTTTCAAAAGAAAAGACAAAGTTGTAACTTTTTTGACAATCACGAACTCCATTAAAGTACACAAGAAGTGTGTCGACGTTAATCCACTCACCATTTTTCAAAGCATGCGTATCACAAAAAAGTCGGACAGTGACCTGAAAGAGCATTTTAAGTTCGAACTGGCCCCTTATCCACTGGCATTGTTCAACGAAGAGGGGATGCGTAAGGGAGCGAAGTCAACTTTTTATGCCGCTTTCGCACCATTTTCACAAAACATTTCTCTTGGAACCAGGACATTTGTAGTGGTCGATGGGGGGTACCTTCTCCACAAGGTTATCTGGCACAGAAACGACTCGATGAAGGCTGTAGTTGCTACCTACACTTTAAACAACTTTGGGAGGAACGTCACAGTGGTGTTTGATGGATATCCTGAAGATGGAGCCCTCAGGATTACTAAAACTGCAGAACGATTGCGCCGCTGCACTGCCCTTTCTTGCAATGAGATCGTATTTGACTCTTCAACCATCATCAAAATGCCCCAGGAGAAAGTGTTAGCCAACAACTCAAACAAAAGACGTCTCATTGACCAACTGTGCTCTGCGTTTGAACTCGAGGGCATTGAAAGCAAGAGAGCAACAGAAGACGCAGACCGCGACATTATCTGCACTGCCCTCGATAAAAGCAAATCCTACGAGAACGTGATCGTGGTTGGGGAGGATGGGGACTTACTCGTTCTCCTTTACGGCTTGGGCTCTACCGTCCGAAATGTTTATTTCCAGAAAAACAATAGAGGCGAGTCAAGTGGTACTCAGTTTTCCACTACTCCTTTCTGTCGAGGAGAAATAGAATTGCCCTCCGAATTTGAACTCTTCCTACATGCATTAAGCGGATGTGACACAACTTCCACTCTTTTCTGGCAAGGAAAAACAAAATTGTGGAGTGTTCTTCGAAGGTATAAGTACCTGATTGACCTGGCCGCTGTGTTTCTGTTGCCAGATACTAGTCATGAAACTATAGCTGATGTTGGGGTAAAGTGCCTTATCGCTCTGTATGGAGGGGACACATCCTTCGACAACCTACACGGCCTTCGATTCCACCTGTTCGTCCAGTCAGCAGCCAATGCGAAGGTGCCCCCAACCAAAGAAGCTGCTTCCTTCCATTCCTACCGCACATATCACCAAGTGCAAACATGGTTGGGAGTGGCGAAGGATGCCACACAGTGGGGTTGGTCGAAGAGCTCCGTTGGTCTATTACCAGTAACATTATTATGTGAACCAGCCCCACCTAAACGTCTCAGATTGCTCTCATGTAAGTGCAAGAAGGGATGCATGGGAGCCGGGCTTCAGTGCTCAGCTTTGTGCACTCACTGCTCTGGTACCACTTGCTACAATGTCACTACGAGTCTGATCTACGAGGATGAAGACGATTACGATGATCTCCCGCCTTCGGACGAACAGCCAGGAATGGATGCAGCACCGCAGGAGCCTCCTTATGTCCTAGAACACGACTGTGAGCAACCGGGACCTTCTAAGAAACCAAAACAGTGAGAGTTTTCAGTTATTGAAATGTATGTTTGTTATTACACAATTGCATTTCTTTAAAGACAGTGGTATACATTCCTATTTCTTTGCATGCCCAAAATTTGTCATTAGTGTTTAGGCTCATTTCTTCAAAAATTTCAGTTTCGTGACTTTCCGTTTTTTTACAATTTGAAGAGAACTACTCACTCTAGAGAGTTCATCTTGTGCTTATTTTAAAGCTAATAAAATTTACAACAACTTCAATTCACATGTCTATTCTCACAGGATGAGCGGTTATGCCAATATTCAGCTCGAAATCAGAGCAAAACTTAAAATTTTCATTTTTGGTAAAAATAAGCCCATTTTTGACGCTTCATATCTAGAAAACTATTGGACGTATAATGCTGCGGTTAGGCTTTAATTGTTACATATTCTATGTACTTTGGAAATGGTAATAACTGCTAACATTGTAAAACTCATAGTTTATGCGTTAGAAGGCAAAATCTAAAAAAAGTCTGACAATTTCGGAGTTTTTCACTTATAATTTGGGAAGCACAGGGTTTTCGAAGCTGCAAACTTGGTTTCATACTACACTAACTGGTCCTAACAACATATCAAAAAATTAGAACTACATCAAGATTTGCATTTTCAATGTCTAATTTGACTGGCCTATTAATGTAAGGCAATTATGATTTGCATTGTCCTACATTATTTATATTTCCGTGTGATTAGAAAATGAAGGACACAAATATTTTGCCATTTATTTCCCAATATATGATAATTTCACAGTGTGCACTTAGGCAGGAACTCAGTACGACAGCCTCAGGAGCAGCAAAAATATCAATATACTTCCTTATTGCATATATTTGGCTGTCTCCTTCCAAAATATTATCAGAGTGCACTGTAAATACTATTGCAGAGATTTATTGCAAAAGCTGGCAATCTTCACCACGTCATGCTAATACATCATTTTTTTATGTATGTATTCTGAACTATAATCATACTGTTCACAAAACTGAGTGCATGTGAACCTGTTGATACAAGAAGTAAACATGATTTTCAAATATAAGCGTTTGTTAAAAATTCTAGCAGGAGGCAATAAGGAACATGGTAAATTACTCAAGGAGAAAAAAAGTATAGAATAAACTTACAGTTTGTTACCTCAGTAACTGGGGATATTGCTAAATTCTTAAATCAACTAACACCTCGTCTTCTAAATGTCTATTCTTTATATAAATGAATATATGAGTGCATGTGTTCGCGGTGATATCCATTAATGAAATCTTCTCGGGTTACAAGCCGCGTCATGTGGTTTACTGTGGACAGTAAACCACATGACGTGGCTTGTAACCCGAGAAGATATCATTTATGTAAATTGTTTAATAATCTGTATTATTTCATGTTTAAGTTCAAGCCTCACTATAAGAACTGAATATGTCGCTCTTGTGGATATAAGCTATCACTTGTTGGCTATATATTTGTTTCTGAGTATTATAACATAAGCTTTATGGTAAAAGTTTACCTATGGTAGAGACATATTGTGCTTATGTTGGCAACCACTATTACAAGTTCTCTGAAAAAACCAAATCACATCGAATGAGCGAATAATTTTTGTGTTGGACATGCAGGCTGGCCATCGAACCTTGAAACCGGGAAAAAGCTGTGAGTTTGAAAAAACCAGGGAAAACCGGTAAAAACTCTTGAATTTCAGCCAGAAACCGGGATTTTTAACCCATGAGATCTCGCGGCTTTAATAGTTAAATGATCGTTCGCATGTATGGCCTATTGCTCAGATTACACTACCAGTTTGAAATGTACTTAATATGTGCAAATAAGTAATCCCTGTAGTTTTAGTAAAAAAAAAAAAAAAAAAAAAAAAAAAAAAAAAAAAAACCCTCAAAGTTTAATATTTAAAAGTAACAAAATGCCAGTTGTTTTAAAATTATGGTGAGCTAAATGCTCAGATCGCAGTGTCCACGGGTTAAATAATATTCATCACTTCATTTTTGTGTACAAAAACATTTTCAAATATATTTCTGGGTGGTTCAAAAAGTTTATAATTATAGGTTACATATTCCGTTCTCTAATTCCGTATTTATCTCGAAGTGTTGTTCAACCACGCCACTCAATTCCTCGCGATGTTCGTCGAAGAGACGCGATGTTATCGTAAGGCGCGACTACGAAATGAAAGGCAATATTTATTTGTACTAAATTTTAGCAATTCTCGTTTGTCTAATTCTTTGTTGAAAAATCTCTTCACGGAAGCATTTTGTTGATTTTAATTATAAACTCCGTAAAAGTTGGTATTGTGATGCTTCGTTAGCATAGACGCCGACTACGGGTATGCTCGGTCGCTCAAGCATACCTCAAAATTTGAGTGGGTATGTTAGGCTCAACCCCCTGAAAATTTTGGTATCATTTTTTCTTTACGTTATATTTCTTGACTGTAATTAAAATAAACTCTCTCATCCCACTGATGGCCGGCTGGCTTTTGTAAGACACCACTCTAAAAAGATTATTTTAAACAGGTAATTGAATTCATAGGCATTAAAATGCACATTTTCTAAATAGTCCGAATGTTAATGGAATTCTGCTTGTTAAGTCAGTATTGTAAACTGAAGGCAGCAACCTTTAATTTTATTAAATAACTAGAAATGAAGTGGGTTTGGTATGATGGACTAAGAATTTAATTCCTGGTACCTTTTGAGATAACCTTTTGAAAACCACATACATTACCAGTGACCTGACATACTTGCTGCAAAGACTGCCCTATTCTTTCTAGCTAAAACATTCCGTAAACACACAGTCCTCACAAGGTCTTAGTGTTTTAATTGGCAGCTCTACAAAATTCTCAAAACGCAACAGCTAGTGATAGATTCTTTTTCTGAATTTGAATTTTCAGGCTTCAACAATTTGTCAACAGTTGAACGTGGTAGTCGAACCTTAGTTTCTGCTCTTTTTGACCTGTCACCTGTGCATGGAATTAAGTCTTAACCCCTTCCCTCCCCTTATCTTTATCTGTCCGTCTATCCACAACCATTTGTTCAAAGATTGTAAATGACATTGCAGGGCTTCCAATAATGCATTGTGACTAGATAGTCTACCATTCCCTCGAGGAAGCAAAAAGAAATAGGCTACAAAGCATTGTCAAAATATCGTTGCTTGATGTCTTAAGTTGGAGTAAATGCAACAATACTTTCAAATAATTGTATCAAGGCAAAGGAAACAAAATAATTAAAGAACTTTATTACTAAATAATTGTCCAATGTCTAAATTAGTAGTCAACAGTTTGAAAATGTTATTAGTTACGATAAAGGAAACATATCCTGCACACTGATGCCATTTGTAGTCATCCCAGATTTCCTTCCAAAAACTAAAAATAATCAAAAATTCTGTCAAATACAAATTAATCAAATCATTATTTATAGATATAGGCAAAGAAATGTTTTTGTTCATAAATCAATAAAATTTGGGGTTAAAAGGATTAATGTCTTGCATGTGAAAATCGTTAAAATGGATAAGTATATAGTGAAGTACAAAAGGACTTCGACTTATAATTGTGATGGTGACGGTGATATGGAATCAATAGCGAGTATGTTTTGTATAAGTTTTTGGCTTTGCTTTGTATTTATTTATTCCTTAGAAATACCTGGGTACGCCACTGAGCATACCCCAAGATTTTCAAAAGTCGGCACCTATATTCCTGTGACTGATGTAACATTGGTAATATATAAATAGTAAACAGTCATCATGAACATATTGTTGATGGCTGAACTGTTTTTCATTCGGGCCCAGCTGGTGCCAATGAGGAGTCGCGGTAACAATTACGAGGATAATTAATTTACTTAGCGGACAAGGGTACATAGAGAACCTGTCAACCATAGAACAGGAACAGCATTAATTATTTTTTATGGTCCATACAAAAGATTATTCCCCTCGTTATATGTTAATGGGTTTTCAAAAAGCATACATACACGCAATGCCACCTAGTGAGCACTAGCCAGGCCCGTATGAAATACAGTTCGGACACTGTTGATTGCGACTTTTTGACGTGCTAATTGTCCTCCAAAAAGATGTAAGTATAACTCTGTAATACGGTACGCGACTTTTGCGAAAAGGAAATTTCTTTCAGTTGTAATTTATTGCTGTAACAGCTGTCTTATAACAATACATTCAAAATATTGTTAAATATATTTAGAGACTAACGCCATCTACATCTTTCTGAGATGGAACAGAGTGAAAGAATCGTTGCAAAGAACAACAGAGTGAATCCAAGTGTGAATCGACCTTACCTGTGCCCGCACAGATGAAGTAATTAAACATGTTTTAAGGGTATGTGACACAGAGCGTATTTGGTCACTAGTCACTGGCGTCTGTTGTCGCTCGGCGTATGGGCGAATAGCGAATGAATATGCTGACGCAATGACACAGCGACTTCAGACGCTAGCTTCTTCGCCAAAAACATTTCATATGACATATTATTTTGGAGGTTAGCTGATACCAAACAGTTCTGTTTCGCAAGGTGCGACATGGTCACGAATTTATATCAGTGATCCATTTTGTAATTATTTTTAATATCTCTCTTTACGTCGATGATCACAAATTTCTCGTCATTTTGACGACCGGTTTCGGTCAGTGATGACCATTTTCAAGTCTACTGCAAATCGGAAACAAAAGGACATATTTAGTAATAGACTACATTATAAAATATAAATAAGGCATTACAGTCATTAATATAAAAACGTGTTAAAATATTATACTTCATACCTGTTGTTACATTCCTTAGTTAAGATACTTATACTGTGATGAAGCCATATGGCTATATTACATTAAGGAATGTAACACCAGGTATGTTGTATAATATTTTTAAACACATTTTATGTATTAATGACTGTAAAGCATTATTTATATTTTATAAGGTAGTCAAATACTAGATGTATCCTTCTGTTTCTGATATGCTGTGGACTTGAAAATAGTCATCCTGACTAAAACTGGTCGTCAAACCGACGAGAAATTTTGTGATCATTGACGTAAATAAAGATATTCAAAGTTGTGTGTCCCACCAAACAAAATATGAAGTGAAATTGTAATCAAATTTATGAAAATTTATCGAAGTGTTTCAGTATTGTGGGACATTAAAAATAACGATTATTTAAATTTTATTCTTGGCGAGATCGTCATCCTCATGTTTCCTTATCTATCAACATTTTCTTATGTGATTCTCATTATATTTCTGTAGGCAGAAGCACCATATTTATCTCTCCTCTCAATCCAACTTGTCCATTTTCTTTTATTTTTCCTACTTTTCCGTTTTGCTTTCGGTGGATGTAATTGTTCTTTTAAGACTGTTGCGAGAAACACACAGCCAGTATTTATTACTTCCTTCATCATCTTGACTCGACTGGTGGCTACTATACGCTCCTGTATATGATACGGGGCAACCAACACTTGAAAGCGATCAAAAATGCCAGCGTCTAAAGTAGCCCGCCCTTCAACTTCGGACGCTCGCGTTTCAGAGCAGCGACTTTGTTCGCTGTCCTTGTTTACACGGAGTGAATTTAGCAGTGTCGTATAAATGAACACTATATAGACATTGCTTCACATAACCCCACAAGAAAAAGTCTAGGAGGCGTTAAATCAAGAAATAAAGTGGCCATGCCTTAAATCCATCCCTTTCTTACTCTATCCTTTGGTAAACATGCAGAAACTCCAGAACAATTGTGGCATAGTGTGGAGGAATGCCTTCGCCTTCATCTTGTATTTGTGACACTGCTGCAACTGCAATGTGTTTAGATGGTTGTTTGATGTCATGGTTTGTTACACAGAGAGATACAAGACCTCGATAGTCTCATGCATGAGGACTAACCAACTTCACCTTAGGAGAGTTAAGATGGCTCAGGGTGACAGTTCTCAGCAGCCCATATTCTGATGTTACAGGCATGGAATATGGCTTAATCACTAAATACTATCCTCTTCACGAACTGTTCATTGTTGTAAATCTTGTGAATCATTTATGAAGCAAAATCATTTGCAGCTATCTGATGTAGTCTTCTTTAGGTATAGTTCTTGAACATACATACACACAGATTTCTTGGTGCTCTTTAGGCAGGTGCCCCATATAGCTTAAACACTTCAGTCACTAATCAAAGACCCACCAGAACATTATTTGTCCATCAATCTGCCACTGCCTTTCAGCAGCCGATTTCATTATCTACTTTTATATCCACGAGGTGGGACTTCATTGTACACAAGGCAATATTCATGCTGAACATGTCACACATTCAAATGTAGTAAGTGCAGAACACAAGGTGTTCACAAACCACTTCTTGGCTGAAATGACCTGACCTGTTGCAGCTACATAATTTGCCTTATGTTGTTTCATTTATTGCAAGCGTGCACAACAATGAAAATTATGTAATGTAAACTTGAAGAAATTTTCTTTTTGTACTTTGTTTTGTCTTCTTCCTATGACTGGTAAAAACTGCACCATGACTTTCCATACTGTATTTATAAATGGAGACGAGTGTTCAGAAAATATAATTTGTATTTTTTAGACGGATAGGTTGCTTACTCTGCACACAGATGTTGCCAGTGAGCTGCAGAAAGGCATAAATAATAGAGTAAAACTTGATAGCTGTGGCCTTAAGGCCTTCGTCTCTCTCTCTCTCTCTCTCTCTCTCACACACACACACACACACACACACACACACACACACACACACACACACACACACACGAGAGAGAGAGAGAGAGAGAGAGAGAGAGAGAGAGAGAGAGAGAGAGAGGGGGGGGGGGGGGGGGGCGACACTGCCACCTCTGTCCACTGTTGCCAGTCTGTGGTACTGTATCATGCCGTTTAGCAAAGAGTAAATGCACTGATAGAGGTGATTGTGGGATGAGCATGGAGTGCAGTAAAGCAAGGGGCATGGCAGAGAAGAAAAAAGATGCATGCATGGAAAAGAAATATTTAAAAATTATACAAAAATAGGTGGCACACAGTTGGAAGACACATTAATAAGGGAGGCATGTAGAATTGGGGGAAGGAGCTGTTAGGCAAGGGGTGTAGAGATGATAGTTTACCTTAGTTTGAGGGCTCTAAAATGAGTCGTAAAGTCAACTCCCATTTGTGCAGTTTAGAAGAGCCAGTGGTGAAGGGGAGGATCCAAATGGTCAGAGTAGTAAACCAGTCATTGAAATCAAGCATGTTATTCTTGGCTGCATGCTGTGCCACCTGTGACACAGCTGAGTGATCATAGTATCTTCCCACTCTGATGAAGGCTATGTCCGAACATTTGCGTGAAAGTGATTTCTTTCTTTCTTTTTTCCTTTGTGATTGTTTGCGACTCATTGATAGTTTTTTATAGTTAGTTGCTACCTATCCTCATGTTATTGACATTCCAACCTAGACTTTCCATTGTTAGAATTTTTGTATAATATATCCATTATGATAATTGCATGCTACATTAACATATTTATTTATTTTATGTCTATTAGCTGTTTGTGTTGATGTAGTGTTATGTAGTGCTGTCATTGGTAGTAAAATTGCATTGAGCTTCATTTAGATTTTTGATTGTTGCTTTTATGACTTTGCGTAGCTTGGTTTCTTTGTGTAGTACTTTCCAATGTAAATAATAATAATAAAGCAATAACAGCTGTGCTTTTCTTAATTTGGGTGTGCCCAATGTTTGCTGTGAATTGTACTCAAACTTTGAATACAAATTTGTATATGAGACAAGTCTTTGAGTTACTGCTGTATAAATGTTGTATTGCATTTTTTAAAGTATGTAATAGCAGTAAATAAAATAATTTCTTCTTTTGCACTGCTGACACTAGATGTTAGTGACAGGTAACATGATCTCTGATGACAAGCAGGGTTCATGCATCACTTCATATTTGTGCTTAGCCATACTACAAGGAACAGTTATGTACCATATATTTCCGCAGATAAGACAATGGCTGAATAAAAAAATTAACAAATAAAAAAAGGCCCCAAAATCAGAGGTCATCTCATACAATGGTACAAAAATAGATTGAAATTAGGTCTGAAATTTATGTCATGGGGGAAAAATTTATGAAAACAAAGCTTTACATAATTTTTAAAAATATTCACTTTGCGAGCTACATTAATTTACTGAGCGGACAAAGGTACATACGATAAACGATATGCCATAAAGCAGGAATAGAATTAATTATTTACAATACAGCTTCATTATACAATGTCACTTGTCAAAAATAATTTCTCAGTATATCGCACTGAAACGATTAACGTATATTTACGTTCAGAGCAGTGAAAGGGTAGAAAATATTTCATAGCTACACATAAAAATTGTGATTTACTTTGAAATCCTTCTGTTCTCAGGCAATTTCGTGTGTTTTTACCCGCATAATATGGGCATCAGCATGATTAAATGTCGTAGCAGCGAAAGGAATTAATTTTCTCTTTAAACTTTCCAGTGGAGGGGGGGGGGGGGGAGGAAGAACTTCTCAATGATTGTATATAACGTAGCACTACTTGCACAAAAGTTTCAAAAGCAGACTGCAAAGGGTGAAATCTAGATGTACCAGTTACAAAAACTACTTAGGGAGGCTTCTAGCCACATTTTTCAGAACTACCATTCACAAAACAAGGCTCTCTACACAAGACAAAGGAGGTTAGATTCTCTAACCTCCTTGCACAAAACCATGGTTTATTCTTACATCCATGCACAAAATCTACTTATGGCAGCTTCTAGAGGCATTTTTCGGAACTTCCTGAAGCTTTGCCTACAAATCTAAGCTGCAGGCTTATGTTTAGCTCTTGAAAACTGGAAAAAAGTGTGGTTTGCATTCAAGTAAATATGGTAAGTTGGGGGTCATCTTGAAGGCCAGTTACATGCTTAAACTATAAAATTTGGATGAAAATTTATCTATGGAAATATATGGTAATTTACTGATTCAAACAAAATAAAAAAGTTGTAATAAGCAAAATTTAGAATAATTTGTCATATTATCCTGTAACTGTACACTTATTCACTATAACCAGCCGCAATGGAGTGGCTGAGCACATTGAGGCGCTATGCTACGATGCAGGAGGCCATTCCCTGTCAGGGGTTTGAATCCGCCCTCGGGCATGAAAGTTTGTGCCGTCTTTGGTATAATGTAATTCATAAGTAGTTTGTAAGTTTAGGGACTGGTGACCCTTCCCATAAACTCTATGAACATTTGAACACTATTACCAACACAATCCAAAACTTGTACTTAAAAAATTTTATGGATGTGGCACTGACACTTTTTTGACCTTACAGTGTGAAATTTCCATAGTGTTGTGAAAAACTAAGACAGATAACTCAGTTTCTTGTTTCATCGAGAGAAATATGAGCAAAGAGAGGCAAATTACTTACCATATTACAAGTAGAATGCGGGAGAATTGGTATTGGTTTATGCCATACTTTATCTTGTATTTGATGGGTTTTGCATAACAACTCTCAACAAGCCCAGCATTGCTTCATTATTTGTTCCAATCTTCTGTTTGTCCTATACCACCTCCACCTCTCTCTGACCAACTCCTCCTCCAGCCGTCCCACCTCTCTCTGATCATCTCCTCGTACTCCTCTGACCATATTCTCATATCCCCTGCCTCTTCCCCCCCCCCCCCCCATTATTTCTAAATAAAATGGCAACCTTTATAAACCTCAGTGTAATTGTTAAATTAGTTCAGTGCCTTATGTTACTGTAGAATATTGGTGTGTTTTATACATGGTAGGTAGCATCTAAAAGTCATTGTTAAAAATCGATCTTTATTACAGTTGACCCAGCTTTGTCTGTTACTAGCCACGCTCATTGCTAAAATTAAGTATCACAGTGGTACCATGGAATATTTGAAATATTTTTCTGGATATTCAAGGAAGGAGTCAACAATATTTTCACAATGATAGGTTGCTACACACAACAGAGATGTCCCGATGATTCGCAGAAAGGCACACACAAAAGATTAAAAGTACTGTTTGGCCACGATAACTTGACGATTCATACACTGGCTGACACACACACACACACACACACACACACACACACACACACACACACACACACACACAATATGACCACCATCTCCAGCCTCTGAGGCCAGACTGCAGGACTGTTCATTGCAAGAGCAGTAACCATGGTTGGGGGTAAGGAGCAGCTTGGAAGGGGAGGGGACAGATGCAGGGCATAGGTGGGGGAATATGCCAGTGCTGTCTAGGTACTGATAAGTCCATCCTTGAAGTGGAGGTCTGTGTTGAGGAAGATGGTTGACTAGGACTGGGTGAGGTGTTGAGGTTTTTAAAGTAATTTGGATAGTGTCCAGATTATGAAGATAGGTTCAATGAAGCTGACCCAAATGTGGTGTTTGGGATTCCTCTAGATGGATTCCTCTAGATGGTCTGTAGACAGGTTGAGAAATGAAAGTGCCATATAGGTGCCCATGGCAGTACTGCAGATTTGTATGTGGTGCCTTCAAAAGAGAAGTAATTGTGGGTAAAGTTGTAATTGGTCATGGTGTCTAGGAAAGAGGTTGTGGGATTGGAGTCAGTCTGGCAATGTGAAAGGTAGTGTTAAACAGTGGCAAGGCCATGAAGATTGGGAAAGTTTGTGTAGAGGGAGGTGGTATCAACTGTGATGAGCACATTATCAGTTGGTAAAGGGACAGGAACTGTGGAGAGTCGGTGGATAAGTGGTTGGAGTCTTTTATTTAGGAGGGTAAGTTGTGGGTAATGTGTTGTATGTATTGGTCCACAGGCCTAGAGATTCTCTTGGATGGTATGCCGTGACTGGCTGCAATGGGACATCCAGGGTGGTTGGGTTTGTGGATTTCAGAGAGCATATGAAAGGTGGGGGTGTGGCTTGTTGGAGGAGTAAGGGGAGAGATACTCTCTGGGGAGTGGTCCTGTGATGGACCTATGTATTTGCAGAGGGACTGCAGGTCTTGTTAATGTTTTGAAATGGGATTATTTTGACAGGGTATGTAAGTGGGAGAATCTGACAGTTAGCAGAGACCATTTGCAATACAGTTATTGCGACCGTATAAAACCAGTGGTGGAGCCTTTGTCAGGAGGTAAGATGATATGGTTGGGATCAGGTTTTAGGTGGTGAATTGCATTTCTTTCTGTGGTTGTGAGGTTGGATTGTATTATTGACGGATTTGGGAAATGGTGAGGCCAGGTTAAACGTTAGGAAATTCTGCAAAGTTAAGTGGATGATTTGGGGACAGTGGGGGTGGATCTCAAATGGATTTTGGAGTGAACTTCGTGAGGCAGGATTCAATATTAGTATTGAACTGAGTCTGTATGGTACAGTTGGTGCCAAAGGAGGACTGGTAGATGGACAGAAGATGCTAAATGAGTATGCCATGGTTCTATTTTGGACTGTGGCAAAAGGTAAGGCCTTTGGAAAGGACTGAAACAGTTGTGGGACTGAGGTTTTTGGAGGAAAGGTTCACAACTGTGTTCCTAATCTGTTTAGGTTGTGGATTGTGTTTGGTGGTATGGAGTAGTTTGAGGGGGAAATGTAAAAGGTCTGCAAAGCAAGGAAGCTCTTATTGAGGAAGCTCTTATTGAGGGGGTGGATAATGGTAACCCAAGACGAGATTAGGAGGTGGAAAGGTTTGTATGTTTTTTGAGGTAACAGTGTGCATGCTGCTCTAGTACATGGAAGACAAAGGTATCAGTCTGGAAAATCCTCCCCACTGACACCAGCTTTTCTGAATTGCACAAGTGGGAACTCTCCCTACAATATAAACTACACTTCTGTAATCCCCCAGGCCTAATCCATCACTAGTACCTGGCCCCACCATTCTCCCATACCCTTCCCTGCCCACACTCCAGCTATGTCTTCCATTCTGTCTCGCACTCAAGTCTTTCCCCTTCCCTTGCTCCGTGTCTATCAGACAGTGCTGGTGTACTTCCCCACTCCCACCTTGCATCCCTCCCCTCCCTTCCCCTCCCCTCCCAATGTTGAAAGTTGAATATAATTGTAATCTTTTATGTGTGCCTTTCTATGAATCAAGACATCGTTGTGGTGAGTAGCTACGCGTCCTTTCGAAAATATTGTAAAATAGCAGACTGTGTAGATAAATATAAATCAGTTTGTTGGCATATTTAGACAGGAATAACTTGGGTGCTTACGGACTTAAACTTTTTTTTTAACATTGAGAATGTCCAAGTACAAGTTGAAATCTGGATTTTGTGGTAATAAAGAAATAAAAATCATATTTTTGCTGATTGGTTGTTGAAAATTTTGCAGTTGTAGGGCACATATAGACTGCCTAACCCAGAAGAAGTAGTCAGAAATGAATGAAACTACATATGAAAAAGGATTTTACTTTATTGAACTGATCACAATACTGGAAGAAAAATACAAGGCCATTTGCATTTAGTGGTGCAACTTTTGTATTAGGTCAGTAGGGTGTTACACCCCTGGTTGCAAAGCATGCCCTTATGCATTTAGTGGTATCAGATTCACCCCTATGGCAAGTTAGTAACAGTTATGGCAGCTATCTCTCCCTGTCCCTTGGGTTGGTACTGGAACAGAGGCCCCTTCTAATTTCATCCGACACAGACCTCTGTTTTAGAATTGCTCATTTATTCAAACATGGAGCCACTGTGACATCTGAATTACCCAAATGCCTGGCAGTTGCACTATATAGCCATTTTTTTTCATGCAGACCAAAGGTTTGGCATCCGTCAAATGCTTGCAGTTGGGTAGACTGTCATATGCCTATGCGAGGCATTATGGGTGCTTCCTACAGTACATCAACATCTTGCTGACTCATGGCATTTGACTTGTACCAACTTTGCAACAACAGGGCAGTTACATGACAAATGCTCTCTGGAGGCCATTCTGCACATTACACAGTTGTGTAAATCGAATCATTTACTCTCAGGTCAATTATGTGTGTATACAAAAATGGAATAATATTGGATTACTCCTCCTGGCTGCATAACGTATTTTGTTAGTCAGCGTATTTTGCATAAGGAAGGTAATTTGAAGAGTGATACATGTTAAACAAGTCCCAATGCTAGAGCATAATCTTGTAATATGAATACGCACAGAGTACCTAATTAGCTCTTGCACATTACTAGTAATTATGTACTTAATCTTCAATAATGAACAATACTGAAGAATGGATTTATAATAATATTTGGATTAGTAATTGAAAGTGTACCCTGTTTAGTACATGAATTGCTGGGCCCGGTGGTCTTGGTTTAAAATGCTCGACCAGAAACTAAAGGGTCGCAGGTTCAAAACCCGATCGGACCTCGGCTTTTTTCAGTCTGCATTTTATTTTAACCCGTCCTTCACCTCTCAACAATGTGAGGAGTTGCCAGAAATGACACATGGTTCGGATTCCACGTTAAGCTGTAGGTCCCCTTTTCCCGTTTGGATAACGGGGGTAGGCTAGGGACACACAAGTCGCTGAAGTGGCGTCCAATTGCAAGACTTGTACCAGGCCAATGAGTCACACAAAATTATTATTAGTACACGAAATAATTATGTTTTAGACTCTGGATTGGCCAATTGGTCCCTAATAAGCACTGTATCGTGCTCTACCTATTGTGTAATTGTATATGGTATGGGGAACATGCAGTCGCCACACTGCCCTCCTGATCATTGACAGGTTTCTTGACCTTGCAACACTACTACTCAAGTACCAGGATCTGTAACAGGTAGGGTTAATAGAACACACAGAGAAGATCCAATGGGTAGCAGCACGCTCCATTATGGGCTGATTTAGTAAGCATGAAAGCATCACAGAGATGATTAAGAGACTCCAAAATTCCAGTGGTAGATGCTGGAAGAGAGGCATTCTCTATTGCAAGATGCACTTTTGTCAAAGTTCAAAGAACAAACATTTCATGAAGAGGCAACCATTATATTGCTTCCTCCTACGAATATCTCACGAAGTGGCCAGAAAGATTAGGGACTACAGCAGGCATACAGACAATCATTTTTCCTGCAAATCATGTCCAACTGCAATAGGAAGAAGTGATAATGGACCACAAAGCACCAACTGCCACACCCCGTGACAAGTTTGCAGATTATGGATGTAGATGTAGCTCCTTAGTTGGCCTCACGAGGCTGAGTGCACTCCATTCCAGTTCTGTCACCAAGAAAACCTCCCTAGTACTACCAGGAATTGAACTTGGATCTTCCATTTCAGTTTAATTAATTGTGGATGCACATAGCCAAACTAATACCAATAACAAAATTTCTTGGAAAATGAAAAATCTGTCTTCACTTTCATATAGTAAATCACTTCTGTATATCTTTATTTTTATTTTTTTTTATTTTTGACACCTTTCCATGTGCTATTTTCCCTCACTGTGTTGGTCTGTTTAATATATGTTGTGGTATATGTATCCTTATTGACTTTAAGGTTAAACTGGAGCATGACTTTGGTTTCGAGGATGACGTAGTGATGGTGAATCTGGAACAGTCAATGGCAGAGCTAAAACGACATAAACTTGATTATGCGGGACCACCTCCACCACATGAACTTCCAAAGCGACCATTTGGACAATTCTCTGAACCAACATTTGAAAGAAAAGTGGGCCGCCGGAGCCATGAATTCAGTGCAATTGAGAAAGCAACCAAAGAAAGTGTTGTCTTGCGAAGAGATGCAGCAGTAGCTGAACATAATTCCACCAACTCGAATAGCAACAATAGAAATTCAAGAGTGTCTGTCGGTGATGGTCTGAGTGGTAAGTTGCTTTATGTAACTCATCTCTGATATTCACTGTTGTACATATGTATTCCATAAAAATATTTCCATTATGGCAGTGTTTTGTGAGACTGTGAAAAGTGCATTGCATGGGAATTCATGCCTGTAAATCTTAGATAAATTTCATAGTTATTTATTACTGAAATTATATGCCTGTGTGTGCATTTTTTTATTTTTGTAATGATATGCTCACATTTGTGTGGTACTGCATTGTTCATAATGTGAAGTTTGGGGTGTTGATGTTTTATTTATCATTTGTGTGTAAAAATGTAATGGTTAAAACTACAAATGAAAATTTATCAAAGCACTCTGCTGTTAATCCATTGCATTTATTGCTTGCTTCTTTCCTCTGTAGCTATTGGCATGTATCCTCAGTTCCATATTAGTATTCATACAAAGACAGCAATTTATTATTGTTAGTATCACCTTTATTTTATCTTTACTGTGTACTAGTTGTAGGAATCACAGTCGTAAGCCTTGAGCCTTAGCTTGCAAACAATGAACACATTCTACAAAGTGAAGCAACACAAATTTTTGAATCATTTATTTAGATTGTGGTCCATATTTACTATAAAAACTCATGATTCAGCTATATGGCATTCAAAGAAATAATGTAAAGTTGCATTTAGTTGTCTCATTAGTAAAGTTTTTAGTGAAAAATAAGGACCCAGAAAAAAATGGTATTCAGTAAGAAAAGCCACATTTACATAAATACACTTTAAGGTAACATACTTCTATAAACAGTAGAAAGTTACAGAATAGGGGGGTTGTCGAGTTGTGTTCTAGCAGTTTAGGCTGGAGGCCCCAGAGGTAATTTGTGTTGGGGAGTTTTAAACTGAATATATAGAGCACACTGCGTGAAAAGAGGAAAACCAGTGACTGGAGAAAATATCTACATGCAGTCTAAATGACATTAGAGTGCTGGATTAGGCTACTGACTAAAATGAAATATTCTGGGGATAAAAAAATACATAAACTACATAAAATACAAGAACATGTTTCTTAGGTAGCTAGATTGTCTGTGTGCTAGACACACATTTTGTAATTTAAATGACATCACTAGTTGCAAAGAATTTATATTGTTAGCAGCAAAACTGTGAAATTCCTGCCTGTCATTAGCAAATATAATTTACCCCCATCTTCACTGTTCAATTGCTTGCTGTGGAGTATTTATATTATATGATCTGTGATTCCTACATCTGTATCTCCATTATCACCTAACAGATATCCACTGTTAAGTAAAGTTAGGTTTCAGTTCCTAAGCTATAATCAATATCACGGAAGTGATAATATGCATGAGCTGCTTATGTTTTGTATTTTTCATGTCATTCCTTTTTGTAAAATTAATATCCTGAGTATATTTATCTATTGTTGCTCTATTTTGCACAGTGCTATTGTTTTAATATATTTTCAATGTATATTGTACAAAATTTTCCTTAAACAGTAATAAACAAATTATGTTAATATACTACAAACAGTATTAAAGTTTGCATGAAAATATTAATTTTTGGTGTACTTTCTCTTTATTTTTGTGATTAACTTCTTCCCTTGGTGATGGGTATCTGCACCATTTTATCACATATTTCCATACTTCAGCTCATTCAGAAATAAATGCTTTACAATGCAATGTATCATGCACTCACTTCAATTTTAGTGTTTTATATTCGAAGTTTGACCTTAGTTTCCTTCTTCTTTCCCATCCTTCCTGGAGTGTGTCAGTTATCAGGTAACAAGTATGAATTAAGAAATTTAGTTTTTTATGGCTATTAATTTCTGTGTAAAATGGGCATTGCGTACATTATATAGTTTTAAAGACTTTATTCATTGAGAATAATCATTACATTATGGAAACAAGTTATTTATTTATGTAGCTTCCTTGCACCTCAGTGGAATTCGATTCTGACGGCAACAATATGTACACTGAGTATTTACCCAAAAGAAAAAATGTTCACTTCTTCAAGAAAGTTTTTAAAGAAATTCTATTGTTCCACCATAATTTCAATGGAATTTATTCTGAGATAGCTATATCTGATTTGAAAATCCTTTTGTACATCATCCTGTAGCATTCCTGGCAACTGCCTCAAGCTGCAGATATTTTAGAAATACTAGGTGTCAGGTTTAGTAATTCAGAAGGTCATTATTTATTTGCAGTTTGCAGTCCTGAATCATAAAAGAAGCACAGGACCAATTTCTCTCAATTACAAATGCTATGCTAACTCTTCCTTGCATTGGTTGATATTTATTTAATACCAAATTAAACCATAAAATTTGCACAATATGCAAAGTTTGGTGTACTCAATGTGTGCTAAGTGTTGAATATGTAAAGACTTAAAACAATGCTGCTATCAATTTGGAAAAAAAAAAAAAAAAGTTTGAACACCGTAACACCAGAACAACAAGAGTGGGTGCTCTCCAATGAAGCGTTAACTAACTTATTTATCCAGCCAGTTATGGGAAGGAGGGAGACATCTGAATTGCAACTTGACAATAGCAAAATGTTGCTAATGATAGGCCTCATCATGAAGCTCGCTATAACAAAGAATAAAATGTTTTCATTCAGCATTCGTAGCATGCAGGCTAATAAACATTTTGAGATGTATGTTTTTTAGATGCTCTAAAAGATAATAAGAAACTCTCTTCACTGTATTACAAACTGTTTCATTTTGATGAAATAAAAAAAATATTGTATTATGAAATCCTAGAAGGGAAAGAATTACTTTTTTGTCTGAAAAGATGAGTAGATATTTTGGAAGTTGGAAAAATAGATTCTTAAAAGGATGCATAAGTGTTAAATAATTTTAAGTGACATATCAGGCATTCCATGAGTGACGGACAGGACATTCAAACACAGAGCAATCTGCATTTTTTTCGTCGTATGTGTACTTGTTATTGCCACAAAGACATTTCAGAACTGTGAAAAGTACTTAACGCGCTGATTGCACATTCCAGAGGTTAAGCAAGGGTGTGTTCTAGATTTATTTATCTTTCAAACATTTATGATCACGAAATGTCTCTGCACAGAATTTATATTCGTAGAAGATTTAAAAATCGGTACTAGAAGTCAGTTGCCGTGCTTCATTTCCAACTATTCCCATTCAGCAAAAGAATAATATAAATGTAAACATTAATGTGATACGTATGTTCTCCCGCACTCTCCATTGTCTTTCGGGTTTGTTAAGCGATTGGAATTTAAATGTGGTAACAGCTAACATGGAAGATTACATGGCGTAATATTTTAATTTGTAGTATTCTTAGGGCGAAGAGTGTGTGGAATTTATGAATCATGGATTCATAGGAACAATTCCTTGCCCCTAAAAGAAAAACACCTAAGTTGTGCCACGAAGGTAGTGGTTGTAGCGTCAGGCATATTGATGCAACGCAGGCTTGCGGTAGGTAGTAGCTTTTAGACGAGACTTCAAATGAACAGCAAAATTATTGTGGAAATATAAAACAATTTTATTACACTTATAATACAAATTTTGTGAAATGTTTATTATAGCAATTAGATAACGGTACGGTAATTCTGAAACTCTATCACTTGATTCCTTGTTATTCAGTTCCTTGGTAGTACAGAGCACCATCCCTCGTACAATCTTGTGCATTCGATATTGAACATTTTTAAATGCCTGCTACGCAATCTGATTTGGAACCCTCTTCCATGTATCATCATTCCATTGGCACACACATGTGTGTTTTACACGACCCCGTTGCGTCAATTGTCTGTCACTTTTTAAAAGGCAGTAGGTGTACCTGTGTTTAAGGTTGACCTAGAACGATTGAAACAGACATCAAGTGGTTGCTGAATTGGCATCATCCCGCCTAGATAGCGCATAATTAGAACTTTTTTTCCACTTAATAAATAACTTTCTTCTTTAAATTCTAGTGCTTCATTACAGTTCACATACCCCAGCAATTCACAAAATTTGATGAAACAGTACTTGAAATCAGAATGAAGAAACTCGTGGAAGAATCCTAAAGCCTTATGTATTATTGGTGTTTATGTAAAGAAATTTTTGTTTTGTTGCTACTAGTATTTGAAAGGCTGCTACATTTTATAATTGCGCCTGCAAAGCAAGGCTGTGTATCTCTGCTTATATTAGACGGGAAAAGTTGCTTGTGGCAGCTCCTAGATCCATGTTTCAGAACTTCAGTCGTTTTGTACTCGATTTAAACCACAGACGGATTTTTGGCCCAATTTCATAGTGGTTTCACTTATCATAAAACAAAACAATCTCACTTTAAATTTATCTATCACGTCTTTCAGCGGATCTATGGAAAATAAAGTAAATAATGCAGATGAAAGCACACTGTTATGCAAAGTAAACTACAACATTAGTAACTGAAGGTTTCCATATAACACTTTGGATTCGTGATTTGGTAGTATTCGGCCATTATGCATCGAATCTCGAATTTGAAGCCAGTGTGCTAGATTCAGCAAATAATGGATTCAGCCAAACCACTCAGACACAACCCTACTATTATACACCTGAGGAAGGGCAATAATTGCCTGAAACTGCCCGGAAATAAAAACTAAGACCTTTCACCTGGTTTCTGCCTGTCATCAAACCGGGGAGGGGGGGGGGGGAGATTGGTTAGATTACTGAGATTAATTTGTAAGAAAAATATTAGTTCACTATTAACTATTAATGATGCAGGATACTCGTGGGAGTTCAGAAACTTCAGTGAGTCTTCCTCCTCTCCTTCCACAATCTGAAACTAAATTTTGTAAAGTGATTATAGATATTTTTGAGTGTAATGTCTCTTAAGATCATATTGTGCAGCCTATGCAAATGAAAGAATAAATTGTTAGAATCTTCAGTTGCTGTAAATACTTTAGGGATAAAGGAGACTTCCCATAGACTAGCAGGAGCATTGAGTCGTCAGCAGTGCTCCTAGTAGTCAGTGCTCCTTGACTCTTAAATTATGAGACATGTTCCATGAATAATTCAATGGATCCCTTACTTTTTACCTTCCATTAAGCAGATTGGTATTGTTTGGGATTCAATTAAATAATATTTTTCTCCAATCTTTTTGCTACAAAACACTATTTTTCATCATCTCTGGTCCTTGCTGTGGCCTTTTATCAGTTTTATGGGAGGGCCTGTTTGCTTGCATGATGCACCACTCTACTGCTCTCCATTGGAGTCAACATGTTGCTAAATCGATAACTTCTCCATCCTGCACTTAGTACTTTTTGTGGAGTGCATCCTTCGTCGGCCAGACAGACAGTAAGGTATCAGATCTACACTGTATGGTGGCGAATAAGTCTGTCTGTATACTCCAGCAATGCAGGAATCACAGCTGTGTGTTGTTGGCTGGCAAGCAGGTGATAACAGGTTTTTCGACATTGTTGTGATGACAGAACACCACCTAGAAGACAAGGCCTCTCAATTGGCCATGCCTATGTCGCATCTAACAGCTGCGAACGCAAGCTGGCTGGCTGGCCCCTACGAGGCGGTGGGCGTGCCCCAGTGGCCAGCCAGTCAACTGGCGGTGGCCGCTTCTCGGTGTGACGTAAGTGTGGCCAGTTGTGAGACCTTGTCTTTTAGGTGGTGGTGTTCCCACCCACCAATTAGCCATGCTTTCTGTCTACTGCCGTGCCTCCGTAGACATTCTGAAAGTGTGTATGAAAAACTGTGGTGCTCTGGTTCTGATTTTCTACCAAAAGGAACTCAATAAATGCTCTCTCTTTGGAATGCACCCTGTTACAGATGCCATTTTGAATATTGTGAGCTTCATTGCACCAATTATTTTGGAATTTAACTGCTGTGTATCACTATTGTGAAAGTATCAATATTAGTAAATGCAGAGCAGTATCATTTCAAAAATACCACAGCAAAAGCTGCAGGCCCCTCACCAAGAGTTTAGTTAGATTTTATAAGAATGTAAAGCAAGAAGCTCCTAGAAGGAACAACAATAATTTTATGAAAAAAATATAGATTGCTACTCATTGATGATATGATGAATTGCAGATGACGCAAATGACAGCTCATCAGCCTAAAGAACCTTCTTCAGAAAAACTCTTTCACACAAACACCTCTCTCATACACAAGACCACTGTTACCATATTGCTGCCATGATTATCAGAGCAACAGTCAATGTGGTGGGTGAGAAGGTACCAGGGAGGGGGAATTCATATTATGGATGAGGGAAATATTAGTGCTACTGTGCAAAACAGCAAGGGGTAGTTAGGACAGGGTACCCCATTAGGTGCAGAGTTGATCAGGTAGCTGTGTGAGGGAGAAGTGGGGACAGGGTGGATGGTGAACAGAAGCAAATAGATTTAGAGGAGGAGAAGAAACTGGTGAGTATGTTGGTAGAATGGCAGGCATCTGTGGGACTGGAATGTGAGTAGGGAAGGGCAGAGGTGGTGGAGGATGTGTATTAACAAAGGCTTATGCTAGGGTTATTACGAGAACGCAGGATAGACAGTAGAGTGAGTTCCATCTGACAGATTCAGAAAATTGATGTTCGTAGGAAGGATTCAGATAGCACAAACTGAAGAAGTCATTGAAGTGAACTATAGCATGTTGGACAGCATGCTCAGTGACTGGGTAGTCGAATTACCTCTAGTCCACAGTTTATCGGTGTCAATGTGGACAGACAACTTGTTTATTCTTTTGCCCCTATAGAAAACAGTGTAACTCTTGCAAGTCAGTTTGTAGATCAGGACTGCTCCCACAGTTCCATTTCACCAATTTACTCGCCAGTCTTTTCCCCTTCTCTACTACTTTTTTTCCTGTTTCCCGCTCTCACTCTTTCCCCACTTACAACGGCCTCCCAAATACCTCTGGTCTTAATAGTTTGTCCTGTCCCTATCTAGTTCTTGCATGCTCTGTCTGGTTACATTAGTATCTTTCCCCATCTGTACTCGGCATCCCTCCCTTGCACTCTACTGCCACCCCATGCCGCCACCTCGCCTCCACCACCAACTGCTGTATGAGTCACAGTCAGAGGCCAAACACAGTGGCAGGCACTGGTGGTCATGTGTGAGTGAAGCTTGAGACTGAGTGAATGAGTGTGTGGCTATTTCTGATGAAGGCTATGTAAGCTGCATTGATGAATTCTCTCTCAGTTGTGCTGTCTGCAACAGATTATCATCTATATGATGAGTAGACTGTAGCCTTTTTGTAATATTGGTGATACAGTAGGAAGCTGACATACTTGCTAGAACATTTCGTCATTAGGGACAAGTGTTAAATAATTTAGGTTTTTATGTCAATGTACTAATACTATTGCATTTAAAAAGAAGTGTACTTTAAACTTTGGCACAAATTTTACACATGTGAAAACAGACTTGGAAAATTATTTAAAAAATACCAGTTTGCAGTAGTGTGTCAGTAACTCTTGACAGATCATATAAATGCTAGTTCCAGAACAAAAATTGGGGGGAGGGGGGGGGGGGGAGCGGCATCCTCAGAGTGGTTTGCGGTGGTTGTTGTTGTAGGTGGTCTGGGATTTGTCACTAGAGCAGATATGTTTCCTATGGGTTCCTAGGCTGTATGGAAGGGATTGTTTTATATGGGAGAGATGGCAGCTATCAAAGTGGATGTAATGTTGTTTGTTTATGGGTTTAATATGGACTGAAGTTTGGATTTGGAACTCGACTAGGTGAAATTCAACATCGAGGAAGGTGACTTGAATTGTAGAGAATGATAAGATGAATTTAGATAAGAGAAGAAGTTGAGGTCTTGAAGCAAGTTCAGAAGAGTTTTTTCACCATGAGTTTAGACCACAAAGATGTCATCTATGAATCTATACCATTCTAGGGGGAAAAATTACATCCATGCTTTAGGAGTTGAATGGTGGACTATGGGTGATAGTATTGTATGATAAGATGCACAATGGTATTTGCTTTTTAGAGGTAGCATAAGAAATTTATGAATTTGGTAATATACAGCCAGTTTAGAATTATTTGTAGTAGTCATACTATGCATTCTGGCTCTGAACACTGCATTCATGAGGAGTACACTCTACATTGAAAAGACTACAACTTCCAAAATTCACATACATAGTGATGTAAATACATAACATATCGACTTTGACAAAGATATAAGACCATGTAATACCATTCTCAGCTCCATTTATTTAATAACTGTTCAGATTCTACAAGCGTTCATTTCAGTGTGTCTTACTGTGAGTACGTTTTCACAGTAATACGTTAAGAATGAATATTTTTCAATTTGAATGAGAATATTAAGTAAGTAAAATAAGAGAATTTTATGGGATTGGTACGCTCCTGGATATGACAATCATGCGCGCCTATCTCTCTCTCTCTCTCTCTCTCTCTCTCTCTCTCTCTCTCTCTCTCTCTCTCTCTCTCTCTCCCCCTACCCCCCTTTCTGAAATTTAACAGACATGACATCACAACATAGCTGCCCTCGCGTGCTTTTGTAAGCCGACAAGTGGTATCTTTATCTACACATATCCGAGAGTGGCCCCCCCTCCACCCCCTACCCGCGTCTTCAGAATTTGGGGCTGCGTGGATTACTCGAGTATATACGGTATTACTGATGTGTCCTAGGTGGGAGATCAAACTGGATTTTAGTTTTCATCACAACTTTCTTTTAGCCAGTTCTAATATTTATTACCGTCATCTATTCCATCTTCATGTTGTTCTCTTTCACTTCCTGCTGTCCTCTGCTCTGTTAATTTCTGTTTTGTTTGTTTTCCCTCATGCCTATTTTTTGCCCCATTATTTTCACATTTGTTCCTTCTTCTCTTCTTAATGTTGATTTCTATCATAATCTTTTTTCTCTCTCTCTAATCTCATGTACACGTTAATCTTCAGTGTATAACTGTATAATTTCATTTCCACTGCGATGCCAACTACTACCTGTAATACTTCCCCCTCTCATATTTTTTCTCATATTTGGGTGCTTTAGTCTTGAATGTATTACTCAGCTTTTCAGGCAAAATAATCTTTATTACACAATGATTTTCGGCCTTGATATTACATAATTATCTGTACACCTAGCAGAGGATTCAATGTGTAGTAACTCTTCACTCAGTTAAAGTGTAGTGTACCACTATTCAAATGCACGATTCTTTCTTTTGATAGCTTGACCCTTTAAGATTTGTATTAAATCTGTCGAATTTAGCTGAGTATGTCAGATTTTAATGTAATTTGAGTTGGTCAAATTGCAGACTGAAAATAATATAAGAATTATATCTGAATAGCAAAGTGCAGCGAAAGTATTTAGTAACTGCTTTCACCATCCATTAAATCTCCAAATGTACAATTATGTTGAAAGAAATTTATTACACAATTGGAAATGACAGAGCCCAAAGAAAAATATTTTCTTCGAAGTCTTCATTACATCTAATAATGGAAACTCCCATAGCGGAATACAACAGTATAATAAGGATAGTTTACAACTCACCGCAAAGACGTAGCAATGTTGCAGCTTGTCATTACGTCCTTGCGGTGAGTTGTAAACTGTCCTCTTTATATTGTCCTCGTTATATCTTATTTACCCATTTCTGTTATACTAAACTTGATTGCCTTTCTCATTCCATAAGATTTTAAATGTGTTAAACCTTATGAGGTTACCAATGCTCTATTACAGTGAGATTAACATTTTGGTTATGGATGTAATTTTGTCAATTACATGAAATCATGTATGGCATACCACAAGTAATAGATAAAAGATGAGTACAATATCTCCTCCTTAACATTTACTTGTTTATGCTAATGAAAATCTCTTGATGGAATAACAAAAATGGAAGAAATAAAGACCTCTCATCCATATAGAGGCAGTGAGTCATCAATAGGCATGTAAACAAGACTGAGAACATTGAAGAGCTTTCAGACCCCAGAGAGACAAAATCGTGAAACCACATTTTCCATCTTGTTTATGCACCTCATTAACATTGGTTGTTGCGTTAATCCATTCCATGTTGTGTTTGTTAAAACTTTGTTATCATTGTTACAGGATGAAATACACATTTAGAAGTTATAATAATGGAAAGTCCAGGTTGGAATTAGTAACATAGTAAGGACAGTTTACAACTCGCCGCAAAGATGTGCCGACGAGCTGCGACAGGCACAAACAAAAGACCCACACATACAACACTTTCAGCTAACAGCCATGGCCTTCTTCAGAAAATAGAACACTCCCGTAATCACACAGGCACACAACACATTCATCACCTCCGGCTGCCGCAGTGCAGTTGTATGATTGTGTCGTGTGCCTGTGTGATTGCGTGAGTGTTCTATTTTCTGAATAAGGCCATAGCCGATAGCTGGAAGTGTTGTATGTGTGTGTCTTTTGTATGTGCCTGTTGCAGCTCATTGCCACGTCTTTACATTTAGAAGTTAGGTGGACCCAGTATCATATTGTCCAGTGAGTCGCAACACCAATCATAACTTAGGATTGCCATTGTTTCAAATTATTTAAAAATTAATATGGAAATTCTCCACAGAGATGATAAATTATTATTCAAAAGAGATATATTGGCTGGCCAGTACTTACCTTTTTGCTGTACTGCCGATAGTTACACTCAGAAAAAAGGAGGAAAATAACAAGAAGCTTTCGGAACTGTGTTCCTTCTT
Source organism: Locusta migratoria (assembly GCA_026315105.1). Classification (NCBI taxonomy): domain Eukaryota; kingdom Metazoa; phylum Arthropoda; class Insecta; order Orthoptera; family Acrididae; genus Locusta; species Locusta migratoria. The sequence continues at coordinate 553,590,833 of CM048744.1, forward strand.
CAGGTGGAGAGAAGAGAGAAAAAAGAAAAAAAGGAATGGGAAAGGAAGGGAAAGGTAATTCACGACCTAGGTCATGAGGATGGTGTTAGGCTTGTGGAAGTCAGAGATACAATATCTTCCACCATCCTCATGACCTAGGTCGTGAATTATCTTTCCCTTTTCTTTTTTCTCCCTTCTCTCCACCTGAAGAAGGAACACAGTTCTGAAAACTTCTTGTTATTTTCCTCCTATTTTTCTGAGTGTAACTATTGGCAGTACAGCAAAAGGTTAAGTACTGGCAAGCCAATCTATCTCTTTTGAATAATATTAGTGTACTCTAATGGTCATAATGAAATAATTTTTTAAGTGATAGCATTTTTACCATGGACTGCACTATTTATTATAATTTACACAGATGCAGTTTTAAGTCCTTTTCAGATGGTCAGTGATCTGAAAATGAGGCATTTCTCAATAATCTAATGTTGTTGTTATGGTCTTTAGTCCGGAGACTGGTTTGATGCAGCTCTCCACCCTACTCTATCCTGAGCAAGCATTTTTGTCTTCTCATAAGAACGGCAACCCACATGCATTTGAATCTGCTTACTATATGCGTCTCTTGGTCTCTATCTGCGATTTTTACCCCATACTTTTCCCTCCAATGCTAAATTTACAATTCCTCGATGTCTAAGAATGTGACCTATCAAGCAATCCCTTCTTTTAGTCAAGGTATGCCAAAAATTCCTTTTCTCACCAATTCTGTTCAGTACCTCTTCATTAGTTACACGATCTCCCCACCTAATCTTCAGCATTCTTCTGTAGCACCACATTTCAAAAGCCTCTATTCTCTTCCTGTCCGCACTGTTTATCATCCATGTTTCACTCCCGTACAAGGCAACACTCCACACAAATGTCTTCAGAAAAGACTTCCTTATACTCAAAATAATATTCAATGTTAGCAAAATTCTTTTTTTCAAAAATGCTTTTCTTCCCATTGCCATTCTGCATTTTATATCTTATCCTCTGTACTGTGACCGTCATATGTTATTTTACTACTCAAGTAACAAAACTAATCTACCACCTTCATTGTTTCGTTACCTAATCTAATTCCTTCAGCATCGCCTGATTTTATAAGAATGCATTCCATTACCTTTGTTTTGCTCTTGTTAATGTTCATCTTATATGCTCTCTTCAACACACTGTCAATTCCATTCAACTACTCTTCCATGTCCTTTGCTGTCTCTGACAGAATTACAATGTCATCAGCAAAACACAATATTTTTATTTCTTCACCCTGAACTTTAATCCCTATTCCAAATTTTTCCTTGCTTTCCTGCACCGCCTGCTTGATGTACAGATTGAATAACATTGAAAGGCTACAACCCTGTCTTACTCCCTTCCGAACTAATGCTTCCCTTTTGTGCCCTTCGAGTCTAATAACTGCGGTCTGGCTTTTGTACAAGTTGTAAATAACTCTCCTTTCCCTGTATTTTACCCCTGTTGACTTCAGAATTTGAAAGAGTGTATTCCTATCAACATTGTCAAAAGCTTTCTCAAAATTTACAAAAGCTAGAAATGTAGGTTTGTCTTTCCTTAAACTACCTTTGTAATATAAGTCGTAAGGTATTGTCTCCCGGGTTCCTACGTTCCTCCTGAATCCAAACTGATCTTCCCCGAGGTCGGCTTCTACCAGAGTTTCCATTCTCCTGTAGATAATTCGTGATAAAATTTTGCAACCATGACTTATCAAACTGATGGTTCTGTAATTTTCACACCTGTCTGCACCTGATTTCTTCGGAATGGGGATAATTACATTTTTCTTAAAGTCTGATGGTATTTTGCCTGTCTCATACATCTTACATACCAGGTGAAATAGTTTTGCCATGGCTGGCTCTCCCAGAGACTTTAGTAGCTCTGAGGGAATATCTTCTACTCCCGGGTCCTCGTTCTGGCCTAGGTCTTTCAGGGCTCTGTCAAATTCTTCTCTCAGTATAGTATCTCCTATTTCATCTTCATCTACTTCCTCTTCCCTTCCTACAACATTGTCTCTAAGTTCATTTCCTATGTAGAGCTCCTCTATGTACTCATTCCATTGTTCAGCTTTCCCTTCTTTACTGAGAACTGGTTTTCCATCAAGTTCTTGATATTTGTAGAGCTATTTTTCTTGTCCCCAAATGTCTCTTTTTATTCTCCTGTAGGCAGTATCTACTTTTCGCCTTCTTATACATTCTTCTACAGATTTGCATTTGGCTTCTAGCCACTCGGCTTAGCCATTTTGCACTTCCTGTCAATCTAATTTGTTAGTCATCTGTACTCCATTTTGCCTGTTCCATTTACTACATTTTTATATTTTCTCTTTCCATCAATTAAATTTAATATTTCCTGTGATATCCAAGGATTTTCGTAGGTCTTGCCTTTCTACCTATTTTGTCCTCTGCTGCCTTCACTATTTCATCTCTCAGTGCTACCATTCCTCTTCTACTGTTTTATTTCCCCCTGTTTCTGTCAATTGTTGCCTAGAGCTCCCTCTGAAATTCTTAAGAACTTCAGGTTCCCCAATTTATCCTAGTCCCATCTGCTTACTTTTTTACCTTTCTGCAGTTATTTCACTTGCAGCCTACAGTTCATGGCCAATAAGTTATGGTCAGATTTTATATCTGCCCCTGGGTATGTCTTACAGTTTATAACCTGGTTCCGGAATCTATGTCTTACCATTATAAAATCTATCTGATACCTTCCGGTGTCTCCTGGTTTCTTCCACGTATGCAACCCTCTTTTGTGCTTCTTAAACCAGATGTTTGTTGTGGTTAAATCATGTTCTGTGCAAAATTCTACCAGGTGACTTCCTCTTTCATTCCTTCTGCCCAGTCCGTATTCACCTATTTTTCCTTCTCTTCCTTTTCCTACTGCCGAATTCCAGTCTCCCATCACAATTAAGTTTTCCTCTCCTTTAATTGTCTGAATAATTTCCTTTAACTCTTCATACATTTCTTCAATCTCCTCATCGCTGGCAGAGCTAGTTGGCATATAAACCTGTACTACTTTTGTTGGTGTTGGCTTTGTATCTGTCTTGACAATGATAATGTGACCACTGTGTTGCTCATATTAGTTTACCCGCATTTCTATTTTCTTATTCATTATCAGTCCTACTCCTGTAATACCCCCAATTGATTTTGTTTTTATAATCCTGTACTCACCTGATCAGAAATCATGTTCATCCTGCCACTGAACTTCACTAATCCCCACACTATATCTAACTTCAACCTATCCATTTCCCTTTTTAAATTTCCTAATTTTCCTACCCAATTAAGGGATCTAACATTCCACACTCCGATCCGTAGAATGCCAGTATTGTCTTTCCTGATGACAACATCTTCTTGAGCAGTCCCTGCCTGGAGATTTTATCTCCAAAATATTTTACCTGAGAGAATGCCATCATCATATGTTCATACAGTAGAGCTGCATGTCCTTGGGAAAAGTAACAGATGAATTTTCCCTTGCTTTCAGCCGTTTGCAGTAACTGTATGGTAAAGACACATTGGCTGATGTTACAAGGCCAGCTCAGTCAATTATCCAGACTGTTGCCCCTGTAACTACTGAAAAGGCTGCTGCCCCTCTTCAGGAATCACATGTTTTTCTGGCCTCTCCACAGATATCCCTCTGCTGTCTGTGGTTCATAATAATAAGTAAAAATGATATGAGTGTACATGGCTCACATTACTATTTGCTACATACTGATACCTCAAAAGTTTGAAATTGAATTAATAATTGCAGTTGTGAAAGATGTAATAAATAGTGCCCTTCATGGCAAAATTATTATTATTCAAAACATTCTGTAAGAGTAGAGACAAATGTAAAAACAGCTATAAATGAAATATCTAATTGAGATTTACTTGGTTTTACACTGTTCTAGCAATGTGTCAGCATATGTTTGCAGGCTCAAAATTAATACTGATAGGATTTGATATGTTCTTTGAGATTTGATTGTACAGTTCAAGTAAAACTTGAATTTGCCCTTTTGTAAAATGTGAAAGTAATTGGTTTCCAAATCATTTCATTAACTTTTTAATATTTTTTATTGGAAGATACTAGATATGGATATTGTAATAGTTACTTGATCTTCTATTAAATCAGCTAGCTCAGGAAGAGATTCTATACTAATAGACACGGCAAGTTTGGTTTTCTTTAAAGACAAAGACTTTCAACATTGTGAGGGCCATTTTCTGCATCATTTTAATATTAGTGTCCCTCATTGTTACAGCATCATCTACAGTATGATGTTAAGACATGGCATGAAATTCAACTCCATTCCACTTTGGTATTACCCATGTATGGCTTTAGGAACTTACTTGGGGGTAAAACAACAAATGTTTTATAGGGAGGACAAATGTTTGGAAGAAGTATCCAGATTATTGACATTAATTTCGACTTTTAACATATAACAAGATGGACATTTACATTAGATTTCCACATATTTCGGGAAGTGATGGCAACACATTGACTGCCATATGCTTAGTGATGGATATGAGGCCCTGCAGTGGCCTCCGGCAACTACATGGCATCAGCTATGCAGTTGTTTTGTGGCCACCAATGTGGTAAACAGTAGATTTGGTTCTACTTAAGAATTTTATTCACTATATGATGTGAAAAATATCGAGTAGCACCATGGTTTGAAATCCACGTTAAACTGTATGTCCCCCTTTCACTGGCTGGGTAAATCATTTGGAAGATTTGAGGAAATCAGTAGCATACCACATCCAAATAGGTCCATGCCTAGTAAAGCGCCACAGTGTTCAATCTTAGGATTGTTGACTGCTTTACCTTTTTTTATGATTAACCCGCGAGAACTCGCGCCTTTAAAAAGTTACGTGATCGATCGCGTGTGTAGCATTTTTCTGACAGTCAAAGAAAAGATTGTAATGTACTTAATATGTCTACGTAAGTATTTCTAGTTGCATTTATAAGAAAACACAAATTTCTGACTATTTAAAATTGGTAAAATGCCCATTATTTTAAAATTACTGGGAGCAAAATGCTCCTGTGTGAGTCCTTGTGGGTTAAAATAATTAACAGAAACTAATTTGACATTAAAATACATAAAGTATGACCACAAAACAACAGTATGCATATTGGTATAGTAATACTACTATAGCTGCCCAAGACCTCATGCTTCATGAAACCAAATGATCAACTATCATACAAAAGCTTAAGTACAGTCCCTCTCACCTTTTATAGGGTCAAATAACAGAGCATACCATTAATATGAGGATAGGTAACAACTCACTGTGAAGGTGATCTCTGAGCTACAGACAAGGACACAGAAAAACAAACAATTTTCAGCCACAGCCTTCATCAAGAAAAAGGAGGGACTATACAATCGCTCCGGCACAACTTGTGCACACATTATGGCCATCTCTGGCTGTTGTCTCATACCTTAACAGTGAATGAGAAGGGGGGAAGGATGCAGGAAGTTGGGGATAGACTGGTCTATGCTGCCTGGCAGAATGTAAACGCAATGACAAGTGGGAATGTTAGATGCAGCTTGGAATTCAAAAAAGGGGTGGAGATCAAAAAGAGCAGATGCAGAAGGAGAAGGGGGACAAATAAAATAAAATAAATGAAAACATGTGTCACTTTGTTGGAAGAGACTCATGAATCAGAAGGTGGTGTTAATTTTGCTCACAGTTTGAAGGTGGCCATTCATTCTGATGGACAGCTGAGTAATAATGCCGTTTACACAAAATTTGCCGTAAGTGAGGTCCCCCTCCCCTTATAATCTGTCTTAACATTAATATGTCTAGGGTTCCAGCAGACTTAGTGGTATATGGTGGAATTGTCAAATTACAATGTAACTGGACCAACTTGTGAGCACTAGAATACCAAATAATTTCAATTCAATACAGTTAATGTACTGCTTCATTTAAACTTGGTTGTCGACTTGCTCCAATAACACAACTACTGGACAAGAATTCATTTGTGCTAGGTTTGATGTGAGATTATCAATATGGTAAACAATTACATAATTTAACCTTGGAGTGCATTCCTTTGGAACAGTTAAATAATACCCATCAGATTGTAAATAATTTAACATGGCTACCCTTAGCCACACTCACACTTATTCAAATGTTGCTCACAACTTACACACAATTCCACAGGAATCTGTATTTAGAGTTCTTGCAGTAAGGAAAATCTTGTGCACCTGATAATAAATTAGCTTGTGATTTGTTAACTGAAGGAAAAAAAAAAAGACATGGCTATACAGTAATATGAACTATTTTCTTCTCATTTGTCACTACATTTATTGTTTAGTAGTGTTGTGGTTAACTATGAAACTTTCTGTTGATGAACCAGAAAATATATAATTTCAAATCTTTAGTGCCAGGAATTGTATTCAGACTGGAGGTCAGTTTTCCACTGTAAACACAAGAGACAAAACATGATGTATTAAAAGAAAAGAGAAAAAAATGGGAACACACAGAAGTTAGAAATATATATTAATAATGTACTTCATTAATCAATTGGTTTGTAAATGGAAGCATCTGGTTTCAGTGATTGTCAATACACTACAGTAATGTGTACTTGAAATATGTTGATTGTTGTGGCTGCCGGAAGCCACAGGGCAGAAACTCACACCTACTACCATGTATCTGGGATGCCCTGGCTGTGAAACCTGCATCACTAAGTGTGCAGTAGTCAAATTATTGAATGTTGATGCATTGAAAATTATGTTATACTGATGATAAACTGTTTAGGCATAAGATTAAGACCACCTACCTAACAGCCGGTATGTCCACCTTTGGCAGAATAACAGCAGTGATGCATCTTGGTATGGAAGCAGTGAGGCCTTGGTAAGTCACTGGACAGAGATGGTACTACATGTCTACACACAAGACATCTGACTCCTGTAATTTCTGGGTTTTGATTGGGGGGGGGGGGGGGGTGATGAGCTCTGATGCCACAATCAATCACATCTGAGGTGTGTTCTGTCTGGTTTAGATCTGGCAAGTTGGGGGCCAGCACATCAATTACAACTCACCACAGTGTTGCTCAAAACAAGCCATTACTGTCCTGGCTTGTGACAGTGTGCAGTATCATGTTGGAATAATGCCACTGCATTTGAGAAACACTATTGCCATGAAGTGTTGTGTGTTTTCTGAAAGCATTGTACCATACTACTTGGCCGTCTTTAGTGCCTTGCATGAGCTTCACTGTACCTATGTATGCCCCATCATAATTGAGCCACTGCCAGTATCAGTGATGATGGTTGCATGCTCATTTCAATTTTAGTTGCTAATGTCATGGTGTTGACAATGGCACAACGTCGAGATGTTGGCTATGGAGACCCATTATTTGGTGTCTTCAGTGCACTAGTGTTGAAACACACTTGTACTCTGCCCACCCATAAAGTTTTATGTTAGTTCATCTATTCAGCCTATGATGTCAGATGTTTGTAATGAGTGTGACCACCTAACCTCATTTTTATGTCATTTCACTACTTGCTGAAGCTACTTACCACAGTACTCGTCGAGCATTTGCCAATATGTGTTGTCTCCACAAAAGTCCTAAGAATGTAGCATGTATAACTGTCTTTTATGCATAAAAACTGATCATTTTCAGATTGACCTCACTGTTGACAGTGCCCATAACCCAGTCAAGTTAAAAAGATGTTAAATCAATTGTAAAATTTTCCATAAGTTAATGTTTATTGGAATACACTCTTGCAAATTCTGAAGTCAGTATGGGTAAAATATAGGGAATAGAAGGTTATTTACTTGTACAAAAACCATACAGCATTTACAAGAGTCAAAGGGAAAGCATTGGCTAAGAAGGGAGTACAAAAGGGCTGAAGCATTTCCCCAATTTTATTAAATCTATACATTGAGCCAGGCGGTGAAGGAAAGGAAGGAGAAATTTAGAGACTGGAGTTCAATGTGAAGAAATACACACTTTAGTGTTTTTCTGATGACGTTGTAATGCTCTCAGAAACAACAAAAGATCTGGAAGAGCAGTTGAACAGAATGGATAGTGTCTCGAAAGCAGTAGTTAGAAAATCAGGTGCTGCTGAAGGAATTAGAATAGGTAGCAAAACAATAAAGGTGATAGATGAGTTTTGTTACTTGGGCAACAAAACAACATACAATGGTCACAGTATGGAGGGTATAAAATGCAGAATGGCAATGGGAAAAAAATTCTTAAAACTATAAATTTGTTAACATTGAATATTCAGTGTTAGTATGTCTTCCTGAAGGCATTTGTATGGAGTATTGCCTTGTGTGGTAATGAAACATGGACTACAAATATTTCATACAAGGAAGAGGACAGAAGCTTTTGAAATGTGATGCTACATAGGAATTCTGAAAGTTAGTTGGGAAGATTGTGTAACTAAAGATGTGGTACTGAACATAAATGGAAAGAAAAGAAATTTCTGCCATACCTTTACCAAAAGGATGACTCAATTGGAAGGATACATTCTTAGACATCAGAGGGAGACCAAGAGACGAATATAGTAATCACGTTCAAATAGATGTGCTGCCCTTCTTGTGTGGTAATGAAGAGGCTTGCTCAGAGTAGTCATCATTTTTAGTTATACTGTTGAACCTTAAATCTCCCTTGAGTAGCCACTCAAACTCTCTGTTGCTCATTTTTGATATCACTCTACACAGAGTGGCAGCAAACAGCTTGTCACAATGTGTGTTATATTTTACTGTGTGTAAAAGGCACAAAATAAAACTGAAGGGAATATTAATTATGGAGGATTGGTAACAACTCACCGTAAAGACACTCGCTGAGCTCCTGACAGACACGAAAATAGATAATCACATTCACACAACTTAAATAGTTGTGTGTGTATGGTTGTGAGAATGTATGTTTCTTTTTCTGTCAAAGTCCACGGCTGAAAATTTAAGTTCTGTGATTATCTATTTTTGTGTCTGTCAGCAGCTTTGCGAGCCTCTTTACATTGAGTTGTTACCTATCCTCCATTATTGATATTCCTACTGGATTTTCCATTTAAGGGAATATTACTTATACAACTGGGTTCATGGCATCCTTTGTACACTTGGATGACACACTAGTCATTAATTTTGTATTACTGCGCCTCGTAAGCTATTGGTTGAGACTCACTAAGAAAACAATGGAATCGTAGAACACAGTGTCATCTATGTAGATATACTTTATACACAGGTGTGCCCACTTGAGGCTTAAGATTGCCCAACCTCGTGATTTTGTTACAGATCTAAATCATTCTTTGTGACAGTAACCACTTTCAAATTAGCTTGTTGCTTCCATTTCACTGCCTGATAAACAAATTGCCACTCATATCCCTCGAAATCCAATTGACAGTTGTATATTTCTGCTGTCAGCTTCACCTCCTCTCTAGCAATTTTTGTTGACAATGTTGTGGGAGACTTCTCTGAAATGGTATCCCCCATATAAGTGCCCACACTGTAACCATTCAATCACATTTGAGGTTAAAAGTATGCACCTATACAAAGGGAGCTTAAGAGTGCAGGTAGAGGCTACTCAAAAAATTGACATTTATAATGTTTCTTAATTATTAAATAAAACTGTATGCACTTTTTTCCACAGCCTTGTATGCGATACAGATGTCCTTCATAGTGGTTTAGAGCCTTGTACTGTAACTACTTTGATATATATATATATATATATATATCAGACTTCTTTGAATTAGTGACTCCTTCCCATACAAATAACTGTAGCTCACATTGTTTTACAGAACCAGAGATGTATATGATGATTTTGAAGAGGGAGTTTTTTATTATTATATTTGTTTGCTAACTATATTGTGTATAATGATTTTATGGGAATTCTCTGATCTTGCCTAATGACATTTAATGTTCTTACTCCAAAATTATAATACTTATGACACAAATGCAATTAAATGAATTGCCCTGTTGTAAAAGTCTACTGAATGAATGTAGTGGGGCATTTAACAAACACATGAAGTATATCAACTACCTGTGTATTTATTTTAAAATTTATGTTAATGCCTTGTGTTTCTCACAAATACCAGGTAACTTTTGTGAAATATTGTAATAATTTATTTTTCATGGTTGTGAAATTTAAACTTTCAGATTGAATTCATATGTGGCTTCTTTACGTAGAGTCTGACACTGATCTTTGTTTCTGATTGATGGTTACTTCAGTAACTTAGTTTCCACGGTTAACTCAGTATTATTGAAGACTGATGTACAAGCCTTGTTTTTCTTTTAAGGTGTTGGCCAGTTTTCTGTATGTGTGTGCAGAGCTCCGGTATTTTTTATCCGCACGACCTGTTCTTTTGACAGGTGTACCAAAAATATGCATTTCATCCACCTTATACTGGTTTTAGGAGACTTTGTACCCATTGCATTCTCTTCTATGATAAGATAGATGTAAATTAGGTTAATTCATCTGTAATTATAAAAAAAATCAATAAAAATTACTTTAAACAAAACAAAAAGGAAATTTTAAGTGAATACAGTACTTTGCTTTAGCCTTTCCCCAGTTTGCTGTTGTGACTATAGTTCCGTGCACAGGAATTGTATGATGAAATTGAGTAGATGTTGCAGTCATTTCTCCTTATATCTTTTCGTATCACTATTTATATTAATAGGAAAAACATCTCAGGAAAATACAGTGCCAGCAGCCCTATTGAGTCCTGATGGGACAAGGCCAGCAGTTCGTTGGTTGTGTGGTGAAGACACTGCAGAGGATGGAAGTGGCACAGGTGTGTCTGTGGCAGCAGCAGTGACTTGCTTGCAATCTTATGCCATCAAGGTTACGTTGCTTCCTAATCCAAAACTTATTATGCATGCCTTTTTCAGTTTTTCAGGCGTTAGTTTTCTGAAGTAGATAATTAGTACACATACTCATTTTACACTGCAGTAGTGATCATTAATTCCTTCTACTGTAGAGATTGTTAATCATTTTGACATTGTAGATTTCTGAGTTAGAGTAGAAAGTACATTTCTATGATTTACAAAAAGATTGTGTAATGGAGCTGCTCTTACAAAATGGGTTCATCTAGGTAGTATGAAGCTTAGACTTACAATGTGTGTATACCGAAATTAATCTAAACCCAGTTGTCAAACCAAGATATCCATCTTTTCCAACAACATTATGAACACTACCTCATCAAAGGTATTTCTTTTAAACTTTCCCAGAAATTTTAGATGTGCTACATGGCCCACAAGATCAAATCCAACCGTACAAATTTTATGTAAAAGCAATTTTTAAAATTGCCAAGAGTGTAGCTTATATTTGAGGGTTATATATTATGCAACTAATAAGTCAGTCTTTCAGTGTTTGTAACTTCTAATAATGCAAAGGATGTCACATACTGGAGTGTAAAAATGTAACAAATATCTGATTACACCTTAAACCTCTCCTAGAATGGAAAAGTTTCCAATGAACAAAGATTATCAACAGAGAGTAAATAAGTGACAGAAAGTGTGGATGTTAACTTCATGAGTAGGGGGCACTCATTGTTCACCACACTGACCCAGTATGACCTTCTCAGCAGCACTGTCTACAAGGACTGAGAAAAGTTCTCAAGGTGACCTGTATGTAGATTGAAACTAGTCACCACCAAAATAAAATTTAAAAAAGTTATTAAGAATGTGTTTATAAGAAATTTAAAAAATTATTTCTATTTGAAATGTCATTAGTATCTGGTTTGTTGTTTTCACTTACCTTATATATATAAAAGCCAAAAAAAATTTTTTTCACTAACCGTTCTCCTCATAACTTCACTCCTCAATATTCTTTCTTCAGGACCAGTATACTGTTTCTTAGAAAATTGCTCATTTTGGTCAGTTATCTAATAGCTTGAACCTTTGTACACTAGTGAACTAGGGTCCAAAGAAATTAGTGGATATTCAGATAGCACCAAGCCTCATCAAAGACTTATTCAGCAAGAGCTGCCAAGGCCTTGGTCACTATCGTTGAATAGCAGATTACCAGTTTTTATATAACTCTAATGTGTTAAATTTTAGCCCAGAGGGTTGTAAACACTCACAAAACTGCCTGCAATACAATCTGGTGAGCAATCCATAGACACTTCTTCCTCATAAAGTAATCTGTCATGATTGTTGCCTTTTGAAAACTAACAGCTGTATTGTTTTTGGTATGTAGTTTGGGAAATGGTATCATTGAGTTCCCTCAATCCTCACGAGAAAGCAGTAAAGGGCCTTCCTTCTACTGAATTATAAACCAAAAACCGATTCATGAATTAAAATAAACTTGTGGAACATACTCAAAATCATGATTTTTTTTTATTCAGTATGATGATGTTACACCAAGAAGCGATGGAAGAATCAGTCGAAATGCCTTCCTTCTAGTTCTTAGTAGAGTCTAATTTGTAACTGATCTTTAGTTCGTACATCCTTATGTTGAACTAGCCTTAGCACCCAGCATTGCCCGGATATTTATTTATTGCAATCTTATTTTAGTTCGCCACCTCCTCCTACTTCCCCTTCTACCACCACCACCACCACCACAAAAAAATCTTTTCAGCTCCCCCCTGCTCTGTCAAGCTCAATCACGTACAACATCCCCTGCCCACCTCTTCCCACACCCTCTCCATCAGGTTCTCCTTCTCCTTTCTCTGTCCATATGCTCCTCCCCATATTTGCCAAAAGTTACATTATCTACAAACCTACCAACTTTCATGATGACGGGTGAAAAGGGGCTGAAATATATTGCAATATACCCCTCTGCTATGCACCACAAGCTCTTGTGGTGGGGATCTATCTTCTTGAGAGATCTGGACAAGCAGGGGGGGGGGGGGGGGTGCTTGTCATTGGGAACTCCAGTGTTAGGCGAGTGATGAAGCCCCCTACGGAAATACTGGAAAGATTTAAAAAGAAGTCTAGTGTCCACTCTGTTTGCTGCTGGGGTCTCATCCAAAATGTGAAGGAGACCCTGCCAGCTGATATTTAGGGTGCTTCATGTCAGCATCAATGATGTCTATCACTTAGGTGCAGATGCCATCCTTGGTTCCTACAGATGACTGGGAGATTTGGTGAAGGCAGTTACCTTCACCAGTGCCTTACAGCATCAGTCCCAAAACTGATAGCTGTCCATTGATATGTAGATGAGTAGAACACTTCAACCAGAGGCTCAGACAATTCTATGGTGCTCTTACTTGCAAATTTCCTAACCACTGCTATTAGATGGAGACATGTATGGTCCCATTTATAGATCAGGCATGCAATACAATAAGATAATAGCTACTAGGCTAGCAGCCATGGTGGAGTAGCCGAGCGGTCTAAAGCGCCTCGCTGCGGAGTGCGCGGTTGCTCGCCGTGGAGGTTCGAGTCCTCCCTGGGGCATGGGTGGGTGTGTTGTCCTTAGTTTAGTTTATCTAGGTTTAAGTAGTTTGTAAGCTACGGACTGATGACCATACAGTTTGGTCCTATAGATTTACAGACATATGAACATTTTTTTACTAGCCTACCAGAGTGTGTATGGAGTTACAGAAATTGCTCCACAAGCTCATAAAGATACATTCTGAATCAGTGTAGAGTAGTGTAGGCAATAATAAAATGAAGAAAGGAAATGCTAATATAGAAGTAGTTAACTGCAGGAGTGTCATTGGAGAGATCCCAGATATGCACTCACCTATAAAGTCACCGTACCCTCATATTGCTAGTGTTGGAAAGCTGGCTAATACCAGACTTCAGTATTAATGAAATTGTAGACGCAGATTGGAACGTATATTGCAAGAACTGGCTGAACACTGAAGGAGGAAATTTGTTTATAATGATAAAAACAATAATAATATTTAGTGAAATTAGTGCATATCCAAAATAAGAAATAATTTGGGTGAAGATAGGGTCAAAAGTGTATAGAAGTTAATCAACTAGTCACTGTCACTGGACTTTTTATAGTCCCTGTCTCAGCAGCACTAGTGATGGAACAGCTGAGGGAAAACTTCATATGTATTTTGCATTAATTTCCTAGTCTCATAATAATATTAAGTGAAAATTTTAACTTGATATAGACTGAGAGATGCAATGATTACAATGGGTGACAGGGATAGATAATTAGTGAAATTGTCCTAAGATCTTTATCTGAAAATTACCTTGAGCCATTAGAGAGCCAACTGATATAGATAACAATCTAGACCTGCTGATGACTAATAGACTTGAACTTTTGAACTCAGCACAGAACAGAAAATCAGTGATTGTACGGCCATTACAGCATCACTGAATGCACGTGTAAATAAGAATATCAGGAAAGGTAGGATGATATTTCTGTTTAGCAATAGCATAGAGATACAGAATTCAGAGTACTTGATGGTTAAATGTGTAAGTTTTATCTCGGGCATCAGTGGACTAAGTTCAAGATAATTTTACAATACACTTTTAGACAAATATGTGATGAGTAAAATTATGAGAAATGGGAAAGATCCACCACGATTTCAACTGAGTTAGAAAACTGTCTCAGATGTAAGAGAACTTCACTGCAAATTTAAATGAAGCCAAAACCTCACGGAACTATACGGTGCTAAAATTAACGTATGGAGGGACGAGTGCAATGAGTTCATTGATTTCTAAAGTAAAGTTCTATGTACCAATTTGGCAGGAAATCCTAAAGTAGTATAGATATTATTTTAAATCAGTCGAGAAACCATATATTCAGACAGTTTTTGACCACAATGCTGTTGAAACATATAAAAAAGCCAAAATACTCAACGTCTTTTTCAAAACCAGTTTGAAGAAGAAGATTATGCCACAGCTCCTCTTCTAAATTGTCGCACGGATGATATCGAAGTAAATGATGGAGGGATAAATAAGCAATTGAAATTGCTTAAGAGAAAAGGCTACTCGACCTGATGAGATACCAATTTGTGTAAAATCAAATTATACAAAGGAACTTGCTCATCTTTTAGTTTCAGCATAGCATAGCACTCCAGAGGAGAGAAACATTCCTAATCATTGGAGAGAAAATGAACGTCATTCCCATTTTCAAGAAGGATGATCAAATAGATGCAGTTGTAGAATTTTGGAACAAGTTTTGTGCTTGGGTGTTATGGCACATCTGGAAACCAAATCTCTCAGCAGTTTGGGTCTGTACCAGATAGGGTTGTTGGAAGATATGATACAATACAGGTTCATTTAGTAAGTGTGACAGTGTCATGGAGATGATCGGCAAACTCCATGGTAGACACTTTGAGAGACATTTTGTATCACTATACAGTCAACCAATATATTGCTTCCTTCTATGTATATCACACAATTAGAACACAAGGACAAAATGAGAGATTAGAGCCCACATAAGGGCTTATCTGCTGACTTTTATCATGCAAAGTATATGTGTGTAGAACAGGAAAAGATGGAAGTGACTGTGATACACAAAGTACCTTGTGCAGTGGTTTGTGGTGTATGAAAGTAGATGAATGTGTCTACAAAAACAGTGATGTTCCTCTTCTTTTGAAGGTCAAGTGGCAAAATTTAGTCTATATCAGAATAAAACAGTAGCTTTTCATGTCAAAATTTTGTTTCAATGTACTGTCCACCATTAACTGCATGGACTTTTAGGTAAGAAGTGCCCTTACTTCTTGTTTTGAAGATTGAATGTATAAAATTTTATAAATATTGGAATAAAAATATAGGTTTGTTTGAATTACAAAGAAAGAAAGATATTATTTATGACACCAATTAAGCCATCCCATGGCCATTGGAGTGTAGATTTGGGTGACTATGTGGTTGCATGTATTGTTTGTATTACTGGTAGAAGAAAAGCTAATACTTGAAAGCTAGTATGTAAGAATGTTGTTACTGTGCTCCACACATCAATATCCTATAGGTGAGTGGTTGACTTTCCTTTATTTTATGTAAATGTACTTTTCTGCTGCTTAACCCTTTCATTCCCAGTGTTGTTCCTGGACAACATGTTAAAAGATGATTTATAACATATTTTGTGTATTAGTCTTTAAAGTAACATGGTTGGTGATGAACAACAGGCATCTACTATGATATTTTGTCGCTTGGTAGTGCATGTAGCCACTTCTGAGGCATTAATTTATTCATCTTGGAGATTGTGTTAGTTGCCATCTGTATGTGGCTGTGAGTGTGGTTCATATTATTTTATTTCAGCAGTGAATTGTCTTGTCTTTGGTGCTGTGGTGAAGATTATGATAGCATTATTGATCTGGCAGTGTTACCTAAAGAATAATTAAAACACAAGTTTGTATGTTTATAGCACTGTATTAATACAGAAAACAATGAATTTTAATTCTTCCAAAGATGAATTCATAAGGTGGGATTTCCTCTATGTAAGGGGTAGTCAATAGGTACTCAGTTCGTTTATGCTCTGCCAGACTGAGCAGAACGTTCTATTCCCACCCTTTCCATGTGGCCTTCTCCCTCACCTCATTCTCATTGTTAATGTGAGAGTTGTGCTCAAGAGCTTGGAAATAGCTGTTGATTTTGCTTGATTTGTGAGTGAGTGAGTGTGTGAATGTGTGTATTCTTCTTTTCTGTTGAAGGCTGTCACTGAAAATTTTTATGAATTAGATTGTCTTTTCAGTGTTCTTTCCTGGGCTCACTAATTTGCCAATATCTCACTCTTGTGTGATGCTTGAAGTTTTTTCTGGCAAAAGTACTACTCAAACTTTCAGAGTTGCAGCTGGATAACGTCAAACATCCTGCCATGTTTCAGCTGATAATCGTTCAGCCATCTTTAGGTGTGTGTCAGCCACTGACAATCACCTGAAGATGGCTGAACAATTGTCAGCTGAAATATCATGCCAGGATGTTGACGTTATCCAGCTGTAATCCCAAAACTTGCAAAAGAGGCAATGACAAATTAAAGATGGTCTTGTAACTGCACAGGTTGGTCAAATGTCTCCCTCGAAGTCTCCTTTGATCAAATAGTTTTTATCTGTTAATAAAATAATGTACGACTGAAATGAATGTCGTGCTACTCATAAAATACAAGATAATCCACAAATGATTAGTAATACATGAGCTTTTGACAGAGATCTCCTCTGCTATTGTCAAATGGTTGACTGTCCTATCAATGCAGCTGCTGTGTTTATATAGCCAAGCTGCCACCAGTGCCCATTCTTGACGATATTTGGTAATGTTTTGGCTGTGTTGCCGCTGCACCCGCTTCAACTTCCCAATAACAGATTCCCAGGTCATACTAAGCTACTTTATTGAGACTATTGTCAGATATTTTTATCTCTGTTGCCTCATTTATTACATTGTCCCAGAACCCATTCATCTGTTTAGTCATACACATCTCATCGAACGCAATTCGATGACCGTTTTCCAGAGCATGTTCACTACAGCTGACTTTTCAGGGTAACATAATCGAAAATACCTTTCATGCTCTGCTAGATGCTGTTCGATAGTGCGAATTGCCTGATGGACATATGACTGCCCACATTAACATGGAATTTTGTTTATTCCTGCTTTCATCAGGCCTACATCATCTTTCACAGGACTCATCAGTTGCCGGATCTTTTCTGGAGACCTGAACATTGTGTCAATTTTATGTCTCTTCAGCAGCTGGCTAATCTTCCCTACTATTGAGCCACAAAATGGTAAAAATGCAGTTTTTTGTGTTGTCTTTGTTGTTCTGCCTTCATGTCTGGCATGAAGCGGCTTGCAAAATTTCTGTTGTTAAAACCATTTTCCCACCCATCCTTATGGATTGGTGTCTACAGACCATAATCTAACCACCACATAACACAGAAATGGCCTGTTCTGACGATTGTGGTACATAGAGCTAAAACAGTATCAGATGCTGAAAACTCACCAAACGAAGTGAGCCATTTATGTAAGATTTCCAAGGAAACACAACCATCATCTCTGACAGCTGCACTCCAAGTAACGCTCTGCAGTAAGGAGACCTGGTTCTCTTCATTCACATCAAATCTGCTAACCACCAATAGTACCTACATTTCAACAGCTGTCATCCCTTCTACACCGAAAAATCCCTCCCATACAGACTGCCCACCTGTGGATGGTGTATTTGCTTGCTGTGCTAAAAGATTCATAAAGGCCTTCACTGTCCCCCTCCCCCCCCCCCCCCCCAGACCTAGTCTGCTAACATATTTCCCATGCTATATCCTTAAACACCTTCAGTCCTTGCATCTGCAATAAACAGCCCCCAATTGATACTCATGTTGCCACACAATGCTATCTCAGATTGGAATAAATAAACAACAGCCTTTATCAGGGCTTTTAGTTTCTATCATCATGCCTTAAAATGAGACATCCTACCCAAGATCCTTCCCACCTCTCCTTAAGTGGCATTGCATTGCCCACCCAACTTCTGTGGCATCTTAGTCCATCCCTGTGCTACTTATAAACCTGTGCAAGAGACCAGTCACCATTCTAGTACTTCCTATTCCACTTCTGTCACAGGCTTGTACTGTCCACCTCCATAGCTCAGTCCACAGTGTAGGTGACTACCATGCAGCGGGCCTGGGTTGTTCCCAGCAGGAAACTGGGTGTTGTGTCTTGTCCTCATCATCGACACAAGCCACTGAAGTGGCATCAACTGCAAATAAATGCCATACAATCACCACCTCCACCACCACCAGCAGCAGCAGCTTATACTATCTCATCAAAGGCCAGGTCACCTAAGCTGCAGTCATTGCACAGTTAAAAAAAATTGGTATGACTTCCAACCAGTCATATCCACCACCCTTTCCCTGCATCCTTCACCCACTCACCCCCTTCCCACAACAATCTGCACTTAAATTTGACACACAGTACTTGATATTTGGCAGCCAGAGTGCAAGTATAGAGGGGACAGAATTGTGAGTCAGTTGTGTTTTGTGATTCTATGAGAATGTGTGTTCCGTATTGATGAAGGCTGAGGCAAAAAGCTATAAGTATTGTGTGTGTGTGTGTGTGTGTGTGTGTGTGTGTGTGAGAGAGAGAGAGAGAGAGAGAGAGAGAGAGAGAGAGAGAGAGAGAGAGAGAGAGAGAGAGAGAGGGGGGGGGGGGGGCATTTCTACGAGGGGCAGTTTCGTCCCTCCCTCTTCTTCTCCCCCCCCCCCCCCCAATACAACCTCCGATAGGATATGCATAAAAGAAAAGTTCATAGAAAACAATTATTTTATTACCAAAAGTTTTGTACACTTATGGTTACTTTTCAACATAATTACTGAAAAGATTGAGGCATTTATCATACCTGTGGAAAAGCTTTGCAGTACCCTCTTCAAAAAATGTTACCACCAATGATTTCAAATGAGCATTGATGTTGTTTTGAAGATCTTTGTTGGATAGAAAGTGCTGCCCTTCTAACCACATCTTCAGTTCTGAGGAAAGGTGAAGACAAAGAGAAACGTTGACTTCAGGAATTACGTTGATCCACGATAACGCTCATCCACACATTGCTGGCACAACCCAATAGCTCCTTGAACAATTTCAGTGGGATATTTTCGAACATCTGCCATACAGTCCTGAACTGGCACCCATTGACTTTCACCTTTTCCCTGAACTGAATACATAGCTAGGAGGGCAGTACTTTCAAACAAACAAAGATCTTCAAAACAATGTCAATGCTCATTTGAAATCATTGGCAGCAACAATTTTTGAAGAGGTTATTGCAACGCTTGTCCACAAGTACAATAAATGTCTCAATCTTTTCGGTAATTATGTTGAAAAGTAACCATAAGTGTACAAAACTTTTGGTAATAAAAATAACTGTTTTCTTTTAACTTTTATTTGTAGCCTATCAGGGGTTAAAAAAGGGACTCGTATATGCCTTCTGCGGCTCAATGGTGAGTTGCCACTTGCCCACATTGTACTGAATATCCATTGAGCATTTGAGTCATTTTCATCTTCATTGTTTTGTGGTTTCACTGCTGGTTATTGGATAGACCTACAAGAGAAAAGCAATAAATTAAACAGACTCCGGTATGTATGAGATAAATAGACGGGGGGGGGGGGGGGAGCTTGAGAATGTGTGTCTGTATCTTTGCAATTGTGAAATATAAGAACAATAAAGTTTTTGCATACTTCACAAGTAAGGGAGAAGACTCAGAAAATCCATCATTGAGATGTCAATATGCACTCACACAATTTAGAGTTCATTATTTTTTGTGACTATAAAATATAATATTTTACAAGCTAAGTATTGTGTCCAAATCCTTAAATGGTCATGCAAAATTGATGTTTTTATGATTTCATTAACAGTGCATCAAATTTTTCAAAGCTAATTCGTCTCTGTGTACATCATTAACCCATGTTGATTCTCATCATGGATTTGCAGCCGGATTTTGTCATTCTCCTGACATACTATTTCAGTGGGCGAGACTGGTACACAGTAATGCTGGAACTAGGGAGACATAAGATATGATGGCTCCTTTACACCCTGGGTACAAGCCCTGCATGTGTGTACAAAAAAAAAAAAAAAAAAAAAAAAAAAATATGCCTTTTGTGAAGTGAATTGCAGCACCACCAGTGGTAGAAATTAATGAAGGCAATGAATTGCAAATAAAGAAACAGCTGGTCAAATTCTGGACTGTTGTTGCTTAATACCTTATAATACAGAATTTCATATATTTGCTTAATGATAAACCTTTATCTGTGTTAATAAGATTATCAGGTATCAAATTTGCATTGACTCCTTAAGTATACGGCCCCAGTAACAGGAAGCAGGAGCAGTAGTTTGTGTGTCTTTTAAATACATGTTATGCCCTTCATCAAGTCAATGTTTAGCCATGGCAGATTCTCAGGTTGAAGCAGACATGTGCCATTTATGTTCTACATAGCAGTTATCAACTGTAATGAATTATCTGCCCAGTGCATGCCTTTCAAAAATGGCAAGGAATTTGGTATGCTTCAGGCTTTGTCAATTTGAAATCATATTTTTCAGATCCAAGAAGGGGTCTAATTTTTGACAAATGTAATAAGACACTTTTAACATCGTATTCTAGGAGGATTCATTAAATTTTTGAAGAAATACTCCCCATGTAGGGTAAAAAAGCAACCATGAATGGTTTACATGGTGGTCAAAATATGAAAATGTCAACTGATTTTATGATCAGTACAGCCATTCTGCCTTAAAAGAGCCTCAAGATAATGCAATTCTTGTGCCAAATTGTAACAATTAGAAATAGCATATGCTCTCTTTATGAGTGTATGTAGAACTCTGAGGTGGTTCACTCTCGTCATAAATTATGTGTGTGTAGTCTAGCATAATAAAACCACCACAAAACAGTGGGTCTTCTTCTTATATGATTGACTCAAATAGTTATACTTCTCAAACTACTTGAATAAGCATTCTCATCCATTTACACTTGATAAGCATATTTATTCATATTTAAATAACTGAACAATAAGGTTTTCACAATCACAGTTGTAGCTCACTCTTGAACAACCTTTTTCATAAATCTATTAAAAGTACAATGAGTTACTCTTGGAATAAACAGAATGTCATTTGTTTAATAATGGATATACATGTTCCATAGTCCCAACCATAGCTTCTGGCTTTCTATGCTGCTGCAGACCAATTAAATAGACACTCTGAACACTTTGCTGCACTTCATACCACCAGAAACTGCGCCACACAGACATTCTGGTGGCAGTAACAATTCAAGTGTGGTCCGAAATTGTCAGATAAAATGATAGGATAGGAGATTTTAGATTATCTCAAGGTGATTTAGGCCTATGTAGTGATTTGTTCCACTACATCTCGCATGCATCAATGTGATGGTTGACACTGAGTACCGTGAAGATAGTGGTCCGTATGTGTGAGTTTATTTTTACACACTGTCTCTCAAAGTCCTATTTTCTTCTTTATGTACTAAAACATCAACAAAGGAGATTTACCATCTTTTTCAATTTTCATCAAAAGTTTGAGGTATGGATGAAGGCAGTTAAAATTATCTGAAAACCGATGAAAAGCTACCATTCTGTGTGGCCAAACAATAGACAAGTGGACTTAAGAGAAGTAGTGCAAAGAGAATAGTCTTTAAAATTTTCCATAAAAATTGAGTTATTAAATAACAATTATCAAACAATGGAAATACCTTGAAGGATTCAGCAATATTTTGGAAAGGATAGGCTGCTAATTACCACAGAGACATCTGATGAGCAGTAGATAGGCATACATAACAGAAAAATATATTCTGAGTGGTTTTGTCATCCAAATCTGTCCAATTAGCAGCAAGGCAAATGACCTTTTTTGAATGTTTTAGCATATAAACAAGAAAACAGTACTTTGGAGCACTGTAGGTTCCATAAAACCACACCTTCAGACCACTACCTCCATGCTACTGGTTCTCAGCCCCACATCAATGCATGGGAGTTCTACACACACTCGTCATATTTCTGAATCTGATAATTTGATGCAAGAATTGAATTATCCAAAAGCTGAAACTTCCTGGCAGGTTAAAATTGTGTGTCGGAACCGGGACTTGAACCTGGGACCTTTGCCTTTCGCGGGCAAGAGCTCTACCACTGAGCTATCCCGACATGACTCACGGTCCATCCTCACAACTTTACTTCTGCCAGTACATCGCCTCATACTTTCCAAACTTCATGCCTTCACCATGTCTCCACCATATCCTTTCTTCCAGAGTGCTAGTCTTGCAAGGTTCGCAATAGAACTTCTGTGAAGTTTGGAAAGTAGAAGGCGAGGTACTGGCAGAAGTAAAGTTGTGAGGACAGATCGTGAGTCATGTTGGGATAGCTCAGTGGTATAGTGCTTGCCCTCGAAAGGCAAAGGTCCCAGGTTCAAGTCTCGGTTCCGGCACACAATTTTAATCTGCCAGGTAGTTCCATAACAGTGCACACTTCGCTGCAGAGTGAAAGTTTCATTCTATCTAAAAGCTGTTTACAGGCAGAATGGCTATCCCCTCTCTCTCTCTCTCTCTCTCTCTCTCTCTCTCTCTCTCTCTCTCTCTCTCTACAATAGAAAATCCCATTGGAATATTAATAATTGTGGATAAAAAAAGACGCTCACTGAGCCACTGACAGGCACATAAAACAAAAAATCACATTTATACAACTTAAATTTTCGCCCATGGCCCCATCAGAAAAAGAAATACATACATTCTACAATCACTTGGACAACTATAGATGTCTGAGTGATTATGTCAATGCAAGTGTTCTGATGAGGTGCCCTGACATAAAATTTGTGTGAATGAGATTTTCTGTTTTACTTGCCTGTCAGCGGCTCAGCGAACGTCTTTATGGTCAGTTGTTTCTCTGCCCTATGAGCAGAATATTTATTCAGAAATTTCAAGAATCATCAGAAAATCATATAGTAGAAGTGTCTCATTATCTTGGGCAACAATAGAACCCTTCTTGGATCTGTAAAAGATTATTTGGATTTGAGGAAGCCTGGAATATACAAAATCCCTTTCCATTGTGGAAAGGAAGATAATTCATTGTGGTTGGTGACTGATGTGCAGAAGATAAACAGCATACACATATACTACCAGTCAGAAAATAATGAAGGGTATAACATGTCTTTCAAAGAGAGACAAATTATTGCTCCAACTCCCCGTTACTGAGTGTGTGTACTTAAGGAATCAATAGTTATATGTAGTGTTATTAACAGAAATAAACATTTTTTAAACAAAATGTGGAACCCTATGTTATCATATATTAAGCAACAGTGGCTTAGTTTTTGACTGGCATTTATTAATTTCAAGTTCATCGCTTCTATCAGCTTCTACCGCTGGTGGCACAGCAGTTCTCTCCTTACCTACTCTGTAACATTATGCCTAGAGATTTAAACAATGTGACTGTGTCATGCAGTACACTACTAATACTCTGAATATTTTTGGATTGTTCTTCCTACTCATTCATCACTAAAAGTTCTGTCTGTCATCCTGCATCCTACTAAAGTCATTTAATGATGACACCTTCGTGTAGACCACAGCATCATCAGCAGCCACAGTCTGATATTCACTCTGTGTGTCAGATTATTTATGTAGATAGAAAATAAGAATGGTCCTACTCACTTCCCTGGGGCATACCTGACTGTACGCCAACTTCAATAAATACTCACCTCCTGGCCAGGTTTGTCGCTGGTAGGTTCAATAAATGCACAAGTGTTAAAGAGATACTTTGGGAACTCAAAGCAATGTCACTGAAGGGAATGCAACATTCTAATCAAGGATCAATGTTGAGGAAATGTACTGCACTGAAATTTGAAGCTTATAGCACACTCATTCTACTTTCAGCAATTTACATTTCGTGTAAAGACCCCAAAGATCACACCAATGTCACAGATTTATTTATAACTCTGTGCAATTTTAAAAAGTAGTTTCATTGTATATAGCCATTGTTGGAGTAAAATTCATCTGAAAGCTGTAAGTTTTATGTAAAGGTAAAGCAGTCAACAACCCGAAGATTGGTTTGAACACCACAGTGCTTTACTAGGCATGGTCTTATTTGGAGATGGTATGCCACTGACTTCCTCCGACCTGACTTAGTCAGCCAGTTATAAGGGGACATACAGTTTAATGTGGATTCCAAACCAGTGCTGCTTGATGTTTTTCACATCAGCAACACTGTCAGAGGTGAAAGAAGTGGAAAGTGACAGATAAAAATCCTGGGACCTGGCAGGGATTGAACCCACAACCTTTGGCTTTATAGTCTTGCACTCTACCACTGTGCAACCAAGCTGCACCACTTTGGTGATTGGGAATGACCATATGGTTTAGTAAATATACATGAATGACACCTTTGGTGTTTATAGACATTCCAAGGAACGTCTCTTTAGATTTCCTGAAGTAATGTGGAACAGTGATTGTTTTCCAAATAAGAAACCAGCAGCCAGTGTTAGATGCAGAATTATAGTTTGGGAGGAACTTTCTTTTTTTGGGAAGGGGGGGGGGGGTGAGGAGGTGATGGTGTTGGAGGTCATTAGCCAACCTTCTCTTTTCCCTGCTCTGATTCCATTGCTGCCAGCCATCATGGTCTAGTAACTTCTGGAGCTGTTACATAATCAACTGTATGAAAAAGGAAGAAAAAATAGAAGATGTGAAGATAATTACTCTTAACTTAGTTGAGGTCCTTCTGAATCATCACAAAGCATGCATGCAAAGACTAGTTCTGAAACTGACATAAAAACTCACACTGAATCAATAACTTCATGAAACATGCAAAATATTTGCATCACATAAGGTGGACCACCAGCAGTCTAAAATGCAACACTTTGCAAACATTCTTAAAGGAACCACAGTCTGTGAAATGCTCTCTCTCTCTAGCTATGTTTCCAAAGATCTGTGAACGAAAAGAATATATTTGAGCTACTTAGATTACTACAGGTTGGAGCGTGGAATGTTCTAACCTTTAATCGCGTAGGTAAGCTAGAAAAATTGAAAAGAGAAGTGGATAGGTTAAAGTTAGATATGGTTGGGATTAGTGAAGTTCGGTGGCAGGATGAACAGGATTTCTGGCCAGATGAGTACAGGGTTATAAATACAAAATCAGTTGGTGGTAATGCAGGAGTAGGTCTGATAATGAATAAGAAAATAGGAATGCGGGTAAGGTACTATGTACAGCACAGTGAATGCATTATCGTAGTAAAGATAGACACGAAGCCAAGACCAACCACAGTAGTTGTTCAAATGTTTGTAAATCTATTGGAACAAACTGCGTATTCATCAGTCCGCAGCTTACAAACTACTTAAACCTAGGTAAACTAACCTAAGGACAAAAACACACACACACACACACACACACACACACACACAACCATGCCCCAGGGAGGACTCGAACCTCCTCAGCGAGCAACCGCGGTCGACCACAGTAGTGCAAGTTTATATGCCAACTAGCACGGCCGATGATGAGGATATCGAAAAAATGTATGAGGAGATAAAAGAAATCATTCAGAAAGTTAAGGGAGACGAAAATTTGATTGTGATGGGGGACTGGAACTTGGTAGTAGGAAAGGGAAGAGAAGGAAGTAGGCGAATATGGACTGGGAAGAAGGAATGAAAGAGGAGATCGCTTGGTAGAATTTTGCGCAGAGCACAATTTAATGATCACCAACACTTGGTTCAAACATCATAAAAGAAGGCTGTATACGTGGAAGAGACCAGGAGACACTGGAAGGTACCAGATTGACTTCATAATGGTAAAGAATAGATTTAGAAACCAGGTTCTAAACTGTAAGACATATCCAGGGGCAGATATAGACTCTGACCATAACTTATTGGTTATGAACTGCAGATTAAAACTTAAGAGACTGCAGAAAGGTTAGGAGATGGAACCTGGACAAATTGAAGGAACCAGAGGTGGTTGAGAGTATCAGAGGGAGCATTAGGCAAGGATTGGCTGAAACGAGGAAAAGTAATACAGTTGAAGAAGAATGGGTAGCTCTGTGAGATAGGGTAGTGAAGGCTGCAGAGAATCATACAGGCAGAAGGACAAGGCCTAATAGAAATCCTTGGATAACACAGGATATACTGAATTTAATTGATGAGAGGAGAAAATATAAAAATTCAGCAAGTGAAACAGGAAAAAGGGAGTACAAATGTCTGAAAAATGAGATTGACAGGAAGTGCAGACTAGCTAAGCAGGAGTGGCTAGAGAACAAATGCAGAACCGTAGAAGAATGCATAACTAGGGGAAAGACAGATACCGCCTACAGGAAAATAAAAGAGATATTTGGAGACAAGAAAAGCAGCTGTATGAATATGAAGAAATCAGACGGAAAACCAGTACTAAGCAAAGAGGGGAAGGCTGAATAATTTGACAGAGCGCTGAAGGACTTGAGTCGAAACAAAGCCCCTGGAGTAGATGATATTCCGTCTGTACTGCTGATATTGTTAGGAGAGCCAGTCATGAAAAAATTGTATCACCTGTATGCAAGATATATGAGACAGGGAAATACCCTCTGACTTCAAGAAGAATACTGTAATTCCAATTCCAAAGAAAGCAAGTGCAGACAAGTGTGAAAATTACAGAACTATCAGTTAAATAAGTCATGGGTGCAAAATACTAACACGAATTATTTACAGACGAATGGAAAAACTTGTGGAATCCGACCTCGGGGAAGATCAGTTTGGATTTAGGAGAAATGTACGAACATGAGAGGCAATACTCACATTACGACTCAGGCTAAGGAAAGGGAAACCTACGTTTTTAGCGTTTGTCGATTTGGAGAAAGCTTTTGACAATGTCGCTCTTCCAAATTCTGAAGGTATCAGGGGTAAAATATAAGGAGAGAAGAGTTATATTCATCCTGTACAAAAACCAGACGGCGGTTATTAGAGTCGAAGGGCAAGAAAGGGATGCAGAGGTTGGGAAGGGAGTAAGACAGGGTTGTAGCCTTTCCCCAATATTGTTCAATCTGTACATTGAGCAGGCAGTGAAGGAATGGAAGGAGAAATTTGGAGAGGGCATTAAAGTGCAGGGAGAAGAAATAAAAACATTGTGGTTTTCCGATGACATAGTAATTCTGTAAGAGACCGCAAAAGATCTGGAAGAGCAATTGAATGGGATGGACAGTGTCTTGAAAGAAAATATAAGATGAACATTAACAAGAGTAAAACGAAGGTAATGGAATGCAATGTCAGAAAATCAGGCGATGCTGAAGGAATTAGATTAGGTAATGAGACAATAAAAGTGGTAGATGAATTTTGTTATTTAGGTAACAAGATAACTTCTGATTGCCGAAGTAAAGAAGATATAAAGTGTAGAATGGATATGGGAAGTAAAGCTTTTCTAAAGAAGCGAAACTTGTTAACATCCAATATTAATTTAAATGTTAGGAAGTCCTTTCTGAAAGCATTTGTCTGGAGTGTAGCATTGTATGGGAGTGAAATGTGGACGATAAGGAGTTCAGATAAAAAGATGATAGAAGCTATTGAAATGTGGTGCTACAGACGAATGATGAAAATTAGATGGATAAATCGCGCAACAAATGAGGAGGTGCTTAACCGAATTGGGGAGAAAAGGAGTTACTGGCATATCCTGAATAGCAGAAGGGATAGATTGGTTGGACATATTCTGAGACATCAAGGAATTGTCAACTTGGTATTGGAGGGAAGCGTGTTGGGTGAAAATTGTAG
Source organism: Locusta migratoria (assembly GCA_026315105.1). Lineage (NCBI taxonomy): Eukaryota > Metazoa > Arthropoda > Insecta > Orthoptera > Acrididae > Locusta > Locusta migratoria. Next base: position 553,618,815 of record CM048744.1, read on the forward strand.
AGGGAGACCGAGGGACGGATATAGTAAGCAGATTCAAAAGGATGTAGGTTGCCGAATGTATTCTCAGATTAAGAGACTTGCACACGACAGGGTAGCGTGGAGAGCTGCATCAAACCAGTCTGTGGACTGAAGACTACAACAACAACAACAACAGATTACTGGTTGAGTGGAGGATGTTTTAGAGTGAAAACAATTTGCTCATTTCTAAATGTTGAGCATTTTGGTTATATTTTGAGGTAGCTGCTGTTATGTCTCTTACTAAAGGCCCTAGATGTTGTAAGTGATAGCATTTATGCAAAAGTTTGATTATGTAAAAAGAGTACTTTGGTAACTTTTGATGGTTACCAGTTTTCGTAGTACTTCATCAGTTGACACGTGTTTGTGCCTTGATATATAAATATTATCATGATTCATTTTCATCTGCACAGTTCGCTCACCTAGGTTCCAGTAATAGGGTGTACAAGCCTACAACCAGTTGATAATTTTTAATTTGTCTTTGTGAACACTACATTTAAATCTAAATATGTAAACTGTAATGAAATGGTTTTAAATACAATTTGTGTTGCAAAATTATTTGCATCATCATATGATATTCCATTAATTGTTTTGCTCTTCTGACCAGTACAGATGAGTTTGTATTGGAAAAAATCATTGAAATTTAAAACACTGAAGAATGGGATACAGTTCATCAGTTTTGACCAGTGACATCATAAGTAAGCCGAAGATGATACGTATTTCAGTGCATAAATGTTCAGGAACAAAATATGTAGCATAAATAATAGAGGTCACAGAAATAGGAGACATATACTATTTCAACCAATACTTGAAACGTAATCCTATAATGTAACAAAAATAAGAAATGTATCACAGAGAACAGAGAGTATACATGTACATAATATAAACTCATAATTGTTACAGTCTTATGTAACAAAAAAGGAAAGAAAATGGGAATAATTAAATTCCATGAAATAGATTAAATTAACAAGACATGTACTGGAAGAGGATTTCAGTCGGGTCTACAACCTAAAAATACAGCAACAAACATGCCCATTAAAGAAAATAGTAACAAAATTATCAAGAAACTTGTGTAGATCATCTGAAGAACAAATGCTAGTATTACACATGACTTGGCATTGATATCCTATTCTTCTTGTAACGTAAATATTACTTACTGTGGAGAAATAACAACTCTAATATGGTTTCCTGTTCTTCAGTTGAGCTATTTTTAGTTGGGTCAGTAGAAGTTAATCCCTGACAACTTGCAGTGCCGTCGAAAGCTTTCATAATGAAACATGAATAGCTTCATGGCTTTTGAACGAAAACTATTCTTTGCCTTTGCCAAAGATATATTTACAAAATTGCATAACACGATTAATGACAGTGGTGTATGGAGCTGTTGTGACCGAAATACTGCAACTATCGGGGATCAAATTAACAGTGACTCAACTATAAGTCAACTGAAGAAAGGTTACTGATATTTGAAGTGTAGGTATACAGGTATGGACAAAATAATATGAACACCGTGCAATATCCTGACTACATCCTGACAAGTTGGCACCACTAACTATTTGTTAACACTGAGATGTAACTGCAGTGCACAATTTATGTATAAAGCCATGGACATTACCTTGCATTATATTATGTGTTTGGTTCTGCAGTGGTTAACACAAATGATTGGTGAAATAGGTCAACTTCCTGCTGAAGTTAGTGCATCTGTGACAAAAACAGCTGCACTGTTTCACTACTGACAGTATCCTCACTGTTGACAGCATATACAAAACAAGGTAAAATATAATTGGCAAAGAAGAATAGAGGGTGTAACTCAAAGTTAACGGACAATGTCTGAGTATTAAGAACAATCGTGGCCAAACAAAATAAATCTACCATAGCAAAAGCGACTGCAAAACTCTACATTCAGTTGATTAATACTGTTTCAATGAAATAAAAGTACAGCTGGAGCTTAACATTCATGAAAGGGTTGCAGTTACTAAACTTTTAATAACAGAAGCCAACACAGAACTGCAAAGGTAGTGGTGGCTCGATCATGAAACCTGGACACTTGATGCCTGGAATGAATTATCATTACATTGATTCTTACAAACAACTAGGTTTATGTACTGATATCCCTGACAGAAGCTTACAGTATGAATGCCTGCTTCCTGCTGTCAAGCATGAGGAAAGTTCCATCACAAATAAATGTGTGGAAAGAGTGGATTTGTCTCAATATCACATGGTAATTCCAGCTTAATGTTGAGAAGACGCACAGAACGCAATGCTCACTCCATAGATATTTCTACTCTATGTATAATTTAGTGGTTATACCCTTCAAAAGATGCATTTCTTTTCTTTCCATGACGTTACAAAGCATATGGATACAGCTAGGAAGAAGGAAAAAAAATTTTTTTTCCTACCTGGGGTAAACTTTACTTGCAGTGGCAGTGGTTTAGTTTGCTATCGTTGGCAACGAACTATTCGCTTTAGGTAGAATGATTAATTTATTGACCAGAACAGCATAAATTATTTATTTCATTGTGAACATAAAGAATTATTCCCCTTATTCTACATGACTGATTTTTGAAAAAGCATTCAATGGCCGTTGCCAACATCAGTGCACAACTCCGCTGCCGTAAGTAAAATTTTACCCCTTCTTGTAGTGAATTACACCAAAGTTATGAGAAAAATAATAATAATAATAATAATAATAATTCCATTTTCTTTGCAAAGAATTCTTATGTAAATTAGAGCATCGATAGACGCAAAGGAATGTCATTGTTTTAAATTCAAATGATACCTGCGGAAAGAAGCACTTTTTTTCCTATGGCGTTGCAAGGCATGCGGGATACAGCTAGGAAAAAAAATATTTTTTTGTGCCATACAGTACCTGGGTTAAATTTTACTTGAAGTGGCAGTGGTTTAGTATGTTAACGTTGGCAATGAAATATTCGCTTTAAGGGCTCATTAATTTACTGATCGGAACAACATTAATTATTTATTTCATTATCAACACTAAGAATTATTCCCCTAACTATACGTGACTGATTTTTCAAAAAGGATTCAACGGCCATTACTAACATCAATACACTACACCGCTGCTGTAAGGAAAATAATAGACCTTGTATCAGTGTATTACACTTTAATTATGAAAATAAACAATGCAGCATCACTATCTATTTGATACACTATGTCAGTAACAGCGTCTGTATCGGATCTTTGCTATACTACGCTGCAGTTCAAGCATAGCTTACACCAGAAACTACAAATAACAATACATTTTCTTCTCCTGATCTGATTTTGATGAAATGAAGCTTATATGTTGCACCGAGGTACTCTCAGTTGACCTATGAAATTTATCCCACAAAAGTTTGTGTAGTACTCTTGGAGATTTGCTGTACTACATCATACTTATAAGCATAGTGTACACAAAAACTTCAAATTACGATATCTTTCCTTCCTCTGATCTGATATTGATGAAACTAAGCCTATGTCACTCTCCAAAGTATTCTCAATTTACCTGTTGGAAACCCATGAAAGTTCGTGTAGTACTTTTGGAGATTACCCTCAACAAATACATACACGATGGCTTTTAAGCAAATGATTAGGTTATGATATATTTATTTTCTGTGATCCGATTTTAATTATTGAAGCTTTTATGTAACTGCATGATGTTCTAAAGTTACGTGTCAAAACCCCATTAAAATTCGTCAAGTAGTGTTGGAGATAAAGAGGTTTTTAATAATTGAATAAAAAGACACTATGGTTACTGTAAACACTTAAAATTACAATATCTTTTTTTTTTTTTCCCCTCCTCCGTGATCCGATTTTGATAAAATTATGCCTATATGTTAACCCAAACTGTTTTTCATGTTTCCTGTGAAAACCACACAAAGATTCGTGGAGTAGTTTTGAGGATTGAAGACCTACATTTACAGATTTATTATTACTATTGATAAATTGGTAATAAGTTTAAAAATGATTGATGAGCTGCATACTGGCACGAAGGAAAGGCAAAATCTATCGTAGATACTTTGAGCGGAGGATTGTACACAAATTCTTTAAAATGATGACCTATAATATAAAATGCACACACAAATTCTTCCTGTTAATGCTGTTTTTATTTTATGGTCTGACACTGTTTTCCCAAGATACCTGTACATTAATCTATGGCTAAGAAATAAACAAATTATCATCTGTGACTTAATTAAGAGTTCACTGATTATCCCCAGTAATATCCCATTCATCAGTCAACACACAATTTCTTGTGTTAATAAAATGATAGAAGAGTCTCAAGCAGTAGTGTTAACATTCATTATCTCTGATTTTAAACCATATTCACAAAATAACTACTTACAATTACAGTTGCTCAAAGAGCAGAGCCCAGATTTATTATGAAATGTGTGTGTGTGTGTGTGTGTGTGAGAGAGAGAGAGAGAGATATCATTATTTATTATTTAATTTTAATAGTCACTCCATTAACCTAAATAATATTTTTCTTTTGATTTTCTAGGATCAAAATTTTCATTTGACCCCAGTATAGATGATGCCAGCTCTTTATTAGACTGCCATCACAGTGGGTCTCGGCGCTCTCTTGCTGATACAAGTGTTACATCCACTGCTGATCTCTCAGTGTTCTCTACAACAACACGATCACAAGCTCTGGATAACAGTCTAGACACTCACAGTAATGCATCAGAAGGCAGTGCTGGGGGTGCAAGCTCTGGAGGATCTGCCAGTGTTCAGAGAGGTCCTTCAGCTTCAGCCAGATCGACACCTCGTGCCACGCCACGAGCTCCGAGCCCAGATGTAGTTCGTATATATGTGCCGTATGCACCATCCTCGCCCACTCCTGCTGGATCACCCCAGCCACAGAATGGTGATGTTCCACGGTCATTGCCAAGACCTCTGGATGATCACAACAGAATTCGCATTCGTGTTGATCCACAGGAGGAGCAAACACCAGTAGTAGAGCATGGGCAGTTAGTTCGACCATTTCGACTAGACAGCCCAGAATTAGACTTAAAGTAATTGTTCAAACTAAGGCCTACCAACATCTGGCATGTGTGAGACAGAATACTCAGTAACTTGCAGAGCACAAATAATGCCAGCTGTTGCATTATTTCTATCTTAAGTGATATATGCCAGATTTATTACAACAGTGAAATAGTGATTCTAGAATATTTTCTTTATTCTTAAAAATGCTTTCTTTTCATACAACACTACTGTTGTTTGACTTTTAAAGCAGTTGAAATAATGGTGCCAGATAGATGACAGGTTGTCATGTTTTGTCCATTGTTAAAAGGAAACAAATTTGCTATATGTGTATGTGAAACAAAATTTTTTGTGATTGTTGTCTGAAGGTAACTCAAAGTTTGTTAAGGAAATGAACATTTAGCTGTTAAATCTTGGTTGAGATTTATAGTGTCTCCTGAAAATGACAGTCAGTTCCTCTGCTGTTCAAAATGGCGGTGTTAGTGTATTTCTTTAATATAGGTTTCAGTAATGTTTTGAAATGACCATTATGACAATATAAAGACATCATTGCTCCATTCCAGCTTTATTTATAATTATGTTGTATATGTCTGTTTCTACTTAACAAAATGTATAATATTCTGTACAAAGGAGTTACTCTTATTTAGTCTGAATAGTATTTTTGAGATCTGAGTTTGTACCTTATATGTTTCATGCATGCACTTGTCATCCTTTTCATATGAAGGTAGATCATTTCTTCCACAGACTCATAGAGTACATAAATCATTTGCCTATAGTGCAGGTAATTGAAATATATTTTTTTAAGATCATTGCATTCATTTGTTTTTGATAGTAAATATTCACAAATTGTGCCATTGAATGTCGAACTGAGGACATAAAGATTGTTTGCAATAATTTATGAAATGATATTAATTTATTGAGAAATCTAATATAAGATAAACTGTTACATGACCTGTTTAGAATTTTTAGGGCCTTGCATACACAGGTGCTAGGTGAATTTCATTGACATTATCTCCTTACCTGGTAATAAAGCAAATTCCTCTTGGTGCCTCGTTAATAATCAGTATGATGTTACTTGTGCAATACTGTACATACTTCACATATGAATCTATTTTTATGCGGCTAAACCATAAAGAATTATACCTGTATTTCAAAAGGTGCATCTTAGAAAATATGAGCATTGAATTAAATCTTCTGTACATAATAGGCTTCATCTCATAGGTCTTCCTGGAAGTCATTAAGATATTCTCTTAAAATATATGTCATTATTACATGTTTAATGAGAGAATAAAGTCTTGCCATTGGAATAGCAGACTAGCTATACAAAATTGTCCATTCACATATAATAGAGGTTATTATTTATGTTTTTGCCCTTTCCTCATAATTTAAAGAGTAGTCCCACATGATGTTTTGTACAAACTTTTGTATATACTGTACAGTTATTTATTTATTTTGTTATCTTGTGTTCATGATATTAAACAATTATTTAATGAAAACATAAGTACTTTGTCAAATAGTTACTTCTTCTGAAATTTAGTCACTTACCACATTACATATAAGAAAGCAGATGTTATTTTATGGTGGGAAATTATAACTTCAGAAATTTCTTCCTTTTAATTTTTGCATTGATGTTTAGAACACTGGCTAACCTGGTTACTGATTTAATGTTGAAACTCCTCAATAGTTTCCTGTAATTAGTTTGTTTGTGTGTGTGTGTGTGTGTGTGTGTGTGTGTGTGTGTGTGTGTGTGTGTGTGTCTGTGTGTCTGTGTGTGTGAGTGAGTGAGAGAGAGAGAGAGAGAGAGAGAGAGAGAGAGAGAGAGAGAGAGAGAGAGAGAGAGAGAGAAAGGAAATATAAATAAAGCTGATTGCCAAACAAATGTTATGATTCCTTTAATGTGTAACGTGTTAAACACTGTATCTTAGAAGTGTATTGACAGTAATTTGGAGAACAACTGAAAAAAACATGGTGCATTTATATTGGAAGGTATCACTTAGCAACAGTTAGTAATCTGAAAGGAAAAAAAAATCAAAGATTATCCCAACTAGATTCAGTTACCAACAGATGTAGAAAGCAAATGAGTATATTGTCTAACACAAGGTAACATTTTCAGTAATGTAAACTATTCAGTCTCTCTTATAGCCTCTTCCACTCAGCTGACCTGCTATTTATATTTTCACCACATTTAAAATCAGCTGGGGGCAGGGGGGGGAGGGAAATTGCTTAAAAAAATATTGCATTATCTTTATCATTTGGTTAGTATGATCAACTACATTTTTCCAAAATGTTCTCTTAATTATGATTTGTATTTGAATTACAGTCAAGTTTAGAAACTAAAACAATAAATCTGTACCACTCAAAAATAATTCCACTTATTCACTTTCATGTAACTAAAACACACAATTCAGTCATTTTATTCACTCATATATAAGCCATTTTTTTGGCTTTACTTTTTAAATATTTAAATACTTTATTAATAATGATAGTCTTTGATGAACAAAAATTATAATTAAAAGTAAATAACAGCAAAGTGAAGTGAAGTATCATACTCATGTCATCTTCTCAATCAACTTCTGCAACAACAAAGAATGGCAAAGGAAAGAGTTCAGTTCAGAAACTATAAATTATTTTTAAAAATCTATTAAAAGTGTGACTGGGGAGTGGAATCCTGGGATTTTAATCAAGAACAAGTGCTGAATTGAGATTAGTTTATTAGTTGTGTTTCTTGTAAGGTTCAGCCCCAGAGGATGAGCTCCTGGACTGCTGTCCCTCTAGCAGTGTTGCCCAGGTGATGGTAACCTTGCACCCAGGAAACTTGATGTGTAAATGACTGTAATCAAGTGCCTCACTCTGGAACAGAAATCTGTTTCACGAATCTGTTGCTGACTGTAATTTGAAACAGCCTGCAACTCTTGGCAAGCACATCACAAAACAGGGCATTAAAAATTTAAACGACAGTATACAATATTTTTTTTTAGGAAAATAATCTCACGAGTGTATGTAAATAATTAATTAGGCATCCTAGACAACTTAGCAAAGTGCCAAGACATATTAACTTCCTCTGAATGTAAGAAAAAAGAATATAACAATTTCCATTTCAGAAATTTAACAATGGAAAATTAACTATAAATGTGACTGGGCCTTTTCAAATTTTTCCTTTAAGAGTTTCCTAGTCATATAAATGAATAAAACCGTACCATCACTATTTAGTTCTCTTCATATGAGGACATATAGAAAGACAATAATTCCATGCATTATAAAATTCCAAATTTTGCATATATTCCACACACTATCAAACTATAATATACGCATGATCAAGTAAAAAATACTTTAAAATTTCCACTATAATCTTAGATTCCAATTTATTGATTCTTTCTACGTATGTTTTGAGAAGAACTTAAATTGCTAGGGAAGTTTGTTCAAATTCTACAACACTGCTCTGGAGCTGTGTTATTACATCCACTCCAGTATCTGCCTTATAAGTCAGAGACATACCAGTGGTTGTAAGAGAATAAAGAACTCTGTCGATGATACACACAGTATAAAGGCCTGTCAGTAAAATTCTGGAAAAGTCATCCTATTATCACGATCCTAATTTTCCATTTATGTTGTTCCCTTCATTCCCCCCCCCCCCCCCTTTAAAATACATGCTCCCAAAGCAAAAATACGTCTGATCTGAGGTGCCTGCTCAAAACTATCTAAAATAATGTCTATTACATGCCTAATTAAACTATATGCACAGTGCATGTTTTTAATCACAAATTTCAAAAAAAATTCAAACATGCACATAAAAAGTATCCATATTTGAAATCAGAAAGTAATGTAAATGGGTAAGTACTAAGTTTACACTATTTCCAATGATCTTATAAAAACACATTTGCATGAAATTCTCATCTTTAGACATGCACATACAGTCCCCAACAAGACACACAATTAAATGAACAGAATAAAGCACACATACCATATGCTCACAAACAGCACTATGTAATGGCCACGTCTACAACTCTGAACTATTACTCTCATGCTACCTAGACAGCTTGGGTGCTAGTCATGTATAATGTAAGGATAATTTGCTGACAATACTCTAGTTACTAATGCCTACTGTATAACTGTTACAGTTTTATTTATAGCATTGTGCATAGCAAGGAGCACAAAAAGTAAGGTATCAGTTCACAGGGTCTCGTGGTAGAGGAGGGCAGTTCTATGCCACCACTCAACCAGGCCATTACTCTGCAGGTGGAACGTGGTGCTATGGATACGTCGGGTGGTACACAGTGCACAAATGCCATTGAACAGGGCCAACTCAATTGTTGACCATCATCCATCGTGATCATGGCAGAACAATCCAAATGTCCCATGCACTAGTGAACAAATGCATGGGCCAATGTGTTGGGTTTAATGTTCGGTAACAGCGTGGCTTCCATTTGATATTTGATTGATTGCGCAGAGTATGTATAGATAGCCACTGGAGGGGGAGGGGGGTTCACTAAGTCTACATGTATATGGTGGAAATATTCGGAAGGTATGGGTAAGCTGCTAAGTGGTGGTATAGTGTGTGTGTGTGTGTGTGTGTGTGTGTGTGTGTGTGTGTGTGTGTGTGGTTGTTTTGCTTCATTTGCTTGGTATGCAGGCTTGTGCCCAAGTTTGGCAATCATGTTTCACATCACATCATATGAAACGTTCTGTCACTAGTTTGATTGATGCTGTAACTTCGGTGCTACGTTATACAGTTTATTGAAAACATCCCAATGGAGGGAGAAGGGATGAAAGGACGAAGAAGTGCCTGTGAATTCGTCACACCAATCTTCACCGACAGCAACGGGACTGGTTTGTTTTTAATATCCTGCCGCATTGTTGTTGTCGTGCAAGGTGAGGCGGGAGCGTGGGGTTTGGAAAGCAGCGTGGCACTCAGAGTCGACTGAGTCAGCAGCATGGTAGCAGTTGTACAAGGTTCAGTTGGTTGTCGTTTGGAGGTGCAGCTCAACAGAATACGGGGCAGCCAATGGCTGCCAAAGCAGATGCATAGTAGCTGGGGCGGCTGCTGTCTTTGATGGAGGCACCACAGTTGAGTGTGCGGAAGACGGCTGCCACAATGAGCCAAGGTCATGTGATATGACTGAGGTCAGTTGTGCTGAGCGGTCCCAAAGTGGACGTATAGTAGGTCAAGGGGCTGTTGACTTGAGTGAAGGCGTCACAGGTTTGGGAGATGGCTGCCGAAATGAGGCGTGGTCACCATGTGTGACCGAGTGAAATTTTTCCTCTAGTTTGCTGCCGTGACTCATCAGTTCAGTAGCACTCATGGTGAAGAAGTTACATTTCCTACCATGGGGCTGAACCTTGCCACTGATGGTTGTGAAACTTAGCAGGTAGACTTTGACAGCTTGTAGTGTGGGAGACAGCCATGACAATATTAGTTGGCATTGCTAGCACATCAACACTCGGTGCTGGCATTAACTTAGTTTTGTTTACAAACGTCTGTGTAGGAGCAACGTGGAAAAACAGACTCAATGCATTTTCAACCTTAAGTGCAGGTGCGACATCACTGAGAACACTCAAAGAAAGAGTACTTTTACTAACCTGAGTGGGATAATCCATTGTATCCTTGCATAAAGTCTTCAACAGGTTTAGGTGAGTTCAGACTGTGTGTTGTCCAAACAATGAGCTAGTTTTCTTGAACCACTTACACTCAAACTTTTTGATGTTGTCCAAGTCTCAATACTCTCTCGAATAAGCTGTACATGAGAGGGTGAACTGTCAGTATCAGATCAGCTATACCAAGCACACAAGAAAGATGTACCTATTGGGTGGTGATAAACTGTGTGATGCACAACATCCAGTGAGAGTTTATGTTGGGCCAAGAAATCAATACCCATGATGTCTGCAAGTCCAACTTGTTGTGACCTCGTTGCCTTTTGTTGTTTGCTCATCCTGGTCTAGTCGTCAGTAAAGGTACTGGTGCAGGAATGGATGTCAACTGTAATAACTATTCAGATTAATAATACAAGTTTTATTGACTGAAAATTATAATACTCAACTTTAGAACATGTGTCTGTTTCTTCTCTTGTCTTGCTCCTCGCGGCAGTGCTCGAATGATGCTAGCTGCGCTGTGACCTAGTTACTGCTAAGTTTGTAGCCACATTCTGACTTAGTACTGCCCTATTTCTGACTTCATAGCTGCCTAGTAACTGCCTGAGTTCTGAATAGTAACTGACGGGCTGTCCAGACGTATGTCGACCTAGATATAGCTGCTTGTAGAGGGCCTGCATCTTCGGTTACTCCCTCCGGGATGCGCGGCACCTGCTTGCAACTGGCTTTCGGTTGATTGCTGCCTTCTACGTGATCATTCTCTTAACATCTGGTGTGTGGTGCTGACTGTACGCCACAACATCCCTCCCTCGAAATGATGAACCACTGGCGTGTATGGAGCTCCTCAACGGGGGAGGAGGCAGGCTCGTGGACATACTGATGGACCGAAGTCTGTTGCTTCACAGGGCGCCAGACTACCAGCCGGGGCCTGCCATCCGGCCTGAGGTCGCGAGGGAACATCCTCTGGGGAAACCTCCAAAGGACCCACGTCCACGACCTGTGGCCCAGGTGATGTTGTAGACGGTGACATCGGCGTTGATGCTGTGTGGCGTGCTGTTCGTGCTGGTTGATGTGCATTGTGATATCCAAGTGAGGTGGAGGCTTCGAGGGCTCTGTCTGCATGGCGTCGGGCCGCAGTGCCGTGGAGATCTGCGGCGGGGGCCACATGGTCTGCATTAGAGATGGGCAAAACCGATCTTTTCAGAGATCGGATCAGAAATAGTCATTCACTGGGATGAACTAGTTCTTTTTCATGGTTCACCGACTCACCAACTGATAAAAAACGTAAAACGATGTCACATCGCTTTTTTGTCACTATACTTTTATCTGATTTGGCCATATTGTGAAAGAAAGAAGAAGAGTAATAATTTCATTGTAAGTCAGTAGTTTTGAGAATTAAAAATTAAACATATTATAACAGAATTTAAATATTTTTGCAGGTGAAATAATTGGAAAAAGAAAAAATATTATTTTTATATTTTTATACTTTCATTAAAAAATACAATATTTTGCAGAATAAAAATACTAGTTCCGTATTTATACAGTGAGTAGTTTAAGAGAGTTGAATGAAACGTGATATATCGCGAGAGTTCCGTGCAAAACGTGGCAACTGCCGCAGCGGAATAGCCGTGCGCAATAAGGCCGTGTCCTATGTGAGCGACAAAAGCGAGCGACAGCGCGCGATATTCAGCGACGCGACACGGCAGCTACAAGCAGCGACATTCGGCGACACGGCTGGGTGCCTTACGTTAGCGCGACAGATTCTCGCTACAAGATGGCCGCTAGAACCCATCACTTGTTATCTAAAAACTAAAGTTTCGCACCCATAAACAGTAAAATAATAATAGCTCCAGAGTAAGCAATAAAGTTTTATTTACTTACGAAAATAAGGCTTCAAAAGAGTAATGTCCATTAACTTTATAAAGCGAGGAATGTTCGTGGACTATTTCATTCGTAACTTCAAGTACGAAAAAAAGGCTATGAAAATCTCCAGCCAAATTCTTCAAAAATACGACGACGAGCATAGATACTTTCGACTATGTCGTCAGTGAGTTTTCCTTTTTTGAGTACAAAGCATCAACAATTGATTAAGTTCGAAGAGAGTCTTAGCTAAAGAAATAATTAGGTAAATAACTGGGGTGATACTCTTACAGTCGGCGTAGTACTGGGGTAGCGTTCTGGGCTCCTATATTCTAAGTTTTGCAGTTCCTGGTAAGATTTCCGTTCCACCTTATATTTTTAGTTCCTGTAACTACAACCCTTTCACCTGTTATTTGTGCAAAGTTTTATGTATTCTCTATACAGAGCAATGCGAATAATTTTTTTTAAGTGCTTCCCAAAATAATTTATCTTTAATTTCAAACACACACATCCTACTGTACCAAACCCATTAAATTCGTAATGAAACATTATAGCAAGATATTTTACTCAGAAACGTAATTATAGACATCTCGTTTGACATCCTAGTGTTCTCTCTCTCTTTGAAAACAAGTTTGTTGTTACTGTCAAAGATTTGACGCCAGCAGAAAAAATTTCAAATCGACACATTCCCAAAACTGAATGGTTTCAGATATAGAAAACATTAATGCACATTGTTGTTTTCTTTGTTATTCGATTATATAGTCATTGTTTTCAACGTGCCAAAATAATGTAGATGCATAAAAGACGCATAATTTGTTACAGGACACTCGTCTATCAAGTCAGGAAACTGCGTGATATGGGCTTACAAAATTTAAGCAACAGAATGCACATTGCATAAGACTTTGTCTCTCTTGCTCCCTTCATGCAAACTACAAGTGTTCGAGAAAAATGGAGTAGGATCTTTTTCGCAGAAATTTTATATAGTTGAATTTTGTACTGTAACGCGTTTTTGCTACCGACTGCAGATTTCCCGTTATTAAGAAAAAATATGTAACATTAAATAAATACGTTTCATCTCGAGTACTATTCTAAATAGGAATATGATGGTTTTTGTTGCTTCAGATGATCGTTTCTGTAAGTGAGCTGCAAGATTTATCAGAACACAGGAGTCGAGAGAACAGAGAAATGCGCGGAGTCGCTTTGTTCGGCACCATGCGGCTCGCCAGAGGAGTGGGGGGAATAATGAGCAGCGTGCCACACGGGCGGCTCCGCAAGCGAGCGGAGTCGGGAGAGTGGTGGGGAGAGGTGAACCGGTGAACCAGCTAACTCACCGATTCAGTTGGCGGTCGGATGGCCTCGATCGCCGGAGTCGTGCGGAGCAGCGAGTCAGCGGTAGTCGGGAGCCGTGCGCTCACTGAATCATGCTGCTTGCGCGACTTGCCGACTCTCAACTCACCGAGTCTCGACTCACAGCACAGAGGTACTGCACGTGTTTAGGCGCTCATTTTTTGCGTTTTATACTTGTACATGGTCTATAGCAAATTTATTTTGTAGCTTAGGAAACTTCTGAAGCATGTGGCAAGGGGTTTAGGAAACTTCTGAAGAATGTGGCAAGGGGTGCTTATGCAGCTCATTGGTGTCACCAGAGGGACTTTTCGGATCAGTTGAACTACCACTCCTTTTTTTGGATTCATCCATCACTCACTCCTTAGAAGGATCTGGCTCTTTGAATCAGTTCAGGAGCAGATTGCCCATCTCTAGTCTGCATGTGGCGTGAATCTGTCGAGAGAAACGCAGAAGGATCACAGGGCACATGACAAGGGCGAATTTGGTTGCGGTGCCTGCGAATGATGCCATCAGGACATGAAATTTCAAACATGTGAGCACCGCAAGGTTGGATGATCCTGCCCCGCTCCCACTGTCTGCTGCGCCGGGTGGCGCGGTGGGTGGAGCAGATGGAGCAGCATGCGGTGGTGGCGGCCGTGCAGAAGTTCGGCCGGCGATGAACCTTCTGGTCGATGTGAGCAGTAGGAAGTGAGGAACAGTTGCAGAACTGCCTCCCTTGATTGCTCCGAACTAAGTTTGGACATCTGCTGCTTAAATGTCCAGATGAAGCGTTCCGCAGTGCTGTTTGACTGTGGATGAAATGGTGCACTAGTGAGATGCTTAACTCCATTGCGTTTACAAAAGGAGCAAAATTCTTGCAATGTAAACTGAGGGCCATTTCAGAGACTATCAGTTCAGGGAAACCTTCCAGATAAAAAATTGAAGACAACACCCTAATCGTGCTACTATAAGTCGTAGAAGACATTAGCACTGCAAATGGATAACCACTAAAAGCATCAACCACAATAAGCCACCTAGTGTTCCAGAATGGACTAGAATAGTCAATATGCACTTGTTGCCATGGTGACTATGCTTTTGGCCATACACAAAATTTCCGATTTGTGGCTGGCTGATTGGTAGCGAACACTGAACACTGTGACATCATCTTTTCTATTTGGGGCGTCCATAACCTGCCAAGTACAGTGTCATCGTGCCCATTACTTAGTGCGAACCATTTCCCAATGTTATTGACGAAGTAAGTTCAATGCTTCGTTCTGCAAACGTCACGGAATCAACACACGCAATTGTCCAATGTCATTTGAAACTAGAATCTCACCTCTACACACTGAAAGTTCATCCCTCCTAGCAAAATAGCCACGCACCAGTGAATTTTGAATGTCACGTTGTGAACGAGGCCATTCTGTGCAAATGTAGCACAGCAAAATTTGTAAATCAGGATCTGTTTCGGTGGCCCGAGCAATTTTCCTATAGACCAATGGGAAGGATTGCAACAAACTATCTTCCTGTGCATCTATCTGACAACATGACATCTCAGAAGCATCAAAGTCTTTGTCATAGCCAACTGGAAGACGGGAAAGTGCGTTGGCATTTCCATGGCAGGTTGTGGGTCTGTACACAATCTCGTACTGATACTGTGATAAAAACAACGCCCAGTGTTGCAATTTGTGTGCCGTACGTGTAGGAATTGGCTTGGCCAGATGAAACAATGACTGAAAAGGTTTGTGGTCAGTTACTAAATAGAATTTTCTCCCATACAAGTGGTGATGGAATTTTGTGACACCATACACCATTGCTAAAGCTTCCTTCTCAATCTGAGAATAACGGCACTGTGTGTCTGTCTGTTTGGATGCAGACGCTATCGGACGGTTCATATAACCATGTCTATGTGACAGTACTGCTTCTAGACCAAACAATGACGCGTCCACTTGTTGCAAAGGGGCTGCAATTTGTGCTGTGTTTGGAATAAACCTAATATAGTATGTTAACTTTCCCAAGACTGACTGTAATTCTTTCACATCTTTTGGTGCTGGCAGGTTGTGAATGGCAAGCAAATGTGATTGCATTGTGTGCACACCTTGACTGTTTATCACGTGTCCTAGATACTGCAGTTCTGGTTTGAAAAGTCACACTTACCTAAGCGACACTTGAGACCTGCATTTGATAAAACCTGAAACAATTTCCTCAAATTTGCAATATGTTCTTCTGGGATATGGCCTGACACAACTATGTCGCCCAAGTAGTTTGAACAACAAGGCACACGAGCTGTAAGCTGTTCCAAATATCTTTGAAAAACCGCGGGCGTGGATGCACTGCCAAAAGGTAAATGCAGATGAGTATTGACAACACAAATTTTCTGTGATTCTTCATCGAGTGGCAGCTGAAGGTAGGCATTGCTTAAATCTATTATTGAGAAATATTTTCCTGCACCTAATCTGTCCATTAAATCTTCTGGTCTCGGCAAAGAATAACTGTCTACAAGTGTCTGTGGATTTACTGTAGCCTTGAAATCACACGAATGCGAATGCTACCTGACGGCTTCAGCAAAATTACATGCGGACTCGCCCACTGGCTAGGTTCTATCGGTTCAATTGCACCATTTTCTTGCAATGTGCGAAGTTCCTGTGCTACTTTGTCGCATAAAGTGAGCAGTACATCACAAGCTTTGCAGAATTTTGATTTGGCATTTTACTTCAGAGTAATATGTGCAGCATAATCTTTAGCTTTTCCTAGTCCTACAAAAAATAAATCTGGAAAGTCTTTCAACAACTTGTCTACACTGTCTTTAGCATCAAAATTGTTCACAACTAAAACTTTGTCTTGCATAGTAAAACCAGAAAGATCAAAAGAATCTAAACCAAAAATATTCTCTCCTTCATAAGATTTAAGCACTTGAAATGTCACTGTGCACATTTCCGAACGGTATACTGCAGGTAGTGAACACAGGAATATCATTGCCACTGTATGCTTTTAACTTTGTTTTAGCGCAAGAAAGGCACGGCGATCCTAACTGTTCATAAGTTTTGCGATTGAGCAATGTGACTGATGCACCTGTGTCTAGTTGAAACTTTACAGGAATGTCATTCACATGTAAATTGACATACATTTTTCTGGCTTGACGTACAACTTCAGCGACTTCTTTGTCCTTGATGTTACGAGGGGCAGCCACTGGTTTGGAAAATACTGCATTTACTGAATAACTATTGTCTTGTCGCTGTTTGGGCCGGGAGGGTAAATTCTGTTTCTTTTGCTGCAAGCAGACTGTTTCTATAGGACCTTTCTTGCTGTATGCATAGCATTTTGCTGACCGAGACAGACAGTTCTGCCTTTTGTGCCACGAGAAACATTGCTGGCAAGACTTCACTTCCTTATTAGGCAAGGTTCCGCATCTAGCAACGTGTTTACGCTTTGAGCGAGCAGGCGTTTGACCTGGCGCTCGCCGGTGCATGACGTGACACTACACAGTGGAATAGAATCAAAGTTTTCCACTGCTGCAGCACTTCTATCGTACTGTTCCAAAATCTGTTCTACTTGGTGGAACGACGGATCTGACATTTTTAGAATCTGTTCCCTAAGTCTACCATCAGGAATATTATAGACTATTGCGTCACGTAACATTACATCAGAATACAAAGCTCCACATGAACATTTAAAGTTACACTGCTTAGTGAGACCTTGAAGATCTGTTATTCACTGCCTGTATGTTTGGTTCGGATTTTTCCTACATCTGAAGAACTGATACCAAGCAGCCACTACACTGATTTGCTGTTCATAATATGCCATGAGGGCTCCTATCACAGAACCATACAAAAGTTCTGAAGGTTCTGTGGTGGGAAACAGTTTTTCCACAAGACGGAACACTGCGGGGCTTACACCCGATAACAGAAAATGAAGTTTGTCAGTACCTTGTATCCTGTGCACTGTGGCATAGCTGTCATACTGTTGTAGTCAGTCTGACCAGTCCTCTTCTTTTTCATCATATTGTCGGAATGGTGGAATTACTGGTGGCGGTGGCTGCTGCAGTGGAACTTGTGTATTTTGAGACACAGGTGCGGCCAGAAGTTGTTGCAAGGTTTGCAGTAGAGACGCAATTTGTTGGCTCTGAAACTGAAACATTTGCATTCGCTGCTGTGGTAGTGACTTAGTGGTAGTGGCAGTGGCAGGGTTAGTAGCATTAGCCATAGTGCAAAAATAATATAAAGAAATAGTGCAAAAATATAGAAATTTTCTCATAACCCTGCAATAGAATCAAAAGATTATTTACTGGATCCGCCGAGACCTGAAATAAAGCAAAATTAATAGTTCAGCATATTTTCAGACATTAATATTTCATCGCAGTCTGGTTCTCCATTTTCCTTGTTACCATTTGTTGTGACCTCGTCGCCTTTAGTTGTTTCCTCGCCCCGGTCTAGTCGTCAGTAAAGGTACTGGTGCAGGAATTGATGTCAACTGTAACAACTATTCAGATTAATAATACAACTTTTATTGACTGAACATTATAATACTGAACTTTAGAATATGTGTCTGTTTCTTCTCTCTTCTTACTTCTCGTGGCGGCATCTGTATGATGCTAGCTGCACTGTGACCTAGTTACTGCTAAGTTCGTAACTGCGTTCTGACTTAGTACTGTCCTATTTCTGAGTTTGTAGCTACCTAGTAACTGACGGGCTGTCCAGACATATGTCAGTCTAGATATAGCTGCTTGTAGAGGGCGCACATCTTCAGTTACTCCCTCCAGGATACGCGGCGCCTCTTTGCGATTGGCTTTCGGTGGTCAATCGCTGCCTTCTCCACAATTGTTCTCTTACGCATGGCGTCTCGCGCTGACTTTACACCACAACACAACTGTATTTTGCAGTTGGGTGACGGGTGAACTGTGGAGGCAGTTGAGCCTGCACATGTTAGTTCAGAAGTGTTGATAGTGCAGAGCATGGTGCAGTGTGGTCATAGAAGTTTGCCTTCATCAATAATGGCATCAGTAACACATTACACCTGTGTTCACAAGGAAATGTGAACTCGATACAGTTTTCACTGCAGAGGCAGTCAGCTTCAGATGGGGAATCATGAAATGAGTGGAGCGAGTGAGGGCACCTGTCCATCAGGTCGCAGGAGGCAGTGCCTAAACCTTTCTGCGGTCGATATTTGGGTGCTGACACAGGGGGCAGCACTTCTTAGCCGCATTTCTGAATCAGCTGTGGTAGTAGTAGTAGGGTTATGGAGGGTCTACTCCTGTAGAAACCATATGAGCGGAGGGCACCATCATCCGAGTCACTCAAGTCCTCAGTTGTTTGGTCCAGTGCTGACTATGGGTGGAGTGGTGAAGCAGTAGTTTGAACAGCGTGAGTGTGGCTTGTAGAGCCCAGTGCATTGAGTGTCTCTTCAGGTTTACGGGGTGTCCATGGCCTATGGTTGGTGGGTTGTTGTGATGAGACGTGTATAGTAGATACCTGCTGTTGTGAGCATACTTCTCTTAGATGAGCCACATAGACCTGGTCTGTGATGCTGATGCTTTTACTAGGTGATTCCAGAATGTTGTATGTCAGTACAGTCTGGACTGCAGGCAGAAGTTTTCTGGACCAGACTGTCCAAGTTTAGTCAGGCATGTCATGTTCATTCACAAGTAATCTCATACAGCGCTACAGCTGGGATGGTTTTTGCCGCCTAGATGTTCTTCGTATAGGATGTTCCAGATTGTCTTGTTGGGTGTACAGGAGATGCATTCCAGTATATTTCATTTGATCATGGTGCAGTGGTTTGAGGCCAGAGTTGAGCTGGCTGAATAAGAGTCCGTGCAGGATAAGATGAATGGTGCACAGAGATGAGTTTTCATTTGAAGTGCCGGGCGAGTTCATTACTTCATTTGGAAGGGGAGGCTGCATCAGTCCACTTCGCTGTCTGCTCCGGCCGCTACCCCCACCATTACCACTCTCCCCACACTTTCCCAGTGTTCTGGCCAATTTATCCTATGTGCACACTTACAAATCAAGTTGACATGTTGTTCTAGATTGGTGATAAGGCACAAGTATCTACATGCATCATCCAGTGAATAGTGGACAAATATCTGCTCAATAAATGCAAACTATGGATCAGGTGCATCAAAGAAAAATGCAGGAAACATCAGAAGTTGACCCAGCACAGAGACAGTGGTGCAGCAGGTGGTCCACGTGTAAAACAAGCGGTTGCACGTGCAAGCTCGGGCACGAAGGGGTGAATGTGTCTGCCGTGTGCAAGTGTGGTAACAGCTGAGGAACATGCAGTGCAGCAGATGTGTCACTTGACGTGACACACAGCTGTGTATTGGAGACATAGTCCCTTGCGACACTCTCACTATCTAGAAAGCCACTGTGGCAGTAGCCCGAGGTTACAATGTTAACACAATTAACACTCAAGGTGAGTGGGAGTTCAGACTGTGTCGCACCGATGTTACTGAGAATGTCCACAATGCAGCCAAAAATAGGTGCGCCTGAGGTGCAATAATACTGTTCAAAACTATTAAGTAGATCTCCACGTGGAGTCACATTAGCATTACAAGCAATGTCTACGCTCAATGGTACACGAAAAGAGTTCTGTGGCGATGGTGGGTTAACACTTTGTAAGCCAGTCATGAGGCTCACAGAGTGATATTTACACATGCTTGGTGGGTTGGTTAGTAGCCTGTTGTTCAAATTTTGAAAGTCTGTCCACTCGCAAGAGACAGTGGGTAGCTGTGAAACACTTGTGAATGAGTTCAGTTGTTAGCAAACATTGTTCTGAACACTGAAATAGGCAAGGCATTGTCTGAGCATGTTCAGTGTCTCAAAGCGGAGTTACTGTAGTTGCAGCTAACATCAATCACACTTCGTGGCAAGTAAAACAATTCCTGTGATTGCTGTGAGGCCGGAAACAGTGAAGAGTTGTTTGAAGTGGCTGAAGATCCTTGCGGGGCGTGCAAGCTTAGTTCACATTTAATCTCAAAGTGGAATACTGATGAAGGTAACACCGGTGAAGGCATTGTTTTTGGCAGACTGTTGGCTGCCACATTTGAGGCTGGAGTACTGGCTTGGTAGCCACAAAAAGAACTTTGAGTGCACTAGAACGGTGTATGAAACATGGGTTCATCACTATGGGGAAGTGAATGAGTTAGATTCCCATCTAACTACCCACATATAATTGTCTTCACTTTATTAGACTTTACTGTACAAAGTTTAGACACCAACTTAAACTAAACATGGTGACAGCATATTCATGTTTTGTGCTGCCCAAAGAAAGTCAGTTACATAGACATACATACACTTTATGTGTATCAATATACCTAGTTTCTTTATGGGTGTCACCACAGTAGTAATAAGACTGACACATATTTGACCACAATTATTTTTGTACTACTTTAGAGGATGAATTTCCATTCCCTTCAGTAAACATATGGTTATAATTCAAGGATTATATGAAATAATAATTAATTGTTACAAGATCGATCTTCATTTGTTTCTATAAAAAATGTTATCAGTCTAATTCGGGAACAAAGATTAAAAAATAACACCACAATAGTAGCACTGATTGTGATACAAATTATTCTTGGATAGTGCAATTTAATGGGTGCCGTAAGTAAATCTGTAACATATAATTTTAAAGAGCTTATCTGTTAATGTAGTGCTAAATATTTTTATAATGTTCAACAAGTAAAAACTGTCATTTGAAAGATACGTATAATATATATAATAATGTGGTGTTGCAAGACGATGAAATCTGCTCAAATGATTCATATAGTTCTCTAGCATTGTTGTTATCACAGATGGATTACTATGGTTACCCCAAGTAAAAACTGTATGTTTCCATCATGGCGTATCTGAAGCGTGTATCTCCGTCTCTGCTCTCACATGATTGTTTTCGGCCAGATATTCAGCCTACTCAAACACAAACTTCACTGGGCCTCTACTTAGTAAGTGGAAGTCAGCCAAAAGGTGCATATAATATTTTGTTTTATTTGATTTATTAGATAAAATTCTTAGTTATCCTACACTAAGTACTGAATAACATTATGAAAAATATAATATAACTTACCAAATATCCATGGAAAGTACATTTTGGTTCTCTTGGTTATCAGACTTTGACAAATATTATCTTGGGAAAAATGTAGATTTAATTATGTACTCTGTTAAATGAGACATCATTTTCATTTGGAGACAGCAGTGAATTTGCAGTTCCAGGATTGAATTTTCTGAGATATAAGCCATAAGCCTGAAAAGAAGGAAATACTTTTAAAAAGAGGGTACAACAAACAGGGATACTATACAAATATTCATGTGAATGTTACACTTAAATTGAAAGAAAAAGCACTCCTCGTGCTATCAATGGAAAATGAGATAGATTGAGGAACAATATGGCATGGTTGGAGTTTTATTTATTTACCTATTTCATGAATTTGTTATTTCACTCTTTCTATTAATCTTGTGGAAATTCTCCACTGAAATGCAAAATAAATAAATAAATAAATATATAAAATAGAGTGGTTGGGCAGTACTTATCTTAGTATTGTATTGCTGATAGCCACACAAAAAAGATGCTAATGGACATGAAAATAAACAAAGACATTAGCTTTTGAAAAGATTTCCTTTAATCAGGTACAAGAGAAGAGTAGTAAAAGAGAACAGAAGGGAAAGGTTCCTCACAAATTAAGTCATGAGTAACCTTTCCCTTCTGTTCCCTTTTTCTTACCCCCTCTCCTACCTGATGAAGGAAGATGGCGCTGATGACCTTGATGTTGAGCGCCCTATATCACTAATCAATCAATCAATCAATGAAGGAAGATATTTCTGAAAGCTAGTGTCCTCTTTTATTTTCATCTCCAGTTGTGTCTTTTTTTGCGCAACTATCAGCAATACAGAACTAAGTTAAATGCTGGCCAGCCACTCTATCTCTTTTGGTTCACTCTTTAACATGGATGGTTGCTGAGCCACAGACAGGTATGTAAAATGGACAGTCACATTCACACAATTAACTTATCGGCCTCGGCCCTCATAAAAGAAACACGTGCATTCACACAATCACTCAAACATAACTTCCACACATAGATCAAAATCTCTGGCCAGTCCATAGCAATGCTGTGGGTCAGCGATCATCTTAACAGTGAGTTATATCTATCCCCTAATATTGACATTCCAACCTGGATTTCCTTTATTAGTTCATTCTTTCATTTACTTGCTCAATGTCAGTTCTGGAAATTTGTCCCAGAATGACAAGCTGCAGGGATGTGTACCAAGTCAAGGTGTACATTAAGACAAACAGACAAATCGTGTGTCATCTGCAGCAAACAAATTCTAAAGTAAGCTATTAGTATAAACAATGTTGCTGTTTCTTCAGCTGTATTAAATAGCTACTGCTTTTTTGCTTGTATTAAATAACAAAGATTATCTCCTATTGTTAGATAAATATTTCCTTTATTATACCAGTATTTTTCAAATACAGAATCCTGTTTACAATACATTACTACTCCTGCAGCTTTTACTATGAACTCTGTTACTTGCCATGTAGCTAACAGATCTTTTAAATCTAGATATTCTGATAATTTGATGATAATGTGGATAATGAGGTAGCTACATTTTTTAAGTTTCCCTTGATTTTGTTGTAATTTCAATTTTCTTGCTCTAATTTAGCTGACAGTCTGTTGAATACTTTTCCATCGGAGTAAACAAATCCATTCTAAAGTGTAAAATAGAAGAGAAGTCTACATTAAAATTATTATTGTATCTTGTACTGTAACTTAATAGATCTAAGATAGCTTAAAATGGGTTTCTTAGTGCCATACAAAATAATGCTGACTGGTTTGTATGGGCCATAAAGGAACCAAACTGCTTTGGTCACAGTCACAAATAATGCTAAAATGTCATTAATTTTTATTATTTAAGGAGGTTGCACTTTTTACTATGTTTTGGTAGCACAGTGAAGAACCCTGCAGGATTACTGGTACTGCACCTGCAAGTCTTGATTGACCCTCTGCATTAGATAAGAGTTCTCTTTATGACTAAGATAATTTGATCCAAAAAGTCACTCAATTTCTATCACATTCCAATACAACTCTCATTGGGACACTATACAAGAAAACCGGAGTTATAGTTCTGTAAGAATATTTTCAGAAAAGTGTTTCTTATCTGTTGTGTATCCATTGTAAATTTGTTGCATTGTTCAAATAGCATGTGTCTATAAATCAGTATTTCATGTACATATCTACATGAATCTGGAATTAAGTGATGAACTAGCTGTTTCATGGGAAAACTGAAGCTTCCCAATATCCTCTCAACCAAATGAAAGCTGCCACTTACCTTATCCACAACTTAACCTTCATGAGTTTTCCTGCACGATATTCACATGCTTGTTACATCATTGTATGGCCCTATTTGTTTCCCACGTGTTAGTAAAGCATATGTAATTTTATATTTCATAAAGTGCACTCAAGTGTATTAGAGTTTTTTTATGTGCCTGTCACAGCTCGACATAACTCTATGATGAGTTGCAAACTATCCTCATTATATTGTTGAATTCCAACTCGAACTTTCCATCAACAGTGATGTGAAGTGGTGGGGATGATGGAGAGTCTGTGGAGTAAGTGGTTGGTGCTTTTGATATGCGAGGCTAGATTTCAGACAGTCGGTTGCAGGTGTTCAATGGGGGCCGAAATTCTTGCAGTAGGTCCACAGTAACCAAGCACATCTGAGCTGGCAGGTTTATTTGGCTGGGTCGTAGGTGGGTGTCAGGGTGTTGTTGGTATGAGTAGGGACATGGATTCAGGTGAGACATCCTAGTAAGACTTTTAGCAGGAATTGTAGGTCATGTCGTTGGACTCCCTTTTTGCTTCTTGATCTGGCCCTTAATTGCAGTCCAAGCTGCATCTCACATTCTCACCTACCAGTGCCCCTATGCTCTGCCAGGCAGTGTGGAACATTCTACCCACCTTCACCCTGCATCCTTTCCCCTTCCATCTCCTCCCCACACTTCCCTACCCTCTCCATGTGATTCCTCTCCTCTACACATTCACTGTTAAGGTGTGTGTTTTGTCATAGGGGCCAGAGATGGCAGTCAGTTGTGCTTAAGTTACACCTGAGCCATTATGTGAATGTATGTATGCTCTTTTTCTGATGAAGGCAGTGGCCAAAAATTCAAGTAGGGTGAATGTGATTGTTTTTTCTACATGCCTACCTGTGGCTCAGAGGTTGACTGCACAATGAATTGCTGTCTATGAATTTTAACAGTTCATTGTCTGTAGACAGGACAGTCTACTTCTACATAAATACTCCACTATATAATAATGGAAAGTCCAGGTAGGAATTAATAATATAGTGAGGACAGTTTACAACTCACCCCAAAGACGTGGCGACGAGCTGTGACAGGCACATACAAAAGACACACACACATACAACACATTCAGCTATCGGCCATGGCCTTCTTCAGAAAATAGAACACTCACGCAATCACACAGGCACACAACACAGTCATACAACCATCACCTCCGACTGCCGCACAGTGTGATTGCGTGAGTGTTCTATTTTCTGAAGAAGGCTATGGCCGATAGCTGAATGTGTTGTATGTGTGTGTCTTTTGTATGTGCCTGTCGCAGCTCATCGCCACGTCTTTGCGGTGAGTTGTAAACTGTAAATACTCCGCTAATCACATTTAAGTTTAAGTGCATGGCAGAGGGTTCATGGAACATCTTTTATGATATATCTCTACCATCCCATTCTCTAAAAGTGTGTGAGAAAAAGGAACATCTGATTCTTTATATTTTTGATCGGATTTCTCCTATTTTATTACAATGATCATATCTCCCTTCATAGGTGAGTTCTAACAAAATATGTTCATATTCTGAAGAGAAAGTTGGTGACAGTAATTTCACAAATAAATCTCATTGTAGCGAATAATGCCTTTCTTTTAACGAGTTCCACACAAACTCATATATCATTTCTGTGACACACTCTCCCCTATGTCATGGTAATACAAATTCTGGAATATTTGCTTTCTCTAGTTTGGTGAAAGAATTTTGGAAAGCTATGTTTAGCAAGTCTGCTTTAGTATAGCTGTCATCCATAGCATCACCATTGCTATCATGTAGTGAAGGTATTGATTGTGTTCTGCTGCTAGGATACTTGACGTATGACCAAAATTTCTTTGGATTTTCTACCAAGGGTTTCATTGTAGAAACTCTTTGAATTCAGTTTTGAGCTAAATTTTGATTTTCAGTATAAGATTGCCAGACTTGTAGACTTTGTGTCTGTTTAAATCTGGCATGTTTTTTTCTTTGTTCTTGCAAGAGTAATCTAGCCTGTTTTGTGTACCATGGTGGGTCATTTCGTATATATCTCTCAATAGCCGTTGATATTATTTCATTGAATATTAGCCACATCTGATCTACAATCACAATATTAGATTTGAAAGTCTGGAGATTCTCACTCAGGAAAGCATTAATCAAATTCACTCTCTCTACAACAACTTTGTGTTCACTATGCCCTGTGTCTGATTTGATGATCTTTATCTGATTATTTGTTGCTAAGAGGTATAGTATGTTTCCACAACCATTTAATATTCTCATTGGTTCATGAACTAATTGTTTGAGATAATATTCGGAGAATGCATTTAGTTCAATTTCAGATAATGTTTTATGCTTGCCTCCAGTTGTGAAAATGTATTTTTGTGAACATATCGAGGGTAATTTAAAGTCACCATGAATTAAAATTGTATGCTTTTGGTACATTTTTGAAATTTGAGCCAGTCTTTGTTTGAACATTTCTGCAATCAAATCAACTGAGTCAGGGCGTCGGTAAAAAGAACCAGTTATTAATTTATTCTGGTTGTTAGGTATAATCTCTACCCATACCAACTCACAGGAACAACCTGTCACTGGAATACACCACCATCTATTTTATTCGATCTATACTTACTGAACACCATTTGTCCCTTTGTAAAAATTTCAACTGAATTTATCTCCAGGTTTAGCCACCTATGATGATTTAAGTGTCAGTACTTTCTATTAGCACTTGGAGATCTGGTACTTTCCCCAAACGACTACAACAATGTAAAACTGTTAGACTAATGGTTTTTAGATGTGTATTTCTACTATCTGAGACACTTTTTGGGTGTCCCTGAGATCCTCTAACTTAGAAAAAAACCACCCAGTTCACACCACACAGTAGCTGCTTCATTCGTGTAGTGGACTCCTAACCTATTCAGTGGAACCCTGCATCCCATCACCCAATGGTGCAAGTTGAGGAATCTGTAGCCAACATGGTCACAGAACTGTCTTAGCCTCTGATTCAGACATTCCTCTTGGCTCTGTACCATAAGTCCGCAGTTGGTCCTGCTGCAGATGGTGAGCTCTACCTTTATCTTACAAGCAAGACTGGCAGTCTTTACCACTTCAGATAGCCAAACAAATCCAGAGAGAATCTCTTTTGATCCAAAGCAACACACATGATTGGTACTGAAAAGAGCCACCACCTGCAGTTGGCTGCATCCAGTACTCTTCATGGCATCCTGGAAGGACCCATTCCACATCTGAAATGACTCCTCCCGGTATGCACACAGAGTGCACAATGGCCTTTTCCCCACCCTAGCTGCCATATCCCTAATGGACTCCATTAAATGCCTAATTTTGGAGCTCCCAAATACAAGCAGACCCACCCTTGGTGACAGCTAGATCTTGCATGCTGGGAGGTGATGTCAGCATAAGCAACACCATCTGGCTCTGGAACATTGTCTGACACAGGCATCACAGTAAACCTATTGGTAAGACAAACCAGGAGGCTTCAAGATCAGCCCCTGGAAAGTCTTTTGTTTCCTGCCGCGCATGGGGTGACCTCCCAAATGACCAAAGGTGGGGTGTCCTCATCATTAAGTCTCATCGCACATGCTGGCAGATGAGTGGACTCACTGGATGCAATAGATGTCTGTTCAGTTCCAACAGCTGGTACACAACAATGGCGCCCCTCGACCGCAGCCTCAAGCTGTGTAACCAAGGTTAACACAGCCTGAAGCTGGGAGCAAAGTGTCACCAACTCAGTTTGCATCCACACACAGCAGTCACAGACATCAGTCTCTGTCCATTACTATAGTACCCAGAGAAATGAGTGATTGGAAGGCGCAATGTAGACTCTACTGTGAGCAACTAAGGTAAACAGAGTCAACTACAAAGATTTTCATGGCAGGAAAGTACAGAACAATTTACTTAACCTGAATCTGAATCTAATATACACACAAGAACACAATAAATTTATGAAACTAAAGGAAGAACCACACAGAAAAAGTCAAAATATCTCACGTTTAGTGTGAGTCAACCGATGTTACTACTACTCAAATAAAAACAAAACAAATGATGGACACAGTAGGAAAGGTGCAATACACAGCTATGGAACTACACTATTTTTAAAATACATGAGAGTGGGCCTACTAAATATAAAAACAAGCAATGAATGTAAGAATGAAAACTGCAGAGCAGATGAGTAAATGAAAATAGCTCACTGGTATTTAACACGTTCACTGCAGCTGACGCTTATAAGCATTTCCACGATCAACACACCAGAGCTGCTGACACTAATAAGTATTTCCGCAATCAACATGCCAGAGCTGCTGATGCTTATAAGCTTTTCTGCAATCAACATGCCAGTGCGGGTAATGCTTATAAGCAGTTTGCTAGCTGAGTACTCAGTTTAGTTTGTTTGGCTGTGCACTCGTGTGAGTACAAGCCACCAAAAAACATTATGTAACATTTTCCTGTCTGCAGTTGTGTGTTTTCGTCTTTAGTGGTTTGCTATAAAAACATCGCCTATACACCTTGCAAATTTGTTATATGAGATTAGGTTTCCATAGCACCACATTACAGATGAGATGTGTTTCTTTTTCTCCATTTGATAAACCTTTTGGTGTTTTCAGTGTAGTTCTTTCTCAATGAAGCAGATTTATTGCTTGTTTGAATTTCATTTTCTTCCCAGTTTGCAATAAAATCAATAAATAAGAGGCATTGTTATAATTGTTTGCAGTAAATACATATGACGCTTATAAGCGTCAGAAAGCTTGCAGCATTTATCACATAATCGGTATGCATCTAAGGTGTACTTGTATTTCTTTACCTAGCACCACCTCTTTTGCAGATGTTTTATTTGCATTCAATATTATAGGTTTCGCAGGGGTCTGATTTTAGCTCTCAGCGCACATGAGCTTAGAGGCATCCGCCTAGAGCGTTAGTGGCCCGAACTGGTGACAGAAGCGAAGGTGTTAGTTAACTTTAGAGAGCTGTTGGTGCTGCCTGCTTGATAGCCACCACCCAATTGAGTAATCCATGATGAAATATATTTGGATAAAATAACAGTCAAGATCACAAAAGAGTTTTTACCTATTCTCACTTATTGAAAAATACTCCTTATCTGCAGGTGTTGCCCTCCTCCCCCTTTTTCCCATAACATCCATATGGTTTGTGTGATTTGGTGTCCCTATGGCAATTATATTCAATACAGACCTCCAATTTTATTCTCTATTATTCATGAGAAACTATGTCTGACATGGTGCAAGCAAGACTCTGGCAGATACATAGTTTACAGCCCCTTACATTTACAGCATGACCAGGGACATTGCACAACTGTTGCTTCAAGAACTCCTCGTCATTATAGATCCAGTATCACTACTACCCTAGTGGAAATGCTCCACTACATTCACACCACGCCTGGACAGCTGGTAGCAAACTGCCAGTGGCACCTCAGATTGGAATAATGTGTCTAGAGTGACTTTCCAAACAATGCTATCAGATTGAACTATGACCTGCTCAGACAGTATTTTATGGACTTGATCCTATGTGTCTTGGTCATGTTTTGTGTTATGTGTACAATGTGTTGCTTTATCTGATATTATGAATGACCATAGATCCCACATGGATGAAGTTTTCTTTTATCTTAATGCCAATGGCATCAAAATCAATTTGGACAAATGTGTATTTGCCCAGAACAAAGTCCAGTTTTTGTGTATCTTGTAATCAGTGATGGAATTTACCCTGCATGGATTTTCACACATGTCTCTTCCCATCATGTCTGCATGGTTTGGTATCCCTATGCAGATTTCATATGGTAGAGGCCACCAGTTCAATTCTCTAATTATTTCATGAATTATTGCCTCTGACATTGTGGTCATTTATCTTACAAATGGTCTTATTGGGGTAGCATAGCACATTAAAGGACAACACTGGGTGCTATTTGTCCCAATTAATCTGTGGTGAAGCTTTGAAAGTTCCAGGGGAATTTTTTGTTTCATCCTCTGAATAACTGGAGAATGGGTGAATATGCTCAATTTCTGCAAATGTTGCAGGTTTCTATGTACTTTTAGGAGCCACCTTCCCCAGTTTGGTATGCATCCCAATCTTTCCTTTCCCCCAAAGACCTTTTCACTTACCCATAGGTATAGATTAGGGATGCCTGTCATTGTCTCCTAGTTATTCAGGCCATTATCTGTGATATCCCATAACTCCACAACCTTTATTATTGATAAATTTGAGAAACATATCACTGTCTCTGTTGACTGCCTGAAACATGTACCTAGAGACACCAGATGTCTCAATGCTTGGAAGCTGTGATTGCCCCTCCTCAGTCTCACACACTGAATCTTCCCACCACCATCTGACCCACAGGTTCAGTCTAGAAGATATAAGAAATGTGCCTAAATGTGTGGTAAAATTTTAAAAAGTTCAAATGAAAGTTAAGTGCACACAATTCCTACAATGGCACTAACAGTCTTTACACTGACCAGAATGTCTTAAGGGTTTTTGGAAGAAATTTTGATCAATTTCTGCTATAGTAGTCACAAAAGAATTCATAGGAGTAAACATGGTACAACAATTTATAAACCATATCACAATAAAAGTCATTTGAAATTCATAATTACAGGAACGTTGCCATTAGCTTCAAAATTGATTGCTAGAATCTTGAATTTGGTAAAATTTCCAGTTGGGAAGGTCGTTCTTAAGGCCTGATTCCACCATATTTTTGGAATAGCAGATAGAGGTTGTAAGGGATCTCCTGATGCCAGATTCTTATGACAGATATTGTATTTTAAATCATTTGCATTTGGATCACAGACTAGGTAAGTATTGAAATAACATGGGGGTGCAAGCAACACTGAAGAGAAACTTATTGTAATGTTACAGAACAAATTTTATTGATCTCCACTCACTAATCAGGTGTATTAGTTACTCAGCTAGCCCCACTTTTGCTGAAGTTCTGCATGTATTACCAAAACTTATGAAAGTTTATTTTCAAAAATAGATGAAGATTACTCACCAGGCGAAGGAGCACAGGTAGTGATAGTAGCACAAATAAATAACACACACACACACACACACACACACACACACACACACACACACACAAACGCTAGCTTTCGCAGCCTAGCTGCCTCTTCATGCAGAAGGGAAGGAGAGGGAAAAGGAAATGATGAGGGTTTTAAGGGAGTGGGTAAGGAGCCATTCTAATCCCGGGACAGGAAAAAAAGGAGGGTAAACAAATACACACACCCACACATATATACCAACGCAAACACACCTAGGCAGACATACTGTAGAAAGCTTCTTTGCTTTGCAACTTAATTGAACAACAACAGCTTCTCACCACTGCTATATGTGTGGTAATTCTTTATTCCTATTGTGGATTTCACCAAAGTTGTATCAAATGCTGTCTCAACTAGCACTTTTGAAAGAACCTTCCTCATTGTTGTTTGATGAAATAGATTCCCTTCTTTCAACATATTTTAAAAAACAGACACACATTGTTGCATCTAGTGTTGCATTCTATAGGTGTAAAAATATAGCATCATCAGACCTATTGTGCTTGGGCTACTGAATTACAAGGAGTTGGTTGCAAATGTAAATTTGTAACAGAAATTCACGGAGAATCATATGCTGACTATGGTTAGGGATGCAATTTTGTGTTCTGCGCCCGATAAAGAAGTTCACCAACAAGCTCTTCAGTTAGATAATCCCATTGTGGATGAAGTAGTTTTTTCATAGCTGAGTCCTTTTAAATCACCCATGCCGCAGGCACTCAGTTAGAGGCATGGGGTAATGTCAGTGAGATACAGTTAGGTTGGGCCGATGGTGACGCGCCAGGCGCAAACGCAAACAAAGATGTTGCTGCAGTTAACATGCGCCCACAGCATTGGCCAGGCAGTCAGCACAACATGAAGCAGCCGAATAGAGATTCGCATCCTCTTCCCTCCTGCACTTGTTGTTTCATCAAGCATGCATGTGAGGATTGTCCGCAGCGTTGGGTGATTTACCACCGATGTAAAAATAAGGGACATGTTTCATCTGTTTCCAATTCAGAAAAGGTACATGATTTGCACAAGGGGGTAGCTGATGATGATTCTGTACTGTATATAAATTGCAGCAAACTTTACCTTACCGTGCAACTGCTGGGAAGGATGTGAGGATACCGGTTGACACCGGTTCAGCAGCCACTATTATTAACTCACAGACATATTTAAGGCTGGGTTCTCTGCCGCTGTTGGCCATCACGTGTCAACTGTGCAGAAGATCAGCAGAAGATTTCTCTTCTGGGTCAATTCGAAGCAGATATTTCCCCACAAACGTGTTGTGCGCACCATCAGTGTGTTTGTTAACAGCAGAGGCAGTGAGAATTTATTTGGGTATGATGCCTTTCGCATTTTTGGAATCTCAGTAGATGACACAGTGCACATCATCTCCAATGATGTTCCTTATGCTCGGCTTGATTCCTTATTAGAGGCTTTTTCCACGATCTTTTCTCATGGTCTAGCTTGTGCCACCAATTTGGAGGCACATATTACTCTCAAGCCAGCTGTTCGGCCGATGTTTTTTCAGGCCCAACCCATTCTTCTTGCCTTGCATGACTCGGTCAAACAGGAGCTTGATAGGCTGATTGTTTCTGGTGTATTGTGTCCCATATCTTCCAGCAAGTGGTCCTCTCCCCTCATTATTGTTAAAAAACCAATGGCAGTCTTTGCCTCTGTGGTGATTTCAAAGTGTCTGTCAATGCTCAGTGCCCTATTGACATGTATCCTAGGCCTCGCCCTGAAGAATTGTTTTCAAAGTCGGCCAACGGTCAGTTCTTTTCTGAGATCATTCTATCTGAAGCATATCACCAGCTTCCGTTGTATACTGAATCTAGCAAGTTTCTTGTTCTCAACACTCCATTTGGTCTTTATCAGTATGAATGGTTGCCATTTTGGGCTGCTAGTTCCCCTATTTCAATGATTTTTGGAACAGTTGCTCACCACTGTTCCTGACTGTATCAGTTATGAAGATGGCATTCTAGTGACCAGGGCCACCACTTTTAAACACCTCAGCAACCTCCAGACACTCTTCATGGTTTTAGGATCTGCAGGGTTAAAATGTAAGCTCCAGAAATCTCAGTTTTTTTTTTTTTTTTTTTTTTTTTTTTCAACAGTAAATTGTCCACTTGGGTTTTCAGTTATTGGGCAAAGGCATTCGTCCTCTTTGGCAGCATGTTGCTGCTATTGAGGATCTCCATAGCCCTACATTGGTCAAGGATCTTCAGGCCTTTCTGGGAAAAATAGCCTACTATCACAAGTTTTTGCCATCTGCTGCAAAGGTGGCTCATCCACTACACTGATTGCTTTGTAAGAATCTGCCTTTTCATTGGTCCGCAGATTGTGATGCTGCTTTTCTTCGTCTCAAAGAACAACTGCAGCAGGCCCCTTGTCTTGCCACATATTGCCCTGGACATTTGGTCCTAGCCACCAACATCTCACACTATGGGATCAGTGCTATTTTGGTGCATCGATACACTGATGCCTCAGAATGTCCAATTTCATATGTGTCAAAGACACTCACCAACACATAATAGAAGTATTCCCAGATAGAATATAAGGCTCTGGCCATCATGTATGCCTTGAAAAAATTTGGTGTCTTTCTTTATGGCGCAAAGTTTCATCTCATCACTGTTCACAAGCCATTAGTTTCTCTCTTCCATGCCTTAGCCTCGATCCCTGACAAAGCAGCCCACTGCCTGCAATGTTGGACTCTGTTCCTTTCTTGCTTAAGCTATGAGATTCATTTCCGAATCACTGCTCAGCATGCCAATGCTGATGCATTGTCTCATTTGCCAATGGGGCTGGACCCTGTTTTCGACTTTGATGAGCTGCTGTGCTTTCATGTGGACAACACTGAACAACATGTTGTTGAAGGGTTTCCCATCAATGGTGACAGGTTAGATGATTCTGTTATGTGCCATGTGCTGTGTTTCATCAATGGGGTTGGCCTGATCACCATAAAGGCCTCTGATCCATTGCGTAAATACTTTGCCCTTCATTTCCACCTCAATGCTTGTAATGGCGTTTTCCTCCTCTACACCGATGGGGCTACACCACGAATTGTTATTCCTGCATCCCTTTGGGCTTCTGTTCACCGTCTACTTCATTAGGGACACTGGGGGGTCTCACACACAAAGGGGCTGGTGCATCGGCATGTCTACTGGCCTGTCATCAATGTGGTCATTGCACACATGGTTGCTGCTTGCGAACCATGTGCTAACCAGATTCCTGCTCTGAAGTCATCTCTTTCTCCGTGGCCTACACCCTCGCGCCTGTGGGAGCGCATACATGTTGACTGTGCAGGTTGCTTCCTTGGCACTTACTGGTTTCTTGTGGTGGACACATATTCTTAACTTTCCCTTTGTTGTACATTGTGTGTCACCTTCTGCAGCAGCAATCACCCTGATGCTAGCCGGAATATTTTCCTTGGATGGTCTCCAATCCACACTGGTCTACGACAGTGGTCCACAATTTACTTCCTCTGAATTCTCTGATTTTGTGTACTCAGCGTGGTGCTACTCCACTCTTCCATTATTAATTGAATGGTGAGGTTGAACACCTCATTCATACTTTCAAATCAAAAATGAAAAAATTGCTCACGTCCTCTTCTTCTGACAAAGCCTTGTTCTAGTTCCTGGAGTCCTACAGTTTTACTCCCATGGGCGACCACAACCTGGCCGAGCTCCTTCACAGTTGCCTTCCTCCATCACATCAGCCAGGGCAGACTCCGTCCACAAAGTTTTCAAAGGGTGCTCTTTTTTAGGTGCAGGGGTATGGCAGGCACACAAAATGGATTTAAGGTTGGATCTTTAGTCCTTGTGGCAAATGCCTTTACAGAGTCCGCACCGTTGCTGGAGAAGAGGTAAGGCATGTGGACCAATTCCGTCCCCGAGTGACTCCGACAACAGGTTACACGGCAGCACCAACACCATCTCCACCAAGAGCTACCGACGGGGTGGAGGTGCCACGATTCGTTCCATGGCCCACAGGCACAGTATGCCAACAACGAACACAGTAACATTCACTGACAGTTCCTGTACAAGTTACCAACCCAGAATCACAAGAAAACGTCACCATGCATGAGCTCGAACAATCACTCCACTGCAGAGTGAAAGTTTCATTCTGGAAACATCCCTTAGGCTGTGGCTAAGCCATGTCTCCACCATATCCTTTCTTCCAGGAGTGCTAGTCTTGCATGGTTCGCAGGAGAGCTTCTGTGAAGTTTGGAAAGTAGGAGGCGAGGTACTGGCAGAAGTAAAGTTGTGAGGTGGCATCGTGAGTCGTGTCGGGATAGCACAGTCGGTAGTGCGCTTGCCCGCAAAAGGCAAAGATCCCAGGTTCGAGTCCCAGTTCCGGCACACAATTTTAATCTGTCAGGAAGTTTCATATCAGCGCACATTCCGCTGCAGAGTGAAAGTTTCATTCTGTATCCTCATTATATTATTGAATTCCAAGCTATAGACTTTCCATTAATTAATTTATGATAATTTTCCACTTCAGGAAGTATACAACAACTTCCACACTATCTGTGAAAAAAAAGGAAGTATAACAATTAAGTCAGTACATCATGTTCTTCTCTTATTGTGGCTTGTGGAGTATATTTTAGGTAAAAGTATTTGGTGTATGAGGGACTTAAACTCAAAAAATGCTTTCTCTTATGAGAATTAAGTAAGGAATAACTTTTATTTATTTATTTTTTCAGATAGATCATATGGAGTCCACTTTACTGAATACTCAGGGATTGGAGACCTTGAAATAATGGGTTTATCACAAAAAAATGAGCCAACAGTTCCACGTACTCATAGGCATTTTGGGGATGGCAGCATGGCAAGGTTTTACCTTTTTTCCTTTATTTCGAGTATTTGTTATGGTACTAATGACTATGCACCCCTCTTTGTTTCTGTAACACCTGTATATATTTCAGTTCACGACTTTCAAAAATCCCTCTGGATGTTCTCGCAAGGGAAGCAGATCGCAATAAAGCATGGTGGGTTGAGAAACCTGGAGAAAATTCTACATACCTACATTCACTCCATGATAAATACATAGCAAAGCCAGAGGTTGATCTTTATTTTTCCACCAAAAGTAAGTATGAGGTATATAATATTAATCAATTATATGTCCACATTCATAACAAAGAAATTAATTAGTTGTATCTTTTATTTCCTAAGGCAAGTTTGCATTCTTCCCGCGGTCAAGAAAATTTGATATGGAATACATAAAAGACTCTGAAAAGGTTGAGGACGAGGCCAAACCTCAGATTTCTGAAGAAGATGATACACGTATAGCCAGGTAACGTGCACTTCAATTTCTCTTACTGAAATACGGACTAAAAGCTGATAACAACTAAGCAAAAACAATAATTCTGCCTTAACCATGTTGGAGATAATTACTCATTAATATTAATTACTCCATGAAATTTAACCTTCCTAATACAGACATTCATTCAATGTAACTGTCAACTATGAATATAAAGTTTACTTACAAATGTTCAATATAGATTTTTGAATAAAAGCAAACTTTAATTTTTTTATAAAATAGTCATTCTTTGTTTGTACATTGATCTACAGTCTAACAAAAATTGCATAAATCAGATAAATAGAAACAAATATGTTTGAAAAGACTACATGCAGAACTGAAGTGTGCTGGGTCCTTGATTCATATTTGAGTTAGATACATGGGGTGGAAAGTTTGTGGTTTGCCTAGACCACTTGCTTAGCCATTAGAACATGTCTTACTGTACCTATGTTACATTATACATGCAAAGTTGATTGATGGACCAGACCTGTCAATCAGGCAAATTGTGAAAATCAGTTAGTTCCATATGCAAAAGATGTCAGTTGGGCTGAAATGAAAACACAGTTAAGGGGACCATTTTATGTGCACCATTAAAGTCTTTACATTCTGGTAGCTTTTTGAAACATCTCATACTATCTTTCAAATTGTATGAAACAGTTCAAACTTTTCACAAAGATAGATAAATGGATGAAGTCAAAACAAAGATGAATAGGAAGTGGCAGGAAGTGTTGGGAGTGGAGTATATGAGGACAATAGGTTACTGTATAGTTCAAGGCCTGGTTGTTAGTCATGCCAATATTAAAAGTTGTGCATTGATTGCAGCAGAGATGGTATATAACATGGCCGCTAACACACAGGTTCCAGTCTTTGATGGGGTAGGATAAGCCTGTGACAGGATAGGAGTAGGAAGTGCTAGGTGGGTGGATCAGACAGGTCTTGCAGTGTGGCTTTCACAGGGCAAGGGGCTGGGGGAGGGGGTGGGGGATGATGTAACTCAACACTCCACTAGGAAAGGAGTGGGAAGGATCTTGGGCAATAAATTTCTCATTTCAGGGCATGAAAAAAGAAAATCAATGCCTTGACGACCCTACCTCCAGAACATCCTAGTCTATTCCTAGGTGGCCCCAAACCACAGCATCCAGCTACTAAGATAATATCCATGTAAAGGATCCTGTTGCAACATCTGCCCAATCCATCAGCCACATTTTCTATTCCAGACCCTTTATAGGTTTTCCTATGCCATCAAAGTCTGGGCCACCTGTGAAAAGTACCCATGTGGTTTATGAACTCTGTTGCAATCACTGTACACCTTTTTATATTGGTATGGCTACTAACGAGCTTCCATCAGACTGAATTGTTACAGACATACTATAGCCAAAAGCAAGGTAGACCATCCTATGGTACCACAAGCAGTTGAGCAGAACATTCTTTGATTTCAATGGATGCTTCACTAGCTGGGCAATATGGATCGTCTTCTCACCCACTACCAGCTATTCTGAACTGCACTGATGAGAGTTATACTTACACTACATTTTCTGGCCCCAAAATTATCTGGACTTCAACCTACAGTAACCTATTGTCACCACACATCTCACACCCAACAGTTCCCACCCCCTTTATCCTACATCTCTTCCAGTTCTTGCCTCATTAACCATCATCTGCAATACATAATGTTTCCCCTTCTATACTCCTATTGTTTTACTTCTACCATTCCCCTCCTTCATTACATTCTGCAGCTGTACCCATCTAGTACATACATGCTCTGCAGTGCTATATCTGTTCCCATCCTCATCTTGCATCCTTCCCATTGACAGTTGGGACTGATGACCTAGCTGTTTGATTCCTTCCTCCCATCAACCAACCATTGACAGTTGTGTGTTAGTGAGTTATATCTGTCTGATTGTCTGAACAGGAGGGTTTTTTCTATACTAATGAAGGCTGTAGCCAAAAGCTAAGTTTTGTGTGTCTGTTTATACATGCCTGTCTGTGGCTTAACAGTAACCTTCATTGTGAGTTGCAAGTTGTCCTCATTATATTGCTGAATAATCAACATTATTCATTAGTACAGCAAACAGAAATAATCTACAACAATAACTATTCTCTGGGGTTGTATTTCTTGGTTTATTACACATCACTGAAATTTCTATGAAATGCCAGCATCTATGTAATATGTAGGACCTATACGAGTAAACTAAAGTGAGAGGAAAATTGTGGCATCATCCCAAACTAACACATTTAATGGTATTCCAAATTTAAATGCCAAGATCTGCAAGTTTTGAGTACAACATTGTTCAGAACTGACCATCAAGCTCATGTGTCAAGCATTGCTACCCATAAAGAATGTCAATGTCTTATTCAGTTGGGCAACATGTGAGGGACGTTATATGTCAACCATACACCAGTAGGTTGACATCTCAACTAGCAAATTATTGTAGTGTGCAAACCAATATTGAATTTTATGACTGCCATTGTTTTTAATTTCACTGCTGTTCTCAGGATTTTCAAGGGCAAAGGAAAATTCTCCAGAGATCTACTTACCATTACGAGAATAGTACTTTATATTATTCCTTTTTTAAAAGTAAAAGTCATGAAGCATGTATGGTTTCCAGAATGGTTGTATTATACATATGAGCATTTCAACACACTTAATGAACTGATAAGTAAGCCTACATACACTACTGGCCATTAAAATTGCAACACCAAGAAGAAATGCAGATGATAAATGGGTATTCATTGGACAAATATATTATACTAGAACAAGCATCTGATTACATTTTCACGCAATTTGGGTGCATAGATCGTGAGAAATCAGTACCCATAACAACCACCTCTGACCGTAATAATGGCCTTGATACGCATGGGCATTGAGTCAAACAGAGCTTGGATGGCGTGTACAGGTACAGATGCCCATGCAGCTTCAACACGATACCACAGTTCATCAAGAGTAATGACTGGTGTATTGCGACAAGCCAGTTGCTCGGCCACCATTGACCAGACATTTTCAATTGGTTAGAGATCTGCAGAATGTGCTAGCCAGGGCAGCAGTCAAACATTTTCCATATCCAGAAAGGCCCGTACAGGACCTGCAACATGCGGTCATGCATTATCCTGTTAAATGTAGGGTTTCGCAGGGATTGAATGAAGCATAGAGTCATGGGTCATGACACATCTGAAATGTAACAGCTACTGTTCAAAGTGCCATCGAAGCTAACAAGAGATGACCGAGACGTGTAACCAATGGCATCCCAGGCATTCTGCCATTCGTGCACCCAGGTTTGTCATTGCATATACCATCGCAGGCACTCCTGTCTGTGATGCAGCATCAAGGGTAACGTCGTTGAACTGTTCGTATAGGGTTGTTGTCTTGCAAATGTCCCCATCTGTTGACTCAGGCATAGAGACGTGGCTGCACGATCCATTACAGCCATGCAAATAAGATGCCTGTCATCTTGAGTGCTAGTGATACAAGGCCGTTGGGATCCAGCATGATGTTCCGTATTGCCCTCCTGAACCCACCGATTCCATATTCTGCAGTCATTGGATTGCGCCCAACACGAGCAGCAATGTCATGGTACAATGAACTGCAATCGCGATAGGTTACAATCCGACCTTTATGAAAGTCGGAAATATGATGGTACGCATTCCTCCTCCTTACACGAGGCATCACAACAACGTTTCACCAGGTAATGACGGTCAACTGCTGTTTGTGTATGAGAAATCAGTTGAAAACTTTCCTGATATCAGCACATTGTAGGTGTCGCCATCGGCGCCAACCTTGTGTGAATGCTCTGAAAAGCTAATCATTTGCATATCAAGTATCTTCTTCCTGTCAGTTAAATTTTGTGTCTGCATCATGTCATCTTTGTGGTGCAGCAATTTTAATGGCCAGGAGTGTAGATAAGGAGTGAGTATGTTATTAATGGTTGAGAGAGTACAGTGAAAGTGTTTTAGTTGAGGGGGAAAAAATTAACAAATATAGGCCCTATTACATTACATTCTGAATAATGATGGTGATTGTTATGACTTCTTCACATGTAGAGGTAGTGCAGAGTTATAATGACTGCTTCACATGTATTGCAGAGTTATGAATGTATGGAGATGGGGTAATAGGCCTACAGAGGCTGTAGGCCACTGATACACATAGGCTATCCTTCCCCAATTAGAAGTTCCAAGTAGAGTAAATAAAAATCAGAAATACCTTAGGCAATTAGTGAATGAAGATTTGCTTGGGACAAATTGCACTTATGAATTCCTCTCAACAAATTATCTAAGTATAATCTTTTTTCTAGTGATGTATTGTCAAATTTTCTAATTTTCATCTTCTTGTTAGAAGCTTTATTAGATAATTTCATACAATACCTTCTATCTCCAAAGAATCACAGAATTTAGGTCAACTGAAACACTATTCTGCTGATATCCTGAAGAGAATTTATCAATATTATGTAACTATTATGGGCGATTATGGTGTAACCCCAGACACGGCAAATAGTCTTCACTTATTTCATCATTCAGTTGTCATAGAGCCACTTAAAGGTACAGGCTGTGTTGGAAGTGGTCCTGGTTCCCATCTTCACATTTCATCTTGTTTTATTAGGCCTACTTATATTTCTAATTTTGTGCAGAGGACAAACGATGGAAACTTTGCTGTTTTGAATAAGTACCTTATGGATATTACTCCCCTGGTGACCACTCATATTTTATTTTATTTTTTATTTTCATTTATTTACTTTTTATATGTAAGATACTGTGAAATGATTACATCTACTTTGATGAGTACAGTGTTGTATTTATCCTACTGTGGATGAGTAAAAGAAACCAAATTTAGATCTTTTATGATTTTGATTGCAATATTATTGTCTGTGAAGCAGTATTTCACTTAGAGAAGAACATAAATGGAGAAAACAATGAAATATGGTCATGGTCAAGAAACAGTTTCGACATTATATATCTGTGCTCATTAGATATTTGTGCTCATGATCACTTAATGACAGTCTAAGTAGCGTATACTACATTAAAATTTTAGTGTTGTTCTAGGAATAGCTGGCTGGCTAGACTCTGCCC
Source organism: Locusta migratoria (assembly GCA_026315105.1). Lineage (NCBI taxonomy): Eukaryota > Metazoa > Arthropoda > Insecta > Orthoptera > Acrididae > Locusta > Locusta migratoria. The sequence goes on from CM048744.1 coordinate 553,660,263, forward strand.
TAAAGACTTTATTGCTGTTAGATTCAAAGTGGTAACTGACAATTTTGTAGTTACAAAATCTCAATATTTCATGCAACTGTTCATTAATTTAATGTGCTGAAATTGTATTATGTATGTACCACTGATATAAGTATGAGAACATTTGCCTTTGTAGTGATACAAATATTTTCAACTTCAATTTTGATTTCATGCACCTGTCTGTATCAATGACCTTACATAATTTTGTTATCGTGGTTGCCAGTGGCGTAACTAGGACTTGCCTTTGGGGGGGGGGGGGGGGGGGATAGATCTGCTTGACGAGCAAAATTTTAGTCAGTTTCCACTCAGACTACCATCTACCACTCCCGTTGAAGAAACTAATTCACTCCCTTCCAATCAAAGCTTATGGTAAAACACCCCAAGTTTCAAATCTTTACCTTTACCAGATTGCTGTTATACGATTTCTTTTCTCTCTCTCTCTCTCTCTCTCTCTCTCTCTCTCTCTCTCTCTCTCTCTCTTTCAGGTTCTTGGGGTATAGGGGGTTCTATCCCCCTCATTCCCCCCCCCCCCCCCCATAGTTACATAGTTACGCCATTGGTGGATGCAGTTATCTCATTCCTCCAATAACAGTAACACCACCTTGTGCACTAAATGCCAACTACCATTGTTAGGATATGAACGAGATTTGTTAAAGAGCACAGATGACAAGTGCCTTCATCCAACTATACCATACATATTACAGTCTGCAGTCTGTAGTCATAAAAATGCATAAAATTTATAAACTTGCCCAGAAAACAGTTACAAAATATAACAAAATAAGTGCCTTATGATAATATATCAACATTGGAATTAAATAAATAAATAAATAAATAAATGACAGCATTCCCAGATTGACAACTGACCTACTGCGAACAAATGTTTTTTTTTTTTTTTTTTTTTTTTTTTTTTTTTTTTTTTTTTTTCTTAAGAAACGCTTTGCAATCTAAAATAAGGCTGATCTGTTAGTATAGACTATACTTCCAGTGCAGCTATTGTTTATGCAAAACTTTTAGAAAAATAGGGAATTTCTCCATTCTCAATGCACATAAAAAGTGTTTGGCTTTGCTGGCCATTCATCTACGTGCATTCTGCACCGGATTCGCCTTTAGGAGAAGAAAGGGTGACCAAAAGGACCGGGGGGTAGGGGGGGGGGCGGAAGTGAAAGAAAATGTATCAAAGAAACATCTGCCAGCTGCCATCTGGAGACCTGGGGCAAAGCCACAAATGAATGAGAAGGAAGGAAAAATCGGATGCTCTAACAATCAACTCCATCTCATACATGACTCTGCAAATGTTAATATTTTTTCTGCTCCTTCATAAAAAAACAGGGAAAGAAAATCATATTTAGAAACATTTAACAGCAACTGCTCACAAAAAGTCGAATGATCCGGCAGTCTCTACTGGCTTAAAACGTTAAACGTTAAAACGTCAGCCATTTTAGTTACCGGTGCTGTACCACATTGTTACTTACCGGTACAGACTCGAACATCGAAGCGGCGGGGGTCTGTGGCGCGTGCGTTGTCAAAATGCATCACTAGTAGCGGCCATTCGCTTCGAGCTGCCAGGCAACTTGATCTAAATAGGCCAGTTGGGAAATGCTGCGGTAGTAACCGAATCAGCGCCATGAGCGAACTTGGTGTTGGGACTTCGCCCGCTGTTGCCAAAGGCCACTTTCTGTTCGGTTTTTTACTATAACGCGTCTCTATAAAGTGACGTACAACTGTTAACGACCAATATTGCGCACTTATTGTGCTAAATCAGAACGGGGAAGGGAAAGAAAAAGACCATCGGCAGCGTGCTCACTTTCTGAGCAACGGCTTCGAAATTGTCTACAGTTTCGAGCATTTTGCCTCAGTCGTGATAAGCAGGATTTTATTTATTAAAGGCAATTAGGGAAACTGCTGTGCGGCTAAGTGATTGTTTTTATAACCTCATAAACAGCCACGACGGAATATTGCTTGAGCTTGTGTGATTCGTGGGGTTGATACCAGAGCCGTAAGCCGTAACCAAGAGGGAGAGGGAGGTTGAAGGGGGGACCAATACGCCCCCCCCCCCCCGAAATTATGTTGTAATAGTTGGAATATATGTCACAATTTACAGTTTTTATTGTCTGATCACCCGCCACAAAAAAGAATAAAAATAAAAATTTTGACTGCGGCCCTGTGACATGTGGCACCGAGTGAATAAATACTTAAGCTTCATTCAACATTAAATGATACAGTAGGTGTCACTTATCTGAATTCGTCTGGTAATAACATGACGATACATGCATGACATGTATAGTACAGTGAACTGCATCCATTTTCTACAAGCTACCATAAAGAGTTCAAAAATTTTAGTAGTACTCCACGTACTTCCAAGTTCCTATTCTGTCAAGGAACTCCCGGAAAATTGAATAATCAAGCGAATTCCCTCTTACTTTGTTGATTTTTTAACCTAGACTTAGACTTACCGTGTGCATAGCATTCATGTAAGTTTCATTTTCCCTATTAGGCCTACTGTTCTTCTGTTATCGCACAATTTCAGGTAGGCATTAGGTACTGACCCGTTCCAGGACCTTCTACATTTACATAAATACTCTGAAAGTCATACTGATGTGCATGGCAGAGGGTTCATCAAAACGCTTTTATATTTCTCTACCGCTCCATTCTCTAATAGGGCGCGTCAAAAAGGATAACCTAGATCGTTCCGTTTTCGATCTGATTTTTCTTATTTTCTAACGAGGATCATGTCTTCCTACGTAGGTGGTTGCTAACAAAATATGTTCGCATTCGGAAGAGAATGTTGGTGAAAAATTTCGTAAATAAATCTCGCCGCAACGAATAACGCCCTTTTTTTTTTTTTTTTTTAAATGATATACGCCCCAACTTGTGCATCATATCCGTGACACTCTCTCCTCTATATCGCAACAATACAAAACGAGCTGTCCTTTGAACTTTCTCCATATCCTCTGATAATCCCACTTGTTGGGGATCCCACAATGCGCAACAATACTCCAAAATAGTGTTAATTTCGTTGAACATTTGCGGAAAACTTTATCAGAAACTAAGGTTCATCGTTAACTCGTTAATAATAAACTTTATGTTGACGGTGTAGTGAAATGAGCTGGTGAATAAAACCTTTTACCATTTCTTATCTAGGGGAAGTTTAGGGAGGGCATCGAAGATAAAGAAGAAAGTTTAATCATTTAGTTTAACATTATTTAGTTATCTGTGTTAAATCACGAGAGACTTAAAATTGTTTTTTATAATGTTCTGGGATTATTATGTAATAGTATAAATTATATAACGTGAACTAAATGCTGTACAATATAACTATGTAGGCCTAATACACAAGTTTAAACTGAAATTTATGTAAGTTAAATATCCACCGGTAACATTATTAGCACCCTAGAAATGGTATGGGCGGGTTTTTAGCGAAATGGGGAAATGCTTTTTTATTTTTTTTTATTTTATTATTATTTTTTTTATCTCTTACAATCGGAATATGTAAAAAATCTAACTTTCCTTCCAGAATGTGATATTTTTTCTAGACTTTTCTCCTTGCAATGTCGCCGCCGCACCAAGACGAAGTTGAGAGCAGTTGAAATAACTGTAATAAAAGTTCGTCACACTGTAGGGTGGGCGATCTGTTCAATTCGTTTACATGCACCACCTTTTAAACATGTAATTTCTAATAAAATAATGTCTGGGTTCCAATAATTTATTTATATTAACGCGTTTCGCCTTTTTGGAGTATCATCAGAGTCTGAAACTTTACAGGCCAAGTCTTATCGTAAGCAGTGGTAATAAGAAAATTAATTATTACTGACCTTATGATAATGACAGCGTTAGTATTTAAACATAGCACTGGGTGCAGGGCAAACGTCAAAAACATTATCTAAACAGTAAATTACAAGAGAACGTGGACTGTGATCCTATCTACACGTTCGTGACAGCAAGAACTTTACAGAACTTGTAAAGAATTACTAGTTTTAACCAGTGGCGGATACAGAATTTTTTTCTCTGTGTGTGTGTGGAAGGGGAGAATTCTTTTATGTGTGTGTGTGTGTGTGTGTGTGTGTGTGGAAGGGGGGGGGGGAGGGGAACGAGCCTGAGGAGGGTGAACCCTAATGCCAGTAAAATATGTCGTGAATGGCGCTAGCAGTAAAGAAGTAATAAATCGAAACCTCATGTGTTATGATGCGGTTTTTCATGAACCAAATTGTTTATAACTTCATATCTCATGAAGTATAAGTCGAACTGTGATATAGTATCGAAGGAACATCCAGTGGTATGTATGTGTACTGTTTGTGAATTGTCTCGCGAATACAGTTTACAGTGTAGAAGTAATAACTTGTTCACGATGTATATCTACGGTATTTGGGATGACGTTACATCAGAAAAGTAATAAGCGAGAAACTTTTGTCCTTTCATCATTTTGTTGGGGTTGTCAGCGAGAAAAAGTTTCGTAAACATTTGAAATTATGTTCAAAGTTTATTGCAATCGCCAAGTGCTACATTGTCAAATAGTTGACGCATAAAATTAGACTATCGGGCTCCGCGAGCTGGGTCAGTTTTCATTGTTTATGACGTGATACTGTATGAACTACGTATCGTATGTAGTTTTTGCAACCATAGCAAATGATTCCTGACCTTAAAGAATATTTGTACCAAATTTGGTTGAAATACGTCCATTAGTTGAGGAGCAGATGTAGAATATTATCGCATGATGCAGCCGTTTCTCACGACAGTCATTGTTTATGACGTCATATCTCCTTACGTATGTGCCGTAGTTGGTTCTTGACAACGATTGTTGTCTGATAGTAAGGATCATGTGTACCAAGTTTGGTTCAAATCGCTCCAGTAGTTTACGAGGAGTGGAACATACATACACATACTGCGATTTTATAAGATACTAGCTGTAAACCCGGCGTTGCCCGGGTGTTTATTTATCCTACAGTCTCGTAGTCCACATCCCCTCCCCCCCCCCCCCTCTCAGCATCCACTTCTTTCTCTCCCATCTCTCTGTTTCCACCTTTCCCCCTCTCGGCAAAGTTTTTGCAAGGTACCCCCTGCCATATACCATACAAACATTAATGTATCCAGTGATCGTCCTCTTGATTTAAAGATCATGTGTGCAAAAATTCATAAAGATTGGAGCAAAACTATGCGTTTTGTAAAATTACGTACGTTAAGTGCCCTCCACCATGCACCGAACGAAATCATACACAGACAGTGACAGTCCTCTCATTTTTAAGGTCGAGTGTGCTGAATTTCATCAATATCGGAACGTAACTATAGATTTCTATGCTATAGAACCGCAGGGTCACATTGAAAAACGCACTTTGTTATTCTCAAATATTCCAGTTTTGTTTCATACAACCCTTGTTCTAAGAAAAAAAAAAAAAAAAAAAAAAAAAAAAAAAAAAAAAAAAAAAAAAAAAAAAAAAAAAAAAGGATCTGTGAACTCGCTCGAGCCGTTCCCAAGTTATGGCGCGACCAAGATAGTTAGGGATTCATTTTTATCTTGTAAAGTACCCTCCCCCATTTCGTGAAGATCGGAATGAAACTAGATTTCGTGAGTCTGTAGGAGAAGTAAGCTTTTCCATGCACCTATCACAAAATACGTTCTTAGCTGGTGTTTTCTACTTATAAACTACATTCCTGTCAGATTTCAGCAGCATAGGTGAAGTAGTTTTCGAGATTTCGTGTTTAGCCTGTGATTGAGTGAGTGCCCTTTCGCTTTTACATACATAAGAAAACAAATTGCTTGATTTTGGATGCAAGAGAATTAAGGGAGACTTGCAGACAAAAATAAATAGTAACATGCAAATCTGTAATGCTAACTTTATTTGATACAAGATCATGCCTGATGCGACAGTTTTACGGCATCTACAGCGAAACTGTTGTGAGCGATAGACTTCTTTTCGTTTCATAATTTAATGGGGAGGGAGGTTAATAACAAAACGCTTCATAAACGTCCAAAATTACATGCAAACTTCGTAGCACGACCGTAACTTCTCCCATTTTCTAATAATTGACGCATAAATCTGGGTATTCTCACGCGGTGGCCTCTCATTATTTATGACATCATATCTTCTGAACTGTGTGTCGTGCCCTTTTGATTTTGGGTCAGGAACCTTCGTGAGCGTACGGTGAACAGTTCACCAAAGTTTCATTGCAATCGAATGAATTGTTTATGAACACATAGAGGACATACAGACAAACATATATATATATATATGATTGCATTGGTTGCTGTACCAGACGAAGTGATGGAGTGGAAGGTATTTTACGAAAAATGTAATTGTTCACCAACATTATTTGTATTGTGATATGCCAACTATAATGTTGGTGAATAATTGCAATTTTAAAATGTTTCAAATGTTTGTAGAGTTATGGGATGTGGTCATCGGTGCCACAACTTACAAACTACTTATACTGACTTATCCTAAGAACTGTACCCCCCCTCCCCACACACACACACACACACACACACACACACACACATACTCATGCCTGTCGGAGACTCGAACCTCCGACGTGGAACGGCCGCCGCACCGTAGCAAGGCCCCTTAGTGCGCAAGGCTATTCCACCGCGGCTTAAAAGGTTTCCTTAGCAATGTGGTGTATGAAGTAAAAAGTTGGCCTGAAAAGTGGATGTATTTAAGGATATCTATTTCTCTGACTTTTATCATATTGAGTACGATTTTACGTATTTAAGGATATTTATTTCTCTGACTTTTATATTATATTGATTACGACTTTACGTGTATCATGAAAACACGAAATTAATTTTATTTTTTTACAAATAATACAATTATGTAGGCGCACTTAAAAAAACCACGAGTGTAAATACAAAATTTCATCGAATCGGTAGAGCCCTTTCCGAGACAGCTATATATATAATCAAATAACTATGGTGGAAATTATCTTGATATGCTCCGGAATGGTCTATTATAAGCATTTAATTGTAACATTTTTGCAAATTTTTATATGTATCTATAAATGCCATTTGCTACGGAGATATTCATGCGGTAACCCTAACCTTCAACGCCCTTATAAACTCTTAAATTGTTCCTGATCAAGAGGCGGATTAAAGGGGGAGGGGGCAGCGTCCCGGGTTGGCGGCTGTTTGAATCAAATTAAAAAGAACGCCAAATTACGTTCATTAAGTAGAAGGCAGGCTGGGGTTTGAGGCTCCATACGTACGTGAAATATAAACACATGTGCCGACATTCAATTCGCGGAAGTGTGGAACTTTATCTATTACTACTACTTATTACTTTTAAAAATAAATTAAATGTAAATAATGAGAATAAAATAGTTATGGACACAATTACCTGTTCCCTGCGAAGAAGAAAAATGGATCAAATAATTTATAAATTTACGAAATGCTCAAAGGTTTGTAAACCTGGACCAAATTGCTATGGTCATTAGTCCCTACACTAACAAACCACTTAAGATAACCTACATTAAGGACAAGCCGTGGAGGAGTGGCCGAGGGTTCTAAGTCGCCGTGCTGCGGAGTGTGCGATTGCTCGCCGTCGGGAGATTCAAGTCCTCTATCGGGCGTGTGTGTGTGTGTTGTCCTAAGGTTAGTTTAAATTGGTTTAAGTAGTTTGTAAGCCTAGGGACTAATAACCACATAAGTTAAATCCCATATATTTACAAACATTTGAACTAAGGACAGTACACACACACACACACACATGCCCGAGGGAAGAATCGATCCTCCGACGGGAACGGCCGCCCAGTCCGTAGCATGACGCCTAGTACACGCGGCCATCCGCGCGGCTATAATAGTACGAACCGTAAGTTTACTCTATGCTGCCAAAGGGACGGTAGTTATTATAATAGAGGGTAAACGGTCACTATTGTCCAGTGGCGCAGCCACGGGAGAGGGGGGGGGGGGAAGGCTAATAGGGCTAAAGCTCCCCCACCCGCGGCACCTTCCAAACATTTTTTTAATTTTAGTATTTTTTACTGTTTTCATTTTTTTATTTTTTTAAACAGCTCAGTACCGGAAATGTGAATTATTACACATGTAATAAATCACAACGTAACTATAACTTGCCAAGCACAAGTGAACGTGACAATGTAATGCCGCCACTGAGAACGTGTGCTGCTGTTACTGTGAACTGTTTTACTGCCGCCGCGACCAGCTTTGATGCTGCCGCTATTGTTACAGCTATGCTAAGGCGGTCAACTTCTTCGGATCCCAAATGGGGGACGTTTCGAGGATGTGGATGAGGACTTGACGCTTGACTCAGTGTTACTAGTGGACTAACGTTGTTGGAGGCCCGGGGCGGGAAAACAAAATGAGGCCCGCCCGTCCACTTGGAAACAGATGAATCGAGAGAGAGAGAGAGAGAGGGAAAAGAGAAAGAGAGAGAGAGAGAGAGAGAGAGAGAGAGAATATCCCATTGGAGGTTTTGCACCGCACTTCTGAAGGTGTTGTATACTTCTGTAAATAAGGGAACTCCTTTTACAAGTCCTTGTGGCAGTACCAATTTTGAAATCAATGTCCCGTGTCTCGCCTACATTATGGTTTTACTTTTCTATTAAAGTTTTGTTTTGCTGTATGCCTTCATTAGCTGAGTGAGAAATTTGTGCCTCGATTTGTGACATGGGCACTAGAAACGTAAGACACAATAGGCACCTCGACGGTAATTTTCGTTGTCTTCCTGTTTATTTTCAGACGAAAACGTGGTCATAATGTTTTTCTCAGTCAGACAGTCGTAGCACATGCAAGACATTGCAGAAATTTTACTCTGGCAACAGCCCATTAAATTGGTCCAACAGTACTATACAACGAGTATTTGAGCGGTATTGAAGGAAGAGAAGTCAATAGCTTACGTGTAAATTAGATCACCGAACCGAAATCGGGTAAGCACGCAAACACGAATCAACAGTGTCGAATCTCCGCGGGGACTAACTTACAACCTAAACAATCGCCGGCTGAACTTCTGCATCACCCGAAATTTTTCGTCTGGAACCTATTAAGATCTCTGCCAACTTCCGAGAACTAAGAGTGGTGATGTTTCACTCAGTTGTGTATTTATTTCTGTTTTTATGTACACTAGACAACGACTGTTACTGCATATAATCACACTCATAAACCCAATTCAGGATATGAACTTATGCTTAAGATACGTGGGAATGATTAGCAGTTGGTGGAATATGAAATTTATCAAAATGCGGGGCAAATTAGGCATTTTGCGGGACACTTGTATTGAGTCTCCCAACGCGGGACTTTGCGGTGGAATCTGGGACGGTCCCGCAGAATCCGGGACGGTTGGCCGCCTTATACTATGCTGAAATTACGAGCCGATTGTTTATATGCGGTGACCTGCTGCCTAGCAGGTCATGGCGCCTCCAAGTGGAATCTTAAGAACAGTAATAGTGTTATTTTAGTTCAATTTTTACATACAGAGTCTGTAAGTCCTTTCTCTTTGGCTAGTAACATAGAAGCTGCTTAATTATTTTACGAGCTGATTATATACACTCCATTTCCTCCAGTTACTCCTCTTCCATTTCAAATTAATGCTAGTCTATTCATTTTATTTCTTGTGCAATTGTTTTCGTAGTACAATTGGTTAAAATATAAAAAAAGTGTAGAAATAAGTCATTAATAAACGAATTCAGTAGGCTTTTTTTAAATTACGCCCCCCCCCCCCAGAACCAAATCCTGGCTGCGCTACTGCTATTGTCGGCAACTCGGTATTGTTATCGCTGCTACTGGTCATCATGGGGGAGGGGCTCACTTTGTATTGCCGCCTCGGGCCTCCGACACGCTTATCCCGCCACTGTTCTCATCACCCTTTTTGCGTAAGCGAACTGGCCGATGGGGGTGAGCAGCAAGGTGCGAGTGTTTGCTGATGACTTTCAGTGTACTGGAAGGTGTAAGGGGGCAAGCTGCCCCGGGTGAAGTGTTAAGGGTGAAATAAGAAGCAGATAAAATGATCAGATATTTGTAAATGTACGTTGATTATCAGTCCCTAGGCTTACAAACTACTTACTCTAACTTATGCTAAGGACAACAGAAACACCCATGCCCAGGGAGGACTCTAACCCCCCGATGGCGAACGGCCGCGCCCACCGCAACAGGGATCTTTGTGCGAACGGCTATTCTGCCGCGTCGAAGAAGCTTTAGAGTAAATATTAGGGTTTTCAGGGGGAGAGCCAAATGAACTGAAGCTGTAGCACAAATTACGATTTATTAAGAATCATAATTTTATTTGCATTTGCTGCTTTACAAGTTTTGTACTTATAATGCTAATTGGATAACAAGTACTGGATACTGCCTGAGGTTTTTATGGTTCTGTACCCAAACCGGTAAGAACGGGACCCTTATAGGATTGCCTTGTTGTCCATATATTAGTTTGTCTGCATGTTCGACGAATCAACAGTCACAGTCGCATCTGTCAGTCAGAAGTTGAATTAACGGTAAATTGAATTCATGGTTCAGCACACTGAGTTATGAATTTAATGCCTTTCATGTACGACTTCTTTTCTGTTTCCATTCTTTGCGAGATGTTTCAGGGTTAAGACATGGCTGTAACCTGTTACCACTGTTGTTCAATCTATTTATGGGCCATATGTTGAAAACAATAGAGATTCAAACAGGTGAAAACAAAATAAGCAGTCTTGCATGTTCAGACTACTTAGTTGCGATGGCAGATTCTATTGAAAGGTTGCAATCCAATATTTCAGAGATAGATCAGAGATGTAAGTGCTATGGTATGAAGATCAGCATCTCCAAACATCTGCGGGAAAAAAGCTTTAAACAGATTGAGTGCCAAATAGGAGGAACAAAATTAGAACAGGTGGACAGTTTCAAGTACGTAAGTGGTATTTTGTCACAGGATGGCAACATAGCGAAAGAACGAAAATCAACGTGTAGCAAAGCTAATGCAGTGAGTGCTCAGCTAAGATCTACTCTAAGCTGGTTGGATACAGTTTACCTTATTAATAAGGTTGAGGTTAGAGATATGAAAGTAGCAAGGATGAATGCGGGTACTAATAGAATGGGAACATGGCAGGAAGGTGTCCATAATTAGGAAATCAAAGAAAAACTGCGAACGAACACCACAGATGAAGCAGTTAGAGCTGAGATGGTAGGGTCATGTTACATGCATGGTAGAAACAAGGTTACCTATGTGACTCATGGGCACGGCAGCGGAGGGTAACAGGAGTCGAGGTAGACCAAGGAGAAAGAACTTAAATTCAGTTTACATCAAGCGAGGCATCGATGTTAGCACTGAATAGAGGATCATGGAGGAATTTTATTATGACTACTATGCTCCATACTGAACGCTGAAAGGCATAATCAGCCGATGATGATGATGACTAAGACCCAGAGAACCTTTACGGAGTAAGAAAGTTGGCCGAAGTCTCAGAAACTACGGAATGTATTTTGCTTTGATTTTCAATAATAGATTGAGAGCAGCTAGATGTCTTTTGGACACTCCACAAAAAACAGACACTATACATATAATTGTACATTACATGCTACAACAGGCAGTCGATAATTCCAGTGCTGAAACAAGAATTCAAAGAGCTTAGTAGTAACAAGGCTAAACTGGAAAATTTCCTCATGGAAATTTCTATTCTCTCCAGGAATTCCTAGAAAAATAAAAAAAATTAAGCTGATTTATGTGTTATCATCTTCCACAGTTTCCAGCCACAGGCTGGGTCTGTTTGGAACACAAGCCTCACCACTTCCTCCTGTCTTCCCACCATATTTCTGTTTCCACTCTGGCCCAGTCCTCTCCTCTCTCCTTGACACAATCCTCCACTCCTATCAGCCATGTATCCCTTGGTCTTCCTCTTGGTCGTTTATTCTGCTCTGTATTTCGTGTATCCTCCTGGGAATCCTCTTCTCCTCCACTCTGTCTAAATGGCCATACCACTGCGGTCTTGATCTCTCTATCCTATCCTGTAAGGGCTCCTCTCTCACTATTTCCCTGATCTTCTCATTCCTCATCCTGTTTCTTCTTGTTACCCCTATTCTGCATCGTAGAAATTTCATTTGTGTTTTGTTACTGTCTGTTTTCTTTGTCACCCAAGTTTCCGATGCATATGTCAATATCGAAACATAATAATTTTGGTATAGTGCTCCTTTACTTCTCTGTGGTACATCCTTACTCCACACTAAACTCCTAACACTTCTCAGAAATACTTCTGCCTGTCTGACACGTTCTATAATCTCCTTGTCATTTCTCCCATTTTCCTCAATTACAGTTCCCAGGTACTTGAAGCTTTCTATCTTCTTTGGCTGTTCACCTCAAAGTGTTATTCTCTTCACTGGTCTATCCTTTTTCCTGCTCGTTACCATGAACTCACATTTATCGGATGTTGAACTTCAATCCGTATTCTCCCACTGTTTCTTCCCAAACATCTAGCTGCTACTGGATTTCCTCCTCCTTGTTGTCCCAGACCATGAGATCGTCTGCAAACACCATTGCTTTCATCTTTACTTCCTCATGTTTCCCTGCTACCTTTGTCATTATGTCATCCATAACGACAATGAAGAGAAGGGGTGACAATGCACTGCCCTGCTTCAGCCCATATACTTGTTTCAACCATTCTGTTCCTGTCTCTCCCACTTTCACACAACTCATACTTCCACAATACATCTCCTTTACTCTGCTTACAGTTTTTTTTCCACTCCCCTAATGTCAAGTGCTTCCCAAACCTTTTTCCTACACACACTATCATAGCCTTTTCTATGTCTAGAAAGGCCGTCATCAGGTCCTCCTCATATTCATAATGGTGTTCTTGAAGTGACCTTACTGCAAATATGAGGTCCACTGCCGGTCTACCAGGTCGGAATCCATACTGTTCTTCTCTCATTTCCCTCTCGACTTTGGCTCGAACTCTACTTTCCAATATCGTCTCATATACTTTTGCATAGTATGACATCAGTGTGACTCCTTTGTGATGTCTGCACTCCTATTTCCTTTCTTCAATATTGGGACTATCAGTCCTTCCACAGTTGATGTCATATATTGTGTAAATATGAACTCAATCATTTCTTCCAATCTTTTGGGGCCTTCTTTTCCTTCCATATGACTCTCATCACCATATACAGCCACAGTTTCCCAACTCCCCCAGCTGCCTTCACCATTTCCACACTCACTTCATCCACCCCCTGGTGCCTTGCCTCCTTTCATCTTGTTTATTGCCACTTCCACTTCTCTCCAAGTCAGGTCCTTCTCTATTCCTGTACTGCAGTTTCTGTCTTTTACTGTGCTGCCATCCTCATGTCCATTTGCATTTAGCAACTCCTCAAAATGCTCTTTCCACACTGTCTTGAGAATTTCCCTGTTGTGGATCTCATTTCCGTTTTTGTCCACCATCACCACATCCTATCTCATACCTCTTCTCTTATTTTTGACCATCCCATATAGTACTTTCTTACTTCCTCTGCTGTCGTCCTCCATCATCTCTGTCCACTTTACCATCCACTTCTTCTTTTCCTCTGTGACCACCTTTGCTGCTTCTTTGTTCTTGTGCTTCTAATGCTCTCTTGCAAGATCATTTCTTTCCTGAAACCACACTCTGAATGCCTTGTTCTTCCTTCTCAGTGTTTCTTTTACTCTATCATTCCACCAAAGTGTCTCCTTACATCGCTTCCTGTTACTTGTTCTTCCGCATACTGCTACTGCAGATTCGACCATTGCGCTCTTGAACAGTATCCATTCCTCTTCTCCTGTTTTTGGATTATCTGTTGGCAACTTTTCCCTTATTTTCTTCTGGAATTCCTCCTTGACTTCCTTTTCCTTTAGATTCCATATTTTGATTCTTCTTTCCTGGTACAATGATCTCTTACATCATTCCCTACCCTAAGGCCTCTCATGGTATTACCTTTATATCTGTGACACTACTCTTTGCTTCACAGTCATACAACATGTAGTCCACCAAAGACCTCTCTTTTAAATCACTGCTGTACCATGCTATTTTGTGGCTCCCTTTCTTCTTAAACCAAGAGTTCCCAGCTACTAATCCATTTCTTTTGCAGAAATCCAGCAACTTTCTCCCTTCAAGATTCCTTCCACCCCATCCTTCTGCTCCCATTACATTTTCATATCCTTACTATAACGTCCCACATGTGCCTTTAAATCCCGCATGACTATGATGTTCTGACCATTTAGTTGTTGTTGTAATTCCTCTTCAAATTCTTTTTGGGGGCATATACCTGGGCTGTCTCAAAGCTTCTTCCCTTTAGTGTTACTTTTAATTTCATAATTCTGTCACTTATCCCCTTTACTTCTTCCTTCATACCATACCTCACAACTAACCCCACTCCATTTCTCTTGCCTTCACTATTCTCACTCCAGTACAATCGGTAGCCTTTCTGTAGTTCCATACGTCCTTCTCCTTTCCACCTTGTCTCTGCCAACCCTAGTATATCCAACTTTCTTCTTTGCATTAGATCCACCATCTCCTCCATCTTCCCTTTTAGCTTCCGTATGTTCAATTCTAATTCAGTCCGTTTGCACAACTGGGTCGTCATCTTTTAGATCCGTCTACTGAGGGCCCAGTTCCTGTTTTGAAAGCATTATACCAAATGCACTACTGGCTTGCTGGGCTTATCGTAGCTTCACCAGAGCCCCGTAAGCCACCACTTTTTGGTTTCCTGCAGGGCCATCACAGCTACCGTAGTGGTCCCAGAGCAGATGAAGTCCCCACTGTACTTTACCCCCACAAGCGGCCCCTTACTTCGTGTCGTTGCCCGTCTCCGACAACTTGGAGGACGGGTTGGTCTTGTGAGATGTGTTATGTTGTTGTTTATTTTTACTTACGCTTCGGCCTATCGTGTGCATAGGACTGTTATACTTCTCGCTTTATCAATTACTGTGCTACTCCTTAGCAACAATCGTATGTACTAACTTGTTACATGGTCAGGGAGACTTCTCCTCTATTCCATGCAGCGAAACATAATTAAAAATAATATAATTAAAAAGAAATAAATAAAACTATTTACGCACTGTCAGTCACTCTGCCTCAAGAGAAACACGCAGTTGATATCTGTAATACTTTTCTTATTGTGTCAATGTTTTAACTTAAGATTATGGTCTTGATTAGAATATGACAGCATTAATTTCGTTTTAAACCGTCCAATAAGTACGAGCGATATTGAAAAGAAAATATTTCTTCGCCCTAGAAGCCCTTAGATTGCAGGTCGAAGGCTGGGCATCGTGCTCCAGGTTCTGGGGTAACACAGAACTTTGAAAAATAGCGTGTAGAAGTTTTCAGTTTTTAAAAACTGGTTTATCTGGTTGCAAAGATCGCAAAATCGGGTTTTACCAACATAATTTTTAACGTTAAATTTTCTATAGTCAAAACCATAAAAATGTTGCTGTTTTTCAGTTTTTTTCCCTTTAATTCAATTCGTTGTGTCTCTAATGCTTTGAAGCCTACTTCCTTTTTAAAAGAGCAGAAACTTCTTTTTTGTTTATTACAATTTCTTCCGCAGCCAATAACAATGACGGTTCGTCAAAAATATCTTATTTCCAAATTTTGTGTAAAATGTCAAAATACCTAGTTTTGAGTACTACGGCATTATTCAGTTAATTTTTATTTATGAAGTAGAAATAAATATTATGTTACATATCGCAACTGAACCTCTCCCTTTATAGTATTCAATTACGTCGTTTACAATCGGATGTTTCTTGTCCCCCCCATCTATTGTGAGTCGTACAGTGGCGTATCCTCGACCCCCCACCCCCCAATACCATGCTGCAGCCCCCCCCCCCAGACCCTTCTCGAAGCCCCCCCCCCCTCTCCAGACCATGCTTAGAGAGAGTAGAGAGAGATGGGCAAGCAAATCACGGCGACCGTTTTTTTATTTTTATTTATTTATTTTAGAAATCACGTCAGCTCGGATTGACCTCAGCCCCCACCAGACCACCATCCTGGATACGCCACTGGATTCGTACGTCATTAGTTCAAACTAAATTCCAGGGAATTTCAGTCCTGTCTCATTCACATTTATAGAAATTCGTGTAATAATTATGTTATATATTATTTCAAATTGCAAGTGCTTGAAAATTTAACTACAGTAGTTGAAAGAGACAAACTGAAAAAGGTAGCTAATTATACTTGTCAAAAGAAACCAGATAATATAAATGAAACATAAGTAGCTATATTATTTTTACATGTGTTAAAAACAGTAGACTGGCAGGGCGAGTTAAAGTAGGTGAAAACAAAATAAGCAGTCTCGCATATGCCGATGACTTAGTTGTAATGGCTGATTCAGTTGAAAGGTTCCAAACTAATATTTCAGAGCTCGATCAGAGGTGCAAGGATTATGATATGAAGATCAGCATCTCCAAAACAAAAGTAATGTCAGTAGGAAAGAGATTTAAACAGATTGAGTGCCAAATAGGAGGAACAAAGTTAGAACAGGTAGACGGTTTCAAGTACCTGGGATGTATTTTCTCACAGGATGGCAACATAGTGAAAAAAATGGAATCGAGGTGCAGCAAAGCTAATGCAGTGAGTGCTCAGCTAAGATCTACTCTCTTCTGCAAGAAGGAAGTAAGTACCAAGACTAAGTTAGCAGTGCACCACTCTATCTTTCGACCAACTTTGTTGTATGGGAGTGAAAGTTGGGTGGATACAGGTTACCTTATTCACAAGGTAGAGGTTACAGATATGAAAGTAGCAAGAATGATTGCAGGCACTGATAGAAGGGAACAATGGCAGGAGGGTGTCCATAGTGAGGAAATCAAGGAAAAACTGGGAATGAACACCATAGATGAAGCAGTTAGAGCGAACAGACTGAGATGGTGGGGTCATGTTACACGCGTAGGAGAAGCAAGGTTACCTAAGAGACTCATGAGCTCGGCAGCGGAGGGCAAGAGGAGTCGAGGTAGACCAAGAAGAAAGTACTTAGATTCGGTGCAGAATGATTTTGTAGTAAAAGGCATAACATCAGACGAGGCATCAATGTTAGCATTGAATAGGGGATCATGGAGGAATTTTGTTAGAGGTACTATGCTCCAGACTGAACGCTGAAAGGCATAATCAGTCTCTAATGATGATGATGATGATGATGATGACAAGTGTTAATGTTAGCTCTTCTGGATAAATACTTCCACAATTGACACACTTCGGGTGGACATATGAATCGCCTTTGATAGTTTGATGAACCAGGTTTTTCGGTGTCACCAGATCACGTTTCTTGTGCGATCTGGGGTACTACGAGTATAGAGTACAGATGACCTGTTCTTGCGTCAGTGAGACCGCACTTCATCGATTTCGATTTCTGTATCCTCAAAAATTTTCATACAGTCTACTATCTCTTCACAATGTAGGACTTTTCCCAGCTCCACTTTAGTTCTTCCAAAGGGAATAACATTTCAAACCAACGTAACTGCAGGAGCACACTCTGTGAAACCTAGCTCAGATCAAAAGAACTAAGTCAGGTGCTGGCGCTCGGCTCGTTACAACAGGTCGCGGTTGCTTTAAATTCAGCCGCATTCCTCAGGAGGTTTCCGTTTTTTAATCCAACTTAGGACGTGTTGCGAACTTCGCAACGAACTATGTTGCCCTGTATCATTTATGGGAGTAGGATACAAATGCGGATTCTGGGTCAAAAATAATCAAATTGATATCAATTGGATATCAAATTAATTAGAGTAATTGCGTAATTAGAGTAATTGCAATTACATGTACTTAGAGTAATTGCATAATTGCAATTACATGTACTTAGAGTAATTACATGTACTTAGGGTAATTGTTTATTTATTTATTGTAATTGTTTATTGTCATTGCAATTGCACGTGTTCACTCCTCCACGTCTGGCGTGGAACTGAGCTCACCCCAAGGCATCACGTGACTATCTACGTCAGCCCCTCCCTACCAGTCACGTGACTACCACCGGCCAATGAGAGCACAGCACATGACCACCCCCTCCACCACCCCCACCCTACCACGTGACCATCCCCAACAGATATTCTGCAGTCATTTAGACACAGAGTGTCAGAGGGACAGCAGCAACATGGAAAGGATGCAATTACGGTAATTACATTTGACTCACGTAGTTGGGAGGTTCCTGGTACAACCACAAATTGGCGGGAAAACCGATTTCTGGTTGTCCTGGTAGGCTTTCGCCCCTCCGATCCGGTGGAGCACCCTCAGACTGCACCTGTTTCTATATATAACAACAAATCAGAGCATTCTGTTCGGTAACATGATAAAAAAAGACCCTTAATTAGAGCTCATATCGCATCCAAAATTAGATGTGCATATAGATGAATCATGTATATGATCATCTGTAATGCCATATGTATGTACTCCCATTACTCTAGTAATTATATCGAATTTTCAATCCACTTCAAGCCATTGAAATCGACTGAAAGCAGTAGTTCCAACCGCTGACAACAGATGGCTCTGATCCCACTTCTCCCCCCACCCAGCGCCTACACAATGAAGCCATGTGTGCAGACGCTGGCCACCCTCCTCTGCAGCTGACCAGTCTCTATTGTGTGCCTCAGTCCGCCGGCCGTAGCCGCTGCGACCGCGGAGACGCGGCACACAGGCCGACTGTCCACCTTCAGCCTCCTGACGATCATGTACTTGCGTACATACGCGAAAAAAAAAAAAAAAAAAAAAAAAAAAAAAAACTACCGTAGTGCATTTACGGAGCCCCGCCGCGGCATGCGCGCAATTTTTCAGGTCGACCCCAGCGCGCCGACCGGGCCGCGCCCCGCACCTCGCGAAAGAATTGCCGCGAAGCCCGCGCCGAAAATTATTATTCTTATTATTATTTAACAGCGTCACAGCCCGTCCCCCAGCCGCCGGCCGTAGAACGCGGAAGAGCGAGCTGCCGCACCTGCATGTGAAGTCTGCACCGAAAAAATTATTATCTAACCGCGCCACGCCCGTCCTCGGCGACGCGGACACAACGATCCGACCGCCCCGATTATTATTATTATTTTTTTTTTCCTACGAACGTTATAGCTCCTTGTACTGCCTCTACACCAACGTCCGCGAAGTTTTCTAATTCGCAGTGGAACAGTCCGCGCGCAAGAAAACAATTTGCTGTGTGTCTCCTGGCGAGAAAAGCAGAACTCAGACGGACAATAGCGGCCGGCCGCTCCATTCAAACAACCCCTTGCCGCTGATACCTGCTCAACCGCAGCCTTTCAAAACAGCGCGCGCGGCCGACGGGCGGCGGTGAATCACACACGTGCTCTGGCCGAGCGTTACCTGTAAAGGCTAAGCAAATAGTTCCACTCCACACGCGCGAAGAAGAAGAAGCGCTCTGCACTGCACTCTGCGGACAAACCTTAAAAGTCTCTCTCTCTCTCTCTTTCCTATTCCCCACAAGTAAAACAATCAAGCAGAGAATGCGAGAAATGTGTTTTTAATGTAACTTATATCGCCCTTTCTCGAACCAGTATTATGTAGGGGGGAAAAAAACGCGTCAGGCTTATTGCATACGTCATATTCCAATACACACACACGCGCGATCACATTTATTTATTACGCACTGCATCCAGGTTGCAAAAACAATTCTAACCAGAGCCAACTAACGAAAAGAAATGGTCCGTTTCGGAACTCGAAAGCAACCTTAGATCTATAAATGTATCTCTTGTTTAGACGATGCAAGCAACAGCCATCGAACGGAATGTAACTTATATGCCAACCACTCTTTCGATAACAGCAGCAGCAGAAGACGGCATATTGTTTATACAAAAATTCCAAATAACGAAAATCGGCAATGACATCTAGCACAAAGTCTCTAAATATACATCTGCAAGCACGGTTAACAATCGTCCAGAACGCAGAGCGCTCTCTCCGCAGGCTACATAAAAGAAACATATGCTACGTGTTTAAACAAAAACACCTAAGTTACATCTCCAAATGATCAAAACCTTCTACGCAGACACACCACTCTGACAAGGATAGCTCGCATTGCATTTATTTAATGGAGCTAAGCCATGCCGAAAGTTCCGAAATTTAACACTCTAACGATCTTGCCCTTAGATCGAGGTATAGATGCGCCTTCCGAGAGTTCGGGTACTTTAATTTTACCTCTTGTTTCCTTGCTACAGCAGTACACATCCCATTTAAGGAATCTCTATGTCCTGTTACGATGCCAACTACATTTATCTGTCACCGATATTCTAGCGCCCCAGAAGACATTTAAATCCTGTTGTCCAACGGAGAGTCGAAATAAAGGAAAAATACGTGAAATAATTTACCGATTTCCGACCGTCTACACTAAAACTTTTCGAAATTATTGGCCTAACAACACCCTTATTCGACAATACAGCAACCAAAGAACCGAAGTTACCTGCCCAATGCAACACCGATTTCCAGCTCGACCCGCCCTTTACCCACAAAATTCCTACTCCAAGTTCCTTTCTTGTGCAATCCACTAATCCGAACTAAGATTTATTATTTTAATTACAAATAGATATCTACCACAAACGAAGACGATAACATACACGCCACAACACATGATTCTATATAGGACATGGAGTGCTACATTTTTTTTTTTTTTTTATTACAACTGAGTACATGCAAAGTAATGTTCGCAAACACTTATATCGCAACCAACTCCCGCACACATCGATCATAACCTGCTCTCTAAGGAATGGATGGGAGTCACACACAGTACAAACACGTTTGTCGTGTGTTCCGCTAATTTCGGTCAATACAACGATGCGAGACCAATCCCCCCGCTTGTTTACTGTAAAAGCAAATATTTTTCCCCACACTATCTGTTTAAACCGGGCTTGCACATATGCAGTAGCCTCCTTTGAAAAGCCTTAGTCTTCGCCATATAACCCAGTTTTCGTTTCCCTTCTTCTTGGGACTTGTGGAATTACGTAGACGATATCTACGTCTATGGATAATAAAGTCCTGGAATGCTGGAATGCTAATGAAAATATAGCTCCTTGCTCGACTCTACAAGTAATTTACAGTTGAAACTAAAAAAAAACATAATGTCCGAGAGAGTGGTCAATTTTCGGGTACTCTTAATACCCAAGTAATCAAATCTAAAAGCGTTTGCACAGTACAACGGCGCACTTTGTAAATACCGTATCTTCTCTTTTAGAACACTTAAACAATCTTCTTGCACAATCCTCCATCCTGGTAATATTATCTTCTCGACTCAGCGAAAAAATAAAAGTCCTAACAATCAACTGCCTGGACTCTTTATAAAATCGATATCTTTGCTTACACCAGGGCTCACGATTTTCGACAAATTTATTTCGGTTCTACAATTCGACGCCAACCACGTTAAGCAGTCGTTTCCTCGCCCGCAACCACTTTGATATTGCTCCTTCCATCCGAAAGTCATGCTCGGATACGAACGCCACTCGGTTAAAGTGTTGTCCAAAAATCCAGGAGATAGAAGCCATCTACACGAAGCTGCTGCTGTAGTATAGATGGGAGCGCCTCCATTAAAAAAAGCATCGATTAGCTGCAGTTTATAAGATATATACCCACAGGACATACATATTTCCCCCATGTATTCCAGAAATAGTAACTTCGTCTTGTCTCCAGCGTTTGCAGTATCGAACTTGCTGAATTTACTACACTCACACGCACTCAATTGGCTACAACTAGCGCACTTTAAGTTACCAAACTGTAGGAGTTTTATAAAACACGTTGATTTTCGACGAAAGAATTATGATTTACCGCAGCAGACACATCCGCTACGTAACGTAATGCACACCAGACAACACTAGCATACGATTAAACAGGCGATGCTTCGACGAAAGATCAATGCACCACCAAAGTCGGTTTTCCTTAGAGCATTACCGTGTCGTATATATTTAGGGTAGATCAACACTTTTTACTTACAGTCCGTCCCATATAGCCTACAACACTCTCTGTAAGCGCCAAACATTTCCAACACAGTAACAGAAGTACACCTACAGTCAACACGAACCTACAACAACAAACGAATCTAGTCATTCCAACTCGATTTTTGTCCCAACTAGCATGCTGCAAGCTATGTATGCGTTCGTAACAACCCAGACAGAGATATCCTTACTTCCGTCACTAGCCCAGCAACAACTCTAAACAAGTTACCACAGATGGTGTTATAGCCGTGATCTGTAACAGACAAGATCTCCCAGGCACACAGCGTTTTAATAATGTTTCGATCTCTCTCTCTCTCTCCACCCAATAACTACGTTGGTTGCTTGACCCGTCCCTAACATCCAACCACAATTTTGTTTCCAATGCATAGCCCGGCAGACAATATTTCTGGAACGCTTTCTATCAGCCAATACCCCGAGCATTCGCGCACAAACAACCATCGTATTCCACTGCTTCTAACAAATTATTACTCTCGTTAAACATCTGTAACACAGTGTAAAAAATGATCGACGTACACGCACAGAACAGCTAACAAGAAAAGATCTAGATCAAAGCCAAGTTCTTATAATCCTTACAAGCAGCAACGCAAAATAGTCTACACCATTTCGAACTAATGCAACACCAGATTTTTTTAACGATCTCCAAGAGCAATCCTTTAGAGACTAAACATACGATTAAATGCACCTCCAACGTAGGTAACTAATCCTCTAACTCGATGCTTATCGACCAAAGAACATTAATTTACCACTGCAATCATCTCCAATACGCTACCGAGAGACGTCAATTCGTAAACACAGCTAAAAGAAGATATAAATGCCCCACATCCATGCTACTAAGTATCTATAAGTATTTCCACAATTGCGGATCATATCTGCGTTGCATCGTTTCGCGCGACTAAACAGTTCGAAATAGGTACTTCGCGCAAGCTAGCATGCATACTCACATTCCATGTTATTTCTGGCTGTAGGAGAGTGCGGACCTGTTGACTCATCGTAGACTCCGGTTTGGAGCGTGTGTACGTCCTATACATGTAAACATACCTGTCCACGCTCGCACCTGACCTGGAGAAGTTTTCGGTTTAATTTTTCCCGACCGCACCAGATTCCGAATACAAGAGAGCTATTTTGGCGAAGATACGTTTCCTCGCAACTGACACAAGCAATGTTTTTACCGTGCGAGCTGTCGTTATAACTTTTATAAGCAGATACATATACAGCCAGTAGGATAAGCGCAAATTTGCGATGTAGCTCCTACAAAAACGAAACATAGTTTTTTTAGAAATTCGATAAGAAGAAGAACGAAATTTATACAAGATGAACCAATGTGCAATAAGTCAAACCCCACTCCATGTAGCAATGTACCGAGCAACATCGATTTAAACGAACACTTTGCTTAGCTGTAGAATAGAACAACACAGAATTACACCTCCCTAACAGATACTTTACCGAGGGAGTTACTACTCTCTGGTAACAAGCAACCTGTTTTCTGGTATCTTCTCCTAAACCCTATAAGACCGAAACTTTCTACTCGAGAAGCTAGACACAGAGTACAAATCGTTCTTTATTATTCTTGTTATGTGTAACTTTAATTTTCTCCGCTGTAATTTTTTTAACTCGTAGTTTTAGATCCACATCGGCGTCTCTATTACCGTTCCAGCCAGAAGTTTGAAAGGTAGAGGGAAGGTATGTTCTCGAACTCCATTACGTATCTTCGCTTCCTCCTGCATTCCAAATCCTTTATAGCTCTGCACCTTCGGGCAATGCTTCTAGGCGAGAACAATCGGGTATTTTAACTTTTCCCATTATTTCCTGTATAGCAATATGCGTCCCTATGTCTGCACGTTACCAACTCCTGTGGTAATTTCCGTATGGAGCACTAGGTTTACGACTATTGCAAACGATTGCTTGTTATTCCTTCCGTTTTTAACTCTGCAAATGACTGTCCCCAGTCCTCGACATTTGGATGCAATGTAGTCCCTTCTCCAAACGATAATGCAATACGTTTTACGTGTGTTCCGCTATTTTCGGTCAGTACACCGACGCGCGACCAATCTCCCTGACTGTTTACTGTAAAAAGCAAATATTTTATAAGCCCCAGTCGTAACCAGATTTCTCCACACCCTCTGTTTAAGCCGGGCTTACACATATGCCATAGCTTCGTCTTTCTCCAGCATTAGGTTGTACTCGTCCTTTATGGCAGTTGCTTTAGCCATATATTCTAGCTTCCTTCTCTTGGTCTCGATATCCGCCATTTCCAGTTTTCTTTTCGCGCACAGAAGACATTAACTGCAGGTAGCGATGTAATTTCTTTAATGGGGACGGCTTAAGCCTGTGTGATACATTTACTCTTTTCGCTGGACTTGCAGAATGACATTGTTTGTAGGTACTAGACCTAATTCGGCGATATCTATATCTGGAGGCAGTGTGGAGAACAATGTTCTGGATTGGAAGAAGTATGTTTCCCCTGCTTTAATGTAGTTTTTAAGTGTACTACTTATATCGTCTTTGCCGCTGTCAGTATTACGAATCTCCACCTAATTTACAGGTAGACAATGGAAACTAAAAGCTGATAGAACGTAACGTATAAGCTTCTATCGATCTGGAAGGTTTAACCTGTACACCGATTAATTTTTGGGTATTTTTATTACACCAGTACACAAATTGCAGGACACTATTAAACACTACAAAGCATCTGGTGTCCCAGATGTTTGTTATTCGCCCCCCACATGGTGGAGAAACACTTTGCAGATACCGTTTAAAAAACTTAAAGAGTCTTGCACAAGATCAAAAACACTCTCCATCCGGTAATCGTATATTGTAATACCCCTGTTCTCGACCCAAAAACGAAGTAAGTGCTCAAATCGACCTCTATCTCTCTTTTTAGGGTAAATCGGGTCACGGATCACAAATTTCACACCACAACCAGCGGATTATACCCTAGTAAGACTCCAGGACGTTCTCCAAATTATGGTTTTGACTGGTATTTCCAGGCGAAGTACTAAATAACCTCCATATAGGCGAGATTCTAGATGCGTTCTTCGGGACTTGTGGTATAGAGACAGGTGCGTAGAATCGAATCCGAAGCGCAACAGCTGGGAGGACCTCCCGGCTATAGCGAAGACACACATCTGCCGCAAAATATATATATAAGGGATGGTCGCAGAAGCCTCCAGGTCACATCCTCGAAACGCAAAGCATGCTCCTGGATAGGTAAAATACTCTCTGATACGCTAAAGGTAGCGGAAAGGTAAAGGAAAGGTAGCGGAAAGGTGGCGGAAAGGTGGCGTAAAGGTAATGGGTAGTGGGAAGGGTAGCGGGAAGGTAGATAGGTATCGTAAAGATAGCGGTACTCTACAAGTACAACGTAATATTTGTGTCTGTGTTAATACAATACGAATGCTTAGAGGTTAGGGATTCGCGCATCAGATGGTATCTTAGCTATCCAGGAGCATGCTTTGCGTTTCGAGGATGTGACCTGGAGGCTTCTGCGACCATCCCTTATATATATATTTTGCGGCAGATGTGTGTCTTCGCTATAGCCGGGAGGTCCTCCCAGCTGTTGCGCTTCGGATTCGATTCTACGCACCTGTCTCTATACCACAAGTCCCGAAGAACGCATCTAGAATCTCGCCTATATGGAGGTTATTTAGTACTTCGCCTGGAAATACCAGTCAAAACCATAATTTGGAGAACGTCCTGGAGTCTTACTAGGGTATAATCCGCTGGTTGTGGTGTGAAATTTGTGATCCGTGACCCGATTTACCCTAAAAAGAGAGATAGAGGTCGATTTGAGCACTTACTTCGTTTTTGGGTCGAGAACAGGGGTATTACAATATACGATTACCGGATGGAGAGTGTTTTTGATCTTGTGCAAGACTCTTTAAGTTTTTTAAACGGTATCTGCAAAGTGTTTCTCCACCATGTGGGGGGCGAATAACAAACATCTGGGACACCAGATGCTTTGTAGTGTTTAATAGTGTCCTGCAATTTGTGTACTGGTGTAATAAAAATACCCAAAAATTAATCGGTGTACAGGTTAAACCTTCCAGATCGATAGAAGCTTATACGTTACGTTCTATCAGCTTTTAGTTTCCATTGTCTACCTGTAAATTAGGTGGAGATTCGTAATACTGACAGCGGCAAAGACGATATAAGTAGTACACTTAAAAACTACATTAAAGCAGGGGAAACATACTTCTTCCAATCCAGAACATTGTTCTCCACACTGCCTCCAGATATAGATATCGCCGAATTAGGTCTAGTACCTACAAACAATGTCATTCTGCAAGTCCAGCGAAAAGAGTAAATGTATCACACAGGCTTAAGCCGTCCCCATTAAAGAAATTACATCGCTACCTGCAGTTAATGTCTTCTGTGCGCGAAAAGAAAACTGGAAATGGCGGATATCGAGACCAAGAGAAGGAAGCTAGAATATATGGCTAAAGCAACTGCCATAAAGGACGAGTACAACCTAATGCTGGAGAAAGACGAAGCTATGGCATATGTGTAAGCCCGGCTTAAACAGAGGGTGTGGAGAAATCTGGTTACGACTGGGGCTTATAAAATATTTGCTTTTTACAGTAAACAGTCAGGGAGATTGGTCGCGCGTCGGTGTACTGACCGAAAATAGCGGAACACACGTAAAACGTATTGCATTATCGTTTGGAGAAGGGACTACATTGCATCCAAATGTCGAGGACTGGGGACAGTCATTTGCAGAGTTAAAAACGGAAGGAATAACAAGCAATCGTTTGCAATAGTCGTAAACCTAGTGCTCCATACGGAAATTACCACAGGAGTTGGTAACGTGCAGACATAGGGACGCATATTGCTATACAGGAAATAATGGGAAAAGTTAAAATACCCGATTGTTCTCGTCTAGAAGCATTGCCCGAAGGTGCAGAGCTATAAAGGATTTGGAATGCAGGAGGAAGCGAAGATACGTAATGGAGTTCGAGAACATACCTTCCCTCTACCTTTCAAACTTCTGGCTGGAACGGTAATAGAGACGCCGATGTGGATCTAAAACTACGAGTTAAAAAAATTACAGCGGAGAAAATTAAAGTTACACATAACAAGAATAATAAAGAACGATTTGTACTCTGTGTCTAGCTTCTCGAGTAGAAAGTTTCGGTCTTATAGGGTTTAGGAGAAGATACCAGAAAACAGGTTGCTTGTTACCAGAGAGTAGTAACTCCCTCGGTAAAGTATCTGTTAGGAAGGTGTAATTCTGTGTTGTTCTATTCTACAGCTAAGCAAAGTGTTCGTTTAAATCGATGTTGCTCGGTACATTGCTACATGGAGTGGGGTTTGACTTATTGCACATTGGTTCATCTTGTATAAATTTCGTTCTTCTTCTTATCGAATTTCTAAAAAAACTATGTTTCGTTTTTGTAGGAGCTACATCGCAAATTTGCGCTTATCCTACTGGCTGTATATGTATCTGCTTATAAAAGTTATAACGACAGCTCGCACGGTAAAAACATTGCTTGTGTCAGTTGCGAGGAAACGTATCTTCGCCAAAATAGCTCTCTTGTATTCGGAATCTGGTGCGGTCGGGAAAAATTAAACCGAAAACTTCTCCAGGTCAGGTGCGAGCGTGGACAGGTATGTTTACATGTATAGGACGTACACACGCTCCAAACCGGAGTCTACGATGAGTCAACAGGTCCGCACTCTCCTACAGCCAGAAATAACATGGAATGTGAGTATGCATGCTAGCTTGCGCGAAGTACCTATTTCGAACTGTTTAGTCGCGCGAAACGATGCAACGCAGATATGATCCGCAATTGTGGAAATACTTATAGATACTTAGTAGCATGGATGTGGGGCATTTATATCTTCTTTTAGCTGTGTTTACGAATTGACGTCTCTCGGTAGCGTATTGGAGATGATTGCAGTGGTAAATTAATGTTCTTTGGTCGATAAGCATCGAGTTAGAGGATTAGTTACCTACGTTGGAGGTGCATTTAATCGTATGTTTAGTCTCTAAAGGATTGCTCTTGGAGATCGTTAAAAAAATCTGGTGTTGCATTAGTTCGAAATGGTGTAGACTATTTTGCGTTGCTGCTTGTAAGGATTATAAGAACTTGGCTTTGATCTAGATCTTTTCTTGTTAGCTGTTCTGTGCGTGTACGTCGATCATTTTTTACACTGTGTTACAGATGTTTAACGAGAGTAATAATTTGTTAGAAGCAGTGGAATACGATGGTTGTTTGTGCGCGAATGCTCGGGGTATTGGCTGATAGAAAGCGTTCCAGAAATATTGTCTGCCGGGCTATGCATTGGAAACAAAATTGTGGTTGGATGTTAGGGACGGGTCAAGCAACCAACGTAGTTATTGGGTGGAGAGAGAGAGAGAGATCGAAACATTATTAAAACGCTGTGTGCCTGGGAGATCTTGTCTGTTACAGATCACGGCTATAACACCATCTGTGGTAACTTGTTTAGAGTTGTTGCTGGGCTAGTGACGGAAGTAAGGATATCTCTGTCTGGGTTGTTACGAACGCATACATAGCTTGCAGCATGCTAGTTGGGACAAAAATCGAGTTGGAATGACTAGATTCGTTTGTTGTTGTAGGTTCGTGTTGACTGTAGGTGTACTTCTGTTACTGTGTTGGAAATGTTTGGCGCTTACAGAGAGTGTTGTAGGCTATATGGGACGGACTGTAAGTAAAAAGTGTTGATCTACCCTAAATATATACGACACGGTAATGCTCTAAGGAAAACCGACTTTGGTGGTGCATTGATCTTTCGTCGAAGCATCGCCTGTTTAATCGTATGCTAGTGTTGTCTGGTGTGCATTACGTTACGTAGCGGATGTGTCTGCTGCGGTAAATCATAATTCTTTCGTCGAAAATCAACGTGTTTTATAAAACTCCTACAGTTTGGTAACTTAAAGTGCGCTAGTTGTAGCCAATTGAGTGCGTGTGAGTGTAGTAAATTCAGCAAGTTCGATACTGCAAACGCTGGAGACAAGACGAAGTTACTATTTCTGGAATACATGGGGGAAATATGTATGTCCTGTGGGTATATATCTTATAAACTGCAGCTAATCGATGCTTTTTTTAATGGAGGCGCTCCCATCTATACTACAGCAGCAGCTTCGTGTAGATGGCTTCTATCTCCTGGATTTTTGGACAACACTTTAACCGAGTGGCGTTCGTATCCGAGCATGACTTTCGGATGGAAGGAGCAATATCAAAGTGGTTGCGGGCGAGGAAACGACTGCTTAACGTGGTTGGCGTCGAATTGTAGAACCGAAATAAATTTGTCGAAAATCGTGAGCCCTGGTGTAAGCAAAGATATCGATTTTATAAAGAGTCCAGGCAGTTGATTGTTAGGACTTTTATTTTTTCGCTGAGTCGAGAAGATAATATTACCAGGATGGAGGATTGTGCAAGAAGATTGTTTAAGTGTTCTAAAAGAGAAGATACGGTATTTACAAAGTGCGCCGTTGTACTGTGCAAACGCTTTTAGATTTGATTACTTGGGTATTAAGAGTACCCGAAAATTGACCACTCTCTCGGACATTATGTTTTTTTTTAGTTTCAACTGTAAATTACTTGTAGAGTCGAGCAAGGAGCTATATTTTCATTAGCATTCCAGCATTCCAGGACTTTATTATCCATAGACGTAGATATCGTCTACGTAATTCCACAAGTCCCAAGAAGAAGGGAAACGAAAACTGGGTTATATGGCGAAGACTAAGGCTTTTCAAAGGAGGCTACTGCATATGTGCAAGCCCGGTTTAAACAGATAGTGTGGGGAAAAATATTTGCTTTTACAGTAAACAAGCGGGGGGATTGGTCTCGCATCGTTGTATTGACCGAAATTAGCGGAACACACGACAAACGTGTTTGTACTGTGTGTGACTCCCATCCATTCCTTAGAGAGCAGGTTATGATCGATGTGTGCGGGAGTTGGTTGCGATATAAGTGTTTGCGAACATTACTTTGCATGTACTCAGTTGTAATAAAAAAAAAAAAAAAATGTAGCACTCCATGTCCTATATAGAATCATGTGTTGTGGCGTGTATGTTATCGTCTTCGTTTGTGGTAGATATCTATTTGTAATTAAAATAATAAATCTTAGTTCGGATTAGTGGATTGCACAAGAAAGGAACTTGGAGTAGGAATTTTGTGGGTAAAGGGCGGGTCGAGCTGGAAATCGGTGTTGCATTGGGCAGGTAACTTCGGTTCTTTGGTTGCTGTATTGTCGAATAAGGGTGTTGTTAGGCCAATAATTTCGAAAAGTTTTAGTGTAGACGGTCGGAAATCGGTAAATTATTTCACGTATTTTTCCTTTATTTCGACTCTCCGTTGGACAACAGGATTTAAATGTCTTCTGGGGCGCTAGAATATCGGTGACAGATAAATGTAGTTGGCATCGTAACAGGACATAGAGATTCCTTAAATGGGATGTGTACTGCTGTAGCAAGGAAACAAGAGGTAAAATTAAAGTACCCGAACTCTCGGAAGGCGCATCTATACCTCGATCTAAGGGCAAGATCGTTAGAGTGTTAAATTTCGGAACTTTCGGCATGGCTTAGCTCCATTAAATAAATGCAATGCGAGCTATCCTTGTCAGAGTGGTGTGTCTGCGTAGAAGGTTTTGATCATTTGGAGATGTAACTTAGGTGTTTTTGTTTAAACACGTAGCATATGTTTCTTTTATGTAGCCTGCGGAGAGAGCGCTCTGCGTTCTGGACGATTGTTAACCGTGCTTGCAGATGTATATTTAGAGACTTTGTGCTAGATGTCATTGCCGATTTTCGTTATTTGGAATTTTTGTATAAACAATATGCCGTCTTCTGCTGCTGCTGTTATCGAAAGAGTGGTTGGCATATAAGTTACATTCCGTTCGATGGCTGTTGCTTGCATCGTCTAAACAAGAGATACATTTATAGATCTAAGGTTGCTTTCGAGTTCCGAAACGGACCATTTCTTTTCGTTAGTTGGCTCTGGTTAGAATTGTTTTTGCAACCTGGATGCAGTGCGTAATAAATAAATGTGATCGCGCGTGTGTGTGTATTGGAATATGACGTATGCAATAAGCCTGACGCGTTTTTTTCCCCCCTACATAATACTGGTTCGAGAAAGGGCGATATAAGTTACATTAAAAACACATTTCTCGCATTCTCTGCTTGATTGTTTTACTTGTGGGGAATAGGAAAGAGAGAGAGAGAGAGAGACTTTTAAGGTTTGTCCGCAGAGTGCAGTGCAGAGCGCTTCTTCTTCTTCGCGCGTGTGGAGTGGAACTATTTGCTTAGCCTTTACAGGTAACGCTCGGCCAGAGCACGTGTGTGATTCACCGCCGCCCGTCGGCCGCGCGCGCTGTTTTGAAAGGCTGCGGTTGAGCAGGTATCAGCGGCAAGGGGTTGTTTGAATGGAGCGGCCGGCCGCTATTGTCCGTCTGAGTTCTGCTTTTCTCGCCAGGAGACACACAGCAAATTGTTTTCTTGCGCGCGGACTGTTCCACTGCGAATTAGAAAACTTCGCGGACGTTGGTGTAGAGGCAGTACAAGGAGCTATAACGTTCGTAGGAAAATAATAATAATAATAATAATCGGGGCGGTCGGATCGTTGTGTCCGCGTCGCCGAGGACGGGCGTGGCGCGGTTAGATAATAATTTTTTCGGTGCAGACTTCACATGCAGGTGCGGCAGCTCGCTCTTCCGCGTTCTACGGCCGGCGGCTGGGGGACGGGCTGTGGCGCTGTTAAATAATAATAAGAATAATAATTTTCGGCGCGGGCTTCGCGGCAATTCTTTCGCGAGGTGCGGGGCGCGGCCCGGTCGGCGCGCTGGGGTCGACCTGAAAAATTGCGCGCATGCCGCGGCGGGGCTCCGTAAATGCACTACGGTAGTTTTTTTTTTTTTTTTTTTTTTTTTTTTTTTTTTTTTTTTTTTTTTCGCGTATGTACGCAAGTACATGATCGTCAGGAGGCTGAAGGTGGATAGTCGGCCTGTGTGCCGCGTCTCCGCGGTCGCAGCGGCTACGGCCAGCGGACTGAGGCACACAATAGAGACTGGTCAGCTGCAGAGGAGGGTGGCCAGCGTCTGCACACATGGCTTCATTGTGTAGGCGCTGGGTGGGGGGAGAAGTGGGATCAGAGCCATCTGTTGTCAGCGGTTGGAACTACTGCTTTCAGTCGATTTCAATGGCTTGAAATGGATTGAAAATTCGATATAATTACTAGAGTAATGGAAGTACATACATATGGCATTACAGATGATCATATACATGATTCATCTATATGCACATCTAATTTTGGATGCGATATGAGCTCTAATTAAGGGTCTTTTTTATCATGTTACCGAACAGAATGCTCTGATTTGTTGTTATATATAGAAACAGGTGCAGTCTGAGGGTGCTCCACCGGATCGGAGGGGCGAAAGCCTACCAGGACAACCAGAAATCGGTTTTCCCGCCAATTTGTGGTTGTACGAGGAACCTCCCAACTACGTGAGTCAAATGTAATTACCGTAATTGCATCCTTTCCATGTTGCTGCTGTCCCTCTGACACTCTGTGTCTAAATGACTGCAGAATATCTGTTGGGGATGGTCACGTGGTAGGGTGGGGGTGGTGGAGGGGGTGGTCACGTGCTGTGCTCTCATTGGCCGGTGGTAGTCACGTGACTGGTAGGGAGGGGCTGACTTAGATAGTCACGTGATGCCTTGGGGTGAGCTCAGTTCCACGCCAGACGTGGAGGAGTGAACACGTGCAATTGCAATGACAATAAACAATTACAATAAATAAATAAACAATTACCCTAAGTACATGTAATTACTCTAAGTACATGTAATTGCAATTATGCAATTACTCTAAGTACATGTAATTGCAATTATGCAATTACTCTAATTACACAATTACTCTAATTAATTTGATATCAAATTGATATCAATTTGATTATTTTTGACCCAGAATCCGCATTTGTATCCTACTTATGGGTGACAAAATTCCTTCTGGGGCAGATGAAGCGAGTAAGCTGGTGAGAATCGCCTGTCGTCTGGGAACTGCTGACACTTCCACTAAACAATGCGGTTATCCAGCTACTATTAGTCTGCCGGATATACAAATTAGTACCCCTCTTAGAGTTTTTCAATTCATACAAAATGCATTTTTGAAACAGTGCATGTGGAGTTCAAGAAAAGATTACATTTACACTAGATTTGCAACGAATAGTAAATTCGGTAACACGGTGAACACCGAATATTCTGTGGACATTCTAGCCGAATATTGTGCAAAATTATTCGGCTGGCGTGTGGCGGGAAAACTTGTGTCGACGTGTTTGTTTCTCGCTCGTGTGTTCAAAACCTGACGTATTGTTCCTAGCTGCAGTTGACATGTCTTTTTCAATATTAATGGTTTGTTAATACGTTTTGTTAACTCGATGGTAAGATAGAGCGAATACGTCCGCTACTCAGGACAGGAGGATGAGAACCGACGAAATGAGTCTAAACCAGACTGTTGACTGTTTCATCCGTTTCGAAGAGGTAGTTTCAGAAAAAAACATTGTTCATACCGGTACAGTGAATGAGAAACACACAGTTGCAACTAAAAAGACTTTTATTTTAGTATTAAGAACAAATAACGTCAAGGCAATCCACACAGACGGTGCCAAGCCAGAAAAGATGAATTTCCGTGCTTGGCAAATCTTGCAGCAAAATATTTGTCGGCGCTTGGAAGTAGTGTTTATTCAGAGCTAGCAGAAAAATTAGTGATTTCGCACCACAATTTTCCACTTCTAAATTTTAATTACGACAATTTTAATGCATAAACTTTTATTGTTTCATTTGATACCTAGTTTTTTGTTAATTATAATGAGAAGTTGATTATGTACCTATGACTGATTTAATGATTACAAGAAAAATACATTATTATAATAAAATAAATCAGTATTCTCATTTTATCAATTATAAAATCGTGTTATTTATGTATTCGGTATTCGGCTGAATAGTACCGAGATATTAGGTATTCGGACGAATAGAATACAAGTAGCCGAATACCGAATAATGGCCGAATATTCGTTGCAAGTCTAATTTACGCAACAATATATCGCCGGCGCGGTGGCCGAGGGGACTGAGGCGCTCCAGTCACGGTCAGCACGGCCACTACGGTCGGGGGTTCGAATCCCCCCTCGGGCATGGATATTTGTGCCGTCCTTAGTCTTAGTTAGTTCATAAGTAGTTTGTAAGTTTAGGGACTGATGACCCCCTAGTTAAGTCCCATAAACAATACAAACATTTTCCAAACATTGCAACAATATATCAAGCGGTACTGAGGTACCAGGAACGTTCCATGCTGAAACACCCAAACTAGTGCGTGGTGTGGCTCCACAGGCAGCAATGCAGCCATTCCATTATAAAGATGGCGAATACTGTCTTGGGATACTTTATTCCACTCGTGCTTGACCTTGTCACATAGTTCTACAAGAGTTGTGGGTTGACAAGTCACACGCAGTTGTCATCGTGTCCGACACTCGCTCGTTCGGAGATTGTCCTGAACAGGGAAGTTGCCGCACGTCTTGCGGAGCATGACGAGTTTTACGCGCGATGTGTGCGGGAGCATTATCCTGTTGGAAACTCATCGCCTTCCTGTGACAAAACTGGCAAATGAAGTGGTCAGTCTGCGCTGCCTCCACAAACACCAAAGGCGACCAGAGCCATAGCTTATCATACCCTCGATCATAAGGCCTGGCTTGACGCCAGTGTCAGAGAGTAACATATACAGAGAAGCAGCTACCCCTAAACCACTGTCCTACGCTTCCCTTGTAGTTCCGTAAGATGCTAGCAGGTGTCAGGCGGTTCCCTGGCTTAGTACTGGCACAGAGTAACATATACAGAGAAGCAGCCCTCCCTAAACCACTGTCCTACGCTCCCCTCGTAGTTCTGTAAGATGCTAGCAGGTGTCAGGGGGTTCGCTGGCTCTCGCACGTCAGAGGGTAGCGTGGAGGGGAGGCTGAGGGGAGAGCTCGTGCCGCCTGCCACGAGGCCACGGCTGTGTCTGGCTTGCCGGCGTTTGAGGGGAGGTGGTGGTGGGGACAGCCGCTACCTGCCGCCTGCTCTGGCCAGTTTAAAGAGCTGCTTCTGACCGCAGCGCCATCATGGGACATCTTACGGAACTGCAGAAAACCCACCTCCATACTAAAATACATCCAATTCGAAATACCTATACAAACGAACTATGGCAATTGTGGATTTGGGAACACGGTGCAGGTACTGTAGAGACGAATATAAACTTGACAAGAAACGTAATGCAATTTGTAATTTCAATTTTGGTAACAATGCTTCACGCATAACAGTATCTTGTTTCTTTATTGCATTACTGACTCTGTTTAAAAGGAACATGAATTGCTCTGGTGACATTCTAAGTTGATTAAAATAACTTCTAGGGTCTCCAATCATAATTTCTTTCAGCAAGGTCGCTGAGCAAGAGTGCTGACGTCTTTTTTTAATCCATTCACGAACTCAAACACGATTCTTATTCTTTTTATGTTTAGTCTTATGCAGCGACTTCACACAGACAAGTAATAGATTCGGCACAACTCTTACAGCTACCAAAACTTTCCTACGGCACTCACAAAACAACGAAACTAAAGTTTATGGTATTGACGCCGTGTCTACAGACATACGCGAAACTAGTTGCGCGCAATTCACTTCATGCAAAGAGTTTCGCAACCTAGTGTCGTCGTTTACACTAGCCTTTACCCGGAAAAATATTTCTGGCGCGGTCAACTTGCCAATTTGCGCATGCGCAGAAAGGTCTGAGTTAAAGTTGAGGGGGTAGCCATCACGTAATACGTGTGTGTCCGTAGCGTATTATTAAAGGAAGTATTTTAATTATTCGTTTAAAATCACCTTTGCCTGCACCCAGAAACAGTGCGAAAAGCGTTCCAGCAGTGCAAGTATCAAACAAGGGTTTTTACGCCATAGTAGCTGCGTATGCGCAGTAACACGTGTTTCTTAGCGCTTGAAAGTAGCCGTCTGGCAGCTGCTTGACGGACGTCTGTGCTGCATAGACGTCCAAAACCTTGTCTAAGGGCGTGAGAATGTTCACGTGACCACTGCAACCAGTATTGCACAAATGTCGGAGCACGTCCAACGTTTGTGGAAATTCTCTAAAATGACCACACTCCCACTCACAAGGCCACAATTTGATGTATTTCAAACTCACTCATTTGGCTGTAGGACGCACGACTGCATGTCCGTGGAATAGCGCCAGTTTGATTCACACGCTGATATCACACTAAGCCATAAGGCTGTAAACACTTCCTTTCAAAGGATACACACAGATGGTGCTCCAGCAGCTCTTTCACTATGCTGTCTGTTGGCGGACGAGGTTCAAATCACTATCAATACGTGTACATCCCCCAGGCAGAAGTGCCCACAGTGGGAGGGGGTAGGGAAAATGCAAACTGCCTCGTTGAAATTTCTAGGGGGAGGGGGGGGGGTGAAAAATTAGTTCTCTTGGCCAGCCTGGTGAGGGGGGGGGTTATAAAACAATTTACACAACGTCAAATAAAAGATATGTAATTTCAATATTAAATGGTAAAACCATATTTATTAGGTAATAATCTAGCAATCCAAATATCTCGGGTGTGGGGTGGGGTCGCGGTTGGGGGGGGGGGGGGTGAACACCTTTGCTCGCAGGAGACATCTGCCGCCATTGTATTAAAATCTACGTCGTCTTTCCAGGCGTATATATATAATTTTAACGAAAAAAGCTGTTGTTTCAACGCATCCATTAAAGCAGTGTTTTTCAACCTGGGGGTCGTCAAATCTTGCTCGGGGGGACGCTGTCACAGGAGGAAGTGCCGGCCGCAGCGGCCGAGCGACCTGCGGCGTGCCAGTCACGTTCTGCACGGCCGCTGCGGTCGGGGGTTCGAATCCCCCCCCCCCCCTCGGGCATGGCTGTCTGTGCCGTGTGCCGTCTTTAGTATTAGCTAGTTCATAAGTAGTTTGTGAGTTGTGAGTTTAGGGACTGATGACCCCGTAGCTAAGTCCCATACGCTCTACAAACATTTGAACAGGAGGAAATACTTGCATCATAAAATAACTAGGGGTTACAAACACGGATGCCTAAGTGAAATATATTCAATGGTAAAATTACGTAGTTCCTTGTGTAATATTCAACATGAATTGACTAGATCATATAGGTTGTTTAATAATTCAGTGTGTTAATGATGAATAAGGACAGAGTTTGAAAACCGTTCTACTTCTTTACTAATTGTCTATACATACAGTGGGACAATTTTTAATTAACATAATTTGCTTCTGAGTGTCGCATAAACTGAGAAACACTCTTCAAGCAAAATATATTTTTCTTTTTAAAATCGTGTAAAATTGGATAGTGGGTTCCATTCCGAAAAATGGAAAGAAGAGGGTCCCCAGAATATTTTTATTTGGAAAAGGATCGCGAGACAATTTTTACTGGGGGGGGGGGGCGGGGGGCGGGTAGTGGGGGTCGCATATTCGAAAAGGCTGAAAACTGCATTAAAGGCTTGAGTGAACAGAAAGTGCAAACCAGTCGCGAGCACAGCGAAGTCAGCATCTTCTCTCCTATGATCACACTTTCAAAAACGTCGGTTACTGAAATGGCGAATGTTACAATTATAATTTCAGCATCAGCTTAAGTGCAGTCCTCCTCATTTCTACAGTCCAAAAAACCGTCATAAGAAGTGTAATAAAGGAGATACTTCTTCTGTTCGTTGTAAAAAAAAAAAAAAAAAAAAAAAAAAAACTTGTCCTGAGAGATTTGGTATACCACCTCAGATTCAACTACGAAGTATGTTTCCTAGTTTTACGAAGTGTCACAGTCTTGTGTTACATTGTTCCCCTTCCTACAGATACAAATGAAATACGATCCTCTTTTACATCTACATCTATACACGGAAGCTACCCCACGGCGTGTAGCGGAAAGTACGATAGCAAACTCAGACCGTAAATGATGTTGCTTGCAAGAAAGATAGCTTTGGTCTGTTGATTCGAAGGAAACTTATGTAGCTAGATTACTTTGTGTGTAAGGTATTCTCCACCAGAAGAAAAAGGTTTATTCACTATAACTGAGGTTATAACCTTCACTGGAACAAAGGCGTTCTAGAATAAGGACCTTTTTTTTCCCTTTTGGCATGCTTTTTCTGACAATGGAGATTTTTCTGAAAATGGAGGCATTGGATAAGGAACGCGTTAGTATATCAAAAGTCTTAGTAATCTTCTTTACTTACCCAGGTTCCACGTTCCAGTCCCGGCACAGCACAGACATAAATCTGCTAAGAAGTTTCTGTAAATTCTGTTCGACAATTTGCGTGGCAAACTCGTAATAACGTACTACATATATTACGTGCAACTACCAGGGGATCTTCAGAAACCACCTTGCGCTCTTCAGCCTTGGGTTTGGTGTACTCAAGTGCTGCGTATTGTGCACCTGTAAGGATGAACAGCCACCATACAAAGCTTGTTTACACCCAACAGTATGCTACCATGCGCATAATATCTGGCGCAATCAAGATCTACTAATTTACCTGTACTTAGATACCTACGAATTCTAAATGTTAACAGACAACGGCCGGCCTCGGTGGCCGAGGGGACTGAGGCGCTCCAGTCACGGTCTGAACGGCCACTACGGTCGGGGGTTCGAATCCCCCCCTCGGGCATGGATATTTGTGCCGTCCTTAGTTGTAAGTAGTTCATAAGTAGTTTGTAAGTTTAGGGTCTGATGATCTCGTAGTTAAGTCCCATAGACTCTACAAACATTTGAACATATTTTGAACAGACAACGCTCACGTCATCCAACTCTGCGTGTTGCTGCTGACATGGTTACTAGCGACTTTAAACCTCCAGGAAGAACGGAGGTGTCGGTGGCAAGCGGCAACGGATGAGAACCTGCATAACATTTTCTCAGGAGCTTAACTACCATCTGGATACCAGCTACCACACAAGACCTGGATAGTACTGAATAGAATTAGAACAAGGCATGACAGGTGTAACGATGCACTTCTTGAATAGAACAAGCTGTCTAATCCAGACTGTGACTACGGAGCTCCAGGCCAAACAATACATCACATTGATCATAGAATGAAGGCTTTCACGGCAGGTATCGTCATTACTTAAAGCTTCCGGGCTGAGATGCCGTGGTCCATACATAAAACTTTCCCCTGACGTTTCGCCCTCGTCTGCGGAAGGCATCCTCGGAGGTAAAGCGGCGTACTGCAACGAGAGCGCGAGTAAGCACTATATATATATATATATATATATATATATATATATATATATATATAGGCAAAGCAGAGGGCACCGCTGTCTACTAATGTCTTAATTACGCCCCTTTTTTTCAATCCTAGAATTCAATTCACTAAGGAAAAGGAAACCAATGGTCAACTGAACTTTTTTGATGTGACGATTATTAAACGAGAGGACGGATCATTGGGTCATAAGGTCTATAGGAAAGACACACACACTGATCGTTATCTTCAAAAAGATTCTAACCACCACCCACGACAAAAAAGAGGCGTGATCAAGACATTAGTAGACAGGGCCCACAAAATTTGTGAACCAGCGCACTTAGACGATGAGATTGGACATCTTAGAGTGACATTTAAGAAGAATGGCTATTCAGACAGGGAGATAGATCGTGCACTACGCCCCAGACTGACAACCAGGACGGACGAAGAACGACAGCAAACCAAGGGGAAAGTTTTTCTA
The DNA here is from genome assembly GCA_026315105.1 of Locusta migratoria. NCBI lineage: Eukaryota > Metazoa > Arthropoda > Insecta > Orthoptera > Acrididae > Locusta > Locusta migratoria. The sequence goes on from CM048744.1 coordinate 553,699,821, forward strand.
CCATTTATCAGTAAGGTTACTGATCGTATTGGCAAAATTTTAAGCAAGTACGATGTGGAAACTGTTTTCAGACCAACCACGAAAATAAAAAGAATTTTTAAGATCCGCAAAAGATAAGCGACATCCCCTGGCTACACCAATTGTCTATAAAATCCCCTGCAGTTATGGACAATTTATGTAGGTACAACTAAAAGAAGTGTCAACAATCGTCTGGGCGAACACAAAAGGAACTGCCGCCTCGGACGTACTGATAAATCGGCTGTAGCGGAACACGTATATGAAGAACGTGACCACGAAATAAAATTTAACGAGACGTCCATCTTAGCAAAGACGTCGCATTATTATGCGCGTTTGTACGGAGAGGCCATTGAGATTTTTAAACATCGAAATAATTTTAACAAAAAAGAGGAATGTCTCAAACTTGATAAGATATGGATGTCAACACTGCACCAACAGCATGACAATCGATTAATTTCAGTAAAGGAGGTTGGCAATAGCCGACACCACGTGACTGAGAGCGGTGCCCTCTGTTTTGCCTATATATACGGCGCTCACTCGCGCTCTCGTTGCAGTACTCCGCTTTACCTCCGAGGATGCCTTCCGCAGATGAGGGCGAAACGTCAGGGGAAAGTTCTATGTATGGACAATGGCATCTCAGCCCGGAAACTTTAAGTAATGAATACATCACATTGTCCGAGACTGTACATAGGCGGATCCAAAGGGGGGGGGGAGCAAGGGTCGTACCCCCCCCCCCCCCCCCCGCACCCTAGAGCAGCTAGCGTGCGTGCTAGACTGCACTTTGTGAGTATTCAAAACTGTGAGACTTTTGTTTGATTGGGCGTGGGGTACAAAAGGGGTGGCCGGTACTAGAGTCTTTCTGCTGAGCCAGAGTTTAGCTGTCGATGAGAATTCTCCCCCCCCCCCCCCCCTACCCGTCCTGGATCCGCCCCTGAGACTATGTGCTTCGACCATTTGGTGGAAGAGAAGACTTCCTGCTGGCAACCCCAGAAGCTGCGCGTTGGATTCAAGGACTGGACATCGTGTTATAAAACTTACGTTACCTTGCAAAGTTCATTGTTCCCTTTCTGTATATATTTGCATTGTGGTATCAGTTATTCCCTAAATAAATAAATAATGTGTCGTTAATTTTTTTATCACAAACGGCGTTAGATGAATTCTTGTGGTAAAACTGCAGTAAATATCGATAATCTAAAATACAAAATTCGTTGCCTTCTCATACATCACACAATCAGGAATAAAATATTCAAAAGGTTGTAAACCTATTGGAGCGAACTGCTATGGTCATCAATCCCTAGACTTACAAAATACTACTAACTTACACTAAGGAGAACACGCGCGCGCGCACACATACACACACACACACGTGCGCGCGCGCGCGCGCGCGCGTGCGCCCAAGACAGGATTCGAACCACCGGCGGGAACGGCCGCCCAGTCCTTAGCATGATGGCTTAGACCACACGGCCATTAATCGGGAATACAAACAACGTCCATACATACGTCATGGCTATGATATATCCGGAGATACTTTTAAGACATATCACGAATTGTAATACGTACAAGACAAATTACGGAAGTTTCATGGTTGGGAGCTGTAATTTTAAGAGTATTGAAGAAGATATTACCTTATTGGTATTTTTGCAATTATTACCGAATTTTATTATTTAATTTCGCAGAGAAGAAGATTCTGGAGATATGGATTTGGCAATCGGGGATACGGGCGCAAAGGAGAAAGGTACCGAAGATATTGGTGCAGATGTTGGGAAAGACGAAGTTACTCTTGAATCTGAAGCTGAACAGGATCAGATCGCTGGGAAAAAGCCTTGCACATGTGAGAAAAAGGATGAACAAGTCGAAAAGGAGGAAGAGCCTCCGCGTCCTCAGCCACCCGAGGAGTCAATTGTGGAATGCAGGAACAGGATGAGACGAGAGGAAATGTTCAGGTACTTGCCTTTCTGCCTTATAATAGACAAATTTTCACACCGTAATGCATCCTTAAGTTTATGTTTGTATTAAACTTACAGATTTTACCACATTAAGTATAGGTACTATTACCAACAGAGAGAATGCTAGAGAAAAGTGTAGTAGGTTAATGTTTTAATTTAATTTATCATAACAATGTTTTCTGAAAGCCTGTAACTGTGTTATTCACAATTTATATAAATTGAGGTTAATATTTTGCGTAATTGTGCCTCAGTACACATTAACAGTGGCTCTTACTTTTGTTGCGCTTGCCCCGCATTTATGCTGAGTCTTCTGGCTTGGTTAGTTTTCTTCGCAGATTTCTATCAAGCGAGTTTTTCGATCTGAAGCCTATCACTCGTATACGAGAACTTGTCTTACAACAGCTTCTTCTGTCGGTCACGGGGTCGACTTCCTCCATGGTCGCAATGAAGGGCGGATTTGTCATACTGTTATTCACACTTCGGGAAAGCGACCGTAACATGTAAGATGGTGTTCTATTAGTTTACTGGTCATCCCCACCCATTTTCTTTATACGGAAAAGGAAGCTTAGAGTTTAAAGACCCGTCGACAGCTTTTTTATTAGAGGCGGAGTTAACGCTCGGATTTGTGGGTAAGGATGGGGAAGGAAATCGGCCGTGTCCTCTTGAAAGGAACCATCCCGGCATTTGCCTGGAGTGATTTAGGGAAATCACGGAAAACGGAAATCTGGATGGATTTGAATCACCGTCCTCCCGAATGCTAGTCCAGTGCGTTACCTTCGCTCGGTTTTTCTTTATACTGGGTATATCATCATATTAATAGGTGAAAACTAAAACTTAAGTACCAATTTGTAGTATCTCTTACACAAGGAGGCCGATGAAACTTACAGAGTTCGAAATCATCTGTGTACATAGCCGTTAAGGGCGGTAAAAGGAAGTAGATGCTGTCATATCTATTGCCACATTTACGTGCAACCAAGGTCCCATGGCCACATCTTCCGGAAGACGAAAACCGAATTTCATAAACCGTTTTTCGCTGACGTGTTTACATGCTAAAGCTTTCTTTCGGTTATTCATCACACCTCATATACAAATCTCATGAGGTATACAAATAAACGTTACTGAACTACAGAATTCGTCTTATATAAAGATCACACAGTGCTACAGCAAGGAAATGAAGGGAACCAGGGAACCAGCTGAAAATTACTACCGTCAGACGACTAAAAAAAAAGGGCGAGTATATTTCTTGTTTAAAATACTCAGACTGAAAAGAGGGGAGCTAGCTACTACTACCTTTCCCACCAAAACTTTTGTCATGCAAACATATTTACGCTTATTTCTGTTGAAACAGAGTAGCAAACCATCCATCATTCTCACAGTTTATGGAACATCACAAAAATACTTACATAAATATTTGCGCTTCACAGTAAATTCTCAAAATGCGTCATTTTGAACATGAAAACCCCCTATTCGTCGTGCGAAGTTTGCGAACTGATACTCGGCACAATGTATGAACGGAGCAGAACAGAGCCACCTAGGTGTCAATGTCGTAAGCCTTTACGACGCTCTCGGCAACCATCGCGTCAGAGTCGGCACCCTCTGTAAACAGCGATAGGCGAAATATCCGTTTGAATAAGAGCAAACTGTCAAGAAAGTAGACTGCGCAAAGTTTATGAACACTACTTGAAGGCACTGCCTTAGATATTTTATGTACCTGAACAAATATATTATAATTATGTTGCAATTGACGTATTACGTATGATTTATTTTTTCCTAAAAAAGAAGTCTTAAAGTAGGGTGCGGCTTATATGCCGGTGCGTCTTATATGCCGCCAAATACATTATGTTCCTTCTGGTGGACGATTACTCTCGTCTCCACAGAGCTGCACTGGTGGAGAACATGCCTGCAGGTGAAGAAATTGAACGAATGCAGTGGCCAGTTTGTTCACCGAACTTACTCGATTGAGCATGTCTAGGATGCACTTGGGAGACACAATGCAGCCAGACCAGCACCTCCCACCACGGGTGCAGTTCTGGATATTGCACTCGTGGAAGAATGCCCAAATATCCCTCAAGACTTGACCGATAACCTCATACTGTCCATGCCACGCAGGTGTGCAGCTGCACTGGGCGTCGGAGGTGATCACACACCATATTAGAGGGCAACGAGAATGACTTTTTTCACTGGTAGCTTCATGTTTCCTCGCTCTAAGTAAACGCCATGTAAACAATTGAAACAGCAAAAATCGTACTGTATCACACAAAAATTTCAGTTGTAACCAATATCTGAATAAAACACGTTACCGTATGTATATGGTGTACGATATCTCACCTGATCCCCTAATAGTTTCGAGCAGTGGATTTAGATGCCGGATCTTTTGTGATTTCAGAGTAACTTTCAGCGTCTAAGAGCTTGATGGATTGTAAGACTGATTTCACATACTATAAATTTATTTGGAATTATTATTTAAGGCCAGTAACAATAGAGATAAAATTATAGTTATAAATTACATCTTTTAGCTGGACTAAAGTTCTCTGAATGATATATGTTTTTATTTTCAGAGTTGGCCGTCCATTTATGCATGGAAAATGCGCGTGGTTCAACGAATTATACATAACTGACAAATTACCCCGTGTTGGACGGACGGATAAAAAGCAATACCCATACAGACATTTTTCAAATTTATAGACTCTTAGTCACGTTAAAAATTCTCCGTTTGTGGCTGAGCTACAAAATGTAAATCTGAAAAAATTGGACTACAAAATACTTTCAATAAAAAAGCAGGTTTTAAAATTTGTTGTGAATAATACTAATAGGTGCTCAATCATTTAAACACGAATGAAATTCGAAAATAGTGACACTGTCAAATTATGTTTGCAAACATTTTAAAATTATAAATTATGTAAAATAAAAAGATACATTAATATTAAAACACGCCAATAGAATAACATTTAAGTGATATTGTAAATGTTTGAACATTGCCTCGAAGTCAAATAAAATTTCGTTTTTCTCCTTCTGGTTGCTTCTTTTACTTGATATCTTTCCTTGAAATATAGACTGGAGATGGTGGTATCTAATTTTATTGCTCATAAATGACTCAGGGCCCAGGTGCTAGATGTTCCTTGTTTTCCAGATAGCCAGAACTTCTTTTTCTTTTTTTATTCTCCATAGAATCTCGACGTTTGTGGTACATGGTCTGACTACAGTACTCTCAAAATCGCTGTATGGCCATATATCAAAGACCACCAACCGTTTAATTAATGGTTCTGTCGTAGTCTATGTTTCAGCACCATAGAAGAGGGCGAAAACACATAGAACACATAGCAGCATAGAAGTCTTGTCTTCCTATTAATTGAAAACCACGATTTTTAAACATTTTACGCATATTTCTGAAAATTTCTCTGGGTGATGTAATTCAAGATTTGACGTCATCATAATGACCCCACTTTTAGTTGTAACTCTATCGATTAAAATTGTAGACTATCCTGTTGTTGCGGTCTTCAATCCGCAGCCGGCCGCGGTGGCCGAGGGGACTGAGGCGCTCCAGTCACGGTCTGCACGGCCACTACGGTCGGGGGTTCGAATCCTCCCTCGGGCATGGATATTTGTGCCGTCCTTAGAATTAGTTAGTTCATAATTAGTTTGTAAGTTTATGGACTGATGACCCCGTAGTTAAGTCCCATAAGCTCTACAGACATTTGGACATTTTTTCAGTCCGCAGACTGGTTTGATGCAGCTCTCCACGCTACCCTGTCCTGTGAGAGTCTCTTCATCTAGGAATAAGTTCGGCAACCTACATCCTTTTTAATCTGCTTACTATCGTCCCTCGGTCTGCCTCTACGATTTTTACCCCACACACTTCCTTCTAATGCTAAGTTGACGATTCCTTGATGTCTCAGAATTTTTTACCATCAACATATTCTTTCTCTTAGTCAGGATATCCGAGAAACTCCTTTCCTCCCCAAATCTGTTGAGCACCTCCACATTAGTTACGTGATCTACCCATCTAATCTTCATCATTCATCTGTTGCACCACATTTAAAAAAATTCTATCGTCTTTCTGTCTGAACTCCCATATAATGCTACACTCCACACAAATGCTTTCAGAAAGGACTTTCTAACATTTAAATTAATATTGAATGGCAAAAAATTTCGCTACTTCAGAAACCCTTTTGTTTCCCTAGCCATTCTGCATTTGATATCTTCTTTACTTCAGCCATCAGAAGTTACCTTGCTACCCAAATAACAAAACTCATCTACTACTTTTATTGTCTCATTACCTAATCCAATTACTTCAGCATCGCCCAATTTTCTGACATTACATTCCATTACCTCCGTTTTACTCTTCTTAATGTTCATCTTATACCTTCGTTTCAAGAGATTGTCAATTCAGTTTAACTGCTCTTCAGGTCCTTTGCTGTCTCTGACAGGATTGCTATGTCATCAGCAAACACCAAAGTTTTTATTTCTTCTCCCCGAACTGTATTTCCTACTCCAAATTTATTTGCTTTCCTTCACAGCTTGCTCAATGTACAGATTGAACAACAGTGGGGAAAGGCTACAACCCTGGCCTCTCGGAAGGAGTCAGTCGTCCTTTGTCGTCTGCGTATTGGTCACACGTGGATGTCACATGGCCATCTACTTCGACGGGAGGATCCTCCACAGCGTCACTGTGGCACTTTATTGACAGTGGTCCACATCCTTGTGGACTGTCCCCTTTTAGCTGACTTACGACAGTACTTTGACCTGCCAGCTGCGCTTCCTTTTATTCTGGGTGACGACGCTGTTACAGCTGATCGTGTTTTACGTTTTATCCGTGCAGCTGGGTTTTACCATTTGATATAACGGTGGGTTCCTTAGCCTGAACTCTCGGGCACCCATCTCTCACAACCTTTTACCCTTCTTATTTTGTGTTATCTACCCTGCTTTTATTCGTATGTTTTAGAATGTGCAGAGTGGCTGGCTCATCCTTTATTATCCTCGTGATCAGCCAGCCACAACATTCTGCTGTAACTTTTTAGTCCAATTATTTTTCTTTACTCTTTGAGTTTTCTTCCTTGCGTGTCGTGACCTCAATCCTCCTTGTCATTGTGGGTACCCATTGTGCTTTCTCTTTTTTGTGTTTCAATGATCGTTCTTTCATCTTGCTATACGCCGCATTGACTTTGCTTGCAACAGGGGACTGATGACCGTGCAGTCTAGTCCCCTCTAAACAACAACAACAACAACAAAGCTACAACCCTGTCGTACTCTCTTCCTAACCACTGCGACCCTTTCTTGCCCTTCGACTCTAATAACTGATGTCTGGTTTATAACTCTTCGCTCTCTATGTTTTACCCCTGATACCTTCATAATTTGAACATTCAAGTCACATTGTCATAAGCTGTTCCAGACCTACAAATGCTAAAAACGTAGGTTTCACTTTCCTTAACCTATCTTCTAAGATAAGTCGTAATGCGAGTATTGCCTCGCGTGTTCCTACATTCTCCTAAATCGAAACTGATCTTCCCCAAGATCGGATTCCACCAGTTTTTTCATTCGTCTGTAAATAATTCGTTTGCGTATATATAAAACATCGTCTGAATTGTATTGAACGCATTCTACAAAAATTATCTCCAGCATTTAGTTCACGAACCTACTAGAATAGTAAAAGGTTGTGAGAATATACTTGACCTCCTAGCAACAAGTAATCCATAAAGAGCATCAAAACAGATACAGGGATTGTGAACACAGAGTTGTCGTAGCGAAGCTGAATATCGGACTTTCCAAATCCTCCAAAATTAAAGGAAAATTATATTTATTAAAAAAAGCAGATAGAAATATGATTACCACTTTACTGAATGAAATTTCCAGTCTTTCTAAACTAAGAAGATCAGTGTAGATCAGATGTGGCTTACATTTAAAAAAATGATATTGACAACCATTGACAGATTTATACCAAACGAAAGAGAGGGCTGACCCACCGTGGTACACAAAAAAGGTTAGATCACTGTTACAAAAGGAAAGCAAAAAGCATGATAAATTTAAAGGCAAAAAAATAATTTTTTTTTATTGAAACTAGAAATTTAGCTCGAATAGTTGTCACAACGAAACCGTGTCATGTAATTTGGTAGATAATCCTAAGAAATTCTGGTCGTATGTAAAGTATACTAGCGACAAAACACAGTCAGTACCTTCATTACACGTTAGAAATGGCGACGTTACTGATGACAGTTCTGCTAAAGCAGAATTGCTTTACAAAGCTTTCCGAAATTCCTTCATTAGAGAAGACGAAGCAAATACTCCAGAATTCCTATCAAGAACAACTTCTACCACGCGTAATTTAGAAGTAAATATCCCTAGAGTATTAGAACAACTTAAATCACTTAACAAAAGTAAGTCTCCCGGTGCTGACTGTGTACCAATTAGGTTCCTTTCAGAGTATGCTGATGCAATAGCCTCAAACGTAACTATCATATACAACCGCTCGCTTCGCGAACGTTGCGCATCCAAAGACTGGAAAGTTGCACAGGTCACTCCAATATTCAAGAAAGGCGATAGAAGTGATTCGCAAAATTACAGGCCTATATCACTGAAGTTTGCAGCAGGACATTAGAAAATATACTTTCCTCAAATATTATGAACTACCTCGAAGAGAAAGAACTATTGTCCCATAGTCAACATTCAGAAAGCATCGTTCTTGTGAAACACAGCTAGCTCTTTACTCACATGATGTGATGAGTGTTATCGATAAGGGATGTCAAATAGATTCCGTATTTCTAAATTATCGAAAGGCTATTGACAATGTGCCTCACAAGCGTCTTCTAATCAAATTGCGGGCTTATGGAATATCGCCATAGTTGGGCGTTTGGATACGTGATTTCCTGTCAGAAAGGACACAGTATGTTGTAACTGACGATAAGTCATCGAGAAGAACAGAAGTGATATCTGGCGTTCACCAGGGAAGTGTTATAGGACCCCTACTGTTCCTTATTTTTATAAACGGTTTAGGAGACAATGTGCGTAGCTCTCTTAGACAGTTCGCGGATGATTCTGTCATTTATCGGTTAGTAGAGTCATCTGAAGATCAAAAAGCACTGAAAAAAGATTTAGCTAAGATATCTACTTGGTGCAAAAATTGGCAGTTGACTCTTAGTAATAAGTGTTAAGTCATCCATATGGCCACTAAAAGAAATCCGTTAAACTTCAGTTTCACGACAAATTTAGTCAATCCTTGAGGGCGTAAATTCAACTACGTACTTAGGAGCAACAATTACAAAAAGCTTCCCACATCGAAATCCGATAAGTAGTAATTGAAAACACTACACAGAAAATATTGTAGGGAAGGCGAACCAAAGACTATGTTTCATTGGCAGGACACTTAGAAGATGCAACAGTACTACTAAAGAAACTGCCTTCACTACACATGTGCGTCCTATTTTACAGCATTGCTGCGCATTGTTGGATACTCCACGAGGGACTGACGGACAAAAATGTTCAAATGTTTGTAGAACCTATGGGACTTAACTACGGGGTCATCAGTCCCTAACCTTACAAACTACTTATGAACTAGCTAAGACTAAGGACGGCGCAAATATCCATGTCCGAGAGGGGATTCGAACCCCCGACCGTAGTGGCCGTGCAGACCGTGACTGGAGCGCCTCAGTTCCCTCGGCCACCGCGGCTGGCGACTGACGGACAATTTAGAGAAAGTACAGAGAAGGGCAGCTCGTTTTGTATTATCGCGATATAGGGGAGAGAGTGTCACAGAAATGATCCACGAGTTGAGGTGGAAACATTAAAAGAAAGGCGTTGTTTGTTAATGCGAGATCTGTTTGCGTAATTTTCTTGTCCAACTTTCTTTTCAGAATGCGAACACATGTTGTTAGTACCCACCTACGTAGGGAGACATGATCATCTTAATAAAATAAGAGAAATCAATTCGAAAACAGAAAGATTTAGGTGTTCCTTTTTCCCGCGAGCTATTAGAGAGTGGAATTATAGATAAATATAATAAAAGTGGTTCGATGAACCGTCTGCCATGCACTTCAGTGTGATCTGCAGAGTATCCACGTAGATGTAGATACAACTTTACACTGAGTACACTGAGTGACAAGAATTCAACTAGGTTGAGAGGAAGCGCCCTGTTATGCGATCAAGCAGAAATGTGTGTGACCACTTGTAGCGTGAATTCGTCGTCTCCCAGGTAGGTCACAGCAATATTAAACTCTAGAAGGTGGCGTAATTTGAAATGGATCTAACCTACGCTAACAGGCGAATCCAGGCTCGCCTGATGTACTCGAATGAACAGCTGTAATGTGATAGAAGTCAGTTCACGGCTGACAATAAATATCTTATGTCAGACATGCAGGGTGATTCAACTAAGCTGTTCACCTCAAATATTTCCGGAAACGTTTCAGATAACGTAGTTTTGTTTTCACACAGATGAATTAGAAGAAAATCCTCGCTAAACGAAGTATAGTTTCTTGTCATTGCTATTTAATTACATATATATCGATATCAACTTAGTTTTTTTTTTCAAATGGAACCATAGTGATTTCTGTTGTCACTATCGTAGCGCTCAAAGAGACGAATTCAACGGCGTTTCCCACATCGAAATCCGATAAGTAGTTTCGGAAAAATATAATATTTAGAGCCCAGATTTATGTTTTGAACATCAAACCAATTGTTGTCTTATACGGAAGTCCGTTATTTCATACCCAAATAAGGATATGAGTCACGTTAGATAAGGAGGAAACAGTGTTGCACCGCTGCGATGCGTAAAAACACCAGAGAGGATCAGGAGCTTATATTCTGTCTAGTTGACGCTGATGAATGCGAGGTAAAAAAAAGTCTTTTAAAAACTAAAATAAATGAGATAATAAATGAGATATTCTAATTTCTCTTCGTTTATAAAAGACATTGTGTGTGTTTCTTCCTCTCGCAAACTACCCAGCACTCGCCAACATGGGCTGGACAGATACAAGCTCCTGTTCCTCTCTGTTCCTTTTATGCATCGCAGCGGTGCAGCACTGTTTTTTCCTTATCTAACTTGACTCATATCCTTGTTTGGTTTGATGATCAAAATAGATAAATACTGGGGTTTAAATATTATAATTTCTCTTTGAAATCTACGATACTAGCAGTAGGGATCACTATAGTACTGTTTGAAAAAATCTAATTTGATATCGATATCTATGTAATTAATACAGCTATGACAAGATACTATACTTCGTTTAGCGATGATTTTCTTCCAATTCATCTGGATGAAAACAGAACTAAGAAATCTCAAACGGTTCCGGAAATATTTGAGGTGAACAGCTTAGCTTAATCACCTTCTATAATACCGAAGTTTGATATCTGATATCTGAAAGAAAAAAACCTCCTTCAATGCACGACTTTGTTACAATATCATAACGCAGTTTAAAAATGTGGTCTTTCCATATAAATATGCTTGACAGCTGCTGCAATTTTTTGGCTTCCATTCTTGGAAGGGGAAAAAGTGCGCGATATATTACGTCCTACGCAAGATATAAGTGCCCAATAGTCAAAGTTTCTGAAAGATGGTAAATGAGTGATGTTCAAGTTCTAGTATGGCACGCCGAATTTTGTCAGTAACACATTTCCAGTTCAGGGTCACCATCTTCAGTGGACAACTATAAGCACAACTCCCCCCTCCCCAAGGATGTATGAGGATCAACCACCGTGCGCAGGAAAGGACCATATCCTCAAAGCCTCGTAGGTTGAGTACTTCAAATTTTTCGTTTAACCGCTAACCTAAATTTTGATAATAACTATCAATTACCTCTTTCAGCCATGGGATTTCTTTACATAGATAGAGGAGACCACCACAACATAGGCATATACTATAACTGTCAAATTTTGTTCTGAGATTGTTTGCCCAGATAACAGATCAGAAACTCGCTGCAATAACGGAGATTGCGATTGACCCGACCACACCGTTACAGCAACTAGGTGTAATCCGTTTTCTATGCAGCAACGAGCGAACGCTCATACCGTACCATACAGTCCAGATCTCACCCCTGCGGAGTTCTACGTTTTCGGACCGCTGAAGAAATTTCTGCCGGGACAGTGATTGGCAAGTAATGGTGAAGTCAAGACAGCAATCTGACTGCACTCCATCGTCAGCAGAACGAATTCTACCGCAGGAGTGTCTCAAATTTAGAGCTTCCATTGGAGAGATGTGTGAATTGGTATGATGACTATGTGGAGAAATAGTGTAAGTTCAGTAGAATGGGAAGTATATTTGTAATGACCTGTGTTAGCTAATAAAAAGCAAGGGCATAGATTTTCTCATTGGCCCTCATACTGTGTGATCTGATTTGCCATGTACTATGTGATGATGAATTGTAAGACGATTAGAAGCCTCTCTGTCTGTCCAAGTACTCCTGTCCATCTCGTCCTCCTCTTCTCTTACTGTTCCTTGCCCCTGACATGTAGACTACCCTGGAGAACACATGGATAAGGCAGGTCGATACTATTCCCAAACACACCAGTGTGCAGGGTAGCCTATATGGCAGGGGCTGGAAAACGTGGTTTTCCCTTATGTCTGCGCTTATGGAAGTCAGGAGGTTATAAATTCCACAGTATTGATTTTTATGTTGTAAGAAATATGTGTACCAAAATTGCTTGAAATCGATACAGTAGTTTCGACAGAGATGTGTATCATACATACATACAACCATTTTCACAAAATAAAACACCAAAACTATTATTTGACATTTGTTATTCTCTACGATTAGTAAAACATAGCTCCAATAATTTTTCATTTTCCTTCATTTTAAATTAATTTACACACTATTATCCCTTATCTTCAGTTTATAAGTTTGAAACACTTGTGGATGAAGAAGAAATTTCAGACACACAGTTCCTCAGAATGGACACAAAACGCCTCATGGGGTGGCAAAAAGTGCACAGAAAAGCCGGGGGCGATATTGAGCATGTACGACAAGCTGACAAATTGAACCCTTTCCTGATAAAATCGTGTGGTTGCAACCCTACTAAATCTACGACTCCTTTGGAGTATAGTACAGCCACAAGTTTTACTCTGGTATAAACTGTGGGACCACTAGAGACCATTCAAAACAACTCGACGGATTTTGAATGTGATCAGAAGTGGCAACGTGTGGTTACTATTTTTGAGCCCTCCTGTTTCCCGCTCTCATTGGCATCATCACAGGAAGGTGCAATATTGACAACTCATGTAAGAAACAGCAAATGATTCTTCTGTGACTTCTGAGTCGGCTACAACTTTGGTGCTACCCACACACATTTGTTCAGCACTTTAATTCCAGTAATTTTAACAAACATTGGACTAAGTAGTGCTCGATTACTGGATTAGCACCTGCTTGTAGGCAAGGGAAATACTAGGCAAGCGAAATACTAATTGTAAGAGACGTTCAAGGAGTTGCCTGCCCTCACGTATTTCGCCAGGAATCTAGTTCTACTCAGCTGAGTGGTTGTTGAGATAATAAAGTTGAAAGTGCTCAACAAAGGTGCATCTGTAGTACTGATGGTATATCCGAACTGTGGAATCTTAGAGAGACAATTTTTGCATTCGATTGATACATTTGCGAATATTGCACCCTGTCTTGTGATCACGCGCGAGGGGTCCTGAGCATGAAACAGAGAGGCAGAAAAAGTACAAACATCCAGTGCCAGTCTAGGTGACGTTCAGATTTCGTCAAATGGTTTTGAACCGTCTGTAGTAGTTACTCCTAGTATACCAGAGCAAAAATTATACATTTTTCAAAACAATTAGGGGATAAGTTGAGATATCTAGGGTCTGTAGTATTGTCATCGGCTGAATGAACTAAAATTGTTCGACGACTTTCTGTCGGTTCTATGCAGTGGAAACAACAACATTCAGGTGGTAGTGATAATAATAGGAAGATGCTGCAGAGGAGGTTGGTATTGACTTGTGTTTGCTCTACCAAACGAATCACAGTAGCAGTTGGATTCAGACAGTGTAATGAATAGGAGGTGTAGTGCAACAACAACGTGACTTACGTGAAACTATGGTATGGAGTAGGAAGGTTGGAAGCGGGACAGACACAGATAGAGGTGGCTGCAGTTATTAGAGTGTTCCAATGTATAATTTCCAGGACCTGGACGCGTATTAAAGAAACAGGAACTGTTAAAAGAAGGCAAGGCCAAGGTCGTCCACGAGTAACGTCAGCGAGAGATAAGCGTTATTTATTTATCGTATGGCGTATACATGATAAGTGCACTAATTCAGAGATTTATATCTACGTTATTTACATAGGTAATCGATTGTAGCGTCGCAAGGAAAATTCACTGGTTTCTCCATGAAACGTCTCAGTGGTCATTGTTGTGTGATGTCCCTCACAGTTTGCCTCTCAGCACCACAGTTGCAGCAGGATGACGGCTTTTCCCTCCCTTTATACATCAGATCTGGTTATATTCCGGATCTGTTTTAACTTGGACCCTATTTTATGAGATTTTCAAGGACAGTTACCTTCCGTGTAATGCGTGGTATATCTAAGGATTATGCTGGAGAAAATTGTCTCCATTCACTAAACCATCTCTCAGTCAGATTGAAGTATTTGGCTAAGGGGTTCTATCCCGAAGACATGGGTGGGCATCTTGACTTAGGTCTGTGTACATGTAGATAACCGTTGTCTCCGGTGAACAGCCCGGTGAGACAGGATGCTGAATGGAACTCAGCTGCAACGCACCGTCCAGGCAGCAACAGGATGCGCAATACCAACACAAACAGTCCGAAATCGCCTTCGGGAATGCGGCCTAAATTGTGTTTCCTATTAAAACCACGACACTGTTTAGCACGCAGAAACTGGGCGGAAGAACATCAGGATTGGTGTTGTAACGAATGGCGCCATGTTCTGTTCACAGATGAGTCAAGATTTTGTGTTCTGTCGGACAAACGTCGTTCCCTCATCTGAAGAGAACGCGAAACTCGGAACAATCCTGCTTATGCGCAGGAAACATCATCATATCATGGAGGTGGACGAATGGTGTGGGCAGGAGTCTGCTATATCTCACCTCGGAGATAATAACTGAAAGACACACTGTCTGATATGGATATTGTGTTTCTTGACAAGACAAACTAATCATCTTCTGGAAACAAAACAAACTTCTGAAACTAAGGCAAAAACAACAAACATCAACTAAAAGTTTTCTTCACCAATTAGGTACAAGCCAGGGAGATAACGACAGCCTTGAGAGAATGACCAGGGAGACGGAGCCGGACAATGTATTCCATTGCGGAAAGTCATGTAGGCGCGGCGTCGCTGGCAGAGACTCTTCCCAGGAGGCGTCGGTCGCGATCCCTCAGCTATGGTTCTCGGAGGCGGTCGGCAGAGAACTGCCGTCGTTTTGCACTGCGTCCCCCTAAATAGTCGGCGCGCAGTGATACGTGGGAGTCTTGAACTTGTCTCACGTGACTGTGCGGAGGAAAATAGTTCCGGTTTAGTGCGCTGTCTGGCGGTGCTCGTTGCGTCCTCTGGTGACTTCGAAACCGCCGTTGTGGGGCGCCTCACTGATCCATGCGCTTTTACGCTGCACTGTGTGTTGTCCGCTCGTCAGGCGAACCACCGGTACATGACATCCCTCACGCGCAAAGAGATTAGCCAGATGGAGGCTAGTGTCGGAGTCTGGATCGACATCCATGTCATCGGATGAGCCTGGCAGTGTGTGGTTCGCCAGAGGTGTGTGGTCGACGTCCATCGGTATTGGCCAGGCCACCATCGTCCATTGACGTTGGAGGGGCCGTATTAGGGGTTGGTCTATCAGGGCTGCCCGGCTTCCTGGTCGACGGGCCTGCAACAACAAGAGGTGGTGGTTGATTGTAATCGTCAACTGACGGCTCCTGGGGTGCACCTGGTTCAGATGCTTGTGGCAAAGGAAGGCATCTGAAAGTTGAACCTCCACCATTGGTCGTTCCAGTAGTTTTCTGACCAACGCCGTATCCCAACGGTGGCCACGACAGGAAAACATCAGGACACAGACATCATCGTGGATAGCAAACCAGTGTCACTGTTGACGCCCAGTGTGCTCTACCGGTCGTTGTGGATGGAGGAGGAAAAGGAGTGAATGCTGTGGGCGCCCATGTAGCCGCTCTGTTGGACTGGTTCCCTCCTGTAAGAGCCCAAAAAGATGAACAAAGCATCGTCCAGTGAGTAGTGTGCAGAGAGCTTCAACATTTGATCCTTGAAAGTCCGTACGAACTGCTCTGCCAGTCCATTGGATGCGGGGTGGAAAGGCGCCGTGTTTACCACAGCAGTGCCATTGGATGCGCAGAAGGCCGTGAATTCTGCGGACATAAATTGAGGGCCATTGTCAGTCACAATTGTCTCTGGTAGGCCTTCAATGGCGAAGATGGGAGTGAGCGCGTGGATGACGTGGGTCGATGATGTAGAGGACATCCGGGAGACATACGAAACCCAGAGCCGGCGTCGATTGCAATAAACCACGAGGAGCCCAGAAAGAGGCCTGCAAATGGAGGCTGGACCAGGGTGTTGATGCCTCTGGCCATGGTAAATACCGATGTGCCGGAGCAGCTTGTTTGCTTTGGCAGGAGGGGTAGGCTGCCACCATAGAGGCGATATCTGTGGCGATCCCCTTCCAGTAGACATGTTGATGTGTGAGGCGTTTTGTCAGCACGACTCCCCAATCACCACGATGAAGCAGGCTGAGGACCTTGTGTTATAGGGAGGGAGGAATGACAACCTGTGGTCGGCTGTTTTCGCCCTGGATGAGAAGAACACCATCACAGACAGATAATTCGTGCCATCGATGCCAATAATTTAGAACCTCTGGGGTATCCACCTGCCGTTGGGTCCTCTGCAGACTGCTTGGCTACTAGTTTTGCATCAACAGGAAGGGATGCGAGAGTGTGTTCTTCTTCTGTGTCTAAGTGGCGGCACACTTCTGGATCAGCGTCAAATGAAGGATCCTGACTTAATGGTAGCTGGGAGAGGAGATCGGCATCGGCATGGTTGATCGTCGAGCGATACTGAATATGATAAGAGTAATTAGCTAGAAATAAGGCCCACCATTGGAGGTGTCTAGCCGTTTTGGTAGGGATGTTTGCATCACACTGAAAGAGCGGCAGCAGGGGTTTGTGGTCGGTCAAGAAGGTAAAATGACGATCATAAACATAGTCATGGAACTTTTTTAAAGCGAAGACTATGGCCAAGGCCTCCTCCGATTTCAGTTAGATACATCATGCCGACGATGTACACATAGAACGCCAAGATCTACACTTTTCTCTCGACAGAAGTCTGTGCAAAACAGAGTCACCCAAATACATTCACACTTGGAATGGACTATCATCTGGAGTAATAACCACAGTTTTGTGTTGTCATCACCTACTAGATGTGTGTGGTACCTAATCATTAATGATTAAGTATCCACGAACGAAACGCTGAACCCCTCGCCAGCTTGTGCGACATGTGATCTCATAGACACCTTACCTCACAGGCTCACTGGACAGATTATGACACACATGCAGAATCGTCTGCTGATAATAGACCGCACGGTTCCACACTACGTCAACATCATGGAAATACTCAAAGAAGAGAAACTAAGATACCCACCCAGGAAGCGTAACACTGCGATTTAGATCTTAGCTCACACGGCTATTTACGCCGTTATTAAAGGCCACGCTACCCTTCAAGATTAGTGAGTATGTTGGAATACGAACGCGGCACGATACAACGACTAAGAGACAGACATATACGGTAATATGTTGAAACTTGGTGCAGATGTGATGAAACTTTAAGACAGTATCTAGTCACTAAAAATGTATTATCCATGGCGACGGAACTTTCGAAGCAAGGTGGTATCAAAGCTAGGAGACGGCACACAAAATATCGACATTGGTGCAGAGAAAACTACAGTGGGAGAAGAAGGTTCCCCTGCAATTACAATTTTTAAGGCAGTAATGAAAAATTCACATTTAAAACATCTCAAGAATTTGAAAGAATTCTTATTTTTACAGTTTTCAACCATCTGATGGAGTCGTATGTCGCTTCGACAATGATGCAATTGGAAAATCTGCTCATGGGCAGCCTACAAACGAAGATGAAATTGCAAATTTTTAAAAATGATTTTGATAGTGATATGTTAGGAGTCATAACGATTTTATTTGTGGTTCTATAATTGTCGCCCTGTAGATCAGGATGGCCGGATGTGGTTTGAACCGCAGTCCAGTGTTACTAATGCACCGAGGGAGGGAAAAGGGAGTTGCTGTGGTCTTCAGTCCGCCGACTGGTTTGATGCAGGTCTCCATCCTACTTCATCCTCAGAAAGTCTGTTCATAAGAACGGCAATCTGTTTATTGTATTCGTCATTTGGCCTCCGTGTGCGATTTTTATTCCACACAATTCCCTCCAATTCACGATTCATTGGTGTCTAAGAATGTGTCCTACCAATCAGTCCCTTCTTGTAGTCAAAGTGTGCCAACAATTCTTTTACTTCCGAATTCTTTTCAGTATCTTCTCTTTAGTTTCGCGATCTACTCGCCTGATCTTCAGCATTCTTATATAGCACCACATTTCAAAAGCCTCTTCCTGCCCAAACTATTTATCGTCCAAGTTTCACTCCCGTACAAGGCAACACTCCAAACAAATGCCTTCAGAAAGGATTCCTTAGGCTTAAATTAATATTCGATGTTACTATATTTCCTTTTTCTGTGTTTTACATCTTCTGTTCCGCGACCATCATATGTCATATAATTTCTCATGTACCACCTACTCTAATTCCTTGAGCATCGCCTAATTTTCTTACACTGCATTTTCATTGTTTTGCACTTGTTAATGTTCATCTTGTAACCTTCTTTTAACACAAAGAGTGGCGGACTAAGGCTGTCGGAGACCCGGGGCGGCGGCAGAACAAACTGAGGCCCATCGTCCACTTGGAAATACATGTATTACTACAGAAACAAGTAACTTACGAGATTTGGGGTTCCCCCTCCTCTCCAGGACGAGAGGCACGGGACAGTCTAAAAAAAGCTTTCGAGATTTGGAGGTCCCAAACGAGAGGCCAAGGGCGCTGCTCCCATCCCTCAAAAAATAATTAAAATAAATAAATAAATAAACAAAAACCTACTTTTTAGGTATTTGGAGGCCCCCAAAACGAGAGGCCCAAGGTGGTCCGTTCCCGCACCCCCCATCGTCCGCCACTGTTCAGTTTCTCTTCCAGATCCTTTGCTATCTCTGTCAGAATTCCAATGCCATCAGCAAAACGCAATGTTTCATTTCTACGACTTAAATGCCTTCTCCAAATGGCTCCTGTCTTTCTCTGACAGCATGCTCGTATTCCAATCAACATTGTCAAAAGCTTTCTTCTGTAAATCCACAAAAGCTAGAAATCTAGATTTGGCTTTCCATTATCTATCTTTCAAGATAAGGAAAAAAAAATCGCATTGACGTGTTTACGGGCCACTTTAGATTTGTAGTTTTATAAGTTTTTGCAAACATTTTGGACAAATATGATAATTGAAATAATAAAAAAATCATTAATAAGTGTGTCTGAAACCCTTTTAAGAAAAAAAAACGTAAGTAGTGGTGGTTTCCGAACCACTGACCTTCAGCGTCACAGTCCAACGCATTGCCTACTACGCTACAGATAACAATAATCAGAAGTTGAGTTCTTTAATTTCATACTATTGATGGCCGTTGTTAACTGATGCTAATATGGCATTTGTAGAAACTAGATTATCATTTATCATACGAAGAACGACGTGTTTTTGTTAATTCTTCAGTGCGCCATTGCTTTGAAATGACAACGTGTAAGTTACAATAAGAAAATCAACAAATACGCAACGCAAGATGGCGTATGCCAGAGAGAGTTCTGGACGAGGTATGTCACGTGACTTCTGGTTTTCGTTAATTCAATGGAGGGTATGAAAACTCCGTTATTTTTGCAAATATCTCTCAAACGATACGAGATATGAAAAAACATAAGGGAACAAAGTTGTAGAGAATTTTCTGCTCTACAAATTCGTTTATTCAATTTTCGCGTCAGATGAACGGTTTATTTGCAATTAAAATTACATTACAAACGGCTTTTTTTTAATACTAACGTATTTCTTGTCCGAAATATTTGAAAAAGAGAGGTTCTGGTCTCTGGTAGCCAACAATTATGTCTGTAAACTTTGGTGCCGATCGGTTGAACGGTTCGACCTAAAAAGTGGGAACACGTTACAGCCAGACAGACATTGTCAAATCGCAGTTATTTTGCAAATATCTCTGCAACGATGCAAGATATGAAGAAAACATAATAGAGCGAAGAAGTAGAGAATTTTCCCCTCTACCAATTAGTTTATTCAATTTTCGTGTCAGATGAACGGTTCGTTTACAATTACATTACAAACGGCTATTTTTGGTATAACTACCGTATTTTTTGTCCGAAAAATTTGAAAAAGGGAGGTTCTGGTCTCTGCCGGCCTACAATTATGTCTGTAAAATTTGGTGCTGATTGGTTGAACAGTTCCTTTTAAAAACAGGGAACACGTTACGGACAGACAGACAGACATCCCAAAATCGCCGTCATTTTTGCAAATATCTCTGAAACGGTACGAGATATGAAAAAATCAAATGTTCAAATGTTTGTTAAGCTTATGAGATTTAACTACGGGGTCATCAGTCCCTAAACTTACAAACTACTTATGAACTAGCTAACACTACGGACGGCACAAATATCCATGCCCGAGGGGGGATTCGAACCCCCGACCGTAATGGCCGTGCAGACCGTGACTGACGCGCCTCGCCGTCCACGGTAGCCGAGGTGACTGAGGTGCTGCAGTCACGGTCTGCACGGCCACTACGGTCGGGGGTTCGAATCCCCCCTCGGGAATGGATATTTGTGCCGTCCTAGTTCGTAAGTAGTTTGTAAGTTTAGGGACAGATAACCCCGTAGTTAAGTCCCATAGACTTTACAAACATTTGAACATTTTTTTTCTTTTTATTTATTTATTTATTTTTTTTTTTTTTGACGCGCCTCAGTTTCCTCGGCCACCGCGGCCGGCATGAAAAAAATCGTAAGAGAGCAAAGTTGTAGAGAATTTTCTGCTCTACAAATGCGGCTATTCAATTTTCGTGTCAGATGCATGGTTAAGCCGTTATTTTCATTTAAATTTCGAGCTGTCAAAAGACGATAGCAAAGCTCCACTTTTAGTGTTACTACCATAACCTAAAGTGGGCCAATAGAGCGGATGGAGGAGCGTGCGCGCACTCGGGTGCTCTCACACACACACACACACACACACACACCCGTCTGCGCGTTCCAACACGCGCGCGCGCACACACGCAGAGAAGACAGAGGATGGTTATATGGGCGCCCAAAATGAAGCAGACGGAGAGAGAGAGGGCGAGAGAGAATGGGGCGGTGACAATGGGTGGCGGTGTGGAGAGGTGCGGCTGACGTAACAGTGGTAATTAGCTTAGCGGCGCCCTTGGCAGCTGGCGCTATTGGAAGGCCGCTCGCTGCTGGCTCCTCTCTGCTAGTGGTTCGCGTGTCCTGGCGCCCCTCCAACACTGCTTTTGTTGTGGCACGCGAGCCCTGTTGTTGTTGCATCTCCACGTCTTAAATATACCGGACCCAACATTCGCAACGAGCACGTAACGACAAAATGCGCCAACTCTGTTTCTCTCTCGCAAACACACACCCCCACATACAGGCGCGCGCGTCTGGACGCATGTGTATGGTTTTATCACGGGCGTAATATTTTCGGTAATAACACAAAGCCAGCCGGTAAACCAGCAGTCGGCAACTGGCGGGGTCCAGTTCCGGACCGCGGAAGGCGAAAAACTGAACCGCCAAAAGTATTTCAAAGTGTAACTTGCATACTCGAATTATTAAAAAGACATTTTTCTGTAGATAACAACACCGAACTACAAGGAAATGGAAAATTAATATGTGGTTTGGTTCAAAGTGTACCATCATTCCGTCGCAAGCTGATTCTTTGAAAGAGACGTTTTAAATAAAGAATTTCTTCATTTTGCAACAATTTTTGATTATAAAAATAATCCTTAACTAGACATTTCCATATTATCAAATTTCTTGACGGATCTTAAGAAGAAATTTGCAGTAAGATTCAAAGGAATCTACGAGTTGTCACGATTGTTAAAATTACCTTTTGAGGTTTCTTCTGTAGCAGAATGGACGTATGTGGCTACGAATTTCTTCCACATTTCAAAGCCTTTACTCCATATGGAGATAATAGACTTGCAAACGTATAGAAGTGTATCCACTGAAGAAACTTTGGATTACACATGTCTCGGAAAAATACGAAAATTGCAAAAAAATTAGCACTTTACCTGGGTGCTATAATTAGCATTATACACACATATATATATGTGAAATATAATTTTCAACACGACATAGTAATTTTGTCAGATACAGCAAAGGACCTGGAAGAGCAATTGAACGGAATGGACAATGTGCTGAAAGGTGCTTATAAGATGAACATTAACAAGAGTAAAACTAGGGTAATGGAGTGCAATCTAAGAAAATCGGCTGATGCTGAAGGAATTAGATTAGGCAAAGAAGCAATAAAGGAGGTAGATGAGTTTTGTTACTTGGGCAGTAAAATAACAAATGATGGTCGCAGTAAAGAGGATATAAAATGCAGAATGGCAATGGGAAGAAAAGCATTTTTGAAAAATAGAACTTTGCTAACATCGAATATTAATTTAAGTGTAAGGAAGTCTTTTCTTAAGGCATTTGTGTGGAGTGTTGCCTTGTATGGGAGTGAAACATGGACGATAAACTGTGCGGACAGGAAGAGGATAGAGGCTTTTGAAATGTGGTGCTACAGAAGAATGCTGAAGATTAGGTGGGTAGATCGCATAACTAATGAAGAGGTACTGAACAGAACTGGTGAGAAAAGGAATTTTTGGCATACCCTGGACTAAAAGAAGGGATCGCTTGGTAGGACACATTCTTAGACATCGAGGAATCGTAAATTTAGCATTGGAGGGAAGTGTGTGGGGCAAAATTCGCAGAGGGAGACCAAGAGACACGTATAGTAAGCAGATTCAAGTGGATGTGGGTTGTCGTTCTTATGAGGAGATGAAAAGGCTTGCTCAGGATAGGGTATTGTGGAGAGCTGCATCAAACCAGTCTCCTGACTGAAGACCATAACAACAACAACAATTTTCAACAATGAATTTCTTGGAGAATAATTTTCGCCCAAGTCTAACGACCACCAACTTTGAAGACACTATTCGCGAAGCTACACCGCATGTGAATCAAACTTTAAGAAATTGCTCAAAAGCGCAAATGTAATTTTCCGCATGGATTTTTTTAAACACGTATACGCTCATTTTATTGTATTTCATACTTTCTTAGTGAAAATAAAAATAAAAAATAGGTCGTATAATGTAGGACCTGTGTCTGGACTTTTCAATAACGCAATCCATCCATTTTATTTCAATCTTTTTGTGAGTGAAAATAAAAATAAATAGCAGATAAGATAAGTTTTTCTGGATTGTTTATACATTATTATTTTACATCTATTGTATTTCATATTATGTTATGAGTGAAAATTAAAATAAATAATTAATAACGAACATGCGGTTTTACTTCTGCATCGATAAAAAATTTCAAAAGTATCCGGACCCCATCTAAGATTACTTGCCGACCTCTGCGGTAAACCTTACGCGTTTATGTAAGCAGTTGGTCTGGCTTCCGCTCGCACGCAACGGAGTAAGCACTCAGAAAAGTTGACGATTTATTTTGGTAAAAACACTTGCAATGAGTTATTTTTATGGAATTTTTTTATTCGTCCATAACTGGTTTTCGAGTCACTACAGGCTCATCGTCAGTGGAGTTGCTACATCAGCATTATATTTTCTTCCAGCAAGTAAAGTTTGATGCTGTGATAGGGGTTTGGGTTTTTACTCTTGGTATGTGCGTTTCCATATTGTACCTGGGGCACATGCAATATTCACATCACAGTGTGTTACTACACCAGTCGTTACAATTTTCCACTTAATGTAATCATGTTCAAAATGTTTGTTAAGCTTAAGGCACTTAACTGTGGGGTCATCAGCCTCTAAACTTGCAAACTACTTATGAATTACCTTATACTAAAGACGACACAAACATCCATGCTTGAGGGGGGATTCGAACCCCTGACCGAAACGGCCGTGAATACTGTGACTGGCGTGCCGCAGACCGCTCGACCACTGTGGCCAGCAATGTAATCATAGGTGTTGTTTACATTATGTTCAAAAATGTTCAAATGTTTGTAACCCTATTGGACCAAACTGCTATGATTATCAAAAATTCAAATGACATTTTAGATAAACGGGATTACTGCCGGATGTATGCGTCGTTCTGGCACAATATTTCGGCCGCGTAACTCGCTGCCTTCTTCAGGTGCTACCTGAGACTGCCGTTTTTGGAGGACCTTGTCCAGTATTTATGCCCAGCAGACGCTAGGCGCTTTGTCTGTGGTCCGCGCCCAGCTGGTGCTGCTTGTAGGGTGTTGTCTCTTCCCTGGAGTTCCGTCGGACGTCCGCGCCAAAATCGGCCGCCATATGTGGCAGCGGCAACTCTCTGAGGCCCCTCCCACGTTGGGTGCTCCCTCCGCAGTCCGCGCCCGTCTGGTGCTGCTCCTGAGGTGTTGTGGCTTCCCTTGTGCTCCGACGGACGTCCGCGCCCATCTTGTCCACCATCTGTGGTCGGTGCAGCTGTCTGAGGCCCTACTGGTGTCAGGCGCTCTGATCTTGGTCCGCGCCTGCCTAGCGCCTCTCCTGAGATGTTGTGGCTGCGCAGATGCTCCAACGGACGTCCGCGCCCGCATCGGCCGACATCTGCTGCTCTAACAGCTGTTTGAGGCCCCTCCTGCATTGGGCGCTCCATTAGCGGTCCGCGCCCGCATGGCGCTTCCTCTGAGGTGTTGAAACCTCCCTGCTGTTCTGGTGCACCTCTGGTGTTCTTTGCACCTTATATTCACCGTCCTGATTGTCTGGCCGATGTATGACATCCCACACTGGCACGGGATGCTTTAAATGCCTGGTTTACGTAGCCCCAGGTCATCTTTCACACTTCCCAGCATTGTCCCAATTTTGGCAAGTGGGCAGAATATGCTCTTAATATCATACTTCATAAGAATTCTGCTGATCTTCGCAGAAATAGGACCAGCATACGGTAGGTATGTCACCTTCTTTGCCTCCTCCGACTCCTCCTCTGTATCCTGTGGTTGGCTGGTTGTATGAAGTGCCCTCTGGATGTCTCTGGAGGAGTATCCATTTCTGCTGAAAACCAGCTGAAGGTGTTCAATCTCCGTGGCAAGATTTTCTGGATCTGACAGAGCTTGGGCCCTGTGCACTAGAGTTTTCAAGACTCCATTCTTCTGTGCTGGGTGGTGGCAGCTGCTGGCTTGAAGATATAAGTCAGTGTGGGTGGGTTTTCGATACACACTGTGCCCCAGAGTGCCATCTGACTTCCTCTTGACCAGGACATCCAAGAATGGGAGCTGCCCATCCTTCTCTAGCTCCATGGTGAATTTTATACTCGGGTGGCGTGAGTTTAGGTGTTCCAGGAACTCCTCCAGCTTCTCCCTGCCATGGGGCCAAATGACAAATGTGTCATCAACATACCTGAAGAAGCACTTGGGTTGATAAGTGGCTGATGAAAGTGCCTCCTCTTCGAACCTTTCCATGAAAAGGTTGGCTACCACTGGTGATAATGGGCTGCCCATTGCCACTCCTTCCGTTTGCTCATAAAACTGACCCCTGTAAAGAAAATATGTCGAGGTCAGTACATGCTTGAACAAGTCAAGCAGGGCCCCATCCAACACCAGAGGTGCACCAGACTCGGACAGGCAACCAAGTCAGCCATAGCAGAGCACTGTCTAGAGCTTGGCCACACGATGGACTATGACAAAACCAAAATTGTGACACAGACCCCAAGATTCTGGGACAGCATCATAAAGGAGGCCATCGAAATAAAGGTCACTGACAACCTAATAAACCGAGATAGCGATTACCAGCTAAGCACAGCGTGGAGTCCGGCTCCGGAAGGAACCAAATAACTCCACAAGAAGTAGAAACAACTCAGAAACGGCGCTAGGTGGGCGCGGACCGAGAATGGAGCGCCTGACACCAGACGGGCCTGAAACAGCTGCCATAGCAGCAGATGTCGGCCAAGACGGGCGCGGACGTCCATTGGAGCATGTGGGCAGCCACAACACCTCAGGAGAGGAGCAGCGCGAGGTGGGCACGGACCAAGAACAGAGCGCCTGACGCCAGGCAGGCCTCAGACAGCTGCCCTGACCACAGATGGTGGACAAGCTGAGCGCGGACGGCCGTCGGAACAGCAGGGAGGTTTCAACACCTCAGAGGAAGCGCCATGCGGGCGCGGACCGCGAATGGAGCGCCCAATGCAGGAGGGGCCTCAAACAGCTGTTAGAGCAGCAGATGTCGGCCGAGGCGGGCGCGGACGTCTGTTGGAGCACCTGCGCAGCCACAACATCTCAGGAGAGGCGCTAGGCAGGCGCGGACCAAGATCAGAGCGCCTGACACCAGTAGGGCCTCAGACAGCTGCACCGACCACAGATGGTGGACAAGATGGGCTCGGACGTCCGTCGGAGCACAAGGGAAGCCACAACACCTCAAGAGCAGCGCCAGACGGGCGCGGACCGCGGAGGGAGCACCCAACGTGGGAGGGGCCTCAGAGAGTTGCCGCTGCCACATATGGTGGCCGATTTTGGCGCGGACGTCCGACGGAACGCCAGGGAAGAGACAACACCCTACAAGCAGCGCCAGGTGAGCGCGGACCGCAGACAAAGCGCCTAGCGTCTGCTGGGCATAAATACTGGACAAGGTCCTCCAAAAACGGCAGTCTCAGGTAGCACCTGAAGAAGGCAGCGAGTTACGCGGCCGAAATATTGTGCCAGAACGACGCATACATCCGGCAGTAATCCCGTTTATCCAAAATGTCAAGATCTCGCCGGGAAAGCATGAAGAATTACAAAAATTCAAATGTTTGTAAATCTATCAAAGTCAACTGCTTTGTCATTAGTCCGTTGCTTACGAACTACTTAATCTAAGGTGAACTAACCTTCGGACAACACAAACACCCGTTCCCGAGGGGGGGGGGGAACTCGAATCCGCCTGCCACAGTGGCCAAGCGGTCTGCGGCGGGTCAGTCACAGTCTGCACGGCCGCTACGGTCGGGGGTTCGAATCCCCCCTCGGGCATGGATATTTGTGCCGTCTCTAGTCTTAGCTAGGTCATAAGTAGTTTGTAAGTTTAGGAACTGATGACCCCGAGGTTGAGTCCCACATGCTCTACAAACATTTGAACATTTGAATGACCCGAATCTCCGACGGCGAAAGGCCATGCGGACCGCAGCACGACGCCTAAAGCCTCGATTCAGACAAAATGTATAACCTATTTTTTAATCTTGGTTTAACGCGTGTATAAAATTTACGAAATACTATTTTTTCATGTTTATGTGGTACTCTCTCGAATGTTTGGAGAGAGACCATATTGTGTTAGAATAGTTTGGGCTGAACTGGAGAGTGGTTGTCCAAAAAGTTGTTGTAAAATAGGAAAAATGAGTAACAAGAAAATAAAACATTTGCATTCAGAATGGAACTTTCACTCTGCAGCGGAGTGTGCGCTGATATGAAACTTCCTGGTAGATTAAAATTGCGTGCCATACCGGGACTCGAACCTGGAAGTAAATTTGTGAGGCGGCATCGTGAGTCGTGTCGGAATAGCTCAGTCGGTAGAGCACTTACCCGAGAAGGCAAAGGCCCCAGGTTTGAGTCCCGGTTCCGGCACGCAATTTTAATCTGCCAGGAAGTTTCAAAACATTTGCATTGTTAAATACGTGATTCGTCATTCAAACTCGACCACCTTTTCATTGTCAATAGTGAAAGTAACTGCTGCAAGGTCCTGGATCGACGGGCTACTACAACACAGACGGGCCATCTAATACAAGGGAAGTAGTTTTTGTTTTATAATACAGAGCACAATCCTCCGTGTCCTCTTAATAAAACTGTGTCTTGCTGTACGGACACATTTTGTCCGGACCTATTATAGGGATCGGCAAACGAGAGACTCTTACAGAATTATTACTTCGACAAATACCATCAGTTTGCTTACTATTTTTTTTTATTTTTATTTTTTATTTTATTTTATTTTATTTTATTTTTTTTATCTTTAGGACCAAACTGCGTGGTCATCAATCCGTAGCTTACAAACTACTTAAACCTAGGTAAACTAACCTACGGACAAACACACACACACCCATACCCCAGGGAGGACTCGAACGTCCACGGCGAGCAACCGCACGTTCCGCAGCGAGGTGCTTTAGACCGCTCGGTTACTCCACCGCGGCTACGATTTCTCTTATGACTTCTGTACATTGTGACGATACTGCTGGACCTCTCATCTCAATGTTACTGTACGATACCATCTGCATCGGACCCGTAATCGTGTGGTGTAATAGTGATATATTTTGCGTATGAAGTTACAAACGAAATAGCCAGTCTAGGAATCAGTTTAGGACAGTGTCTCGATGATACTGTGATCAAAACAAGTGATAGATTTAATTAATTAAGAGATTCGTATAAGACGTTTCCAGACAGTTCTATAAACAATACTTTTGTTATAGTGCATTATTTCAATAAATAGACAGACGAAGGGTACAAACTTTTGTAAAACATAAAGACATTAAAATAAATAGCATTGTATATATGTTAGACTCATAAACAAGTTGTATCGACCAGCTAATTGTGTTAATTAATGTAATACAAATTTCAGTATTGTGATTTTTTTGTATGTATTGATTGACGTGAGATTTTGAACCTATTTTCAGAATGGCCGAGGTATGTGATAGTTCAGTATATGTTAGGAACACGTATGATGTACTCGTTAACTGATTAATTGACATTTAACATTTTGGTTTGTTGTCAAACAAAAAGTTGCGTGATTAAGTCTTAAAACGATATGTGTATATATAGTTTTCATTTTATATTGTGATTATTTTTGTGTACATGAAATGTTTTCTTTGTGTGTTTGTTCATTTAAATTAGTATACTCAATTGTTATGAACAATGCATAATGTAAGCTATTATTGCCGATGTTATATACAGGGTTGCCAGGTGTGGCGATTTTTCGCATTCTTGGCTATCTTTTTCTTGTAATAGTAGCCATTCTAGCAGTCTGGCGACTGGCGATTAAATTTGGCTATGGCAGGAATTGGTTGGCGACTTAATGGCTATTTTATTTTACTTCAAATACAACGTATGTAAAGCAATCAATCTTTAGACATTGCATCAATGGTACCGGCTAAACTTCGGTAGAATGCTGGGAAAATGTAATCAACGTACATAAGTTAGCACAAATGTTTTCAAGTATCATGTATGTGTGGGAGAGTGTACAGAGATGTAAACAAACTCGACTTACAGACTCTTGAAGATAGACGTAAACTACCTCATGTATCCTACTTACGATTGTTCAAGTACAGCCTTTAAATGATATCTCGAAGTATACTACGACACTGTAGGAGGCATTTAACACAACAGAAATACGTAACAAGTGATACTGTGAAGCGAACGCTTTGCTACGCACTTCACAGTGGTTAACAATGGTTTACAGAGTATAAATGTCGATGGAGAACACGCGGTGATTTCCCAGCAGTTCTCATGGTTGATTTTTCAGTGTGTAATGACGCATTATTACGAATTAAAGTCCATCTCACCTCAAAATATGAAATGCTTACTTCATTATTATAAATTACCTCACCTCAAAATGTTGTAATTATTTTGCGTGTATTAAAGAAATGTTTGAAACATTCAATAACTTTATTTAACATGTGTAAATATTTATTTTTAAGAAGGTGAAAGTGTTTGGTAATCGAACTTATGCATGAGAACATCCCTTGTGTAAGTTTGATATAATGATTCTTGAACAGTTTTGTTTGTAATTTTTATAGGTTATGACATTAATAAACGTGTTAGTTAAATGTAATTGAATTTTCGGAGTCTCTCTATTATATTTACATGTGACAATATTTTGACTGCCCTTATTGTCGGTTGGTGGTGTGTCTCTGTAGTATGAGTGTCCTTGGAACGTTCAGTCTGATGTCTGTGAATGTGAGAGTGCTCAGTAACCAGCTTACTCCCTGAATTTCAGGATTATTATTGTCGAGTAATATGCCATAATTACCATAGCATAATAATGTTAACAGATTAAAGGTTGCGATATTTGTCTATTTTTACTGATGAATAGATGGTTATATTTTGGCATTATATTGATGGCGATATTTTGGCTACTTTTTGTTTAAAATTTGGCGACAGAGCAATAGAAAAACCTGGCAACTCTGGTTATATATTTGCCTCACCGCCTTGCGTGGGGGAGTTTGAGTTTTGGCTTTCGCAAAGTGCTTTGGAATCTATGTCAGTCTGTGTTGTTGTTGTTGTACGCAAGTTTGAATTTGTAATGTTTTGGTGGAGAAGCAGTTTGGTTTCAAATTAAAGAAGAAGTGAAAAATTGGACATAACGAGTATTTATGTCTACCACGACGCCCCAGGTGAGCAGAACCCCCATACATCGGAATGTTGAAAAGCTGAGTATCTTGTTCCAAATTGGAAGTGGTAGAAGGAACAGAAATTACTTAAAATCAAATTAAAATGTTATAACATACACTGATGCAGAAACGTAAAATGAGCAAAATATTAGATAACTACATTAAATGACGTGATGTGGAAACATTACCGGTGCACTCAACAGGTATTACTAGTTTTAATGGTATAATGAAAAGTCTACATTAATCTTGAGCTGTTTAGAACGCTATTTAAAGCAAATGAGCTCCAGAAATCACTCTTTTGCTGACGTATAAACTCAGCCAAGACCAAGTGTGATAGTACTCCAGGATGTTGGTAATCACATTCATCAGTTGAAAAAGAAAGTAAACAATTCGTAGCGCAACAGAAACACAGAAGGTCTATAATTCTGTATTATTGTAAAAAAAGAACCTGACCACATATAAAAAGGATGACAGTCACATTAATATTATTAATTTTGTAGAAAATATTACTACATTTGTATTAGGAATACGAGACGTCACTCTACTATTAAAATCAATGCTTAATTACCGCGATAAATGAGAAAAACTGTTGATGTCAATACGGAAACTCAGTAAGGTGACTCGGGGCAAAACGTTAGACGTTTGTTTCAAACCACAACATGGCAGAGATAGGGACATGCACAGTCTATGTTGGTGCCTTGCAAGAAGGTTACAATCTCTGGAGATGCCATAACACTGAACAAGTGAAGCCAGCAAACTGGGCACTCCGGCATTTGTTTGTGCCCAAAATATTTGTCGTAGTCCTACTCGTTGAATGTACGTCATATCTAAGTAAATCCTCTGATGTGAATATCAGTTAGTGTCATTACGTAAAGAGGGCAATATGCAGTGGGTGAGAAATATTTGTTTTGGGCACAAAAACATGGCCCTTCTGGCTTCAACCAATCCTGTTCTCAGTATTCTGGTGCCATGGAAAAGATGCCATGCCCAGTATACCAACATCTATGGTCGAAGCCTGGATGTATAAAGGCCTTTCAATTCCGGACGTGCGTCACGCACAAGAAAGTCGTTGTCAGCTACAGCTCTCCTTGCATAGCGTTTACACGGTGCGCGTTTGTTGAGACGTCTGCATCATGTGCCTACTTCGTCCGTTGTCAACTTAGAGCAACTGAATCGCCGAGTTAAGATCACTTTGCGAGACTTTCAGATATATCGAGATTATTCTAATGATTTAAATATTTACTTCTGTTTTAGATTGCCGCAGTGAAACTCTATTTGTTCTCATGCAGTTCATGCGATAATACGTGCCTCACTTCTGTAAACGTCGTCAGTAGGCGATTAAATACTCGCAAGCCGCGCGGATTGAGGCGCTTATGTACATGATGGTCAAGATCTGGTGTTATGAAAGTCTGTCTATACAGGATGTTACAAAAAGGTTCGGCCAAACTTTCAGGAAACATTCCTCACACATAAAGAAAGAAAATATGTTATGTGGACATGTGTCCGGAAACGCTTAATTTCCATGTTAGAGCTCATTTTATTACTTCTCTTCAAATCACATTAATCATGGAATGGAAACACACAGCAACAGAACGTACCAGCGTGACTTCAAACACTTTGTTACAGGAAATGTTCAAAATGTCCTCCGTTAGCCAGGATACATGCATCCACCCTCCGTCGCATGTAAACCCTGATGCGCTGATGCAGCCCTGGAGAATGGCGCATTGTATCACAGCCGTCCACAATTACGAGCACGAAGAGTCTCTACATTTGGTACCGGGGTTGCGTAGACAAGAGCTTTCAAATACCCCCATAAATGAAAGTCAAGAGGGTTGAGGTCAGGAGAGCATGGAGACCATGGAATTGGTCCGCCTCTACCAATCCATAGGTCACCGAATCTGTTGTTGAGAAGCGTACGAACACGTCGACTGAAATGTGCAGGAGCTCCATCGTGCATGAACCACATGTTGTGTCGTACTTGTAAAGGCACATGTTCTAGCAGCACAGGTAGAGTATCCCATATGAA
Source organism: Locusta migratoria (assembly GCA_026315105.1). Lineage (NCBI taxonomy): Eukaryota > Metazoa > Arthropoda > Insecta > Orthoptera > Acrididae > Locusta > Locusta migratoria. The sequence continues at coordinate 553,732,344 of CM048744.1, forward strand.
ATCATGATAACGTGTTCCAGTGAGCGTATGTTCAAATGATAGTAAAGCTTATGGGACTTAACTACGGGGTCATCAGTCCCTAAACTTACAAACTACTTATGAACTACTTACGAACTAGGACGGCACAAATATCCATGCCCGAGGGGGGATTCGAACCCCCGACCGTAGTGGCCGTGCAGACCGTGACTGAAGCGCCTCAGTTCCCTCGGCCACCGCGGCCGGCCCAGTGAGCGTAGGTGGAAGAACATGACGCCCAATCAAGTCATCACAATTTCTGCCCAAAAGTTCACAGAAAATCTGCGTTGATGACGTGATTATACAATTGCAAAGCCACGTTCGTGATGAACACTAACCAGTTGATGCTACGTACTGATGTGATTGATGCTAGTACTGTAGAGCAATGAGTCGCATGTCAACACAAGCAAATTGGGCCAACTGGCGGTGAATAGAGGAAGTACAGTACATACTAACGAAACAATTGGGTATTTTGACAATTGTATGCACGAATTATTTCAATTTACATTTAAAGAGAAATACTAAAATGAGCTCTAACATGGAAATGCATGTATCCTCGCATACGGAGGACATTTTGAACATTTACTGTATCAAAGTGTTTGAAGTCACGCTGGTACGTTCCACTGCTGTGTGTTTCCATCCCACGATTAATGTGATTTGAAGAGAAGTTATAAAAAGAGCTCTAACATGGAAATTAAGCGTTTCCGGACACATGCCCACGTAGCGTGTGAGGAATGTTTCCTGAAAGTTTGGCCGTACCTTTTTGCAACACACTGTATATAGGTCTTTCACTGGCATAAAGCTTTAAATAATGCCCACCGTAAACAAATATTTCGCTTGTTAACTACAGCATGTTTCAAGAGAAATAGCAAATATTTTAGGAGATGGTAATAAAGACGAATGGAAATAAAAATGTTGTTAATGAGTGTTCAATTTTTAATGGATACAATATGTAACCCAAACAAACTTCCTGATTGTTGGGCCTGCGATGTGGTAAAGTCATTGAAGGGCATTCTAATGAAAGATACAGATCATTGCTTACAGTTTATTATTAATCGCTACAGCTGTTTCAGCATTTTGCCTGTATCAGTGCCTGCATTTAAATAAAATGCAAATTTGATTATATTGACTGATACTTTCACCAGCTCTTGGTAAATGATAATAATGTTCAAATCTTCAAATGCTTGTTTAGCTTATGGGACTTAACTACGGGGTCATCAGTCCCTAAACTTACAAACTACTTATGAACTAGCTAAGACTAAGGACGGCACAAATATCCATGCCCGAGGGGGGATTCAAACCCCCAACCGTAGTGGCCGTGCAGACCGTGACTGGAGCGCCTCAGTCCCCTCGGCCACCGCGGCCGGCTGATAATAATGACCTTTATTTAAATAACCTGTTTTGGACTTACTTTAAAGTCTGAAGGTCAGTGGCGGCGCGTCCTGTGTGTTCACTGGTTCCGTGAACCCCTAGAAAAAAGATCGTCGTGAAAAAAAGGTAAATGAATAAATAAAGTAAAAGTGTTTTTAAACTATCAGTCTTCGTTTCCTTCTGCTATCAGATTGTTTTACTTGTTCATGCAAAGTGTTTTTATCGCGTGAGAAACGTGTTACGTCGCGGAGACAGCACGGATATGAGTCGTAGCGCGGCTACTTAATATGCGTAGCAGTGGCCGCAGCGTTGCAATGCGCATGCGCGGCTGAGGATCAAATTCTCTTCTGAACCCTTTGGCGGCAGCATATGGACGCTCCCGCGGCAGCGAGGGGCGAGGGGAAACGCCGCTTTTAACACTGGCGTTGAAGATGGTAGAGACACCAGCTGCTGGCTTGTTGAGCTCTGCGGTTACGCACGAATGGTGCCAAAGCAAACACAATGGAGCTACTCCGCACCTCGCCTTGTGCATCGGCTAATCCTCCATTAAGACAACATCCGCCTTTCATATTTGTTTTTGGCGCATTCAAGTTTCATGAACAAAACATCATATTTGGTAAAATATGTCTATAAACTGAAGACGCATCTACTGTAAAAACCTACAGAAGATCCAGTCATGAATAATAATGAAGTCACTTTTCTCAAATAGCAAGAATAGCAGTGCTGTTAGCGGCATCGCGTTGCGCCTTCGAAGGTAGTGGGTTCGAGTCCGACTACAAGCAATTTTTTTTTTTTTTTTTAAATCCAATCTTCATTTTAACAGATACGGAAACAACGATGACTTTTGTACTGTTACTTGCAACATATCTTTGGACGTTTTAGCAATGTGTCGCATTTTGAGAGTAAATCACATTTATACTCTTCGTTGTAACAAATATTTAAATATATATGTACATGTGGCGTCTATTCCGAAAGAACAGATGTCACTTCTGATGCTGCAGTTGTTAATCTTTCATATTCACAGAATATATGACATCAACTGCGAATGGACAAGCTGAAAATATGAACACAGCCGGGATTCGAACCTAGGCCTCCTGAATTCTAGACAGTTGCGCTACCCCTACACAATTGCAAGGACTACCTAAGTACGCCTCCCGTCAGATACAAATTCCCAGCGTCACCCTGTTGCCCATAGTACTCAAACTCGTAGTTATGAAACTAATTGCCGTAAGAGTAAGGGCAACAAACTTGCCCATCCCTCCCCATTAACGAAAGGATCATTTCCAGTCACCGACACACACACACATTATATATGACGGCTGTACCGGAAGACGTCACTTCTGATCCTGGAGTTGTTATTCTTTCATATTCACAGAATTTGTATCTGACGGGAGGCGTGCTTAGATAGTCCTTGCAGGTGCGCTGATCGCTGTGTTCAAAAAATGTTCAAATGTTTGTAGAGCTTATGGGACTTAACTACGGGGTCATCAGTCCCTAAACTTACAAAATACTTATCAACTAGCTACAACTAAGGACGACACAAATATTCATGCCCGAGGAGGGATTCGAACCCCCGACCGTAGTGGCCGTGCAGACCGTCACTGAAGTGCCGCAGGCCCCTCGGCCACCGCGGCCGGCTCGCTGTGTTCCCAGTGGTGTAGTGGTTAGCGCAAGTGCCTAGACGGCAGGAGACCTGTGTTCGAATCCCGGCTGGGTTTACACTTTCAGCTTTGCCCATTTGTAGTCGATGTCATATATATTGTGAATATATTTAACTGTTTGAAAAGATGTGGGGAAGAGCAGCCTTTGCGTATGCATAACGTTAGGAGGGGGTGCTGCTTAGAGTGTTATGTGACCAAAGGTAGCTTGTCTTTTTAGTATAACAGATTTATATTGTTACAGCCACTTAACAGTGTAACCAGTTACTTCCTTTGTTTTAGTGTTGATGTGCATATCCATATGTTCTTGGTGTTTATTATCAAAGAAAAATGTACAATGTTCAGCATCTTTCAGAAACAAATTACTCAGCTTTAAGCTTGGAACAAAAGTGTGACTGAAGAAGCTTGGTAGACCAACGCCTCAGCTCGAGTTGAAGCAAGCACAAACAAGCCGAGGTAAGACATTCTGTAGTTCTTTTAACGAAAATATATCGTAAGTCTAAAGGAGGGGGAGGGGGGCAAACCGGGGCTCTTTCCCCTGGCGCCACTCGCAGAAGTGTGTCAAATTATCTCTTTGGTCGCCGAGCGGTGGTAGGAGCGTGGGGGAGGGGGGGGGAGCCATTATCAAGATCCGGCGGTCAAAGAAGCGAACCCCCAGTCATCTGAGGCACCAGCCGCCACAGGCAGTTACCTTCTTCTTGTTTTGAAGGTCAAGTGTGTAAATTTTTCAAGATCGGACTAAAACTGTCGATATGTGTAAGCACTATCAACGAAATTTGTTACGTTAATTGTTAGTTCAATGTACTTTCTAAATGATACATTTCTCATCTCAATTGTTACTTTTGTAATGGTTGTTAGATGGATTGTTGTAATTTTGGTTGTAAAATATGCTTCAAGCCTTTGGCAGGTAGATTTATTCCTCATCTGTGAAATTAATATTTGCGAGTTTTTATACTTGTTTTGTGCGGCTCCGTAGCACAGTGGTAGAGTGGCAGACTGCAATTCTAAAGGTCGCGGGTTCGATTCCCGCCAGGTCATAGGATCTTTATTTGTCACTTTCCACTTTCACCTCTGAAAGTGTTCGTGATGTGAAAAATACCAAGTAGCACCGGATGGATAAATCAGTTTAAAGGTCGGAGGAAGGCAGCGGCATACCACCTCCACACAGGACCATGCCTAGTAAAGCACTGTGGTGTTCACACCAATCTTCAAATTCAAATGTTCAAATGTTTGTGAAGCTTATGGGACTTAACAACGGGGTCATCAGTCCCAAAACTTACAAACTACTTACGAACTACCTTATACTAAGGACGGCACAAATATCCATGCCCGAGGGGGGATTCGAATCCCCGACCGTAGTGGCCGTGCAGACCGTGACTGGAGCGCCTCAGTCCCCGCGCCCACCGCGGCCGGCAAACCAATCTTCGGATTGTTGACTGCTGTACCTTTTATATTCATAATTATGATTTGTTTTCTTTTTAGTAGTATTGGGTTGCATTAGCTTATTAAACTTACTAGAGTGTCTAATGTATCTATATGTTGTTGTTTTTGTAGTCTTCAGCTCTCCACAATACCCTATCCTGAGCAAGCCTCTTCAATTCCACATAAGAACGGCAACCTACATCTGTCTGAATCTGCTTACTGTATCCATCTCTTGGTCTTCCTCTGCAGTGTTTACCCCACACACTTCCCTCCAACGCTAAATTCACAACTCCTTAGTATCTAAGAATGTGTCCTACCAATCGGTCCCTTCTTTTAGTCAAGGTATGCCAGAAATTCCTTTTCTCCCCAATTCTGTTCAGTACCTCCTCAAACATGGACGATAAACAGTGCGGACAGGAAGAGGACAGAGGCTTTTGAAATGTGGTGCTACAGAAGAATGCTGAAGTTTAGGTATCTATATATAAATTTGGAATTGTAATCAAACATCGATGGGGTTATACTAAAGCAAAGGTGCGCTACATACAGTTCTCGGCTCTAAATTTCTTTACAGAGAACACAATGTTATCTAACAGTGATTATTCCCGCGCTCGAAGCTCGAATAGTACGGAAATATGTGCTAACAGGTGGTGCGGCGGAAAGTACTCTCTGCTACGTACGTCACATGAATGGACGCAGATGTAGTAAGTTCCGTTTAATAATGCTTAATGTATTTCATTTAAACGGTTGCAGTGGTTTACACCTATGCTTGGCGGTAAACAGTCGCAAAGGAACCGAAGGTAACCAAGTGTACTACTTTCTCTCTAAAGAGTGGCTAGAGATCGACAATTGAAACAGTGAACAGCCGCAATCAACTTACGATAGTCCGACTGCAGTGTTAGGAATCCTTCGGATTAATACGCTCTCCTAGTGGATATTTATTAATGCTCGCAGCGTGCATTACTTCGGACGAAGTAATGTGACCGGTTAGTAGAGTAGTGGCGATTCATCAATGAGTCGTTCATTTGAACGAATACAAATAAAGAATCGTAAGAATCGAATCGTGATCCGGACGAATCATCGTTCAAAAGAATCGCCTGTCTCCTGACGATTCCAAGATCCAATGATTCATGATTCGAAAGCAAGTGGCGAATCGTGCCGAATAATTACGAAAGCCAGAAAGCGTATGAACAAAGCAAGCACAGAACAAAAATCGTGAGCTGTTAATTATTAGCCTATTCACGAATTACAGATGACAGAAACAAAACGCAGCGAAATACACAGCTGCCAATACATACGAATATATGTCTTTTATACAGTTTACATATAATGTATTTAAACCAGCAATCCTTACACGCTTATATTTCTCTGTAACGATTTGGATTATATTTTGTGTTTAGAGAGGTTTAAGCTTTTCCAGTTCATCTAGGTAGTTTTAGATTTTACAAAAATATTCTTTTTATATATAAACGCGATTTTGTTGTTGTTATGGTCTTCAGTCCGGAGACTGGTTTGATGCAGCTCTCCACCCTATTCTATCCTGAGCAAGCCTTTTCATCTCCTCATAAGAACGGCAAACCACATCCACTTGAACCTGCTTACTGTACGCGTCTCTTGGTCTCCCTCTGCGATTTTTACGCCACACACTCCCTCCAGTGCTAAATTTACGATTCCTCGATGTCTAAGAATGTGTCCTACCAAGCGATACCTTCTTTTAGTCAGGGTATGCCAAAAAATCCTTTCCTCACCAATTCTGTTCAGTACCTCTTCATTAGTTATGCGATCTCCCCAGCTAATCTTCAGCATTCTTCTGTAGCACCACATTTCAAAAGCCTCTATCCTCTTCCTGTCCGCACTGCTTATCGTCCATGTTTTACTCCCGTAGAAGGCAACACTCCATACAAATGCCTTCAAAAAAGACTTCCTTACAAACGCGATTTTAAATGTTTTTAATGCCATCTCAAAAATCTTTTTTACCATTTTGGTTTTTAAGCTATCAGCGTTCCTGAAAGAAACTGATTAAAAAAAAAAAAAAAAAAAAAAAAAAGAAACATTTTAATAAACGTGAATTTCTTGCATCTCGAAAGAAATTTAATATTTAGAGATGGATTTTTATTTTTAATGTTTATTTCGTGTTTCCTTCAACTAATTGATTTTACATAATAAGTATTTTATAATGATTAGATACCTGTTAATTATCATAGATTTAATTAAATTTATATTTAAATCGGCGAAGTATTCAAACACAACAAAAAATAATTTATAAGGTTGCAGCAGGATTCGAAATAAGTGACCTACGTTCATTAAACCTAGCTACTAAATGAGCTATGAAGATAGCAGAAATAGTGCAAAATAAAGAATCGCGAAAGAATCGTGAACGAATCGTAGGAATCGATTCACAATGTGGGATTGAATCGCAAGTATCGATTGCTAAAAAAGAATCGTGTTGCCCAACTCTAGCGGTTAGTAGTGCGAGCGCACGCAAGTGGCAGTGCGGCCTCGGCCTCGGCAGTTGGCGGCGGTGTGGTGGCAGCCCTGGCGTGTGTTTGCGCCGTCAGCTGGGGCAGTGGGGCCCGGACCGCCAGCCGTCGACAGGGCTAAGTTTGTGCCGGCGTCACGGGACCTGCTTTCAACTGCTCTCCGCTGGCAGGCAATCCGCGATGTTCCGCACTAGATATGGCAAAACTGAAACATCTGACGGTTTCGAAACGAATGAAACCGTACCATCTGTGGTTTCGAAACACTGTTTCGAAACCATGAAACCGTGAAGCAATGTATGTTTTATATATACATGTGACGTCTGTTGCGAGAGAACAGACGTCACTTCTGATCCAGCAGTTGTTATTATTTAATATTCATAGAATATATGACATCAACTGCGATTGGGCAAAGCTGAAAATATGTACCCAGTCGGGATTCGAACCCGGATCTCCTGCTTTCTAGGCAGTTGCACTGACCCCTACACCACTGGGGACAGAGTGATCACCACACCTTCAACGACTACCTAAACACGCCTCCCGTCAGATACAAATTCCCAGCTTCGCCCTGCCCACAGTACTCAAACTCGTAGTTATAAAACTAATTCCGGTAAGAGTAAGGCCTTCAACTTGCCCACCCCTCCCCACTAACGATAGGATCATTGCCCGTCACCGGCATATTATATATATATATACATGTGACGTCTGTTGCGAGAGAAGCCCTTACTCTTACGGGAATTAGTTAAACTACGAGTTTGAGTACTGTGGACAGGGCGAAGCTGGGAATTTGTATCTGACGGGAGGCGTGCTTAGGTAGGCCTTGCAGGTGCGGTGATCACTGTGTCGGATTTTAAACATTGTTGACACAAGTTGAACTAAATTACCCCTCAAATGGAATTGTAACTTTGTTTCATTAACGGTGTGGTGGATCCAAGAGGATACCGTTTTTATTCAACCACGAAAAGTACTTTATTTCACTTTAATCACAGATGATTATTCATAAATCGAATATTAGTATGTATTAAATACAGAAGATAAGCTTAACACAAAATCCTCAGATAAACCACAAAAGGAAAAATAACGTAATTTAATTCTACATAAAAGAGAAGTGAAATAAACGTAAAAATTCCGATTAGGTTATTGTAATATGAAACAGCAATTGATTGTATACGTATAGGGTGTGAAAAGCTGTATATCTAATATATAAAGCAGAGTGTCTGTATGTTTGTACGTGTTGCACACAAATCCACAGTTTTGTTCCAATCTTTATGAAATTTTGTACACATAAGCTTCAATCCATGAGGACGGTCGCCGTAAGTGTAAGAATCACATACGATATATAGTTCACGAGATATATAAACAGTGTTTCGAAACCATGAAACCGTGAAGCAATATATGTTTTGTCATGAAATCTTCGTTCTAGGAGGGCAATATTTTTCACTATGTGGACAAGGGTACATACAAGAACCTCTCAACCATAGAGTATATAATTACTTCTTGGTCTGTACGGAACATGATTTTCTCCCGTGTTGTTGATGTTGCCAACATAAGTCACACGAGGCCGCCGGTATGGTAGGTAAAAGTTTACCCCCTTAGGAATTCACAAGCTGCAATCCGGTACGCATATTACAGTGATGGATCATAAATGCTAGTTTCTATACATACTAAATAAATTATAGGGACTAAATGGCGCACTAAATAATCACAAGTAACGCTATGGAATTACAAAAATAATAAAGTAAGAGGCAATTTCACCACTTGTACGTCTTGACCGTTACACCACCGCCGCAATTCTTTTAACATGAGTGTCGAAAAATTATAACGACAGTAGGTAACTTCGCTTTCGCTCATAAGAAACCGACTCTTTAACACGAGATTAAATATGCGATCTACCCTTGTTAGTATAAAAAATGTCATTTCAGGCTTCATGTTGTATCTTATTTTAAAGAATGTAGTTTCACTCGTGTGTTTTTAATATGGTAGATAAACCTAGAATTTAACTGGTTATTTCAATGCAAATAGTGAACGTTGTTTTATTGTTCGCTGGCCGCGGTGGCTGAGGGGACTGAGGCGCTCCAGTCACGGTCTGCACGGCAACTACGGTCGGGGGTTCTAATCCCCCCTCGGGCATGGATATTTGTGCCGTTCTTAGTGTTAGCTAGTTCGTAAGTAGTTTGTAAGTTTAGGGACTGATGACCCCGTAGTTAAGTCCCATAAACTATACAAACATTTGAACAAGCATCTTTTATTATTCTTTTACATTTATAAAGCAGACATTATGTCATTTCGGAATACAGCAGTCTCTTGCAAACGAATCTTGGTATCAGTAATCATAAGCTGCAGACTCAAGAGTGTCAACTACTATTTGACACTCTCTAAATGGTTTATATACTAGTCACTTATATGTGTATCTGTGTGGAGCTTCAGTAAAATGAAACACCACATTTCGATACCATTAGTCTGTTCCGCCTTTCTGCATTAGTGGTTTGAAACACCGGTGTTGTGAAACCGACATAAAATCGTGAACCCGACATTAAATCATGAAACCGACACGATACCGTGAAACCGACAGGAAGAAACGGTGTCAGTGTATCGACAATCGACCGCGAATGTGATCCGAAACAGAACGTAATGAAACCGCATGGTTTCGAAACCGTGAAAGATGCCGGTTTTGAAACACTGAAACTGTTGTGTGTATCTAAACCTGGTTTCGAAACCATGAAACCGTAGCCAACTCTATTCCGCACCCGTGGCGCGCACCACAATCTCCGGGCACGGTATCACCGTTGTCTCGAAAACTCATCTGGCGTTTCCTTACCGTCGCGCGGTTGGCTTACAGAGGTACCAGAAGAGGAAGCAACAGGATATAGTCGGATTTTAAACATTGTTGACACAAGTTGAAGTAAATTGACCCTCAAATAGAATTGTGACTTTGTTCCATTAACGGTGTGGTGGATCCGAGAGGATACCGTTTTTATTTAACCACGAATAGTACTTTATTTTACTTTAATCACAAATATTTATTCATAAATTCTGTACGTATATACAGAAGATAAGCTTAATTCTACATCATAGAGAAGTGAAATAAAACGTAAAAATTACGATTACGTTATTGTAATATGAAACAGCAATTGATTGTATACATATAGGGTGTGAAAAACTATATATCTAATATATAAAGCAGAGTGTCCGTATGTTTGTACGTGTTGCATACAAATCCACAGTTTTGTTCCAATCTTTATGAAATTTTGTACACGTAAGCTTCAATCCATGAGGACGGTCGCTGTAAGTGTAAGAATCACACACGATATATAGTTCACGAGATATGACGTCATAAACAATGAGACGCGCGCAAAACTATTGCATTTTGCGACAATGCTGCTCATTTTCTCCTAAACCATTGGACCGTTTTCAACAAAATTTGGTACGCACATTCCTTACCGTGAGGTGACAATTGCTGCATGGTTAAGAATCACATACGGCACATGGTTCAAAAGATATTACGTCATAACCAATAGAAATCGCAAAAAATGCCATATAACACGACGAGACTTTCGAAATACACTGTATGAGAATGACAACACTTAGCGACTTGCAACAAACTTCAAACAAAATTTCAAACCTTTTTTAAACTTTTTCTCGCTGGCAACCATAATAAAATGATGAAAAGAAAAAAGTTTCTCGCTTACTACTTTTTCGCTGTTTATGGAGTAAAACTAAGGCTTTCGGTAGGACGTTACAATTTATAATTTGAACACTACAAATTGCAGCCGCAGGAAATTTTATAGTTAGTATACACACATGCAGCTGAATGCATTTTCTAAATCGTATCGCAGTACGACAAGTAGTTCCTGAGATTTGAGCACATAAACAGTAACTTTCCGCTGTTTATGAACTAAAACTCCAGCTTTCGGTATGACGTTACAATTTATAATTTGTGTACTACAAATTGTAGCCGCAGGAAATTTTATAATCAGTATACACACATGCAGCTGAATGCACCTTCTAAATCGTATCGCAGTACGACACATAGTTCATAAGATATGAGCACATAAACATTAAAGTTCACAGAAAACCGCTGCATCACGCACCAAGTGTTAATCTATTACTTCTTTACTACTAATGGTATTCCCAAGAGATTTTACAGTCATACAGCCCTTATACAAATAAATATATACCTGGAAAGGGGGCAGAAATAAATAAATTAATACCCGGGCAACGCCGGGTTTTCAGCTAGTCTAATATATAAAGCAGAGTATCTGTATGTTAGAACGTCTTGCATACAAATCCACAGTTTTGTTCCAATCTTTATGAAATTTTGTACACGTAAGCTTCAATCCATGAGGACGGTCGCCGTAAGTGTAAGAATCACATACGATATGTAGTTCACGAGATATGACGTCATAAACAGTGAGATGCGCGAAAAACTGCTGCATTTTGCGACAATGCTGCTCATTTTCTCCTAAACCATTCGACCGATTTCAACCAAATTTGGTACACACATTCCTTACCGGGAGGTAACAATTGCTGCATTGTTAAGAATCACACACGGCACATGGTTCAAAAGATATTACGTCATAACCAATAGAAATCGCTAAAAATGCCATATAATGCGGCGAGAATTTCGAAATATACTGTATGAGAATGACAGTACTTAGCGACTTGCAACAAACTTTAAAAATAATTTCAAACCTTTATTAAACTTTTTCTCGCTGGCAACCATAGTAAAATGATGAAAGGAAAAAAGTTTCTCGCTTACTACTTTTCCGCTGTTTATGGAGTAAAACTACAATTTATAATGTGAACACTACAAATTGTAGCGATAGGAACTTTTACAGAGAGTACACACATATATAGTTGAATGTAGCTTCTAAATTGTATCACATTCTGACTCGTAGTTCGTGAGATATGAGCACGTAAACAGTAACGTTCCGCTGTTCATGGACTAAAACTACGGCATTCGGTATGACGTTACAATTTGTAATTTGTACAGTTTTAATTATAGCCGCAGGAAATTTTACAGACAGTATACAAACGTATAACTGAATGTGCCTTCTAAATTGTATCACAGTGTGACACGTAGTTCATGTGATATGACCACATAAACAGTAACGTTCATGGAAAACCGCCCCATCACGCACCAAGTTTTAATCTATTACGTCTTTACTACTAATTGTATTCCCAAGAGATTTTACAGACATACAGCCCTTATACAAATGAATATATACCTAGGGAAAAATGGCAGCAATAAATGAATAAATACCCGGGCAACGCCGGGTTTTAAGCTAGTAGATAATATATAATGAACGTTACGTATGATTTGATTTACAATTTTTCACAAACCTTCAGTTTTCAAGTATTTCTTGTCTTATGGGCCCACAGAGTTAACGATGTCGTACATGAATACAATAATACAGATATTCCAGACCACTGTTACCTTTAATTATTGCGTGTATTTCTCACCACAAGCTGCACATTTCGGCAGAGCGCCATCCTCAGGTGTAATGCAATATTCTGTATAGCTGCTGTGAATGTTCAAATGTTTGTAAATCTAAGGACATAACTTCTGTGGTTATCAACTCTTAGGATTACAAACGAGTTAAACTAACTTATGCAAAGGACAGCACACAAAGACTCGAACCACCGACGCCGAGCAACCGTGCGCATAGCAACAAGGCGCCTCAGAGCGCTCGGCCACTCCACCGCCGCAATAGCTGCTGTAGTAGTAGCTGTTGTTGTGACGAATTACTTTTCACAGTATATTATCTCCCGTGAATTTATTTTACTACGTCTTGCTCATGAGATACTTACCTTCAACCAAACTTACTGTGTTTTGACACCTGTCAAAACAAATTTAAGTTTGGATGGAAATAAATAACTCACGTACAAGGTCTAGTAAGTCAAAACATCGCAAGTTCGGATGAAGATAAATATTTCACTTACAAGACCTAGTGAAATAAATTTATGGGTTATAATATACCGTGTAAAAGTAGGCCCTAATACGTCGCAATAACAACAGCATCGTTGATAATAAATGGAAACACTAATTGCTCCTGAAAATAAAATATTAAGTTTATAAGTAAATTTTGACCACATAGAAATCAAACACTTGCGGGGTCGAGTGGTCAGTAATGTTGTTGTTGTGGTCTTCAGTCCGCAGACTGGTTTGATACTGCTCTCCACGCTACCCTGGCCCGTGAAAGCCTCTTCATTTGAGAATACGAAACTGCTTACTGTATTCGTCCCTAGGTCTCCCTCTACGATTTTTACCCCCACACACTTCCTTCTAAAGCTAAGTTGACGATTCCTTGATGTCTCAGAATGTGTCCCACCAACCTATCTCTTCTCTTAGTCAGGATATTCCAGAAACTCCTTTTCTTCCAAATTCTGTTAAGCACCTCCTCATTAGTTACATAATCTACCCATCTAATTTTCATCATTCGTCTGTAGCACCACATTTCGAATGCTTCTATCATTCTTTTGTTTGAAGTCCTTATCGTCCACATTTCACTCCCATACAATGCTACACTCCAGACAAATGCTTTCAGAAAGGACTGCCTAACGTTTAAACCAATATTGCATGTCAACAAATTTCTCTTCTTCAGAAACGCTTTTCTTCCCATAGCCTTTCTGCTTTTTATATTGGTCAGTAATGGAAACAACATAAAATTTTAAAGTGAGTACTAAGAAAACAGAGGACTAGAGATTGCATGTCGGTTACCATCTGTTGACAAGGAATGTCGATACACCACCGGTAGAATTAGCGACAAGGGCAATGACAGGAGTGTTATGTTTCAGTAATATCGAAAACGACCCCACAACACCGATTGAGGGTTAAGTAATTTTTGTTGTGGTTTTTTTATTGTGAGTCAGCAGAAATTATGTATTACAACACTAATACGTTGTACTGAACGCCATAATAAGTATGCAAAGTTAGTGATTGCGCAGGAAATGTTTGCAGTATGTACAGCTTTGCACTTGCTACTACGTGGGATACCTTCTACTGCTGAGCGAGCGAGGTGGCACAGTGGAAAACACTGGACTCGCATTCGGGAGACGGTGGTTCAAATCCACCTCCTTCCAGCAAGAGTTAGGTTTTCCGTTATTTTTCGAAATCACTGTTGGCTACATTTCATTCCATTCCATGATGGTGGTGGTGGCGGCTGGTGCAGCAACAGTGTTGAATATTAAAAAATGCTCAGTCATTGTTGCAGTATTTTATTCTCCAATAACGCGTTTCGCGCTGTTAGCGCATCGTCAGACTGGAAAAAGACAAATGTTTTGTTACAGTCCGTGTACCTGGAGGGCAGCGAATCAAATGTGGCTAAGGTGAGTAAATTTGAAAATTCAGACTTACTTGGCCGGAGATGGAGCCACAGAACTATCTATTGCTGTGTAGGAGGTATCTTAACAATTTGTGTTATTGGGCGCCTGCAAAGAGGTAAACGTACTAAGTACGTAAGGTTATTTGAACTAGAATAACTAGAGACTAAAGGGGTGTGGTATGGAAATTAATGGAACGTTTTTATATGATAAAACTCACCATAGCCGCAGAGGAGTCGCTGTCGCGGCAGGTCCACGTTTACAACTGGTAGTATTCTTAATAACTGCGGAACATAAATGCGACCGTTAAACAGAGCGGTATGGGCAAAGTTACGCCTGCGAGAATGAGCGGATAGAGATGTTTGTGACGTGAGGGAATGAATCTTGTGAAATGATACATTTTGGTATGAAACAAAAATAAATGAATGAAAACGAAATTATTAGAGGCCTGAGGGTGGGTCGGGAGAAAGATATTATGAATTGTCAGAAGGGGGGGTCATTTTTGAAAAAGATGGATGCAATAAACACGTTCATATACTGTACTAACCAAATACTGGTGCATCTAGATCCTTTCGCACTAGCTGCACTGTATCCTGCCGGATTCAGTTATTTTTACCAGAGATCAGCTAACATTACACGAGGTTCATGTGGCTTACGTGAAATTCAACTTTTTGAAAGCTGGAAGTCATAGTTGTCAGTATGCACAAAAACATGTATCCTAAAGTTGTGGTGTAGTATAAGGAGATTACAGATGAAACTTCCTGGCAGATTAAAAGTGTGTGCTGGAACCGGGACTCGAACCTGGGACCTTTCCCTCTCGCGGACAAGCGCTCTGCCACTGATCTCTCCCGACACGACTAACGGCCTGTCCTCAGAACTTCAATTCTGCCAGTACCTCGCCTCCTTCTTTCCAAACTTCCCAGGAGTGCTAGTCTTGCAAGGTTCACAGGATAACTGTGAAGTTTGGAAAGTGGGAGGCGAGGTACTGGCAGAATTGAAGTTGTGATGACGGACCGTAAGTTATGTCCGGAGAGCTCAGTAGGAGAGCCCTTGCCCGCGAAAGGCAAAGGTCCCAGGTTCGAGTCCCGCTTCCGACACACAATTTCAATCTGTCAGGAAGTTTCATATCAGCGCAGAGTTGCAGAGTGAATGTTTCATCCAAGATTATAGGTTATAATCTCGTCGAGATTAACATGTTTGTTTATTTCTAAATGTAATGAAATTGTTTTTATTCAGTTGTTTTATATTTAATATTCTGTCACGTCGGTTTCATAATGGTATAGTATTTTTTTCTCTCCTGTCTATCGATTGTGCTTTGCGTGTACCTGAGTGCCAAGCATCACTGCTCATCAGTTGGTGCAGTCACTAGGCCTGCGTTTCCCAACCTTTTCCAAAACGCGACCCCCAACCTCTCCCAGAATCATAAGACAACTGTGCGTGTTACCGTGGTAGAATGGCCGAGCGCTCTAAGGCGCCTTGCTGCGGAGCGCGCGATTACTATTTCTCGGAGGTTCGAGTTCTCCCTCAGATATGGGTGAGTAAGTGTGTGTGTGTGGTCCTTAGGTTAGTTTAGGTAGTTTGTAAGCCTAGGGACTGATAACCACAGTAGTTTAGTCCCATAGATTTACAAACATTTGATCATTTGAACTAAATATGTAATTTCAAAGGCAACGAATTTAATTTTCTTTTGTTGATACAACTTTCTTGTAAAAACAATAGAAAATGACAGTATTGTACATTATAGGATACATTTTAGTCCATTTTTCTGAATGAATTACATGAATTCTGGTAAAAACGGCCGTCCGTTGTCGGGGGTTCGAATCCCACTCGGGCATGGATGTTTGTGTCGTCTTTAGTATAAGGTAGTTCATAAGTAGTTTGTAAGTTTAGGGACTGATGACGCCGCAGTTAAGTCCCTTAAGCATCACAAATATTTGAACATTTTCTGATAGAAAAATAATTATACCTGGGTCGCTGAAACATTGCACTTGACGTTTCGCGTTACGGCGAGTTACGTTAGCTACACTGCTTTAGCGACGTTGCAACACTAGTCTCTACACACACAGCAGACGAAATGGTTTTCAGTTGCATCTCGTAAATGTAAGCTGTTGAGCAATAAAAGTGCATATAATAATTCATTCTTGAGCAGCAATTAATTAACGGCGTATTAATGAAAACCAGAGCACAACAATGCACACGCTTTCAATAACGGAACAAAGCAATATAGAAAATAAACACTGGATCACGACAGATACGAAATAAACAATAATCAAGATAGTAACTTCTCTCTCTACGTTTTATAATCAGAATGCTTTTCAATCACCAATTTACGGCGACAATGGTACAATTATATCCAGCTCCCCATCTTCAATGTTATCGTCACTGCCAAAATCGTCGTCATCACCAAGACAAATCATTAACTGTTCATGATCCCTTTCATTGTTTGCGCTGCCCGAATCATTTTTTCAACATGTTCGACCCCTTTCTTTTCCAAGATGCAGCATCCACATTGGCAACAGCTTCATGCAACAGCTTTTCCACCTTTCCATTGTGAAAGACTTATTGTTCCTTAAGTAATTCTTCACGTCACACCATACCAATTTTATAGGGTTAAAATGGCAGTGAAATAGGGGCAGATTTATTTTACTGTGACGCTGCTCCTTTGCGATTTCGTCTACTGCATGTGAGGGTGTAATAGGATTAGTTTGTTTCACGAGCGAATATAAAAGAAGTTTTGACATTGATATATCTGCAGCAATATTTCTCTCTTGAAACCACTGCACCATAACTTCTTTCTGATCGTTTGAGCGAGAATGAACTTCCTGCTCAGAGCATATGTTTCGTTTATTGATACGAAATTGAGAACTTACTCAGAAAACGTCACTAGACAAACGTCTTTTCGGTGACATTATCCAACTACTTGAACTCGGAAAGTCAAGTTAAACCACTCACAATAAAACAAATCGCAGCGAAAGAGGCACGCCGGTGGCCGAGGGGACTGAGGCGCTCCAGTCACGGTCTGCACGGCCACTACGGTCGGGGGTTCGAATCCCCCCTCGGGCATGGATATTTGTGCCGTCCTTAGAATTAGCTAGTTCATAAGTAGTTTGTAAGTTTAGGGACTGATGACCCCGTAGTTAAGTCCCGTAAGCTTAACAAACATTTGAACATTTTTTTTTTTTTTTTTTTTTTTTTTTTTTTTTTTTTTTTTTTTTGTTTGAAAGAGGCACACACAACATAAACACGCGATAAACACGATACACAACGTTGTTTACGGTAGAACTAAACAAAGCCGGCAACGCGGGAAAGTTGACGTCACGGCAAGTGATCACTGGAAGTGTTTATCGCGCTGTGATTGGATCGTTGCTAGAGACTAGTGCCTCGCGCTTCTTGCTCTTCACTTGTTATTTGTAAACGTCAAGTGCAAAGTTTCAGCGGCCCGGGTATATATGTTGCTGGACAAGGTTTCGCAGCGTGTACGTGAGACGCCTATAGCCGAGCAGCGGCCGGCGGCTGATTTGGCAACCCAGTGGCGCCACGTGTCAAACGTCAGCTAGCGAGTAATTTTAATCGGACTTACGGTTCGCACTGTAGATGCACCAACCACGTACCACGACCTCTCTCGAAAACCCAGCCGCCTCCCATCCTCCACATTCAAAGTCTTGAAACATGGTGCTGGCAGACAGACAATGAGCCATTCCAGTGCGTGGGAACTGGCGTCAGAACACACTGCCTACCGCCAAATATCAGCACCTGCGTCTTACTGTAGGCCAGGTGCTTTAGTGGTTCATTCACATCTATAGCTTTCCTAAAGTCACTACTTTTTCGTTCCACAAATACCTTTCAACAGAGGACAAAATCACGGCACAATCATCAGATGCGTTTTAAGGTATCCTTAAAATTTATAAGTGCTGCGTAAACATTACTACCACGTATTTAGTAATCTACGTGGAACTTTTTTTTCGGAGCCCCAAGTAAGTCTCCGTGATTTTTAAAGTTTCAAGCCAAGAGACGCCAAATGTATTTCTAACTAGATGACCCGGTGAACTTCGTATCACTTTCCTCTTAATATAAATCATACTAATTTAAATCATATGTATTTTAGTAGCTTTATAAAGGCATTTGCTTCGAACGTCAAATCTGCAAAATTTTATCGCAATCATACGAGTGATATTGATATCCCAAAGAAACGAGCTCTTTCAGTTTTCCAGAAATTTTCCTATTTTCTGGCCAACTATTCCAAAACGTTTACTTCTCTCAAACCTTCCTCTAGCTTTGAACGTCGAATGTGCAAAATGTTATCGCAATCAGATGAATGGTATTGATATTTCATAGAAAAATCTCTTTTTTATTTTTCTGTATTTGCCAATTTTCTGAAAAAATTTTCCATATTTTTATTTCATAAGAACGTTACTCTTGCTTTGAGCGTCAAATATGCAAAATTTTATAGCAACCAAAGGAATGATATTGATACCCCATTGAAAAAACCTCTTTCAGTTTCGCGCGTATTTCCTAATTTTCTTGGTAACTTTCCCGACTTTTTCCAAGACCATAATGAAGAAAACAACAAAAGAATTACCCCTCTCCGTCGTGCGAACAGTCAGTTATAGTGCTGATTTCAATAAAAAAACACATTGAAAAACGCACTTTCAGTTTTTCTGAAATTTCCCAATTTTCCTGAGGATTATCAAAAAAAAAAAAAAAAAAAAAATCATTCAAACCTCGTCCTGTCAAGCCGTACTCAAATGATGCTCTTACAACACTGTGGCAATTTATTTTTATTCGTAGAAAAAAATCGCTTTCGGTTTTTACTAAATTTTCTCACTTTCCGGACGACTTTTCCAAATTTTTATTTGATGCAAACCTTTATCTTGCTTTCAACATGAAATGTACAAAATTTATCGCAATTCTACGAACGGTATTGATAGCTCACTGAAAAAAGCTGTTTCAGTTTTTCCCGATTTTTCCTCTTTTCCGGACAACTTTTCCATATTTTATCACCTTTTAAACCCTCCCTGGACTTACACGAATATGTCAAGACTAAAATTATTCAAATCGGTTCATCCGTTTCGAGTTCTACTGAGACTAACGAACAGCAATTCATATATTACCTTTTAAGTTGTCCCATGCTCTTGCAGCCACGGTACACCGTGTTCACATGGCATTGAAAATTAACTTCGATGTTCCCGCACACTTAGACTCCTTATTGAGAACATTTGTTGTTATTTTTCTTTTCTGTTAAGTTACCAATAAATGTTGTTATGTGTTAGTTTATCGGCCACCCCTTTCCATGTGACATTCTATCGCACTAGGTACGTTACATCGTAAATAGAAATGTGTGAGCGACACCATAGTAACTTGTATACTATGTTAGATACATGGCAGTCTATGAAATTGACGGTTGCAGTCTCGTAGTACTTCCCTCGATAATGCAGTGGCTTGAACTGCTTCCTTGTGTGCGAATTCTCAAGATAATGTGATGTGTGTTTCGCCTGTGAAGAAGACGTCAGTCCAGTGGAAAATGAGCAGATAACCCACGTTGTTGTTGTGGTCTTCAGTCCGGAGACTGGTTTGATGCAGCTCTCCACCCTGCTCTAACTTAGCAAGTCTCTTCATCTCCTCATAAGAACAGCACCCTAGATCCATTTGAATCTGCTTACAGTATTCATCTCTTGGTCTCCCTCTGCAATTTGTACCCCATACACTTCCCTCCAATGCTAAATTCGCGATTCCTCGATGTCTAAGATGTGCCCTATAAATCGATCCGTTCTTTTAGTCAAGATATGCCAGAAATTCCTTTTCTTCCCAATTCTGTTCAGTACCTCCCCATTAGTTACGCGATCCCGATCCACCCACCTAAACTTCGTAACAACATATTTCAAAAGCCTCTATCCTCTTCCTATCCGCACTGTTTATCGTCCATGTTGCACTCGCATACAAGGCAACACTCCACACAAATGCCTCCAGAAAGGACTTCCATTTGCTTAAACTAATTTTCGATGTTAACAAATTTCTCTTTTTCAAAAACGCTTTTCTTCCCATTGCCATTCTGCACTTTAATCCTCTGTACTGCGACCATCGCATGTTATTTTACTGCCCAAGTCACAAAACTAGTCTAGCACCTTCATTGTTTCATTACCTAATCTAATTCATTCAGCATCGCGTGATTTTCTTAGACTCACTCCATTATCTTTGTTTCGCTCTTGTTAATGTTAATCTTATACGGACCTTTCATCACATAACCCATATGAAGGCGTATTCTTTGTATAGTAAAAAATTAAAAGATTAGAGAAGTATCTATTTCGATGTACCATGAATAAAACGCACTGTCTCTTTCAAATGTTTGTAAATCTATCGGAATCTTCTGCGTTGTTATTTGTCCGTAGCTTAAAGATTGCTTAAAATAAGTTAAACTAATCTAAGGACAACACAAACAACCACGCCAGAGGGGGACTAGAAACCCCGACGGTGAACGGCCGCACGCATCGCAGCTAACCGCCTTAGGGCACACCGCTATTCTGCCGTGGCCTCATTGTCTATTGAGGTAGGTCGTCGGACTCGTTAAAAATATCTTTCCGACTTTATATATATACTCCTGGCAACTAAAATTGCTACAGACGCGAAATATAACCGACAGGAAGGAGATGCAGTGATATGCAAATGATTAGCTTTTCAGAGCATTCACACAAGGTTGGCGCCAGTGGCGACATCTACAACTTGCTGACATGAGGAAAGTTTCCAACCGATTTCTCATACACAAACAGCAGTTGACCGGCGTTACCTGGTGAAACGTTATTGTGATGCCTCGTGTAAGAAGGAGAAATGCGTGCCATTACGTTTCCGACTTTGATAAAGGTCGGATTGTAGCCTATCGCGATTGCGGTCCATCGTATCGCGACACTGCTACTCGCGTTGGTCGCGATCCAGTGACTGTTAGCAGCATATGGAATCGTTGGGTTCAGGAGGGCAATACGGGACGCCAAGCTGGATCCCAACGGCCTCGTATCACTAGCAGTCGAGATGACTGGCATTTTGTCCGCATGGCTGTAACGGATCGTGCAGCCACGTCTCGATGCCTGAGTCAACAGATGGGGACATTTGCAACACAACAACCATCTGTACGAACAGCTCGATGGCGTTTGCAGAAGCATGGAGAATCAGTTCGGAGATCATGGCTGCGGTTACCCTTGACACTGCATCACAGACATGAGCGCCTGCGATGTTGTACGCAACGACGAATCTGGGTGGACGAATGGCAAAACGTCATTTTTTTTTTTTTTTTTTTTTTTTTTTTTTTCGGATGAATCCAGCCTTCGCGGTGAACGCACATTGGAAGCGTGTATTCGTGATCACCATACTGGCGTATCACCCGGCGTGATGGTATGGGGTGGCATTGGTTGCACGTCTCGGTCACCTCTTGTTCGCATCGACGGCACTTTGAACAGTGGCCGTTTACATTTCAGATGTGTTACGACCCGTGGCTCTACCGTTCATTCGATCAAATGTTCAAATGTTTGTATAGCTTATGGGACTTAATTAGGGGTCATCAGTCCCTAAACTTACAAACTACTTATCAACTACCTTATCCTAAGGACGGCACAAATATCCATGCCCGACCCGACCGTAATGGCCGTGCAGACCGTGACTGGAGCGCCTCAGTCTCCTCGGCCACCGCGGCCGGCTTCATTCGATCTCTGCGAAACTTTACATTTCAGCAGGATAATGCACGACCGCATGTTGCAGGGCCTGTACGGGCCTTTCTGGATACGGGAAATGTTCTACTGCTGCCCTGGGCAGCACATTCTCCAGATATCACGCCAAGTGAAAACATCTGATCAATGGTGTGCGAGCAACTGGCTCGTCACAATAGGCCAGTCACTACTCTTGATGAACTGTGGTGTCGTGTTGTGCTGCATGGGTATCTGTATTTGTACACGCTATCCAAGTTCTGTTTGACTCAATCCCAGGCGTATCAAGGTCGTTGTTACGGCCAGAAGTGGTTGTTCTGGGTACTGATTTCTCAGGATCTATGCACCCGAATTGCGTGAAAATGTAATCACATGTCAATTCTAGTATAATATATTTGTCCAATGAATACCCGTTTATCATCTGCATTTCTTCTTGGTGTAGCAATTTAATGGCCAGTTATATAAAATTTATTTCAAGAGGAAAGTTTTATAATCTGAAATGTTATGTAGATAGCCCTTTCGAAAGAAAAACCGATGTGGCTAATAAAGTAGTCAAGTCCAAACGGACGGCGGCAGTGGCCGAGCGGTCTGCGGCGCGCCAGTCACAGTCTGCACGGCCGCTACGGTCGGGGGCTCGAATCTCCCCTCGGGCATGGATGTTTGTGTCGTCTTTAGTATAAGGTAGTTCGTAAGTAGTTTGTAAGTTTAGGGACTGGTGAAGAAGCAGTTAAGTCCCTTAAGCTTATCAAACATTTGAACATTTGATGTCGAAACGAAAACAATGAAGTCGTAGCATTCGTTCGTAATTGCAATATGACAATGCCACGTCCTCTTTGAGTGCTGCAAGTGTCATATGAGTAACATTCCAATGATTTATTCTTTGTTTGATCGCGAGATGGTACCTTATTCGCTAGTGGTTTTGTGTGCGTATTCGTGGTTGTGGTGGTGCTTTATTCGTTGTTTCCATTTTGTACTTTTCATTATGGGCGCCAGTGGCGGTTGGTGCTTCAGATTTTGGCGCACCTCTGCGAGTGACGCCGGTGGAGAGTGCCCAGATTTGCAACCCCCCCCCTCCCCTCCCCTCCCCCCTTTACATATATTTTGTTTACAAGACCTGCAGAATGTCTTACCTCGGCTTGTTTGCGCTCCCTTCAACTCGAGTTGAGACTTCGGCCTACCAAGCTTCTTTATTCAACACTTTTCTTCCAAGTTTAAAGCTGAGAAATTTGTTTTTAAAAGATACTAAACGTTCTCGATTTTTTTACAATAAACACCAAGAACATGAATATGCACATGGGCACTAAAACACAATAAGTAACTGATTACAATGTTAAGTGACTGTAACAAAATGAATCTGTTACGATGAAGAGACAAGCTACCTTCGAGTCACGTGACACTGTAAGCAGCACCCTCTCCTAAATTGACGCATGCGCAAAGGCTGCTCTCTCCCACATCTATTCAAACAGTTAAATATCTTTTACAACGAAGGGTATAAATGTCGTTTACTCTCAAAATCACGACACACTAGCTAAAAAGTGCAAAGATAAGTGGCAAGTAACAGTAAAAAGGTCACTGTAGTTTCCGTATCTGTTAAAAAGAAGATTAGGTTTTCAAAAATTGCTTGCAGTCGGTCTTGAACCCACCACCTTCGACAGCACAGAGCGACGCCGCTAACCACACGGCTATTATTGCCAGGTGGAGAGTAGTGACTTTATTATTATTCATGATTGGATCTTCTGAAGTCTTTTACAGTTGATGCGTCTTTAATTTATAGTTTCATGATATTTTACCCAATATGACGAGTTTTTGCTGAATCTTCAATGCGCTAAAAACAAATATCAATTGTGGATGTTACGTTCACTGAGGATTTGTGCATGCACAAGACGAGGTGCGCAGGAACTCCATTGCACTTGCTTTGGGACTATTCGTGCATAACCGCCAGAGCTCGAGTAGCCCGGAGCTGGTGCCTCTACCAGCTCCAACGTCATTGTTAAAAGCGGCGTTTCCCCTCGCTTCTCCCTGCCGCGGGAGCGCCCAATGCTGCCTCAAGAGGGTTCAGAAGAGAGATTGAACCTCAACCGCGCATGCGCATTGCAACGCTGCGGCCACTGCCGCTTATATTAAGCGGCCGCACTACGATCGTATGCGTGCCGTTTCCGCGACGTAAGCCGGTTGGTGGTTCGAATTCTCCCATGACAATTTTGTTTCGTTGTGTTGGAATACATACACAAATTTAATATTTAATGATAATTTTAAAGAAAAATGGATGTATTTTTGGTTAGTCGTAATTTTGGATACGTTATAAAATGTTGTTAATTGTGATGGTTTCAATCAAAAAAAGATAAGTTACATTTTTTCACTATTACTTGATGACGGTAGTCTTTGATTGTACAGCTCGAGAAGAGCTATGACACTGTATTTGGATAGTCATCTCCATAACTACTAACGGCTAAAGCAGCTAACCTACTCAATCATCGTTTCAAGTGACAAGGTGTTCAGCTCGTCTGCATACACGAAACCTGACATAACACGTGGAATTAGAGATGCAAAAATGTTTTATTCGAAAAACAACGTAAAGCATCTGTCAGAATGGGACTCGAACCACATACTCTGTGGTTGAGAGGCTAGATCGCTACCAATTATCTCTCATTTTTGTTGTTGACATTAACAAAAAGAAACTAACATTATAAAATTTCTTCGGGAAAGCAGCTTGGGAAAGTTTACCCTCAGTTGATTGATTTTTTTTCAAATTCAAATGTTCAAATGTTTGTATAGCTTATGGGACTTAACTACGGGGTCATCAGTCCCTAAACTTACAAACTACTTATGAACTAGCTAACACTAAGTACGGCACAAATATCCATGCCCGACGGGGGATTCGAACCCCCGACCGTAGTGCCCGTGCAGACCGTGACTGGAGCGCCTCAGTCTCCTCAGCCAACGCGGCCGGCGACTTTTTTGAATTTAATTTAATTTAATTTTTTTCTTACATTTTCGCCATACGTGAATCTCAGCATAACGACAGCACTCAAAGCTCGTCTTTGCTTTATTATGTTTCTCCAAGCACTATGCCTGGTCTCGTTTTCCTGGTTTCCGATTCGTCCTCCTGCGTTCTCTCAATTTGTCATCTCTTAGCCGTGGGTGCGCCAGTCACCGAAAGTCGCGCATGTCCTGTTGATGTGCAAGAATATGAAGTTCCTCTTTCTTTTCCTAAGTACTAGAAATGAATTTCTTTTTAAAATAAAAAATAAAAGTAACTCAATCCCTTTCCGTGGAGGTCAGGTAATGTGAAACAAAACATCTTGTTAAGTAATGGAATAAAAATGAAACAGTAATAGATGATTAACAATGACAAACCTTTAATATTGGATGCCGCAAATCTCATTTTTTCTACATTCGTCTTTCCTCGTTTGTTGTTCGTTCTTGTTTCCCCCACCCTCATAATGTCGTTATTTGTACCGCCGTGTCGTTATTTGTAGCGCCGTGATAATTCGCAAACCGTTTCCTATAATTACCATCCTTCACCAAAATTTGGGCTCTTGTGGAGAGGTACACTATATAGCGTGAGTGTGAGGCCTTTTCTTGGTGCGCTGGTTATGTAGTCTAGTGTATGTCCTACTAATTCTCACTACGGTCGGGGGTTCGAATCCCCCCTCGGGCATGGATATTTGTGCCGTCCTTAGTTGTAGGTAGTTCATAAGTAGTTTGTAAGTTTAGGGACTGATGATCCCGTAGTTAAGTCCCTTAAGCTTAACAAACATTTTTTTTGTCCTACTAACCAGGTCCACGTGTTTTTCTTGCTGATTGGGTAGTAACTCCGTCAGGTTTCAGTACCGAGACGAGAGAAATATGTTGCTATGTTGTTCTGCAAATTGAAGCCAGGTTTTTTCTTCACCATTCCCATTTAAGTTTATTTTCTCTACAGACAAATCTGTGTCGCAAAGTGTCGATGAGATTGCCCTCCCTGCATATTAAGTTACGGACAAATGTATTTTGTGAAGTTTTTCTCTTGTTGGTATCGTCGAATTAATATTTTCTTCCAGATTGATCTTATACCCGTACCGATCACTTTGTTGTTGATATTTTTTTCATATAACATTCCAATCCTTATCGGGGTACTTTAATGCCATTCGGTTCACCCTTTCACTGTCGTTCATTAGGAGGTACAGTTGGGCGGTGGTGAGTTCACAGCGTAGTGCGCTTGATTTCATTCGGAGGTATCACCTGAGCTACACCGAGAGATGATGGAACTATTTGAATCTTTGGTACTTACGTGCACTTGCAAAACTTAAAAGTCAATTTGCTCGAGAATTTTTGAGAGTTGCGACGAATGGCTTCGGCTGATTGTTATTTAAGTTATAAACTTCACATACCATATATATATAATTATTATTTTCGATTATTCCCTTTAAAGAGAGCGATTGAACTTGAGTAATTGTGACTTCTTCTTCCTTCGTTCTTCCCAAATACTCTTCATGCGTTCAGTGTGTTCTCTCTTGCGTTCATGTGGCCACTTTTTTCCTGTTCTGTTCTCCGTGTGTTCTTGTTTATGTTTCTTTATAATGTTCCTGAACTGTGGCCGAGGAGACTGAGGCGCTTCAGTCACGGTCTGCACGGCCACTACGGTCGGGGGTTCGAATCCCCCCTTGGACATGGATATTTGTGCCATCCTAGTTCGTAAGTAGTTCATAAGTAGTTTGTAAGTTTAGGGACTGATGACCCCGTAGTTAAGTCCCATAAGCATTACAAACATTTGAACATTTGAACTGTTCTCTGTTGTTTATGTTGTCTTGTGTGATTCCCAGTTCTTTAATATCCTTTTCTGTTTCAGTGATCCACTTCGTCTTGTTTTTGCGCTTGTTTGCTATCTCAAATATTTGCCTTGTGAGCCTGGTTTCATTCATCCTGCTGATATGTCCATAAAATTTCATCCTTCTCTTTCTGATGGTGTCCATTATTCTTTCCATGTCTTCGTAAATCTCTCTAGGTGGCCGCTTTATCCAAATTCCTTTCCGAAACACTGAACTATATATTTTCCTCGAAATTTTTCTTTCCTGTTTTTCAATCTCTCTGATCTTCGTATGACTATGAATCAAAAAATGTTCAAATGTTTGTAAATTTATCGGACCATACTGCGTGGTCATCAGTCCATAGCTTACAAACTACCTAAACCTAGGTAAACTAACCTAAGGACAAATACACACACACCCGTGCCCAGGGAGGACTCTAACCTCCACGGCGAGCAACCGCGCGCTCCGAAGCGAGACGCTTTAGACCGCTCGGCCACTCCACCGCGGCGACCATGAATCACTGTAGTTTCTGCAGCATAGAGTGCCTCTGGTAGGACTACTGTGTTGCAATGCCTTAGTTTTGCATTGGCAGAAATAGATTTCTTATTGTAATGGTTCCAAGTTAGCTTATATGCTCTTTGTAATCTTGAGACCCTTTCTTGATTGGCTATTGAGTTCAGTCCTAATGGCTGGATCATCTCTCCTAGATATCTGAAATGGGAAACTTGTGCCACTTTTCCATACTGAGTTGTGATGGGGAGACTATCTGCAGGCTTGTTTTCCATGTATTGACTCTTTTCATAAGAGATTTGTGAAGAGACTTCATGAAGCATCTCCAGTTCGACAGTTCGAGTCTCGGTTCTTCTCTGTTGTTTGTTAGAATAGCAAAATCGTCCGCGAAAGCCAGACACTTCACCCTGATTCACTGCTCCTTTTTAATTCCAGGGTGTTTCACTAAGTGTGTTTGCCTCTGTA
The DNA here is from genome assembly GCA_026315105.1 of Locusta migratoria. Taxonomy (NCBI): domain Eukaryota; kingdom Metazoa; phylum Arthropoda; class Insecta; order Orthoptera; family Acrididae; genus Locusta; species Locusta migratoria. Next base: position 553,760,060 of record CM048744.1, read on the forward strand.
ACTTATAAAATAATAGGTGACGGGAAATTTTAATGCGGTAGGGCGACGCATGAAATGTTGCACTTTCTGCGGAGCTATGAACATAGTTTATTGTATCATTTTCCAAAGAGTTACAGCACAAAGATATAATTTTTTAAATGGAACAATAGTTTTTTTTCTATCGTGCATTGGATTCGTTGAAACCAGCTGCGTCCAAACCAATTTAAACTACACTCCTATCACTGTTAGTTTGGAAGCTACAACCCTTCAAAGTTTCAGGGGCAGATACCACACGCTGTACATAATACATGGCTGTGTGGTGCGGTTGGGGCGCCATGGTCCTCATTCATGGCCCTCAAGGTCGCCCGATTTAACACCAGTAGATTTCTTTTTGTAGGGATATCTAAAGAATTGTATTTATGTCACTGAGCCCACATCCCCAGATGATCTAAAACGGCGCATCGAGGACGCATGTCGCTCCGTCACACCGGCGATGTTACATCTCGTCCGCAGATCCTTTCGACGGCGCATTGCATTATGCATTGAGGAAATTGGACACATATTTGAACATCTCATGTAAATCAACTTCCCACTGCCATAACATCCATCACCCACCACACAGCCATGTATTATGTCCAGCGTGTGGTATTTTCCCCTGAAACTTTGAAGGGCTGTAGCTCCCAAACTAACAGTGACAGGAATGTAGTTTAAATTGATTTGGACGCAGCTGGTTTCAACGAATCCAATACACGATAGAAAAAACTATTGTTCAATTTAAAAAATTATATCTTTGTGCTGTAACTCTTTGGAAAATGATACAATAAACTATGTTCATAGCTCCGCAGAAAGTGTAACATTTCTTGTGTTGACCTACCGCATTAAAATTTCCCGTCACCTCATCTACATCTACATCTACATAGGTACTCTGCAAATCACATTTAAGTGCCTGGCAGAGGGTTCATTAATCACTTTCATAACTTTTCTCTACCGTTCCATTCTCTAATAGCGCGCGGGAAGAAAGAACACCTAAATCGTTCCGTTTTCGATCTGATTTCTCTTATTTTATTGGTATGGTCATGTCTTCCTAAGTAGGTGGGTGCTAGCAAAATATTTTCACATTCAGAAATAAAAGTTGGTGATTGAAACTTCGCAAACAGATCACGCACCAATGAAAAACTTCTTTCTTTTAATGATTTCCACTCCAATTCGTGCAACATTTCCGTGACGCTTTCCTCCGCGTAACGTGATAAAACAAAACAAGCTGCCCTTCTCTGAAACTTCTCAATATCTTCCGTCAGTCCCACCTGGTGAGGGTCCCACAAGGGGCAACAGTACTCCAGGAGAGGACGCACAAGCGTGATGTAGGCGGAGCTGGTGCATCTTCGAAGCGTTCTGCCAATGAAACGTAACCTTTGGTTCGCCTTATCCACATTATTTTCTATGTGTTCTCTCCAGTCAAAGTTGTTCGTAATTGTAACTCTTAGGTATTTGGTAGAATTTACGACCTTAAGGTTTGACTGATTTATCGCGTAATTGAAGTTCAGCGGATTTCTTTTAGTGGCCATGTGTATTACTTCACATTTTTCTTTATTTAGTGTCAATTGCCAATTTTCGCACCAAGTAGAAATTTTGTCTAAATCGCTTTGCGGTTGCTTTTGATCCTCTGTTGACTTCACTAATCGATAAACGACAGCATCATCAGCGAACAGTCTAAGGGAGCTATTCAGATTATCTCCTAAATTGTTTATAAACACGAGGAAGAGTAGGGGACCAAAAACGCTTCCCTGTCGAACGCCAGATATCACTTCTGTTTTACTCGATGACTTACCGTCAATTGCAACGAACTGTCTCCTTTCTGATAGGAAATCGTGAATCCAATCGCACAATTGGGGAGATATTCCATAAGCATTATTTTATAAGTTACAGAGGCAAACACACTTAGTGAAACACCCTATAAAAATGTTCAAATGTTTGTTAAGCTTAAGGGACTTAACTACGGGGTCATCAGTGCCTAAACTTACAAACTACTTATGAACTACCTACAACTAAGGACGGCACAAATATCCATGCCCGAGTGGGGATTCGAACCCCCGACCGTAGTGGCCGTGCAGACCGTGACTGAAGCGCCTCAATCCCCTCGGCCACCGCGGCCGGCAAACACCCTATAAACCTCTAAAATCCGATATCCATGTGGTCTCCTTGTTAGAAATAACCAACACTTGCGAATAGTAAAGCACATCGCAGGTCCTCCGGCGACGCCCGTGCCAGTATTCTGTGTACAGTAAATAGCTGGCCGGCTGACAAGCGGGCAGAGCGCGTTAGGACGCGACCCAAATTGTTTGCCGGCAATCGACGAAGGTCCATCAACTTCGCGGCGATGTTATGTAAATACCTCTGGCGACCCCACTGCTTTCTCCCGGGCCGGCGTTAGGCAACAGGAGGCTGTGGCAGCTGTTGGCAGCTGTTGGCAGCGCCTCGCATCGCCCAGTGCTGGCGCGCTGTCAGCTGCTAGCTGCCGCCGCGGTCCCGTGGTTCCCTTGTGTTTGTCGTCCCTGAACATTCCCATCCCGACATTGGCACCGTCTGTTGCTGTTGGACTGCACGCCTCACTGCCGCAGCCAATGAAAACACGGCGCCCGCGGCAACATGGATTTCATATTCAACCTCGGTGAAGCGTTTCGAAACAACGTTTTCGATAACTGAAAAAATGACAAGCGAGATAAATTTGTTGTACGTACAATAATTCCAATTCCAACTAAATCAGGAGCATGCTGGCATGAAAATTAGAGAACTATCGGCTTAATAAGTCACGGTTGCAAAGTACTGACACGAATTATTCACTGAGGAATGGAAAAACTTGACTGGAGCCGACATCGATTAGATCTGTTTGGATCGTGGGCTGCTTACGAAACTACAATCGCCAACATTCTCCTCCGAATGCGAAAATATATTGTTGACTCCCACTTACATAGCAAGAAATTCAAAATGTTCAAATGTTTGTTAAGCTTAAGGGACTTAACTACGGGGTCATCAGTCCCTAAACTTACAAACAACTTATCAACTACCTACAACTAAGGACGGCACAAATATCCATGCCCGAGGGGGGATTCGAACCCCCGACCTTAGTGGCCGTGCGGACCGTGACTGAAGCGCCTCAGTCCCCTCGGCCACCGCGGCCGGCTAGCTAGAAATGATCATCAGAATAAAATACGAGAAATCAGAGCCCGAACGGAGAGATTCAGGTGTTCATTCTTTCCGCACTCTATTCGAGAATGGAATGGGAGATAAAATAGTATAACGGTGTTTCGATGAACCCTAAGCCAGGCACTTTAATGTGATTTGCAGAGTATCCCATGTAAATGTAGATTTAGCAGAAATATAGGAACACACGAGGCAATACTCGCCTTACGACCTATCTTCGACAAAAGGTTAAGTAAAGGAAAACCTACTTTTATAGCTTCTGTACATTTGGAGAAAATTTTTGATATTGTTCACTGGAATCCATATTCTTTCAAATTCTGAAGCAAACAGGGGCAAAACTCCGTAGAATAGGCTCGAGAACACATAGCAGCGCAGAATTATTATGTTCGTGTTCATTAATAACCTGTGATTTTTGAAGAGATTAATCATCTTGTTGAAAACTACTCTGGCCTTTTCAATTTTAGACTTCACCACATCATCTGAGGGTCTAGTTGGATTAGATTCTGGTCAACCGTAATATGACAGAGTGTCTCTGTTTTTGCTAATAACCATTGTTTTGTTTCCTGACGATTCACGTTAAACCATATTCAGAACTATCGATAAATTATATCAGCAGTTTTTAAATGCAGGCTTACCGTTTGTGCAAGTGTTCATGCAACTGTTTATTGCCTGTGGTTGCTACGCAATGGGATTACCTTCAGAATAGTCATTGTAGGTTTTCTTTGAATGTAAAAACTGATTTGTTGCGTTTTGTTTGTCATTAAATAGAAAGATTAATTACTTTCTAAATATCAATTCAGCATAGTATAGCATGTTATCACAAAGCGGCATATTGTAATTTCAACCGGTTTGGTTATTAAAACGTTTCATACCTTTTCATTTGAACATCCCTCGTATATTTGAATTTTAGTTAGTTTAAAACGCGCAACATTTATTATTATTCATATTATTCAGTGTATGTATGATTTCAGTATTACTAATTTTATACAGTATTATTTTTTGAATTCTTAACTGAAATTGTACAAATCTCTCCCACACAAAAGAGAACAATAATTATCTTCTATTAATGGTAAGATTCTGGCTGACCTTAATGGAATCGAAAGTGTTGTTAAAGATAGGAAAAATAATTAAAGATGTGTTTTTGGAGAAATATCGATAAAAATGGGAGATATAACAAGTCTGCATATACTTTTATAGCACAAATAAATTGCCATATTTTGGAAAACATGCCGAAAATGATTTGAATAACGTTTCCTCCATTACAGTACGCACAAAAAATACATTTCCGCTTTGATCTGCTTAAAAGATGTGGCCATAATATATTTAAATAATGTGGTGGACTAGATGTAGTGCACATAACCACGGAACAATTTTTCAGACCTCGAAGCCATCGGAATAAAAACTTTTAACGATAATTCATTTGCAAGATTGGAAACTTATATTTCAATGCATAAGTATTGCAAAGTGAAGCAAAAGAGCTGGTGGAGTAGCCTAGAAAGTTTCAGAGTGATTTAGAATGATAGTGATATGTAGGAAGTAAGAGACAAAATATCTGAAGATATTCACCTAGAAGAACTAGAAGAAGGAACATATTTATTTGATAGAGCCTTAAACACATATTTTTACGGGAAGTAAACTGGAATTCAAGAACACACATTTTTTGTATCTGTCTTATTATTAGCTAAAGAAACATTTCGAAAACTCCAGGATACATTTAAATTACAGATTAAAAATCAAGCTGGATGTTATTAAAACCGTACCAAATAAAAATAAACAAACATTTGCTTTCTCTCTGTAAACGTAACTGCAGAAATTAATGAAATGTTGTTCGTCGTAATATAGAAGTATCAACAATATTGTAACCAACCTTATAATAACTACAAAGATTGAAATGGAACATAAATTGTCATAGATATTCATTTACACATCGGTAACACGACACAGCCCTCAGAATACAGGGACAACTCTATAGACAGTTTCAGCGTCAGGCGAATAATTCGCAATCGCTATGAAGCTGCCAGATGTATTTGTTTTGGCACCTTGAGACGCCGCATGTCAGAGTGTCGCAAGCCTGGCACGGGCGTCTCTCTACCTCCTCAAATTTAAGCTTTTAGTCGACTTTTCTTTTTTAAGTTGCGCTGAAATATCTCGCCTGTCAGATGGAAGCCAGTAGTCGTGTTGGACGTCGTGTTTTCATCAGGATGGAGAACTTTACAAAACCATGCCCGTCTATGCAAAGAGCTGGACTTCTCGAAGCAACCTCTCTTTCTCCCTTGACAAAAGCATGCGACCTTCCTATTGGTACTCACCAGTAATAACTGGGCAATACATAACTCAGGGTAGTAAAAGGTTTATGGTTCGTTGTCTCTGCTCATAGCTACCCAATCTGTTTAAACAAGATCAATAATTAATCTGTAGTCTATCAATTTGCATATGATGAAGTGAAAATATACTTAAACAAACATAAATTAAACTTCTGAATAACCAACAAAATGGATTCTAAAATAAAGAAGTGGTTCACCCCCAAAGTAATCCTATACATATTATAAATGCGAAAGTTTGTATCTTTGTTACCGCATCACGCTAAAACTACAGCACTGATTTAGATGAAATTTGATATAGAGATTTCTTATGTCTTGGATTAGGACATAGGCTACTTTTCAAAATGTTTATTACAAGTTATTTATTTGAAATATATCCATAGAAATACGTAACGGTTATAAGAAGGTTCTAATACAACAGCAGAAGAGCATTGTAAGGTATGTCATGTTTAGTCGCGAGGATTAACGTGTCATGTAGTAGTCTTCCGTTATTTTAGGCAATGGTTCGGGTCCTGCTATAGTGAAATTTTTTTCTTTCTTATTGTTATCTTTTTTACTTTCGAATATACAAAAAGATTCTTGGATACTGCCAAAACAGCTTAACTGATATATAATTACATACACAAGAAATCTGAATGTTGGCGTTTATGCCGCATTCATTTTCATTTGTTGTAACAAATGAAGGAAGTATGTATATAAATTGAAGACTTTAAATAAAATATGCTCTAAGTACCATGGCAAGAAAAAACATTGACGTTTTGTGTAGAATGGGATCTAGATACTAAGCCCTATTCTGTGTACAAAGCGCGAACTGCCACGTATAAATAGCGTACGTAAACTGCAACGAAAGTAGTAGCAAATGCACGCAACAGATGCCGCCTCACAACTTTACTTCCGCCAGTACCTCGCCTCCTACTTTCCAAACTGCACAGAAGCTCTCCTGCAAACACGCAAGACTAGCACCCCTGGAAGAAAGGATATGGTGGAGACATGGCTTAGCCACAGCCTAAGGGATGTTTCCAGAATGAAACTTCACTCTGCAGCGGAGTGTGCGCTGATATGAAACTTCCTGGCAGATTAAAATTGTGTGCCGGAACCGGGACTCGAACCTGGGACCTTTGCCTTTCGCGGGCAAGCGCACTACCGACTGTGCCGGTTCCGGCACACAATTTTAATCTGCCAGGAATTTTCATATCAGCGCACACTCCGCTGCAGAGTGAAGTTTCATTCTGGAGTCATGTAGTTATTTATGCCCTTTCTTGGCACTTTAAAGTCTGACTATTGAACCGCGGGTAACACCGCGGGGAGCAGCTAGTTCTTTATAAATGAAAAATGTCAAATGTTTGTAGAGCTTATGGGACTTAACTACGAGGTCATCAGTCCCTAAACTTACAAACTACTTATGGACTACCTAATACTAAGGACGACACAAATATCCATTTCCGAGGGGGGATTCGAACCCCCGACCGTAGTGGCCGTGCAGACCGTGACTGGCGCGCCGCAATACGCTCGGCCACCGCGGACGGCGTTATAAATGCAGTTTATTACTCATTTTGGACATGAAAATGCGGAGGTGGTACTACTATATACATCGGTAAATAACTGAATATTTCCCCAACTATTGTTCAACAGAGGCACAATAAGTATCACATGCATTCGAGAGTAAATGTTCCAAATTATCACTCGTGAATTAGTGTAGTTGCAGTTCCAAATTAATCCGTGATTAAAGTATTTTTTATAAAACACAGATTGTAATCAACGAGCATACGTTTGCTCAATTATCACAATTCCACAGCCTTACTACCGTGCATAGCTTATCACTGGTCACTAGAGACTAAGTTCTTCAGTCACAGTCCCGTAATTTTCTAAGTCCAGACATGCCTATCTCTTCAAATCACAAGTTGGTAACGCGGCTTCAGGCCGCCCAGCGCCACAATCTTTCACCACCACGTCTAAGTTACGAGTCCCTTCCCAAGCGTTCGAAAGCGTGCTCTACCTGCTCTCAAAATTGGAACCTTCCGCCCATGCTAAAGCCTCATATTTAAAATACAATTTCCTTTCCAAAATATTATACATTTGAATATAATAGAATTAAGTGCTTTGACCACCTCCCTACAAATGTTATTGACATTTAACAAACAAACATATATTATCAATACTAAAAAACGGTTGACAATGGCTCAGGTAGCGTATCACTGTTCAAATATACTACCACCGTCGAAATACAGTTACACAATTAATATTTAATTTATCATGGCTTTTTATACAAATATATTAGGTTGTTGTCCACAAATACTTATAATTATTTAAATATAAATTATCTGCTGCATATCTACTATTTTTAGTCGGCCATGAAATATTTAAGTAGCAGTCTACAACATAAAAAACGAACGTTACTAAGAATAAAATTAAATATAATAAAATACATATATAAATGTAATGCACTTTGCTCGGTTAATGTTTTGTGTTTCTGTGGTGGAATCTATGTTCTGACACAAGAATATTACTACCTCAACGAAAAGCAGAACAAGAGGATAAAACAAAGTTCATTGAAAGAATACGGAAATCAAGTGGTAGGTCTTTTAAGATAGGTAGCGTGGTACAATGTTGCCCATTTGCTTCTTAAACTGTTACTGATAAACACTACATATCAATAATTGTAAATATAAGTCTTATAATATTATTATTATAGTACTGAAATTTGTCGGCTTTTTATCTGTAAGGTATATTGAAATTGTAATTGCGGCGTTTGATTCTCACAAGTCTCTTGAATCCGTTCATATAATTATATGTGCCGTATGATCATTCCCTGATTTTATATGGATTTTTAGGATAATGTGTGTGGCTGTATTGTATTTCAGTTGCAATCTTGGAAAGCCGCTCTCGCTCAACCGAGAGAGTGGTTTCCAGTTTCTGGGCTATTTAGGACTACCTGTTAGCCAGCCAGCTAGGGAACCCAGCAGCCTGGCAAAACCCTCCTCTCACATGGAAACCATCAGCTTCCCCCTGTATCTGTAATATTACAAGCATATGGAGTATGGAGATGTAGATCGTTAACGAAATTGAAAGTTCGTTCCAACCTTGCCTCACACTGCTCAACCACCTCTCACTACCTACTCTGGACATTCTCCCCAAATACAGGGTGATCTTATCCACCGCGTTCAACCTCTGGTGGCTGATCGAGGAGATGATATGGAACAAACGAGGTCTAATCGACGTATGTCCGACAATGCAAGACTTCCATGCTAGAGACCACATATTCAGTCAGACATTGTTATATGGAATGTGTTCTAATACCTGCTGTTCCGTGGAGCCAATTACACTACGTTATGAAAATGGTCTCGAACTGTCTCAACACTTGCGTATTCATTGACACAAGAGCACTAAAATCGCAGTGTCAACGCTGAATGAATCTGCTGCTCCAGTGTCTTCACATCTGGAATGGCTGTTATACACTCAGCAATTTTGAGATGGCTCCATAACCAGGAATTGCACGGGTTGAGATCTGGTGAATAAGCAGATCATGCAACTGGACCTCCCCATCTGGTCCATGGACCACAGACGACACCACTGAGATGCGTCCGACTGGAGCACCAGCATGGAGGAGCCAGACAACCCTTTGAATCATCAGTGTCATAGTATGAGGAACAGTACCAACCTGTAGGAGGAAATCATGCATACTGTAACTGTGCATGGTACAGCGAGTAGTAAACCGCAATCTCTGCAATGAACTATGATTGAATAAATTGTCTCTAGTATGTAACCCATGCATTTCCGATTGTAAGTTCATTAGACCTTTTTTGTTCCAAATACTCTCCTTGATCAATCCCTAGAGATTGTACCTGGTGAAAAAAATCATCCTTATATATGAAGTCACAGAGGAGTTTGGCCTGTCGTGGCAGCATTTTTGTGTACTTGGATGTTATGAATAAAATTGTATCAGGTGGTTAGACAGACGCCCACGAACTTTCGACCAAGCTTCCTTAGCCATCGTCAAGTGGTAAATGAATACTACATCGTCATTGCCTTGCCACTATATAGCAACGCCACCTAGAGACAAGGCCTTACAAAAGGCCATGCTACGTCACACTGACCAGGTCGCAGCCGCCAACTGAATGGCTGGCCGCTGGGGCATGCCCCCTGCCTCGTTGCGGGCAGCCAGTAAGGTGGCGGCCGCAGCCTGGTCCGAGACCTACGAGAAAGACAGGCCACGACATGCCTGTCAAATTACGTAAGCAAGGTAGGCCTGAGCCGGCGCGATCGCTAGCTGAGTGGCCGGCCGCTATGAGGCAGTGGGCTGTGCCCCAGCGGCCGGCCAATGAGCTAGCGATCGCGCAGGCTCAGGCCTATCTTACTTACATAATCTGACAGGCGTGCCGCGGCCTGTCTTTCTCGTAGGCCTCGGGCCTGGTCAATATGACGTAGCACGGCCTGTTGTAAGGCCTTGTCTCTAGGTGGTATTGTATATAGCCGCGCTGCTGGCTGTGATGTCACTGGAGTTGGCTCCCTCGTCATACTTGGTAATCCAGAGACCGTTGCGGCCGCTTTTCGCTGCTGGCTGTGACGTCACTGGGGCTCACTTCTTCATCCCGTGTCTGCCACAACCGCTCCAACCTCGCTATGGCCGGGTTCCAAACTGTGCTGACCTGCAAGCTAACGTCCTTATTAATGGTGTTCTCTGATATTTTAATTTCAATAGCTTCAAAAAAAAAATGTTCAAATGTTTGTTAAGCTTATGGGACTTAACTACGGGGTCATTAGTCCCTAAACTTACAAACTACTTATGAACTACTTACGAACTAGGACGGCACAAATATCCATGCCCGAGGGGGGATTCGAACCCCCGACCGTAGTGGCCGTGCTGGCCGTGACTGGAGCGCCTCGGTCACCTCGGCCACCGCGGCCGGCTCAATAGCTTCCTCTGTTCCAATATCCTTTCGTTTTTGGAATGATAGATGATTCGTCGAAACGAATTCGGTGTCATTTTCTATGGAATGTTCTGCCACATCTGATTTTTATGGGTAGCGAAAAAGTAGGGACTCTTCGTGTTCTGTCCGGCGTTGTTCCACCGTGCGAACGGTTTGACCAATATGATAGCAGCCACACTCCCAAAGTATCTTATAAGGTCCTAGCGTTTTTAGCCATAGATCTTTTACAGGCTTCATAAGCAGTCTTATTTTTGCTGGGGGCCTGAACACACACGAAATGTTGTACCTTTTCTGGACACTGTTCCACAGAACGGCAAAAATACAGGATATTTGCTCTTTCTTCTAACGAACATTTCCTGTTTTTATCGCCACAGATGATGGTGACTGTAGCCATTTTCCCTGAAGACTCATCGGAGATGTGTTAACTCTCGTGGTAGACATTCGGCATCTGAGAGGACTTTTACTCGATGAACTAGTGTGTTGAGCGACGTGTTTTTTCGCAGGATGGGGCCGGCTGTGCGCATTCAGATACCGATCCGTATGAGTGGGCTTCCTATGTGGCTGAGGTGACCATTGCTTTTCCGTCAGACGAGGACATCAAGGAAGGGCAAAGGACCGTCTTTTTCCACCTCCATCGTAAATTTAATGTGGTCGTGAACACTGTTCAGACGATCAAGGAATTCTCCCAATTTCTCACACCCCTGACACCAGACAACAAATGTGTCACCGACATAGCGGTAAAAACAACTTGGCTGCGCTGGAGCAGTATTCAAGGCAGTGTCCTCAAATTTCTCCATAAAGAGGTTTGCTAGGGATGGAGCTAACGGACTACCCATCGAAATACTGGCCGCTATACATGAAATATGATGATGTCAACGTGTGATTGAACAGTCCCACAATTGTATTGTCAAAAAAATATGAGAGAAGATCCAAGCAGCCTTTGATCGGAACACTTGTTAATAAGTAGACAACATCAAAACGAACCTTGATGTCACCTTCGTGGGAGTCTAACTACCTGACGCGGCTGGAGGTACGAGAAGATTTTATTCACTTATATCGCCGCAAGACCATCCACTCATACATGTTCATGATTACCATTTGTCCACAAAACACACATTGCTATAAATTTTGGGCCGTCAAGTGGTACGTTCTAGTGGATAAAAGGACTATGTGAGGGTCGCACTGACAGCAGGAAGTTATCGTAAAGCCATTACGCAACTGACACAGCACTAACAACTGCAGGATACTTATACTGAGTTTGACAGTACCTTTACATCATCGTCTCTGGTAATAGTAGGTTGGTTCTCAGCTTTGCAGGAAACAGTTAGCGTATAAATGGACAGCGTCAAGGCGAGACGCAAAAATCTCAGAAAGTGCAGACAGTAACCCCTTGTCGAATAACTTTTGTATCAATGTATAGCGTTAGCTAGCACTGGACGTACCATATCATTTTCACTGCGAGACATTATAACATCGTGTACCACTTTCTGTGCACTCGAAGAGGACACTGTTAGCAATAATATCCATCACAGCTTGTCATTCTTTTTTGTGCTGTGGTGTTCTTTCCTTTTGTTTTCAACGTGTTAAAATAAAATAAAAATAGCATCCGAAGAACAAACACGATAATACGACGAAAACAAAAAAAAAGAACACCACAGCATAAAAAATTACAAGTTATAAAGCATATTATTATGCATTTAAACCCCTCAATACTCTCTGCTAAAATTTCACGCAAGAAATTAAAAGAAAAAAAAAAAAAAGAAGAAGAAAAAAAATAAAGCCAATGAAGACAGCACATAAGAGCTGAAAATTTCCTAGCATAAATCGGAAATAAGAAGACCTGCAATATCTTCTTGATGATTAACTCTGTGTAAAGTTTATAGACAGCTAGTCTACTTATGCTATCACTCCCTTGACGGCCCAGGATCGGGCATAACCTTAAAATTAGCGTATATTTCCTGTGTAAAGAACTGGTGTTCAGGATATGACGCCAGATGAAAGTTTATCGTCATAGAACTCTATTCCGGTAATAGCTGTATTAACAGAAGCTACGTTTTCTGACAATTTTTACAAAACAGATCGCACCAAAGGTGAATCGTTTTAGAGTTCACAGTGCAGTTCATCAAGTAAACTGCGTATTTTCGTTTCACGTAAGTATCAATACGAAACCCATGAAATATGGCACTTGTGTTGTTGTTATGGTCTTCAGTCCGGAGACTGGTTTGATGCAGCTCTCCACCCTACTCTATCCTGAGCAAGCCTTTTCATCTCCTCATAAGAACGGCAACCCACATCCACTTGAATCTGCTTACTATACGCGTCTCTTGGTCTCCCTCTGCGATTTTTCCCCCACACACTTCCCTCTAATGCTAAATTTACGATTCCCCGATGTCTAAGAATGTGTCCTACCAAGCGATCCCTTCTTTTAGCCACAGTATGCCAAAAATTCCTTTTCTCACCAATTCTGTTCAGTACTTCTTCATTGGTTATGCGATCTACCCACCTAATCTTCAGCATTCTTCTGTAACACCACATTTCAAAAGCCTCTATTCTCTTCCTGTCCGCACTGCTTATCGTCCATGTTTCACTCCCGTACAAGGCAACACTCCACACAAATGCCTTCAGAAAAGACTTCCTTACACTTAAATTAATGTTCGATGTTAACAAATTTCTCTTTTTCAAAAATGCTTTTCTTCCCATTGCCATTCTGCATTTTATATCCTCTGTACTGCGACCATCACATGTTATTTTACTACCCAAGTAACAAAACTCATCTACCACCTTCATTGTTTCGTTACCTAATCTAATTCCTTCAGCATCGCCCGATTTTCTAAGACCGCATTCCATTACTTTTGTTTTGCTTTTGTTAATTTTCATTTTATATGCTCTCTTCAACATACTGTCCATTCCATTCAACTGCTCTTCCAGGTCCTTTGCTGTCTCTGACAGAATTACAATGTCATCAGCAAAACGCAATGTTTTTATTTCTTCCCCCTGTACTTTAATACCTATTCCAAATTTTTCCTTGCTTTCCTTCACCGCCTGCTCGATGTACAAATTGAATAACATCGGAGAAAGGCTACAACCCTGTCTTACTCCCTTCCCAACTGATGCTTCCCTTTCATGCCCTTCGAGTCTAATAACTGCGGTCTGGCTTTGGTACAAGTTATAAATAACTCTCCTTTCCCTATATTTTACCCCTGCTGACTTCAAAATTTGAAAGAGTGTATTCCAGTCAACATTGTCAAATGCTTTCTCCAAATCTACAAAGGCTAAAAATGTAGGTTTGCCTTTCCTTAATCTATCTTCTAAGATAAGACGTAAGGTAAGTATTGCCTCCCGGGTTCCTACGTTCCTCCTGAATCCAAACTGATCTTCCCCGAGGTCAGCTTCTACCAGCTTTTCCATTCTCCTGTAGATAATTCGTGTTAAAATTTTGCAACCATGACTTATCAAACTGATGGTTCTGTAATTTTCACACCTGTCTGCGCCCGATTTCTTTGGAATGGGGATTATCACATTTTTCTTAAAGTCTGAGGGTATTTCGCCTGTCTCATAAATCCTACACACCAGTTCAAATAGTCTTGTCATGGCTGGCTCTCCCAGAGACTTTAATAGCTCTGCGGGTATGTCATCTACTCCTGGGGCCTTGTTCCGACCTAGGTCTTTCAAGGCTCTGTCAAATTCATCTCTCAGTATAGCATCTCCTATTTCATCTTGATCTACGTCCTCTTCCCTTCCTACAACATTGTCTGTAAGTTCATTTCCTTTGTAGAGCTGTTCTATGTACTCTTTCCACCTTTCAGCTTTCCCTTCTTTGCTGAGAATTGGCTTCCCATCTGAGTTCTTGATATTCGTAGAGATGCTTTTCTTGTCCCCAAATGTCTCTTTTATTTTCCTGTAGGCGGTATCTACTTTTCCCCTTCTTATACATTCTTCTACAGATCTGCATTTGGCTTCTAGCCACTCCTGCTTAGCCATTTTGCATTTCCTGTCAATCTCATTTTTTAATCGTCTGAACTCCATTTTGCCTGTTTCATTTACTGCATTTTTATATTTTCTCCTTTCATCAATTAAATCTAGTATTTCGTGTGATATCCAAGGCACTTAGGCACTTAGGTTCCACAAACTCTTAAATCAAAAGGCACCTAAACGATTTCCCCCATCAGCCTATTATAGCACAGGATATGGAGCAGATGTTATTTTACCTGTCCTTGAAGCTACAGGGCCATATTTTGCAATGTTCGTGTTTATGCTTCCGTGCTACTAAATATGCCTAAATATCCCCTTGATTACTGTGCGAAACGAAATTTTCAGTGACGAAAACACTGGAGTGCACCTTAAAACTGAGAACTCGTTTGATCATATTTCCACACAAGTCTGTGTTCACAATCCTAAGTTCTTGTTTCTCAATTAAGATGACAGTCATGAACTCTGTTAATAACGTGGAAAAAAGTTTGTTATGATAGTCTAGCATGAGGAGTCTCAACAGAGTAGGTATTCCGAACGGATGCAATTCTTTTTCTCCTATAGCGTAAATAAGTATTCTTCAACTTAAACTTTCCGAGTTATCGGTAAAAATTATCATATTTTAGATACATTAAGGAATTTAAAGCAGTGTTTGCAAACATGGAAATAATATTTGTATGCATATATAGTACTTTTTTATGGTGAGTTGTAAGTGAGTAAAGATGCATACTGAAATTCATTCCAACCTGGAGCTTCAAATTTCTTTTAAAAATTCCCATTTAAAAGTATTATTTATTTTAACAAACGTAATGATCTCTTTTTCAACTCAGTTATACGAATAATTCGTCTCTCTACTCGACGAAGTCCCATACATCATATTCACATTTAAGTGAATTACAGTCTAAAATGTGGTGTTGGTAGAAATGTGATTTAAAGAAAAGAAGATTTTCCTTTTGCATCCAGTCGTTACCACAATGTTTGACAAACACTTTGTTCAAGTTTTAGAGGTGTTCTTTTTTAAAACTTTTTAGTGCACTAGTGAAGAACTGGTGGTGCATTTGCAATCAGTGAGACCACATTTCGGTATGATTTTAGCTTTACAGCTGTTGTCCTTATAATTTATTTCTTGATTCTATTCGTTTTTTTATAATTATCTTGCATCTCTGAAGCTGGTACTCCAGTTAGTAGCTACTACACTAACCCGCAAACTGCATTTTTCAATACACATATTGGCAGTTAAATCCTTGCCAAATCAATGTTGCGTGACCACCAAAGATATCTGTGTATTTCTTACCACTAAGTAGAGTTTCTCTTAATGTCGGCCTCAATTCTTCCGAAAACGTTATCGGATGGATGTGAATGAATTCACAATGACAGGAAATACGACTTTCGTTGTTGTTGTTGTTTTTTTTTATTGTTATTTCCCATGTCCGTGTTTATCAATTTGTGATAAAGTGTTGATTCAATTGGATTAGAGCTTTTCTTACACATAGTCTGAAACTACACATAGGGAAATGTTTTAACCTTTTGTTGATTGTCTTTAGAAGTTGCTACACAAACAGTTAAATTGTAAATCTGCAATTGATGTACGCTCCATGATCTGGATTTTTTTTTAGTTTGCACTATTCTTCTGATAGTCAAAGCTGATTTTTTTCGTCTCTAATGACCACGCTGTCGACAGGGCGTTAAATTTTAATCTTCCTTAGACAGGTTTTTAGGTTGTGCTTCAACCTTACACAAGTACAAAATCTAATGCGTTCCGAAAGCGAGCGATTATTCGATAAACAGTCTTTGTTTTGAGACCCAAACCCAGTAATGAATCATCCCATATACTCCTAGCACATACATTTGCATTATCTACATCTACATGGATACTTTACAAGTCACAATGAAGTGCATAGCACAGGGTTCATCGAACCACTTTTATGATGTTTCCCTACAGTTCCATTCTCTAATAGTTAGCGGGAACATGAACGCCTAAATCTTTCCGTTTTCAATCTGCTTTCTGTTATTTTATTTTGACGATAATGTCTTCCTTTGTAGGTGGGTGCTAACAAAGATGTTCGCATTCTGAAGAGAAAGTTGGTGAAAAAAAATTGTGCAAATAGATCTCGTCGCAAGGAATGACGCCTTTCTTCTAATGATTTCAACCCCAACTAGTGCGTCATTTCCCTGACACTCTCTCCCCTATATCGCGATGAAACAAAACCAGCTGCCCTTCTATGAACTTTCTCTAAATCGTCTGTCAGTCCCACTTGGTGGGGATCCCACAATGCGCAGCAATACCACAAAATAGGGATTCACAAGTGTGGCGTAGGCAGTTTCTTTAGTATTCTACCAACGAAACGTAGTCTTTGGTTCGATTTCCCTACATTATTTTCTATGTGTTCTTATCAATTTAAATTGTTTGTAATTCTTACTCCTAGGTATTTAGTTGAATTTACGGCCTGTAGTTTTGACTGATTTATCGTGTAAATGTAGGACTTGTTATTGTAAGCACAAAGCCTTAATGTTCAAGTTTCCTTGGGATAATTGACTTCTAAAACCTGTAAAAAGATTAATAAAGTCATGGCTATTGCTTTTCTGCTTGAATATTTAACTGAAAAATACTAAATTAACTGCTACTTGCTCTCTACAGTACACTTCATACCCAGTTCTTCATATGCTACGTTTGTAATTTGGAAAGTGACATAGCGCAGTACCTATGAAGCCTGCAAAAAGAAGTAAGTTAACGGTTGCTGCAGATGCCCTGCTACTGTGAAAGGTAAAATAGCTGAATAATTTTCTCGTAGTTAAGTCAATCTCCGGTAGTGGTCAAGCAGAAATAAATTCCTACGCGAGGAATGTTTTAATTTGACCTCGTTCTCTTTTCAGCATTTCTTGCCCACTTCTTAGCTTCACTTCTTCCTATCCTGCTTGTACCTGAGGAGAACTTATAAGGCCGTCTTCCACACACAGATGTACGGGGAATAGAAGGCATACGCCTTTCTTGGTGAACGTAATCAAGAGACGCGAAAATTTTACCCATTTTCATAGATTTTCGATAGTTTACGCTGTAAACAGTGAAATAATAATAACAATAAAACGTTAATGAAACCTGAACGAAAGGATATCTGCAATAGTTAGGCCGTTAAGCTAGTGTATTGTACAGAGTTTAAGAAATTCTGCATCTCTTTTGCTGTTAGACATATGAAATTTCTGCTTTATGATAACAAGTTTTGCAACACCTCCAGTATTTCAATACCTCTCTAATTTCGAGACTTATGTTGTGTACGTCTTGTGAAACTAAACAAGATAGCGGCATGTCTCATTTTGCAAAAAATAAAAAAAAAATAAAAATAAAAAAAAATAAAAGAAATAAAAAAAATAAAAAAAATAAAAAAATAAAATAATTGCAAGGTCCTCCTGATCTGCAAACCACTTTTTTTGCTTTTAACCCAAACATGTTTCAGCACCTCTGCGTCATCACCAGTGAGCTTTTTTCTACTTATTATTATGCGCATAATAACAAAGCACACTAAGTCGTTTTTGCCAAAGTGTGTAGTGATGGTGAAACAAAAAAGTCTGCGAACCGTGACAACGCTACCATTGTCTAACTATATAAAAAGGTTCCTACATGACCACGAAATGTAAAACCATGCCGCAAATAAATAGAAAAAAACCACTGTTGTTGGCACAGAGGTGGTAAAAACTGTTTTTAGTGTCAGGCGGACGTCATACCCAGACAACCAGGTTTGTATATGGGTGTAAAATATACTTCTTTATGGAATCAGCACGCTGCCAAACAAAGGGAAGAAGTATTCCTGCAGGTGTGGCATATAAACCACGTCCACGTGCTTCAGAAGTAACACGCGCTCTCCTTGAGCCTCGTGCCTCGTGCGATAAGAGCCACAGCCGGAAGCCGCAAAGCACGTGGCAGGCCGGGCACCTGTTCACCTCTTCCATGGCTCCGCTATTGTGCACTCTGTCTCAATTCAAGTCAGAGTGTCTCTTCTAACGGTCTGTCTCAGTGCTCTATACAACCTCAATGCATAACTCTTTATTTCTGAGCACATTGATATGTTCTGCACATGGTTTTACGTTATCCGCCCATGTTTTAATTTTAAATACGAGTTCAAATTTTCACCAGTTTGTACGTGGCTAGACTTGCTGATCTTATTCTTGTTTTGATATGTATGTTAACATGCGATGTAATAGGCTGGGATGGCAACTGATTCGAAACGTATTTACATTTCTTGTTGTACTAACATATTGTAGTAGTTACGTCGAAATTTGGCAAGAAACGAAATATTGAAATCTATGGCTGGCACGTTCACTCAGCTGCAGTTAAAATCAAAGTAGTATAGAGATCAAACATTGATCTGCATACTACATGGATGTTGAACTTCAGCTGCCTGAGCTTGCCAGTTATAGACTCTCATATTCCGTTTCTTGGCAAATTAAAACATGGTTGTTTCGAAATGTTACTGGAACACGGAAAGAAAATACAAGCCTTTTACATCGCTTATTGAAAAGAAGTTCAAAGCAAGAACCAAGCATGCAATTCTTTGTCACGTACAAATACGAAATTATGTGTAGAATGTATAACTGTGCAGGCACGCAGCTGTTATATCTAGGAGAGAAGAGATATACATCCAGAGATCACTGAGATCAATGGTCTATCGACAGCCAAGCACTACGTGATCAATCGTATTCGGACAACCCCGAAAAGATACGGTTTTCATATTAGGTACATTTGGTGCTACCTACTGCCGGGTACTCCATATCAGCAAACTCAGTAGCCTAATCATCAGACATCGTGAGATTGCAGAATGGGGTGCTCCACGGAACTCATGATTTTCGAACGTGTTCAGGTGATGGGGTGTCACTTGTGTCAGAAGTCCGTACGTGAGATTTCCACACTCCTGAGCATCCCTAGGTCTACTGTTTCTGATGTGATAGTGAAATGGAATCGTGAGGGACAGGAAATCCAAACTGTATCAGGACCCGCTCCAAGTACTATGACAGGCGAGAGGTGAGAAAACTTGAACTTCATAGTCGAGCAGTTGCCCATAATCGACACATCACGCAGGTCATTGCCAAATGACGCCTCACTTGGTGTAAGGCGAGTAACCATTGGGCGATTAAACAATGGAAAACCGTTGTGTGGAGTCACGAATCAGGGTTGCGATCCGATGGCAGAATGTGGGTTTGGCGAATGCCCGGTGAACGTCATCTACCAGCATATATAGTAGCAACAGTAAAATTCGGTGGCGGTGTCGTCATGATGTAGTCGTGCTTTTCTTGGAGGAGGCTTACACCCCTTGTTGTTTTGCGTGGCGCTAACAAAGCACAGGCCTCCATTTAAGTTTTAAGTACCTTTCCGATTCCCATTGTCGAAGAGCAATTGGGGGATGGGCGACTGTATCTTTTAACACGATCGAGCACCTGTTCATAACGCACGGCCTATGGCGAAGTGGCTACGCGACAATAATATCCCTGTAATCGACTGACCTGCACAGATTCCTAACATGAATCCTACAGAACAGCTTTGGGATGTTTTGGAACGCCGACTTCGTGCGAGGCCTGACAGACCTACATCAATACCTCTCCTCAGTGCAGCACTCCATGATGAATGGACTGCCATTCCCCAATGAACCTTCCAGCACCTGATTCAACGCGTGTCTGCGAGAGTCATCAAGGCAAAATGTGAGCGCCATGAACTTGTAATTCTTTTCTGCCAGTCGTCTGGATACTTTTGCTCACATAGTGTACATAAATAGACTGGAAAAGTCGCAGGTATTGCTGAAGCCTGACGCCATTATCTTCCCATCACAAACGTCAAGAAGTTTTTCTATGGGTTTTACACTATATTCTGAAGTGAAATGAAGTTGTAAGCTTTTCGAAGTTCTTTAAGGGGGGACGTAGGCAAAATTGGTCGCAAATGATAAAAATAATTTTGCCTCCATATAATTCTGTAGCATGTTAGAAATACTGTCTCCAATTTTCACAGATTAATTCTAATTACAAATGATAAAAAAGCTGTCTTGTTTCAATCTCTGCGCAGCACCACACTCACTGTTCTAGATGACTCTCCCCTTGTTTGCGATTTTATTACTTCCTACTGTCATAAAAGCATCGGAAGGGTATAGAAGCACCAAAACGCCAACATTCCAGTTTCTAGCTCATCCAGATTTGTTAAGGAAATGTACCCATGGTGGAATACAAAATCCGAACGACAGCTTTAACAGTCATTTGGAAGAGATGCCCCAAAACAACATTTAGCTCATCTACTGTTGTTAAAATTGCCACATATGATGCATGTCTGGTGTTTAATGATGGTAACACCGGAAGAATAAGGACCCTTACTAGACTAGGATTTGTTGCCGGTTTCTTCACTGAGAAGCTATTGAAGAAGACCGATAATGCGTGTGTTGCAAGATCTGAAATGTCTGTGAAGGATATAGCCAAAAGGGCACGCCAGAAACATTAGTTACAAAAGAAACACGTCCAAGAAGAGCAAGGTGACCAAATGTATGGTCATGGTCAACATTAAGGTACTATTTTATGGTGTAAATCTTTATAAAATCTTTTATGTGCATTTCCCGTAACTTTCATTTTTCGGTGTGTAAGGAACATTTTTTCCTGAACCTCTGGAGATAGATAAGTGAAATTTTCTAAAGACTTAGTTCATAGTATAACACAACTTCGTGTGATTCAATTTTTTTCTAAGTGTATTTCTGTCAAAATTATTTACATTTTTGTGAAATTGAAATTGCTTTGTTTCATACACATAATTTTAAAAATAAATTTTAAGAGCTTTAAAAGTGATATTAAATAATTGAATTGTTCCACACGTTTGCTTATCTGATTACTAAGAATTACCTACCACAATATGAAAGTTGTAAGTAAAGTAATTTTTCAGAAGATGTTCCTTATGTGATAGCATGTGTTGCAAAAAATTCCAACAATACCATGATCAATATTTTTGAGAAAAAAATAGAAAAATTTCCAGAATGTAGCCCATAACATAATTACCTCAGGTGCAAAATTTGGTTCTATTATCTTACAAACACCGAAAATGGTGTTAGATTATGTAATCACGTCCATTTTCTCATACATCCCCCCCCTTAATCAAGTGCGTTAGTTGAGTTAATATTTGAGTATTTTTGAATTTAACACACAAATTGTAGATTCGTGTTGCGAGAAACATATCAAGTAACATATACAAAAACAGACGGCAATTTTCGTAAGAACGTTGTGATGAGTAGAGGCACTTCTTATCAAGGACAAATAGTACACTATTTACAGGATCTCATTCATGTATGATTATTCCTTCTTCTTATGACTGTTTTATTCGTACATAAGTTGTTGTTTAGAGTTGTTTTGCACTACGGCGGCGGCAGTGGCACCAGTAATACTGTGTACGGTATTGCCAGTCTACTTAATGTATGCCTGTGGTTCTGTCTCACTTTGAAAACCCTTCCAAGTTTCCGTTCTGAGCTATATGAAAACACATTTTTTCTCTGGTGGAACGGTGCAACATTATACAACAGTTAAGCCACTTGTATCATACTTCTTCATCTACATCAACAACCTCTTCATCTACATCTACAATCTCTGACTATAAAGTTCGTTGAATAGTCCTGTTACATTAACGCAGATGACCTATTAACTACAGTTACCTTACTCTCCTTCGAGTTCTGTGATACATATCGTGGAACCTTTGCACGAAGTCTGGTCAAAAGCCTCATCACGTTTAGTACGATGTCAGGATTATCGTCAAATCTCTTTCTTTTCAAAAGGAGTTTGAGTCGAGGGAATAGAGAGGTCTGCAAGATTGAGATCCGACGAGTATGGTTGATGTTTCAATTTGCACGACAACGCTCGCCCACATCGTCAAACAGTTCCTGGCAAAAAGAGTGGTGCAACTTTAACATCCAACAGTCTCACCGGATCTCAATCCTACAGACTTTTCCCATCCCCTCGACTCAAACTCACTTTGAAAGGAAAGAGTTTGACGATATTCCTGACATCCAATGAAACGTGACGAGGCGTTTGAACACCATCCCAAAGGAAGACTTCGTGCAGGACTTTGCATCGAAGAGCTCAGTGCCGGCCGCGGTGGCAGAGGAGACTGAGGCGCTCCAGTCACGGTCTGCACGGCCACTACGGTCGGGGATTCGAATCCCCCCTCGGGCATGGATATTTGTGCCGTCCTTAGTCTTAGCTAGTTCATAAGTAGTTTGTAAGCTTAGGGACTGATGACCCCGTAGTTAAGTTCCATAAGTTCTACAAACATTTGAAGAGCTCAGTGGTGCTTTTTTTATGGGAGAAGACTGTTCGAAGAACAGGAAGGTAACTGTAGTTCATAGTTCATCTACGTTAATGTTACAGGACTAGTCACCGAACTTATTATCAGAGGTTGCACGTACGTACTTCGAGGAGGGTGCTTGAAAGAAGTAGAGTTCAAATAATTACCTTATCCTTTACTGTGAGCTGCTTTCCCGTCTCTATAACCACGATTTGGAGGAACTGTGAAAGTGTTAACTCATCTCTTCGAACTGACGCCCGCATGATCATTATTAACGTGCAGAAGTACGTACTTGGTAGATACAAGTACTAAAGATGCTCAGCTCAGTTTGAGACGAAGTGATGGGAACGGAGAGAAGCTTCGAGTTTACTAGAACAAAGCAAAAACTAATGTTGAAGCAAGACATACAGGGGCATTCAAAACTGTATACACACATTGTGTAATAAGTTATATAGCTATGGCTACAGAGTTAACTACTAACAATTATTCTTAACAGTTGGCAGCAGTGTTACGAGGCATTCTGCAACAGATGACACTAGTGTCTTATTAGTAAGGAAAGTGAGACCATGGCCCAAGTATATCTGACTTCAAAACAGGGAAAAAACGTTTTCAAATCGTATTGCAAGTTCGAGAATATCAATGAAGTGCAACGACATTATCGGCAACAATATGGAAAGGGACCAGCAACACGCTTAAGCATCTCTCGCCTTCGCGATTTGTTTGAAACTGATGGAACAATAATGGATGTGCATAAGAAGCGATGAAGCCGGCATACACATCAAAAAGGAAAGTGCAGTGTTACATTCATTCACACACTCACCACAAAAAAATCAACATCGCTATGTGCACGTGAAACAGGCGTGATTAGCGCTACCCTTAGGTCGTATTTTGTACAGAGCAAAATGGATAGTTTACATGCCACAATTGTTGTATATACTGATTGAGGACGAGCCTGAGAGAAGTTTTCAGTTTTGTGAATGGGATCTCATGCAGGTTGATAATGAAGCAAATTTTGTTTCATAAGTCGTGTGGTCTGATGAGGGGACATGGATTGTGGTCTGGATCGTCAATACTGGGTGGCGAGAGTATCGGGTGTTTACAAATATGACATTAAAGGGAGAAATACGATCCACAACTACCTAGTAATGTGAGCGTGCATGTTCTAGTTTGGTTTTTGTAAATAGAACTGTGGGTGGTAAACGATTTACTTCTAAAGCTAACAAGTTTCAATCCAGAAGATCTCGAATGTAAAATTAACACAAAGTATAAATAGAACCACAAATTTCATTGAGTTTACTATTTAATTTGTATGTTATTGTTGTTGTCTTCGTCCGGAGACTGGTTTGATGCAGCTCTTCATCCTCCTCTATCCTGAGCAAGCCTCTTCATCTCCTCATAAGAACAGCAATACACATCCATTTGAACCTGTTTACTGTGTTCGTCTCTTGGTCTCCCTCTGCGAGTTTTCCTCACATGCTTTCCTCCAATGCTAAATTTATGTTTCCTTGATGTCTAAGAATGTGACCTACTAATCGATGCCTTCTTTTAGTCAAGGTATGCCTGAAATTCCTTTTCTCCCCAATTCTTTTCAGCACCTCTTCATTAATTACGCGATCCACCCACCTAATCTTCAGCATTCTTTTGTAGCACCACATTTCAAAAGACTCTATCCTCTTCCTGTCCACACTGTTTATCGTCCATGTTTCACTCTCATACAAGGGAATGCTCCAAAGAAATGTCTTCAGAAAGGACTACCTTACACTTAAATTAATATTCGATGTTAACAAATTTCTCTTTTTCAAGAACGCTTTTCTACCCATTGCCATTCCTCATTTTTTATCCTCTATTCTGCGAGCATCGTATGTTATCTTACCGCCCAAGTAACAAAACTCATCTACCACCTTTATTGTTTCGTTGCCTAATCTAATTTCTTAAGCATCACCTGATTTTCTTAGACTGCGTTTCATTATCCTTGTTTAGCTCTTGTTGATTTTCACCTTATACGCACCTTTCAACACATTGTACATTCCGATCAGTTGCTCTTTCAGGTCCTTTGCTGTCTGTGACAGAATTACTATGTCGTCGGCAAAACGCAATGTTTTTATTACTTCGCTCTGAACTCTAATGCCTTCTCCAACTTTCTCTTTGCTTTCCTTCACAGCTTGCTCAATGTACAAATTGAATAAGACTGGAGAAAGGCCAGAACCCTGTCTTACTCCCTTCCCAACCACGGCGTACCTTTCATGCCCTTCAATTCTAATAATTGTTGTTTTGTAGATGTACAAGTTGTAAATAACATTTCGTTCCCTATACTTTATCCCTGCTGAGTTCAGAATTTGCAAAAGTATATTCCAATCAATATAGTCAAATGCTTTCTCGAAATCTACAAAAGCTGAAAATGTAGGTTTGTCGTTCCTTAATCTGTCTTCTAAGATAAGGTGAGTGTTCCTACATTTCTCCTGAATCCGAACTAATCTTCCCAGATGTTAGCATCTATCAGTCTTTATTCGTGTTAAAATTACAACCATGATTTATTAAACTGGTGGTTCTGTAATTTTCGCATCGGTCTGCGCCTGTTTCCTTTGAAATGGTGGTTATTACATTTCTTTTAAAGTCTGAGGGTGTTTCGCCTGTCTCATACATCTTACTCACCTAGTGGAATAGTTTATCATGGCTGGTTATCCCAGGGACTTTAGTAGCTTTGAGGGAATGTCATCTACTCCAGGGGCCTTCTTTCGGCTTAGGTCTCTCAGCGGTCTGTCAAATTCTTCTCTCAATACAGTATCTCCCATTTCATCGTCATCTACTTCCTCTTCCGTTCCTACAATATTGTCTAGAAGTTCATTTCCTTTGTAGAGCTCCTCTATATACTCTTTCCACCTTTCAGCTATGCCTTCTTTACTCAAAACTAGTTTTCCATCTGAGTTCTTGATATTCATACAGCTATTTTTCTTGTCTCCAAATGTCTCTTTTATTCTCCTGTAGTTGGTATCTATTTTCCCGTAGTTATTCATTCTTCTACAGATTTGCATTTGTCTTCTAGCCACTCCTACTTAGCCATTCTGCACTTCCTGTCAATCTCATTTCTTAGTCGTCTGTACTACATTTTACCTGCTTCATTTACTGCATTTTTATATCTTCTCCTTTCATCAATTAAATTTTGTATTTCCTGTGATATCCAAGGATTTTTTGTAAGTCTTGCCGTTCTACCTATTTAGTCCTCTGCTGTCTTGACCATTACATCTCTCGAAGCTACCAATTCCTCTTCAACTGTTTCATTTCCTCTCGTTTCTGTTAATTGTTGCCTAGATTAGATTAGATTAGTTGTTCGTTCCATAGATGCGTGTTGCGGAGATCCTCGTGGATGTGGAACATGTCACTTTCTCTCTCTCTCTCTCTCTCCTTTCTTTAAATTTTTTTTTACTAACACAGGTACACACATTTTTTTACAAGCTGATAGTACAATAATACTAATAGTATGAATACAGATACATCATATGGTTCTGTTTAAAAATTCGTCAGTGGAGTAGAAAGGGTTGGGCACTAGAAAGTCTTTTAGGTTCCTCTTAAACTGATCTTTATTTGTAGCTAAATTTTTTTATGGTTGCTGGTGTATTATTGAAAATATGTGTTCCTGAGTAGTTGACCCCTTTTTGAACTAAAGTAAGTGCTTCTAAGTCCTTGTGTAGTTCATTTTTGTTCCTAGTATTGTAGGAATGAACCTCAGTTTGTTGGAAAAAGGGATATGTTATTTACGACAAATTTCAGTAAGGAATAAATAAACTGAGAGGCAGTAGTTAATATACCCAATTCTTTGAAGAGGCTTCTGCAGGATGTCCGTGAATTTGCACTACAAATAATACGTATTACACCCTTTTCGACTCTGAAAACATTTGCTTGACGAGTTACCTCAGAATATTATACCATATGAGATTTTGGAATGAAAGTGTGCAAGCTTTTTTATTTTTATGTCTCCTATGTATGATACCACTCTTATTGCAAATACAGATTTGTTAAGTCGTTTCCGCAGTTCTGTGGTGTGGTCCTTCCAACTAAATTTATTATGAAACTGTAATCCAAGGAAGTTTACACTGTCAACCTCTTCTATCTGATTTCCTTCATACTTTATGCCTATACTGGATGGGAATCTGTATGTAGTGAGTCTTTTCAAAGTTTAATGTCAATGAGTTGGCTTTAAACCATTTATTAATGTTAATGAAAATATCATTAACAGACCTTTCTAGAACTATGCTCAGCATGCTATTTATTGCAATAGTTATATCATCTGCAAACAAAACGAACTCTGCTTCTGACAGTGTAACTTGTGAGAGATCATTAATGTACACAAGAAAAAGCAATGCCCCTAAGACGAATCCTTGCGGAACACCACATGTAATTTCTTCCCAATCTGATGATGACTGTTGGCTTAAGGGGAGTCGGAATGCCCTATCTCGCCAATATTAAATTTTCTAACTTCATGTACCTTTTTCTCTGGAACTGCTATATACAGAATTTTTGAAATTTTGACAGCTATTTCCAGCATATATTGGTAGCTCACCGAACTAGAACCAATGTTTTCTTTTTATTGGTATAATATTTATGAATTTTGTACCGTTAAGTCATTTTTATTGGAAAAAATTAACATAAATTTCCCTGATTCAGAGAATAAGCTAGATTTTGTCTTGATACTAGTTCAGTGACCGCTTTTAACTGTTATAAAGGTACACGTAACAATAACAATGTCAAATGCCAGAATATGCGATTAACATAATTTATTATAAAAATTCACAAATACCTCTAATTATATTATCAAAAATGTCCAGCAGAGTAATCAGGTTCATCTTCTAGTTCTTCTTCTTCACTTACAAACTTTCTTCTCTTTGCTACCCTTCATTTTTGTACAAAATTCAACTACATACCGATCTTTCCTTACTCGCATGTTGTCCAGAAGCCGAAGACCCCTGATGGTGTTGATACCAGAGACAATGCCAAGGCTTTCTATGAGCATCAGCCTACCAATATGAGCGACATTGAATGAAATAACAGAATCACTGACTCCCTATTTCAAAGTTCTTATGCCAACAAATACATTATAAGGTACACGAGTGAATTTGAGGTTGTTGAACAACATATTTCCATCAATCATCGACTTGTATTTGAACGACTTTGGCACCAGCGAAAAGATCAAAGTTTCTACAACTGAAGAGCGAAATCCACAGCCTTCTATTTCTAGTATTTTCGGAAATGTGAAGATTTAAATGTGTAAACATCTCAAGTTATGTAATTTTCGTGGGCACACATGTAATTATGAAGAATAAAATACAAATACTTCCCATTAGAATTTCTTAAATTTTGCACCTTATTAAGCAGAAAACGTCAAATTACTTTATAAGCTTAAAAACAGAAAATGTGATTTTTTACCTTTTCGCGGCATTCCAACTCCCCTTAATCTCCCTCTGATATTCTCAAGAACTTCAAGTTCCTTAAATTTATCCACTTAAGTTTCTTCAATTTGTAGAAAACCATATTTTTTTTGTAGAAATTTTTTTATACATGTACGTTTCACCGGTTTCGAAAGCCTGACTCAGCGAAACATTTGCAATAATAATAATTTCGATTTCATAAAAAATGTATTTTTATATTACATATTGGCGTACAGTAAGTGTAGTACGGTACTCTCTCTCTCTCTCTCTCTCTCTCTCTCTCTCTCTCTCTCTCTCTCTCTCCACACACACACACACACACAGCAAAGGAATGCCTAAAATCAAGGAGATTGAAAAACACGAAAGGAAAATACTGAGAAAAATTTACGGTGCAGTTTTTAGAGAAAATTTCTGGCAAAGTAGACCCACAGAAGAACTATACAGACACTCTGAAATAGTCACGACACACATCAGAAAACGCTGAGCAGTAGTTTTCGTGCATATCGCGAGAATGAATGACACCAGACTAAATATATATTCACCATAATTTCTACATCGAAATTCGACACATCTTGGTACAAGGAAACCACAGAAGACCCAAAACTATGATACATGGTGTGCTGTTACCAGGAATGGAGTGTTGGGGTATCAGAACAGTATGAAGCGAATTTCTATTTTAATTTCATTTAATTTAATTTTCTATTATTATTAAAAAAAGGAGAGAGAAAATTATTATTAATAATAACAATAATTGACAATTATTAATTAATGTTGTGAAAAAAATTCATCTGTGGAACTAAAAGAAAAAAAAGTGGAAGAGCAGTATCTTTGCTTTTTAATTAGCAGTGAGTCTTGTTTTGACTTCTCGGGCAGTTAGAAGTGATGAGCTGTCTCATTTTTTTCTTCTGTATAAATTTTCAGTTGAGATGTAAATGTTTTTACAAAAATACAAATCCTTTTCAAGAGTGAAAAGTTTCGTCTTAGTTCATTACTTCGGCCTTAAAGTGAACCACTTAATGATCCTGAGATGTGATGAAGCAATCAACAATAAGAAGACATTTTGAAAACTGTCGGTATTTTTTTACATGAGTTTATTCTACGGTTTCTCTGAAGTTTATTAATATTGACTGCAGTTCTTCTTTGCTAAGTTTCATTAACAACATTTAAAAAATATATATAATGATATTTCACAATATAAAGATGTTCCACAATGGCGCCCAACGGGGTGGCCAAGTATGGTATTAATTACTAATCGATGTAAATTTTTTTACTTTTCCATGTATCGTACTTTATGGAGCCAGAAAAAAAAGGATATAAGGATGAGATCGACTCAGGTAACGGGAAAGGAATGCACAAGTAACAACGCAAAGCGGTATTAAGAAGACAACAAAAGGTAGGAGAAGATAATCTATTATATATATACTGGTGCTTCCATGGTGGAAGAGGTGTCCTATCTATACTCCAACTCGAAAGAAATTTTCATTAACAATCTTTCTGGTAGTAAAAAAAAAAACTAACAATATTTTGAAATTTCTCTTTCCACCTAGCTTCAATAGTTACTCAGAATTAATGTAGTTTGATGGTGTAACATCACGTAGTTGCTGATGTAACTTGAGTGTTAATCTAAATTTATCCTAAAATTAACTTCTTGTGGGATATAAGGCATGAAATTGGTTTTAAGTGTTCAATTGTGATTGTTGAAGCGTTTTTTTAATAGTGGTTTGAGGAAGGGAATGGTCATTGTTGCCGAGGCCTTAAGTGAAAGTTTGCCAAAATGTCCGATAAACGTGAACAGTGTGAACTATCAGGAAAATCTTCTAGCAGTGATGGCGAAGTTAGTTTTGATAATCAGTTAGTCTAAAATCCCGAATTACAGATCCCAGCCTTAAATTATGAATCCAATGGTGATAACAATACCCCTTTCATATCAAACAATGACCCAATGATGAATACTCTGTTAGATTCAAATATATCGATAAGTATAGAATCTTCTGGAGTATCAGAGCAATTGTGTGGGGCTGATGATGAAGCTTCACAAAACGCCCACACAATTGAATTTAATAACTGGCAGACCCCCACTTCTTCAAAGGCACAAACCGTGCACCCGGCAGGAATAAAAATTTCAGATAACACCCGAGTAGAGACGGAAAATAAATCTTCGTCAGAAATGTACACTCTTTTTAACCGAATAATGGAACTAATAGACAAACAATCACAAAGTTTGCAAATGAAAATGGACAAACAATCAGAGCAAATAAATAAACAATCGGACAAACAATTAGAACAAATGCAATATTTGCGGACTGAAGTACAGGCTACCAAAGAGTCTGTTAAAAATTTACAAACACACGTCACGCAAATGCGAGCTGACATACAACAGGAAATAAATGAAATCAATGTTAAATTTGAGGCTTTAAATGTTAGGCAAACCCGTTTGAGTACTCAAGTAGATCACATTGCCAAGGATTGTGAAAGTTTAAAAGCAGCAAAACAAATGGTCGAAGGATCCATAAGCTCAATTGAGCAGAGAGTAGACGAGCTGAGCGAGGGTTACAATCCATTAGCCGATAAAATGGAACAGCTAACACGTGAAGTAGGATCTTTAAAGGTAGAACAAAAGAATTCCAACATAGAATTACAAGAGATAAAAAAGCAAATGCAAGACGATGAATGCGACAGTAGCACTTCAGGGCATCGGAATTGTAGAGAGGAAGTGGAAAAATGGGTAAGTGAAAAAGGGGAACAAATACTGTGGGAAATAAAAAGGGAAGTTGGCAGTATGACCCGTCAGATTTACAGAGAAAACACACCGGCTCAATCATCCACATTAGCAAGTAATACCGTGCCACCGGGACATAATTTAGTAAACGAGCATAGGGAGTCTGTATCGTTTACAAGGTCGCAAACGACGCCGCCAATTTTCCAAAATATTAATATGCAGCAAAGTCATGGATCGCCTCTGGAACATTTAACTATGCCAACACAATCAAATGGGCCGCGTACAAATACGGTACCCGGTTTGTCCACAGTTGTAACCCACACCCAATCAGCAAAAAACGGGGACCAGGTTATCAATATTGTTATTGAAGACGGTTTAGGTGGATCGAGAAAATTTCCCACATTTTCGGAAGAAAACAAAAAGAGTCATCCAATCATATTTTTGCAAACATTTCGGAATGTATTGCCACATTCTTGGTCGGATGCTTGGTCGGATGCTCGGAAAATTCAAGAAATAGTTAGTCACATCGAAGGCAATGCTTCTGCTTGGGCTGCAAGCGCCATAAATAGGTGCCAAACCTATGCTCAATTTGAGCAGGAGTTCATTGCAAGATTTTGGTCACAGTCTGTACAAGAACGTCTACGACGGCAAGTTTTTAGTCCGGAGCCGTATAACAGACGCTCGGGCAGCCTACGTAAATATTTCGAAAAATATCTGAATAAAACCTTGTACTGGACGACACCAATGTCACACGTGGATGTAATTAGGATACTCAAATCAAAATTTCCCGCTGATATTGCTGAAAAAATTATGTGGGTGCCTGAGTATAATTTGCCAAAATTTTTGGATGCTTTAGACGATTACGACCTGATCCATGAAGGGGAGAGAAGTTTTGTTCGCAATTCTAACAGGGATAGTTATGGTAACAATTGAACCATGGGAATTCTGATCGGAACTCACCGCCTAGGCAAAATGGAACGAGTTCTAGCCGAAACGGTAATTACAACGATGCTAGTAACAATAATAAGAACAATTACCGAATGCGGAACGACAATAGGTATAACCCGGTCTACCAGAATGGGCAACAGCGTAATAATTTTCTCAATGGACAAAACCAGAATGTATTGAATGAGGAGGCACAGAGAAGAAAGCGTAGGTATGGCAACAAGCTAGGTCGTATTCACAAATTTGAAGATACCACACCCAGGTAGCTATCTGTTAGCATATCCCGAATCGGGAAAAATAAAAGGACTGCATCCGCATAAGGATCTAAAATGGACAAAACCAGAATGTATTGAATGAGGAGGCACAGAGAAGAAAGCGTAGGTATGGCAACAAGCTAGGTCGTATTCACAAATTTGAAGATACCACACCCAGGTAGCTATCTGTTAGCATATCCCGGATCGGGAAAAATAAAAGGACTGCATCCGCATAAGGATCTAAAACCATATATCCTATAACACTCAGACAAGATACATTCACCTAATTTGATAAAGATGTTTATATGACGGTGTTAAGTATGCGTACGCCCACCGCTATGCACGCGAAAAAATTCGTGCCACTAAGTTGAATTCTACTTTACGTGGCTATCATAAACACTGGCGGATAGCGCTGAGACAGCTGATGATCAACGCCCGCCAGCTGTCAAAGTTGATTTATACGGGGGAGTGTCAAATAGATGTAGGGGCGTGCTCAGTTTGAACCGGTTCATATAAACAGGATAAACACCGATATAGAAATAAAGATATACACGGAAATCAAATATGCTATGTTCACGAGAGAAAACGAACCATGCACACGCGAAATTAAATACAAAAATGTATATATAAACGAAATTTAAAACTGTTTAAAAACAACGATACCTTACAGCTAGCCGGATATATACAAATCTAAACTACACTACTAACTACTGTTTTAATACTCTAACTACACTAACGACAGCCTAATTCCTCTAACTAAAATTTAACTAAATAATAAAAAAAAGAATCGACTATATTGCTTAGTACCAATTAAAACCTCTGCGGAAATTTTCTAAAGGTAATAAGGAAAGCTGCAATAAGTATTAAAGTATATGTAAATGAGAAATTCAATAGGCATAGGTTGCATTTTACGCGCTTCATGTCAGTAATAATAATAATGAGAATGTATTTGTGGAAGGCGTATTGCCTGACAAAAAAATTGTGGCTACATTGTACTTTGAGATAGGGATTATTGAATTGTTTTGTGCCAAGGCACTTGGCGCTTATTTGCGCTTTCGGTCGGATATTTGCGCGATGGTATCTAAAATGAATAATTGTGGCCTCCGCAACTCCGACTTTTCTTTTCTCTTAACCCTATGCTACGAAGACGAATGTGGAAGAATGAATGTCATGATGAATGAATGCGAAGTGTCTTAAAACGAACTTCATGTCTATTAATTTACATTATGCTGAATTATTAAATAGTGATTGAGAAAAACAAGAAATAACTGAGTAACATATTGAAGCAGGGGTTACAATGATACAGATGACAGGGAACACACTGGCAATTCTGATTCATCAAACTTAATGGTTAACAGGTCAAACCATCCATATATAAATCAGTAGGTAAATGAATTTTGGGTTCCGAATCATATTCCGTTTATACAAGAAAGTGGAGATTAATATTGCTATAAAGTTCTTCCGAACACGGACTTAGCCTCACACGGTTAGTGTTAATGAACAGGATGAATATTTTATGGCAGTTCAGTCAATTGAAGTCTAGAAAGTCTATATACTATATAAACAGAGAG
This sequence comes from Locusta migratoria, assembly GCA_026315105.1. Lineage (NCBI taxonomy): Eukaryota > Metazoa > Arthropoda > Insecta > Orthoptera > Acrididae > Locusta > Locusta migratoria. The sequence continues at coordinate 553,793,663 of CM048744.1, forward strand.
TTCTTTCCCAATTATGATCTATGCATATAGTAATTGCTTATCAATTGAAACACGAGTAGACAAAGTTCTCACAGCTATTCTCTACTACACACTAACCACATTACACACGATAAATGATGTAGGATTCTTTCCTTCTATCGTGGTTGGAGGATAGCGTGGGCCGATTTCTTGTTTCCTTGGAGGATGTGTATATATAGATGTCTTTATACCTTCATGAGACGTTTACGAGTCTGAAAAAAAGGAAAAAAAATTTTCAATAAAAGCGAGACCAGAAACCTGGCCTGATCTCATATTTATATCCGAATAAATAGGTCTGAACATAAATAGATTAAGTAAATCCATGGATGGCGTATAAATGTATAAGGAAAGATTTTTTACGAGAGGTATTAAAAAAAAGTTAGAATACTATGGGTAGTAAAAGAGTGGAATGTATGTTTTCTTCTGGTTATGTATAATTTCTAATGAAAAAAAGGAGTAATATTATAGTTGTTTTAAGGATGAAATATATGTAAAATTCATAATTTAAGAATAGTGAAGAAAAAAAAAACAACCATGAAGACTATTAAATGTAGGAAGTATAAATCAAGGTCGACAGGACGATATGTATTGTTGAACAAATGTCTTGGTAAAATACTAATTATAACGAAAACTATAGTGCCAAGATGACAAAATGAGCAGACGAGGATTTAAATTCATTAGTGAAAAATGGGTGATTCGTGTGACTGTGAGGGGATAGCAGATCGATGTTGTGCCGCGTGTGCTGTCGAAGAGGTGAAGTGATTCAATATAAAGTACTTACCGCAAATCAGCAGCACGGCGTACACGGGCGTTGGTCGTGATGATATCCCAATAGACGCTTTAACATAAACGGCGAGAGCGGGATGTAACAACGACGCCAGCAGCATCTGGATCCTCCCTCACACAAGAGCACGAACTACAATATGCTCTCAACAGTGCAAGCTACTGAACTGAGCGCCAAGCTATCGAGCAAGATAACAAAGACTAAGGTACAGGTATTGTTAACTGCCGAGCAGAGAAGTAACTGATCGCATTCTCTTTGCATGACAATGCAATATCGCTGGACACTTGTTGTGCGTAGCGGGACATTTGAGTGCAAAAAAATAGACGATCACAAGTGACGATAAATAATTTAAATGTACAATGGACCTGAAAAGGAAAAGAGAGAGACTAAAAGGTTACAACGCCCCGTGGCGTGGAAAATTTGTAATTTTTTTTGCTTGTAAACAATTCTTTGTATAAGTATTGATCTATGTAATTTATGTGTAGATGTATATTTCTGTGTAAATTTCTTATATGTGTGCTATGATGATTTTTTTTCTTACCAGATTCTAAAATATGTCAATGAAAAGGTAGATAAACGGCCTCTCAATTAGATTAGCAACTAGTGAGCCAATCCATGGACAAATATTTCTTATTCAAGGTTAATCTTTTGCCAACAAGGAAAGCTATCTTACTGTTCTGATATATAACATACTTCTGCCTCATATAACGGAGTACATTCGCCAAAAGTATGGGGGCGGATGTGCTGTTACCAGGAATGGAGTGTTGGGGTATCAGAACAGTAAGAAGCGAATTTCTATTTTAATTTCATTTAATTTAATTTTCTATTATTATTAAAAAAAGGAGAGAGAAAATTATTATTAATAATAACAATAATTGACAATTATTAATTAATGTTGTAAAAAATTCATCTGTGGAACTAAAAGAAAAAAAGTGGAAGAGCAGTATCTTTGCTTTTTAATTAGCAGTGAGTCTTGTTTTGACTTCTCGGGCAGTTAGAAGTGATGAGCTGTCTCATTTTTTTCTTCTGTATAAATTTTCAGTTGAGATGTAAATGTTTTTACAAAAATACAAATCCTTTTCAAGAGTGAAAAGTTTCGTCTTAGTTCATTACTTCGGCCTTAAAGTGAACCACTTAATGACCCTGAGATGTGATGAAGCAATCAACAATAAGAAGACATTTTGAAAACTGTCGGTATTTTTTACATGAGTTTATTCTACGGTTTCTCTGAAGTTTATTAATATTGACTGCAGTTCTTCTTTGCTAAGTTTCATTAACAACATTTAAAATATATATATAATGATATTTCACAATATAAAGATGTTCCACAATGGCTATATAAGAGATACGAGATACAAGACCGTAAAACCTGTAGAAAAAATAAAAATAAAAGTTACTTTAAATCACAACAAAAACGATAGACGATAATGTACAAACGAACAAAAGGAAGCACGAAGTGAGAAAATGATTGCTAGATGATTGTGTTGTAGCGCTCTGCTTAAGGGGAATTTATATGGGGCGGGGGGGGGGGGGGGTACTACACTTACTGCATGGCAATTTGTAATTTTAAAATTATACTTAATGTGAGATCGAAGTTATTATATATACAGGGTGGGTGTACCAAATAGGATGGCACAAACTTACACTGTTGAAAGTACACGTTAATGTCCCAGTAAACATTGGTCCGCAACGAGCCGTTTGCGAGGTAATTACTCCGCGCTTAAGGCCACTGGTGTTAAGCCTCCCGCCACTGCCTCTGCCCCACATTGTAGTAGGGTTTTATTACACATTCGCGGCAATGCCAGCCCCCACTCGACACTTGCCGGCCAGCTGGTAGAGCGCGAGGCGTTTTGCAACAATGAGTCACGAGGCGGCAATGAACGCCCGCCCTGGGGCCGCTGCAAAGGTTACGGCCCAGTTCCTGCTGGCGGCGACAGCTGGCGTAAATCACTGCGAGCCGTGACGCAGGTCGCGGTGACTTCACGTGTCAACGACGCCCTCCAGCACTGAGGACGAAACGACCAGGCCTCTGCCAGGTTCCTCTCCAGCGAGGAGCTCCTGTCTACCAGTCACCAGGGATTTTAAACTGCATCATTTGTTGTAGCGAACTGCTGCAATAGACAGCTCAATTTTCCAAATCTTCTCAGTAAAAGCACGGCTTCTGGAAGTTCATTTGCCTCTAATCGTTAAGCAGCTGCCGCTGGACGAGAAAAAAGTCGCAGAGTGTCACTCCAGAAGAGTGAGGTAACTGTTCCAGATGCTCTTTCGGTATTTCTCGATTGTCTTTTGTCAGAGGACTGCATTATTGGCAAAGAGAAGGAAATCTTAGGTCGGAACCTTGCATAATCAAACTGTAATTTCCCTGACAGTTCCGTCGGTTCTTGACAGAAAATTTTATTAATTTTGAATGAAATACACGAGATAAATGTGAAATATTATGCAAATTTATTGTTATTTCTTACCGGTTTTCGGCTGTTATGCCATCATCAGGTAAAAACTACAGAGATATAGCAATGCTAATGGGGGGTTTACATTCAAAGGTCTTAACTTGCTGTATAGATAGTACATGTACAGTTATTTTCAAAGAAGATTAGTACGACAATTAGCATTCAAAAAATATGATGAAATACAAAGTACAACATTTGTCCTAAGAAAAATTTCAACAATAGAAGTTGACTGAACAAATTATTTCATGTTTAACAGATCACAGCCGCGGCGGAGTGGCCAATCACATTGAAGCGCTATGCTGTGATGCGCGAGGCCGCTCCTCGGCGGGGGTTCGAATCCTCCCTCGGGCAAGGATGTTTGTGTCGTCTTTAGTTCGTTTTACGTTCGAAATTTCATCATAGTACGAGACAGTTAATGCGGTATGGAGTCAAACAATTAGGTTCATGAAAAACCACTGCATTACGTGCCATTGTTGCACATTACCTCCTAAACCACTGAACTGATTTCAACGAAATTTTGTACATATATTCCTTTCCGTGAGGTACCAATTCTGTAATGGTAAGAACCATATACGACACGTTTCAGGAGATATACCGTCATAAACAATGGGAGTTGCAAGAAACTGCCACACTATGCGACGAGAATTTATGAATACATTATACTTAGCGACTTGCAACATTCTTTAAACAGAATTTCAAACTTCTATTGAACTTTTTCTCGCTGACAACCATAGTGAAATTATGAAAGGAAAAAACTTTCTCGCTTACTACTTTTCCGCGTTCATGGACTAAATCTAAGGCATTCGGTATGACGTTACAATTTATAATTTCTACACTACAAATTGTAGCCGCAGGAAATTTTACAGACATTATACACACATACAGCTGACTGTACCTTCTAAATTGTATCACAGTACGACACGTAGTTCATGAGCACATAAACAGTTACGTTCATGAAAAACCGCCCCATCACGCACACTTTTAATGTATTATTTATTTACAACTAATTGTATTCGCAACAGGTTTTACAGACATACAGCACTTATACAAATGAATATGTACCTGGAAAATTATATATTTGTGCAACATATAACTCAAAAATATGAAATTGTATGAATTTTATATGCCATTTGTATTTTGATTACGATCTTTTTTTGTTTGGATACTGCACTTATGATTTTGTACATTATGCAAGACAGCCTTATTTCTATATATTCTCCATAAATATAACATGATTTTAGAAACAAAGAAGATGGACAGAGAGAGAAGGGATAGAAGAAGTATTAACTCAAGGCTTGAATAAATACATAAATACCCAGACAACGCCGAGTTTTCGCTAGTTGTTGATATTTATATCACATCTGCCTGAGGAATAAGGCGGGATTGTTCCCACTCAAGTTCATTGCTGGGTGCCATTCCAATATAGGAGAGCCTTGGCAAATTGATACGTATTTCACAGGGAACAGTGAGACAGAATTAAAGGATGGGGTGTGGAGAGACACATACTTGAAAAGACAGTCCGTGTAATCGCTCCGTTAGATGAGCGGTCTAATTATCAGAGCCATACCTTAGCAAAAGATCTTTCCGAGAACCCGAAAGAAATCTGGTCATATGTAAAATCGATAAGCGGGTCAAAGTCCACTATCCAGTCACTCGTTGATCATTCCGGGGCAGAAATTGAAGAAAGCAAACGGAAAGCTGAAGTTCTAAATTTAACCTTTAAGAAATCTTTCATGCAGGAGGACCGCAAAAAATGTACCATCAATTGATCAATGTACTAATTCCGAAATGGGGGACAAAGCAATAGGTATTTCCGGTGTAGAGAAGCAGCTGAGAGAGCTAAATACGAAAAAGTCTGCTGGTCCGGAAGGAATACCAGTTCGGTTTTACAAATACTATTCTGCGGCATTGGCCCCCTACTTAGCTTGCATTTATCGCTAATCTTTAATTCAGCGCAAAGTTCGTAGTGATTGGAAAAAAGCGCAGGTGACTCCCGTTTATAAGATAGGAAAGAGAACTGACCCACACAATTATAGGCTAATATCGTTGACATCAGTTTCATGTAGAATTTTAGAGCATATTCTCAGTTCGAATATAGTAAATTTCCTTGAAACGGAAAAGCTTCTTTCCATGAATCAGCACGAGTTTAGGAAACATCGTTCATGTGAAACCCAGCTTGCCCTTTTCTCACATGACATCTTGCGAGCGATGGATGAAGGGCAACAGGCGGATTGTGTTTTTCTCGACTTCAAAAAGGCGTCCGACGCGGTGCCACATTGCAGACTGCTAACGAAGATACGAGCTTATGGAATAAGTTCACAGATTTGTGACTGGCTGGAAGACTTCCTAAGTAATAGAACGCAGTACGTTGTTCTCGACGGCGAGTGTTCATCAGAGACGAATGTATCGTCAGGCGTGCCCCAGGGGAGTGTGATAGGACCGCTATTATTTTCTATCTATATAAATGATCTGATGGACAGAGTAAGTTGTAATTAGCGGTTGTTTGCTGATGATGCTGTGGTGTATGGGAGGGTGTCGTCTGTAACTGACTGTAATAGCATACAGGATGACTTAGACAAAATTTCTAGTTGGTGCGAAGAATGGCAGCTAGCTCTCAATGTAGAAAAATATAAGGTGATGCGCATGAGTAGAAAAAACAATCCTATAATGTTCGAATACAGCATTAGTAGTGAGCTTCTTGATGCTGTCGCGTCGTTCAAATATCTAGGCGTAACATTGCAGAGCGATATGAAATGGAACGAACATGTAAGGGCAATTGTGAGTAAGGCGGACAGCCGACTTGGGTTTATTGGGAGATTTTTGGGAAGATGTACTTCACCTGTAAAGGAGACCGCGTATAAAACACTTGTACGACCACGTCTTGAGTCTTGCACAAGTGTTTGGGACCCGCAGCAGATCAATTTAAAGGAAGACATAGAGACGGTTCAGAGGCGAGCAGCTAGATTTATTACCGGTAGGTTCGACCAATGCGCGAGTGTCACGGAAATGCTCCGGCAACTCAATTGGGGATCGCTGGAAGAAAGACGACGTTATTTTCGTGAATTTCTGTTAAGTAAATTTAGAGGGCCGGAATTTGAAGCTGAGTGTAGTACGATCTTGCTGCCGCCTACTTACATTTCGCGTAAAGATCACAAAGACAAGATAAGAGAAATTAGGGCTCGTACGGAGGCATATAGGCATTCTTTTTTTCCTAGTTCCATTTGGGAGTGGAATAGGAAAGGAAATTCCTAGTAGTGGTACAGTGTACCCTCCGCCACGCACCTTACGGTGAATTGTGGAGTATGTATGTAGATGTAGATGTAAAGCGCATGCCTTTTAAGCAGGAAGTCCCGGGTTCGAATCCCAGCCGTCCCACAAATTTTAATTCAGTGCTCTCCTTATATTTAGTTCCTTACGTTAGTTTCGTTTAGGAACAGTAAAGCAGTAACATTGATTGAAAAGCTGTCGGGTTTTCGACCGCGTCAAGTGGTTAAAAGCCCTCGAGCACTCCTTGGCCATTGTCAAGTGGTGTGGCTGCCTGCTGGCCTTATACACGCTAGCTGCTGGCCGTGACGACACTTCGCGATCGCCGGGTTCCACGGCGCGTTGAGCTGAAGGCCGCCTCCTCTATTGACAGTGTTGTTATCACTGATTTTGATTTCTACTGCTTCCTTAATTACGCAATCCCAGAAACCGTTGGCGCGAGCCACGACCGAGGTATCATCAAACTTGATTCGGTGGCCTTTTTCTAACGCATGTTCTGCTAAAGCTGACTTCTCTGGATAAACGATGACACAGATTGAAAGGAGCACAAGTTTAGTGATATGTATCCACAACGAGAGAATCTAGTGAACTGATGAGTTAACATAAAAATACTAAGATGACAAAACTTATTACTACAGATGTTTTATTGGTGGCTTTGAGATGGATCAGTATTTTTGATCTTTTTAGATGCTGACAAAATACTTTGTAAACACAAGGGTTTAGTTACTGTTCTGTATATAACACACGTGCAAAATTTCTCGGGTGCTCCATACTTTTGGCCATGAGTGTACTACAGATTTAACACAGTTGGCCGTGAATTATGACGTGATCCTCATGGAATTAACCTCTTCAGTCCCAGTGACAAGGTTAAATTAAAATTTTGAAAAGTCACTATTTTTTTATTAGGTTGCATAGGTACCTTATTTCTATCTTTTGCAATTTGGAAAATTTTCATTTTTTGTACGTTGATGGTACACACTTGTGTACCTCGGGGTCCAATCGTAAAATATTTCTTAAATTTTCTTAATCGAACATACTTTATTTAAGGGTAAAATTAATTACAGTATGTCGTATTTGTACAACCTAAATATTTTATTTACAATAAGAAATTTTACACTACATATTTACAAGTATTTATTACTGCTAGATGGTTTTGTATGTGTCCCCATGACAACTTTAATCCCAACATGATGCAAAACGTCTGATGCGGTTGGTCTGAAACTAAGTGAACTAGTCTGAACAAATTTGAGGTTTGTCTAATATGTCACAACCTCTCAGAATTCACCTGGAACGAATTCAGTGAAAGATTCCAAGTCTCCTTTGGGTCCACTGGAATCACTTTCCTCTCCAGAGATGCTAAAAAAAACTAACGAACAAACCATGGATAGGCACCAAACCTACATTTTTCGTAAAATTTGATGTGAAAATTTACACATTTTGTTACAAATAAAGAATGAAACAAAAATACATTTATTTAAAGTATAGCAATACTAACCAAATACTTCTTCACGTCAAACCTCTTATGAAATTTTTTAATATCACCATTAATTAAATCTTCAACGTTTTTAGACTGAAATTCGTTAGGAGCAACACGTGAGGAGTCATAATTCGTACGCTGTCGATTCATCACAGCAAATAAGTAGTCCTCAGATACAGAATTTGTATATACTGCAACACTTTCCTTCAGTATGCGTGATATCTCTTCATCACTTAGCACATGAGCTGTCAAAATATGGTACGTTATGAAGTACAGAGCTATTGTAAAAGTGCACACTAAGAACCAAGGTACACAGATGTGTACTATGAAAACATCGGCATTTATTGCCCAGGAAAATTGAAATAATTTTTTTTGTTTTGTTTTTGTTTATAGTCTATGGGACTTAACTACGGGGTCATCAGTCCCTAAACTTACAAACTACTTATGAACTACTTACGAACTAGGACGGCACAAATATCCATGCCCGAGGGGGGATTCGAACCCCCGACCGTAGTGACCGTGCAGACCGTGACTGGAGCGCCTCAGTCTCCTCGGCCACCGCGGCCGGCTTGAAATAATTCACATTTGCTGTATTTCAGACGATTGTTCAAACTTCACTTATTCACTCACTACACACAAAGATAAACACATTACGCTTTATGTATTATTTACTTGTCACTTGCTGTCAAAACGACGCTGCCAGGCTGCCAGCTAAACTAAATCAAATTTCTGATTCGTGTAGCTCCAGAAGTACTTTCGCGAGGACTATACAAGTGGCGTCATTTGAAAGCACAAAGGTACACGATTGTGCACACGTGGTCTGAGCATATAAAACGCCACAAACAGAGAAAACAGTTTACGAACCCAGGTGCACATATGTGCACTTATAGACTGAAGAGGTTAAGACCACTTCTCCAACCACACAAGCAGGCACGAGTCACCATTCAGTCCCTGTCGCTATAACTGTGACAAAAAAAGGAATAAGATGACTGAAAGTTAAATAGACGTAGCGGCATGTATAAGGGGTTGGGGGGGGGGGGGGGGGCAGGAGACCTACCCAACCCGGAAATAATGAACATACAGAAAAATAAGTACCGTATGTGAATTATTTTAATGAATGATGCGTGAAGGCATCGCCGTGGTAGACGCTCATACCTCCCTGTAGTAATTGTGGGAGTGAGGTGTTAGTGGTGATAAGTTCAAACCAGAATTTTTTTTAAAAGAAAAGGCTATGTTTTTATGGTTTAATGTCAACAACAAAAAAGCTTGATCTTAGTAAATTAATAGAGGCTTAGGCGCGAATAATTCTCTGTATAGGACCAGCAAAACTGATACAAAATAGCATGAGGTGTCTACTTACAATTACCTACCTTTGTATTAATCTCCTCCCCCCTCGAAAATGTATTCTATATTCGTCATTGCATAAACGTACCAGTTGAATCAACTAAAATATATGTACTAACAACATGTCAATTTACAGTGGCCAGTGTCACGTAATTATTCACATCGTGGAAAGGAAACCTAGTGTTCCACCTTTTTAGGGCATAGTAAGGTTGTCGTGAATGCTGTGTTACGTTTTCGGTTATTCTGTGTATTCAGGCGATAAATTCTCAGTCCTACAATGGGCTACCTCTGCAAAAAGTGAACGAAAGAGAGTGGAAAGAAGTGGGTCATGAACGCCTTGGAGGTGGCGAAGGCCGCCTGAAATTGCTGTGGAGTATGAACCACGCAATCTGTCTGCTGGCAAGGAGAAAAAGGGTGATGTGTAGAAGAATTAATTAATTTCGCTCAACATTATGCATCATTTCAATGTGTAATATCTCACATACTCTACAGTTTTCTAGGTCCGTTTACTTTATTTGCAAAACGTGACTTACCATTAACTTCGCTCTTTTGCAAACGTGTTAGACTACTACACTGCCCAAAACAATTAGGGGATCAGATGAGATACCATAAACAATTTTATTTTTTCATTTTTTTCACATATTGGCAACAATTGTAATTTTCTGACTCAACTCTTGACTTGAGGTTTATATGGCGTTTACTTAGAGCGAGGCACCACGGGGCTACCATAATACTGAAAAAGCCATCCTCATTTTCCTCTAATATGTTGTCTGATCACCTCGGACGGACAGTACAGTTGCACACCTGCGTGACACGGACAGTATAAGATTATCAATCAGCTCTTGAGGGATATTTGGCCATTCTTCCACGAGTAAAATACCCAGCTCTGCAACCGTTGTGGGAGAAGCTGGTCTGGCTGCAATGCGTCGGCCAACTGCGTCCCTGACAAGTTCAATTGGGTTTGAGTTTGATGAACAAGCTGGCCACTCCATTCGTTCAATTCCCTCAGCTTCATGCATTTCGTCCACCAGTGCAGCTCTGTGGGGACGAACGTTATCCTCCACCAGAAGGAACCCATCTCCCATGGCTCCATCATAGGTCACAACAGTAGGTCTAAGGATCACGTCCCTACTCCTCTGAGCAGTAGAAGCGCCATTTTGAACGACGTAGAGGTCCGCCAATACTAACCCCTACATACACCATTCGTCCACCACCATGGAATGGTGATTTTTCGTGCAGGATTGTTCAGAGTCCCACGTTTTCTCCAGCTGAGGAAATGATGATTGCCCGACTGAACACATAATCTCGACTCATCTGTGAACAGAACCCGGCGTGATATGTTACGACTCGAATCCTGGTGTTCCTCCACCCAGTTTCTGTGAGCTAAACGGTGCCCTGTCTCTAACGGTACGCACATCATAGACCTCCGTGCCTAGAGGCCACATTTCCGAAGGCTGTTTGTGTTGACATTGCACGTCCTATTGTTGAGTAGAGGTTTGCAGCTGAGTTGCATACAGCTTCCTGTTTCGACGGGCTGTTAACTGGAGCTAACGATCATTTGTTGCTGATGTACCCGTGGCCGACCTTGGCCTTGCCTTCTTTTAACGGTTCCTGTTGACTGAATTCGCGTCCAGGTCATGGAAATTACACTTTGGGACACTCCAATAGTTGCAGCCACCTCCCTCTGTGTCTGTCCCGCTTCCAACCTTTCTATGGCTCTCCATGCCAAAGCTTCGGGTAAATCATGTTGCATTGCACTACCTGCTCAGACACTATCTGAACCCAACTGAGTGTGTAATTCGTTTGGTAAACAAAAGTGAACATCAACCCCTTCTGCAGCAATTATCTGTTATTACCACTATCTCGGTTGCCGTAATGTTGTTGTCTCCACTCCTTAGAACTGACAGAAAAAGACATCGAACCATTGAAGTTGATTCTGCCTATATATCTCAACTGATCCCTCAATTTTTTGACAGGTGTGTTTTAATTTTGAAGTCGCGCCACCGCTCGTACCACTACTAGTCACTTCCTGTCCTCTTCAATACAGTGAGTGCAGAACGACTGCCTAAACATCTTATTTTTGTCGTCCTTCCACAAAATTTAACTTATCGCCAATATACTGCAGTCAGCTTCCCTCTAAATTTATTTCATTATTTTTTCCTCGGAAAGAACGCCCCCTTCCATCGAGGACTTCCCATTTGAGTTCCTGAAGGGTCTCCGTGATACTCCCGTGTGTTGACAGTGTATGTACCAGTAACAAATCTAGCAGCCTCCCTTTTAATTGCGTCTATACTTTTCTTCCCAGCCGCGCGGAATGGCCGCGTGGTGTAAGGCGTCATGCTACGGATTGGGCGTCAGTTCCCGCCGGATTTTCGAGTCCTCCGTCGGACATAGGAGTGCGCATTGTCCTTAGTGTAAGTTAGTTTAAATAGTTTGTAAGTCTGGGGACTGATGATCGAGCAGTTTGGTCCAATAGGTTTACAAACATTTCTATACCTTCCTTCAAACCGCCCAGATGGCATTCCAGAACACTCGAACAGTAGTCGCACAAGTGTTCTTCTCCGTCTCCTTTACAGATGAACAACGTCTTTCCCAAATTCTTCCAACGAAATCAAAATCGACATCCCTTATTTCCCACAACAGTCCTTATATGCTCGTTCTATTTCATATCGTTCTGGAAAGTTCCGTCCAGATAGTCAATCGACGCGACTTTGTGAAACAGCACACTACTAACACTATATTCGAACATTAAGGGGTTGGCTTTCTCACTCATCTGCATTAAATTACATTTGAATTAGTTAAATCTCGCTAGTATTCATCACACCATCTAAAATTTTAACTAGGTCATCTTGTATCTTCTTACAGTCCACGGAACGGCGTCGCCTTCCCGTACACCGTGCAGCATTATTACCAAACAGCCGCAGATTGGTACATACCCCATCCTTCATATTAGCTATATAGATAGAAAATAATAACTGTCCAATCATAGTTCCCTTGGGCACACTTTACGATATACTTGATTCCGATGAACACTCGCCGTCGACGACAACTTTGTGGGCTCTACTAGCTAAGAAGTCTTGAAGCCACTCACATATCTGGGAACCTATTCTACAATCTACATGCTCATACCGTCCTTAACTGTCACTATTGCGGCAGCGTATCAAACGCCTTCCGGAAATCAAGGAATATGGAATCTGCCTTTTTCCCTTCCTCCGTGACTCGCAAAGATATCATATGAGAAAGGGGTAAGCTGTGTTTCACAAGAGCGATGTTTTCTAAACTGCTGAAACATGGACAGAAGCTTCCCTCCTTCAAAGAAATTTAATGAATTCAATAATTCTGAATGTTAGGTGTGTGTAAGGTGTCGTTTTGTCCACAGTAAAATGTAATCTATCTATATCTGTCTATAGTACAATGAAACTGTAAAACCGCCGTGTCCGTCGTTAAGCTGTTTGATTACGCTTATCTCAAAGTCCACTCAGTCAATTTCCATGGAGTTTCCCCGGGTAACTTAAGTATTGTTTAAGGCAATATACAGACATTATTTCATCAAAATCAGCTCCCCGTCGAGAGCTCGAATCCTCCCCCGGGAATGGAAGTTTGTGCCGTCTTTAGTATAAGATAATTCATAAGTAGTTTGTAAGTTTAGGGACTGATGACCCCGCTGTTAAGTCCCAAAGCCTAACAAACAATAAAACATCAAATCAGATCGTGGGAAAACAAAATATAGCGATTTCAAAGTTTCTTCCCTATGCATCATTCCTGTCTGTTCATCTGTTTGAACACGCCAAACTCCGCAACTACTACAACAATTTGAATTAGGTTTTCACATGAAAATTGAGCGAAGCTTGGTCAACATATAAGCATTATTTCGTCAAAATATGATCACGAAAACAAAATACATTGTAATTTAATGCTTTTTTCCAAACCCGTCGTGTTTGTCTCTTCTCCTTTTCCATCGCGCTAACGTGATGAATTGGGGTTTCAAAATGTTCAAATGTTTGTTAAGCTTATAGGACTTAACTACGGGGTCATCAGTCCCTAAACTTACAAACTATTTATCAACTACCTTATACTAAGGACGGCACAAATATCCATGCCCGAGGGGGGATTCGAACCCCCGACCGTAGTGGCCGTGCAGACCGTGACTGAAGCACCTCAGTCCCCTCGGCCACCGCGGCCGACCATGAGGTTTCTTCACGGGTAAATTGAGCAACTCTTAAGGTGACGTCGAGGATTTATTTTATCACAATCGGATGAGAGAAACAAATGATATTTGAATGTCAAGTTTTATCCTTAACCGTCGCGTCTGTCACTTTGACAATATGAACACGTAATCTCTGAAAGTACGACACGAAATTTGTATGAGTTCTTCACTGGTAACTTGAACGTTGTTTGTGGCAACATGTAGCTATGTTTTAATAAAAATCGGAGAACGGAAAGAAACGAGATCTTAATTTATTATTTCAGGTGTCTACTGTGTTTAATAGTATAGCACAGTACACCAAAGAATCAATTGGTGGTTCATGTTCTGTTAATTACGTAGTAGACGAAAGAAGCAATAGATGTCACTGTTACTTTTTTTAGCTGACAATAAGTGAGAGTAGCATTTTCGTAAGCTTGCGTAAACGACAGAATTAAACGCCACAGTCTTATCTTTACGGATGCCAAACAACATTGAATTTACTTGACTAAGATGTACGGATTTACAAATTTTGCTTTTTGCAGCAAAAACGTAGCGGCTCCGCACGCGAAGATATCCTTGCATCCGTGTCAACAACCATAGAAAGTACAATTCGCAACTTTGTTCGTAACGTATGACCAGGATCATCAGGATAAAATAAAAGTTTCCAGTTTTGCGGTTCAAATATTAATCGTGCGTAGAATGACGGTAAATACTGACTTCTTTATCGAGATGAAAATAAATATATCATTAAATATGAAAAGAAACTCTGTTACGTTGAGACCATTGATCTCTGTGCTACCTGGATGTTCAACTCCTTTGGTTCAACTTCAACTGTCTCAAAGTGCCTGCCATAGATGCTTACATTTCGTTTCTTGCCAAACTCGAATATGGCTGCTATGAAGTATTGCAAGAAAACGAAAACAAAATACGTTTGGATACTGCTTTCATATTAGCCTCTTACATCGTATATTGAAATAAATTTCAAATCAAGAAGTAAGCAAGCAATTTTTTTCACGTAATAACTGATAGAAATTCGTATGCCAAATTTAAATATGGCGGAGAATGCGAAAACGTGTGGAAAACATCAGAGTGTGCAGGCACCTTCGACCATAGATACTAACAGACCGGCCAAACACCAGGGCGGCTATACAAATGGCATGGTTCAAACATATGACCACGTGAATGTTGGCAAACATTAGCAGGATATAGTAAAAAACGAACAGTCTTCAAGAAATGTCATTATTTTAAACTAATAACACTTTCACTTGGAATTTAATGTTACTTGCCTTCTCAAAAAGCTCTGTATAATCCTAGGCAAAGCTGTATCACATCTGTACCTTTTCCACATGACTGTTGGCAAAATAATGGTTTAGCTGCAGAGATGTTGGTGCCATGAATACGATGCCGTGCCCAGTCTACCAGTATCTATGGTTGAAGGCAGGCACCCTGTAATCGAAGCATCAGAACAAAGAGGTTAGAATCTCAGGAAATGCCTCAACACTAAAAAAGTGAAGCCAACAAACTGGGCCCTCCGGCATTTGTTTATGCCCAAAACATTTGCCGTAGTGTGTGTGTATAGTAGTTCTAGTCGTTGAAATGTGTGTCATATGTAAGTAAATACTCCGAAGTGACTGTCAATTTAGTGACATTATGTAATAATCGCACAGGGTTTAAGCGAAAAATCTTTCTTTTGGGACACATAAGCATAGCCCTTGTATCTTCAATCAATCCTGTATTTGAATCATATTACGTACAACATATCAATCATTAAAAGAATTTTAATAAATACACCAATTTCAAACGTCAAAGAATAAATAGCTTTTTCAAGAAGTCTTCAAGGGTCTGAGAAGCTGTAAGAGAAATATTGATGCTCAGCTGTTCCATATTTCGAGTTATATACATAAATCATGGACTTAAAATCAACAATATCTTAAATTACACACTTTCTAAAGTAGCCTCTGTTATTCTTGAGCGTTCAAGCTAGGTGGAATACATATTACACAACTCAAAAAAATTTTCACGGTTTTGCAGGGTTACTGAATTTGATTGATCTGATTTGATTTTCTCAGGGAAGCCAAAACAGTCTTGGTCCAACCCGCCACTGCCCGCACCGAAACTACTTTTATTGTGCGGTATCGCTCCCTGTATATCTAGTAAAGCCAACCAATGCCCTTGAACAGTGCAAGGAGTCCCTTTGCCAGTTCTTTATTAGACACAATTTCTTCGGGTCTGGTTGTCACAAATGTCCTGTGCCTTTTACTCTCCAATGCAACGTATTCGAAGATTAGATGTAATGCAGTTTACAGTTTCATCACCGTCATCACAGATCCTACATTTAGGGTCCTCTTCTGTTATTCCCATTCTATGTAGGTGAGGGTTACTGAAACTTGACGCTAGAGTCTTAAGCCGGAACCGAATGACGTATTATAGCGATGAAGGAGGTGTGTTAACCGCGCTCTAGACGGTGTTGGTTGAGCAAGCGCTGCCCGCCTGTGACATCAGAGCCTTCGCGTCACGCGGACGATAGGCACGAAGTGTATTGCATAAGGCAGCTCGCGTCGCTCCGGTCTATTATCGCCACAGGCAGTGGAGCAGAGAACACCGGACTGACCTCGTGGCGACTTCGCGTTCGCGATAAGCCTGTGAGTGTTCTGCAAGCGGCAAAAACGAGGAAAGCGCGCTGGGGATCCCGTAGATAATAACGAAATGTTGTTGACGTTATGACCTCCATTCCTAACAATGAGACTGGTTGGATACAGCTCTCCACGTGGCACGTGTGCAGGCCTCAGGCCGCTACATCTCTGCCAGCTCATCCACATGAGACTGCTTCCTGTAGTCAAGTAATGGTCTAACCATGACCGTAATCGTAGGGGGCGGGAGGGTACTAGGATTCAAACAACTCACAAAATGTTGACAAAGCTAATAAAAAATGGCGTAATTCTGCCGAGGCTGGGAGGCCGTCACATATGCTGCACACAGGCCATATTACTTCTCGTGCGATTCCCATTTTTTTTTTTTTTTTTTTTTTTTTTTTTTTTTTTTTTTTTTTTTTTTTTTTTTTTGATCCCTGAAGAAAGACATTCATGGCCATCAGTATGTTTCGGTTGAATAGGTACAAACCTGCATAAAATCATGGTGTTTTAGATAACTGCAACGAACGAATTGACGTCTTGTCTCACACGGCATTATATGTATTAACAGTTATGGTCATTACTACTGAAATAAGACAGGTTTCCTAGGTTTTTCCCAGGTGTCTTGTGTTAATTTGTCTGTTCCTTACAGACGAGTGTGGCCTGCCTGTTTTCCAATCAGTGGGAACAATTCCTTGCTCAAGGTCACTACGGTAAATTATGGCCAAGTGGAGGATTAAATCCGGCAGAGATTCTGTCTAGAAACTGTTAATGACCCTATTGGGCAATCTGGGCAATGATCCTATTGCGCTCTATAGATTCAATGTTATGTAGAGATTTGAGCTGTTTTTAACACCCCTATTAGTAATTACAATGCTAGTCATCTATTACAATGTCAGTCTTCAATATTTCTTGATCTTTCTATGTAAATGAATCATTATTCCTGTGAGTCAAAGAGTATACGAGGGTTGGGGCAAAAGTCATGGTAAATATTTTTTTTCTTACAGATACCAGTCCGATCGGAAATTGTGATACATATAGACGAAAGGACAAAGTGTTAACTACATGTATGGACAATGAATAGCACTGATACCGTAACACACTTATTTATTACTGTAGTATACAGGGCAATATTGACTTCACGGTGCAAAAGAATGACAACACAGTACACAAACATTAACGTGACAAACCTGGGCCTATAGGCCCTCAATGTAGTCCCCTGCTACTGTCGCCACACGCTGACAACGATGTGGGAGGTGCTGAATACCATCTGCCTCGGCATTTGCCGCACCATGTCTGAATCGGGTCAGCTGTTCTCGCACAGCATAGCAATGCCCTCTCGTACTGCAAACCGCCTACCATGTAGTGGAATTAGATGAAAGTCACAGGGCGAAATGTCGATGACTGAGCATATCACGAATGTCCGCACTCTGACAGGCCGTCCCGAACGCTGCTCATCACTGGCTGACACATGTCCTTGCTGAAACTTTCTTACCCAACGTGCTACTGTACGGTATGGTATGGAATTATCCCCATGGGCTTCCACTAATTCAATGTTACATTCCTTCGCATTTCTCCTTCGGAGAACGGCTCTTTTTATGTAAGCGTACTGATCAAAATGGGTTACTTCCATCTCGCACGACACTCACCTTCCAACCCAAATTCTGAACCTCTAGCCCCCTGCCTATCGATTTCTCTTGCTCGTAGCCTATACTGAATTCCCGCAAGGAATCGAGCGTTTGAATCCATCCGCAATGAAATTGTCATTGCCCGTTATAGACATCTTTACAATTATTGATATTTTATATGTCCGAAAAGAACAGACACCAAATCAATAATTTCTTTAAATCGTCCGGTAGTCCCACCAGATGTGGATCCCACAATGTGCAGCAATATTCAAAAACAGGAAGGAAGGAAGCTTGGAGTTTAACGTCCCGTCGACAGCATGATCATTAGAGATGGATCTTAAGCTCGGAGTATTTGGGTAAGGACATGGAAGTAAATAGGTCGTGCCCTTTCAAAGGATCCATCCCGGCATTTGCATGGAGTGATTTAGGATTTAGGGAAATCACGGAAAACCTAAATCTGGATGGGCGGAGGTGGATTTGAACCACCACCCTTCAAAAATAGGATGCACAAGTGTAGTGTAGGCAGTTTCTTTTAGTAGAACTGTCCCATCGTGTAAGTGTTCTGCCAATGAAACGTTGCCATTGGTTCGCATTTCCTACATTACTTTCTATGTGTTCTTTCCGATTTAAGGTCTTCTTGCTGGTTACTCCTAGGTATTTAGTTGAATCAACACCGTCTGAAGAGAACGCCTGCGCGCTGCCGTGCCACGTCACGCAGAGTAGGTCGCGGTCGCGTAGCTCACTGGCTGGCCGATGGGGTATAGCCCACAGCTCACCGCCTCGCATCGGCCAGCCAGTGAGCTACGCGATCGCGACCTACTCTGCGTGACGTGGCACGGCAGCGCGCAGGCCTTGTCTTCAGACGGCGTTGGTCGAATTCACGGCCTGAAGATTTGAGTGATTTATCGTGTAAATGAAGCTTAACGGATTTCTTTTAGTAGTCTGAGAAATGCATTTCACCGATCACTTGTGTTGACCATCGCATAATAAAACGTATTACTGCAAGAGTACATCAGTAACGCAGTGCAGCAGCATCTGAGTGTTACCTTGTACTGATTGGTGCCAAGTTGCTACAAGATTTAGTGAACTGAATGGTGTTCATTTTATTTTGCCCGCCCTCTGTACATCATTTTATCCTGAATATAATAACTATAGTATGCAGCATTGGTCGTTTTTTATTAATGTGATTTCGATCACATAATGATCATCCTCAATGCACCAGTCATCGTAATATCAGCTATGCATAATCATGTGCCAAATTAGCAGAATGTAACAGATTTTAACATATCAGTGTAATGTCCAACTATGGTTGGACACTACACTGATATGTTAAAAAAAATCTGCTACATTCTGCTAATTTGGCATATGATTATGCATAGCTGATATGACTGGTGCATCGAGGATGATCATTATGTGATCGATGTGTGTGTGTGTAAATCTATCGCCGGCCGCGGTGGCCGAGGAGACTGAGGCGCTCCAGTCACGGTCTGCACGGCCACTACGGTCGGGGGTTCGAATCCCCCCTCGGGCATGGATATTTGTGCCGTCCTAGTTCGTAAGTAGTTCATAAGTAGTTTGTAAGTTTAGGGACTGATGACCCCGTAGTTAAGTCCCATAAAACTATACAAACATTTGAACATTTGTAAATCTATCGGACCAAACTTCGTGGTCATCAGTCCGTAGCTTACAAACTACTTAAACCTAGGTAAACTAACCTACGGACAAACACACACAGCCATGCCCCAGGGAGGACTCGAACCTCCACGGCGAGCAACCGCGCGCTCCGCAGCGAGGCGCTTTAGACCGCTTGGCTACTCCACCGCGGCTTTCTTTTTATTTTGCCCACCCTCTGTACATCATTTATCCTGCTGGGACGACTGGAAGGTGTTTTAAATGGGAACGGTATTCCTCGCCGTATTAGTCATGGTAATGTGTGTGGTGTTTTTGATGATTGCACATTTTTGTCGACCGCCTGCAGACTGTAGAGTACAGTACATAAGAGCGAGACAGGCGCAGTTGTCGTGCGTGCAGTGCCAGGAAACACAGAGGCTGCGGTGCCTGGCACCACAGACACTGAGGCGCGGCGCGGCCTTGCCGTCGCTTCCAGCGCGGATCGCCCTTGAGCCAGATCCCAGCGGGCGCACCGGGCGTTGCTGCACTTCCCGTCTTACACGCTCGCCCTTCTGCCCGCAATCTCTGACCCAAAACTAACAATCATAAGCGACAAGGTATTATAATACATACATTCAGGGAACACTTTCAATTATTTATTGCACAAGAACCAAGCACTGTACAGATATCATACATACATCATTTTGAACAGACTCCATCGAAGGATTGTTTTCCTTGTATACCGCCACAGCGTCGTTTGGTAATTTGCCGATAGTCAGCGCTAGTCGCAAACACGGTGAATTCAGGTGCTATACGAGCCCTGGATGTGGCTCGATAGCACAGTGATAGAGTGCCAGACTACAAATCCAAAGGTCGTGGGTTCGATCCCCGTCAATTCCTAGGATTTTTATCTGCCACTTTCCACTTCTTTCCCCTCTGGCAGTGTTGCTAATGTGGAAAATACCGAGTAGCACCATGGTTCGGAACCCACGTTAAACTGTAGGTCCCCCTATAACTGGCTGGGTAAGTCCGGTCGGAGGAAGGCAACGGCATACGACCTCCAAACAGGAGGTGAAGCACTGTGGTGTTCACACCAATCTTCGGATTGTTAACTGCTTTACCTTTTTTTTACCAGCCATGGAGCGGCCGCTGACGACAGGCAACACTCATGCCACAATGGTGTACAGGGAAACACACTCAAGAGGCTACAACATGTCCAAGGAGGAATATCCAGAGACAGCGCTCTCAGCGTGAAGAATAGCCGAGTTTTCGACGTGACAAGGCACAAAAAATATTTACCTTTCGGGAATCACGCTCAAATTAATTGCATTCGTGTGGATGCTTTGTACCCTAAATTCGACAATTACCTTTCTTTTCAGCCATGTTTCCGCACATGCATGGCCGGCTTCTTAATTCGGATTTGGCGTGTTATTATTTACAGGGTTGCCAGATGTCCTTCCTATCGTCACCCCATGCCCCCCGGGAGGAAATGTTGGGTACCCCAAATGTCTGCGTATAGCGATACATGTGTGAAAGTGTTAAGTGTTACGAAATGTTTTTCGAATCGTGTAACTGAGGCGAGACTTGGGCACCAGCCCGATAGCCATCTAGGGAGATGTGGAAAATCGCCTAAAACCCCATCCAGGCTGGCTGGCACTCCGGCGATCGAACCTGGAGCCGGTGCGCCTCCCCATCTCGGAAAGCGGTGCGTTAGACCGCATAGCTAAACCAGGGGGTACTCAAATTCGACAATTATGCCTGTTCATTTTCCCATTACTCTTAAAAGTGGCTTCGTTGCTAAAAATCAAGAGATCAAAAAAGTCATCCTTATCGTCATTCAAATGTTGCAACTGCCAACAAAACACAAAACGCTTGTCTTTGTCGTTGTCATTGAGCTTCTGCACTAGATCAAATTTGAATGGTTTCATAAACAGATTTTGTCGAAGAACTTTCCACACTGTCATTGGAGCCATTTAGAGTTCACGGGATGCACGACGCACCAGTTTCTTTAGACACCTGTCTATCATACGCGCTCCACATTCACTTCACCCACACTGGGACGTTCGCTTCTCTTTGCCAAGCACAAGCAACCCATCGCGCCGTAACGAATTTGTTGTGTCAGTGGTAAATGGCCTTTCTTGTTAGTGACTTATTACCAAACTTGGTTCTAAACTTCCGTTCAACAGCTGCAGCACACTTGTTTTTGTCCAAGTCCAACATAATATCTCTTTTAGATATTAATACACAAACGTCACTACGCTCACAGGAGTCGACGACCGGGGCGCCAGAGGGATCGGGCTTCCTGGCCTCTGAAAAGTACACAGAGGTCGTGGATTTCCTGGACCAGCTGGCTGCTTCAGGTAAGGGTAATATACCTGTTAAACATATTCGTACAATCAAAGATAAATTGGTTAACTGGGCAGTTATCACTGCCAAGCTGGAAGGTCAAGTCGAGGAGCTCAGAAGAGAAAACGAGATACTAAGATCAGCTCCAGCAAAGAATTATGCAACTGTAGCCGCGAGTCCAACTAATCGAGCTATAGTGGAGACGTCGGTCGTGAGACAGGTCTCCACTATTTTTATAAAACCAAAAGAAGGTAATAACATTGAAGAAGTAAAGCAAACGTTTATGAAAACGATGGATCCCAAAAAGGAGAAAATGAAAATTAACAAGGTCCGTGTAGCAAAAAATGCATTGGTGATAGAACTCCCAGCCACAGAAGACCCGGGCAAGATTTTGAATAATCAGACACTGTCTTCGAAGTACAACTGTGAGACCCCAAGGAAGAGAAGGCCCTTGTTAATTATGTTGGGTATTCCATCTTACATGAATAATGAAGATGTACTCGAAGCAGTGTATGAACAAAATTTTGTTGATCGATACACAAAAGAGAAATTTCTGCAAGAATTTAAATTAAGATTCAAAAGAGGAGAAAAAGACAAAGAGACAATTCATCATGTTTTTGAAAGTTCTCCCGAACTCAGGAAAGAGATAATGAAAATTGGGAGAATCTATGTCGGATATAACTCCCTAACAGTAAGAGATTACACCGTGGTACCCAGATGCAATAGATGTTGTGACTTGAACCATTTGGGCAGATTCTGTGATAAAAAAGCACTCAGTGTGTGCACATTGTGGAGAGACAGGTCATATGAGGACAGACTGTCCCAACAAGAAGGAAAAGGCCATCTGTATTCCGTGTAAATATCGGAAGAAGAAATGTGATAAACCAGGTCCTGAATGTTCGACTTACAAAATGTTTCTCAGTAGGTTAAAACAAAGAACTGATTATGGATAGTTCCGCTCACATAATAAGTAAACGTAAGTCTCCTGCAAAAATCAAACGTGATAAGCAGAGGGCCTTGGTTAATAAACAGGCCTTAAGAGTTTCTAAAGACAGTGCACTTCATGAAGGATGTGAAGCGATGCAGGACTTGGAAATTGCAGAGATAGATGAAGTATATATAGAACCTAGGGTAAGGATAAATGTAGGTATCCAGACCAGGAAGAAAGAAGAAGATGAAGAAGAAGAAACCAAGAAGAAGGCACTTTCGTTGAAGAAGAAGGCGAAGGAAGACGGCGAATCGGGTCAAAACGTCGTCCTAGATGTTGGGGAAGAAGACACCAAGCAAGATTTAGATCAGTCTTGTAATGTAAATCAGCCAGGGACTCATAATATAAAAATTTCACCTGGCAAGTTGTATGAATTATATGATGATGCAGTCAGAATGAGTAGACTCGAAGAACCCAATGTACTAACTGCTGCGTTGAGGCAGCTCGTGCGTTATGGGCACCCGGACGGCGCCAGGGTTACCTTCTCAGTTCTGGAGGATAAAGTTTTTGATCTTGGAAATATTCATAAACAAATGGTGATTGGTTATGTTCGCTTGGTCTCTGACCAATGTCGATCGTTTCCTGACTGTTACGTGCATACACATCATCCATAGCTATGCCCTTAAAAATATTTCAATTAAATGCGCAGCGTAGTAAACTTGCTACGCATGAAATTAGAAAAGTTGCAGAGGACAAGGAAGTAGATATTCTTTGTCTACAGGAAGCATACGTTTGTAGGGGCAAGATCCCAAGTATGCCTGTTACATCGCAAGTCATAATGCACGGTGATCAGCCTATGGCATCCATCGTCATTCTTAATAAAGCCATAAGAGTAGTCAAACTGACACAATATTGTAATGAACATATTGTTGTAATTCACGTTTTGCTTCATAATAGTAGTTGGTATATCATCAATGTTTATTGTCAGTATGCACATGATATAGATATTTATCTAATACAAGTTAGAACTATTTTTCGAGCACTAGTGGGTAAGCAACTTATAATAACGATGGATGCAAATGCAAAGTCACTGATCTGGTTTAGCGATACTCGTGATGAGAAAGGAGCTTTACTTGAAGATCTAATCATGGAGCTGGACCTGCATGTTCTTAACGAGGGGGGTAACCCCTCCACGTTTTGTAACAGGGCGGGCGTTGAATCCAACATCGATGTTACACTAGCCACAGGAGGTATTATGACAAAAATCCATGATTGGAAAGTTTTAGATAAAGTGGTCAATAGTGACCACAATGTTATAGAGTTCAGTATTGGAGAAATTGGTTCTGAACCGGCTCAGTGGCAGTTAGTCAAGAACTTTGGGAAAACGAATTGGGACTTGCTTCTCCAACGTTTTGATCCTCCAGAGTTGGGAGAGCCCCTGGATGTTCACGCGTACGCGCAAGAACTTTATCTTTCAATTGAGAGGGTGATTGAGGAAGTTGTCCCGGACACGAGAAGGTCGACAGCACCGAGTTCTTTATCATGGTCCGCGGAGCTCGATGACCTTCGTCGATCTGTGAGACGATCGCGGAAACGTTATCAAAGAAGTCTTTTCCCAGATCAGAGAAGATACCTATTAGAAATTTACAGACGTAAGAAAATAGAGTACAAAGCCAAAATCCAGGAAGTTAGGCACAGAAGCTGGGAAAAATTTGTAAGGGAAAACATGTGCTTGGACCCCTGGGGAATACCCTATAAGATAGTAAGAGGGAAAGTTAGAGCCCCCACTGTGTTGTCATCTCTGCGTTGTGGTCAAGAAGCCACAACAGATTGGCGAACCACAGCTGAAAGGTTACTAGAAGTGTTGTTGCCAGATGATGTCATAGAGGAAGACTCGCAAGAACAAACCCAGTTAAGAGAGGAACTTCGACAGCCGTATATTAATGAGATTCAGGTATACCCATTTTCGTATAGAGAAATCAATGAGAAAATTCAATCCCTAAAAAGGGGGAAAGCACCAGGACCGGATAAGATTCCTGTAGAAGTGCTACAACATTTAGCTCCAAAGTTGGTTCCAGTTTTAACTGAACTGTATAATCAATGTTTAATACAGAGGGAATATCCTAGGTGTTGGAAACGAGCTCATGTTGTTATCTTGAGCAAAGGAGAGGACAGAGACCCTTTAAATCCCAAATCGTACAGACCAATTTGCCTTCTCGATATACTGGGGAAGCTTCTTGAGAAATTACTCTCTGACAGATTGGCGAGTCATCGAGTCCTATGTGGTCTGAATGAGTGGCAGTATGGCTTCCGGAGGGGCAAGTCCACGGAGGACGCCATAAATCAGGTGGCCAGGCTTGTCCACTCATCGGAATGTACATATGTTACCGGGATCATGATTGATATAGCGGGGGCTTTCGACAACCTTTGGTGGCCGGCGCTCTTTTCCCGCTTAAGGGAAATGGAGTGTCCCGGCTCACTATATGGTTGTCTGAGAGCCTACTGCGAGGAGAGACTTGTAGAGCTGGTGTCCCCAGGTGGAACCGTCTCAAAGAGGGTAACCAAGGGTTGCCCTCAGGGCTCCGTTCTTGGCCCAGTTTTCTGGGATATAAATATGGAGCCGCTGCTGAACAACTTGCAGCAAGAGGCGGGGATACTGGGGGCAGTAGCCTATGCTGACGATCTTCTCGTTCTGGTTCAATCGAACTCAAGACGTCAGATGGAGGACAGAGCCTCAGTGGCCACGGAAATAATTCAGAGCTGGTGCAACAAGGTAAAACTATCAGTTGCACCAGGAAAGTCCAATTACATGCTCTTCAAAGGAAATTTGCAAAGAGACACAATCATAAGACTTGCAGGCGAAAGAATTGGCAGATACCTGGGTGTCTATCTCGACCAGAGACTCCACTTTGATGCTCATATCGAGCGAGTTGCAAATAAAACCTTAGCATTATATAACAAAATAATTTCAATAGGACAGAGGAGGTTCCATCTGCCTCCAAGTGTAACCAAATTTTATCATAACAGTTTACTCGCCTCGATTATGGGGTACGGTGCGAGCTCCTGGGCTCATAGGCTCAGACTGGTCAGGCCCTCGTTGACTGTCAAAAGAGTGCAAAGGAATATCATAATTAGATCGGTTGGGGCTTTTGGGACCACACCTACGGATGGGCTCACGGTGATTATGGGGCTTTACCCTATTGATGTAATAATCAGGAAAAGGGCGGCGGTCTATTGGTTGAAAAGACACGACTTCATTCAAGTAGAAAGGATAATTGGGAGGGTCTGTGAAAATAAAAGAGAAATTAACGAAGCCATTAACGATATTTGGCAATGGGACTGGGATTCATCTGAAACAGCCAGGCGCGTACACTCCTTCCTACCATCAGTGAGAGAAAGGATGAAGTTAAAATTTCTTCCATCTAAAGGATTAGTGCACTTTTTGACAGGTCACGGACCCTACCCGGTGCACTTGCACCGAATAGGGAAACGGCCTGATGCAGTTTGTGAATGTGGTGCTGAGATAGGCAGCCCGGAACACGTAATCTTCGAGTGCCCAGTACACGCACGAGTTGCCTCTGTAGAGAGGCAAGCCATACCCACCAGGGACATCTATGAAATAATAAGGAATGATGAGTTAGTAGAGATCCTAATTATACTAACTGAGAAAGTATCAACCCACGCGCAGCAGATCTATCGAGGATAGTCTGCTGCGAAACAACAGGAGAGAAAAGCCGTGCATGCCTCTATGAGGCATACATTGGCAGCAATATACTGCGTACCTAAAACCGGATTGACATCACCATCCCTGGCGTCTGGCCGGCTAACATCGATTTGGCACCACGGATGGAACCGAATATGACCGGAAGGTTAGTTGAGGCAAGGAGTGAAGAGCTGGACGACTTTCCCGCCTTGCGTGAGCAAGGTATAAAAGAGAAGTCACTGGAATAAGTTCTCTGGTGTTGGCTGCCTCGCTACCTTCCAAATCCAATCTAGACTAGAAATCCAGTGGTGTAAATGAGATGGATAGTGTAAATCAGCGCACCACTAGTAGTAGTAGTGTAATTTACTTTGTTACTTTACTTTACTTTACTTTACTGTATTTTGTTTTGTAAATTTAACAATCTGATAAATTAATATGAGTTGCAGTGGTGTAATTTGTGATGTATAATAATTGATTGTAAAGGTCTGTTTTAGTTATCCAGGTAACAGACCTAAATTGTTATTGTAATTGTAAATTGTAAATAAAAAAAAATTAGCCATTACACAGAAAGTTCGCTCCACACCTGAACGCGTCATGTTTGTGACTAGCTCTGTCTATCGGCAAACTACCAAACTACGCTGAGGCGGTATTGCAGGGTTTCTCTTCAAAATGACACATTTATGATATCTGTACAGTGTTTCAGTGTTTGGTTCTTGTGTAATAAATAAGTGAAAATGTTCGCGTACTTTATGTGCATCCTGTACTTTGAAAAATGACACTTGCGAAACTGCGGGTCTTCAGAGGGCCGTATCTCGTGTTGCATCGATCACAGAGTTACGGAGGAAACTACTTTTCACAGCCCTTAGCCTAATGATCATTTGTACAGTTATCATAAGAATTAACGCATTGTACATATCCTGCAGTACCAGGGCTAAAATTTAAATGTTATACACTTACTGCTGCCTAGTCAAATCGAGATAATTCCTCCCTTGAGGAAAGTATATAATCTAAAATCCTGCTGCAAACCGACGTTAATGATATAGGACTGTAATTTTGCGGATCACTCCTATTGCCTTTCTTGAATATTGGAGTGACCTATGCAACACTCCAGTCTTTGGATACGAATCTTTCATTGAGCTAACAGTTGTATATGATAACTAGGTATCGGCCATTGCATTATCATAGTCTTAAAGGAACCTAATTGGTATATAATCGGGACCTGAAGACTTACTTTTCTTAAGTGCTTTATGTTGGTTTAATATTCCAGGGAAGTCTACTTCTAAATTACACATGATGGCAGCTGTTTTTGATACGAATTCTGGAGTATTTTCTTCGTCCTCTTTAGTGAAGGAAGTAAATTATTTAAAAACACATTGAAAATGCAGTTATCAACAGTCAACGAAACTTACAAAAATTAAAGCGAGAGCTCCAAATAAATATTGCCATAAAAAATAAAAATCGACATTTTTATGCCCATACTTCCGTTCGTACACCATTTAAGTGAGAGAGCATTTCGAATGCAACCTCCATGAATCTTATTAGCTACACTTCACATACTTGGGCAGAATTGATTTCACGCATGGTCATCGTACGAGTATGTACAAGTGGATATACCGGGTGAGTCGCCTAACTTTACAACTGGGAATATCTCGTAAACCACAACAAATATTTAAAAACTAATTCCGCAGACCGAAATTGAGGAGAAGGGCTGGTGTAATTGGTTAATACAAACAATTAAAAATGCACGGAAGTATGTTTTTAACACAAACAAATGTATTTTTGAGATGGAAACCTATTATTTTTAGCACAACTGAAAATAGGAACACATACTTAAATAATGGCGTTTGTTTCATTGTGAAATGTTAATTACATCCAGAGTTATTGTAACATAAAATTTACGCTTGAGTAGCTCCTTAGCATTTCAGTCCTGTGTATTCGACAGAATCGAATTAATTAGGGATAAAAAAAGAACAGGGATGTAAACGTATGTACAGAATACACATGAACAGCATATTACGTCTGTATGCTAACATTTTTATTAGTCATTTTCCGTGAAGAATACTGTACTGCACTGACTTTTTACAAGAAAATGTACATTAATATGAGATATTTAGTTAAACTTACAAATTAGTTTTTTGTTTTTTGTTTGTTTTCAATTACAGAATGTGATAGAGTGTGCCCTGAAATTTCAAAAATGTTCAGATGTTTGTAGAGCTTCTGGGACTTGACTACGGGGCCACCAGTCCCTAAACTTCCTAACAACTTATGAACTAGCTAAGACTACAGACGGCACAAATATCCATGCCCGAGGGGGGATTCGAACCCCCGACCGTAGTGGCCGTGCAGACCGTGACTGAAGCGCCTCAGTCTCGTCGGCCACCGCGGCCGGCCCTGAAATTTCAGTTCAATAAATGTTCAAAGTGATACCCATCACTTACTGCACATGTCTGCAGCCTACCGCGTAATGCATGTCTTACACGACGCAGTTCATCTGATGTAACATTGCCACAGGCTGCCTCAATACGACGTTAATATCTTTTGGGGTTGTAGGCACCTCATTGTACACGTTCTCCTTTATCGTACCACACAAAAAAGAAGTCTAAAGGTGTAACACAGGGGAACGGGCTGGCCAATGTATGCATCCCCCACGTCCTATGAAATGCCCGTCGAACAAATGTTCAAATGTTTTTAAAGCTTATGGGACTTAACTTCGGGGTCATCATTCCCTAAACTTACAAACTACTTTTGAACTAAGTTACACTAAAGACACCACAAACATCCACGCCAGAGGGAGGATTCGAACATACGACGTGGGACGCCGCAACGTGGCGCTCCAGACCGCTCGGCTACTCCCACGCAGGCCCGTCGAACATTCTGTAAACGGTCAGCCCAGTGCTCATTGCAGAATGTGCAGGAGCTCCATGCAGGAACACTATCATGTTGATACCACATACGCCTATGCGATTCCAGCGGGGAATTTTCTAGCAAAGTTAGCAGCTCATTTTGTAGAAACTCTACGTATTTTGCAGCTGTTTTGGGTGCCTTCAATGAAATGAAGACCAATGAGGTGATCGCCAAGTACTCCGGATCATACATTTACTGTCCACAGTCGCTGTTGTTCTACCGGTCGAAGCCAGCGAGGATTGTTCACGAACCAGTAATATAAGTTCCGTAAATTCACTGTTCCGTGGTTTGTTAAACCTATTTCATCTGTAAGCAAGTAGAACTGCAACGCATTCTCTCTTAATGCCCATTGACTGAAATTCAATAGATTAATAATGTCTTCTCCATGTAATGACTGATGCAGCGACACATGATACGAGTGAAATTTATGACGATTAAGTAT
Source organism: Locusta migratoria (assembly GCA_026315105.1). Lineage (NCBI taxonomy): Eukaryota > Metazoa > Arthropoda > Insecta > Orthoptera > Acrididae > Locusta > Locusta migratoria. Next base: position 553,823,375 of record CM048744.1, read on the forward strand.
GCGCATTACACTACTTTAACTCATTACATTGCCTCTAGAAATGTCACGTGACTCGTGTGTGTGTTCACGGCAACAGCAGCTAACACACCAACTGCATATGCTTCTCTTGTCGAGGGTCTGTTACGCACACGTTTGCCTACTCCGACCATACCTGTTGCACACAATTGTTTGTAGATTTTTCAAATATCCGGCGCGTCGGATGGTTTCTGTCTGGGTACCGTTCTGCATACAACCTGCAGACCTCAACTGCATTTTTCCTACACTCGCCATAGTTGAGTATCATTTCTGCCTTTTTAGAGTTAGAATAAATCATTTTCATAGTTCTTACAACACTGAACACACTGTTGTATTTCCGACGTGTTTAAAATAATGTAGCTTCCCACTTTGCTGTTGTGCGTACTTCAGTTCTTGCTTGTACTGTACAGTACACTATCACAGACGTCTAGTAACACAGCGTACAACACTTATTCTAAGAACAAGGACTAATTCATAATAAGTGTAACAGAGCCGGCCGCGGTGGCCAAGCGGTCTGCGGCGCGCCAGTCACGGTCTGCACGACCACTACGGTCGGGGGTTCAAATACGCCCTCGGGCATGGATATTTGCGCCGTCTTTAGTATTAGCTAGTTCATAAGTAGTTTGTAAGTTTAGGGACTGATGACCCCGTAGTTAAGTCCCATAAGCTCTACAAACATTTGAACAACTGTAACAGAAAGAGCTGCATGCAGACACTGAGGCAATTAGGACAAACCAAAACATTGCATTACAGCCAAACTAGTAAACACTGCAGTCTCCGGAAACATACCCCTACAGATGCAGATCGCTGATCGTGTATCTTTTTTGTTACACCACACGAATGAACTGCTGAGGAGTTAATCAAGCGTTAACTTTATGTTACAATAACTCTGGATGTAATTAACATTTCACAATGAAACAAACGGCATTATTTAAGTATGTTTTCCTATTTTCAGTTGCGCTAAAAATAATAGATTTCCTTCTAAAAAGACATATGTTTGTGTTAAAAAAATACTTCGGTGCATTTTTAATGGTTTGTGTTAACCAGTTATACCAGCCCCTCTTCTCACTTTCGGACTGCGGAATTAGTTTTTAAATATTTGTTGTGGTTTACGAGATATTCCCAGTGGTGAAGTTAGGTGACTCACCCGGTATAACTGTCGATGCATCAGGCATGTAGCTCCACGGGATCAGAAGGGAGGGAGGTCAGTCACGTTCTAGGCTGGTGTTATGGGCGGTTGACGGAGTTGGGATGCCTCTCATCGTTCTCGAGGCTGCAGCTTTGCATTGTCGGACAGCGCCATTCTGGATATTGTCCAGCCTTCCAGCGTACAGTTTCAATGACGGGTTAATCTTTCTCAGCGACTCAACTCGTGGCGCCTTCCTCTAGGCGGCAGGAATCGACCAAATGAGTGCACTGCGATATGTGGTGACATGGACCTTAATTTTCTTGTAATCAGCTGAAAGAAGACGTCTCACCTATTCCCTTGAACTCTTGAGGAACTAACGTGACTAGCAGTAGCCACGTACCAGTGTACTGTGTGAGTTTTATTTACATGACAAATGTGATCATACTCTCAGTGATGAGTGACGTGACCTTTATCTTCTCGGAGTTACTCACTAGTACAGAAAAGGAGGAAACGATGATAATGCCTTAATTTGTGTTGAAATAGAGATTATTAGAGACAGGAGGCAAGTTAAGGTTGAATAAGAATGGGTCAGTAAATTAGCTGCGGCGTTTTCAGAGTAACATTACAATTTTTGGAAGACTTCGGAAACCGAATACTCGTTGCCGAATCTTTAGGTACGTAAACTTTCCCTTCTTTACTTCACTGTTGTCAACTAAAAACAATAGTTTTTTCTTAGCTGACAACCAAACACAATATCGGTAGTGGTATGACGAGTTATTTTCGGACAGATCGTAATAGTTTTTATGGAAGAGTCACTAGCAGAGGCAAACAGAGCTTGCCAGCACTGGTTGTATACCTAGAACTTGACCAGTGGTTTTAGTTGTAACAACGAAATTTTAGCAGAGGACGTTTTAGATAAAGAGTTGCTGGAAAAAGAAGAAGAAGAAGAAGAAGAAGAAGAAATCGTGTCAACTGTTTACCTGACAGGAAATAGTCCAGATCATCTCTTAGGGGGAATTATCAAGCGAAACCAATCGATTTATCGAAGAAACGATTAGCGAACTCTTAGTCGGCAGCGATAGTATCGGACTTGAACATTTTGCTTACTGGTTCTGAGGTCTTTTCACGTAAGGCTTTTTGTTCTTCTTGACGTGTTTAGTACTCTGTATTTATCATCCGTTTTTGTTTTGTACTTGTTCTTTTCACTCACTTTACTCCTTCTCTTTAGTTGCTTTACATGCAAGGATATTCTCATTCTGTCGTACTAGACGTAAACGTGTTATTCACTAAGAGTTCTGCGTATTCATGGTGCCCTTCCCCTCCTTCCCCTGTCGTTGACGTAAACATCTCATACATACACTAGACGACACCATGACACACACTAATCGACTACGCTCTCAGAGTAGCTTAGTTACAAAAAGCAATCAACAGAATTTGCTGGTTAAATATTTCAGGTTTCCGGTGACATATAGATGACGTAGATCGTTTTCAAACCGTGGGCAGTACCATACAGCAAAAGTGAAACGTCAATAATCAGCGCCTAGAGCAAATACTGTCAGCTGATCTTTTGAATGTACACGCGATTGGATATTATCTATCAATCTCTATAAAGTCAGCCTCAATAATCAAATTTCCGAGAGAGTTTATGTGGAGTGTTTTAAGAAGGAACGACCACTCAATGATCTTACGGTGAGATGTCAGAGTTGACTAAACGCACGCGACCGCTCTCCGTTGGAGGTTCGAGTCCTCTCTCGGGCATAGGTGTGCGTGTTGTTCTTAGCATAAGTTAGTGTAAGTAGTTTGCAAGTCTATGGACCGCTGATGTCGCCAGTTTGATCCCTTAGGTTTACAAACAATTGAACACTTTTTGGCTAAACGCACTTTATTCATGGAAGGGGTTGCCCACAAAATTATCAAATAAAATGTTCGAATGTTTGTAAATTTATGGTCATTACTTCCTAGGCTTACGAACTACTTACACTAACCGAAGGACAACAAACACCCATGCCCGAGGGAGGTTCGATCCTCCGGCGGGAACAGCCTCGCAATCCCCGACAAAAAGCCTAATACCGCTCGGCTATTCCCGCGCGGCACAAAACTCTCGATCTAAATCCTCGTCTATAAATTTACTCTGCTTGGCAGAGGGTTTGTCGAACCTCATTTATGATGAAATTTTCACTCTGTGGCGGAGTGTGCGCTGATATGAATCTTCCTGGCAGATTAAAATTGTGTGCTGGAACCAGAACTCGAACCTGGGACCTTTGGGAAGTTTGGAAAGTAGGAGGCGAGGTACTGGCGGAAGTAAAGTTGTGGGGCGGCATCGTGAGTCGTGTCGGGATAGCTCAGTCGGTAGAACGCTTGTCCGCGAAAGGCAAAGGTCCCAGGTTCGAGTCCCGGTTCCGACACACAATTTTAATCTGCCAGGAAGTTTCATATCAGCGCACACTCCGCTGCAGAGTAAAAATTTCATTCAGGAAACATCCCTTAGGCTGTGGCTAAGCCATGTCTCCACCATACCCTTTCTTCCAGGAGTGCTAGCCTTGCATGTTTCGCAGGACAGCTTCTGTGAAGGTACTGGCGGAAGTAAGGTTATGGGGCGGCATCGTGAGTCGTGTCGGTATAGCTCAGGCGTTAGCCGGGCGCCGTGGCTCAGCGCGCCCGGTCAGGGGGCTCAACGCCCTCTGTAATAAAAAAGCTGAGCCAAGAACACTTCGAACATGAACGAACAAATATGAAGCCGGGCGCCGTGGCTCAGCGCGCCCGGTCAGGGGGCTGAACGCCCTCTGTAATAAAAAAGCTGAGCCAACAACAAATAGAACAACAACGAACAATCAAGATCAGCGACCGCAATGAGGAGAACTACCCAGAGAACAAAAAAAAAAAAAAAAAAAAAAAAAAAAAAAAAAAAAAAAAAAAAAAAAAAGCGCGCCCGGTCAGGGGGCTCAACGCCCTCTGTAATAAAAAAGCTGAGCCAAGAACACTTCGAACATCAACGAACAAATAGGAACAGCGTCCGCAATGAACAGAACTACCAATAGAGCAAAAAAAAAAAAAAAAAAAAAAAAAAAAAAAAAAAAAAAAAAAAGGCGTTAGAGCGGTTGCCCGCGAAAGGCAAAGGTCCCAGGTTCGAGTCTCGGTTCCGGTACACAATTTTAATCTGCCAGGAAGTTTCACATTCATGATATTTCACTACTGTTCCTTTCTTAAATAGCGCGCAGGAAAAAGGAACACCTAAATATTTCCATTTACGATACGATTTCTCTTGTTTTATTATGATGATCATGTCTTATTATATGTCCCCATGTAGGTGTGTAATAATGAAATATGTTCGCTGTCAGAGGAGAAAGTTGGTGAAATAAATTTGTCAAACAGTTCTCGCCTTTCTTTTAATGATTTGCACACCAAGTGCATCGTTTCCGTGAAGCTCTCTTCTCTGTATCGCGATAATACAAAACGAGCTGTCCTTCTCTAAATTTTTTCTGTATCCTCCGCACTCCCACCTGACGGGGATCGCACAATGCGCAGCAATACTCCAAAATGGGACGCACAAGTGTAGTGTAGGCAATTTCTTTAGTACAACTGTTGCATCTCATAAGAATTCTGCCAATGAACCTTAGCCTTTGGTTCGTCGTAACTACGATATTTTCTTTGTGTTGCTTCCAATTAAAATTGTTCGTAATTGCAATTCCTAGGTATTTAGTTTAATTTAGGCCTGCATATTTGACTGTTTTGTCGTTTAAATGAAGCTGGAGATTTCCTTTAGTGATCATATGGGTGACTTGACACTTTTTATATGTGTGATTACACTTTGCACGAATACAGGATGTTTCAGGAGGAATAAAGAATATTCTAGGATGTTGTGGTACAGACGAATTACAATAACAAATGTCATGTAACATGTGTCCAGTATTTGTTCAGTACAGAGATACAGCTGTTGGTATGCAACCCAAACAAACTTAAAGCAAAGGCAAATGAGGACCTTCAAAGTTGATTGTCAAAAAGTCCACGACTAATTTCAGTGCACTTTTGACTTCCCTTGGTAACACCACGTGTGGCTCTTCGTAGGTCGTCCTTGCGTCCTTTTATGAGGGCTGCACCAGTCATAATCCAATCAAATCGGCTCTTGTGTACTTTTTCTCTGCAGACACCTCCTTTCAAACATCCTTATGGCAAAATACCAAGGGGCCAGGTTCGGGGAACCTTGGTGGTAAAGAAACGTGCCTATACCTACCGTTCCATGTTTCGAGGAGTATTAGGTTTAGATGATGTGTCACCTGAAGTCTAGAAGAATGTGAAAGAGCCATGTCATATCGGTAGAACATAAGAATTCTTGTAGCGAAAGGAATCTCTTACAAAAATGCTGGAAGCACATTTTCAGGAAAGTGTACACCCGGTTGTCTATCAAACCACATCACACATTTACAGAGAAATGTTCTTGAATGTATATCTCCACAGTAGCATTTGGTTTTTCTGGCCGCGGTGGCCGAGGGGACTGAGGCGCTCCAGTCACGGTCTGCACGGCCACTACGGTCGGGGGTTCCAATCCCCTCGGGCATGGATATTTGTGCCGTCCTTAGTGTTAGCTAGTTCGTAAGTAGTTTGTAAGTTTAAGGACCGATGACCCCGTAGTTAAGTCCCATAAGCTATACAAACATTTGAACATTTTTTTGATTTTTCTTAGGGTCTCTGATGTGAATTACGAGTTTTATTTGATGCCGTCACGAGTGAAAGTGGCTTCATCAGCGAAGAGTAAAAATAGGATTACTTGGGGATTTTCAAGTATCTAACGACAAAACTTCATTATATAAACCGATACACAAATGAGTATTAATGATTTGTCATTTTATATTCACGACGATGCAAAGCTAGTTCTTTTTGTCGGTTATACAAGTATAGTAACCACATCTGACAAACAAAAACTAACTAACGAAATTGTAAATAGTGTCTTTCATAAGTGTGTGAAGTGGTTCTCTCCAAATGGACTCTTATTAAAGTTTGATGAAACAGAATATACAGTTCCATACCCTAAATAACATGACATCGTTCATAAATATATTTTGCGACAGAAGTCTGCAGCTAAGGTAGAATATTCAAAGTTTTTTCGTGTGTGCATAGATGAGAAATTGAATTGGAAGCAACACGTTGGTGATCTGCTGAAACGTTCGAGTTCAGTAACTTATACTATTAGGGTTACTGTAAATTTTGATGACATACATCTCAGTAAATTGGTTTACTATGCCTATTTTCATTTACTGCTTTCATGTAGCATCATATTTAGGGGTAATTCATCATCGAGCTAAACTTAACTTATTACACAAAAGCATGTAATTAGAATAATTTCAGGAGCCCACCCACGATCATCCTGAAGACACTTATTTAAGGATCTAGGGATCTTCAAGTCAGCTTTACAATATATTATATATATATATTCACTTCTGAATTTTCTATTAATAACTCAATGTAACTAGAATTTATATTTAATTTTTTTGTTTCTCTTTTTTTGATCAGCGATGAACCTCCGGTTCCTTCTGGCTCCCAATATAAGTAACTTAATTTCGTTCGTCATTTTTTTACTTCAAGATAAGCGAGAAGACGGAAGCGCGATCGTAGTTTTGTATCACTCTCTTGTCTGAGTTCGTTATGTTCGGACGCCTTCATTCATGTATCCATTCAATGTAAGTAATTGTGATGCAAGTTGTTGTTAAAATATATTACTTAAATTTAAAATCATCCCCTCTCTTTGGCTTTTATTTAAATGAGTCCCTCCACGTCAAATATTTATTTTCTAATATTTTCAGCTCCTCGACGTCCGTAATAGTTTAATGTTCAGTAGCCATTACGATCGCTTGGCATGTCTTTGAAATTTCACTCACTATTAGCAATTCTTATATAATACCTTGCTTGATTTCAGAACCTGCAATCATTTCTTTTGTATTTTTTTTTTATCTTTCTATCATTACCATTAACTTCATGTTTCATCCACGGTCATACAACAATGAAAAACGAAGTGAACTGTCTGAACATTAGTCTAGTACGGAAAGTATCTCGAACATTCTGATATTAAATAAGAAGAGATTCACATTTTCAGCTTCTGCAGCACGAAGCATAGGATCCAGCTAGATGCTTTCCGTAAGTCTTATAACGTACCGTTGCTTTGTGTGGTGCCCGACTTTAACATTCAACCCGCGGTGTATTTGGCTTAATGTCTATAAATGTTAAATTGTGCTATATTTTAACCAAATTATTCCAAATTCAAAATTTCGATACAACCAATAGTTTGTCCAAATTACAATCGCGGGATCAATTAGACAACTTATGGCATCATACGAAAGCAAGGGTAACGTTATACCAACCCACTTCAGAAGTAATAAAAATGTGCAAAGCTACAACTCAAAGAGGAAGAATGATCTACGCTATTCACGGTAAAATCGAATTTTGACACAGAAGGGGTGAATTATGCTGCAACAAAAATATATGATCACTTACGAAATAAAATCAATCTGACAGACAAACCAGCTTCTAAAACAAACTAAAAGAATTTCCGAATGATAACTCCTTCTACTTAATAGATTAATTTTTGCATAGAAAATGGTAATAGTACCAAAAAGTAAAATAAACGAATAAAAACTGTTTCTTATATAATACTAGCTGAAAAGCCGGCGTTGCCCGGGTATTTATTTATTTATTTATTCGAACCTTGAGTTAGTACTTTTCCTATCCTCTCTCTCTCTCTCTCTCTCTCTCTCTCTCTCTCTCTCTCTCTCTCTGTCCATCTCCTTTTTTCTAAAAACATGTTACATTTATCAGAGAATATATATAAGAAATAACACGTAAAAATGCACTAGTTTCGAAGAATGCAATAACGAAATTCAACAATAATGGTTGTAATAATATCACAGAACGATCACTTGATGTAATGCGCGAAACGTCAAATCGATGTTTTTAAAGAGATGTATTAACAGAAATTTCTTTTTTGCTGATTTATTTATTTATTTTATATTTCATTATTCGTATGCTTATCCTTACAGAGAAAGAGCTGAAGACATTGTAGCACGCAAAGACCAAAGATATGGTCTGTGGCATCACGTTTCGCTGTACGTAACCTCCTTGCTATAGAGTTGCAAACGTCATCGCTGGCCTTCAGTCCGATTTTTTTTATAGTTTAACGACTTTCAACCACCATATCTTCCACCCCCTTATAGCTGTCGGCATGGAACTGCTATGGTGTACATCGGAAGACTTCGGACAACAATTACACAATTACACACACACACCATTCGTTTGCGTTCTGTAGTTTTCGCTGCAGAACGAAATATTAACACACACACGTAGAATTTTATGTACACCGATAACTTTCCACCCCAATATACTCCACCCTTTTATCATTATCAACCCTCAAGCAACAATGCAACCAATAAAACCATTTTCAAAGAGTAAATATATTTTTCAAAGAATTATTATTGTTCCGCATTTCGCGTTACATTCTTCAAAATTGTAAAAATCTATCAGATCGCTATAAAACCGTGCCTAAAACCTTCCTCAGGTATAAAATAGTAACTGTACATATATTTAAGTCTCTGCGTCTTGTCGTTTGGACGTGATAAGCGTACACCGAACAGACATTCACATTTATAGATATGGATTATCTTTTACTAAACTAACATGTTCCACATCAATACGATATCTCGTATTCACGATCTATGGAGCAAGTATTAACCTAATCCATTCTAATGTTACGGTCTCCAGTACACGTTCGCAGACTCTGGGTGTCGGGGTCATGAAATCCCGCATTGCTCGGCGCACCGTACGACGGTGGTGTTTCTTGGCCTGAAGCTGCACGAAGTGACAGGGTGCCCTCATGCACAGACTGCTTCCAACATGGGACCACTGTGACATCTGAATCTCCAATTTGTCAGGAAGTTACGAGATGCGACCACCCCTGCTTCACGAAGGTCAACGATGCGGCCCTCTGTCAAATGCATTCTATTGATGGACAGGCTGTTTAACGCATCTGCGACGAATCGCGGATGCTCGTACTGTACGTAAGCGTTTTGCTTCACTGTCTGACTCATGACAGCTGACTAGAAACAACTTAGGGTGACATCATGAATGCATTTCTACACATTGAAGATGAAGGTGAAGCAATGAATTTAATTTTGTGATGCGGCCAGGAATCGAACCCAGACCTCCATTCTTACTAGGCAGACGTCGTACCGTTAGACCACCATACCACTAACGATTAATGCGCCTCGGAATATCTAAGTACGACTTCCCTCCACGTCATAAACTTCAATTCATTTTCCTTGTTCCATAGATAATTGCCACTCAGAGTTTCTTAATTTATATTTAAATTGATATTTATATCATCTTAGCAGGAATGTTCCACTATGTCCATTGCCGGGGTGCTATTCCACTGCATGGAGAGCCTTGGCAGTAGTGGCAATTATCTATGGAACAAGGAAGCTGAATTGAAGTTTATGACGTGGAGGGAAGTCGTACTTAGACTATTCCGAGGCGCATTAATTGTTAGTGGTGTGGTGGTCTAACTCCACACACCGTCGGCATCAATGAGTTACTCAGACCCGACAAGTTACGATATCCACGAAGGAAAAACAACGCTGCGATTTTGATGTTAGGTCAGACGGCTGTATACGCTCTTGACAGTCGTCACGCCACCCTTGACGATTACCGAGCGTACCTCGAATACGAACACAGCGCCATACAAGGACTCCGGGACTCTAAGGACACATATGGTAACATGCTGCAAATTATGGTACAAATGTGACGATAGTTCAGGTCAGTAAAACTGAACAAATAGCACAATAGAAACAGAGGAAAAAAAATGTGAAATGTACTACTCATGACCTCGGAAATTTCGGAGCACGGTATGCTGTTCTAACAGTTTCGTATAGAAGACACGGAATGTTAACCCACCTTATCGAGAAGACGAGCTTTGAAGCACTGTGCAGACGAAACTACCGTGGGAGAAGTGTTTTTATTTTATTCAATTTACCTTCTCTCTTCGGTTTATCTTACGTTTTATTTATTTATTTATGGAGAACTCCAACATTTCTTTTGATTTGCTTATCGGGCAGGAGCCCAATTGTTTTCGTCAGAAGTATACAGCCATCTGTTGTGAAAATAAATAAATGCATTGGAGACGAAACTGCAACAAATCCTTTTGTTCGAATGGAAAACATGGAGGCTCCTTAATTTAAAAAAAAAAAAAAAAAAAAAAAAAAAAAAAAAAAAAAAAAAAAAAAAAAAAAAAAAACGGTACGACGTCTGCCTAGTAAACATGGAGCTCTGGGTACGATTCCGGCCGCATCACAAATTTTAATTCATTGATTCACTTTCATCTCCAATGTCATGGACATATTTGAAACGAAAAACCGTCTCAGGGTTTATCAATTTTTATATTTAAATCGATATTTAAGGCATTTCTACACATTACAGAGTCGTGTAAATCTAATTATTTACTCACATATGAATTGTTTGCATGTACACCGTAATGGGATAATATGGGACCACTCCCTCTGGGTGCATCGCTTTTTTGTCGGGCAGTGTAATGTTCGAAAAGCGGTGCTGTGTACAGCTGCTGACACAGAAGCACTCACAAAATGGCGCGCCCTCTTCGAGGCACGTAATTATGCAGCTTCAATCAAACGACAACGATTTCAATTTTTTAATCACAATGGCAGACCTTTGTATGTCATACGGCGCCACGGAAAATGACATTGATAAAGCAATTCGAAGTGAATCACAACATTAAGTATGGATAAAACGATACGAAATTAAAGGGGTACCAAATATTCGATACGTTAAACGTTATGCCTCGGGTATGTAAAACACTTACTATGTGTTCAGTAAATATTAGATAGCGATCCTATAACCGAAGTTAACTTGTAATCAAAAACTGAATTCTGACAGCCTTGAATGTTTACGCACTTTACCAACTCAACATTTCTAGGCCTTCCAGATGTTTTTGGTAAATAAAATAAGCTCCCTATTCTGTACCCTTTTTTTTGCGTCGATGCACTGACATTGACCCACAAAATGTAAACTGCTTAAGTGGCTTATAGGCATAATGGAAATTTCACAGTCCAGTATAAGCAATAAAAACTACTTTTTCTGATCATGAAACATCGAGAAAAAGTACATACTTTGACTAAAACTATACCATTTTTTCGTCTAATTTTAGAGATACGTCATCACCATGACAGCAAAATGATCAAAGTGAAGTTATTCATTTAAATTGAAAATAAAACACTCAGAAACGCATACGCCGCATATATCCGGTATTGATTAGCTGTTGAAGCATTCTACATATTGGTTTTTGGTTACACTGCACGGTAAAAAAGAGATTATCTTGGTTTCGTTTTTAACAGTAAACGAAATTAATTGAACTTAAGCAACTCTGACTTTGTTAATACTTGTGTATATACGACATTGTAGCAAATGGAAAAGAAAAAAAACGTAATAAAACTATTAATGGCATATTTTTGAAAGTGAAGGTACAATCTGCTTTACTGTGGACCCCAATTTTCATTTCTCTCAAAAAGTAATAATTTTACTATTCTCAAGAGAGAAAATATTGTGTAAGTGGTTATTCAAGACAGGAAGTGTTTGAGTAAACAGCGCTCTCACTATTATTATCTCGGCGAGCTGTCGAGTAAACAACCCTTAAAGTAGCGCAGCCAGCTGAAAGCTGAAGCTCCGTGTTGACAGTAGGCTAAAGGTACTCGACGACGCCAGCTTATCAATGACTGCAAGTAGAACAGTCTTCACAACGTGACGAAAGATGTTCACAGTTTGCATCAGCTTTGCGTGCAAGTTTCGATTTCAATTCTTCGAACACGTAGAATTTCACAGTTGAATAACGAAGGTCCAAACTCATTAACTGACTCTCCTTTATCAATTGTAGGAACTTCCGCCAAGCGACAAAACATAAACATGTTAAGACACTAGCTTGTGGCAGATTTTTCTAGTACTGCTTTGAATGACTTTACTAGAATCATGACAAAAGCGCATGTCACGTAAAACAGTTATTCTTCGCTACAGAAATATTTCGAGAGCTCTGTGTATAAATAATTTCAAGATTACTTTTTTACCCGATTTGATAGGTGACACAAATGAACCACAACTGTCTGCCAACATATTGCGTTTATCTCTGTGACAACTCCGTTATAATCTGGGTTTCCGTTGCAGTTAACGATGTTACCAGATCTACATTTACATAGATACTGAGCAAATCACATTTAAGTGCCTGGCAGAGGGTTCATTAACCACTTTCATAACCTTTCTCTACTGTTCCATTCTCTAATAGCGAGCGGGAAGAAAGAACACCTAAATCGTTCCGTTTTCGATCCGATTTCTCTTATTTTATTGAGATGGTCATGTCTCCCTATGTTATGTAGGTGGATGCTAGCAAAATATTTTCACATTCAGAAGTAAAAGTCGGTGATTGAAATGTCGCAAACAGATCTCGCCGCATCGAATAAAGTCGTTCTTTTAATGATTTCCATCTCAAATCGTGCAACATTTCCGTGACGCTTTCCCCCTGTAACGTGATAAAACAAAACGAGCTGACCTTTTCTGAACCTTCTCAATGTCCTCCGTCAGTCCCACCTGGTGAGGGTCCCACATTGGGCAACGGTACTCCAGGAGAGGGCGCACAAGTGTGATGTAGGCAGTCTCTTTGGTGGAGCTGTTGCATCTTCGAAGCGTTTTGCCAATGAAACGTAACCTTTGGTTCGCATTCCCCACACTATATTCTATGTGTTCTCTCTAATTTGTTCGTAATTGTAACTCCTAGGTATTTGGTAACAATTACTACCTTAAGGTCTGACTGATTTATCGTGTAATTGAAGTTCAGCGAATTTTTTTAGTGGTTAAGTGTATTATTTCACACTTTTCATTATTTAGTGTTAATTGCCAATTTTTGGATCATGTAGAAATTTTGTCTAAATCGCTTTGCAGTTGCTTTTGGTCCTCTGTTGACTTCACTAACCGATAAACGACAGCATTATCCGCGAACAGTCTAAGGGAGCTATTCAGATTATCTCCTAAATCGTTTATAAACACGAGGAAGAGTAGGGGACCTATACGCTTCTCTGGGGAACGCTAGATGTCACTTACTGTCAAAATTATTTAGTTCCCAACGTGTTCTACTTGTTAGGGTGTTTGCCATAAGAAGTAGTCTTTTCCTAAGTAGTACGTCAGCAACTAAAACTTTATTTACATGTAATACCTGCAAGAAGAATTTGTTTAATCTTCTATATTTACAACGTGACATATTCAGTGGTCACATAAAAAATTGTTTCATAACTTCTCGTTATACGTTTGAAACGTGTGGAATAATTCAGATATGGACGTTGTCTGTAGGGATGGAGTTTCTTTTTACGAGGTGTCTAACAACTGGGAAGCGGAAGGCAACTTTATATGCAGACGAAGGACACTTTACCGGCGCTTATCAATCACATAAATTTCTAGGACTAATTAACACGTTCACACACTTTTTTATTTACGAGAGTATATTTAACTTAAAAGTGGTATGTGTTTCTTTGAATAAATGCTAAAGGTAGTATGTGTCTGGGGCGAGCGTGTCACTATTTGTGTCGAGAGACCGTCCCCGCTAAAATACACAAATAAATGTTCTGGTTTAGTTTCCAAATGATTTGATTAAGCAATGAGACTTAGCACCTTCCTTTGCTCTGTTAGAATAAATTGCAACTGACGTGGGATGCAATGATCTTACGTAAATGAATTTTTGTTTGATGCGCAACGGATAACACTTTAAATTGTACAGTAGTTAATAAGTTAACAGTAATTAAATTCGTAGTTGGTATACACATTACTCTCGTGTATGAGAAACAATGTGAGCAAATGAAAAGTTCAGATCTGTTAGCGTGCACCATATCCAGTAGCCAGACTATACAAGCACAATTCGACTGCGATAGCCAACAAAAGAGTGTGCTACTACTATGATACTTTTGTCACTTGAATAACAAGATGTCAAACAAAGATATTTGGGATTAACTGGATACCAAAATCAGTACACTTGATAATGTGCATATATGAACAACAATTGCCATACTGATTCAACGTAATAAAAAAAATGTCCTACAAATGAGGTAAAGATTTCAAGTATTACTGACTGAAAATATCACTGAGATCAGACATATCACTTTAACTGTAACTAACAGTGACAGACTTAATAATTTGAACTTTCATTAAGGCTCAGAAAATCTCTAACTATGAATTTTACTGGATTTATGAACGAACTATTTCCTGCTCTCATTAATAGACGAATTTATTATGACAAAATGCCTACACGGAACTATTCTAATTAGCACATAAATTTACAAACATAATAATTATGCAACACTATCATAAGAAACAATGATCAGAACAAGTAGCAATTCAAATTGGTGAAAGGAACGAGGAGCTGGAAAATGACTCAGGGTTAAATGATAAATGCGAGATGCATTAAACAGTATTCATTAGCAAAAAGCAAACACCAACTACAATAGTTAAAATACAGGCTATCATACATACCAATAGAAAAGTACAAGTTTATTTTATTAGAGAAATTAATTTCCAAAAAAATGTTTGTAAATCTATCGGACCAAACTGCGTGGTCATCAGTCCGTAGCTTACAAACTACTTAAACCTAGGTAAACTAACATAAGGACAACCACACACCCATGCCCGAGGGAGGACTCAACCGCGCGCTCCGCAGCGAGACGCTTTAGACCGCTCTGCTACTCCACCACGCAAATTAATTTCCTTACAAAAATTATAATCTGCAGACTTGGCTGCGACTCTTCAAAATTGTCTGAATTTCTTTTTTACTCTTCGAGTCTAATACACAGACAGACTAATCCGACAGTTCCACGACCACTACTCTTCGACTCAACTGTATCATAATCAGACATCGGCTCTCCTTCACGAAGGTCACACACCGACTCTTTAAACGCAACAACTGCGAGAGCAAGACACACTCCAAAGATAAAACAAAGTCCTTGGTTTACAGCAAAGATATGGAAATAAGTATGTTATATCGATTAGTGAAATGGTACAAAATATTACATAAATTTGTTTTCTACAAAATTATAGCTTAGGTTTTTGTAACAAAAACATGCTCAAGGCTGTATGACAGGCAAAAATTAAGTGAAAATTATTTTGCGTACTCATTTCAAACTGAGTAAATTATTTTCAGAATTAGACAATGAATTACACTTCATTGTGGCTTGAATTTTGCAAATTCATCTGAGACAGGAGGAATTAACAATTTTCGTTATTCACAACACGCATGGGGAATTGCATCCTCACAATTCGCTCTCCATTTCAAGTTTTTGTATTGCTTCTTGAGCACACTTAGAGTAAAATTCGGAGTCTGATTCGTAACGCACGAGCATTCCGAGAAGCCTTGGCCGTTCGCGCCGCGCCTCTAGCTGCCCGGCCCCGCATTGTCGCTAAGTTGGGACTTTAGCATCAGGTAGGTCGCAATCGGTGACGCAGATTCCCTTACGTCACAGCTCTGTTTTTAAAGGCTGGCCACGGAGAGAAGGCGGCTATATTTACTCCATAGCGAAAGCGCAACATCGTAAGCGAAGGCGGCGGCGGCGGCCTCGCGCGTGTGTTCGTCCCGCTGGTGTGTTGCTTGGCGGGGCGGGCAGGACTCAAAGGAGCAGCGCGTCCCACATGAGAGCGTCTGCAAAAAATGTGGACCTAGGAGAGAAACGTGGTAGTAATCCAGGGAACACGCTTTACTGCCAGTGGCAGAGATTAAAGGAAGGCTCGAGCATAAATATCGTTCCTAGCCGCAGCATTGTTTGATTTACTGGCCACTATTTTTAGTAATGGGAGCGATCCAGCTATCAGAAGCAGGGCCCGGTAAGGAAACTCAAACAGACTTACCAGCCAATTATAGAGGAGGTGGGGGATGGGGCTTACAGTTCAACGTGGATTCCGAACCACGCTCCTACTAAAAAGCAAAAATTGTATACTTGCTAAAGGCGGACCCATCTCAATTACACAGTTATTTTGGCTCACTTTAGGTTACGGTAGTAAAACTAAAAGTGGGCCTTTGCGATCGTCTTTTGACAGCTCGAAATTTAAATGAAAATAACAACTTAACCATTCATCTGACACGAAAATTGAATAACCGAATTTGTAGAGGAAAAAATTCTCTACAACTTTGCTCTGTTATGTTTTTTCATATCTCGTAGCGTTTCAGAGATATTTGCAAACATAACGGCGATTTTGGGATGTCTGTCTGTCTGTCCGTAACGTGTTCCCTGTTTTTAAGACGAACTGTTCAACCGATCAGCACCAAATTTTACAGATATAATTGTACGCTGCCAGAGACCAGAACCTCCTTTTTTCACATTTTTCAGGCAAAAAATACGGTGGTAATAATAAAAAAAAACGTTTGTGATATAATTTTAATTGCAAACGAACCGTTCATCTAACACGAAAATTGAATGACCTAATTGGTAGAGGGGAAAATTCTCTACAACTTCACTCTTTTATGTTTTTTTCATATCTTGCATCGTTGCAGAGATATTTGCAAAAATAACGGCGATTTGACGACGTCTGTCTGTCTGTAACGTGTTCCCACCTTTTAGGTCGAGCCGTTCAACCAATCGGCACCAAATTTTACAGACATAATTGTTGGCTACTAGAAACCAGAACTTCGCTTTTTCAAATATTTTGGACAAGAAATATGTTAGTAATACGAAAAAAAGCCGTTTGTAATGTAATTTTAATTGCAAATAAACCATTCATCTGACGCAAAAATTAAATAACCGAATTTGTAGAGGAGAAAATTCTGTACAACTTTGTTCCCTTATGTTTTTTCATATCTCGTATCGTTTGAAAGATATTTCCAAAATTAACAGAGTTTTGACACCCTCCATTGAATTAACGAAAACCAGCCGTTCGGAGATGTCACGTGACATTTCTCGCCCAGAACTCTCTCTGGCAGACGTCATCTTGCGTTGCGTATTTGGTGATTTTCTTATTGTAAATTACACGTTGTCAATTCAAACCAATGGCGCACTGAAGAATTAACAAAAACACATCGTTCTTCGTACGATAAATGATAATCTAGTGTCTACAAATGCCATATTAGCATCAGTCAACAACGGCCATGAATAGTATGAGATTAAAGAGAATAATTTCTTAATGTTAGGTCTAGCATAGTGGGCAACGTCTTGGTCTGTGATTCTGAAGATCAGTGCTTCGAAACCCGCCGCTACCTATTTTTTTCCTGAAAGGGTTTCAGACACTCTTATTAATTAATTATTTAGATTATTATTTTGCTCCAAAATGTTTGCAAAAACTTATAAAATTACAAATTTAAAGAGGGCCGTGAAACGTCAGTGCGATTTTTTTTACGGTTGGATTGTGCGTTTGAGTGTGGGTCGGCGCCTTGAGGCTTTTCACAACGAAACTCTTTCTCGAAATTTGACTGAAAACCCAAAGAGATTTTGGTCATTTGTTAAATACACCAGGGACAAAACACAAACAATACCCTCACAACGTTTTAGCAATGGTGATGCTGCCGATGACAGCGCTACTAAAGCAGAGTTACTAAACATAGCTTTCAGAAATTCATTTACCAAAGAAGACGAAACAAATATTCCAGATTTCGAATTAAAAACAGAGGCCAGAATGAGTAACGTTGATGTAGATATCCTCGGAGTAGTGAAGCAACTTAAATGACTTAACAAGAACAAGTCTTCTGGTCTGGACTATATACCCATTAGATTTCTATCTTATTATGCTGAAGCGATAGCTCCTAACTTAACAGCCATATACAACCGCTCTCTCAAAGAAGGATCTGTACCATAAGATTGGAAAGTTGTACAGGTCACACCTATATTCAAGAAAGGCAGTAGGAGTAACCCATTAAACTACAGGCCTATTTCATTGACGTCAATTTGCAGCAGGGTTTTGCAACATATCCTGTATTCAGATATTATGAATTATCTCGAACAGAATGATCTATTGACCCAAGGTCAACACGGATTTAGATAATATTGTTCGTGCGAAACGCAACTAGCTCTTTACTCCTAGGAAGTGATAAGTGCTATCGACAAGGGTTCTCAAATTTATTCCGTATTTCTTGATTTCCAGAAGGCTTTTGACACCGTACCTCACAAACGGCTTTTAATCAAATTGCGTGGTTATGGTATATCGCCTCAAATTTGCGACTGGATGGGGGATTTCCTGGCAGAGAGGACGCAGTTTGTAGTAATCGATGGTCAGGCATCGACTAAAACAGAGGTGATACCGGCGTTCCACAAGGTAGTGTTATTGGTCCTCTGCTGTTCCTTATTTACATAAACGATTTGGGAAAAAATCTAAACAGCTCTCTTAGGTTGTTTGCAGATGACGCCGTCATTTACCGTCTAGTAAAATCATCTGAAGGTCAAAAACAACTGCAAAACGATCTGAATGAGATATCAGTATGGTATAAAAATTGGCAATTTACTCTAAATAACGAGAAGTGTGAAGTCATGCACTTGAGTACGAAAATAAATCCGTTAAACTTTGTTTACAAGATAAATCAATCAAAAGTGAAGGCCGTAAACTCCACAAAATACCTAGGAATTACTATTACTTCAGACGTAAACTGGAAAGAACACGTAGATAATGTCGTGGGAAATGTGAACCAGAGACTCCGTTTTATTGGCAGAACCCTTAAAAGGTGCAACAGAACGACTAAAGAGACTGCATACACTACTCCTTCCGTCCTTTTTTGGAGTATTGCTGCCCAGTGTGGGATCCTTATCAGGTGGGTTTAGCGGAGAACATCGAAACAGTCCAAAGAAGGGCAGCTCGTTTTGTATTGTCGCGATACAGGGGAGACTGCGCTACGGAAATGGTACAGAATCTGGGATGGGAATCGTTACAACAATGGTGCCTATCGCTGCGGCGTGGGCTACTTACGAAATTCCAATCGCCAACATTCTCCTCCGAATACGAAAATATATTGTTGACTGCCACTTACATGGGTAGAAAAGATCATCAGAGTAAAATACGAGAAATCAGATCTCAAACGGAGAGATTCAAGTGTTCTTTCATCCCGCGCGCTATTTGAGAATGGAATGGGAGATGAATAATTTAAAGGTGGTTCGATGAACCCTCTACCAGGCACTTAAATGTGATTTGCAGAGTATCCCATGTAGATGTAGATGAGCTTTGCCTGTGGGCTACTTCTTCCACGCCCGTGATTTTGTTGGCTCAGCGAAGTCAAAATGTACAAATGTTTGTAAATCTATGGGATTTGAGGTAACCAACTATATAAAGAAACTTCAACTAATCAAAGGACAACTCTTTCTCTCTCTCTCTCACACACACACACATCCCCGTGAGATGACTCGAACCTCCGACGGGGAGAACCCGCGCTCTCCGCCGTAAGATGCCTTAGAGCGCTCGGCCATTCCAGCATGGCAACGAAGTCAATCACAGAAGAATTTCTCGTAGGCGTCCAGATGTAGGCTAAGGTGATACAAATTCAATATAGGTACAATTCCGATCAACATAATTTGTCAGTCTCGTAGTGTTGGTAGCACTTGCCTTTGTGTGGCGTTGTAGTGTAGCAGGTTTCTACAGCTCCTCCTGTCTTTTCCAAGAATACTCCACTTTGTGCTACGGAGATATACTTTTTTTCCTGTTAAGAGGAAAGTGAAACTATTCAGTCTAACGCGCTCTTATAAATGTATCAGTTAAGGGTGACTGGATTCGCTGCCAAAAATGCAATGTTTGGTACCACGAAGTATGCGTTGGTGACCGAGGGATAAGTGCGTTTTACTTGGAAGATGCCAGTGATCAAAATTTTACCAGGGAGTGATCACAACTGTGCCTATTGTGGTACATTTTCGATCGATTTTTCTCAATTCTGTAACCTTTTTTGTATTTATACCAACATTTGTAATTGTCTAATATTTGTGTTACATATTCATTCATGAAACGTCCAAGAAGAGTGCCATAGTTAAAATTATTTCTTTTCTCAATATGTTTCCAGTTACAATAACATTTGTCAGAAATGTTCGCAATTGTACCACCTTACCCTATAGCTACTGCGTTTACCGAAGACAATGCGTTTCTGTTGACAACGTGGACGGGTGAGAGCAGAAATTACTGACGCGATCGCTGCACTTTGTGGCAGGTGTCTGTACGTTCTTACGAGAGTGGCTCAGGAGCACGTCGGTAAACTACCTCCCAACACAGGAAACGGTAATCCAGCCACTTGTGCCGTCATCTCTAACTCTTGTTTGGGAGTCTGAATCTTTGAAAATCGAAACCAACTTACTTTATGGGGAGATACAGTAACTGTTCATATTTTTTCCATACCGTGACTTCCCACATCATTTCCTCATTCACTGTATGGAAGCACGGCTAATCTAAAATTAATACTAAAAGTGATTTCTGTCAAATAGATGTGATGCTTTCACTTTTGTTAGGCTGTTGGAACAACCTTGAAACACACTTGAATCTGACAATGTTTTTAATTATTATCCTCTGCACTGTATATACATATTTCAGCACAAAATCGTAGCTTCAGTACCTATACTTGTGAGAAACTATACTGTCTGTAATTTCGGCAGTTCAGTTTAGTCACATAGTAAGAAATAAATAGAACATCCTTCCATCTCATATGTAATAATATAAGGCTAAACCTCGTTAGTAAATGTCCAGATTGTACTCACGCCCGAGAAAGTGCTCAGTTCTTTTGACAGCTTTATTGTAGTAGGTAATGTAGCTATCCTTATTCAGACTATACTTACAAGCGAGGTGGCGCAGTGGTTACAACACTAGACTCGCATTCGGGAGGAAGGTAATTTCAATCCGCCTCCTGCTACCCGGATATAGGTTACCAAAAAATGTTCAAATGTGTGTAAAGCTAATGAATCAAACTGCTGAGGTCAATGGTCCCTAGACTTACGAACGTCTTCAACAAACCAATCTATGCTAAGAACAACACACACACGGCGATGCCCGGGACTGGAAAGTTACACAGGTCACTCCTATATACAAGAAAGGCAATAGGAGGGGCCGGCCGCGGTGGCCGAGGGGACTGAGGCGCTCCAGTCACGGTCTGCACAGCCACTACGGTCGGGGGTTCGAATCCCCCCTCGGGCATGGATATTTGTGTCGTCCTTAGTATTTGTTAGTTCATAAGTAGTTTGTAAGTTTAGGGACTGATGACCCCGTACTTAAGTCCCATAAGCTATAAAAACATTTGAACAATAGGAGGGATCCGCAAAATTACAGACCTACATCAGTCACGTCGGTCTGCAGTAGGATTTTAGATCATATACTTTTCTCTTATATAGCAACTGATTGGCATTACAAGATTATGGCCTTGTAAAATTATTTTATTGGACCAGATGATGCTGACATAGTTCAGCGAAACCGGTCATCTTAAATAAAAACTGATGATCAGCGATCTTGGCTTTTTTATATCTTTCTACAATATCATAATTGGGTCGCCTTCTAAAACATAAATAAACTTAACTTTTCTCAAACATTATGATCAACCTCAAAGAGAACGACCTATTGACCCATAGTCAAAAAGGGTGAGGAAAGCATCCTTCTTGTGAAACACATTAAAAGATGAGTGTTATCGACATCTCAAATCGATTCCATATTTCTACATTTTCTAAAGTCTTTCGGTACTGTACTCACAAGCAGATTCTAATCAAATTGCACGATTGTGGAATATCGCCACAGTTGTGCGACTGGATTCGTGATTTCCTGCCAGAAAATACACTGTACATTGTAATTGATGGAAAGTCATCGAGAAGAACAGAAATGATATCCGCTGTTATCCAGGGACGTTTATAGGGCCCCTACTCTTCCTAATTTCCGTAAACGATTTAGGAGACAATCTGAGTAGCTCTCTTAGAGTGTTCGCGTATGATGCTGTCGTTTACCGGTTAATAAAGTCACCAGAAGATCAAAAGCAAAATGATTTAGATAAGGTATCTCAATGGTGAAAAAATTGGTAAATGCCCCTTAATAATGAGAAGTGTGAAGTCATCCATATGAGCACAGAAAGAAAATCTGTTTGCGTATTGCTGAGTGTGGTGGGAACCCCAAAAAGTGTGACTGACGGAGGATATAGAGAAAGTTCAGAGAAGGGCAATTTGTTTTCTATTATCGCGATATAGGGGGGAGAGTGTCACAGAAATGATGCACGAGTTGGACTGGAAATCATTAAAAGAAAGTCGTTATTCGTTTCGTCGAGATTTATTTGCTTAATTTCTGTCACCAGCTTTCTCTTCCGAATGCGACTATGTTCTGTTAGCACGCACCTAAGTAGGCAAGATCATTATAATGAAACAAGAGAAGTCAGATGTAAAACGGAAAGTCCAGGAGTTACTTTTTCCCGTGCGCTATTATTGAATGGAATTGTGGAGAAATCTCATAAAAGCGGTTCGATGAATCCTCTGCCATGCAATTAATTGTGATTAGGGAAGTATTTATGCAGATGTAGACGAGTTGAACCTCCGCTATCTGTAGCAAGGCGCATTAGATCGCACGGACCTTCCCGCGGGGCATTGGGTTTTACGTGACTTCTCTACATCACTACAGGCAGATGCGGGGAAGGTTCCATTGAAAGTGCACGACCGATTTCCATCCCAATCGTTACAAAACAATCAGATCTTGTGCTCCGCCTCTAATGACCACACTGTCAGCAGGACGTTAAACCCTAATCTTCTTCCTTCAGACTATATTTACTTCTATTACCGTACTCACTCGCCTATATTACGCACCTTTCTTCCAATTATTTTACTTCTGGAATTGCGGAGGGTACTACAGGCGGAAAGTTCGTAAATGCAGTAGTGTATTCGGTTGGTTTAGGATGGCTAAATTTGTTAATTATTTTATCACACTTTATGTGAAAAACTTATTTTATTAAAACATTTTATATAATAAATATACAACTAGTATGTTGTTCAATATGTCACAATTTCCATCGCTAAAGTTCGCCTGTGTTAAGCTCTCTTACGTTGCAATTTGTGGCTAGGGACACGTGCGTTTACAAGTGAACACCTTAAATACAAAAACTTCAGTCTACGAGCTGCCGCAAACTCGACAGCTCTGAAGTTATGCCATAAACCTAATTCACCGATCACCGATACTCAGTTTTGTATGTTGTTAATAGCATGAATCTGTATTCACAGTAACTGCGGGAAAATGCAAGCTTATCGATTCTAAATGGAGAGGGGCTATTCACCTGCGCCCCGGCAGAATAACCGTGCGCACTAAGACGCCCTGCTGTGGCGCGATCGGCTGTTTGCCGTTGGGGCTCGAGTACTCCCTCGGGCATGGGTTTTCGTGATGTCAGTAGCATAAGTTACTTTAAGTAGTTTGTAAGCTTAGGGACTAATGACCAACGTAGTTAAGTCCCTTAGATTTACAAACATTTGAACATTTTATTCAGCTGCTGTTAGCATTGTTCCAGGAGCCAGCGGTAGGCAATGTTGCCTAATTTCACGTAACTAACACTCATTAATTTTTTGAGATTTTTTAAAAATTTCGTATTACTGTAAATTTTTCTACTAGTTGTTTCAGGCTAATGTATATAAGATACTAGCCGAAAACCCGGCGATGCCCAGATATTTATTTATTTATTTATTTATTTATTCCTGCCATTTTTCAGGTATATATTCGTTTGTATAATGGCTGTATGTCTATAAAATCTATTCGTAACACTATTAGTAGTAAAGAAGTAATAGATAATAGCTTGGTGCGTGATGGGGCGGTTTTCCGTGAACGTTACTGTTTATGTGCTCATATCTCATGAGCTACGTGTCGTACTGAGATATAATTTAGAAGGTACACTCAACTATATGCGTGTGTACTGTTTGCAAAATTTCCTGCCGCAAAAATTTGTACTGTACAAATTGTACATTGTAACGTCATGCAGAATGCCGTAGTTTTACTCAGAAACAGCGGAAAAGTAGTAAGCGAGAAACTTTTTCCTTTCATCAGTTTACTCAAAATTCAAATTGTTCAAATGTTTGTATAGTCTATGGGACTTAACTACGGGGTCATCAGTCCCTAAACTTACAAACTACTTATGAACTACTTACGAACTAGGACGGCACAAATATCCATGCCCGAGTGGGGATTCGAACCCCCGACCGTAGTGGCCGTGCAGATCGTGACTGTAGCATCTCAGTCTCCTCGGCCACCGCGGCCGGCCATCAGTTTACTATGGTTGCCACTGAGAAAAAGTTTAATAAAGGTTTGAACTTATGTTTAAAGTTTGTTGCAAGTCGCTAAGTACTGTCATTCTCATATAGTGTATTTCGAAAGTATCGCCGCATTATATAGCATTTTTTTCGATTTCTATTGTTTATGACGTAATATCTTTTGAACCACGTGCCGTATGTGATTCTTAACCATGCAGCAATTGTTACCTTACGGTAAGGAGTGTGTGTACCAAATTTGGTTGAAATCGGTCCAATGGTTTAGGAGAAAATGAGCAGCATTGTCGCAAAATGCAGCAGTTTTTCGCGCATCTCATTGTTTATGACGTCATATCTCGTGAACTATAAATCTATGTGATTCTTACACTTACGGCGACCGTCCTCATGGATTGAAGCTTACGTATACAAAATTTCGTGAAGATTGAATGAAAACTGTAGATTTTTATGCAACACGTACAAACATACGGACACTCTGCTTTATATATTAGATACAAATTATTTATTAAAGGGAGGAAGTGAGGGAAGGATTTAGCTGCATTGGGACGTTGAAATTATACAACAGCGACACGTGTAAAAGTGAGCCTGGCCGGTAACCGAACCCGAGTCTCCCGCTTCTGAATAGCGGTCGTCTTGACCACTTGGCTACCTGCGCTCGCCTGCCGTCCGCCTCAAACTTCCCCATCGTCCTTGCCCTCTTACACTCGCTATTACGGATTCCCCTGCGGGGTCGAACATATCATCGCATCTACGGTGATAGATCGGCGTGGTGTCTGTTCTTTCGGACATGTCCGATAACTTTGGAATGAATCTTAGGATTTTATAAAGAGATTTACGTGACCCAAAAAAACTACAAGAAACTACTTTGACAGCTAAATCTGTGACCATTCTGCCTCCCCCTTCATACAAGAACGATGTCCACTATTAGTCCAACTTCGTATGAATACCCATAGTCGACGGGGATTCCTATGTACTGTACTTCGTGCAAGCATTTATTATGTGAAAGTTTTCATACCTATACTATAATGACAGAATCAACCATCTCTTCACGCAACATATATGTGCTCGTTTCGTTCCGCTTACCGACACTTAGCGTATTTGTAACTCCAGTGATTTGCGGTTGTCGAGGTCTGCAGTCGGAAGACTGGTTTGATGCAATTCTCCTAGCTAATCTAAATAAACCTACCTGGGATACTCTGCAAATCACATTTAAGTGCCTGGCAGAGGGTTCATCGAACCACCGTTATACTATTTTATCTCCCATTCCATTCTCGAATAGCGCGCGGGAAGCATGAACACCTGAATCTCTCCGTTCAGGCTCTCATTTCTCGTATTTTATTCTGATGATCATTTCTACCTATGTAAGTGGGAGTCAACAATATACTTTCGCATTCGGAGGAGAATGTTGGCAATTGTAGTTTTGTAAGCAGCCCACGCCGCAGCGATAAGCGCCGTTGTTGTAATGATTCCCATCCTAGATCCTGTATCATTTCCGTAACGCGGTCTCCCGTGTATCGTGACAATACAAATCGAGCTGCCCTTCTTTGGACTCTTTCGATGTCCTCCGTCAAACCCACCTGATAAGGATCCCACACTCGTCTCCTGGTCTCCCTCTGCGATTCCCTCTCTTCCCCCATCCCCCCCCCCCCGCCCAATACCCTCTAATCTGAAATGACTATTCCTTGACGTCTCAGAATGTGTCCTATCACTTGATCCCATCTTTTGGTCAAGTTATGCCACAAATTTCTCTCCATTTCTATTCAGTAGCTACTAATTAGTTACACGATCTGTTTGAAACTGTATATACTGGGTTTTATCAAAGTTTAATGAGAGTCCATTTGTAGGGAACCACTTACTAATTTTCTGAAAGAAATCATTTACAATTTCATCAGTTAATTCATGTTTGTCAGGCGTGATAGTTGTACTTGTATCGTCAGCAAAAAGAACTATCTTAGCATCTTTGTGAATATAGAATGGCAAGTCATTAATATATATTAAGAACAGCAAAGGACCCAAGACCGAACCTTGTGCGGCCCCATTTTTGGTAACTTCCCAGTTAGAGGAATTATTTATTTTCTATATCATGAGAACTGCTTATTTCAACTTTCTGTGCTCATCCAGTTAAGTATGATTTAAATCATTTATGCAATTCGCCGCGCGGGAGTATCCGAGCGGTCTGGGGCGCAAGGTTACGAATCGCGCTGCCTCTCGCGTCGGAGGTTCGAATTCTCCCTCGGGCATGGATGTTTGTGTTGTCTTTAGTATAAGTTAGTTTATAAATAGTTTGTAAGTTTAGGGACTGATGACACCGCAGTTAAGTCCTACAATCTTAACAAACATTTGAACATTTAGAAGAATCCCATGATTTACACAACCAAAAGCCTTTGAGAGGTCACAAAAAATTCCAGCTTGTGATGCCCGGTTATTCAAAGCATTTAATATTTCATAGGTGAACATATATGTAGCTTTTTTCTGTTGAAAATCTTTTTTGAAAACCAAACTGACATTTGTTAGAAATTTCTACTCGAGAATACGTAACTTTTTCAAACATTTTGGATAAAGCTGTCAGAAGTGAGATGGGACGGTAGTTGTTGACATCAGGCGTATCCCCTTTTTTATGCAAAGGTTTAACGATGGTCATAGCACTGCAGTTTTGATCTCTCGCTCCTATGCTGTAAGGACTCCTCTAGCACTATTTCTCTGATTTTCTCATTCCGGATCCTGTCTCTTCTTGTTACGCCTATTCTGCTTCGCAGAAATTTCATTTCCCCTGCTTGTATTCTACTCATATCGCTTTCCTTCGTTACCTAAATTTCCGACGCATAGGTGAATATCGGATATAATAACTTCGATATAACACCCCTTTACTTTTCTGCGGTACGTCCTTACTCCACACTAAACTACTTACGCTTCTCAGAAATGATTTTACTTGTCCGCTACGTTCTGTAATCTTCTTGTTATTTCTTCTATTATGCCCTTGTTATTTCTAGTCAACATTGCCAAAAGATTTCTCCAAATATACTAAAACTATAAACGTAGGTTTGCCTTTCCTTAAGCTGTTTTCTAAGATAAGTCATAAAACAAATATTGCCTCACGTCATCCTAAATTACTCCTTAAACCAGACTGATCTCCCCTACGGTTGGCCTCTACCATTTTGTTTTATTCTTCTGTGAATAATTAGTGTTAGTATTTTACATTCTTCTTTTTGACTTAAAGTCAAGTGAAAAGTGTAATGGTATTAATGAAAAACTAAATGAGGTTTCAACTCTTGTAAAGCATAATTGCATAACATTTTTACTCGCCGTGGAGGTTCGAGTCCTCCCTGGGGCATGGGTGTGTGTGTTTGTCCGTAGGTTAGTTTACCTAGGTTTAAGTAGTTTGTAAGCTACGGACTGATGACTACGCAGTTTGGTCCGATAGATTTACAAACATTTGAACATTTTTAAATCCGCATTTCCAAAACGATTTCCGTGTGGTTGAAAATAAATCACCCAAGGACAGATTGGAGGGAATTAGCTTCATTCTGCTGCAGCCTCTATGACATTTAGCCGTACAAGCAAAAAATATTGTGCAGTGTGACTGTGTTTGGACTAATTTGCAAAAGAAAAGAATTGCCTCAAGGTTAATATCTTTATACAAAAACTTTGAACGTAAAAAGAAATCATTCACTTACAAAAAATTGCGTAGAATGATTTTTAGTGCCAAGGCTCACATGGAGTGGATAGACCCAGGGCCGGTAAAAGCTTATCCCAAGAACCTCAGCTGTGGGGGCCTCGGAACTGATAAGGCCCCGTAATCTATGGGGCCCCGACAGTGAGTTTCGACCAATATTTAACTTCATCTGAAAACAGTTTGTGTTAAACAAATCTTTAAATCTAGAATTTTATTAGACATCCTTTGCATTAGTCCTGTTGTTGAAAGTATCACAGTTGTTGATTTTATTGTTCCTTCAGCCGAACGGCTTTGACTAATACCGCGACAGTCATGCTAGACTAGGTGTGGTGTATTATCCGAGATAGACAGGTAACAGTCGATGACATCCCTCAGTCTTTGCAATGCCTGTAGTAATCTGATTTCTCTAAACTATGTGTTTTTATGCATTATAAATCGGCACAAGATTGCTTTCTCTTAAATTTGAGTTTTAAATAATCACATTATATTAGACCTTATGAATTCCGACATACTTATCGACGATCATTTTGAACATGATACTACAACCCACTAGCACCGTGGTTCGGAACCGACGTTAAACTGTAGGTCCCCCTATAACTGATTGGGTAAGTCAGTTCGAAGGTCGGAGCAAGGCAACGGCATACCACCTCCAAACAGGACCATGTCTAGTAAAGCACTTCAAACCAATCTTCGGATTGTTGACTGCTTTACCTTTTACTACAACAGTGTAGCTATACTTCATAACATCATATGAGAGATTTTGCAAATGTTTTTACAGATGTAAGCAAGACCTTTCGGAAAGTTACAAATAAAATAAAATCACAAATGATTCGGTGTCGGTAATGTTCAAATGTTTAATCTATGGGACTTAACTGCTTGGTTATTAGTCCCTAATTTACAAACTACTTAACCTATGTTGAACTAACCTAAGGACAACACATACACCCATGCCCGAGGGAGGACTGGAATCCCCGACGGCGAACGGCCGCGCGCGCAGTAGCACAGCGCCTTAGTGCGCACGGCTATTTCGCCGCAGCGTTTGCTATCTCTGTAGTGTTAAAACACCTAATAAATTGTTATATTCCTATTTTTACAATGCTATTTAGTGTTGGTTTCAGGCACAGGTTCATTCATTTTAAGTGAAAATATTTCTTAGGCATGTTTATTTGTTTTAGTGCAGTTCGAAATTTGTGGAAATTTAAATGCTTAAATTCAAAGTGTCTAAAACGACTAGCAACACTGTCGTTTTCAGATACGAAAAATTATTTAAAAAATTTAAAAGAAGATTTATGAAGATGTTGTAAAACCAGTAACTCAACCTTAACACATTACAATCTATAAAAAAACACTGAATTACATGTTAATCAGACTCTAAAGCTGCTGTACGTATCACATGATGTGCTTTGTCGGCCGCGCAGGAGTAGCCGAGCTGTCTTGAGCGCCATGTTACGGATCGCGCGACGTCCCGCGTCGGAGGTTCGAATCCTCCCTAGGACATGGATGTGTGTGTTGTCCTAAGGTTAGTTTACCTTAGTTTAAGTAGTTTGTAAGCTACGGACTGATAAACATTGTAGTTTGGTCCCATAGAATTACAAACATTTGAACATTTGTGCTTTGTCGAGCTATGATCTGATTGATGTATTCTAGTGCGTCTGAATCCGTACATCACCTAAGACACACAACTGGTGCCAATAATGTGGTGGCAAATATGCCAAATCTCTCTAACCTTCCGCCACACATACTCACACCGGTACAAATAAAATTGGTTTTCTGGATTGAAATTTGTCGCTTAGTGTTTTCAGCGAACTCATTGTCTCTAAGTGTGATAGCAGCGTTTTCGCTGACTGCTAGTATCGCCAGATTGCCTACGGAGCCCAGGCGACTGATATACTGATTATCTTTCACTTGTTCTAATTGAGTAGAGTTGTAGTAGTTCTGATTTATAAGTTCTTTCTTCCATTCTCTTATGACTTCATCAAGGTTGGTGAACAGTGGTGACAATAAGCCACTTTGTCACAAGATGTGTGTGTGTGTTTTAGAAGTCACACTAGGTACATCAGCTTCCGATTTGCTCCCCCCTCGCTGAAAACAATCCTGTGTACGTACCTGTTCCTGACAATACGCGCTGAAATGATTGTGAGATCCGATCCAGATCCTTTCTTCTCGTGACTTAAGGTTCATGTCAACAGTGCTATAAAAGAAAACCCAGAGAGTCGAGGAAAGGTTTTCAGTCTAGCACAAAAGATAGGTTTTTTTTTCACCGATATTCGTACGGGTGTCCTAGAGGCAGGGCTCGATCTATTATATCTGATTATATCTTATATCTGATTAGCAAGAGTACAATTTTTGGCGCTTTCTCCTGAAGTTAAGAGGACGTATGCCATCTTTATGTGACAGAGCTATTTGATGAAGCTATATTATCGAAACGCAGCAATCATTAAAATCTATTATGGCATTTATTTTTCTTTGCAAAAGTAGTCTTGTCTACATCTACATCTACATGGGATACTCTGCAAATCACATTTAAGTGCCTGGAAGAGGGTTCATCGAACCACCGTTATACTATTTATCTCCCATTCCATTCTCGAATAGCGCGCAGGAAGAAAGAACACCTGAATCTCTCCGTTCGAGCTCTGATTACTTGTATTTTATTCTGATGATCATTTCTACCTATGTAAGTGGGAGTCAACAATATATGTTTGCATTAGGAGGAGAATATTGGCGATTGGAGTCTCGTAAGTAGCCCACGTAGCAGCGATGATTCCCATCCCAGATCGTGTATCACTTCCGTAATGCTGTCTCCCCTGTATCGTGACAATACGAAACGAGCTGCCCTTCTTTGGACTCTTTCGATGTCCACCGTCAAAACAACCTGATAAGGATCCCACACTGGGCAGCAATACTCCAAAAATGGACGGACAAGCGTAGTGTATGCAGTTTCTTTTGTAGTTCTGTTGCATCTTTTAAGGGTTCTGCCAATAAAACGCAGCCTCTGGTCCGCCTTTCCCACGACATTATATACGTGTTCTTTCAAGTTTAAGTCTGACGTAATAGTAATTCCTAGGTATTTTGTGGAGTTTACGGTCTTCAGTTTTGATTGATTTTCTTTTAAACAAAGTTTAATGGATTTCTTTTCGTACTCATGTGGACGACTTCACACTTCTCATTATTTAGATTCAATTGCCAATTTTTACACCATAGTGATATCTTATTCAGATCGTTCTGCAGTTGCTTTGATCTTCAGATGATTTTACTAGACGGTAAATGACGGAGTCATCTGCAAACAATCTGAGAGAGCTACTTAGATTTTCCCCTAAATCATTTATGTAAATAAGGAAAAGCAGAGGACCAATAACGCTACCCTGTGGAACGCCCGATATCACCTCTGATTTAGTCGATGCCTTACCATCGATTACTACGAACGGTTTCCTCTCTGACAGGAAATCCCCTATCCAATCGCAAATTTGGGGCGATATACCATAACCACGCAATTTGATTAAAAGCCTTTTGTGAGGTACGGTGTCAAAAACCTGGAAATCAAGAAAAAATGCGGAATCGATTTGCGAACTCTTGTCGATAGCACCCATCACTTCATGTGAATAAAGAGCTAATTGTGTTTCGCATGAACGATATTTTCTAAATCCGTGTTGACCTTGGGTCAATAGTTTTGTGTCCCAACTTCGTCGCCGCTTTTGTGTCCCAGCCTCGTCGTAGGTGTCGGTGGCCGAGTGGAATGAGACCGACACGCTGGTGCAGGTACGGAGGGGAGCAGCCAGAAACTATAAACACTCGAGTAAATTAGAAAGAGATATATTGCACAGAATGTAACAATACTTAACTTTTACATAGTACTGCAGAATGTTGATACATCGTTGTTAGAGGCCTGCCTAGTGCCTGTACAATAGCAAAGTCTTCTCTGGTGCCTATCTGATTACGAAGGTCCTAACTCGTTGCTATCTCAGTCCGAAGTGCGAAGTGCCCGATGTCCTTCAGTGGTGGCCACGAGCGGCGTTGTACCAGAGGGCGCTCGTGGCTGTCGTCGGAAGAACGCCGCGCCGTGCATGCATGGCGGCGCGCGGCGAAAGTAGGTGGCGCGCACTTTGTACTTGTGCGACACCACACCCCTCCCCCCCAAACCGCCGCGCCGTCGTGGCGTAGGGCTGAGGGCCACGGCGACGGCACTGGGAGGAGGGCCTGGGCGGGGGCGTTACTGGTGGGACGGGCGTCGTAGCGGAGGCCGGGATCGAGACGCCGTCCGCGCCCCGGCATCCGCCTTGCGATCCTCCAGGGAACCCGCCGAAACCTGGGGAAGGGCGCCCGCCCCCGCCCAGAGGGAGCAGGTCATCTTCTTCTGAGGTGCGTGGCCCAAGCTGGGGGGGCCCGCACGGTCCCGGAGTCCCTCTCGGTGACGCTGTCATCTGCGGCGGCGACAGCGGCGGCGACGACTGCGTCGGATGTACGTCGACGTCCATAGGGATCTCGTAGTCCGGGGACGAACGATGTGGTTGTGCTCACTGGGTCTGGAATCAAGAAACCGGAGACAGGATCGCGCGGTCTGTGCAGGCGCAATTGGTTTGCGTGGCGCCGCAGCTCCGACCCTGTGGAAGAACGTACAACAAACATATTGTGCCCAAGCACGCGTTGAATGGTGCCCGGCAACCATGTCTTCTTGTTTCCAGCAAACACCCTGTACAGCACCGGCGTGGAAACCTGAAAACGCGTAGCGCCATACGAACCGACTCGGTGCGTGGGAGGCTGCAGCAGGTGAAGGAGAGTGCGGTGACGGCGGCCGTGTAGCAGCTCGGCAGGAGACGGGCCGTCACGTGGCATGCACCGATACGTAGACAGGAAAATTTGAAGAGCTTGCTGCCTGGAGTGCTGACCTTTCATCTTCTCCATGTGAGACTTGAATGTTCGAACGAAACGTTCTGCTTCACCATTGGACTGAGGGTGAAAAGGCGCGGTGGTGATATGCTGAATGCCATTCACACGACAAAACTGTTGAAATTCCGCACTAACAAACTGAGGTCCATTGTCACTGACGATAGTTTCAGGCAAGCCTTCGATGCAAAACACTGATGTTAAGGCACTGATTGTACTAGACGCCGTCGTTGAGTTCATGGCAATCACAAAAGGAAACTTGCTGAAAGCGTCTACAACAATTAACCAGCGCGTATTCCAGAAAGGTCCGGCAAAGTCAATATGTAAACGTTGCCATGGTCCCTTGGGGCGTGGCCAGTCTGAGAAACGTTGCGGAGGAGCCGCCTGATGCTCCGCACAAACAGTACACTGTGACGTCATGTTCTCTATCTGAGCGTCCATACCAACCCAGGTACAATGACGTCTGGCCAATTGCTTTGTCCTAACAACACCCCAATGTCCTTGATGCAGGAGGCGTAACACTTCTCGTTGCAGGGAACGAGGAACAATCACTCTTGCTTGGTCGTTGTCGGTATGCAACAACAGTACACCCTTACTTAAAGATAATGCATGACGTTGTGCAAAATAACGTCGAACCAGAGGCCGATCAATGTCTTTGGCTCTGGCAGGCCACCCTGAGCGAACAAAACGTGCTACCACACTTAGGTCTGCATCCGCAGCTGTTTCCTGTGCAACCCGACGAGAGTTTAAAGGAAAGTCTGCGACCGCGGAAGCATCTCTGGAGTCTATCTGACAACATGCCATTTCTGAAGAATCAAATGATACATCCTGGCCAACCGGAAGTCGGGAAAGTGTGTCCGCGTTGGCATGTTTAGTGGTAGGTCGGTACAAAATCTCATACTGATAATTTGACAATATCAAGGACCATCTCTGAAGCTTTTGTGCCGTTCGTGGCGGAATTGGCTTTGTGGGTGAGAACAACGACGTGAGAGGCTTGTGGTCTGTCAACAAATAGAATTTTCTGCCATAGAGATAATGATGAAACTTTGTGACGCCGTAAATGATTGCTAAGGCCTCCTTTTCTATCTGACTGTAATTCTGTTGCGTCGGCGTCAGTAGCTTGGATGCAAAGGCAATAGGACGATCGTGACATCCAATACGATGTGAGATTACAGCGCCTAGGCCGTACGATGAGGCGTCAACTGCTAACACTACAGGCTTCTGGGGGTCAAAGGGAATCAAACATGCATCACTCAGTAGTGCAGACTTTAAGTTGTCAAAGGCAACCTGGCAATCTTTGGACCAAACAAAAGGAACATTCTTCCTACGTAAGTGATGCAGTGGAGCTGCAATCTGAGAGGCATTGGGAATAAATCTGAAATAATAGTTCAGCTTTCCCATCACTGCTTGCAATTCATGCACATTCTTAGGAGGAGGCAAGTCTTTGATTGCTCGAAGATGTGACTGTAAGGGATGAATTCCTTGGGCATTAATCACATGGCCTAGGTACTCTATTTCAGTTTGAAAAAACGAACACTTTGCTTTATTGCAACGTAGACCTGCTGCAGTCAAAACTTTGAAAAGGCACTCCAGGTTTGCTAAATGTTCTTCAACTGTACGTCCGGATACCACAATGTCATCTAAATAGTTCGAACAACACGGTACAGAAACTGTCAGCTGCTCCAAAAAACGCTGAAAAATAGCGGGAGCGGAAGAACTGCCAAAGGGCAGGCGTTGAAATTGAAAAAGGCCCATGTGAGTATTAATGACGAAGAACTTTTTTGACTCGTCATCAAGTGGAATCTGTAAGTATGCCTCTGCTAAATCAATCTTGGAAAAGAAACGAGACTGTCCTAATTTGTCCATCAGTTCCTCAGGTCTGGGCAGAGGGTAAGTGTCTACAATTGTTTGACTGTTGACAGTTGATTTGAAGTCCGCACAGAGACGAAGTTTTCCTGACGGCTTGGGTATAATTACTATAGGCGAGGCCCACGGACTCGCAGAAACAGGAGAAATCACCCCACTATCTTGCCAACGTTTAAGTTCTTCGGCAACTGTATCACGCAAGGCGATAGGCACTGGTCTAGCTTTACGAAATTTTGGAACTGCAGATTCTTTTAAAGTTACATGTGCCACGAAGTCTTTTGCACAACCTAGTTCCGGTGAAAACAAGTCACTGTATTTGTCACACAATGCATTGATTTTATCCTGAGGCACTATTGACGAAATTTGAAGCACATCTCTTTGAATTGATAAACCAAACAAATCAAAAGCATCTAGTCCAAAAATGTTCTGTGTAGATTTTGCCTGAAGAACAACAAAAGCAACTGTTTTTGTTACACCTTGAAAAGAGGCAGGCAGGCTACACGTTCCTAGCACGGGAATATTTTGACCTGTGTAAGCTGTTAACACTTGTTGACACAACGATAATTTTGGAGAACCCAGAAGTTCATAAGTATCTTTATTAATTAAGGTAACAGCGGAACCAGTATCGAGCTGAAATTTCACAGTCTTATTTTCTATAGAGAGAGTAACAAACAGCTTGTGCTTCTGGCGCACGACCGGTGCGCGAATGTGGGCAACGTCTAATACATATTGTTTTCTGCGCTTGCGCGGGTTGCGTGCGGTAGGAAGCGGCGCATACTCGGCACACAGCGGATTAACCACACTGTCACTAGATGACACTACCGCCGGATCGACGTCCGCGCAATGCGAGGCTACTGCACTAAAATGACTTTGAGTAGCTACACCAATTCTACTGTCACTAGCTACACAGTACTGGGCACTATTACAAGGAGCAGTTGCAGAAGGCACTATTTTCACTACAGGAATGCACTGTTCATAGTCATTTTGCTTGTCCCGAACCCGTTTCCGTTGCACTGTTTTACGCGCTCGTTGGCGCTTGCTACGTGGTGCACTATATAGTTTTGCCATAGGCGCAGAACTACCTTTTTGAAATTGAGAACCAAGGAAAGCAGTGTTCAATTCCACAGCCCGTATAACATTTACAGAATGAACTGTTCTCGCACTCTGCGAAGCACTGTTTCTAACGTTACTGTTCTTTGAGTTTTTAATTTGCATACACACAGACTGCACATGTCCTGATTTGCCACATTGATAACAGGTTGCGTTGCGACTAGGGCAATGAGCACGCTTGTGGCGAGACACACACTGGGGGCAAGATTTACGTACATTTTTCTGAAATGAGCGTTGGCGCCCGTTATTCAAATTACTGTGTCTAACACTACGGGGCGACCTTTGCGTCGCACTTTTACACTGGCTACTGTTCACTGTCTGTTCAGCACGGCCTGTAGAATTTAAAGAATCACAAGTGCTATACTGAGAACTACGGCTAGGAAAGCGTCCGTTGCGGCGCACTGAATTTACACTGTGGCTTTGCATTTCTACATCTGCTAAGTCAAAAGTATCATGCGCTTCTATAAGCTGCAGTACACTGTCTAATGAGGGGTCAGACTGTTTCAGAATTGCTGCCCTAATTCTGGGGTCCTGAATGTTCTGCGTAATCGCATCCCTCAACATCACGTCACTATACGAAAGTCCACAAGAGCAAGTAAATTTACATTGGCGGGTTAAGCCCTTCAATTCCGTAATCCACTCTTGGTGTGATTGCTGCGGTAATTTTTTAAGTCTGAAAAATCGGTATCGTGCAGCGGCTACAAGAACTTTTCTCTCATAATGAGCATTCAGTGCATCTACAATTTGTTCAAAGTCTACATCACGAGGAGATGCGAGAGGGAAAAGTTTTTGCAATAGTACGAAAGTCTGGGGGCCCACAATCGATAAAAAAAGGTTCTTCACTCTCTGACCTGTAATTTGATGAGCCGCGACGAGTTCTTGAAACTGTGCGAAATAGTCGCTCCATTCTTCCTCACGTTCGTTGTACTGGCGGAACGTCGGAAGCGGTGCGGCGGCATGTGTGGGCTGCTGATGTGACGACTGTTGTTGTTGGTGAGCAGCCTGTGTCGTCAACTGCGACACGGCCTGGAGAAGTTGGGTGATTTGCGCCGTCTGTAACTGAATAATTTCCATTAAGTTTGGATTCGGGGTAGTGGCCATGCTGACCGATTAGGCGCCGCGTATACAAGTAACTTATAACAAAACACAAATGCAATACGAAAGAGGACGCTCTGCAACAAAAAAAGTCCACAAAACACGTAACAGAATATGTTCCCCCAAAAATCTTATAATAAGGGTGGGTGGGCGGGAGCAATTTTTGCGTGCTCCGACTGCTGCTGTCTGGCTGCTGCAAGCGGGCTGGTCCAAGGTTCTATCACTCCTCGTCGCCACTTTTGTGTCCCAGCCTCGTCGTAGGTGTCGGTGGCCGAGTGGAATGAGACCGACACGCTGGTGCAGGTACGGAGGGGAGCAGCCAGAAACTATAAACACTCGAGTAAATTAGAAAGAGATATATTGCACAGAATGTAACAATACTTAACTTTTACATAGTACTGCAGAATGTTGATACATCGTTGTTAGAGGCCTGCCTAGTGCCTGTACAATAGCAAAGTCTTCTCTGGTGCCTATCTGATTACGAAGGTCCTAACTCGTTGCTATCTCAGTCCGAAGTGCGAAGTGCCCGATGTCCTTCAGTGGTGGCCACGAGCGGCGTTGTACCAGAGGGCGCTCGTGGCTGTCGTCGGAAGAACGCCGCGCCGTGCATGCATGGCGGCGCGCGGCGAAAGTAGGTGGCGCGCACTTTGTACTTGTGCGACACCACAAATAGATCGTTCTGTTCGAGATAATTCGTAATATTTGAATACAGGATATGCTGCAGGTTGACGTCAATGAAATAGGCCTGTAGTTTAGTGTCTATTACTCCTCGTGTTACTGGTCACACAGCTTGAATGAGCCCTCACTTTAGCCAGACAGTGAAAGTAGGAACTGGATGCAAAGCATGCAGCTGGTGTGTCCTTGCAGTGAGCGCTCTCGCTATGCATTGCGTTACCCATCCAGAATATCGCCGTGCAGTGGTTGCGTCAGCGCGCTATGGAATGCGCTCAAATTACTCCAGGCCGTTGCCTCCGGAATTCATTCCTTCGAACGGCATCTAAACGGTTACTCTGTAACGGTAAAGATCACACCAGTTGCTCGGAATGTCTGATGGGTATAGTGAAAACCGTGACAAAAGTCAACCTTTTCGTGGAAACGACTAACACAGTACAGAATATCCGTAAGATTATCACATGTTATTTAGTTTTTGTTGTTGTCGTATTCAGTCCGGAGACTGGTTTGATGCAGCTCTCCACCCTACTCTATCCTGAGCAAGCCTCTTCCTCTCCTCACAAGACCTGCAACCTACATCCATTTGAATCTGCTTACTGTATTCATCTCTTGGTCTCACTCTGCGATTTTTACCCCACAAAGTCCCCTCCGTTGGTATATTTACGACTCCTTTAGGTCTAAGAATCTGTCGTACCAATCGATCCCATCTTTTAGACAAGGTATGCCGGAAATTCCATTTCTCCCCAATTCTTTTCAGTACCTCTTCATTAATTAGGCGATCCACCCACCTAATCTTCAGCATTCTTCTGTAGCACAACATTTCAAAAGCCTCTATTCTCTTCCTGTCCGCACTGCTTATCGTCCATGTTTCACTCCCGTACAAGGCAACACCCCCACACAAATGCCTTCAGAAAAGATTTCCTTACACTTAAATTAACATTCGCTGTTAGCAAATTTCCCTTTTTCAAAAATGCTTTTCTTCCCATTGCCATTCTGCATTTTATATCCTCTGTACTGCGACCATCATTTGTTATTTTACTGCCCAAGTAACAAAACTCATCTACCTCCTTTATTGTTTCGTTACCCAATCTAATTCCTTCAGAATCACCTGATTTTCTTACACTGCACTCCATTACCCTAGTTTTGCTCTTGTTAATCTTCATCTTATATGCACCTTTCAGCACACTGTCCATTCCGTTTAACTGCTCTTCCAGGTCCTTTGCTGTCTGTGACAGAATTACTATGTCGTCGGCAAAACGCAAAGTTTTTAATTCATTCTGCACCCTGAACTTTAATTCCTTCTCCAAATTTCTCCTTGCTTTCCTTTATAGCTTGCTCAATGTACAAGTTGAATAGCATTGGAGAAAGGCTACAACCCTGTCTTACTCCCTTCCCCTTTGCATCCCTTTCATACCCTTCAAGTATGATAGCCGCTATCTGGTTTTTGTACAAGTTGTAAATAACCTTCCGTTTCCTATATTTTACACCGCCTGATTTCAGAATTTGAAAGAGTGTATTCCAATCAACATTGTCAACAGCTTTCTCCAAATCTACAAAAGCTAGAAACGTAGGTTTCTCTTTCCTGAATCTATCTTCTAAGATAAGACGTAAAGTGAGTATGGGCTCCCGTGTTTCTACATTTCCCCTGAATCCAAACTGATCTTCCCCGAGATCAGCTTCTATCAGTTTTTCCATCCTTTTGTAAATAATTCGTGTTAAAATTTTGCAACCATGACTTATTAAACTGATGGTTCTGTAATTTTCACATCTATCTGGGCTTCCTTTTTTTTTTGGGGGGGGGGGGGGGGATTATTACATTATTCTTAAAGTCCGAAGGTATGTCGCCTGTCTCATACATCTCATGCACCAGGTGAAATAGTTTTGTCAAGGCTGGTTCTCCCAGAGACTTTAGAAGTTCTGAGGGAATGTCATCTATTCCGGGGGTTTTGTTTCGACTTAGGTCTTTCAGGGCTCTGTGAAATTCTTCTCTCAGTATAGTATCTCCTATTTCATCTATCTCCTCTTCCCTATTACAATATTGTCTGTAAGTTCATTTCCTTTGTAGAGCTCCTCTATATATTCTTTCCACCTTTCAGCTTTCCCTTCTTTGCAGAGAACTGGTTTTCCATCTAGGTTCTTTATATTCATACAGCTGCGTTTCTTGTCTACAAATGTATCTTTTATTTTCCTTTAAGCAGTATCTATTTCTCCCTTATTTATACATTCTTCTACTGACTTGCATTTGCCTTCTAGCCACTCCTGCTTAGCTATTTCGCACTTCCTGTCAATCTTATCCCTTAGTCGTCTATACTTCATTTTTCCTGATTCATTTACTGCATTTTTATATTTTATCCTTTCATCAATTAAATTTAGTATTTCCTGTGATATCCAAGGATTATTTGTGGGTCTCTCCTTTCGACCTATTTTGTCCTCTGCTGTCTTCACTATTTCATCTCTCAGTGCTACCCATTCCTGTTCTTCTGTTTTATTTCCCCCAGTTTCTGTCAATTATTGCTTAAAGCTTCCTCTGAAATTCTTAAGAACTTCAGGTTCCCTCAATTTATCCACGTCCCATCTCCTTATTTTCCTACCTTTCTGCAGTTTTTTTCAGTTTCAGCCTACAATTCATGACTAGTAGGTTATGGTCAGAGTCTATATCTGCCCATTATTTATTTATATCAACGAAAATCAGTTTCTTTAGTGCTGTGTTCTGTATTTTATTTATAATATCTTTATGTCATACTAACTTCTTGCCCGCGGCTGCAGTATCGTACGCATGTTATTTTACGCTGGCAAATGATTCTTCAGTGTTTTAGATCATGCAA
The DNA here is from genome assembly GCA_026315105.1 of Locusta migratoria. NCBI lineage: Eukaryota > Metazoa > Arthropoda > Insecta > Orthoptera > Acrididae > Locusta > Locusta migratoria. Next base: position 553,863,875 of record CM048744.1, read on the forward strand.
CTCCAGAAAACACGTTGAATGTATCTGAATCACGCTGGCAATATTATTGGCTCCTTGCGATCTGATTGGTGTAGTGAAGTATTTCCTGGTGCTGGAAGAACGAAATTTTGAGTGGGAGAAGTGAAAAATAGCAGCACCTGAGGAAATTCAGTAACACATGTAGAATAATATCTAAAATAATTGCCACTGGTGATGCCTTGTATGCAATAAAGGCGAAACGTGTATGGCAACAAAATTATTGGTTCATTTTAGTGGCACTAGACGGACAATTACAATAATTAGCAACATAATATTACGCAACTGAGGAAGACAGGAGAAAACTAATTAAATACTTTGCCCATTTGTGAGCCGCGCGCTATGGGTCTATCCCCACCTCGAACAATGTCATAGTACATTTACAGTATTGTATTTTGCAGTCATGTAGATCTTACCAGCAAGGTCTTTATGGCACTTAACACGACTTTTACCACTGACATTATCGCACTAAGCAAATGTCAAATTGCACCTAGTTTCGGGTTCCAAAGTATAAGGCGCTTTTCCTGATAAATTTCTGGACCATCTGAAATCGTTTCTGCTGCTTTAAATTAACAATAAATTGTTTTTAAAAATGAGAAAACCATTGAACCTCAGATGCATCGAGACTGATTTCCTTACGAGCAAATGTCACGTAATTAAGGATTGGAGGTTGAGTTATTCGGCTTGGTTAACTATCTCAATTGTTTTGTGTTGTCACTTTTATAGCGTTAACTTTTCTTGCCTATACTAACCCGACAAAATCGTAACGTTGATCCTGTTGAAAGTATGTATCGTAAAAACATAATTTTCATACATAGTAAAGAAAAATATACAGTGTTACACTGCATCACAGGCATTCCAAGAATGAGTGAGCCTATGAGTAAAAATTGAAAATCTGAAAGTCATGGTTATGAGTACTTTCACAAAAATCTTAAGGTACTGAAGTTACCTGTACAGGATAGAAACATTTTGCAATTTCCTTTTTTTCTTTAATTTATCACCATCAACTTAGAGACGTTACATGGGTGGTAGTAGTAAAATAGGTTGTCAAATTAGCAGTGATTTTTTCCCTCCATAGTTGACTAACAGTTCATTGTTTTGCTTGTTTTTAAGAAACTTTTCTTTCAATTAAGCATTATTTGTGTTACTACCACCATTCTGTTTTATTCTACCTCTCTCATAGGAGTAAAATATAATTTTGGAAGTCAGGTCATTGGACGAGACCCGTCCGTCACAATACCTGTCCCGTCTGTCAGGTAACATTTATTGTTTCAGAAACTTAAATTTATTAATCTATACCTGTAAATGTGAATGTCGTTCGGTGTACGTTTATCACGTCTGAACCATAAGACATAATGAGTACAGTTACTAATGTCTACCCGGGGAAGGCTTTAGGCACAGTCTTATGGCGATCGGATAGCTATTTATTTATGTATATAAATGTGAATGTCTGTTCGGTGTACGCTTATCACGTCTGAACGACAAGTCGCAGAGACGTAAATAGTTGTACAATTACTAAATCATATCTGAGGAATGTTTTAGGCACGTTTTTATAGCGATCTGATAGATATTTAATAATTTGAAGAATATAACGCGAAATGCGGAACTATAATGACTCTTTGAAAATTATATTTACTCTTTGAAAATGGTTTTATTGGTTGCATCGTTGCCTGAGGGCTGCTAATGATAAAAGGATGGAGTATATTGGGATGGAAAGTTATCGGTGTATATAAAATTCTACGTGTATTTGTGTGTGTTAATATTTTGCTCTGAAGCGAAAACTACAGAAAGGTCTGCGTGTAATTGTTGTCCGAAGTCTCCCGTTGTACACCATAGCAGTTCCATGCCGATAGCTATAACGGTGTGGAAGATATGGTGGTTGAAAGTCGTCAAATTATAAAAAAATTCGGACTGAAGGCCAGTGATGACGTTTGCGACTCTATAGCAAGGAGATTACACACAGCGAAACGTGATGCCACAGACCATATCTTTGATGTATGCGTCCTACAATGTCTTCTGCTTTTTCTTTCTCTGTAAGGATAAGCATACGAATAAGGAAATATAAGAATAAATAAATAAAGCAGTAAAAAAGAAATTTCTTTTAATGCATCTCTTTAAAAAAATCGATTTGACGTTTCGCTCATTACATCAAGTGATCGATCTGTGATATTATTACGATCATTATTGTTAAATTTCGTGACTGGGTTCTTCGAAACGAGTGCATTTTTACGTGTGATTTCTTATTTCTTATATATTCTCTGATAAATGTAACACGTTTTTAGAAAAAAGGAGATGGACAGAGAGAGAGTGAATAGCAAAAGTACTGACTCAAGGCTCGATTAAATAAATAAATACCCGGGCAAGGCCGGGTTTTCAGCTAGTTTTCCTATATTGTACAAAGCATATGTTAAATTTTGGAATTTGAAGTTCATGTACATGTTACTTATAGTTTCAAATGTACACATAAATCACAGAAATAATGCAATGTTTTGCAAGCTGCAACACTTGAGGCTAATTTTTTGTCCCGTCGGTCACACCATTATTTTTCCATATTGCAGACAAAAATAATGATGAACTAGCAAAATTTTACATTAAACTTCTTCACCAAATAATGAACGTTTGGATTCCAGAGAGAAACCACAGAATAAAATTGAAAAAATAAAAAAATAAAAATTAAAAAAATATATATTTTGATTTTTTTGCGACTGGATGGCCCGCCCGTCACTCATGGAATGCCTGATAAGTAAACAGTGATATCATTTTTACTGTTCAGTATAACAATTTGACAGCTTGCCCCGATATGACCTTAAGGCTGAGACGTATTCAAATGTTCAAATGTTTGTATAGCATATGGGACTTAACTACGGGGTCATCAGTCCCTAAACTTACAAACTACTTATGAACTAATTCATATTAAGGACGGCACAAATATCCATGCCCGAGGGAGGATTCGAACCCCCGACCGTAGTGGCCGTGCAGACCGTGACTGGAGTGCCTCAGTCACCTCAGCCACCGCGGCCGGCTGTGACGTATTGCGTCACGGCTTGGCATCGTGGAGTTTAGTGTTGACCTCACTAGATTGCAGTGTGACTGAAATCCGATTTGGCAGAGTAAAGTCCGCGTGCGATCTTGTCATTCCTCTACTCTGGCAAACTCAGTGGCAGGCGCGTGCAGCGGTGCCGAGGCAGCAGTTGCAGGCAGTGCTCGTGCTCAGCAGTGTCGCGTGCGCTTGTGGCACGAGAACGCACCGTCGGCCGCCGCTCACGTCTCACCTCCACGTTCGCGGAATACCGCTGACACGCAGCTGAACTGAACACCGTACGTCAACCAGGATTCGCGTATTAAGCGCACATAATGCTGACACTCTCAGTATCGTTCTACACTGAAGTAACCGTGGGCGTCCGCACAAATTTTAACAAGAGAGAGCAAGTTGAGAAATTTGCAAATTTTATAGAGTAAAATCGTTGAGTTTGGAATCGTATGCTGCACTAAGAACTAAATACAGTATCGATATTCAAAACGTTTCATACAACGAAATTTGGTGAATAGATCTGTAAAATTAACGTAGGTGAACTTACGAACTACAGATATGATACCGCCCTTCGAAATAGTCACTTCCCATAATTACGCACCGCTGAGCTATGCGATACATGTTCTGGAAACTTTGCACGGAGTTTTTCTTTGGGGTGGTGTTCAAAAGCCTCGTCACGTTTCATTGGATCTACATAGATCACATTTAAGTGCCTGGCAGAGGGTTCATTAACCACTTTCATAACTTTTCTCTACCGTTCCATTCTCTAATAGCACGCGGGAAGAAAGAACACCTAAATCGTTCCGTTTTCGATCTGATTTCTCTTATTTTATTGGGATGGTCATGTCTGTCTTAGTAGGTGGGTGCTAGCAAAATATTTTCACATTCAGAAGTAAAAGGCGGTGACTGAAACTTCGCAAACAGATCACGCCGCAATGAATAACGTATTTCTTTTAACGATTTCCTCCCCGATTCGTGCAACATTTCCGTGACGCCTTCCCCCCGTAACGTGATAAAACAAAACGAGCTGCCCTTCTCTGAACCTTCTCAATATCTTCCGTCAGTCCCACCTGGTGAGGGTCCCACAAGGGGCAACAGTACTCCAGGACAGGACGCACAAGTGTGATGTAGGCAGTCTCTTTCGTGGAGCTGGTGCATCTTCGAAGCGTTCTGCCACTGAAACGTAGCCTTTGGTTCGCCTTCCCCACAATATTTTCTGTGTGTTCTCTCCAGTCAAAGTTGTTCTCAATTGTAACTCCTAGGTATTTGGTAGAATTTACGACCTTAAGGTTTGACTGATTTATCGCGTAATTGAAGTTCAGTGGATTTCTTTTAGTGGTCATGTGTATTACTTCACACTTTTCTTTATTTAGTGTCAATTGCCAATTCTCGCACCATGCAGAAATTTTGTCTAAATTGCTTTGCAGTTTCTTTTGATCCTCTGTTGACTTCACTAACCGATAAACGATAGCATCATCCGCGAACAATCTAAGGGAGCTATTCAGATCTCTTTCCTTTCGAAGCGAGTTTGAGTTGAGGGAATAGAAAGAAGTCTAGAGGATTGAGATCCGGCGAGTAATGGTGGATGTTTCAATTGCACCACCCGTTTTTTGCCAGGAATTATTTGACGAAATCGGCTGTATGTGGGCCAGTGTTCAAAATATGTTCGTTAAACTTATGGGACGTAACAGCGGGGTCATCAGTCCCTAAACTTACAAACTACTTATGAACTAACTTATACTAAAGATAGCACAAACATCCATGCCCGAGGGGGGACTCGAACCCCCGACTGGGAACGGCCTCGCGCATCGCAGCATAGCGCCTCAATGCGCTTGGCCACTCCGCCGTGGCAGGCGAATGTTATCGTGCAAGTTGAACATTACCATACTTGCCGAATCTCAATCCTCCACACTTCCTCCTATTTTCTTGACTTAAACTCGCTTAGAAAGCAAAGAGATTTGACGATATTCCTGATATGCAACGAAATACGACGAGGCTTTTGAACATCATCCCAAAGGAAGACTTCGTGCAAAATTTTCCGGACATGCATCGCAGAGCTCAGCGGTGCATAGTTATGGGAGGTGACTATTTCGGACAGTAAGTTAACTGTGGTTCATATGTCATCTACGTTAATGTTAAACGACTATTCACCGATCTTTTTTGTGAAATCATTTCAGTTGAACGTTCTTCGAACTAGATTACTTTAATATGTTATAGATAAAATGAACGAACTTGATCAATGTATGGTCTTTTTCTGTGCTCAGATAGAAAATAACAGCAGATGTATTCACAAAACTAGGATTCGCGTATTAAGCGCAGATAATGCTGCGACTCTCAGTATCGTTCTACACTGAAGTGAAAAATTATGTTGGTTATTAACAAAACTTACCATTAGAAATGTTAGTGATTTGCATTATTCGAAGTTGAGAAACACGATACAAACTGCATAAAAGAGTATGTAACTTATATAGTCCTATCATCTACAGTCCCCGCGGTGGAGTAGCCGAGCGGTCTAAAGCACCTCGCTGCGGAGCGCGCGGTTGCTCGCCGTGGAGGTTCGAATCCTCCATGGGGCGTGGATGTATGTCTTTGTCCGTAGGTCAGTTTACCTAGGTTTAAGTAGTTTGTAAGCTACGGACTGATGACCACGCAGTTTGGTCCGATAGATTTACAGACTTTGAACATCTACAGTCATTCGTTTGCAGACTCCAAAACCAACTCGCAGTGTTAGAATGGACCTATTTCCCAACTCCGTACGAGTTGCACACGGAAATCGTAGATAATATGTTGGAGGACTACTCGTATTGTGGCAGTTTCCTACAAGTTTTCACAGTTGCCATGACTACAGGACGGCGTATAAACCACCATCGCGTAAACTACCAAACAAATCTAGGTCTGCGACGTAATACAGTCAAAGACTATAATTACAAGAAGAGCACTCTGATATGTGACGATTTTTGCCATCACAGGCGGTGCGTTGTTCCAACCATATAAATACAGGTGAAAGTGATACGTACTTGTCTTCCATTAAACTTTTCCCGTTTACTTCGAATGAATAATAAGACTCTCTCAGCTAGGTCAAGCTGGAGCACAGCATCAGCCGAATTTGACACTTCCTCGTAAAACAGTAATCATATTTCATACAAGTAAATTCTTAGTTGTAAGTTTCCTTTAAACTATTTACCGAATTGCACACAGTAAAATGTGGTTCAATTAATTTCTGTAAGTTCCACGACATTATTGTTTGAAAAAGAGGAGTTGATATTGATGTATTATCGAATTAGGTATGACAAGAGAACTTTGGTACGACTTAGGTTACCGAGAACGTTCTAACAGTTCATCTGAGAGAAAACAGAATTGCACCATCTTAAATTGTTCTTGAAATTTATTTACGTAAAAGACTAAGTTGTATCACGTTGAACATTTTCTGTTACGTAACAGCGAGGAAGAAGATCTCGTCCTAGACCCAGTTACGGTGTGTCGTTGGTGCAATCGTCAAGTGGTGTGCGCTGCAGGATTTCTCCACCCTTTCCATGTGAGGCTACACGCTGAGCGATTGTCACAGGAGGGTAAGTTTACGCAAGGCACGCCAACCCATGCTCTGTTCTACACACCGTCTCGCCACGCGTAACAAACAGGCTGTCTCAGTTGCAAATGACAGCAGGAATTTAGTGACTAGGCGAGAGTCTACAAACTCTTGTACGTCAGACATGTGAAAAGAGTGCCAATATCAGTATGTGACAGGGCATATTTACGTGAACTTACCGTGAAAACGACAAAAGAAGTGGTATGCTTAAATATTATAGATGTCCTTGGGTCGATGCAATAGGTGGCAATTACAATATAGCAAATACGAAACTGGAGTTGTGTAACAGACGTCTGGCACGCAAAAAAGCAGCAGATTCAGCGATTAGATATATCTGTGACATACTGAATGTTGTACAGCACGTACGGTATCCTTTTACTGTGCTGTATGACTATGCTGAGCGTGTCCTCCTGTATTATATACGGGGTGAATCACCTAATACTTACACCGCAAATATTGCGGAAACAGAAACTGCGATTTTCACATAATGGATTGATACTCAAGGACTCGTATTGTTAGCCAATAAACAGATTGGGAAAATACCTAGAAAATGTACTTTTTAATGCAAACATACTATTTTTCAAATGGAACAATGGTTGTTTCTATCATGCAGTGGAATTTTTGAGACCAGCTGTGTACAAATAATTTTGAATGACATTTTTATCATGTTCAGTTCGGCAGCTACAACTATTTTAAGTTTTGGGGGGCGTAGCTGACTGGCTGGTGGTCATGAGACAGCGGGCCGAGCCCCAGGGGCTAACCACTCGGCCAATCAGCTACGCTATCGCACCCTCCGCCCCCGAAACTTTGAACGGTTGTAGCTGCCAAACTAAACGTGATAAAAATGTCATTCAATATTCTTTGTACACAGCTGCTGTTAAAAGTTTCAGTGCATGATAGAAACAACCATTGCTTCATTTAAAAAATTGTATGTTTGCGTAAAAAATACACTTTCTAAGTAATATTAAAAACTGTTTGTTGGCTAAAAATACGAGCCCCTGACTACCAATCCATTCTGTGAAAACCGCACATCAATCGCATTTTTCGTTTCCGCAATATTTGCGGTGCAAGTGTTAGGTGATTCACCCTGTATATATCCAAAAGTAAATCGTAATTAAGAACGACACTCGTCGCAGTATGAGTAACATTGTTGCTGTTAGTAATTTCATCCAGTATTGACGTCAGTGATCTTCAAAACTGACATTCATTGTGTACATTCTCCACTCTTACATTTCGTTATTACATAAATAAAAAAATAAGAGAAACTTTTATTCTTTGTACTGAAGTGTAATATTAAAAAATTACTGATAAGAGTCATTTAAGAATAAGAAGGTCTGTTTTACTAAAAGTTAAACTTCATTATTTCATGGCCGTAGGATTTGTTTCTGGTCTGAAACTTAACGTGACATATTAAACGTTCACAGAAGAAATAAAACTTCATTGACAGGAAGCTTTCTGTTTTGCCATTTACGGAATAAATCAAACTCAAAAGACATGAAATATTATAATAGTTACCATCAATTAACATTTGACATCCGTTTAGTCCGACTAACATAGAAGAACTGCAATCACTTCTCATGTTTAGACAGATGAACATACATTATTCCTCATTTGTTCTACAAAGAAATATTTTATAGAAACGTAACTCTACATTGCTGTTTTAAAGTGCAAACATGGAATAAGAAACATAATTTCAAGAAATTAAATAAATTACGAAAAAGAACTTTCTCTCTGCCATCCAAATTTCGCAATCCCACCGCATATATTATCACAATTCCTCACAAATTCTAAATTGGGTGTAAATTCTCTCTCTCTCTCTCTCTCTCTCTCTCTCTCTCTCTCTCTCTCTCTCTCTTTTTGGTCTGTGTCAATAGTTTGACATGTGTCCTAACATGCGTTTCACACTTTGACCAAGTGCTACTTAATTTGACGCAAATTTTGACTAATAAAATCGTTTTTCTCCTTTGTAGGTCAATGTACCCTGACTTAGCAAAGATCATGGTATACGCACTTAATATTGTGTTGGGCCATGTCGTTTATAGAGAGGCAGCAAATGCTGGCTTGCTTAGAGGTGCAGGATGCATGGCACAGAGCCTGTATTCCACAACATCCCACACATCACCGTTGGCGTTCAAATTTGGGGTCCCGAGTGGCCAATTCAGTCTCCCCTGAGTGTTCCTGGAATCATTCCCTGCCGTCGCGGGAGCGATGTTTGCTGCTTTATCATCTTGAAACCCCGCTCGCCGTCAGGGTGTTGCAACGTCAATAATGGCTGAGGTGGGGGTGGTCCCCGGGCAACTCAACACATGATGGTCCTTTTAAGTCCCTTTCAAAACAATTAGGGGACCGGACGCACACCAGGAAAATCCAGTGCAGACCATGACAGAGACACCGCCGCCTCGGACCACATCCTTTTTGTGGGCGGGATCCGTCGATTCATGTGGCTTGCGCCGCACATGGTGCTTCCCATCGACATGGTGTAGTTGAAATAGTGATTCATCCGACCATAACACGTTCCGCCATTATTCAGTGTGCCTTCCTGGTGGTTGGCGTTAAATGCAAACCGTTTCACCCACCGACGTATAATAGTGACACCCATGATCGAGCCGTCTTTACATTCCATGAAACCCGCGTTCATACACGTTGTACACGGGGAGACGTGTCTAGCACGCGCTGTGTTGTATTGAGCCACGTTTTGTTACACTGTTGCCCTTCTGTCAAAGACGATCCGTCTCAGAAGTCTTCGGTCACGGTCATCAAGGGTGCGTGGATGGAGGGTAGTTCGTCTATTTTGGATTGTGGAACCCTCATTCACCCTAATTCATCCATTGATAATACACTCTGGACTAAGACTCATATAAGTAAGGGCCCACCCTCATAAACCACAGACATTGCCGAGGTGGGGTGGCTTACGTGCCTCAACGATGCAGATAGCCGTACCACAGGTGCAACCAAAGTGGAGGGGTATCTGTGGAGAGACCAGACAAACGTGTGGTTCCTGAAGAGGGGCAGCAGCCTTTTCAGTTGTTACAGGGGAAACAGTCAGGATGATTGACTGAGCTGGCGTTGTAACATCAGCTAACATGGCTTTGCCATGCAGTTAGTGCGAACGGCTGAAAGCAAGGGGAAACTACAGCCGTTACTTTTCCCGAGGACATGCAGCTCTACTGTATGAATATATCATGATGGCGTCTTCTTGGGTAAAATATTCCGGAAGTAAAATAGTCCCCCATTCGGATCTCCGGGCGGGGACTATTCAGGAGGATGTCGTCATCAAGAAAAAGAAAACAGGCATTCTACGGGGCGGAGCGTGGAATATTCGAACCCTTACTCGTTTAGGCAAGTTAGAAAATTTGAGAAGAGAGATGGGTAGGTTAAAGTTAGATATGGAAGGGATTAGTGAAGTTCGGTGGCAGGATGAATAGGATTTCTGGTCAGGTGAGTACAGGGTTATCAATACAAAATCAGTTGGTGGTAACGTAGGAGTAGGTCTGATAATGAATAAGAAAATAGGAATGCGGGTAAATTATCATGAACAGCATAGTGAACGCATTATCATAGCAAAGATAGACACGAAGCCAACACCGACTACAGTGGTGCAAGTTTATATGCCAACTAGCATGGCCGATGATGAGGATATCGAAGAAATGTATGAGGAAATAAAAGAAATCATTCAGAAAGTTAAGGGAGACGAAAACTTGATTGTGATGGGGGACTGGAACTCGGTAGTTGGAAAGGGAAGAAGGAAATGTAGTAGGTGAATATGGACTGGGAAAAAGGAATGAAAGAGGAGATCTGTTGGTGGAATTTTGCGCTGAGCACAATTTAATAATCACCAACACTTGGTTTAATCCTCTCAGAGTACGCTGATGCAATAGCTCCGTACTTAGCTATCATTTACAACGGATCACTCAGCGAAAGATCCGTACCCAAAGACTGGAAAGTTGCCCAAGTTACTCCAATATTCAAGAAAGGCAATAGGAGTGATCCCCAAAATTACAGGCCTATCTCATTGACGTCGATTTGCAGTAGGATTTTGGAACATATACTTTGTTCGAATATTATGAACTACCTCGAAGAGAACGACCTATTAACCAGTAGACAACACGGATTCAGAAAGTATCACTCTTGCGAGACACAGCTTGCCCTTTATTCACATGAAGTGTTAAGTGCCATCGACAAGGGATCTCAAATCGATTCCATATTTCTGGATTTCAGGAAGGCTTTTGACACTGTACCCCAAAAGCGGGTTCTTCTGAAACTGCGTGCTTATGGAATATCTCCCCAACTGTGCGGTTGGATTCACGATTTCCTATCAGAAAGAACACAGTTCGTTGTAATTGACGGTAAGTCATCGAGTAAAACTAAAGTGATATCTGGCGTTCCACAGGGAAGCGTTATAGGTCCCCTACTCTTCCTCGTGTTTATAAACGATTTAGGAGACAATCTGAATAGCTCCCTTAGATAGTTCGCGGATGATGCTGTCGTTTATCGGTTAGTGAAGTCAACAGAGGATCAAAAGCAACTGCAAAGCGATTTAGACAAAATTTCTGCATGGTACGCAAATTGGCAATTGACACTAAATAAAGAAAAGTGTGAAGTAATACACATGACCACTAAAAGAAATCCACTGAACTTCAATTACGCGATAAATCAGTCAAACCTTAAGGTCGTAGTTTCTACCAAATACCTAGGAGTTACAATTACGAACAACTTTGAATGGAGAGAACACATAGAAAATATTGTGGGGAAGGCGAACCAAAGGTTACGTTTCATCGGCAGAACGCTTCGAAGATGCACCAGCTCCACCAAAGAAACTGCCTACATCACACTTGTGCGTCCTCTCTTGGAGTACTGTTGCCCCTTGTGGGACCCTCACCAGGTGGGATTGACGGAAGACAATGAGAAGGTTCAGAGAAGGGCAGCTCGTTTCGTTCTATCACGTTACGGGGGGGAAAGCGTCACGGAAATGTTGCACGAATTGGGGTGGAAATCATTAAAAGAAAGACGTTATTCATTGCGGCGTGATCTGTTTGCCAAGTTTCAATCACCGACTTTTAGTTCTGAATGTGAAAATATTTTGCTAGAACCCACCTACTTAGGGAGACATGACCATCCCAATAAAATAAGAGAAATCAGATCGAAAACGGAACGATTTAGGTGTTCTTTCTTCCCACGCGCTATTAGAGAATGGAGCGGTAGAGAAAAGTTATGAAAGTGGTTAATAAACCCTCTGCCAGGCACTTGAATGTGATTTGCAGAGTATCTATGTAGATGTAGATGTAGCTGAATCATCATAAAAGAAGGCTGTATACGTCGAAGAGACCAGGAGAGACCGGAAGGTACCAGTTTGACTTTATAATGGTAAGGAATAGATTTAGGAACCAGGTTTTAAACTGTAAGACATATCCAGGGGCAGATATCGACTCTGACCACAACTTCTTGGTTATGAACTGCAGATTAATATTTAAGAGACTGCAGAAAGGTAGAAAGGTTAGGAGATGGAACCTGGACAAATTGAAGGCACCAGAGGTGGTTGACAGTTTCAGATGGAGCATTAGGCAAGGATTGACTGAAACTGGGAAATGTAATACAGTAGAAGAAGAATGGGTAGCTCTGAGAGATAGGGTAGTGAAGGCAGCAGAGGATCATATAGGCAGAAGGACAAGGCCTAATAGAAATCCCTGGATAACACAGGATATACTGAACTTAATTGATGAGAGGAGAAAATATAAAAATTAGCAAGTGAAACAGGAAAAAGGTAGTACAAACGTCGGAAAAATGAGATTGACAGGAAGTGCTGACTGGCTAAGCAGGAGTGGCTACAGGACAAATGCATAACTGTAGAAGAATGCATAACTAGGCGGAAGATAGATGCCGCCTACAGGAAGATAAAAGAGATATTTGGAGACAAAAAATCAGCTCTATGATTATCAAGAACTCAGAAGGAAAACCAGTACTAATCGAAGAGGGGAAAGCTGAACTGTGAAAGGAATATACAGAGGACCTATGCAAAGGAAATAAACTTGAAGGCAGTATTCTAGAAACGGAAGACCAAGTGGAGGAAGATGATATAGGAGATATAGGATACTGCGAGAAGAATTTGACAGAGCGCTGAAGGATTTAAGGCGAAACAAGGCCCCTGGAGTAGGTGATATTCCGTCTGAACTGCTGATTTCGTTAGGAGAGCCAGTCATGAAAAAATTGTTCCACCTGGTATGCAAGATGTATGAGATAGGCTAAGGAAGGACAAACCTACGTTTTTGGCGTTTGTAGATTATGAGAAAGCTGTTGACAATGTCGACTGGAATACACTCTTCCAAATTCTGAAGGTATCAGGGGTGAAATATAGGGAGCGAAGAATTATATTCAACCTATACAAAAACCAGACAGCTGTTATTAGAGTCGAAGGGCGTGAAAGGGGTTGGAGAGGGAGTAAGACAGGATTGTAGCCTTTCCTCAATGTTGTTCAATCTCTACACTGAGCAAGCAGTGAAGGAATGGAAGGAGAAATTTGGAGAAGGAATTAAAGAACAGGGAGTAGAAATAAAAAGTTTGCGGTTTGCCGATGACATAGTAATTTTGTCAGAGACTGCAAAGGTACTGGAAGAGCAATTGAATGGAGTGGACAGTGTCTTGAAAGGAAGATATAAGATGAACATTAACAAGAGTAAAACGAAGGTAATGGAATGTAATGTCAGAAAATTAGGCGATGCTGAAGGAATTAGATTAGGTAATCTATACTAATAATAAATCTGTAAATGTAGGCCTGTTGCTGTTCCCTTCAATCTTCAAAACTACTGGACGAATCTTCATGCGGTTTTCACAGGAAACTTGAGAAAAGTTTGGGTCAACATATAGGCATAATTTTATCAAAATCGGATCGCGGAAATAAACGATATCGTAATTTTAAGTGTTTTCAGTAACCGTCGTGTCTGTTTTTTCAACTATTAAAAAGCTCTTATCTCCAAAACTACTTCACGAATTTGCATGAGGTTTTCACAGGTAACTTGAGCGTAACTCGGACAACATATAGACTTCGTTTCATAAAAATCGGATCCCGAAAAAAAAAGAATATCGTAATTTGAAATTATTTACTTACAACCCTCATGTCTGTTTGTCTCTTTGAACACGTCTATCTCCTAAACTATTTGACGAATTTTCAAGCGGTTTTCACACGTACCTTGAGCATAACGTGCGGTTACATAAAGACTTCAATAATTAAAATCGGATCAGAGAAAATAAAGATATCATACTTTAATCATTTGCTTAAAATTCATCGTGTATGTCTATTTGTTTAAGGTAATCTCCAAAAGTACTACATGAACTTTTATGGTTTTCCACAGGTAAATTGTGAATAGTTCGGAGAGTAACATAGGGTTAGTTTAATCAAAATCAAACGAAGGAAAGATATCGTAATTTGAAATTTTAGTGTATGCTATGCTTATATGTCTGGTGTGAATCAGCAAATCTCCGAGAGTACTACACGAACTTTCATGGGGTTTCTTAGGCCAACTGAGAGTACCTTGGGGCAACATATAAGCTTCATTTCATCAAAATCGGATCAAGGGAAGAAAAGATATCGTAATTTGTAGTTTCTGGTGTATGCTATGCATGAAATGCAGCGTAGTACAGCAAAGACCCGATAGAGGCGCTGTTACTGACATAGTATACCAAATAACTAATAGATACGATGTTGCGTTGTTTATTCTCATAACTAAAGTGAATCCCATTTGGAAAAATAAGTCACGTATAATGAGGGGAATAATTCTTAGAGTTGATAATGAAATAAATAATGAATGTTGTTCAGATCAGTAAATTAATGATACCCCTAAAGCGAATATTTCGTTGCCAACGTTAACATACTAAACCGCTGCCACTGCAAGTAAAAAATAACCGAGGTACGGCACACAAAAAATTGAATTTAAAACATAACGAATTTCCTTCGCGTCTATCGATGCTGTAATTTACATAAGATTTCTTTGCAAGATAATTGAATTTATGTAGTTCCCTTTCTGATTTCGGTGTATCCTCATTACATTTGGAGTGCATTCTGCTTAGCAATACCTCGAAAACGCCATAGTACAGGAAAGGACAAAGTCAGGCGACGTTAGTTACATAGTACACCAAATAACTAATTATGGCGTTGCTGCTTTTTTTCATTCTCATAACTATGGTGTAATACTTGAATGCTGTTTCAAAAATCATTCACGTAGAATAAGGGTAATTCTTTATGTTCACGATGAAATAAATAATTTATGCTGTTCTGGTCAGCAAATTAATCCTCTTCCTAAAGCGAATAGTTCGTTGCCAACGATAGCAAACTAAACCGCTGCCACTGCAAGTAAAGTTTAGCCCAGGTAGGACACATTATTTTTTCTTCCTAGCATTTTTCGACGGGTATAACCACTAAATTATACATAGAGTAGAAATATCTATGGAGTGGGCATTGGATTCTATGCATCTTCTCAACATTAAACTGGAATCACCAACTGATATTGAAACAAATCAGCTCTTTTCCACACATTTATTTATTCCTACGATTGGTTTGTACCGCATTGGCTACAAAGACGCCCCACCTCCTTTTAGCAGTGCAACCACGTAACATGAAGTAATATCTAAAT
Source organism: Locusta migratoria (assembly GCA_026315105.1). Classification (NCBI taxonomy): domain Eukaryota; kingdom Metazoa; phylum Arthropoda; class Insecta; order Orthoptera; family Acrididae; genus Locusta; species Locusta migratoria. Next base: position 553,879,131 of record CM048744.1, read on the forward strand.
AAATTTCATAGAGCAACAAAAAGTGGAGGATGCGTCGCTAAAAGGGCCAGTTACACAATCATCCGTCTTAACCGAACAAGGAAGGACCAAGATAAAGTCATCGATTAGGAGATTTTTCCTCATATCAGGTGATATTTCCACCTTAATGTTGAGGACAGAAAATCTGTTCCTCGCATCTGAATGTTCACTTCAGAGATATTTCTGCTCTGTGCCTGCTACTAGAGATAACATACACACGCGAGCGACAAACTCATCAGAAACCTCCCTGCTTTCATAATTGTTCGGTACAGTATTGTGGTTTAAATTCGTAATTAGTAACTTTTGTGCGGACTACATTAACATAGAGAAAGACGTCTTCTTTTGCAGAGACAATTGTACTTTGAGTTATAATCCAACTTCTGAATATATAGTTCTATTACACAAGATCGATTTCAACTTCGTGCTTTACGAAGTAATCACTGCAGGACGTGGGGACATGTATTAGCTGAAAGAGTGGTCGATGTGCTAACATAGACAATTCACTGGAAATACCATATTTAATGGAAAGTTCTATACAGAAGATCAGCTGACGACATTCCTTCAACGATTACCCAGACTTACTTTATCGCACATTGACACCACCATGACGTCTTATTTAAACAGACGTGAACTCTTTCAGCATTCGTCGACTTTTCGATAATGCACTGCATAGAGAATAACTACATTCTCCCCAGTGCAACACTGCAACATTCTAATACTTCAGCATGCACTTACTGTGAAAGATAAAAAGTTTAATAGGAACATAGAACCACTACATGGCGCTGTTATTATTATTACTATTTCGCATCCCAACGATGGAAGTGTTTTCAGAAGTTTACGCCAAACAGTCAATTACAAACCGCAGTCTTAACTTTATGAACACAAACTAACATTGATTTACATCGTTTTGGAGTATGAATTTAAGATAATTTCAATTTTTGTATGAAACTTTTATGAACATGCATTGTTTTTTACAATGACTTGTACTCAAATTTGACTTCTTGGCTAGAAGAACTGAGTTTATTGAAAGAGAAATCCAACAAGGATTCTGTTTTCGCTGGTCTAGGTCCGGAACCCTAAAAACCATGATCTACACAGGTTCCTGTTTAAAAACCGTTGCGAAGCACGGGCATATAAGCTAGTGAGACAATAAAAGTAGTAGAGGAATTTTGTTATTTGGGTAGGAAGATAACTTCTGATGGCTAAAGTAAAGATGATATAAAATGTAGAATGGCCATGGGGAGAAAAGCGTTTCTAAAGAAGCGAAAGTCGTTAACATCCAATATTAATTTAAATGTTGGGAAGTCCTTTCTGAAAGCATTTGTCTGGAGTGTAGCATTGTATGGGAGTGAAACGTGGACGATAAGGAGTTCAAACAAAAAGATGATAGAAGCTTTTGAAATGTGGTGCTACAGACGAATGATGGAGATTAGATGGGTAGATCACGTGACTAATGAGGAGGTGCTAAACCGAATTGGGGAGAAAAGGTGTTTCTGGCATATCCTGACTAAGAGAAGGGATAGATTGGTTGGACACATTCTGAGACATCAAGGAATTGTCAACTTAGCATTAGAAGGAAATGTGTGGCGTAAAAATCGTAGAGGGAGACCTAGGGACGAATACAGTAAGCAGATTCAAAAGGATGTAGGTTGCCGAACGTATTGTCAGGTGAAAAGTCTTGCACAGGACAGGGTAGCGTGAAGAGCTGCATCAAACCAGTCTGTGGACTGAAGACCACAACAACAACGCCGCGGTGGGGTAGCCGAGCGGTCTAAAGCGTCTCGCTGCGGAGCGTGCGGTTGCTCGCCGTGGAGGTTTGAGTCTTCCCTGGGGCATGGGTGTGTGTGTTTCAAATCAAATGTTTGTAAAGCCTATGGGACTCAACTACTGGGCTATCAGTCCCTAAACTTACAAACTACTTATGAACTACTTACTAACTAGGACGGCACAAATATCCATGCCCGAGGGGGGATTCGAACCCCCGACCGTTGTGACCGTGCAGACCGTGACTGAAGCGCCTCAGTCCCCTCGGCCACCGCGGCCGGCTGTGTGTGTTTGTCCTTAGGTTAGTTTACCTAGGTTTAAGTAGTTTGTAAGCTACGGACTGATAACCACACAGTTTGGTCCGATAGAATTACAAACATTTGAATTTGAACAACAACAACAAGTTAAACTTTGCACATTATACCATTAGGCACCTAATTTCCTGTACGTATTTACGGGCCCATTCAATTTGAATTTTTCCAGCTCTTTCAAGTATTATTCAAAAATCATGAGATCTAATTCAAATAACAACAGGTATTCGGTTATTATTAATAGAACATCGAATATTGATTTAAGCCTAAGGAAGTCCTTTCTGAAGGCATTTATGTGAAGTGTTGCCTTGTATGGGAGTGAAACATGGACGATAGACAGTGCGGACAGGAAGTGGATAGAGGGTTTTGAAATGTGGTGCTACAGAAGAATGCCGAAGATTAGGTGGGTGGATCGCGTAACTAATGAGGAGGTACTGAACAGAATTGGGAAGAAAAGGAATTTCTGGCATACCTTGACTAAAAGAAGGGATAGATTGGTAGGACACATTTTTAGACATCAAGGAATCGTGAATTTAGCATTGGAGGGAAGTGTGTGGGGTAAAAACCGCAGAGGGAGACCAAGAGACGCGTATAGTAAGAAGATTCAAGTGGATGTGGGTTGCCGTTCTTATGAGGAGATGAAAAGGCTTGCTCAGGATAGAGTAGGGTGGAGAGCTGCATCAAACCAGTCTCCGGACTGAAGACCATAACAACAACAACATGTAAAAATTGCACTAAAATAACACTATTAATGCTCATAAGATTCCACTCGGTGCGCCATGACCTGCTAGGCAGCGGGTCACCGCATATCAGTGTTGCCAACTCGTTTTCAACCATGCCCTTACATGACGTGTCAGAAATCCCTACGTTCACCATGAAAGTCCCTACGGGCCAAACTGATTTCAGAAAGAAAGGGGGAAGAAAAAAGGGTATTGCGGAGCTGCATCAAACCTGTCTCAGGACTGAAGACCACAACAACAACAACAGATAAAATAAGTTTCAATTCATATTTTATTCTAATACTACCACGGGTATTTATTTATTTATTCCTGCTCTTTTTCAGGTATATATTCATTTGTATAAGGGCTGTATGTCCGTCTAATCTCCTGGGAATACAATTAATAGTAAAGAAGTAATAGATTAAAACTTGGTGCGTGATGGGGCAGTTTTCCATGAACGTTACTGTTTATATGCTCATATCTCATAAACTACGTGACGTACTGTGATACAGTTTAGAAGGTACACTCAACTATATGCGTGTATACTGTCTGTAAAACTTCCTGTGGCTACAATTTGTAGTGTAAAAATTATAAATTGTAACGTCATACCAAATGTCGTAATTTTACTCTATAAACAACGGAAAAGTAATAAGCGAGAAACTTTTTTTCCTTTCGTCATTTTACCATGGTTGTCAGTGAGAAAAAAGTTTAATAAGGGTTTGAAATTATGTTTCAAGTTTGTTGCAAGTCGCTAAGTACTGTCATTCTCATACAGTGTATTTTGAAAGTCTCGCCGCATTATATGGCATTTTTTGCGATTTCTATTGGTTATGACGTAATATCTTTTGAACCATGTGCCGTATGTGATTCTTAACCATGCAGCAATTGTTACCTCACGGTAAGGAATGTGTGTACCAAATTTGGTTGAAATTGGTCCAATGGTTTAGGAGAAAATGAGCAGCATTGTCGCAAAATGCAGCAGTTTTTCGCGCATCTCATTGTTTATGACGTCATATCTCTTGAACCATATATCGTATGTGATTCTTACACTTACGGCGACCGTCCTCATGAATGGAAGATTACGTGTACAAAATTTCATAAAGATTGGAACGAAACTGTAGATTTGTATGCAACACGTACAAACATACGGACACTGTGCTTTATATATTAGATTTTTGGCGTTTCATTTACAAAGCTTAGTAACTGTACGTTAAAATTTCATTTTCTCTTCAAATAACTAACTAAGTTTTTTAACTACCCTAATTGCTTTCAAGCAATTATTTTATTACTCTTTGTTTGTTTGTAAAACTACACCTCATACTGGTCATTATTATTATTTCCTATTTTCCAGTCTTTGTTTAACTATGAAAATTTAAATGAAATACCGTTGTATAATTTCTAGGGAGTGTTGTTTTCTCTCTGCTCGAACATTTAACATAAAATTGTCAACTTTTTTCGCTCCAATCTGTATTCAGGAATGACGTATGTATTTTCTGTAGTTGTTCGCCACAGCCATTGACGTCGCTTTCAACTCCATTACCTGGTCAACAAGATTGCCTTGTAGCTCTCATTTTATCTCGTTTGCTTGTTTTACTTATCACCAGAGTGGCGTTCCGTCTCGTTTGATAACTGTCGTAATTTAGCTTTCCGCTATCTGGTGCCTCTTGAAACTGTTGTTTTCCGTAGCTTCTTCGCCACTTATGTCCACAGAGCAGGTTGAGTTCCGAATCTATGCCCTCCCGACTGATCATATATGAAATTAGGAAAGAAATAAAGCTACGTACTGGAAAATGGAAAATACAAGCTTACAAGCAATCCGGTAAAGCAGGTATTACACGGCTATTGCTTTCCAGTCTGTGTATTGTCAGCTTCTTCAGGAAGCTTATATGATTTTACTTAGGCTTCTAAAATAGCAGCAACCAGTTGTACTTAAGTTCTTTTTATTAGACCTATTCAGGCAGTTTGTACCCTTCTCCAGACGTTTGTTGGCTCCTTTATATGTTCATACAACACACAAATAAACCTACGGAAGTGTCGCTTTCCGAATTTTCTGAAATTTGTATGTTATAATACAAGAACCATTAAGGGACCTATTTTTAGCTGTGGTAAGACATATTTAAGAGGTGAAACGGTATTTCCAAAATGGAGGCTAAAATGGAAAAATTGCGATAACTTAGAGATTAGTGAAGCGATTTTAATGAATTTTGTTATGAACGTATTTTGATAAAAGACGAAAATCGGCCAAGATATACTGGAGGGGGAGTGGAAATGAGGGGAGCAGCTACTCCGAAAGAAACCCCCCCCTTTTTTTTTTTTTTTTTTTTTTTTTTTTTTTTTTTTGCTTCAAAAATTATTTTTGATATAATTGAAGTAGAATCTATTAAAACTTCAAAAGGAAGACTAATTAAGAAACACGCATATATATATATATATATATATATATATATATTTGAGGGATAAATAACCCTTATATTACCACGGTCGTTTGGTATTGCCCATGTAAATCTGGTCGTGCGACTCTACGCGCTGCATCACGCCGGCGGTTGAAATCAATAATCACTTTTAACATGTTTTATTCACTTTTATTCGCTATTATTTCAAGGGCAGATTCTATTTTGTAAGTAGCACGTCAGTTACTGTCTATTCAAGCATTTTTTCGAGTTTTCGTTCGCTATGCTGGATCGACCATATTGAATTTTGAGAATATGAAATAAGATTCATATTCAACGATTTTAAATACGGGTATATTAAAGAGATGAAACAGTTCAAAAATATATATATTCACAAGGTGTTTCATGGCAGTATCAAATGAGCGCGGCAATATAAGGATTGTTACCCCCCCCCCCCCCAACACACACACACATATAACAAAAATCATTAAAATCGCTTCGCTAATCTGTAAGTTATAACAGTTTTTCCACTTTAGCCCCAATTTTTCAGGGACCGTTTCATCACTTAACTACATTTTATCACCACTAAAAATAAATAAATAAATAAAAGTGTCCTTTAGTTTTTCAAATATTATAGGAGATCCAAATTTCAGAAAAAAAGCGGAGAGTGAGACTTTCGTAGGTTTACTTGTTACGGGTCTTCTTCAGACCTATATTGGCACCCTTATATCAACATTTAAGGATAGTAATATAGCTCTGAAGAAGTGCATTAAGTGTTTTGTATGAACATATAAAGGTGCCAATATTTGTCTGGAAAAGGGCATTAATTGCCCGAAACATGTCTGATAAAACCAGCTTAAGAGAAACTGGTTGCTGCTGTTTTAAATACCAAATGAATAACAGTTGCTGCCTTGGACAAAACACTAATCATATCACTTTATCATAATTTGCTTGACTGTAAATTTTAATATAAGTTTCATCCAGTGAATTACTGACCCGTTTTCAAGTTTCCGTGTATGTCAAAATTAAAAAATGTTAACGAGTTTGTTCGTGTGGCCATAATCTACAGCAAGCACCAATTTATTCGTTTTGATACTGTTTTCTTACTGCGATATATTTTTATTTCTCCAACCGTGTTTAACCTTTTTTTTTCATACATCGTTCTGCTCTAAGTCATCCACAGAGGAATATAGTAATTACATTTTTGTTTATGAAAAACGAAACTGATTTCCAGATCCCAATGAGGACGTCTGAAAGAAGTAATGGCGGAACGCATCTGATAGAAATAAGAAATACATTTCAGCAAAGAAGCGACGATTTTTATTTTGAAAACGACAGCCGGCCGTGGTGGCCGAGGGGACTGAGGAGCTCCAGTCACGGTCTGCACGGCCACTATGGTCGGGGGTTCGAATCCCCCCTCGGGCATGGTTATTTGTGCCGTCCTTAGGATTAGCTAGTCCATAAGTAGTTTGTAAGTTTAGGGACTGATGACCCCGTAGTTAAGTCCCATAACCTATACAAACATTTGAAACATTTATTTGAAGACGACAAATTGAATAATGTTTATAATTCTGTATACAATTAAAGACTTGAACAAGTGAATTTGGGGAAAAATTTAAGTTGTCTCACACAACGAAACTCGAGACTTGACCTTGACCTGTTAATTAGCTTTTGTTGCTGTGCTAAGACATCGCAGAAAACTCACGGCGCGAAACAGACAGACTCCAGTCTGCCTGTGTCTCTTCAAACTCTTCATAAAGATTCTCCTACTTCCCTCACTAGAGCTCCAATAGGGCTAAGGACTACAGGAAAGACACCATAGAATCACTCTTTGGTTTTGTGAACAGCAACGAGGCGGGCACAAGTCACGGCATGGGTACAGCCTGGGCGACGATCGCCGTAGAATCGGGATTCATTCGCGGCTTAATCTGAATCTTTCAAGAAATTCAAACATCTATGCTGTTGCAGACCATTGAAATAAATTCACTGGCGACGCTGAAAATTTGCACTGGACCGCATTTCCAACATCGACATAAATACTCTGCAAATCACATTGAAGTGCATGGTAGAGGGTCCGGCGAACCGCTGTTATGAAATTTCTCTACCGTTCCATTCTGTAATATATCACGGGAAAAAGGAACACCGAAGTCTTTTCGCTTTTCATCTGATTTCTCGTATTTTATTACGATGATCATGTCTTCCTATGTAGGTGGGTGCTAATAATATTTGATCGCATTCGGACGAGAAAGTTGGTGAAAGAAATTTCAGAAATAGATCTCGCGGCAACAAATAACGCCTTCCTTTTAATGATTTCCATCTTAACTCATGCATCATTTCCGTGACACTCTCCGCACTATATCGCGAAAATACAAAACGTGCTGCCCTTGTTTAAACTTTATCTAAATCGTCCGTCAGTCCCACTTAGTGTGGATCCCACAATGGGCAGCAGTACTACAAAGCAGGACGCACAAGTGTAGTGTGGGCAGTTTCTTTAGTAGAACTGTAGCATCTTCTAAGTGTTCTGTCACTGAAACGTGGCCTTTGGTTGGCCTTCCATAAAATATTTTGTATGTATTCTTGTCAATTTAACTTGATCTTAGGTATTTAGTAGAATTGACGGCCTGTATGTCTGACTGATTTATCGTGTAACTGAAGTTTATCGGATTTCTTTTACTGGTCATATGGATGACTTCACACTTCTCATTATTATGGGTCAGTTGGTAATTTTTGCAGCTTGCAGATATCTAAATGATTTTTCAGTTGTTTTTTATCTTCTGGTGACTTTACCAACAGATAAACGCGAACAGTCTAAGAGAGCGTCAGATTGTGTCCTAAATCGTTTGTAAAAATAAGGAACTGTAGGGGCCCTATAATACTTGCTTGGGGAACACCAGATATCACTTCTGGTTTCACTCGAAGACTTTCCGTCAGTTACAATGCACTGTGTCATATCTGACAGGAAAACTCTAATCCAATCTCACAACTGTGGGGATATTCCACAAGCAGGCAATTTAATTAGAAGTCGGTTGTTAGGCACAGTGTCAAAAGCCTCCCTGAAATGTAGGAATATGGAATCGATTTGAGATCCCTTGTCGATAGCACTAATTACATCATGTGAGTAAAGAGGTAGCTGGGTTTCACAAGAACGATACTTCCTGAATCCGTGTTGAATATGAGAAGACTTTCTCTTCGAGGTAGTTCATAATGTAGCATATGTTCTAAGATCCTGCTGCAAATCGGCATCAATGATTACAGGTCTGTAATTTTGCGGATAACTCCTATTGCCATTCTTGAATTACGGGGTGACCTGTACAACTTTCCAGACTTTTGGCAGGGTTCTTTCGGTGAGCGAGCGGTTGTAAATGATAGCTAGGTATGGGGCTGTTGCATCAGCATGCTCCGAAAGGAAGTATCTAGTATACAATCGGGACAGCAAGACTTACTTTTGTTTAGTGATTTGAGATGTTTTGATAAAGGGATATCTACTTCTAAATTACACAAGCTGGAAGCGGTTCTTGATACGAATTCTTAAGTACTTGCTTCGTCTTGTTTGGTGAAGGAATTTCCCAAGGGTGTGTTTAGCAATTCTTCTTTGGCACAACTGTCATCCGTAGCACCTACGTTGGTACCGGGTAGTGAAGGTGCTAGTATACTTTACATACAACCAGAATTTCTTTGGAATTTCTACCAAATTACGTGACAGGGTTTCGTTGTGGAAACTATAATTATTTATTTATTCGTGTCAGAAGCACTTAGAATGTATAAACTAATGTACAATATTTACATGTGATGTGAATACATCATATTTACAAGACAATTATTTACACTTTTGATGCCCAGAAGTTAGCGACCTGTATTGCATTTGGTGTTGCATGTAGTAGATCTTCTGGTGTGCATGTTGCTGTACACTGGGTACAATGGAGCAGGTGGGAGGTCGTCTGCGTTGCTCCACATTCTCAGAGTAGCGACTCCACTAGGAAGCCCCATTTAACCAGATTACTCTTACATTTTGTGACACCTGAACGTAGTCTGTTGAGTGATCTCCAAGTACTCCACTTCTCTGTGTAGCCGGGTGGTAGTTTTTCACATGGTGTAAACCATCCTGCAGTACCTGTATACCTTGCACACCATAGTTCGTTTCGGCATTGCTGCGATGTCCCAGCTAGAGCATCCGTAGATCTAAGGAAGCTCTTCCTGGATTTTAGTCGTTAGTTTGCTGGTTGATGTCCATATAGGGTATGAGCTTCAGAAATTTCTAATTTTCCACTCTCACTTCTTGCTGCTACCTCTCGGTGGATGTCACGGGGTGCAATGCCCGCAAGACGGAAACTATAATAAGCTTTTCGCATTGTACCCGGATTTCCCGCTTCGGGCCAGCGGTCGATTTACCGTCCTGCCTAAATCCTCAACTTATCGCCCTCAACGATTGCAGTGACCTTGTCCATTAGTTCCTCCCACTGGCAACTTTAACTGTATTCCCACAAGGGATCGGGAGTGTTAAACATTATTTACCTGTTGGAAGCATACATACGATTGCAGATATGGTGTCTCTAGTTTCGGACATGTAAATCATTCCCCGCAGCTATCGACTAATCGAAGTGAGCGTTCTATAACAGCCGGCCGCGGTGGCCGAGGGGACTAAGGCGCTCCTGTCACGGTCTGCACGGCCACTACGTCGGGGGTTCGTATCCCCCCTCGGGCATGGATATTTGTGCCGTCCTAGTTCGTAAGTAGTTCATAAGTGGTTTGTAAGTTTAGGGACTGATGACCCCGTAGTTGAGTCCCATAGAGTATACAAACATTTGGAACATTTTTGTTCGATAACACACTCATAAAACCAGCCGCTGATGTCTGTGTGATTGGAGTGCCTGTTTTTCTGCTAGAGACACGTACCGCCAGTCTCATTGTCAAAGGCAGTGGCGGAGGGGGAAGGAGGGGCATTCATTAGTCACCGGCATGGGTTCGCGTGGTACGAAGTGAAAGCAATGCAAAGCTGCAATAATTTCCATCGCAGTTTAACGGCAGGTCACATGTTCAGACTGGTTTATCTCGCCACTCTCTTCTAGGAAGAATAGAAACTATAGCGACCATTTTAGTAAGCTGCTACTGACTCGAGTGTAGACAAAATATATCCGTATTTGCTTTGGTCCAGAAATTGACAGCTACTTTGCGATGCATTACTTCCCACTGAAACACCAGTATTTTCATCTTCCATAGAAACCGAACTGCCCCTGTTTTCACACGACATCCAGAAAGGATCTAGGCAATCGGAGTCAATACTTCTTAACTTCAGAGAAGGATTTGACTCAGTACCAAAGCAACTGTTGTTCAAAACCAAAAAATGTTCAAATGTATGTAAACATATGGGACGAAACTACTGTGATCATCAGTCACTAGACTTACAAACTCTTAAACTAATGCACTCTAAGAACAACACACACACATACACACACACATGCGCAAGGGACGACTCGAATCTCCGGCGGTAGCGGCTGCTCAGCGGCAATTCCTGCGTGGTCGACTTTTGTTAATGAAATTGCTATTATACTATTATCAAGCGAAATTTGTTATTGAAATAAGAATTAATTGGTAGGGAGACTCATTGACAGATATTGAATTAATTCGTGCTGTGGTCACGTGCGAGGGTGTTGGGACACTTGCTTCTGACGCTGTAATTATTTCGTTGACTTGGCAGAATATAGCAATAGTAACAGAATATCGCAGACGATGGAATTAGCTGCAAGGACGTACACAATGTAAAAAGTTGCACAATTATTCACTCATTTATTACGTTAAACAGATTTAAGTTTCCAGAATGATATTTTCACTCAGCAGCGGAGTGTGCGCTCATATGAAACTTTCTGACAGATTAAAAGTCTATGCCTGACGGGGATTCGAACCCATAACACTCGCCATTAGCGGTTAAGTGCTCTTTGTACAGTCCCGCTCTCCGCCCTCCGCCCCCCCTCCCCCCCCCCCATCTGTAGACAACTTCAGGTAGTCTCGTTCAAATGATCTAGTATGTCCCAGAATAGAGCTAGAGGCAATATATACGTTCTTCAAATGTAAGGAATATACACGATTTTTCGGTGCTTTCCCCTCCCCCACCACTCCACCCATTCCTCAGTGTATTTAAGAACGGCAATCGGCTGGGCTATAAAACAAAGTACTTTTCCTCCTACCCGACTTCTTGCGCCGATTCTGTTGAGATACTGGCGGGCGGTAATAGAGTTGTCAGCCCTGTCGTATGGACTAGAACACTAGACAGACTAAGGCTTTTGAGATGTACATGTGCTGCGACAAGCTCCGTAGGTTATATGGTACGTGATAATGTACTTTACTTTATAGCAGTGCCATAAATATTGAAGCCATACGCACTTTCACTCGCTGGACAGTTGGGTATTTTGGGCGTGTCTCCCAAAGACCATAGTACGACTTCTTGTAACTCACCACTGAAGAAGAGCTAAAAGGAAAACATGTACGTGATGAAAAAAGTGTCTTGGGTACAGAATGTGTGAGTTTACCACGACATCCCAGATGTAACCACGTTGATGAGAAAGGCTGAAAATGGAGATTACTGTAAAATAGTTGTCTCTATCAAGTACCGACATTGAGAGAAGAAGTGAAATGAATACCAAATGATGGAAAGATCATCGACTCTCTTCAACATATGCAATAGATAAGAAGGAAGAATAATATGATGTCATAAGAAAAATTAAGGAAAACTGAATGAAAAAGAAAACTGAACACTGTTAAACCATCGGAGATTCAACAATTGGACTATGCATTTTTTTTTTTTTTTTTTTTTTTTTTTTTTTTTTTTTTTTTTTTAATTTAAAGCAAGCTCCATGTTCAGCTCAAACCATTGTCTACTGGCGATCCATAAGGATGGTTCTGGTTTACCGATCCGTCGATGCAGATGTTGTTGGCGCACGAGATTAGTTTGACTAGCCTACTGTGTGTTTGAAAGTACAGTATTAGTCGAAGTGGGGCACAGAAACTGAAAGAAGTTCTGGCTGGTCAGACGAGGAGTGACTTCCAGCCATCGTATCAACTGTACGCCAGACTGCCTCTCTCATTTGCAACTCAAGGCTCCACCGCACTCTTACCCCGAACAGCTGCAGTCTTGCACAACTTCTGCGACAGCAGTCCCTAGACTTACAAACTATTTAAACTAACTTATGCTAAGGACAACACAGACACCATTCGCGAGGGAGGACTCGAACTTCCGACGGGGAGCAGTCGCGCACTCTGTAGCAAGGCGCCTTAGAGCGCACGTCCATTCCCGCGCGGCCCACTCGGCTTCCTCTCCACCTCTACAGTTATAAAGTTTACCAGAAATCCACCATCATCCATCATCATTTTCCTTTTTCAGCTTTAGGGCTTCTCCCTGTAGTCTAACCTTCTTGGTGCCTACATCACAGGATTTTCTGTTGACCGCAATGTTGTAATTTGGAAAACGAAAGAAGGAATGAAAATTGAGGTTTAACGTCCGGTCGATATCGTGGTTATTAGAGACTGTGCACACGCTCGGATACTTTGTGTCCGAATGGGGGAGAGGAAGTCGGTCGTGCCCTTTGAAAGCAACTATTGTGGTATTTGATTCGATAGACGCAGAGAAATCACGGATAGCCTAAATCAAGGTAACCAGGGGTGGGTTTGAAACTCCGTCTTCCCGTATGCGAGTCCAGTGTGTTACAATTGCGCCACATCTCTTGGTTTGGCAAACGAATTTCCATCTGTCTATATATGACAAGGAAATGTTCAAATGTTTGAATACCTATGGGACCAAACAACTGTAGTCATGAGTCCCTAGACTTACAAACTACTTTAACTTACGCTGAGGACATCAAATTCACGCACACACGCACACACACACACCGAGGGAGGACTCGGACATCCGTCGGGAACGGGCACCCAGTCTTGAAAGATGCCTTAGACCACGCGGCCATTCCGCGAGGCTCTTATTTCTTGTTTTTAACTTGATGTCAACATGAGATGTAATAGGCTAGAACTGGAACGTAATTTTCTTTTCGCGTTATAGTAATACTTTGTAGCAGCCATGTTGTAGTTTGGGACGAAACGAAATATGAACATCTGTGGATGGCACACTGAGAAGCGTAAGTTCAACTTTACGGTAGTATAGAGCTCAAATGACGACAGTGCCTCTTGTGATACAACAGTATCTACGACACAACTGAGGGGTGTGATGGACTAAGGGCGAAATTGGCTTTACGCTCATTTTCCGTCAAAGCGCTGAATCCATACCTCCACTTTTGACATACCCACCCTGAAAATTTCAGCTCGAAATCTTTCGTGTAGGCTAAGCAATCTTCTTAACACGCTGCCCTTCCGCGATGACGTCAGAGGCGCGCCAGAGCCGCCTGCTGTGGCCGCCGGCGGACACACGACAGCCAACGTGTTAAGAAGGCAGTGGGTGACCGGCAGTTCTCACCTTGTATGTGAACTGTGAGTAGCGTTTTGTGTTAAGCTGCGTGATATATTGAGTGAAGTGAGTGACAATGAATTGGAAAATGACTTTACAGAGAAAAAGTTATAGAGAGGAGTGGTCCTTAAACAATACAGGGAGAAAGTATAGCCATTTCAATTCATTGGCGGAAGTGAGCTTATTAAAGATTCGAGAAAATTTTAATGGACTACTTATCATCAAAGCCACAGGGGAAATTTTCTCTCCGTTGCAATTATTTGCGAGGATGCCTTTTTACAGTGATGGTACAATGGGTGTTTCAAAATCATATTTTTAGGTTTTTCTAACATTTATATTCATTAAGAAATCAATAAGACCCCCTGAAGATATTTCATTTTTGTCATTAATACAGCAACCAACTGTAGCAACAGCAAAGTGTGGGACATTGAAGATCTCTTAAGCTTTCTTCCTGACGCAGTAAAAGTTCAAATGTTTGTAGAGCTTATGGGACTTAACTACGGGGTCATCAGTCCCTAAACTTACAAACTACTTATGAACTAGCTTATACTAAAGACGAGACAAACATCCATGCCCGAGGGGGGATTCAAACCCCCGACGGGGAACGGTCCACAGTAAAAGGCCGGTATGGATAACTTCTAGAGAGAGTAAACTCTGAAGAAGCTACTGCATCTGAACAGAAACCTAAACTATAACGGTCGAACTTATATTTTTTGTTAATGTACAGATTGAGTAAAAAATAGAATAATAATAGCAATATTTCAACTCAGTTTCCATTAGTTTGTTTAGATTTCATGATTGATGGAAAAAGAGCGTAAACCGCTCATTATATTCTGGATAATATGCCACAAATAGAAGAAATATTTTCAGTATTAAGGAATTATTGTGTTTGTTAAAAGTATGGTTTGAAACAGAGTTATTACGTGATTGAAATGATTAAAAGAATCTACGAAAACTAAAGTCAGTCAGCCAGATCAAACTACCCGGTCGATTTCCTTCATTTTTGCTTTAAACTAAAGGTATCTATTCGTAGATTTGTCATCAAGTATCAGAATTAGCTTAAGTCTCTCTATACTTTATTCTTATTAAAACGCGGTTTCCTTCTGTCCTTGCAACGAATATTTTAATCGGTTTGTTTTACGATATTTTTGGTTCTAATTAAGGTAGGCCTACGCAATTCTTTTTGACCTAACGACACTCAGCGGATCACGCTCTTTCATTTCCGCTTTTAAACGCTTGCATTGATTGATTCTTAAGAAAGGTAAGCGTGGATAGTCAACTTTATTACCATTCCCCCCTTTTTTCTCATTCCACTAAAGGTGCGAAGTTTTCGCACGGGTCCTCTAGTTGGTTTTTTAATGCTATATAAATACTGAAATCTTCAACTCATTCTTACCGGTAATGCACTTTGCACTGTAGTCCATCAAACTCCTCATTTCTACATCTACATGGGATACTCTGCAAATCACATTTAAGTGCCTGGCAGAGGGTTCATCGAACCACCGTTATACTATTTTATCTCCCATTCCATTCTCGAATAGCGCGCGGGAAGAAAGAACACCTGAATCTCTCCGTTCGGGCTCTGATTTCTCGCATTTTATTCTGATGATCATTTCTACCTATGTAAGTGGGAGTCAACAATATATTTTCGCATTCGGAGGAGAATGTTGGCGATTGTAGATTCGCAAGTAGCCCACGCCGCAGCGATAAGCGCCGTTGTTATAATGATTCCCATCCCAGATCCTTTATCATTTCCGTAACGCTGTCTCCCCTGTATCGTGACAATACGAAACGAGCTGTCCTTCTTTGGACTATTTCCGATGTCCTCCGTCAAACTCACCTGATAAGGATCCCACACTGGGCAGCAATACTCCAAAAATGGACGGACAAGCGTAGTGTATGCAGCCTCTTTCGTAGTTCTGTTGTATTTTTTAAGGGTTCTGCCAATAAAACGCAGTGTTTGGTTCGCCTTTTCCATGACATTATCTACGTGTTCTTTCCAGTTTAAGTCTGAAGTAATAGTAATTCCTAGGAATTTTGTGGAGTTTACGGCCTTCACTTTTGATTGATTTATCTTGTAAACAAAGTTTAACGGATTTCTTTTCGTACTCATGTGGACGACTTCACACTTCTCATTATTTAGACTCAATTGCTAATTTTTACACCATAGTGATATTCAGATCGTTGTTGCAGTTGGTTTTGATCTTCAGATGATATTACTAGACGGTAAATGACTGCGTCATCTGCAAACAACCTAAGAGAGCTACTTAGATTTTCCCCTAAATCGTTTATGTATATGCCACAAATAGAAGAAATATCTTCAGTATTAAGGAATTATTCTGTTTGTTAGAAGTATGGTCTGAAACAGAGTTATTACATGATTGAAATGATTAAAAGAATCTACGAAAACTAAATTCAGTCAGCAAGATCAAACGACCCGGCCGATTTCCTTCATTTTTGCTTTAAACTAAAGGTATTCATTCGTAGATTTGTCATCAAGTATCAGAATTAACTTTAAGTCTCTCTATCCTTAAGTTTCATTCAAACGCGGTATCCTTCTGTCCTTGCAACGAATATTTTAATCGGTTTGTTTTACGATATCTTCGGTTCTAATTAAGGTATGCCTACGCAATGCTTTTTGACCTAACAACACTCAGCGGATTAAGCTCTTTCATTTGCGCTTTTAAACGCTTGCATTGGTTGATTCTGAAGAAAGCTATGCGTGAACATTCAACTTTATTTCCATTTTTTCATTTTATTTATTTATTTATTTATTTTTTGGTCATTCCGCTAAAGGTGCGAATTCTATATAAACACGGAAATCTTCAACTAACTCTTACCGGAAATGCACTTTTCGGACTTACGCCTGTAGTCCATCAAAGTCCTCATTTGTTAGTGAAGACTAACATTCTCATAATGAGCAGCCCTGCCAGAGACCCGACCTAAAACCAGTGGAACAATGGCGGTTTTTAAAGCCTCTCTATTGGTGAAATTAGCTGAATTAGAAGAATAAGGAATGAAGATTAACAAGAAGAAAACAAAAAGCATGGTAATTGGAGGAAGGAACACAAAATGTCGTTTAAAAATAGGGGGAGAAGAAATAGAGCGAGTGCATAGCTTCAGATACTTGGGAAGTATGATAATGGATGATATGTACTGCACTGCAGAAAATAAGAAAAGAATTGCCATTGCAAAAGAAGGATTCAAAAGGAAACAGAGATTACTTTGCGGACCATTAAAGAAAGATCTGAGGAAACGACTTGCCGAGTGTTATATCTGGAGTGTTGTGTTGTATGGTGCGGAGACCTAGACGTTGAGGTAGGAAGATTGGAGGCACTAGAGATGTGGATATGCAGGAGAATGGAACAAGTGAAATGGGAAGACCGAATAAGGAATGAGGAAGTATTAAGAAGAGTTGGAGAAGAAAGAAACATGCTGGAAGTCATTAGGAAAAGAAAACGAAACTCGATTGGACATTGTTTGAGGAAGGACTGTTTACTGAAGGAAGGAGTAGAAGGAATGGTGAAAGGAGAAAGAGGAAGAGGAAACCCAAGATATCAAATGCTGGACAACATCCAAGGAAATAAATATGAAGAAATGAAAAGATTGCTTTTGGACAGAGAAAAGTGGAAGAGGATCAACCCATGACAAGAAGAGGATCAACCCATGACAAGACCTGCAGCAAGGCAGAATGCAATTGATGATGATGATGATTGGTGAAGTGATAAGATTCCTCCGTTGTAAGTGACCACCGGCAAGAGCTTCTCCTATATCTAAAATTGCGTGGCGGGCTAGTGTCGTCGGTGCGCTGTCGCTAAACTTGGCAAAAACAAAGTTAATTAAAATAGAAAGAAGACAGGGGACGGAACGGCCCGGTTACAGGCGGTACCACGCTCTGGTCGAAGCGCGCAAATCAGATTACGGCCTGCGGGCAGAGGAACGTCTCCGCGCTCTCAAGGCCACACGCGTTCTGCCGTGCAAACCTCTGACCTTCCGGCCCGCGGGGCGCCATAAATATGGCAGAATTAAGCGGGGCAGCAGACATCGATAAAGTAGGGATTGCAGGAGCGTGTGGTGGGGTGGGGCAGCGAGCGGTGGCGACGGCATCGATCCACCGCGACACGCGATCTGCCGCTGCGTCGCCATTGTTCGCCATCTCGGCCATCAGCGCCGCAGCTGCAAGCGCAGCAAGGTATAGGGTTTCTTCCGCGCGCACGCGCCCTTCTCTCATATCCAGGCTTCCTGCTGCGACTTTCCATCACTGTCTTCTTGTCCAAAATTAACAGCATCCACTTGTGCAAAATTTTTGTTATCGTAGAAGCACTGTCATTTATTTTTTATATTAATAATAAATCTGTAAATGTTGGCCTGTCGCTATTCACTTCAATCTTCAAAACTAGTGAACGAATCTTCATGCGGTTTTCACAGGAAACATGAGAGAAGTTTGGGTTAAAATATAGGGTCTAGGCATAATTTTATCAAAATCGTGTCACGGAAAAGAAGAAGTAAAAAAAAAAAAAAAAAAAAAAAAAAAAAAAAAAAAAGATATCGTAATTTTAAGTTCGTTCAGTAACCATCGTGCCTGTTTGTTCAACTGTTAAAAACCTGAAACTTAAAATGGTGTGCCGGAACCGGGACTCGAACCTGGGACCTTTGCCTTTCGCGGGCAAGCGCTCTACCGACTGAGCTACCACAACACAACTCACACTGCCGCCTCACAACCTTACTTGCGCCAGTACCTCGCCTCCTACTTTCCAAACTTCACAGAAAACTATTTCACGAATTTGCATGGGGTTTGAGCGTAATTCTGGATAACATACAGACTTCGTTTCATAAATATCGAATCACGGAAAAAAACGAATATCGTAATTTGAAATTTTTTATCTACGACCGTCATGTTTGTTTGTCTCTTTGAATAGGTTTATCTCCAAAACTACACGACGAATTTTAATGGGGTTTTCACACTTAACTTGAGCATATCGTTCGATTACATAAAGGCTTCAATAATTAAAATCGGATCAGAGAAAATAATGATATCTTAATTTAATCATTTGTTTAAAAGACATCGATGTATATCTGTTTGTTCAGGATAATCTCCAAAAGTACTACATGAACTTGCATGGATTTCCACAAGTAAATTGAGAATAGTTTGGAGAGTAACATGCGCTTTATTTCATCAAAATCGGTTTATAGGAAGGAACGATATAGTAATTTGAAGTTTTATGTGTATACTATGTATGTATGGTGTAGTATAGCAAATCTCCAAGAGTACTACATGAACTTTCATGGGGTTCATAGGTCAACTGAGAGTACCTTGGGGCAACATATAAGCTTAATTTAATTAAAATCGCATCAGGGGAAGATAAGATAACGTAATTTGTAGTTTCTGGTGTATGCTATGCTTGAATTGCATCATAGTACAGCAAAGATCCGATAGAGGCGCTGTTACATAGTATACCAAATAACTAATAGATGGTGACGCTGATTTTTTATTCTCATAACTAAGGTGAAATACACTGAAAGAAAGGCTACGATTTTCCTTACGGCAGCGCTGTAGTGTATTGATGTTAGCAACGGCCGTTTAATCCTTTTTGAAAAATCAGTCATGTAGAATTAGGGGAATAATTCTTTGTGTTGATAATGAAATAAATAATTAATGTTGTTCCCATCAGTAGATTAATGATCCCCCTAAAGCGAATATTTCGTTGCCAACGTTAACATACCAAGCCGCTGCCCCTGCAAGTAAAATTTAACCCAGAGACGACACAAAAATAATTTTTTACATGCTTCATCCCGCATGCCTTGCAATGCCATGGAAAGAAAAAAAGTGCTTCTTTCCCCGAGTATCATTTGAATTTAAAACAAAAGGGCATTCCTTCGCGTCTATCGATGTTTTCATTTAGCCTACTAAGAATTCTTTGCAAGCAAACACGACTTTATGTAATTTCCTTTCTGATTTCGGTACGTATTTATTACATCTTGAGTCCATTCTGTTTAGAAATGCCTAGAAAACGTTGTAGTACAGTACAGAATAAATAGAGGCCCTCTTAGTTACGTAGTGCACCAAAGAACTAATTGTTGGCGCTGCTGCAATTTTTAAATTTTTTTATTTTATTTTTATTGAATTATTTATTTTTTATTTCTCTTCGGTGGTTATGCCATAGAACAGCAACAAACCACTAAATGCGCTGTTGGTTTTGTAGTGCTACAAAGAAACAATACATGATCGTGTTGTGTGTATTCCCTCAGTAACAGAAGTATTTTGAATTAAGAGCCGCAGTCTTATCGCTGTGAATACACACTAACATTGAACAGCGAGTTGCTGATTACACTTTGTGTATTCACAGCTTAACGCCATTTCTTTGTTTCTTTTAACAGGGAACATTTGAATATAAAACATAATGACATTCCTTCGCGTCTATCGATGCTCTAATTTACATAATAATTCTTTGCAAGGAAAATAGAATTATGTAGTTTCCTTTCTGATTTCGGTGTATCCTCATTACATTTTGAGTGCGTTATGTTTAGTAATACCTCGAAAACGCGATAGTACGGAAAGGACAAATTGAGGCGACGTTAGTTACATAGTACACCAAATAACTAATTATGGCGTTGCTGCGTTTTATTCATTCTCATAACTATGGTGTAATACACTGCAAGAAGAGGTACAATTTTACTTACGGCGGCGGCGTTGTGTGCTGATGTTGACAACGGCCCTTGAATGCTTTTTCAAAAATCTGGCACGTAGAATGAGGAGAATAAATCTTTATGTTCATGATGAAATAAATAACTGATGCTGTTCTGGTCAGTAAGTCCTCATAAAGCGAATAGTTCGTTGCCGACTGCCACTGTACATAAAATTTAACCCAGGTAGGACACAAAAGAACATTTTTCTTCCTAGCTGTATCCCATATGCTTTGCAATGTCGCGGAAAGAAAAGAAGTGCATCTTTCGACGGGCATAACCACTAAATAGTACATAGAGTAGAAATATCTATGGAGTGAGTATTGCCTTATGAGCATCTTCTCGACATTACGACTGGTTTGTACCCCATTGGCTACACAAAAGCCCTACCTCATTTTCGCAGAGCAACTACATAACACGAAATAATATCTGTATAAATGTGTCACAGAAGCAACGAGGAAGTTGAGGAAACGTCACTAAAAAGGTCATTTACACATAGTCATCCGTCTTAACCGAACAAAAAAGGACCAAGATAAAGTCAGCCATTGTAGATTTTTCCCAATATCACATGACACATCCACCTTAATGTTGAGGTCACATTATCTGTTCTGTGCATCTGAATGTTCACTGCAGAGATATTTCTGCTCTGTGCCTGCCACTAGAGATAATATACACACACGAGCGTCAAACTCATCAGAAACCTCCCCGCTTTCATAATTGTTCGTAATATATGTCTATGGGTACAATATTGTGATTAAAATTATCAATTACTTACTTTTGGTGTGGACTACATTAAGATAGAGAAAGACGTCTTCTTTTCCAGAGAGTGATCCATGCTGCCAACACAGTCAAGACGATTCATTGGAAATACTATATTTAATGGAAAGTTCTACACAGGCGATCAGCTGACGCCATTCCTTTAACGATTACCTAGACTTACTTTACCGAACATTGACACCACCATGACGTCTTATTTAAACAGACATGAACTGCTCTGTTGATTGAATTACCAGACTTTCAGCATTCGTCGAGTTCCTTTTCGATAATAGGGAGCACTGCATATAGAATAACTACATTGTCCCCAGTGCAACACTGCAACATACTAATAGTTGCCGGCCGCGGTGGCCGAGGAGACTGAGGCGCTCCAGTCACGGTCTGCACGGCCACTACGGTCGGGGGTTCGAATTCCCCCTCGGGCATGGATATTTGTGCCGTCTTTAGTATAAGGTAGTTCATAAGTAGTTTGTAAGTTTAGGGACTGATGACCCCGTAGTTAAGTCCCATAAGCTTAACAAACATTTGAACATTTGATTTACTAATAGTTCAACATACACTTACTGTGAGAGATAAACAGTTTAGTACTACAACATAGAACCAATACAAGACGCTGTTATTATTATTACTATTTCTCATCTCAACGATAGAAGTGTTCTCAAAATTACAGACAATTACACTCCGCAGTCTTAACTTTATAAACACAACCTAACATTGAATTTACATCGTTCCAGAGTACGGACTTTAATTAATTTCACTTTTTCTATGGAAAACTTTATGAACATTCATGGTTTTCGACAATTACGTGTACGCCGGTCGCGGTGGCCAAGGGGACTGCGCCGCGCCAGTCACGGCCTGCACGGCCACTACGGTCGAGGGTTCGAATCCCCCCTCGGGCATGGATATTTGTGCCCTTCTTAGTATTAGCTAGTTCATAAGTAGTTTGTAAGTTTAATTTCACAGACATAATTGTTGGTCGTCAGCGACCAGAACCTCTTCTTTTTTCTTTTTTTTTTGTTTTGAAAATAGGTTTGTATCACTACAAATAAGCTATCTGTGATGGCCTTTTGACAGCAGGAAATTTTGGCATTACCTAATATCGCAGGATGGGGGCGATCTGCAATGTTAATTATCTCTAAAGGCTAGTCTACACGACGAAACTAGGTTGCGAAACTCATTGCATGAAATGAATTTCGCGCGGATGGTTTCGTTTATGTCTGTAGACACGGCGCCAATACTACACACTTCAGTTTCGTTGTTTTGTGAGTGCCGTAGTCGCCGTAAAATGAAAGTTTTGGTAGCTGTAAGAGGTGTGGCGAATCTGTTGCTTGTCTATTTGAAGTCGCTGCATAAGACTAAACATAAAAACAATAAGAAACGTGTTTGGGTTCGTGAATGGGTTTAAAAAAGACGTCATCTCTGTTGCTCAGCGACCTTTCTGAAAGAAATTGTGATTGAAGACCCTAGAAGTTATTTTAATCAACTTTGAATGTCACCAGAGAAGTTCACGTTCCTTATAAACAGAGTTAGTAATTCAATAAAGAAACAAGTTACCGTTATGCGCGAAGCATTGTTAGCAGAACTGAAATTACAAATTGCATTACGTTTCTTGTGAAGTAGATATTCGTCTCTGCAGTACTTCTACCGTGTTGCGAAATCCACAATTGCCATACTTCGTTTGTATAGGTATTTTGAATTTGATGTATTTTAGTCTGCAATTCACTAATCGTCAACAGATCAATATTTAATTTCACAAATAATTGCTAGAAGAGCACTAACACGCCGTTAAAATCGCACAAACACCTACGAAACGCATATATGTTCAAAAACCGAATTATTTCTTCTGTTCCCCCCCCTGTATATTATATTTTTTCTGCATTGGTCATAACCTAACCTCAAAACACGCGCAATTAGTTTCGCCAAAGTTGGAAGGTGCCGAAACTATTTAAAATGAAACTTTTATCCATTGTGTAGGAACCTGCGACTGTTTATTGAAATAGGTTTCAGAAATTACTGCAACCAGTCGCCTTTTGTTTCTCCTTAATGAAGATTTATTTAGACCATTACCGGTTTCAAGCTGCCTAGGAGCTCATCTTCAGATGGTATACAATTATTACAAGTTACATTTGAATAGTTATGCACTTTACAATTAGTTTTTCCATATTTGGTCCGCTTCCTTTCCATCAACACGCCACAACAAATCCCACGACTTTTAAGTGGTAAAATTAACAAATATTTAGTTTCGCCAACGAGTTGCGCGGACGCCTGCCGCGCATGCGCACTGGCCAGTAGCGCAGTTTCATGAAACCTAGTGTTATCGTGTAAACTAGCCTTAAAAGGAAAAACGCCAAGATCGCAGTATGATTAGCTTATTGACCACCGACCAGTTCCTATGTTCGTATATATTTTACAATGTGGTCTTTTTTTTACAAGCAGTCAATAGTATGACTTGTGTAGGTCTATTTTATCTTTTGACTAAGTGAATAAGTGGAATGTTGCACTCTAGCCTTTTTTTATGTCCACATTGTAAATCGGTCGTCAATAAATTAACCATATTGTGACCTAGACTTTTTACCTTTTGGAGATAATTGAGCAGGAAATTTAATTGCAAATAACGCCTTAACCGTGCATCTGAGACAAAAATTGAATAAAAGTACTTGTAGAGGACAAAATTCTCTACAGCTTTGCTCTTTTATCTTATTTCCATAACTCCCGCCGTCTCAGAGATATTTGCAAAAATAACGGCGATTTGACACTGTCACTGATTTTACGTAAACCACAAGGAGGTTAGAATAAAGGGAGATGGCATCATCTGTTAAAACTATTCGTTAAGTCGATCCTCTTACTGTTAATGCATTGAACTGACAGTCACTGCAAAGTATGTACTTTCAAACAATATACTTTCATAAGTAGTAATAAATACACATCCTAATATATTTGAAAACTTACTTTTTAACGGATAATTTGTAATCTTAACACGTTGTACATCACGGCAAAATTGTCGTAAGTTTTATACCTGTTTTAAGTGACATAAAACATTAGCTCTAAAATACGAACACTTCTCCAAAACTTAGATATATGGCCGAGGCAGGCTTCACATTTTCAGCGTAAGGGCGTCTCCCTGTTTTCTAACCTCCTTGGTAAACCAATATAGGCAAAGAAAATAAACTTGAAAAAGACGACAAACTACCACGGCAAGACATGTAATGATATGTCACCGGAAAAAGAATATGGGAGAGAGATTAAAATAAAAGTCTAAAGAGGTAAAGCTTAATAATAGTGTCTGTTGGTCAAAGCTAAACTCAAAAATCAAATAATGTTGGCTGCTTGTTAAAATACGGCCAGAGAGAATATTACGTGTTGTTTGCATGGATATTATCACAATAGTAGAGACGTAATCGTAAGTTTTCGTCCATATTTTTTTATTATTTATATTTAATGTTTTTGTCGAAATGTTTACCAATAACCATAAAACTACAGAAAACCTAAAGGGTCCTTAAAACACGTCACTACGATTTTTTTTACTTTACGTTGCTATCAGTGGGCTTTTCGTTTTTAGATGCAATTATTATACATTATAAACAGATTTTGCCTTTCACTATAAGTAACTGGTTGATTGCCGTTAACCTTGTGAGTGTGTTGCGTTTCTCTCTTCTTTACATATGGTCACAGACTGAAGTCAAATAGTTCTTCTATTTACGTAATTGTTGTAAATTTTGAAATTTTTTAACGTTTTGTCTTACAGTTGTAAAATTACATAAATAGATAATTGTGCGACAACAGTCTGTGACCATATTTGCATGAAGTGCATGACAGAGGGATTATCTAACCACATTTAAGACACATCTCTACCATTCCATTCTCTAAAAACGCGCCGAAGAAAGGAACACATTAATATTTCCGTTTTCGATCTGATTTCTCTGATTTTAATATGAAGGTCATGTCTCCTTATGTATGTGGGTACTAACAAAATATGTTCACATACGGAAGAGGAAGATGCTGAAAGAAATTTCGCAAATAAATGTCGCCGCAACGAATAAGGCCTTTCTTTTAATGATTTCCACCTCAACTCGTGCATCATTTCTGTGACATTCTTTCCGTTATATCGCGATAATACAAAATAAGCTGCCCTCTGGACATTCTCTATATCCTCCCTCAGTCCCACTTGACGAACTTCCCATAATGCGCATCAATACTCCATAATAGGACGCACGAGTGTAGTGTAGGCAGTTTTCTACTAGAAGTGCTGCATCTTGTATGTGAGTCTGCCAATGAAACGTAGCTTTTCTTTCGCCTTCCCTGCGATATTTTCTGTGTGTTCTCTCCAATTAAAGTTTTCGCATTTGTTATTCCTAGGTATTTAGTTGAATTTACGGCTTGTAGATTTGACTGAATTATACTGTAAATGAAGCTGCATATGGAAAGAACAGCAAACCCAAACTCACAAGAGAAACCGTATTTACATAAAAAAAAACAGGAACTGTTTATAATCAAGAAAACTATATCTTAAAACAAAAATGTAATTTCTAGAACCAACTGATGATATCATGAAGTAAAAATAAGCGAAACGCGTCTGAGTGAAATAAATGAACCGCAGCCAGAAAGGAATAATTCGGCAACTGCTGCAGAAGATGGCCACACAAACAAACCATTTAAAAAATTTAGTTTATTATTAAAGCGCATTTGTAAGATTTTCATTAGGATTGCACTTTGATTCACAATATTAGCAGGCTTCTTCCTTAAAGGAAACCATGATTTAAACACTGATTTTTGAAGTATTTCGCTTCCAGTGGAACCATATATATTCCGCTGCAATTTGGATTTGAAATTTTTTTTGGGTGATGTTAGTCCTGGCACAGTACTGGAGCCTTGGTTTTATTTTCAATTTCGTAATTCATAGTCTTGAAAATAGTCAGGTGTTTTTCACAGCTAATTTATTTGGTTTATGTAGTGACTTGTATTCGCTATGTTTAGGCTAGCGCTATTTATAATTAGTGAGTTAATCTACCTATTAACATCAGAAATAATTAATAAACTACTTTATTTCTATCGTAAATCAATAGCAGTTGGATACATGATTTATAGAACCACCACATCAATTCTAACAATGATCACAGTGCTGACAAGTCATTAGTAATCTGGACCTTCTTCTGTTTTGCGTATTTATCACTGTTAAAGCTTCGCCACTTCAGGAAGATTTAGTCTAGCCCTAGAAGAAAAAGAGAGCCGAAGGTACAGAGATATACATATTTTAATCGGTGTGATTTTTCGCAATAAATGCAAACTAGCCGCGGTGGAGTGGCCGAGCGCTCTAAGGCGCCTTGGTGCGGAGCGCGCGGTTGCTCGCCGATCGAGGTTCGAGTTCTACCTCGGGCATGGGTGTATGTGTTATTCTTAGGTTAGTTTAACTTAGTTTAAATAGTTGGTAAGCCTAGGGAATGATAATCAATGAAGTCCCATAGATTTACAAACAATTGAACATTTTAATGCAAACTATTCTCCGTAAAAATAAAATTTTGTTTCACTATTGTAAAAGAGGAAGGCTGTAGAAACGTGTCATTCTTCAATTATTCTACCTTAACAAACGCCCAAATAAAACGAAATATCTTCTTGTACAATTACTGGAACGTTCATGGACGTATCACTTCTAATGTTACTTTTTTCAGGCACTTTTTACCAGCTCTAGAAATAAAATTTTTACCACTGTTCTCCTTCCTTTTCTAGACATTTTTCTTGCAATTTGATGGATCTATTTTCTTTCCTCTGCTTTTATTTAGCGATACAATAATGTTTGGAGTGAAACATCAGACACATCCGCTATTTTTATTTATATACAACGTACTTCCAGGATGGTCAGTTTTATAAGTACAAATACATCAACTTGTAAATATGCACACAAAGTCTGTTGCAGTAATCATGTCTCATGTGATGTGCCAATGAATTACAGTTTAAGCTCCACGTCGCCAAAAATGTCTTCAGTTGTTCATATGCGACTAGAGACATCGGCTATCAATAATCGTTGTCCTATTCAACAGTCAAGAATTTATTCTTTGCTTTTGCCATTTTTCTTTGACAGTTACAGTTAATAAAATAGTAAAAAATCTGTGATCTCTATACAACCTGGTTGTTTAACTCTGAGCATAGGCCTGCAGTGTGCCTGCACATTCATATGTTTTGCACATGATATTTCTTTGGCCGCCATCTTTAAATTTGGCAATCGGATTTCCATCAGTCTGTACTTATAAGAATTGCTTGATTACTTCTTGTCTGAAACTTAATGCCCATATGCGATATAATAGACTGCTATGAGAGCCGAATCTAGACATATTTTCTTTGTGTATTCTAGTAACATTTTGTAGCAACCATATTTAAATTTGGCAAGGAGACAGCTGAAGTATAGATAGTATAGAGATCAACCTCCTTGATAGAGATTAATATAACAAACGCTTAATAAGTCTTTGACATCTTGGAGTTTTGAAACTGAGTTTCCAACTGTAATTAGTGATACAACTATTGATGGTGTGACAGTAGATTGAGTATATTGAAGGACTAACAATATAGTTTTCTTAATAAATATTGACCACGTTAAGGGCCCTCTGTACTGCCGGTATCACGAAAGAGACCGACTCGACGCCTTGAAAGTGGAAATTTCCGGAAACCGCCAGTTCGAGGAAGGTATGGACGCCCGAACTGCCCGCCACATGTTTGTCTGCCAAATCATGCCGCCTGTATTTCTGTTGCATTCGGTTTACCGGGGTGAGCAGGAGACGCAACTGTGTCCATTGTCCCAATGGCCAACAGCCACCGCGGTTCATCAAACACAAATTGTACATGGGGGACTGATGACCTTGCAGCTTCGTCCCCCTAAAACATTCCCACAACAAAAACAACAGATTGTACACAAATCCAGACTTTTATAAATAAACCTTGATCTGTTATAAAACAGACACGTCCCCTTTTCATAGGAGTTTGTTATTATGACGTGGGAACGATCTGATCTAGCTCCTTGTTGCATGGAGAACAATCAAAAACACAATATTTTTTATTAAAAAATAAGTTTACTCATTTCAGCATCTTACACTGCCATTATCTTAAAAAAGGTACAGCAGTCAACAATCCGAAGATTGGTTTGAACACCACAGTGCTTTACTAGGCATGGTCCTGTTTGGAGGTGGTATGCCGTTGCCTTCCTCCGACCTTAGAACTGACTTACCTAGCCAGTTTTAGGGGGACCTATAGTTTAACGTGGGTTCCGAACCACGGTGCTACTCGGTATTTTTCACATGAGCAATACTGCTAGAGGTGAAAGAAGTGGAAAGTGACAGATAAAAATCCTAGGAGCCGCGTCCTTTGGGTTTGTAGTCTGGCACTCTACCAGTGTGCAACCGAGGCGCCATTATCTTATCTGTCCCCATATACTAATCTCAACACATGGAAACCGAAGTGAACTTAATAAAAATGAAATACATCGTTAACACCATCATGGGCAAGTCACCATAATAATGAAACGTGTACAACTTCCTGCCGCTATGCTCTTACGGCTTAGATCACGTCAAAAATTGGAACATGTTTCACAGTAATCGGAGCATATTTGTGATGGAACTGCAGCCGGGAGCCGCGGTGGAACAGCCGAGCGGTGTAAAGCGTCTCGCTGCGGAGCGCGCGGTTGCTCGCCGTGGAGGTTCGAGTCCTCCCTGGGGCATTGGTGTGTGTGTTTGTCCGTATGTTAGTTTACCTAGGTTTAAGTAATTTGTAAGCTACGGACTGATGACCACGCAGTTTGGTCCGATAGATTTACAGACATTTGTATTTGTTTGTGAACTGCAGCCACATACACGCACAACACCACAATGCCACGTTCTGTAGGCGATATTGACCACGCTGTCGACTGGGCTTAACTCTAATCTTCCTTCTTCTTCCTTGCAAGCGATATCTCGTTCTCGATGTTTGATGCTGATATATATGTGACCTAAGCCCCAGGAGAACAGTGGCAGGATATTGCACACATTTCACTTTCATCGTGACTAGCCGATTTCCATAGAGCTTAGTTAATTTTCAATTGTGCTGAGATTAGCTTGTGAAGACATCCAATGATGGCAATATGAGCTGCTGAAAGCTGACATCTTAATAAAATAAAAAAGAATTATTGCACTTGGCTGTTATTTGTGTAATGCAGCTATGGAGGTATAAGGAAACGAGATAGCACCACAGACTTTCGTTGTGCGTTGTTTTGAAGCCTGTGGACGGAGCCTGCCACCATCTTTTATGCCCCAAAATGTTTTGTTCACGCAAACTAAGTTTACAACAACGTGCGAATGATGGGAGCGATTGTGGGAAATGAATTTACGGCCGTTCCCGTTAGCCACTGGGTGCCAACTTAGTTTAACAATAATAGACTATTGTCTTCTTGTTCTTAATTTCTGTCATGCGCCAGCAACAACTGTTTTAAATACTAGATATTACAGTACTTACATGAGTAATATAGGGTAAGGAAAGCTATTTAACACGTTTTCTGATCTTAAATGTGTATTTGTTCCAGGACTACGACAAATGATGTCCCATTGAGGTGATTATTCGAATAACCTCCATAATCCTTTTAATTTCTGTTTTACTGAATCGGAGTTGATAGCTGATGAAGCTGTAACTACGAAAGCAGTGCTCGTTTGCTTATTGGTAATGATTCTTCAACTTTAAGTTCATTTGAAAAACGTTTTAAGTGTTCATGTTTTCAAATTACTTAACTAAATTTTATTTTCCAGCCCATAAATATGTGAAATGAGGAAAGAAGCAAGTAATTCGATCATTCTTTGTGAATGTAAACTCCACTTACGAACGAAATGTGATTTATTTCGATTATACACTATGATCATTACAATTAGTACAATTAAAAACGACACAAGCTGACATCTTTAATTAAAGAACGGCTCTAAACAGTCAATAGTGCTACAGCTAAATCCATTGTACATCACATACACTGCATCTAGGTATTTTGAAATGTATATAAAAATTAAAGAAGCCAAATGTGTCATATCACTGGATCAAATATGCTTACTCATGTAAGCACTGGCGTATTTAGTACTGAAAGATTAGAGATTAGATTAGATGTACTTTTCGTTCCAGTAGATCCAATTCAGGAGATCCTCTTGGATGCACAACTATGTCACTAAATCTTGAAAAAAAAATTATATATATATATATATATATATATATATATATATATATATATATATATATATAATATGCAGTTTATCTGCCAGTATGATGACAAGGAGATAGAAGAAGTTGAGTGTCAAATTCTTGGTATTACAGCTTGATAATAAGTTTAACTGGGAGGAGTATTTGAATCATTCTGCGTTGATACACCGTAACATTCTAACTTGTTCAAAAGGATACTGTGAGTTACATAGTGAACTGCAATTGATAGATCATAAAACATACCAATGGACTATAGTTCATTGTCTAATTAATTAAGTATATTCTCATTGTATGTGTAGATAGTATAACAATATTGGAACCCTTTAGAAATCCGGATTGTGACATGGATAATATTTTATTACTGATAAGATTTTTAAGAAAACGATTGTAGATTATCTTATCTAAAAAATTTTGAGAATGTGGGCAAAAGTGAAATTGGATGGAAGTTTGAGAGAATTTCTGTACCTCCTTTCTTATACAATGTCATAACTTTAGCATATTTCAACCACTCTGGAAATGTTCAACCGATAAAGGACTGTTACGCAAGTAACTTAAAATACCACTAAACTCAGAGACACACTGTTTAATCAAGTTTGTTGACATGTTGTTATAGCCATTGGAATTTTTTGATTTTAAGGATTTTATTGTGGTCATTACTTCTAGTGGTGCTGCATCACACCCATATTACTGTAGTTATTTGTAGTGAGAAATGTGAGATTTTCCATTTCAGAAATTACTGACCCTGATAACCCCATGTTTTCAGTTACAGTTATGAAATGCTTATTGAAAATTTCAGCAACACTCCCCACATCTGTTATCGGTGTGTTATCTACTCTTAATGCTATGCGCTCGTCTTCACCTCTGGTTCTACCAGTCTCCTCCTTCACTATATCCCATATTGTCTTTATTTTGTTGTCTGATGTGACTATCCTATTCTGATCATGCATTTACTTTGATGTCCGTATTGCCATCTTCAATATTTTGCAGTGTGTTTTGTAATGATCTATTCTAAAGCATTTACATCTGAACTGTTTCTGATTGACAGGTATATTTTCCTTTTTGTCTTATTGGAGACCTTTAGTCCTTGAGTAATCCATTGTTTCTTTATAGTCTTTGGTCTAATGTGAGTTAGCTTTGCGCGAAAACAGTTCTCAGATACGTTAAGGACATTATTTATGAATGTTTTGTATTTATCATTCATGCTATGTGCACTATAAATATCACTCCAATTATGTCTTTGAGTAGTTTTCTAAAACGATCAATTTTTTCCTTACTGACTACCCTCTTAAACTCAGATTTGATAGATTTTACATCCTAATCAGCATTAACAGCTAGTAAAAGGAACTGCTTGTGCACATGTGATAAATTATGAGCAAAAAGCCATCTTAAACTGTAAACTGCTAATGTTTTGGATCAACTAAGATGGTGTATGATGACTTCAATTCTGCGACATCGTGTCATCTCCCCTCTTTTATACCTCCACCTTATTTAATTCCGTTTTACCCATTCGACTGGGATAGTCCATTTGCTAGTAATATAAAAAAATACCATTTGCATTTCCTACTTATCGATAAATATTGAAACAGAGGTAGAGGTTACTCACTTCATTATTTTTTACAACAGAAGGTAATGTGCACTGTTAATTAGGGTGCTCGTTTAGTGAAAGTATACATCTTAGCATAACTTAAAACGTAATCCATTAAATCAATATTAGCATTTACCTTGCAATGATAATTTTGACTAGCAAAATAGCTTAGGAGTGAAAAATTATTTCCTTTAGAACATAACACATCTCAGCTGATTTTGGTAGATATTGAGTAATTATTCTAATCCAAGAACTTTCGAGTTCGAAAAAAGAAAAGTACAACACCCAAAACTCTAAAAATTTTCTCACATTTTGCGCCCTAAACGCGTCATCTTTCATGAAACAATAGCAGTTTCACTTTGCTATTTCTCAAATGAAATTGACTTCTTTGGAAATGGCATTTTACATTGCGAATTTAAAATGTATTCATTAAAAATAATAAATTAACCAATCATTTCAATTAAAGAAGTATTGCAAACCTGTTACCGGACGTCAATAATTAGCCAGGATAGAACACTTACAACAATAGCTATGCAGCACCGACTATCAGCACTCACCTCTTTTCAAAATACTGAATGTTTTTAAAGAGTATGCGAACCAACTCCATCGGTATCTATGCCCGTTATCTTTGTAGAGCACTTTGGAATACTTACCGAGAACGTGAGCTGTATGGGGGTGGGAGAGGGGGGGGCAAGGGGGACGGAGCAAGGCCAACCTTTAGCCAACGGAGACGTTTCAAAATATACCTGGCAGCAATAAAGTACACGACTCCTACTGGCCCGTCCGTAGTTGTTTTCCGGACAAATAATTAGTAGGGGCCAGATTTTAATTAAGAGCCACATTTTATTCCTGAATTTTAGGATAAATTCGCAACAATTTATGGCCGAATGTAGAAAAATTATTTTTAATGCGCACAGAACGTCATATTTACATATTTTTAGTAATAGGTCATTTTGGTCAACTTTTGTTGAAATCCATATATCTGTCTCATCTTAAAGTTTCTCACGTACCAGTGTTTCACAATGATTCTTACATATTTATGTTGTCTGGGCTATAATCAATAAGCAACATATCATGCACTGCTCAAAACAATTAGGGGATGAGTTTAGATATCTAGGTTCTGAAGTACTCTCATCGCAGAATGAACTAAAATGTTTCGATGTCTTTCTGTCGGTTCTACGGAATGGAGACAAAATTATGACAACCAAGATAGTGATAATAACAGAAAGTTGCTGCCGATGGGATTGGTGTTGACTTGTGTTTACTCTATCAAAGGGGAATTACACATGCTGCTGGGTTCATATAGTGTAGTGAACCCCGATAGTGTGGTGAACCCCGATCGAACATATCCAGGATGCACTTGGCAGACGCATTGCAGCCAGATCAGCACCTCCCACAACGGTTGTAGAGCTGGTTAATGCACTCTTGGTAGAATGGCCAAATATCCCTCAAGAGGTGATCGATAACCTCATACTGTTCATTGCCACGAAGGCGTGCAATTCTTCTAGCCGTCCAAGGTGATCACACACCATATAAGAGGGAAACGAGAAAGACTTTTTCACTGTTGTGGTATCCCGTTGGTGCCTCGCTCTAAGTAGACGCCGTGTAAACCTCAAGTAAAGAGTTGAGCCAGAAAAATATGGTACTGTATGGTATCTCACCTGATCCCTTAATTTTTTTTTTTTATTTTATTTTTTTTATTTTTTTTTTTTTTTTTATTTTTATTTTTTTTATTTTTTTTTTTTTTTTTTTTTTTTTTAGCATTGTATTAGCCGGTTCGCTGTCGCAGTTGTTGCGGGGATTGGACGAACGGCTCCCGACAGACGACTTCCGACATAATAACGTCTCACAACTCGTCACGCCTGTTAGACTGAGTTCAAACTCAGTCTGCCTAACTTTTCGAAAGTAAAGTGCTTCAAAACCAATATATTGCAGGCTTCTGTTCGTCATTTTGGAGATTTCTTCGACATAGAGTGGGGTCAATAATATTCTGTAAATTATATGAAGTTAAAGTCAGTTCCGCAAAGCTCTTTAAATGGCAACAATACTGTAAAACCACCAAACATTGGATCTGTGTGAAGTTCTTGGAGAAGTGAGCAACATGTCTACTTCCAGATGAGTCTATAATGTAAAAAGAATTATTTGTGCTTGTACTACGAAGAAATGTTCAACAAAATATGAATTATTGTGGCTGGCCGCTACATTGCAAATATTGTAGCTGATGGTCTGAAAGTTAACGAGCTTGAAGTTCCTCCAAACGTGAGAAGCTCTCGAGAGTAAACTACACAACAGTTGTTTCAGGACTATTCTAATGCCGCGCGCCGGCTCGCAGTACTGAAACATAATGCTTATCCCACTACGGATTGCATTTTTAGATTTTCTGTTTTGTAACCACCCAATTTGAGTGGTTATTCCCCATTCAATCGTTGGAAATGCTTTAAACTTCGCATACATGATTTTATACTTGTCAGTGGTATCAAAAAGGCATAAGGCTGGAAGCTGCGATACTCAGCACTGACGCCTGTGTAACACTGGCAACGTGAATCGGGTCCAGCTCACGGTTATGTGATTGACAAAGTGAACAACGAAATCCCGGATATTCTACAATGTCAAAATTAGTGGCAGTCTTTCTGGGGATTCCGCAACATTTGAAGAGGATGAACCAAAGCTGACGTACAGCGGCCGTACAGTTTTCCAAAAGCTCTTGCGGCATCTTGCGATGTGGAGAGGGGCACTTTCAGGTACAAAACTATACTCGGCGAAGAACCCTGACAATGTACCTTGTAATCCAGGACATCCTTATCCAAAATTCTTGAAAAAGTAACGTATTCTAGAATAGCTTCACACATATGTAAAAATAGAGTTCTAACAAAATGTCAGTTTGGTTTCCAGAAAGGCTTTTCAACAGAAAATGCTATATATACTTTAACCAATGAAATATTAAATGCTCTGAATAACCGGACATCACCCGTTGGAATTTTTAGTGATTTCTCAAGGGCTTTTGAATGTGTAAATCATTGAATTCTTCTAGATAAACTAAAGTATTGTGGTACGAATGGGACAGTGTACAAATGGTTTAAATCATACCTAACAGGAAGAGTGCAGAAAGTTGACATAAGTAGTTCACATAATATGAAAAAAAAAAAAAAAAAAACAGCTGAGTCCTCAAACTGGGGAACAATCAAAAATGGGATGCCACAAGGTTCGATTTTGGGCCCTTTGCTGATCTTAATATATATTAATGACTTGCCATTCTATATTCATGAAGATGCAGAGCTGTTCCTTTTTGCTGATGATACAAGTATAGTTATCACATCTGACAGACAAGAACTAATTGGAGAAATTGTAAACGACGTCTTTCAGAAAATCATTAAGTGGTTCTCAGCAAATGGACTATCATTAAATTCTGATGAAACACAGTACACACAGTTCCATACAGTAAATGGAATAACACCATTAATAAATATAGACTTTGATCAGAAATCTGTAGCAAAGATAGAATATTCAAAAATTTTAGGAGTATGCATTGATGAGGGGTTGAACTGGAAAAAACACATTGACGATCTGCTGAAACGTTTGAGTTCAGCTACTTATGCTATTAGGGTAATTGCAAATTTTGGTGATATACAACTCAGTAAATTAGCTTACTATGCCTATTTTCATTCCTCTGCTTTCGTATGGCATAATTTTCTGGGGTAATTAATCATTGAGTAAAATTGCACAAATGCGTGTAATCAGAATAACTGCTGGAGCTCATCCAAGATCAGCCTGCGGACGCTTATTGAAAGAGTTAGGGATCTTCACAGTAGCTTCACAGTATATATATTCACTTATGAAATTTGTTATTACCAATCCCACCGAATTGCCACGGCGGAGCGGCTGAGGGCATTGAGGCGCTGTGCTATGATGCGCGACGCTGTTCCCCGTGAAGGGTTCGAATTCCTCATCGGGCATGGATGTTTGTGCCGTCTTTAGTATAAGCTAATTCATAATTCGTTTGTAAGTTTAGGGACTGATGAACCCGCAGTTAAGTCCCATAAGCTATACAAACATTTTAACATTTGAATCCCACCGAATTCAAAAGTAATAGCAGTGTACATAACTACAACACTAGGAGAAAGAATGATCTTCACTATTCAAGGTTAAATCTAGGTGTGAATTATGCTGCCGTAAAAGTCTTTGGTCACCTACCAAACAGCATCAAAAGCCAACTAGCATTTAAAAATAAATTAAAAGAATTTCTGAATGGCAACTCCTTCTACACTATAGATGGATTTTAGATCTAAATTAGTAAACAAGGTAAAGTAGTCAACAATCCGAAGATTGGTTTGAACACCACAGTGCTTTACTAGGCATGGTCCTGTTTGGAGGTGGTATGCCGTTGCCTTCCTACGACCTTCGAACTGACTTACCCAGCCAGTTATAGGGGGACCTACAGTTTAACGTGGGTTCCGAACCACGGTGCTACTCGGTATTTTTCACATGAGCAGTACTGCCAGAGGTGAAAGGAGTGGAAAGTGACAGATAAAAATCCTAGGACCTGGCGGGGATCAAACCCGCGACCTTGGATTTGTAGTCTGGCACTCTACCACTGTACAACCGAGGCGCAAATAAATAAAAAATAAAATGAAAAATAAATAAATGAAAATTGTCATGTAATATTTAGTACAAAGTAATAATTTGTTGATACACCTTTCATTAACTTGACATTTTCCACATCATTACGAAGTGTCGTATTCATGACCTATTCAACAAGTACTAATCTAATCTAATCTACACCTCAGAAAAAACTGATGATTAACAGTGTAGCCGCGGCGAGTGGCCATTCGCATTGAGGCGCTATGTTCCCATGCGCGAAGCCACTCCCCGTCGCGGGTTCGAATCCCCCCTCGGGCATTGAGTTTCAAACTGTGGGTCTCAAACCCCGCGTCATTACAATCGAAAGCTACAGGGCACTGGCCCGGATACACCACAACTGAACGTTACGGGTTCCCAAACCCAAGTCCCTCTTCTTGAAGAGCTAGTTGTTGCCTGGTCACACTCCCGAGGCCGTGCCACGACGCTCCAAATCAGAAAAAAAATCTCAAAATCACGTCCAAACGCGTGGCCGCCTTTAGTGACAACAGTGCGCCAAATTTGACCGCCGTAGCGCAAAACCAATTGATACATGTCAGCCTCC
The DNA here is from genome assembly GCA_026315105.1 of Locusta migratoria. Classification (NCBI taxonomy): domain Eukaryota; kingdom Metazoa; phylum Arthropoda; class Insecta; order Orthoptera; family Acrididae; genus Locusta; species Locusta migratoria. Next base: position 553,916,196 of record CM048744.1, read on the forward strand.
CTCTGCTAAAACATTTTGAAAATATTTTTATTCGTTATACTCAGCCGGTTTCGGCAGTAGTTGCCATCAACAGGAGATTAACAAAATATTGTACATCAATAATAACAATGTCCAAATGCTTGTAAATCGATGGGACTCAACTGCTTGGTTATTAGTCCCTAGCTTACAAACTACTTAATCGAAGGTAAACTAAACTAAGGACAACACAAACACCCATGCCCGATGGGGGGACTCGAACCCCCGAAGGCGGACGGCCGCGCGCACCGCAACACGGCGCTCCAGTACGCACGGCTAATCCGCCGCGTCTAACAAAATAGCATTTTTTTGCCAAATATAGCAACATCAAAATTACAGGAAGGATTGAGACCGCATCTTCGTTATGACGAAATAATAGGATCATTAGTAACAGTTAATTAACCTATAGAACAGCACTTTCAAACAGATGTAAAATTGACAGTTTTCAAAAAGCAGTCGCAATCCTTATTGTAATTTTGATGTTGTCATGTCTGGAAAAAATGCTATCTTGTTGCGATTGATGTACAATATTTTGTTAATCTCCCGTTGATAGCGGCAACGCGAAACCGGTCGAGTTTAACGAATAAAAATATTATACAGATCTTGGCATACGATATTTTTTTACAAATACATTGCGGCTGTAGATTGCCACATGAAAACAACAACACGTTTGGTCTACACAGAACACCCTCGGTAACATCCCACGCCACTGGGCCGATCATATATATATATATATATATATATATATATATATATATATATATATATATATATATATATATATATATATCAGTCTCGTGGGAGACGCATGTTTATACAGCATACGATAGCTTGCAAGAAAGCTAGCTACGTCTCAATACAGCCCTTTTTGCTCTGGAAGGCCGGTCGCGGTGGCCGAAGGGACTGAGGCGCGCCAGTCACTGTCTGCACGGCCACTACGGTCGGGGGTTCGAATCCCCCCTCGGGTATGGATATTTGTGCCGTCCTTAGTATTAGCTAGTTCATAAGTAGTTTGTAAGTTTAGGGACGGCTGAACCCGTAGTTAAGTCCCATAAGCTATACAAACATTTGAACATTTGCTCTGGAAAATTAAGGTCGTTATCCCCCCACACTTACGAAAACACGTAACGAAAGGTGACAGGCCACGCAAGTAACTGATGTCAGTTATCTCATGAAACTTTGCATTCACCTTGACTGATGAATGCAATGTACGTAACGTTATATTGGAGATGACAATTACGTTCAAAAAACGTTCAAACGTTTGTAAAGCTTATGTGACTTAACTACGGGGTCATCAGTCCCTAAACTTACAAACTACTTATGAACTACTTACGAACTAGGACGGCACAAATATCCATGCCCGAGGGGGGATTCGAACCCCCGACTGTAGTAGCCGTGCAGACCGTGACTGAAGCGCCTCAGTCTCCTCGGCCACCGCGGCCGGCGAGAGATGACAATTAATCAAATCCAAACTAGATGAGGAAAACAAATACGATAAAAACACGACGTGGAAAAGAAGGCAGATGAAACTATCCCGAAAAATAGAGACGAAAAATAATCGCGAAAGACACACGAAAATTATGCCAGGAAACATCAAACTGTAACCTAAAGTGAAAAAAACTAAGTGATACAATCTTAATATCTGCTACTTTGTAAATTTCGTGCAACTATACTCAATATGAAGAAATTATCTGATAACATGACGCATTTTCGCTTCTGTTTCGCAGAAATGAGCGGAACTTGTCTGAGTACGTACTTGGCTCGGTGGCACAATGATAGACTGCCAAACTACAAACCGAAATGTCGTGGGTTCGATCTCCGCTAGATTATAGGTCTTTTATCTGTCACTTTCCCTTTCTTTCCCCTCTGGCAATGTTGATAATGTGAAAGTGTCGTGGCTCGGAATCCACGTTCAACTGTGGGTCCCCCTATAACTGGCTGGGATTTCAGGTTATGTTATGGTTATGTTTGTAAAGCTTACGGGACTTAACTGCGGGGTTATCAGACCCCAAACTTACAAACTAATTATGAACTAGTTTATACTAAAGACGTCACAAACATCCATGCCCGAGGGGATTTCAGGTCCGAGGAAGGCAACGACGTACCACTTCCAAAGAGAACCACGCCTAGTAAAGCACTGTGGTGTTCAAATCGATCTTCGGATTCTTGACTGCTTTACCTTACTTATAATTTACCATCTTTTGACGAAGAAGTAATAGAAAACACTAAGAAACCAAATTCTTTTAATCCTTTAATGCATGACATTTTATTTGAAGCTATAAAAATACCACTGTTAATGTATAGTGAGTATATATTGAGAAAAATATTGAAACAAAATTCCTTAAAATTATGATGCACTACTAGCAACAAAATGTTCATAGCTGGTCAGCTATATAGTGTTTCCAAGATGTACCCGATGCAGTAAATGTCACTATTATTCCTGTCATCTTTTCAGAAAGTAACTCAGTAGTAGATGACTGACTACTTTTACAAGGCAAAGGAAGAATACTAAAGTAAACCATCGCACATGCTAGGAGTAACTCAATACAGCTAACTGTCGAACTGATTCAGTAGCGCTCTGTGATTTATAATTTCTAGGACGAGCTATTAGCACACGTAGCACTATGTATACAAGCTGCTACAAATAAAATTGAGATAAAAGTTTGATCTGTTTGAGAGATAATGGTAAAAATAAGGTATGCAGCTGATCAGCTGCACTATGCATTAAAGGGTTAAGATAGAATTATTTACGCTGTACGAATTGTGCCTTCAATTCGTGAGCAGTTTCCTCAACTCTGCGCTATGACGTGGTAGGGGCTTCGCATCACCGCGACGCCAAGCGGTGGTCACTTCCGCCGACCTGCCGACTTCCGGACTTTTGCAAGTCACTTCCGTTCGTGTTTTGTCACTCTTCGCACTGTCCGGCGTCCGGTACCAGAGCTGTACATTGATCTTCATTCCCCCCCATATTTTTCCGTCACCTGTTACACCCGTCGTTTTCGTAAAAGAGTGTGACAATTTTACAGGACACAGAAGATGCTTTAGTGAACGATTTGACCCACGGAACCAAGGGTTACACCGTTTGAGACGTTCTGCAGTGCTTCAGAGCCGGATTTCTTAATTTAAAGCCAACAGACGTGCGCGCCATGTAGGAAATATTGTCACGCTGAACACTGATAGGCTGTCCCCTCCATGAAGAAATACACGTTCGCTAAGCACATCGTGTGGTCCCACCTATTATACTTGGCGACTCGTTTGAATCCTTTCAGCCATTTGTTTGGGTCGTATCCAGCGTCTCCCGAGAACACTGATGGGTGTCTGATGTGCAGCTGGCTCACCGCTGTTTCGTATCCATGGGACTTTTGATTCCCCGGACCTTCGGAAGGAGGTAGTCAGTATACCCTTTGTACTCCGGTTCTTGTTCATGTAAGCAACGGCTCTTACACTGCCTAATGGGAGCCACGATGGAGCAGATGTTTTGCAGTATATCCGGCGCCTCCAGCAAATAGTGTCACGTTGAAAACTGAAGGTGGGTCGGAATTCGAAGGCTAAGTCGTTAATAGACACTTTATACTTAAAGCATGTTTATTACTAACACAAGCGTACACTCAGAACAGACTGTCTCCTAATTGGAGCACTGCGCTATTTATACATAGAAAGAATTTTCTGTAACTTGATTTGATTTGATTTTTCCAGGGAAGCCAAAACAGTCTTAGTCCAAACCGCCACTGCCCGCACCGAAGCTAAGTTTATTCTGCGGTATCGCTCCCTGTATATCTAGTAAAGCCAACCAATGCCCTTGAACAGTGCAAGGAGTCCCTTTACCAGTTCTTTATTAGACACAATTTCTTCGGGTCTGGTTGTCCCAAATGTTCTGTGCCTTTTACTCTCCAACGCAATGCATTCAAAGATTAGATGTGATGCAGTTTCATCACCGTCATCACAGATCCTACATTTAGGGTCCCCTTCTGTTATTCCCATTGTATGTAGGTGTTTTTTGAAATTCCCATTGCCTGTCAGCAATCCAACCATGAGTCTAATCTCTCTCCTGTTCAGGCCCAGGATTGCAGAGCTTCTTTTAAAACATGGCTTTGGCATCATTACCTTGCCATGTTTTTGTTGGTAGACTTTGGTCCAATATTCTATGTGCTGTCTTCTGAGCCAGTTACGTAGCTCCAATTTGATCATTGCCTTGGTGATTGTCAGGACAGGTTCCGGTACAATAAATGGAGTCTCTGCCCCCATCCTGGCTAATCTGTCGGCATGTTCGTTGCCACTGATCCCCGAGTGGCCAGGGATCCACAATAGGTTTACTCTATTGCTTTCCCCTAACTCCACCAGAACACTGTGACATTCTGCAACAATTTTAGACCTTGTTGCAGGAGCTGCCAGTGATCTCAGGGCTGCCTAGCTGTCTGAATAGATATAGATGCTACGATCTTTGTAACACCAACACAAATTCTCCTCCACACATGCCCTGATGGCAGTGATTTCGGCCTGGAATACTGAGGCCAGTTTCCCTAGAGAGATGACGCCCTCCAGTCTTGGCTGCACCCCGTATACCCCGGCCCCAACGCCTTGGTCTGATTTTGACCCGTCAGTGAACCAGACAATATCCTCCGTACGGTGTCGAACTATTTTCTCCCACTGTTCCCTACTTCCAATTGTTATATTGAAAGGCTTGTTGAAGCAGTATGGGGTTATAATATAGTCGGTTGGCATTTCCCCAACCTTTCCTATATTTACCTCACTCACTATTTTAGTGTGTGATTCTGGATATCCCAAAGAGTTCCAGTTGTTGCCAGATTTGAGTCTGTATGCACCAGCCGCTGCCTCCATCTTGACCCAAAGGTGTAATGGGGGCATATCCAACATGGTTTCCATTCCAGCAGTTGGTGTGCTGCTAATTCCGCCTGTTATGGCTAAGCAGGCTAATCTCTGCACCTTATCAAGCTCCTTAGCAACAACCTGCTGTTCTACCTTCTTCCACCACACGACCGCCCCATAGGTGATCCTGGGTCTAATCACTGTGGTGTATATCCAGTGCATACCCTTGGGGCTCAGGCATGTTTATTACTAACACAAGCGTACCCTCAGAACAGACTGTCTCCTAAATGGAGTACTGCGCTATTTATACATAGAAAGAATTTTCTGTAACTTACAAGTACATCAATCACAAGAAACACATAGGCCATTCTAGAAATAATAAATACAAAGAAATATTTTTTTTTTCAACGGCGAGATTTGAACCGTGGAACCATACTCCGTGTGAGAGGGGTTTAGAGAAGCTAGTTTAAGGAGATAATAGGAATACCATCGCATTATTGTGTACTTTTTTTATTTTCATTAGTTACAGATATTTGCAAATACTATCACTTACGACGAACGTAACATCTGCACTGAATATTACAAAATGTGCTGAAACTGACGACAATTGACCTCAAAGCAAGTATAATATCGGCGAACAAGATTGTGACGCAGCATCACTCTGGTGCGCACATCACAAGCAGCTACAATTCTCGCACTAATTCCATCTCCGTATCCTCTGTGACCTCAAACAAATGTTACTTTGGCTATCCCCATAGGAAATAAGCAAAGGGATTCAGCTCAGGTGATCTCGCAGTCCACGGAATAAAACCTCCCCTTCCAGTCCAGCGATCGGGAAACACAGCTTTGAGATGGTTGCGGACATCCCAGTGGCTACATTCAGGAGTGCGTCACAGGTCACTGTTTGCGTTTTCGGTCGTTGTTATCACACTCCCATTGACTCCCCTCACTCCAACTGAAAAATATTCCTTGCCGTCACCTTTACGTTCAACGTATCATATATGTACAGTTTCAATAACTGCAGAATATTCAATTTTTTAATTTAACATTTGGAATTTTTTCCATAATTTGACATTTTAATGTACGAATTATAGTGATAATATATAATATTTGTGTACATCAATAAATTGCACAATTCTTCAACATAATACCCTAGTCGATAAATTTAAAATTAGTAAAATAATTTTTTATGTCGAACTAAAGTTTGTGAACTGCATGCAGTTAATTTACGAACTATAATAGGATCTTCGATAACCTCATAAGTTACACAGTGAGAAATGGAAGTTCGCACTCAGTGTTACAAGTAACACTACGGCTGCAATTTCATATGCAAACTGTAGCTATACTAGTGTGTTGAGGAGAGGAATGCTTATTATTTTAATCATATATGAGGGGAGGGGGTCTAAAAAGCGTTGGTATAAGTGAATAATATCCAATTAGGATATCTGAAATGGTTCATATGACGTAAAAGTATAAATGAAATTAATTCCAAAAATAAATACTCCTGAATTTTTTGTAGACATTACAAATCTAAAAATAAAAATGTTTTAACGAAAGAATTTTTTTTGAGGGGGGGGGGGGGGGGATGTCATGCACTCTGGGACGTTCCCCTGCCCGACATCCACACGGAAGTAAGGCGGTGCGCCATCGTTTTGTATCCATACCTTGTCACAAACAGCCAATGATACGTTCTTCAACCCTTTGCAAAAACCACCTGATAGATAAGTAAAGCAAACAAACCCCGAATCATCACTTGCTAGTAATCAACCTCATCCTCCTCCTCACCTTTTAGGAAATGAAGAATACATGTGAATAAACAGCATAGTACGTGTAAACTTGTACGCATGTGAGTTATAAATAAGTTGGAAAACAGTAATGCGAGACAAAGCGGTAGACAAGTTTATTAAATATCTCGTAATGCCATCTTCTCCGACTCCAGGTTTCCTACTTTCGTTGGAGCATCCACTAAGTCCTGTTAAATTTTTACACGCTATTACGGAAACACCATGTAGAAATGACAAGTACCTCAATTACTGCTACTTGTCCAGCCCCTGGGACTCTTTATACTAGCATTAATCTAATTTCATTCTCATATTTTCTCCAAATTTCCATTTCATAAAGGACCCCGAGGGGCAAATCAGCCTGGCGCGTTTCACTTTTAATCTTCTTCGAAACTACAGTTCGTCTCTGTACAAGTTGCAGATAACCTCTCCACACTACCTTCATAACTTCAGAGATTATATTCCAGTGGAAACTGTCAAAAGCTGTCTCAAAATCTACAGATGCAATATTCATACAACCATCAACCTTGTGTCCGCCTTCGCAGTCCAGTGGCCAGTGTAGTAGATGGCACGCTGGGGGCGCGAGCTCGATTCCCGGTCGGGTTGGAGATTTTTCTCCAGTCGAGGACTGGGTATTGTGGTGTCCTCACCATCATTTCATCGTCATCGACGTGCAAGTCACCCAAGTGGCGTCACCTAAAAACTTGCACCAGGCAGGCCGAACACGTACCAGTGGGGCTCTAAAGGTCAGAAATGACACACGAAATCATCATCACCTGCCTACACATCTCGGAAACCCAAACTGATCTTCAGGGTCTGCTTCTAGCGTCTAAGTCTAAACGACAAGGAGGGGGTCGGGGGGGAGGGGGGGGGCGACAAGTGATCAGTCATGCACCAGTCGACTTGGGTGTCCACATGACCCTGCAGTCCGGGAACCAGCTGCCATTTTGTTTCTCTTTTTTATGCATAAAGTTGAGATAGTTTACCACTCTGGAGCATGGATCATACAATTTCCACTGAGAAAAGCAATCGTTTTCAAGATTCTATCTACTCCTCGTCCCGCCCATCGCCAACTGCCTTCTATATCTGTCCTCCCTCCTCCTCCTCCTCCTCCCTCTCTCCATCCTCCTTCCCTTCTTCCTCGCATCTCCTCCCTCCTCCTCTCTCTGATCGTCTTCTCCTTTTACCTCTCCATTTCTTCTCTTCCTCGTTGGTGTTCTTCAAAACTGAGGAATTAAAAATTAGGAGCTCACTTTCAATTTTGTGGTGGCTTTTGCGAGAGACCAAAATGTTATTCTTACTGAAAAATAAGGAAAATAGCGAAGGCAACAAACAACGTTATGTACCGACTTTGTTAGGCTGCTACGATTTTTGATTTCCACTGCTGTCAATATTATATCCCCGTTGTGGCATTTTAGTTGACCTGTATGCATGTGTTACTGCAAATGAACCATTGAAACATAGATGTCACGACACTTTGTTACCTCCATATAGCACAAAAGATGACATTATCCATGCCATTGGGCAGTCAAATTTACTGATGAAATCGTAAATAATGTATTCCAGAAAATTAATAAATCTTTCTCTGCAAGTCGACTCTTATTAAATATTGATAAAACACAGTCTATACAGTTCCATACGGTAAATGGCACGACACCGTTTATAAATATAGTGTGTGAACAAAAGTCTGTAGGTAAGGCAGAAGTTTTTACGTATGTGCATTGATGAGAAATTGGATTGGAAGCAACACATTGATGATCCATTTAGACGTTTGATTTCAACAACTTATTCTATTAGGATTATTGCAAATTTTGGTGATCAATATCTCAATGAACTGTCTTATTATGCCTATTTTCATTTACTGCTTTCATAGCTACAACACTAGGAGAAAGAATGAGGTAGATTATTCAAGGTTAAATCTAGCTTTGGCACAGAAGGGGGTGAATTATGCTGACACGAAAGTCTTTGGTCACTTAACAAGTAACATCAAACGTCTGTCAGATAGCCAACCAAGATTAAGCAACAAACTGAAAGAATTTCTTAATGGCAACTCCTTCTACTCAGTAGATGAAGTTTTCATACTAATTAGTAATGTTACAGAAATAACTAAAGTAAAAAATAAAAGTATGTCTTGTAACGTTATCTTTTACTATACTAACACGTTCCATATCATTACCTAGTCTAGTATTCATGATGTGTGGAACAAGTATTAATCTATTTTAATCTATACTAATCAATACGGGACATACAAGAACAGACGCACAGATATTATACGACGCCTTCCGTGCATATTAGGGAAAATGTCATATATAACGAAGGCGATTAAGTTGAAGGTCTGTAAGTACATATACCAATAAAGTCATTTCGGAAGAAAATAATAATTCTCGTTACTTTTTATCCATCTATTGTACTCAAATTTTGACCTTGTGTTGCAAGATAATTACAATGTATACGGACTTTTGTGAAACATCATTTGGGTGTGTGTGTGTGTTTTAAGAATTGTTAATGAAAACTAGCAAAGAAAAACTGCAGTCAATATTAATAAACTTCAGAGAAATTTTAGAATAAACTCATGTAAAAAAAAAATACCGACAGTTTTATGAATGTCTTCTTATTGTTGATTGTTTCATTACAAACTAAGACGAAACTTTTCACTCTTGAGAAGAATCTGTATTTTTCTACAAACATTTACATCACAACTGAAAGTTTACAAAAAAAAAAAAAAAAAAAAAAAATCGAGACAGCTCATCACTTATAACTGCTCGAGAAGACAAGACAAGACTGACTGCTAATTAACAAGCAAAGATACTGCTCTTCCACTTTTTTCTTTTAGTTCCACAGATGAATTTTTTTTTCTTCACAACAATAATTAATAATTGTCTATTATTATTATTAATCTTTTTTCTCCTTTTTTTAATAACAGAAAATGAAATTAAAATAGAAATTCGCTTCTTACTGTTCTGATACCCCAACACTCCATCCCTGGTAGCAGCACACTTTCTGTTTCTATACAACCAGACGATATACCAACAGATACGCAAAACACTTGGCCCCTATTCTCAGCCCCTTGAAGAATTTCATTTTCTCATGCAGCGTTTTGGAATATATATATATATATAGCGCATGTTGGACGAATATTGCATGATGTAGCGATTTCTCTGTTATTAGTCTTACGTTATCGTTACGTTTCGTTTTTCTTGTTTCGCAATAAAAACTATTTCTGAGGTAGTTTCCACAGGTAGTTTTCACGTGGCAGAGACAGTTTTTGTAATATCCAGATATTCAGCTAGGTGAATACTTTATGGACTTACTGTATGGCCATAGTATAATACACCCACGTGGGTTCTCCGGCAGTCGCTCGTCAGTATCGCGTGTCTGAAGAAGCGCAATTCACCTGCAGCGACAGCTGCGTAGCTTTCCACCGAACCGGTGGTGCAGTCATAGCCTAAGAATGCAGATTGCTGTCTGGGACACGCTAACGGAGCTGGGATGAAGGAATCGCTCTAGTGGCCTCTGTCATTAGCGGTTCTCTGAAGGGACACTTCATCGCTAGAGTATATTTATACCTCCCAGTGTACAAGTGCTGTCTTATTGTGCGTTTCCCTCCTTCAAAATTTACGTAAATGACATTTCGTTTTGCTGTAGGTAGAAACATGAGATAACGTTGTCCTGGAATGGATTCACGATATGATGTACTGTTAGAGAGCACTAGAGAGAATCCTAGGCACTGAAATCTATGCTCTAGCGCCCGAATCACACGGCCCAGACAGTTTCCTAATAAACCAAACGATTTACAAAAGTGTACTTTTGCAGCATTGTTCCCAGAACAATCGCGATCCTCTGATTTGGAGTCATGTGGAAGACTTAAACCAGAGGCTCAGACGATTCTGTGGTGATCTTGGGTGCAAATTTCTCGACCTCCGCTATTGTTAGAGAAATGTAGGATCGCCTTGAATAGGTCAGTCGTGCACTACACATAGGAAGCGGCTTCTAGGGTAACAAGAGTACGTGTTTAACTGTAACTTCTTTCATTAGATTATTACATTAATACTTGTTCCGTAGATCATATATACAACATTTCGTAATGATGTGGAACGAGTCAGTTTAGTAAATGTTGTCTGTACATGAAAAATCAATATTTTAAGGATTTTTATTTTTATTTTTTTTAAGTTTTATCTAAAAATTCATCTATAGTGTAGAAGGAGTTGCCATTCAGAAATTCCTTTAATTTCTTTTTAAATACTAGTTGGCTCTCTGTCAGACTTTTGATGCTACTTGGTAAGTGACCGAAGACTCTTGTGGCAGCATAATTCACCCCTTTCTGTGACAAAGTTAGAGTTAACCTTGAAAAGTGAATATCCACCCTTTCTCCTAGTGTTGTAGCTATGTACACTGCTGTTACTTTTGAATTGGATCGGATTGTTAATAACATATTTCATGAGTGAATACATATATTCTGAAGCTACAGTGAAGATCCCTAAATAAATGTCTGCAGGATGATCTTGGGTGAGCTCCTGCAATTATTCTGATTACACGCTTTTGTGCAATGAACACTTTTTTACCAAATGTTGAATTGCCCCAGAATATGATCCCATATGAAAGCAGTGAATGAAAATAGGCATAGTAAGCTAATTTACTGAGATGTATATTATTAGTCTCACCTTTGTAATTATTTCAGTGAATAAAGCATTAATAACGTGAACACATGAGCATTTATGATTATAGTTTAAAACATTTATTTATTACTATTGGACTGTACAGAGATTTCCTTCCAAAGAATGCATATACAAAGATATTTACATTTCTTCTTGCGTCTTTGATATCTATATCGTATGTATTGCAGCAAATAATAAATAAACTTGTAAGAAAAAGGGCTAAAAATATTTTCTTATGTGTTTTTTTTTCATATTATCAGAAGAGTATGGAGTGCACATGTGGGTTTTTTAGGTTACCGGCAGAGAAATTCTTCCACATCCCCGTTAAGATACTTACTGGTTCCCGTCAATTCAGCACTCGGCACAATAGATAAAGGAAAATAAGATTAATATATCAACAGTTAACTGCAGGAGCGTCTATGAAAAAATACCCAGAACTGCTCTCACTTTTAGTCACAATACCCACATAGTACCAGGGACGGAAATCTGGCTCAAACAGAAGCCAATAGTAATGAAATCCTAAACTGTGTATAGCGATAAAATGTGTATAGCGATAAAAAATACTACTGTATCGCGTGTGAAATAATTAGGGTGAAGGTCAACTTGAAAAGTGGCTCAAACATGGTATTTGGGAATTCTATAGACCACGTAGCTCAGCAGCGGTAGTAGCAGATCATCTGAAGGAAAGCTTAGAAAATATTTCCCATAGGTTTCCTAGTCATGTTATAGTTTTTGATGGAGATTTTAACTTACCGTATATAGACTGAGAGACAAACGTGTTTAACACAGGTGGCAGGGACAGAGAATCGAGCAACATTGTTCTAAGTGCTGTTGAACAGTTAAACAGACAGCACACTCGTGGAGATGATGACAAATAAACCTGAACTTTTCGTTAATCAACGATCATAAGGCCATTACACATAAATGAATACTGTTTTAAATAGAAATATCAAGAAAAGCGAAAAGACCAGTGAACTTGACTGCTCAACACTATAGTTTCGTCTCAAACAGCGTTGAACAACTTTGGATGAAGTTAAAGTGTACTGCACAATACACGTTAGATAATTATGTGCCAAGTAAAATTATGAGAGATGGGAAAGAGCCGACGTGGTTCAACAACCGAGTTCAAAATGTTCAAATGTTTGTCAAGCTTAAAGGACTTAACTGCGGGGTCATCATTCCCTAAACTTACAAACTACTAAGACTAAGACTGGCGCAAATATCCATGCCCGAGGGGGGATTCGAACCCCCGACCGTAGTGGCCACGCAGACCGTGACTGGAGCGTCTCAGTCCCCTCGGCCACCGCGGCCGGCAACAACCGAGTTAGGAAACTGTTACTAAAGCAAAGAGAACTTCACCACAAATATAAATGTTGCCAAAGTCTTGCAGACAAGCAATAGTTAAATGATGTCGAAATTAGCGTACGGACTGCCATGCGAGAGGCGTTCAACGACTTTGAGAGCAAAGTTTTATATACCAGCTTGGCAGAAAATCCTAAGAAATTTTAGTCCTCCGTCAAATTGATAAACGGGTCTAAATCAGATATCCAAACACTCTGTGACCATAATTGTATCGAAACCGATGATGACACACAGAAGGCCGAAATCCTAAATGTCTTTTTCCAAAGCTTTTTCACATAGGAAGATTTCACTGTAGTATCTATTCTTAACCATCGCACGAATGATAAAATGGCGGATATTAAGTGTCAAAGGGACAGAAAAGCAACTGAAATCTATCCCGACGGTCATTTGCAGTATTTTGGAATTATGTTCGAATGTTATGTCATTTCTGGAGACTGGTAATCTTCCTTGCAGTAATCAACATGGTTTTCGAAAGCACGATCATGTGAAACGCAACTCGCACTATTCATCCACGATATGCAGAGGGTAGTTGAACAGGGTCCCAGGTAGACGCCGTGTTTCGTGACTTACGCAAGGCGTTTCATACGGTTCCGCACCGTCGCCTCATGAACAAATTGCGAACCTATGTAATATCAGATCCACTGTGTGACTGGAATGAGGCGATTCTAGCAAACAGAACGCAGCATGTCATTCTCGACGGAGAGAAGTCTTCAAACGTTAAAGTGATCTCAGGCGTGCTCCAGGGGAGTGTTTTAGGACCGTTGCTTTTCACAGAATTTATAAATGACCTCGCAGATAACATCAGAAGTTCAATGAGGCTTTTCGCGGAAGGTGCTATAGTTTATAGAGAAGTCGCAAATGTTCAAATGTTTGTACAGCTTATGGGACTTAACTACGGGGTCATCAGACCCTAAACTTACAAACTACTTATGAACTAGCTACAACTAAGGACGGCACAAATATCCATGCCAGAGAGGGGATTCGAACCCCCAACCGTAGTGGCCGTGCAGACCGTGACTGCGCCTCAGTCTCCTCGGCCACCGCGGCCGCAGAGAAGTCGCAAGGGAACGGGTAGCGAAATACAGAATGATATGCAGCGTAATATGGCATGGTTCAGGGAATGGCAACTGAGCCTCAACATCAACAAGTGTGAAAGGTATATTACACGGAGCGTATTTGGTCGCTAGTCGCTGGCGTCTGTTGTCGCTCTGCGTATAGGCGAATAGCGAATGAATACGCTGACGCAATGACACGCAGCGACTTCAGACGCTAGCGTTTTCGTAATAATAATAATAATAATAAAAACGTGACGTAGCATATCACAAATTGTTTTGGAGGTTAGGTGATACCAAACAGTTCTGTTTCCTGCCAAACAAAATATGAAGTGGAATTGTAATAAAATTTCTGGAAATTTATCAAAGTTTTCGATTATTATAGGGCATTAAAATGATTATTTAAATACTAAACTCTATTTAACCAACTGTTTGATGAATGACGAAGAATGAAGGTCTCTCGGGGGCTGTGGATATCAAACACCTGAAAACAAAAATCAAAACAATAAAATATCTCATCTTCATTATATTTCCGTAGGCAGAAGGATCTCCACACGATAATTCTCTCAAAAGATTCGCAGAAGCACTATATTTATCCCTCCTCTCAATCCACCCTCTTATCCATTTTCTTTAATTTTTTCCTACTATTCCGTTTTTATTTTGGTAGATTGTTCTTTTAGGACTCTTGGGAGAAACAATGCCAGCATTTATTACTTTCTTTCGATATTTCGACTCGTCTGGTGGCTACTTAATGCGCTCCTGTATATACACGGGGCGACCAACACTTGCAAGCGACCAAAAACGCCAGCGACCAGCGTCTAAAGTAGCCCAACATTCAACTTTAGACGCTCGCATTTCGGAGCAGCGAATTTGTTCGCTGTCCTTGTTTACACGGAGCGAATTTAGCAGCTGCGTCCAAATTCGCCAGCGCCTAGCGACCAAATACGCTCCGTGTAATATAGCCTTAAAGTGCTGCGTTTACATACAAAGAAAGATCCTTTGTTATATAACTGTGCAACAGCAGGGCACACGCTGGAAGCAGTTACTTCCATAAAATATCTGGGAGTAGACATAAGGGGCGACCTGAAATGGAACGAACATATAAAAACAGTCGTAGGCAAGGCGGATGGCAGAGATTCATTGGAAAAATCCTCAGGAAGTGTAGTCCGCGAACAAAGGAAGTGGGTTACAAAACTATCGTTCGGCGGTCGCTTGAATATTGCTCATCAGTGTAGGATCCGTACCGGGTAGTGATAATATAAGACATGGAGAAGATCCAACGGAGAGCAACACGCTTGGTACGGGCTAATTTAGTGAGCGTGAAAGCGTCACAGAGGTGATTAGGAAACTCCAGTGTCAGATGCTGCAAGAGACGCGTTCTATATCGCGGTACGCGCTTTTGACAAAGTTCGAAGACCAAACGTTGCTTCCTCCTACGTATATCTCCACAAGGATAAGGTCAGAGAGATTAGGGCCCACTCAGAGGCAGACAGGCAATCATTCTTCTCTGGAATACAAGGAAGTGGCAATGGTACGCAAATTACCCTCGGCCAAACACCGTGAGGTGGCTTGCGCATTATGAGTGTATATGTAGATTTACTTTGTTTCAACAAATTACTCCGGTTTCTGAGCAAGAGATGCACTCTCAAATAGCCACCTAATTTTCCCCCTCCTAGATCGCTTTTAGGCCTCACACAGTTTCCAAGATCTGTTCTGTTAGCAAATCGAAATGGATTCCCTTTCGGAAACTAATCGGCAATTCCTCCTTTTCAGGAAGAATACGACACTGTATAGTGGCCGATTCCTGAGGCACCTCAGATACAATCTTGCATTTTTGTTGGTGCACAGGTGATTAACATTTGTAATATATAAACATCTGTCTGAATTTACCCGTGATCTAAACACCCCTTTGATATAGCTCTTTGCTCATAAAAGTACTGTAAAGAAAATAAATTGTTTAGAAGAATATTGAGTTATGTGGCAGATTTTGCTCAGACTATACTAATATATTTTATTCTTCTCTCGCTAAACTCGGCCATGCTTCGCTGTGGCTCACGAAAATATGAAATGAATAGGAAAATAAGTAAAAGTATTCTTGCGAAAATTGACACAAAGAGAGAACACATCAAATGTTCAAATGTTTGTTAAGCTTATGGGACTTAACTACGGGGTCATCAGTCCCTAAACTTACAAACTACTTATGAACTACTTACGAACTAGGACGGCACAAATATCCATGCCCGAGGGGGGATTCGAACCCCCGACCGTAGTGGCCGTGCTGACCGTGACTGGAGCGCCTCAGTCACCTCGGCCACCGCGGCCGGCGAGAACACATCAATCAGATCAATAACCTGTCTTGCGATGCCGTGACTGTGTGGAATGAAAGGAAAGGAAGAAAGAAGATGTTTTCAAAGAAAATCATTCTTTATTGTCCAGCCATTGGAGTTATAACATTTCTTGTTTGTCCATTTTCTTCATAAACATATAGATCCGACCAAGTCTGCATATGTGGTTTATAACTGCCATGAGAGGAATGAGAGACCAATTCCCCGCCGGCCGCGGTGGCCGAGGGGACTGAGGCGCTCCAGTCACGGTCTGCACGGCCACTACGGTCTGGGGTTCGAATCCCCCCTCGGGCATGGATATTTGTGCCGTCCTTGGTATTAGTTAGTTGATAAGTAGTTTGTAAGTTTAGGGACTGATAACCCTGTAGTTAAGTCCCATAAGCTATACAAACATTTGAACATTTTTGAACCAATTCCCCCCCCCCCCCCACGTCCCCCTCCTCGCCTTACCCCGTCCGCCTGTCTATTTTCTCCACTTCTATTAACCAGCACCGCCACCACTACCTTCTTCTCCCCCTCCCTCAACCGATCCCCAGATTTCCTGTTTCTATCATCTCCTTCCTTCTGTCTCCTTCTTTTTCCCCAAATCTTCTCGTTCCCGATTTGTGCCCGTCTCCCGTTCCCTTCCAGTCCTCATCCTCTTTTTCCTCACTACCTGTTCATCAACTACTCTCCCCCCCCCCCCCTTCCCACTCTGTTCGTGGCGCGGTGGAGTAGCCGATCGGTCTAAAGCGTCTCGCTGCGGAGCGCGCGGTTGCTCGCCGTGGAGGTTCGAGTCCTTCCTGGGCATGGGTGTACGTGTTGTCCTTAGGTTATTTTACCTCGGTTTAAGTAGTTTGTAAGCTACGGACTGATGACCACGCAGTTTGGTCCGATAGGATTACAAACATTTGAACTCTGTTCGTCTCTTATCGCCCACCTGTTTCAGTTCATCTTTCATCCTTCCTCACTCTCTTCGCTTCCTCATCCCCATCTTCTATGAATCACCCCATTGCTACCTACATTCCATCCTCACAATACTTCTTTTCATGTAGAAATGTTTGTATCAAACTTGGTAGGAATCAATCTTTTGATTTAGAAGCTATCCAATATATGTGCATGTGTAATATACTGCACACATCCATGACCGATTTTATGCTGACTTACACAATGCGATTTCAGAGAGGATATAAAATGCATCTCTGGTTCAGTTCAGAGAAAAGCAGTTCGTTTTGTATTGTCGCGATACAGAGGAAATGGTGTCACGGAAGCCATGCACGAGTTGGGTTCAAAAATTCAAATGATCGTTAAGCTTAAGGGACTTAACTACGGGGTCATCAGTCCCTAAACTTACAAACTACTTATGAACTACTTACGAACTAGGACGGCACAAATATCCATGCCCGAGGGGGGATTCGAACCCCCGACCGTAGTGACCGTGCAGACCGTGACTGGAGCGCCTCAGTCCCCTCGGCCACCGCGGCCGGCCAGACTGGAAGCGTCGGAGGCTTTGTTAAAGGGAACTATCATTAGGGGACATGGAAGAATATCGAAACCATTTGAGAATGTCGGAAGAAAAATATGTAACACCATTCAGAACTATATATGCTCTTTTATACGAGAACAGTTTGGACACATACAATTCCTCCGTTCCCACTCCACTCTTTTTATTTGGACACTAATGAATATTCTTTTTTGTACATTTGACTGTTTTTATTTTGTTTTTTTTTTTACGTTGTCAGTGGTTAAAACGCTAACGTCCATGTCTTTCACGATACCCGACTCTGAGGATACCTCGCAAAGCATTTTCCCGTACAGTTTTTTTTTTTTTTTTTTTTTTTTTTTTTTTTTTTTTTTTTTAAGTAACCGTACAACGATTCCACAGGCATTCGCGCTTATGGTAAAGTTCTAAAAAAAGAAAATCGATCATCATCACGCTTTCTGACCGCTTGAAAATGTAATACTTTAACAACACGGAAAACACCGGGCACTATATCCGCAATGAAGTTTTAAAACAGCTAGTGGGTTTTACATATGTAATTACGTGGTTCAACTCAAAGTTGAAACGGAAAAGTTTGACTCGGTCAATCTTTTCTTGATCCACTAAAAAGTTGATCAACTCAATTGAAACGGAGGTTCACACGAGGTTTTTCATTCAGCATTTATTGAACAAGTAAACTCGTTCAACCAAACTTGACCCGTGTGAACGCGCCTTTAGAGGGCTTTCAAATTACATGGATTTAATTTTCATTTTCGTTTTTTTTTTTTTTTTTTTTTTTTTCCTTTTTATTACATATTCAAATTCGCAAGGAAAACAACAATGTTATGAGCATAAGATCATACAATTAATTATTTTCACAGTCTAGAAAATAGTCAAATACCCTGCTGCAAAGTGCTACCAGGTTGGTTGTTTACATAATAGAGAGCGCCAAGTGGGCGACTCGCCAGGGGAGCCAGGATGGTTAAGGCCGGTCGTGGCTGTTTGGAGTTTCAGTTCAGTATATCCCAGACGTGTTCAAAAAGGTTCACGTCTGGAGAACATGTGGCCAATTCTAATATTGCAATGTCGTTATCACAAAGAAATACATTCATAAGATGTACATGATGAGCATGAAATGTTGCCAATATGGTTGCACTATACATCAGAGGATGTCATCCCTGTACTGTACAGTCGTTTGATTGCCTTCTTCAACCACCAGTGGTGTACGGTGGTTCCACATAAAACCACCCCAAAACACCAGTTAACCACCACCTAGATGTATTCGGGCTAGACGGTGTGTCTAAGACGTTCAGGCTGACCAAGCTGCCTCCAAAATGTCTTTGACGACTGTCTGGTTGAAGGCAGATGCGAGTCTCATCTGTGAGTAGAACTTGGTGCCAATTCTGACGAGTCCATTCAGCATGCTGTTGGACCCATCTCTATCACACTGCATGGTATCTAGGTTTGGAGGTGGGTGGGGAACTACAAAACTGCCACAATTGCTTTCGTGATCTGTTAAAGTGGTCCCAACATTATAATAATAGAGGAAGTTAAGGTATATCCCTGCATTTCATAACAACTGAATATAAACAGAAGTCACTTTTACGGCACCACACTGGAGTGGGCGAGTGCACTAAGACGACTTGCCGCGGAGTGCGCGGCTGCTCCCCGTCAGAGGTTCAAGAGTGTCAAGAACATTATTATTGGAATAAAATATTTATTGCTGTTCTTGTCAGAAATATTAGTTGTTTCCTGATCAACAGAATTTTAATTAATCATTTTAGATCGATAAATGATAATCGAACATATTAATCATTCGAAGACACAGTTTGTGGCAACAAGTAAAATACGATATTATGAATTCAAAATAAATTATTTTGACAATTCCTTGAATTGAAAGTTGGTGATAGAACATTTCTCTTGTTGTCGGCGATCCCGTAATAACTTGGTAGGCCTATAGTTTGAAATAATTACTTGATTTCAAGCGAAAACAAAGGATTTTCAAAATATCTGGAGTTTCTAATGAAATTGCGTCCTTATGGAATATCGCCCCAATTGTGCGATTGGATTTACGATTTTATCAGAAAGGACACAGTTCGTAGTAATTGACGATAAGTCATCGAGTAAAACAAAAGTGGTATCTGGCGTTCCCCAAGGAAGCGTTATAGATCCGCCACTCCTCCATTGTGTTTATGAACGATTCAGGAGACAATATGAATAGCTCCCTTAGACTGTTCGCGGACGATGCTGTCGTTTATTGGTTAGTGAAGTCAACAGAGGATCAAAAGCAACTGCAAAGCGATTTAGACAAAATTTCTACATGTTACGAAAATTGGCAATTAACACTAAATAAAGAAAAGTGTGAAGTAATACACATGACCACTAAAAGAAATCCGCGATAAATTCGACCAAATACCTAGGAGTTACAATTACGAACAACTTAGACTGGGCAGAAGACATAGAGAATATTGTGGGGAAGGCGATTGCCTCGAAGATGCAACAGCTCCAAACTTGTGCATCCTCTCCTGGAGTACTGTTGCTCAGTGTGGGATCCTCACCAGGTGGGATTGACGGAAGACATCGAGAAGGCTCAGAGAAGGGCAGCTCGTTTTGTTTTATCACGTTACAGGGGCGGGGGGGGGGGGCGTCACGGAATAAAGAAATCACGGAACGATTTAGGTGTTCTTCCTTTCCGCACGCTATTAGAGAATGGAATAGCAGATAAAGGTTCTGAAATTGGTTGATGAACCCTCTGCCAGACACTTAAATGTGATTTGCAGAGTATCTATGTAGATGTAGATGGTGTGACTACAGGCGGATCCAAGGGGAGGCGAAGGGTGCCCCCCCCCCAGTAGCTCTCTTTATTTATTTATTTTATCTTATAGGGTGCTATCGCTGCACTGAGTCTCCAAAACTATGAGACTTTTGTGTTTGATTGGGCGTGGGGTAAAAAAAAAAGGTGGCCGGTACTAGAGTCTTTCTAGCCAGAGTTTAGCTGACTTCAGGCATTATATTAGATAATCGGCTAAGCGAATTGGACAGTTAGACTGCACCGCGTTATGACGATGACATGACGACTAGTGTATATGAAGATTGTGTACATGTCGCGACTCGTTACAAGAACTTTTGTCTAAATTTTGTTCCTAATAACAATGATTTTACGACATCATTTGTTAGTATTTTTTATAGGACTTAACTGTGGGATCATCAGTCCCTAAAACGTATAAACTACTTATGAACTAACTTATACTAAAGACAGCACAAACATCCATGCCCAAGGGGGGATTCGAACCCGCGACGAGGAACGACCTCGCGCATCGTAGCATAGGGCCTCAATGCGCTCGGCCGCTCCGCCGCAGCAAGCTGTTAGTGTAATATTCTGAAATGTTGTACAGCCATTTAAAAGTGTGTTGAAAAAGAATTCATATAGAATGAATGACAACATCGCTCTCTCTCTCTCTCGTATTTATTTTTTATTTTATTTATTTATTTTGTAGTAAAGTGCCACTTCCTAGAGGAACTAAATGTCTAATTTGATACTGTCAGGTCGATAAATAAATTTGTTAGTATAGTAATTATCTTCTAAATAGAACCTTTTTAAACATGATGAACCACTCTAACACACACAATTAGATGCAGCTGGAATATCATATTGTACAAAGGAATTCAGCTGACATGTTTTCTCTTGGAAGTAAATCAACAATCAGATTTAGGCAGTGTATAAATGTCGCGAATCAGGTATATAGGTCGAAAATCGGCGAAGATTATTATCTGCAATTTGATTACCATTCCAGAACGATCCGTCGAACAAAAGCGAGTTACACTCAAGGTCTGCCAATTAAGAACCAAATTTAGACTCGCGTATAGTAACGTCCACCAATTTACTGCGGCGCTCGGCCGTGCGCATGACAGAAATCTGTGGTTGGTGCCAACACTGCTGCAGCTGCACAGTCGTCTCAGTTGGCCTGCTGCCGTAGACCGGTACATACGCGAATCTTCTTCTAATAAAAGTGCAAACTGAATTTTCTTTTGTATAAACTTTTACGTGTTAATTAGTAAATGAACTAAAATATTGGCAATTGTAAAAGAGTCATCTATTACCTTTGCTGGTTGGTACGTCTGATAACGCAAGAAGAATATCTTTGGAAACTTCCCTCCTGAGATCTAAACAGGCGCAGTTCGGTTTCTTTGGCCATGATGGATGGTGTGGTAGCAGAAGTAAATGGTGGAGGTCTCCCCTCGCCGCGGAAAAAATTTCGTTTACAAAATGTTCCAAAAGTGACAGTTGTGTTGGGCGCTCAGTGGGGCGATGAGGGGAAAGGAAAAGTGGTGGATATGCTTGCAACAGGGGCTGACATAGTTTGTCGATGTCAGGTAAGAATTGTATTGTACTATTGTTTTTCGCGGGATATCTTTTGTGAGCATGATATAAATTGATGCGTTTGATTGGAGGCTCGTCTTAAGTTCTGGTAGCAAATGATCAAGGATAATCAATTTTATCTTCGAGGTGAGAAGACTGCAGGTGTTCTGGTAAGTTACCAAATTTTTTTATGTCTGTATAGGGTTTTTTTTTTTTTTTTTTTTTTTTTTTTTTTTTTTTTTTTTTTTTTTCCCACACGAAACTGGTGTAGATTTTTCTAAATTGCATTATAAAAATGTGTTGAAGCTAGAGTACGTATCTGATTGTAAATCTATGTAATAGACTGTTTTTACCAGTATTTTTTAGTGTGTATGCGTTGCGTGCAAGTTTTCAGTGTTTAGTCACATGTTAATGAAAATCATACAAATATCTGAATTTCACAAACAGATATTCCTTAAAAGATGAAGTAGCTGTCTCAAATGAAAGATCAAGTTGTACTGCGTTGTGTAAAATGCTTTCGTAGTTTGAAGTATACGATTCATACACATTCTTCCCTGTATCCGTTCTACTATTTTTTTGCTTCGCTATGCAGGCATTCGTCAGTAGTGTATACTGTCAAAGGTTCAAATACCAGCTCTAATTCGCCACAAAAAGCAGAAATACACCTAGGCTACGTTTCATGTAACAGCGTGTACCTTACTGCTGTCATTCTGTTTATCACGGTACGTTTTTAAGACTTGTTTATTCAAAACTGGCGTTATTGATTGTAAAAAGTTAACCCTTTTTTTTAACACGGCGAAGTCAGAAATCTTCTCTTGAACTAATGTAAGTTATTAAATTTGATTCTAAACTACACGTTAGTCGAAGTTGTCATTACTTTTTATTTCAGTAGGTGACTCTTTAATTTTAAAATGTGGCTAGTATTAATCTAATGCTGTAAGCTGCTTTGATTGCTGAATTGTCATTGCAGCTATTTCTAGATCACCATGTTATAAAACGAAATTTAACATTTAGGCTCACAGAGAAACTGTCAGTTAATGGAACTTCACTGCTGGAGTACCATTTAGTGATTTCCCTATTAATTCTTCAAACATTCATAGCTTTTGCTCTCTAGTGACTTAAATGATGTGACATTAAACCCTTTCTTTGTTGTATCATCTGTAAGCATTTGTCCGCTTCGAAAATAGCACTGGCCTTTTATGAAATTGCTGCCTGTCTACATTGACACCATAATCAGTAAAGGTTACGGCTAAACTGCAGAGTCTGTTGCCCACTTGCTGCAAATGTTGGCAACACCACAGCAGTCAACCATAGAGCAGGTATGTGTTTCATTTATTTTGTGATCTGTATGAAACAGTGATCATTTTAAGTGTAAGTTGGGTTAGGTATAGGATAAACAAAAAGTTTTTTTTAGTGTGTGAGGGCACATGGCACCCGAATCTTCGGTCCAGAAACGACTGATTTACACTTGCCAACATACACGCCATGATAAAAACACGGGCAACAGACTCTGCAGTTTTGCCAAGGTTACTGTAAAATGTCTTCCAGTTTTTGACTGCTGTTTACTGGATTTTATTAACAGCAGAAGCCATCATAACCATTGTTTTATTTGTTGTATTAAGGTCATTTGAAAGATTTGAGAATGTTCTCGTCCAGTGCCACACATCCAAAATGCAACAGCAGTGTTCTTTCTAAGTGGTTTAAAGTGTGTGGTGGAAGTGGCCAGCACAAGTACTGCCACCATTTGCACCACGAACAATAACAATGTGGCCCAATATAGACATTAGACTTTTCTACTTCTTATGCAGTTATTTGATTTCAAATCACCAGCCTAGTGCAGCTGTTTGTATTTAGTATTTCTCTGATAGGGTAAAGTGCAGTTCATATGTACACAACTGGCACTTGACTTGTAGACGTTGGTAATGGCACGATGACCGATGGGAGGTGAAGGATGCCAATTAGGAGTTGTTAGAGTGGCCAATATGATTGCACGTTTCATGTCTAGTAAATTTGGCTTTTGTTTTAAAATTTCTTCTGGCATTTCTGTACTTTGTTTTTGCCAATGTAATTGATATTTCATTTATAAGCCAAACCAATCGTTTCTTTACCTGTTTTTTGCGATATATATGGAGGTGTGATTGTAGTGAAGTGATGTACCAAACAACCGACCACTGACAAGTAGTATTTAAGAGGATAATTAAATTATTCACCGGCAATGGTACATCAACAATCTATCGACCATAGAGCAGGAACATCATTAATTATTTCATGTTGAACAGAAAAGGTGTTTCTTTCTAAACCCATTGACAGAGAATGAGGGAAATAATCTTTTGTGTCCACCATGAAGTAAATAAATAATGCTGCTCCTGCTCTATGGTTGACAGGTTCACAATGACCCTTGTCCGGTGATGATATTATTTCCATAAGGGTAATTTCCAAGAATGCTTGCAATCGAAGTAGCTCGGTCTGAAACGATATATATCGATTATGCGGGCACAGACATGTGAGATGACAACATTTACAGAAGTTTAATTACATACAAATAATTTTGGCGAGTGATACTGTAAATCTACCATAACAGGACTATTTTCTGCACGGAATCGTGATACTTTCTTAGCAAATAGCTTAATTTTTTTTTTAGATGAATTTCATTGTAAATGTCATTGTTCGAGCCGACACAGATGGATACTGAAGCAACATATTCATAAATCGTGACATTTTCGAAGAACATTGTGGATTGTTTCTGACAATTTACTTTGTAACATAATTTGGAATAAGCGTTAGATTCGACTTTCCTTGCATAATAAATAGCTGTGGAATATTTTCATAAAAGTATATCGAATAGCAGTCACTATTTACCTTTATGTAGCTTTGAATGCAAAGCCTTTTAAATAAGAAATTTTTTAAAAATATTTCCATCAGTCACAACATTAACCAGAAAAATACGTTCCCATGACTACGAACTAAGTACACTTCATAAGTCGTGTGCCAATGTCAGTATAATCGATATTGAATTGCATGTTCAATATGTGTTGTTTCAGGCTGAGCTACTTCAATTGCAAGCATTTTTGGAAATTACCCTCATAAGTACTACATCCACCCCCAAGAACCAGAATTGGGGAGAAAAGGAATTATTGGCATACCTTGACTAAAAGAAGGGATCCCTTGGTGGGACACATTCTTAGACATCAAGGTATCGTAAATTTAGCATTTGAGGGAAGTGTGGGGGAAAAAATCCCAAAGGGAAACTAAGATACGCATGTAGTAAGCAGATTGAAATGGATGAGAGTTGTCGTTCTTATGAGGCGATGAAAAGGCTTGCTCAGGATAGAGTAGGGTGGAGAGTTGCATCAAACCAGTCTCTGTACTGAAGACCATAACAACACAAGTACTATATGTTTACAAACAATAAAAGACTAAAGCTATTTCTAATTGGGCACCCAAATGTGACTTTCGATTGGCTGCCATCACCTCCAGTTGCCATCGTCAAGTGCAAGTTGCTTATGCATAAACTGCATTTTAACCGTTCATTATATAGACATCTTTTATGACTGGATGGCACACACTAATAAGTGTGGCAGCCCATTATCTCAGTAAACGCTACAAAGGCGCATTGAATTTTGTGACTAGAAAATGATTGGAAAGAGTGTGTGCTGCATGTGCTAAAATATTTGCCAAATAATTTCAGGGAATTAGATCTCTTTCAAAGTGGACAAATGAGCAGTTCTTTGCCAGGAAATGTGACTACAATTATATTAATTTATTCTTCATTTGAGTGGGTTGTGTACATAATTGTGTTATAATTGTTTCCCATTTCAAATTTCTCACAACAGCTACTGATTTTTTCAGTTTTCTTTTTGTAACATTTGAAATACCATAGGTGTCTTTGATAAGTTCAAATTTGAGTGATGAAAGTTTATAGTCAATATAAATGACACAGCTTTACCAACCAGTTTTACCCAAAGGCAAATGAAAAGGTGTGATTATAGCTGTCCCATATTGTCTGTGACAAAAGTGAGGAACAAGAAGAGTTTGCAAGTAACGACATGTACTTTCGAATCACAATACGGGTATAGTAATAAGAAAATAGGAATGCCCTCCACCCTCCCACTGGAGTCCCAGGAATATCCCTGAATGGTTGCTATCCTCACTAACCTGGAATCCATTGCTGAGCATTTTGCTCAGCCTTTGATCCAGACCTCAATGTCTGTCGACTATCCGCCTACTTTTGTTTTCTGAAACACTGGAGGGGCTTAACAATATTCCATTTAGTGAAAGGAAATTAGAGGATGCCCTTGCTCTCTGCCCTGACACAGTCCCTGGTCTGGACAGGTGCACAATCAAGTGCTTCAACATTTGTTGGTGGCTAAGCACCATCATCTAGAGGCCATTTTAACCATCTTTAGAGTAACGGGAATTCCCTTCCCATTGGAAATGAAGTGTTGTTACTCTAATTTTTAAATTTGGTAAAATCTCTGCAGATAGACAATTGTTTTTTTTTTAAATTTGTTTCGTGTCCTCTGCAAATTACTTAGTTGGATCCTTGAATCTTGTGACCTTATGGCCTTTACCCAGAGTGGTTTTGTTGTGGCTACTCTGTGGCATATAATTTAGTGCAGCTGGAGTTTCCTATTGAACAACTGTTGTTTTAATCCTCTTCAATGTGCATACAGTTACATTCATAGAATGTATGACATACCTGTGAATGGGTAGAGCTGAAAATGTGTACCCAGCTGGGACTTCAAACTGGGTCTCCTGCCTTCTAGGCAGTTGCACTGACTGCTACACCACTGGGGACACAGCGACCACCACGCATGCATGGAATTACTCAATTCCCCCCCCCCCCCCCTGCCGCCGCCAAAATCAGATACAAATTTTTAACTTTATCCGGCCCACTAGAACTCAAACTTGTAGTTATTGTAAACTAATTCCCATAAGAGTAAGGGCCTAGGTTTGTCTCCGCACTGAAGAAAGGATCGTTGCCTGTCATCAGCATTTATATATGTATATGAATATTGCTCACCAGGCGAAGGATCACAGGTGTGATAGTAGAACAAATAAATAGAAAACACACACACACACACACACACACACACACACACACAAAAGCAAGCTTTCGCAACCCAGTTGCTTCTTCAGGCAGAAGGAAAGGAGAGGGAAAAGGAAATGATGAGGATTTTAAGGAAGGGGATAAGGAGCCATTACAATCCCAGGAGAGGAAAGACTTACCTTGGAGAAAGAAAAGGTAGGTAAACAAATACACACACACCCACACATTTACACCTGTGTGTGTGTGTGTGTGTGTGTGTGTGTGTGTGTGTGTGTGTTGTGTGTAAAGAACAGACAGCACATATATATAACTTATATTGCGGTCAGTGCAAGTGCCTAGAAGGCAGGAGACCCGGGTTCGTGACTTGGCTGGGTACACATTTTCAGCTTTACCCTTTCACAGTTAATGTCATATATTCCATGAATAGATAATAATTTCAGGATCAGAAGTGGCATCTGTTCTTTCAGACATTTCTGAAAGACCAGACACTATATATAACTGTAAGCGGTAATAATCATACCACATCCCTGGCACCCTCAGACCTTTGTGGTAGGCTCCAGATTGTCATCTGTAATTTCCATGTTGTGTTTTTCAGGAAGAGGTTGGTACCTCTGTAGTACCTCCAATTGACAAGAGTGGGATTTTGCAAGGTTCTGTTTATTGTCCCTCTCTAGTGGTTATCAATGGTGTGGTAGTGGCTGTGAGGCCTATGATCCTCTCCCTATTGTCTTCCATGATGGGTGATGCTGAATACTGATTACAGAAAGCAATACACTGAATGAAATCTTGAGCTGACTCATGTCTTCCAGTTTTCTACCTGCGATAAAGTTAGGCCTGAGGTCATTTCCATTACAGTCACCTTACCTGAAATGGACAGTTTTAGCTTGGTTTTTGAATTTCTATTTGTAGCTGGATTTGCATTGCACCTCTGATTTTCAGGTGCTCATTATCCTTTATCGGGGTGTCACAACTTTTTTCTATTGTACCATACCCTTTCTGGTGGCCTTATGCACTGTGGTAAAGCAGGGCCTTCTCTGGGCTGCTGGAGTCACTGAGCCAGCAAAAGTTAGTGTGTCAGCCTCACCATCCATAAGAAAACCCTGTGGTTCTCTTTACGTGGCAAGTTTTAAGGTTACAATCTATACCCAAACACTATTTTTTTCTTTTTGCAGGAAGCTATTCTTGCCAGAAGTGCTGGAGGGGAATTTATCAAATATTGACCTTGCTGCTGCTTGCTTTCAATTGCCTTAAGATGAGCAATCTCAGAACATTGTCACCCTTTCGGTTATACAAGTGTTAACAGCTGCTGGTAGTGAGCAGTGCATTAGTGTGTGGCAGGTGCATATTTAGCTTATATTTACTCAGGTTTAGTTATTAAATTCTTCATTCTTCATTGCTTAATTCCAAAAATCCTTGTGTGTTTTAGTATCTGAGAGGAATAATTTCTGTTTTCAGCAATGCTTTGTCATTTGTGTATTGTTTTGAACATCGGGTTAGCATTTACCACATTTCAATAACTGTTGGCTAAACATCAGCAAAGAAGCAAGGTGCAAGTTTAGATTTTCTACGTAGGCCCATTTTTATTGTTTAATTCTTAAGTTAGTGATAGGATGGATATAAGTATGCAAGCTGTGTATGGATGCAAGAGGAGCTGGCTCTGTTTTGTGAAAGCTTACTGTGTTGTTGGCTATGGTCAGCCATTTCCATGCTGCTGCTGTTGGGTGTAATATGGCAGAGAATCTGGTGCAACACACGGGACACCACAGGTGCCATTTGTTTCCCCCATGGGTTTTGCTGTTGTTGCACCTTCTCGATTATTTGACTCAGTGGACCTGCCCAGGTTGAATCTAGTCTCCAATACCGCTTTGATCAATGACGTCAGGTTTTGTGTCATTCCGTCCCGCGCGTGGTTTCATTACTTACTGTTCACATGTGTACGTGTTGTTTTTGACGACACCTAGGTGGTGTTGTATTATCCTTTTGGTTGCTAGGTTTAGGTCTTGCTTGACCTATACCTAACCTAACTTTCACATTAAAAAAAGTTATCAGTAGCATAGCTCTGAGAAGGTTAGGTATAGGTTAAACAAGTTTTGTTACGACATGAGGGTAGCGCCTGAATCTCCGGCTCAGAAACATTCAATCGCTTGACAGTTGTATGTTTGACATGTATAATTTCAGGCCATTCAACTTAAAGTGTAAGCTTTCTTTAACATTACCTACTTATTAACTGTATTTTGAAGAGGTGGTATCGTTAAGTTAGATTTGATCTATTTAGGAGAAATCTAACTCCAGATACCGTGTCACAATTTACGTATGTGACATCTAGTTCGTTTTGGGAGATGTGCAAGTTATTTTTGAATGAAATGTAGGGGTGGTATCGACAATATTATATTTGATCTACATAGGTCTAATCTAGTTATTGATACCAGGTTGGTTCTCTATTTGGATTATGAATGCAGTTCTTTTGGCATTTTAATTCAGTATGTCTGTGCCCAAAACCCACAATTTCCCACGCTAGTCCCGTTAGTTTTGATTAATATATTGCTGTTAGTTGTGGACGTTGTTATATCGCCATGTTGTGGTAAACGTGTTCGTAGTATCTCTCTATTATGTATGACATATCTGACGTCATTGGTCAAAACGGTATCAGAGACTAGAGTTTCTGACCTGCCCCTGCATAGGGTGGTTGGCAGGTTGTAATGTTGACACATTGCTTGAGGTGTAGGAATGTATAGGTGACCACTCCTCCAGCAGCATCAGAGTAGGGGTTTTCTGATTATTATGTGTTCTGACATTAAGTGCATTGTGGAACCTCATTATGGAGATAACATACAGGGCTGGAAAGAATTCTGATGTACCAAGGATATGTCTGCTGGGAATCTCATCCAGGGTGTGTAGGCCGCCTTGTCTGCAGCTATGGATTGTACGGAGTGCAGTTGTAAGCGAGTTGTGGTACATATCAGTACCCATGGTGCCTGTTTGGTTTTTGAGGCCATCCTCAGTTCTTTCGGGTGTCTGGTAGAATTGAAGAAGAAGGGTGCTGGTCTTGTGTGAGGGGTTAAAGCAAAGCTTGTAATTTATAGCACTGTTCCCAGAGTTGATCAGGGTCCTTGGGTTTGGATGCAAGTGGAGGGTTTCGGCCAGAGACTTTGCCGGCTCGGTAACAGTCGTGACTGCAGATTTCTGAATCTGCATTAATGCCCTCTGTCAGGAGTGCTCTACTCCAAGGAAGTAGCAGAGTGCTGGTAGGATGTACATGGTAACATTTTAGCCTTGGTGGTATTTTCAGATGGTCTAATGAGCAATTACCATTTGACCTGCAAATAGAGAAATATACTGAATTGCAGGAAATTTATTCTGTTCAAACTATTTTTGGAACTGAGAGCTAAATGAATCCTGAATGTTAACTCTCAGAAATTGAGTATAAAACCATTTAAAATATCCTATATTCCTCTTTCACTTACATTATTTAAAAGGATATTGATTTCATTATTAAGTGTGAATATGTATTTTTTTGTAACTTATGAAAACCTGTATTATTGAGCAAACGGCATGTGTCACAGGTGTGACAAAAGTCAGAAGTACAGTGTAACACTGTGATGTTTATAGGAAAAAAATCTCAATTGAATGATTATATATAAACAAATTAATACATGTGTAATCCTGAAAACTTACTTTATTAACCATGGAAATATCGGGAAGAACATGTTACGTTATTTTGAAAATACTAGCGTAATTTCTGTTGTCACGGGTGTGACACAACATAGTCACAGGTGTGACATGTACAAATGTCTCATTATTTCAGAGACGTAATAGTTAATAATAGATTAAAATTACATTTTTGGCAGTACACTTCACCAACAATCATAGCACTATACCACTTCTCAAGCCTGTTCTCGTTTTCCACTTCCGGGGTGTCTAATGGATTTTATATTGCGAATACCAGGAGTAGCTCGAATATCATTATCTTGACAAAAATACCCAATTACTTTGTTTTGTTTCAGTTGATAAACTTCTGGAACCTTTCAGAAGTATCTGAACATTCTTTTATGCCAGCAGGATCCAGTTCTTAAATCAGTTTCCTAACAACAGAATTCCATTCTGTTTAGAAGCTACCTTTCTGCCATATTTACAGCTCGTGGTCTAAGGCATCATGCTATGGACTGGGCGGCCATTCCCACTGGAGGTTCGTGTCCTTCATCGGGCATGGGTGTATGGTTTGTCCTTAGTGTTAAAGTAGTTTGTAAACCTATGGACTGATGACCGTAGTGGTTTGGTCCAATAGATTTACTAATATTTGCCTTATTTACATCCTTGACTAATGTTTGAGAATATCTAAGTCTGCAGCTCACTTATGATACTCATTTCTGCCTAATTTTTTACCTTTCATTTCCTTACACAACCTTTGCCTAGTTTTATCCTTCTCTCTTTTTAGCATTTATCAACAGTTCATCTTTGTACTTCATTCTTCTCATTTTCTCTCTTTTTAAGTGTTGGTCTTTCAGTGGATCTTCCTTCATTTTGTGCTGCAGCTTCCTCATTCTTTCCATCTAAGAGGTCATTACAGCGAATGGAAGATAAACTATTATTATTATTTTAATGTCAATAGACCTGCATTTATTTTGTATCTCACCAGTTGAAGAGGTCACATGAACAGCTAGTTTTAAATACTGGTATTTCATTATGCTGGAATATCTTCAAAAATTTGTGTATATTGTCACACCCGTGACACCATTCCTGGATAAAATGCAGTTACTTCCAAAAAATTAATAAGTTTAGAAGTAAATATTTTCTTAACGTCACTTTCCCAGAATATTAAAATATTGTGTAGTACTTGTACAAACAAGAAGCAAACTTCAAGATGATTTGGGGGGGGGGGGGGGTTTGACAGTATTTCCTGTCACTTTCAAAAAAAGAGTGAAAATAAAAGTGTATCCAAATAAATTAATCAGTGTAGGATATCAAACAAGCCTTTTTTACATAGCAAGTTGTTCATTATTGTATCATATGATTCACAGAAAACAAATCAGTTCAGCCAATATCACAAAGTCTTGTTGTTCATGGAGTATATTCAATTGCAATATTTGGGATGACAGTTCATAATTAAATATCTTGAATAAAATAAAAATGAGTTTCAATCAATTAAATTTCACGTTTTATTAGCGCATTTTTCTGATTTTATAAAAATGACCATTTGGCTCATTCTGCAAAATAAGTACATAAAATATATGAAATTCAGATTTTATAACTTCCTTCTTGATTTGTATAAGATATTCAGATACATTGTCCATATACTCAAAAAATATATCAGTAACATCTGTGCTAGGCGACACAAGAATTTTTTTTAGTTATGGAAGTGATCCCCAAACATACATCTTTGTACTCAGTGTCAGTCAAATCAGTCTCTAGTCTCTTGTGTTCTCATATCCATTCTATGAAACATGAGGAGATTTTGACTTTTAAGGGTTTTAAAAATATCTGATTCCTGTACTGCCCATTTAACAGTAGTGGCATTTAGAGAATGATCTGTGTTTGCCTGACACAAGGCAGCACCATTACAATCTTTCATACCCTGGCCTACACCGTGCAAGCCAATTTTTGAGAATGGTGTGGTTGCTCAATACGGATGCCTGCTTCAAGCACCTATGTTGTACGCATGGTGTTCACCATGAACAATGCTACCCTCGTAACCTTTTCCCCTCTTGGCCATAGTAAATAATTTAGGAGCAAATAGCAAGGATACTGATTTGGCAACATGCACAGAAAAAGGGGGAGGGGGGAATGTTAGTTCTTGGAGTGGATTCTCACTCTATAGTGAGAGTAAATGCTAACTAGATGTTCATTTTTGTTACCCATACAGGCAAGTTTAAGTTGTTTGTTGCTCTGTAATAAGTGAACAAATTACAATTCCTTAAGAAGTGTTAAATTGCTTTTAGATTTGAAGCTTAGTAGTTGCCCTCTCCCCATCAGCAATTCGTATATGGGATTTAGCTAACTCCCTCAGTCGCAACACCACACTTTGAGGGGGCAAAATAACATGTGAAGAAATTGTACCTCTCTGTGTGAAGAATTTAGAAAGGATAAACATTTCAGAAGCTATTGCCATCTTGTATCATATTTCAGCAGTGCTGCTGTTTGTATACACATAACTTTTAGAATTCATCTTTATGACAAATGAGAAAAAATATTACATTTTTTGGATTGTCACATATCTGTATTGTATACTTTGATTGTTTTATTGTAGCAGCTTGCATGAATATTTGAGTTTGTGAAATTCATTTGGCCTATTATGCTGTCAGAAAAAGACTGTTCTCTTGGAAGTTTTTGTCCTATTTCAATGCCCAGCACAAAAATGTCAACTGTAACTTATACAAATAAACTATTACTGCAATTATTAGCCCTCTTATTGAAGTTCACAGAGGTTGACCATTAGCCATTTTGAGGTTGGTGATATTAAATTAGTGCATAATATACTATTGAAATTATTCAACTTGCAGTAAATGTTCATGTGTATATGTTATGGTAGCCATTGTGGACTCATGTAGAGAGGTGTAATTGTAGTATAGTATATATAACAATTAATTCAGCATTTTTGTGTCCCAGTATATTCTTTGGGGTTGTAATATAATATTTTAAATTCCCTTAGTCTCAAATAACGTTAAAGCTTTCAAAATATATCTTGTCAGAAGTTATTTAAGCAGATAAGTTACATTATCTAAGGCTTTCAATTGAAGATGGAAGTTTAATAGAACATTGAAGTAGCTAAAACACTGCTCATCAATAACTCGTGTATTTTGTCTTCCATTTTTATGGAATTAATGCAGCTGTTTTCAGGGTGGAAATAATGCTGGCCATACAGTGGTTGTTGATGAACGAGAGTATGATTTTCATCTGTTACCAAGTGGAATAATCAACCCCGAATGCAAATCTTTAATTGGTAAGCTATTTTCAGGGTTCCTTAAACCATCGCGTATTGTAATGAAAACTATTGCTTCGCACAATCTGTGCCATTTTCTGCTAGACAACAGTATGTTTATACTTCATAAATTCACTTTAAAAAATAAAAAATACAAATGCTTCCTTGTACATCAGCTTTCAAAATGTAATAAATTTTTCATCCCCTCAATTTCACTTGATATGACAACATATTTAAATTAAGTAAATTTGATACCACATTTTTCTTTAATTTGGAAAAGCCGTGTTTTTAGTCATGTACCGTGTATGTGTGTCCCAAAATTGTACTGGGGTTTCTTCTCAGCATTGTTCTTTGTAGTAGGTACCATTCACAGCTCTGTTTTCTTGATTCAAATTTTATTGGGATCTAAGCTGACAGTCTTTACTGTTGTGTTGTATGAGGGAGGGATGATGCAATTTGTATAATCTCTGAACTGGTTTTTTTAGGGTTTATGTAAAAGTGCTGAAGTTACTCATGTGTTGTTTTTTTTTTTTTTTTTTTTTTTTTTTTTTTTTTAATTTTTTATATTTATAAAGAATCATTTTCATTTTGAGATGATATGATTAATTATAAATCATTGTTGATGTTGTATTTTGTTTTGGTGGTGGGATTTTCTTAAGTGACTTGTCTGTTCAGGGGATATATTTTTCTTTGTTCTGTCAGTCACTATTTTTGAAATAAAGGAATGCATGTTGCATGCTGTTTAGACAAAAACAAATAGCAGTCTGTGTGCTTTTGATTCAGAATGTATTGTCTGTTTAATGTGTTACATATTTGTCTTTCTTAAAAACTTCTAAAGTTAAATTTCATGCTATTGTTTTAGTTGTACACTAAATTATTAAGCTGGTTGACACTAATAATTTTAAACACTTATTGTTGAATATGTGATGGCATAGACAGAAATAAACAAAATTTCACTGATATGTGAATACAGTAGGAATTTCAGTGTTTGAATGAGTGAAAATGCTAAATATTGAAAATTGTCTTCAACCCACTCCTTTCTCTCTCTCTCTCTCTCTCTCTCTCTCTCTCTCTCTCTCTCTCTCTCTCTCTCTCTCTCTCTCTCTCTCTCTCTCCTTAGTGATCAGGATTTAATTGTCTGAACACTTGTAGATCTCTGTAGTTGTATTTGTGTATGTTTCTTTTGTGTATTTTGCTTTCATATTCATCCTTGTAATTGCATTAAAAATTGCAATTCGTAAAATGCTAAGGCTCTGTGTTTTGCAGAAGAGTTTGAGGTAAAATTTCCTTAGCCTATTAATGACTGAGGAGTGTTTACCATTGTCAAGGAATCACTTTGACCAGTTTTAACTCACCCTTGTTTCTCATGAACTTACCTTAAAATTATAGGGAATGGAGTGGTTATTCACCTGCCTGGTTTATTTGAGGAGTTAGAGAAAAATGCTGCAAAAGGCCTGTCAAGATGGGAGGACCGGTTGCTGGTATCGGATCGATCTCATCTAGTCTTTGACTTCCATCAGGTATTGTATTGCTGATGTAACAATATTGATAAACGTGTGTATGAACTTGATGACATGTACAGGCAATTTACATCAGAAAAGAATTAAATACTTGTATACTACATGTGTTTAATCTACTTTATTAGGAATGGTTCTAGAAGTAGCGTTATGTTGCCTTCCTCTGAGCTTTCAGCTGATTTACCCTCCTGGTTTTTAGGATATACTGTTTAACGTGTATTGTACGCCATAATGCAACTTTGCATTATTCAATGTAATTAATTAATACCTGTAATTGTTAAGAGGCCTGTATTTGCAAGGAACTCTCAATAATGTAACACGTTTGTGGTAAAATGCATGTGAACAACTGAAGAATAGTTTCTTACGGCGAAAGTAAAGAAAGTTTGTAATTGTTGTTAAGGTGTCTTAGGTGATACATACAGGCGTCATTCAGTACAGTAGAATGAGTTCTAAAGCAAACATATTGAATTTTAATCTCGCATGATGTTCCCTACACTGAGAATGTTGACTTTTTGTACTTTTGATTTGTAGCTGATGTATAATTATTGAATAGTTTTTAATCAGGTAAAACTCTTGACCATAAGTATGCAATCTACTGAGTAAATACACAAATCGCATAAATAATTTCCCCTGTATATTCTTTTGAGAATAGTACAGTAAGAGCCTCCTGTAGCCCCTCAACTCCTGGGGATATGTATGGCTACAGCATACCAACTACGAATAATATTGGGAGGCTTAACAATGACCAAAAACAAATGAATATTTTGCCAAAGTTAACTTACACTGATGTTGCAACTTTGATCATGCCTGTTTGGAGTGTGCATATAGTATTACATAAGCTTGTTGATGCTATAGTTGTGTGATAAAATTGGAGGAAAGTTCAAGATGGAGTAACAATTCAATATTACAAAAGGGATAGATCTAAAAATGGGAAGTCTTGGAGGCAATATTAGTAATATAATGAGGTTACCCCTCAGGGGCTCAGCATTAATTTGCTGAGTACAGGCTTGGCGAACCCGGGCTCCTGAGCCATGGGCTGTGCCACACCAACAGTCCACTACACCGTACGCTTTGTGCGTGTTGTAACGACCATCGTTCGGCGCGGCGGTGGAACATTGTACGTTTCAGAGCCCGGGGATCTTGGCTTAAGCCCGGGTCGCGAGGACTGTACAAACCTCTAAAAAAAAAAACCCTCAATCTCAAGGTGTGCTACGTGCCGAGGAGATGCATGGCTGTTGAGGTTGAACAGTCGCTAGCGAGCAACCTCTGAGGAACCTGCCGCACCTCAGTTGTATAATGCTTACCCAGGCAAGCGGGGCTCTGCCTGGGTGGACCTTTAGTTCCCTAGCTGCTCATGGGATGAGTATGAAACGAGCAAATAATAGCATTGCCGGACGCAAAACCGGTCTTAGTGTGGGAAAACAGAATATGATGCAATGACATACAATCCTAAGACATTCCCTTTGTTTGACACCCCTTGGGAGGAACGTAGAGGCCTTCTCTGTTCCGAACCATACTCTCCACAATATCTGGTGTATGCCCGTTCCAATGAGAGTCATGTCCACTAAGCCACAGTTCTTTGTCGAATATCTAGAAGACAAGTTTGGCAAATTGGAGTCGTTCTCAAAGATGAAAAGTGGGGCTGTACCGATACAGATGGCGTCCCCAGCACAATCGCAGGCATTACTTGCCTGCGATAAGATGGGTGAGATCCCGGTGAGTATCACGCCCCACAAGTCGTTAAACGTGGTCTAGGG
This sequence comes from Locusta migratoria, assembly GCA_026315105.1. NCBI lineage: Eukaryota > Metazoa > Arthropoda > Insecta > Orthoptera > Acrididae > Locusta > Locusta migratoria. The sequence goes on from CM048744.1 coordinate 553,953,292, forward strand.
TATAATCTACCATAGAGATCTGTTGTCCCAGACTGATAATGAGTTAAAAGCAAACCTGCAACGTCGAGGGATTCATTTTGTCTGGCGAGTGTACAGGGGACCTAAACATAACATGGTTGCCACCGGTGCTTTTATCTTGGCCTTCAAAGGCGATATACTGCCTGAGAAGGTCAAGATAATTATATACCGGTGTGATGTAAAGCCATCCATCCCTCCCCCTATGCGGTGTTTCCGGTGCTGGAAGTTCGGGCACATGTTGTCGTGATGTACTTCCAGCCCGAACTGCAGGGAATGTAGGTGGCATTACATCCGGACACCCCACGTACCCCACCTCCCGTTGGTGGGGGGTAACATCATCTGCCATGCTCGCAGACGTGTACTGTTCATTGGGAAAGAAAAATAATGGAAATAAAGACCCTGGACCGGCTTACTTTCTCTGAGGCACGTAAAAAGTATGAATGGCTCCATCCTGTAAAGATGACAATCTTTTGCCGCAGTCTTAGTGGCAACAGTTTCAGTGCAATCGACCATACCAGTGACCTCTCCATCTGTGGGCCGTACAGGCCAACAACCTTCTACTGCCCCCTCGATGGGTGGGAGACCATCTTTGTCCATTGCTCCCCCAAAACCTGTGGGAGTCATATCAACCCCACCATCAAAGACTCCAGTCCCAACTCCCCAGCCAGGGAAGCAACACCCCAGCCCCTCTCGCCCGGAAGGGGTCCCTTGTGGCACCCCCTCCCGAGGCTTCCACGAGTGGATTGGAGGATCCCAGCCACAGACTGCAGGATCCACCTGCCCCCAGTCGACGGGTTTCCCGATCGACATCGAGCCCAGAAACCACTTGCAAGAAGTCCTTCCAGCCTTTAAGACCAAAAGTGCAACAAGAGGCTAAGAAGAAAAAAAACCTAAGAAGGAAGTCTCCTCGATGACTTCAAAGTAAATCCCTACGTCATCTACCTCAGAAATGAGGTGCAGATCTTCGCGTTTCTCAAGGATCTGGCTCTAAGACGCTTGAGCCAATGCTCCTAGATCATGTAGATGCACAACGCCTAGCAAATTAAATCTTTGGACTGACGATCTTCAGTCTTACATCATGACTTTCCAGCAAGGAGTGAATCAAATTCTACAATTGAATTGCGGAGGATTTTTCACCCGTCTAGCTGAGCTGCAGCAGTTGTTGTGCCGAATCCCTGTGCTGTGTATGGCCCTGCAGGAAACTTGGTTTCCTGCTTAGTGGACCCCAGCCCTTCGTGGCTATCGGGGCTACTTTAACAACCATGCCAACTGTGACAGAGCCTCTGGCGGTGTCTGTATATACACGCTTACTACTGTCCCCTAGTATTGCTGTGCCTCTCCACACACCTCTTGAGGCCATTGCTGTTCGCCTTCGGGTCGTGTAAGAGTTCACTGTCTGTTCCATATACCTTCCTCCAGACAGGGATGTTTCGCCCGCTGATCTTGCTGTCCTGATTGCACAGCTTCCCCCTCCGTTTCTTCTTTTGGGGGGACTTTAATGCCCATCACCCTGTATGGAGTGGAACAGACGACGACTTGACGTGGTAGGGATGTTGAAACTCTTCTTGCACAAAAGGACATCTGTCTATTCAATACTGGTACTCCTACACACTTCAGTGTTGCACATGGCACATTTTCAGCCTTAGATCTATCAGTCTGTAGCCCGATCCTTCCTCCACACCTCACTTGGAGGGCCCACAATGACCTCTGTGGGAGCGACCATTTTCCTATCTTTTTGTCGCTCAACAGGCAGAACACTTGCCATGATGCTCCCTCCATAGGGCTGATTGGCAGTGTTACACTTCCGCTGTTGTCATTCCTGCCCAACTGACAGCCGATGTGGATGTGGCGGTCCAACAGGTGACTGTCGCCATAGTTTCCGCTGCTGAGGCCACTGTTCCAACCACCCAAGGGTCCCCTCGGCACAAATCTGTGCCTTGGTGGTCACAAGAGATCGCTGAAGCCATTCGGTATCAGCGTAGGGCACTCCAGTGCTACCGCGACATCCCACCATAGATCACCTGATTGCTTTCAAACGGCTCTGCCCCCCAGCTCGACAGCTTATCCGTCAAAGTAAGCAAGAATGTTGGGAGAGGTAGGTCGCCTCTATTGGGTCTCTTGCCTCACCTTCTCGGGTGTGGACCCAGGTTCAATGTCTTTTTGGGTACCGCCCACCAGCGGGAATCCCCTATCTTCGCTTATGGGGTACTGTCTGCACAGACCCGCTGTCACTGAGCACATGGCACAGTTTTATGCAGGCATCAGTTTGACTGAAGCTTACAGTGCAGCCTTCCGCACCATAAAAGAACAAGTTGAGCGGAAGCCCCTGTCTTTTCACACGCGTCGCCATGAGCTGTACAATGCACCCTGTAGCGAGTGGGAGTTTCAATGTTCCCTTGTTGCATGCCCCGATACTTGTCCAGGACCAGATCATATCCATAGCCAGTTTCTTTGACATCTCCCTGTGGACGCTCAGAACTAACTGCTCGCCTTGTGTAACTCTCTCTGGGCAGGATGTTTTTTTCCCTCACAATGGTGGGAAAGCACCATCATCCCAGTGATAAAACCTGGTGCTGACCCACAGGTGGCTGACAGTTACTGTCTGATCAGCCTCACAAACTTTCTGTGCAAGCTCGTTTGACTGTATGGTGAGTCGGCGACTTTTGTAGATCCTCGAAGGCTGCGGACTCTTGGTTGCATAACAAGGGTGTTTCCATCAGGGCTGCTCCACAATTGACAATCTTGTGTCATTGGAGTCGGCTATACCTACAGCTTTTACCCGACGTGAACACCTTGTTGCTGTATTTTTCAATCTTCGGAAAGCGTACGACACAACCTGGCGCCACCACATACTGGCTACATTGTACGACTGGGGCTTACGGGGCCCACTTCCAGTCTTTATCAGAGATTTTCTCTCCCACCGCTCTTTTAGGGTTAGGGTGGGTGCCACTCTTAGTTCATCACACATTCAAGAGAATGGTGTCCCACAGGGCTCCGTCTTCAGTGTGCCTCTATTTTTAGTCGCCATAAACGGGCTTGCCACAGCTGTGGGATCATCTGTCTGTTCCAGCTTGTTTGCTGATGACTTTTGTCTTTCAGTTCTGCTAGTATTAACGTCGCTGAGCGGCGGCTATGGGGAGCCATCCAAAAAGCCGATTCATTGGCCTCTACCCATGGTTTTCAGTTTTCAGGGCAGAAAACCCATGTGCTGCACTTCTGTCGCCGCCGTGCAGTTCACATGGATCCTGAACTATATCTGGGTGGTGAATTGCTCCTCCTTGAAGAGACGCATCGGTTTCTCGGGATGGTCTTCGACAATAAGCTTACTTCCGGGCCACATCTGCGCCAGCTGCAACAAAAATGCTGCTGACATGTCAATGTTCTCCGCTGCTTGAGCCATACTGCTTGGGGCACTGCTCGTTCCACCCTCCTGCAGCTTTAAAAGTCCTTGATACAATGAAGGCTTGATTACGGGAGCCTGGTATATGACTCGGCAGCACCATCCGCCTAGAGGATCCTTGATCCCATCCACCATAGTGGTATCCGGCTGGTGACTGGGACTTTCCACACCAGCCCTGTGCCAAGTCTTCTTGCTGAAGCAGGGATTCCTCCATTACACTTTTGCCGGCAGCAGCTTCTTGCTAGCTATGTTGCTAGAGTCCATGCCACCCCACACCATCCGAATTGCAGGCTTTTGTTTCTGATTGTTACCCCCCCTCCTCCACCATGTCGACCTAGATCAGGTCTTCCAATCGCGATCCGTGTTCATACACTTGTTTCCTCACTTCATTCCCTACCTCTCCCTGATGCTTTTTCCTGTACGTCTCATATCCCTCCTTGGTCCATCCCCCGTTTGAAGCTCCACCTGCAATTGTCCTGCGATCCAAAGGTGTTAGTTTCACCACTGACACTCCATTGCAAGTTTCTGGCACTCCTTGCTACTCAACGTGATGCAGAAGTCCTCTACACTGATGGCTCCCTGGTAAATGGCAGAGCCAGTTACCTTGTGTTCATGGTGACCACACAGAACAACAGTCACTGTCACCTGGCTATAGTATTTTTACAGCTGAACTGATCATCATATCTCGTGCTCTTGATCACCTAAAAACATGCCCTCGGAAGTCGTATGTCCTGTGCAGTGACTCCCTTAGTGGCCTGCAAGCCCTTGACAAGTATTTCTCTTCCCATCCGTTAGTGCAATCCATTCAAAACACCATCACTTCACTCAGTGAGTTTGGCTATTCGGTGGACTTTATTTGGACCTTGGCCAAATTGGCATCCCGGGGAATGAACGTATCGATCAGTGGGCTAAGCTGGCCACCACTCCTCCTCTGGATATTGGTATTCCTTAACATTCCTTAACAGTTGCCCGAAACGGGGTATCCGATTGGATTTGCGCCACAAGGTTTTTGAGGATTGAAACACACAATGGGCAACACTGAGCACTCCCAAGAAGCTCCGTGCGATCAAGTCCTCTACGGCCGTCTGGAAGTCGTCTTTCAGGCCTCTCCATAGGGACTTGTCCTGTGCCACTTATGTATTGATGATACGTAGTTGACACATGGCTACCTTTTACATCAAGAGGACCCACCAAATTGGGATTGTGGAAGTTTGTTGACAGTGGTCCACATCATGTCGAACTGTCCGCTTTTAGCCACCTTGCGGCAGTCTTTTAATCTACCTACTGCGCCTGCCTTGATTTTAGCTGTCAATGCCTCAGTGGCTGACCAAGTTTTAGGTTTTATACAGGCAGCTGGATTTTATCGTTCTATTTAGTGGTGGGTTCATGCCTGGTGTCTCAGGTCCCCACCCCTCACCTTTTAATCTGATGTTTTTCTTACTTGTACCCTATTTTTTACCTCCAGATTTTAGTCTGTGCAGAGTGACTCGCTCATCTTGTATTTGTTTGTGATCAGCCAGCCACTGCTCTATTTTAGCTTAGCTTGACACTTGGTCTCTCCTACTCCTGTCTTCTTCAGTGATGTATAAAGTTCATTGGCACGGCATGCCCCTGATGCCTCTCTTCTGGGTGTTGAGCTCTATTTTATCTTTTTCCTACTTGGCTGTGTTGTCTTTGGTAGGAACAGGGACTGATAACCGTGTAGTTTAGTCCCCTCTAACCCCCCCCCCCCCTCCCTCAAAAAAAAGGTTAGGTTGTAACTCACCATACAGGCAATAGCTGAGTTGTAGGCAGGTGTGTAGAAAAGTCATATTCTCACTACATTATTTATCTGCTAGCAGCCTTCATCAGGAAAAGTGTTCATACATTTACACTAGCACAACTTGAGCAAGCATGACTGAAATCTGTGACATTCAAGATGCAGTGGTCAGAGATGGTGGTTATGTGTGCACAAGTTCTGCATGTGTGATTGGGAGAATGTGTGTGTGTGTGTGTGTGTGTGTGTGTGTGTGTGTGTGTGTGTTCTCTTTTCAGAATAAAGGCTGTAACCCCAAATTTATATGTATGTGATTCTTTTCGCTGTTCGTGTCTTGAGTCTCGGCTATTGTCTTTACAGAGATTTGCAACCTGGCATAATTATAACATAAAAATAGTACATCATAGCCTGACTGAATACTGCAACAGCACCTGACAGAAACAGCAGTCTGAAGATGTGTGTAAGGAGGGGAGGGGGGAATTAGCAGGGTAAGGATGTTTAAACTGTAGTGCTGTTTAGGAAAGTGTGTAGATTTGTGGTGACAATATGGGGAACAGTATAGGGCTGCTACATGCAGAGTCAGTGGGAAGGACACCGGGGGCAGAAAAGGATAGGTGTAGAGAATGGGAAAATGATTTGCATTTGTGTCTGGAGAGTAGAAAGCTTTGTATAGTGCTGGGAAGTCGTAAGTAATGGACTGTAACTACAAAAAAATCAAGGCCAGGAAAATTACAGGAACAAAGGATACATAATAGGGAGGTAACCATCTGCCCAAATGAGAAAAGCCTGTATTGGTAGGGAGGCAGTTGATGGAGCCTGTCAGGCAGTCATTGAAGTGCATAGTGTTGGGACAAGCTTGTCGGTTTTGCCCACATTGGAAGCACTGCAGTATGTAGATCACATGGCTGCTTTCACAGGTATCTTTGCCTTTGTTGGAATATGTGGTAACAGACAGTACTGTAGTAGAATGATGTATTAGACAGGTCTTAAATCTAGGTCTGTCTGAGGGATATTAGCCATGAGGTAAGGTGGCAGGGGTTGAGTAGGAATGAACAAAGATATGACATATGTTCAGTGGGTGGTAGAATACTGCTGTGGGGGGTGGGGGTGTGTGGAGAAGGTGATAGGTAGGATATTCCTTGTTTAGAGACTCTTGCTTCAGTCCTGTATGACAGTGAGTTACAAAAAGAGTGTTCCTTTGTGGTTGGATGGTAAATATGTGTAAATGGTGGGTTACTGAAAAATGTGGTAGATCTTGTTGTTGTACAAGATTGGTAGATTAATTTTGGCCTGTAAATACCTCGGTAACCCTGCTAGTATATTTGGAGCAAGACAGCTTGGCACTGAAAATGTGGAGTTTGTTGCTTTTTAGGCTGTATAGAAGGTATATCTAGTTCAGGAATATGTGGTAGCTTTTTTTGCTGTTTGTGGCTGGCAAGTTTGAAACAGTTATACCCACCCACCTTGCAGTTTTCATAATTTTCTGTACAATATATGTTGGTAATGTGTCAGAAAACTTTCTGAATATATGTACATTACACTTTTGGGTTTCAGGCAAGAAATGTGTGGCAGGAATGTAAACATTAATCTACATTACATTGCTCAATCTATCATAACCACTATTTGGGATTTAATTTTGTTGGCTGTGCCAACTTAGATTATTACACTACATCTATATTCTCTCTCCAGTCCAGAAACTGGTTTGATGCATTGGTGCATGCTATCCTGTCCTGTGTAAGCCTCTTCGTATCATCATAAGAAGAGCAACCTACATCACTTTGAACCTGCTTACTGTGGTCATCACTAACTCTCCATTTATGATTTTTACCCCTCACACTTCACTTCAGTGCTAAATTGATGATTCCTTGATGTGTCAGAATGTGACCCACCAATTGATTGCTTTGTTAGTTAAGATAGCCAGAATTTTTTTCCTCCCCAATTCTGTTCAGCTCTGCCTCATTAGTTACACGATCTACCAATCTAATCTTTAGCATTTGTCTATAGCACCACCTTTCAACTCTTTTATTATATTTGTGTCTGAACTCCTTATTGTCCAAATTTCACTTCTGTATAATGCTATACTCCAGAAAAATGCTTTTATAAAGTACTTTCTAACATTTCATTCTGGATGACAAGAAATTTTGCTTCTTCAGGAATGCTTTTCTTCCCATACCTGTTCTGCATTTTTTAGTTTTTTTTATTTTGGTCATCAGAAATTCTTTTTCTTCACAAATAACAAAATTCATCTACTACTTTTGTCTTATTATCTAACTTCTTTCAGCATCACCTACTCTTAAACTAAATTTCATTAGCCTTGTTTTGCTACTGTTAATATTCATCTTATAACATCCTTTCAAGACACTGTCCATTCAGTTCAATTGCTCTTCGGGTCCTCTGTTGTCTATAATAGAATTACATTGTCATCAGCAAACCGAAAAATTTTGTGTAGATAAGTAGAAATTTTGCATCAGACGGGAGGTGTTCTAGGATAGCCCATGTGGTGCGTTGACCACTATGTCCAGGTGTGGGTAGTGCAGTTAACCTTGTAAGCAGAAGACCCAAGTTTGAATCTACAAATTTTCAAATTTCCCATCGATTTAATTCAGTGTCTGGTGGCAGCTGTTGTCATAGGCCCCTCCCCCCCCCTCTCTCTCTCTCTCTCTCTCTCTCTCTCTCTCTCTCTCTCTCTCTCTCTCTCTCTCTCTCTAACTTGAACTTGACCTAGAAGTAGGGCTAAAATATGGATTATACTTTTACTATAACCATAGTTTCAGGGAAGCAGGGGACTCTTTTAAACTATATTTAGTTTTTTTTTTTTTTTTTTGCCCTGCACCTGGAAGTCGGTGGTAGATTTAGATTGTGCAATGAAATAAGTGACTCGGATACTGTCTGTTTTATGAGACTTTGCTGTTTCTTGCCATTAATGCATGTTTAGCACAAGTTTTTATATATTTTATTTGTTTTCTCTGCAGCAAGTGGACGGACTTCAAGAACAAGAAAAAGGAAAACAGTCTCTTGGTACAACGAAGAAGGGAATTGGACCAACATATTCATCCAAAGCAACACGTAATGGCATTCGTGTTGCTGATCTAATGGGAGATTTTGAAATATTCGCTGAAAAGTAAGAAAATAAAAACTATTACAACAACCTAGCAGAACTAATTAGTTTCCAAACTCACACAGTCAGGTGGCTGGACAACAATGTGGGGAAAGTAAGGATGATATAGGGATGAACTAAGATGTTCTGGAGTGTCCCCATATCCTCAACCCAACAGTTTCCCCTCCCTTTGTCCTACCACACCCATCCATTTCACACCCCAATCACACTTTCATTCTTATTGGCTCATACACCTCTGCATCAAGTGACTAGCCTGTATGCCTGCCACTCCTCTGTTGCTCATTTCTTTATAACCACTCGGCCACGTTATACACAGCCTCTCTTCTTACCTCCTGCCATCCATTGACCACACCCCCGGTAGATGGTGTCGTCCTGTATGAATACACAACTAAAATTACTGGGCTAACACAAATCCTAATTATGTTCATGAGCCCTTTTACAAATTAGTAAAGTGTCAGTAATGTGTGTGGGGACTGATGACCTAGCTGTTTAGTCCCCTAAAAACCAACAGCAGCAAAGTGTAGTGTTTCATCACATGGGATTATCGAACCGTATTTTTCAAAAGTGAGCAGGGAATCACAACTGTCGATGCTGATTGTTACATGGAAATGTTATGAACTTCCATTACACCTGTATTGAACAACTTTCCATACATTCAAAAAGCCTGGTTTCAACAGGACAAACTGACATCACACTGTGCAGCAATCAATGGCGTGTGTGCAAGAAATGTTGGGTAACCATGTGATCTCACAATTCGGTAACATTCCCTGGCTCCCGAGATGGCCAGATTTATCAAGTTGTGATATTTTCTCTTGGGCCTACCTCAAGGGCAAAGTCTACATAAATCAACTAAGAACCCTGGATGAGTTAAAACAAAGAATTCAGGTAGAAATTCACAGTATCCCAGCTAAGATGTTGCGCAGTTGATGAGGTATCTCCACGGCTGATTTCATGAAATCTATTTATTCAGGATGATGCCATCTAAAGGATTTAATTTTGAAAAAAGTGGTAAATGACATCAATGTTTTGTAAATTGCAAAGTTGTAAGATTTCAATTACTATGAATGAAATTGCTTTCCTTCATCACTTCCTGTTTTATTTGATTTTGGAAATGTTCCTGTTTCATTTGTCACCCTGTATCTCTTGGTGAAATGATTGTTCACATCGGCTGTTACATTTGCCATTGTTCAATTTTTTGCATCTCATTAAAGAATTTTCATCAGATTAAGATGTTAGCAGGAAGTATTAATCTATGTATACAGAAATTCAGAATCAAAGTTAGTAGATTTTGTATCCTAAATAAATGTTAAGCTGTTAAGATACAGTAGTTGCCATGGTAATTTTACTTTGTGAAGAGGCTAATGATTCCTGATGTGCCAACACTGTTCAGGTGAAGATGTTAGTGTTTTGCCAAAAAATATATTTTAATTTTCAATCTAAATATTAGTCCAAATATATTACTGGTGAATTCTACTTTTAGTTCTCTATTATAAATAGAGGCACCTATGTCTTGCGAAATGCAAAATTGACAGTTTTATGAAATTTTACAATTTTTTTAGGAAAAGTAAAACCATTTACTTTTAGGCAAAATCACTAAATAATTGACGAAATTGTCAGACACCATCATTTTAATTTAGGAGCAGAAATTTGAATAGTTCATGGCAATGGAAACCAGATATCCAAGACAATTGATTTAATATTTAAATATATATTGGTATCACATATAGAGTAGTATTGCTAACTGCATTTTCTGTGCATCCTTTGATATGGTGGCATATTACTTGTCAGAAATTGTTACTTTGTCTTATGTTTTGTTTTTGTGCTGCAGTTTATTAATATGGTAGTGGCATATTGATAATTACAAATTTTTATCACAATGACTTTAACATGTTAGACAAAACTAGAAAGACGCACAGATACTGCAATTTATGAATTGGATGGCAGAGAATGAATGTGCTGAAATAATGAATCTAATAG